>CM038673.1:490435610-491685610 GCA_021605145.1 Aegilops bicornis
CGGGATACTTGGCCGTCCAGCACTCGCCAAGTTCATGGCAGCCTCTCACTACGCCTACAACTTACTCAAGATGCCAGGCCCGATAAGCGTCATCTCTGTCCATGGCGACAAGAAGGATGCCCTTATACATGCCGACAAGATCTACCGGGACGCAGCAGCCACGACAGATTGCCAAACACTTGCCGCTGAAGCTCCCGGGGGGAAGAAGACAAAGTCCAAGTCCGGCAAGGGCTCTGATGCTTACTCCGACAAGCGCACCTCTTCG
Organism: Aegilops bicornis; assembly: GCA_021605145.1. NCBI lineage: Eukaryota > Viridiplantae > Streptophyta > Magnoliopsida > Poales > Poaceae > Aegilops > Aegilops bicornis. Next base: position 490,435,876 of record CM038673.1, read on the forward strand.
GAGTGCTGCGCTACCGTCGAGGACGCACCATCGAGCTCCACCGGAAAGTGCAAGAAGATGGTGGCTCCGCCAAAGACCAAGAAGGTGCCCGCCAAGGAGGACGACGGTGGTACCTTTACCATCGGTGCCTCTCTCGACCCTAAATAGGAAGGCGCGCTCGTTGCTTTCCTCATGGGCGAATGTCGGCGTGTTTGCATGGCAACCGTCGACATCCCGGTGTTCCTGTGAAAGTGATTGAGCACCGACCGCCATTTGTCCTCAGGCGCGGCCCGTCAAGCAAAAAGTCAGGAAGCAAGCAGTGGAGCGCCAAGAATTCATAGCAGAAGATATCAAGAAACTGGAAGCAGCAGGCCTTGTCAGAGGAGTGCTCCATCCTACGTGGTTGGCCAATCCCGTAGTCGTGCGCAAAGCAAATGGAAAATGGAGACTTTGTATTGACTTCACGGATGTTAATAAAGCTTGTCCCAAAGATCCATTTCCCTTGCCGCGCATTGACCAGATTGTTGACTCCACGGCTGGATGTGATTTGCTTTCGTTTCTTGATGCATACTCGAGATACCATCAGATCTTCATGGCTGAAGAAGATGAGGAGAAGACCACATTCATTACACCATGTGGCACATCTTTATTTCATACGGATGCCTTTCGGTTTGAAGAATGCTGGTTCAACATTTGCAAGGTAGTCCATGACGCTTTTGAGCCGCAAATGCACGTAAATGTAGAATCCTACATGGATGACATAGTGGTCAAAAGCAAGGACAAAGCAACTCTGGTTCAAGATTTGGGCCGAGACCTTTGCAAATCTGCGCAAGATCAACCTTAAGCTCAACCCGAGAAGTGCGTGTTTGGAGTCACTTACGGCAAGCTTCTCGGGTTGTTAGTGTATCAACGAGGGATTGAAGCTAAACCCGACAAGATCAAGGCCATTGAGCAGATTGAAGCACCAAACCGCCTCAAGGAAGTACTAAGACTTGCCGGTTGCGTAGCTGCTCTCGGCAGGTTTATTTCTAGGTCTGCTGGCATACCGCCATTTTTCAAGATTTTGAAAAGGCAGGTCCAATGAAATGGACTCGAAGCGGAGGCTGCGCTGCAGGACTTGAAGAGATACCTGTCCTCCACTCCAACACTTGTCGCACCTAAGCCACAAGAGAAGTTGCTGCTATATATAGCAGCAACCAATCAAGTGGTTAGTGCTGCGTTAGTAGCGGAGAGGCAGGCGGATGACGAGCCAGCAACCACGGCAAGCACATCCAGCGACAAGCAGGGGGCTTCGCCGACAAGCTCTGGTCCCGACAAAAACGAATCCGCGCAGAGGCATGACCACATGCAGAAAAGGATGGTGCACCGCCCAGTCTACTTTGTTAGTTCCCTCACAGCAGGGCTAGGTCAAGGTACTACGGTGTGCGTAAATTGCTTTCGGACTCCTCATGGCCTCGAGAAAGCTGCGCCATTACTTCCAAGCACATGAGATCACAGTTGTCACCGCTTTCCGCTGAAGAGGATCTGCAGAATCCGGAAGCAACGGGCGGGATTGTCGAGTGGGCATTGGAACTGTCAAGCTTTGGTCTCAAGTTTGAAAGCACATCAACTATCCAAAAGCGTAGCGTTGGCGTAATTCATAGCAGAATGGACACCAACGCCCGGATGAAGAGATTCCGGAGACGAGCATTCCCGTCAAGGAAGCAAGCAAAGAGTGGCTGATGTACTTTGATGGTGCCTTCTCGTTGCATCGGCGCCGGTGCGGCGTCGCTTATCGCACCACCGGAGAGCACCTCAAGTACGTAGTCCAGATGCACTTTCCCAAGGAGCAAGCAACAAACAATACTGCAGAGTATGAAGGTTTGCTTGCCGGTCTCAGGATCGCAGTGGACCTTGGGATCAAAAAGCTTATTGTCAGCGGTCAATCGCAACTTGTCGTCCGCCACGTGAACAAAGATTACGAGTCCGTTGATGGAAGCCTCACGTTGATGAAGTGAGGAAGCTAGAAGAGCACTTTGACCGCTGCAAATGGAACATGTTCCAAGAGCTCGAGAATGACATTGCCGACGGCTGTCAAAGTACATCGCACTTAAGTTGCACTGTGGAACCAGGGATTTTCGTGCTCAAGCCGACTCGATAACCGTAACACCATCAACTGGACAAAGCAAGAAGAGGAAGTTGATCTCTGGTGACTACTTTCCGGCAGAGCTTCCCGAAGCCGTCGTTGCGAAGGTCCCCAAGATCAACACCAACAGTGCTGAGGGGCAGTCTGCTCCGACAAGCCCCAGGGTTTGTTTCGTTGAAGCAGACGCTTCCGACAAGTTTTGCTCCGGCAAGCTTGCCGGGGAGCATCAAGCTCCGGCAGAGCCGCAGGTTCTTGCCGTAGAAGCTGATGTTCCCGGCAGCAGATGTGCCTTTGGTCCTTGTTGTCGAGCCGCAAGCTCCAGCGTGGTACGCAGCAGATTGTCCATTTCCTTGCATGAGAACTTCCCAAGAACAAGAAGAAGCAGAAAGAGTAGCCCGGCAATGAAAGTATGTACCAGTTTGTCGACAAAGATACTTGCATCAAGAAGACTCAACGGTGTGAAATTGAAGTGTATTCGGGGAAGACGGACAAAAGCTGTTGGCGAGAGATACATGGAGGCATATGTGGTCACCACATTGGCGCAGAGCACTTGCGGCAAAGCATTCCGGCAAGGTTTCTTTTGGCCGACAGCCCTCGGGATGCAACCGCACAAGTAACCAAGTGTGAAGCGTGCAGTTCCATTCCAAGCAGATACACCGGCTAGCTCAAGCTCTCCAGACGATCCCTTTATCCTGGCCATTTTCGGTGCAGGGGCTCGACATCTCGGCCCCTTCCCCGAAGCTGTCGGGGCTTTGAGTACTTGTACGTCGCCATCGACAAGTTCACAAAGTGGCCGGAAGTGGAAGCGATGAGGAAGGTGACGGCACGGTCGGTGATCAAGTTCTTGGTCGATTGTTTGCCGTTTGGAATCCCTAACAGGATCATCACCGACAACGACACACAATTCTGAGTCGCACCTTCATGCAAGACGTCCAAGATCTTGGCGCCAAGGTCTGCGCTTTGCTTCCGTTGCTCACCCGAGAAGCAACGGTCAAGCGAGAGGGCAAATCTTTGAAGTGCTGCGCGGGCTCAAGACCAGAACTTTCGACAGGCTGCACAAGAGCGGAAGAAACTGGATCGAGGAGCTGCCGGTGGTTCTTTGGTCGATCAGGACGACACCAAATCGAGCCACCGGCCAGACACCTTTTGCTCTAGTCTATGGAGCAGAGCCAGTTCTCCCCACGGAACTCGTATACGGATCGCCTCGAGTGCTCGCTTATGATGAGCTTGAGCAAGAGCAGCTGCGACAATATGAAGCGCTGCTCCTTGAGGAGGATCATCTTGAAGCCGTCAGGCGAGCTGCTCGCTACCAAAGAAGCTTTGCGTCGCTACCATAGCCGCAGAGTTAGTGCGGAAGTCTCGAGGAAGGCGACCTTGTTCTTGGCGCGTTCAGTCCGCCAAGAATTCAAACAAGTTGGCCTTGAAGTGGGAAGGCCCTTATCGGGTGAAACGAGTCACTAGGCCTGGCGCTGTCCGCCTTGAGACCGAAGATGGCATCCCGGTGAGCAACTCCTGGAACATTGAGCATCTTCGTAAGTTTTACCCATAGGGCACGGTTGCCGGAACCCGTTCCGGCAACCACCTTTTGTACAAGTCTTGCCGCTGTTGCATGTAATCCTTTGTACAAAGCCGGGCGCAGACCCCGTGCATCAGTAAAGCTCATGTGTTGCGCACAACTTTGTGCAGCAACCACACCCGGTAAGCAAAATCGAGCCGCTAGGCTCCATAACGTTATTTCCTCATCTTTCTCTCTTCTCAAAGAAAGGAAGGCTCCCTCGCGCACAAGTTAACCAGGGGGGAAGGAGAAGATAATACTATGGACCAGGCACCGCTCGAGGAAGTTTCGCCTCATCGGGAAGCAAGAGACAGAAAAGCTAAGTTGCCAAAGTTTGAGCAATCAATTTTAAATTTTTAAGTTATCTTCCTCGAACGATAGTACTTTGTATGGAAAACACATGCGCAGAAGGAACCAACTCATAGCTAGTCGCGCCCTTACTTTGTTTCGAGTCCGCTCAACAACTTAAGTGAGCTGCGGCTAGTCGCGACAAGGTTGCTTGTCGGAGGCGGCACCGCCAGCAGGCTGCTGACGTTCCGCACTCAGCGCTCGCGGCAAAGGTGCCCGCACCGACAAGTCCCCCAAACGCGTAAGGCAGAAACGTACAAAGGAAGGAATCAAGTAGAGGAAATAACGTTGCATTGATCGCCTAAGATAGAGTATATTACAAAATAACTTGTCGCTGATCTAACAAAGTGTTCTAAACATGATCGGCAGCGACAAGGGAGAGATAAAATTGGCGGCCTAGTCTACGCGGTCGCCATCGATCCGCTTGATCTTGTTCACCTTGTCCATAATGGGTGCGACAAGGGCTTTGAGCTCCTCTACGTTAGCATCTGGCGGCAAGGATCTGAGGACGCCGTTAAGGTTGAGGCCCGGATTGCGGAAGGCCACCTTTATCAACACCTTCTCGAGGGCTCCTGCACAGATCTGGCGTGATTCCTCGGCCAGCTGCTTTGGGACCTCTTCCGGAGTCGCTGGAGACCCGTCACCACGCCTTTGAAGAATAAACTGAGTTTGGCGCTGGGTTGGAGATGCTCGTCGGAGGAGTATGCAAGGTCCGCCATTCCCAGCTCCATCAGCTCGTTGTGGATGTCGGCGGCGGTGTCCACAAGACCTTCAGTCCAGTGCTCCATGCTCTCCCTCAAGGTGCTCTGGATGGAGGCAACATTCGCTAGCAGCTCCTCCTTGGCCTTGATCGTCTCCAACAAACCCACCTCCCGCTCTCTGGCACTGTCCAACGTCTGCGTCAGGGTGGTCAGCTTCAGCTCAAGATCCGCCTTGGAAACCTTGGCGGCGTCGAGCTCCTTGCCTCTATCAGCGAGACGACTCTGCAGCTCACCAAGAGTGTAGGCGTCCTTCTCACGCTCATGCTTGAGCGCGGCAAGATCTTCGCCGCTCTTCTTGAGGCTGGCCTCTAGCTGTGCCACCTTCGCCTTCAACTCTTCCTTGGCGGCCTCGGCGGCTGCGGCAGCATCCTTCGCTTCCTTAAGTGCCCCGCCAAGTTACTCCTCGCGCGCGGCAAGGTCTTCTTCGTGGCTGTCCAGGCTGACCTTCCGCTGCGCCAGCTCGCTTTCTGGCGGAGAGCTTCTCGGCAACCAGCATTGCTCCTCCTCAGCGGCCTTCTCAAGGATGAAGGCCGTGCGCTCTTCTCGCAAGATGCCCCAGCGCTTCACGCTTTCGTCGCGGAGAGCTTCTTGGTTGGCGCTCGGAGCTCTTCTGGCGCTTCTCCATGTCCACTCCTGCCCTCACGACAAGTGCTTCCGGGACTCCAACTTCGGCTTGCGGGCGCGGTAGAGCGACAAAGAACTTCTTCAAGGCTGCTCCTCCTCAGGACTTCGCCGCTGTTGCTGCTTGGCCCACCGTCCTGGCGTCAGCCAATGAGGCGAGTAGCTCACCGTCGAAGGTCTCTCCCTCGACTGGCGCCCTGGATCTCGGTTCCCAGGGGAGTTTGATGAAGACACCCTCGCGGGCCTTCAGGTAGGCGCCGGGCTGGGGCTCCTCGGAGCCTGACGCTGCAGCAACGACGGGGAGTCGGCTGTCGGTGTTGCGCCTGGCGCTCCTGCGGCCTCAGGGCCGTCAGTGCGATCGCCCGACCCTCGCCCGGCTGCGTCGGCAGCCTCGGTGGCCTTCTCGCCAACAGGCTCGTCGGCGACGACCTCTTCTTCCACAGCAACGACCTTTTCTTCCTCGACGGCGGCCTCGTCGGTGTTGCCGCGCGCTTCCTCCTCGCCGGCTCTGCGTCAGACGAAGAAAGAGCAGTCAAGCAAATGTTCAAAAAGAAAAACAAAAGAAAGCAAGCCCAAGGGAAATTTTCGTGTAAGGAAATTACCTGCAACGGGATCCGCAGCCATGGCCTCGACCACCGGAGGGTCACTAGCGCTGTCCCTTGCCAGGGTAGCCCCCCTTGCCGGAGTGGCCTCCCTTGTCGGAGGGCGCTCCCTTGCCGAGATTCCTCCTTGGCGGCGTAGTGGCAGTGAGACAGGATCTCGGGCGGCTTCCGAGCCCTCCCGATGAGGCTGCTCTGCTCCTACACAAGCAAACAATCAGGTATCAACGAAGAAGGGCACCCCTGCACACCTAATAGTAAGGAGAAAACTGCACACTTACTGCAGGGGCTGTCTTTGGGGGCTGCTCTGAGGAAGGGTTGCAGTTCCGGCAAGGGGTCTCAGACTTCGTCCCCTGTTGCCACGGGAGAATCGTCCTCAACGACGACCGCCGGGATCTTGGCCCTCTTCGACGCTCTGGGCCAGCGTCCTGAAAAGGAAAGAGTCTGGAGCGAAGCAAATCAGATTCAAGATGAAGCAATAAAATTGAAGAAATACAAGCACAATCTCAAGAGCTTACTCTTCGCCTTCCTCCTCGGAGCTGAGCGCGGAGAAGTCAAACTCCGGCTCGCCTCCGATGCGGCAGGCGGGGAGTGGGCTCTCTTGGCCCGCTTAAGCGGGCGTCGGCGGTGGCTCGAGAAGATCCCGCCCGATTGTCGCGGCAGTGTGAGGCGCTCCGTGGCAACCTCGCTTGCGCGGTGAAGGCGCGTCAGCAGCGCTTCTTCTTGTGGGCGATCTGCCGCCCGACTTCGTCTCCGGCCTTGCGGAGCGCCTCTTCGGAACCGGGGGGGCTCATTTGGCGGCAAGTCGCTGGGTGGTGGAGAAGAAGCGCCTTGGCCGGTCCACTCGACCCGGCCTCGGGCTCGACAAGCTTGTCCTCGCGGCGATCTCCTTCGCTCGGCAAGGCTTGCCGCCGCCATGGCGTCCGCCTCCTCCACGGTATACCGAAGGCTCCGGCGGCGTGGCAGCTGCTGCCGCCTCCTCCACCCTAGTGGCAATACGCACCATCTCCTCATCGGTAGTGTCGTGAGTGAGCCTTTTCTGCTCGTCGGAGCGGATCGGCACTTCTTCCAAGTCATCGAAAAACTGCTGCACGACCTCGTCGGGGGGCTCCTGCCAGGTTGGAACGATCCCATGGGAATCGCACAACGTCATCATGGCGCGGATGCGGTCGAGCGCCGAGTTGTTGCACAATGGGACGACCCCCCCACACGGCAACCAAAACCACTCAGTGGTGATCGGGGTGCGTTCTTGAACAGCTCTAGCAGCATCGCATCCAACTCAAGACGGTGAAATTCGATTCAGGCCAGGCGCAACCTCATAATATACGCCGCATTTTGGAACTCCCAAGCAGGCCTCCTCCTCTCCTGCAAGGGAAGCGCGGCGGCGAAGGAAGTCTGCGCCAAGCTGCGCCTACGGTTAGTCCGGCAAGCCTGAGGCGCAAAATCCGGGTCACAACTATCTTCAACCTCGCATCCTCCGGCGCCAAGTTACTCCAATCTCTGCCGCGCACTATTGGGGTTTGGCGCACGGCAATGAAGGGCTGTGGGTTCTCCTCTACGACCCAACACCAATTGGCTCTCCACTCCTCCCACTTGTTGCAGAATTCTCCTTCCAGATAGGCTTCTTTCTTGCCGATCCACGGAGACCCAAGCTATCCCTCCGGCAAGTGGCTCTCCTCTCTCGGCAGGGCACGAAGAAGTGGTGGAAGAGTGCCACATTTGGGTGGACTCCGACAAAGTTTTCGCAAAGATCTTGTGAAACTGCCATGGTCAAGACGGCGTTGGGGTGAAATCAAGGAGGCGGAGGCCAAATGTGTTCATGATATCGCAGAAGAACTTCGGAAAAGGCGGGCAAAGCCCGCAATAGAAAAAAAGGGCAAAAAGGGTACCCAGTTGGGGCCAAATCAGAAGCGGAGGCGGGGAGTACCTTTGTGCGGCGGATGCGCCTGGCGTCTCCGTCGACCAAAAGAGATAGAAGACATCCCGCAGCTCCCTTGCGCCAAGCTGGGGAAGATGGCCCGCCTTGCGCAGCGCCTCGAGCCGCTGCGCCTCGGCCGACAGACGCCCTTCTCCTTGTCGGCTTTTCGGAGCCATGGCGAGGGCGGCGGAGGAGGCCGGGCGGCGGTGAGCGTGCTTGTGGCGAAAGGCGGGCGCTGCTCTCTTCGACCGGAGAAGAAGGGGGAGCGGCGGTGGTTTTCTTGACAAGACAGCAATGGCGGAGTGGACGGCCTGCCCTGTTTCCTCCGCTTATAAAGAGGGGAGGCGGACGTTCGCTTTTCCTAATAAAGAAACCCCACGACCACGCCCACGATCTTCGCCTGACGACGCCACGTCCGGTGCGTGCCGTTAGTGGGGTCGTGGTGGAGTCTGGGGCGAAGTTGCGGCGTGGTCGAGGCAGCGTGTGACCGTGCACTATTTTGGGCCTGGCCCGACAACGCCGGCACCGTGTACGGCCCAGGCTCGAGGCTCTGTCGGTGTACTAGAGTAGGGGTACCCTAGTATCCCGTACTGCGTGCCTGAGACAGTTCTGACACCAGCGGCAGGTTTGCCTCGTCACCGCCAAGATCCTCCATGGCTCCTTTGGAGCCATTCAAGAACAAAGTATTTGATTAAGAAGACAAGGCCCCGGCAAGAGGAGCTTGCCGGGAAGGCTCGGAGCGCGACAAGCCTCCGGGCGCGACAAGGATTCGGCCGCGGCAAGGCGCTTGCCGCGGCAAGCAACCTCTCTCCATCTCCGCTCCAGCTCATCTAGTAACGTGTCGCCATGGGACCATTCCATGCGCGCGTGTCGAGTGGCTGTGCAGCCAGCGGAGAGCAGCGATAAGCGGCGCTGACAAGCTTGCCATCGTGGCGAGCGGAGGCGCACCTGACGGTCTCTGTTGCACTGTTTGGGCGACAACGACGGGCATTTATTGCTTTTGTCCCTTGCCGTCGAGTTAGGTATTTTGCAGTACACTTTGCTCGAGTAGGTGTACCAACTCCTGTTTTTACATTTGTACCCTCGCCTATGTTGCCACCTGTCGGAGACCCTTGAGGATATAAAAGGAGGCCCATGCTAGCGTAGAGGGGGTTCGACGTTCGGTTCATTCGACTCACTAGAGACCAGATACGCTCACGTTAGGTTTTGTAGCTCGCATCGCTCCCTAGCAAGAACACAATACATCAAACAAGCAGCAGTAGGAGTTTTATCTCTCCGGAGAGCTCCGAAGCTGGGTAAACTGCTCGTGTGCCTCGCCTCGATCCGCTCTTCCTGCGATCTCCGCCCCCCTCCGAACCACAAAGGGGCCTGGTCCGCCGGCCCCATAGGTGTTCGCGGGTACGATCAGCCTCCCCGACATTTTCCAATAGAATTGATACTGTGGACTTGAGGTTGTTTCCTCAGAAAGTGTACCGTATTCTCATTACCATTGAAATGAAAAGTGACATTGCATTTGTTGCAGTCAATAACAGCCCCTGCAATATTCAAAAAGGGTCTACCAAGAATAATAGACATACTATCGTCCTCGGGAATATCAAGAATAACAAAGTTCGTTAAAATAGTAACGTTTGCAACCACAACACGCACATCCTCACAAATACTGAGAGGTATAGGAGTTGATTTATCAGCTATTTGCAAAGATATTTCAGTAGGTGTCAATTTATTCAAATCAAGTCTACGATATAAAGAGAGAGGCATAACACTAACACCGGCTCCAAGATCACATAAGGCAGTTTTAACATAGTTTCTTTTAATGGAGCCTGGTATAGTTGGTACTCCTGGATCTCCTAGTTTCTTAGGTATTCCACCTTTAAAAGTATAATTAGCAAGCATGGTGGAAATTTCAGCTTCCAGTATCTTTCTTTTATTAGTATCAATTTCTTTCATATACTTAGCATAAGGATTCATTTTAAGAATATCAGTCAAACGCATACGCAAAAAGATAGGTCCAATCATTTCAGCAAAGCGCTCAAAATCCTCATCATCCTTTTTCTTGGATGGTTTAGGAGGAAAAGGCATGGGTTTCTGAACCCATGGTTCTCTTTCTTTACCGTGCTTCCTAGCAACGAAGTCTCTTTTATCATAACGTTGATTCTTTGATTGTGGGTTATCAAGATCAACAGCAGGTTCAATCTCTACATCATTGTTATTGCTAGGTTGAGCATCAACATGAACATCATCATTAATATTATCACTAGGTTCATGTTCATCACCAGATTGTGTTTCAGCATCAAAAATAGAAATATCATCAGGATTCTCAAGTATGTCAACAACAGGTTCACTAGAAGCATGCAAAGTCCTATCATTTTTCTTTCTCTTCTTCTTAGAAGGACTAGGTGCATCAACATTAGTTCTCTGAGAATCTTTCTCAATTCTCTTAGGGTAGCCCTCAGGATACATGAAAGTGCGTTATATCGACTAGAGGGGGGGGTGAATAGGCGATTTTTATGAATTCTTCACTGAGGAATTTGCCGGTGAGGAAATTCCTTAGCGAAGAACTACTTGCAGCGGAATAAGTACTCAAAAGTAAGCATAAGAGAATGCGGGCATGGTCATCACGATGAAATGAAGACAATCAAAGAGTACAAAAAGCGTAAACACATGATAACACAAGATGAAGACAAACAGACTGAAGAAACTGAACTGAGGAAATTGAGAAAGTCTTCAGTCAAAGTCTTCAAACACAGATATGAAAGAACACTCAACACAGTAATGAGGAAATGAAAGGGTTGAGGAAATAGAACCAGTAAGGTTGGTGAAGACAATGATTTGGTAGACCAGTTCCAATTGCTGTCTCACTTATGCGATGCAGTTGGAGCGGCTGAGTATTTAAACTCGAGGACACAGTCCCGGACACCCAGATCGGCCGAAAGCACGCAGCTCGGGACACCAAGTCCTCACCGTATTCTCCTTGAACTAAGTTCACACAGACCTCGTCCAATCACTCGTGGTAAGTCTTGAGCGACTTCCAAACCTTCACAGACTTGGTCACTCGGCGATCCACAATTCCTCTTGGATGCTCTAGACCATGACGCCTAACCGTCTGGAAGAAGCACAGTCTTCAAAGGTAACAAGCATCGGATCCACGCAGGATCAATCTCTTTAGTGATGCTCAATCACTTTGGGTTTGTAGGGGTTTGGTTTTTGGGTTTTTTCTCACTCGATGATTTTCGCTCAAAGTCCTCGAAGGATGGGTTGCTCTCAAATGACAAGTGTCAAGTTTCTCTCGGAGCAGCCAACCAGCTAGTGGTTGTAGGGGGCGGCTATTTATAGCCTAGGGAGCACCCGACATGATAAGACATAAATGCCCTTCAATGATATGACCGTTAGGTGGATAAGATATTTTGGGACAGGTGGCAAGAAGACAAAGACCTTGATCGGAAATTTGAATCTCAAATTCCTCGGGGCTGTCATGTTCCTCACTTTGTGTAGGCAATCCATGCGGCGAATTCCTAACTCCTCGGTCGAGAACAAATTCCTCAATGACCGGAAGAACTTCGTCTATGTCACTGAAGAAATTGACTGAACTGTATGAGATTTCAAAAGGCTTCACTCGAAGGGATTGGTAAGTGTAGGATTTTGAGTTGAGCATCACATGGAAATTTTTCCTTAGTATTTACTCGACACCCTTTAACAGTATGGTGTTTCCTATGACTCAAGAAAGAGAAAACGAAACCACGAAAACAAAAGTCTTCACGCTTCATGTTCCTCAAATGAATACCAAGTCTTCAAGGTCACACCAATTTGTTCACTTTCAAAGTCTTCAGAAAGTCTTCAGAATATCAAAGTCTTGAGTCGAAGAACTTCATTTTTAGGGGTCGACTTTCACTGTAAATATCAAACTCCTCATGGACTTATAGACCTGTGTACACTCACAAACACATTAGTCCCTTAACCTATAAGTCTTCAATACACCAAAATCACTAAGGGGCACTAGATGCACTTACACTCTCCCCCTTTTTGGTGATTGATGACAATATAGGTTAAGTTTTCAACGGGGATAAACATATGAAGTGTAAATACTGATACTGAGGAATCTGATTGGAGGATATAGAAGAACTCCCCCTGAAGATGTGCATAGTGAGGAATTTGCTTTTGAGGCATTGCACATTTGAAGAGTTGAATCATGGAGATCTCCCCCTATATCTTGTAATTCATACGCATTTGACATATAATATGAAGAATTTGAAATGCATGATGAAATATGGTGCTTGATGAAATTCAGCATGCGTGCGATAACATTAATGAGGAGTAAGCATGCAAAATAACGCATCAAGAGTATCAGAGCTCAAGAGAATCAGAGCTCAGTGCATCAAAAGTATCGAGCATAGTGCGAGCACGGTCGTCCAAAATTATCAAAGCACCATCGGGTTTAAGATTACGACTCGATCCAATAAAAGTTTCAGAAGAACGAGAGTTGTAACTTAACAAAAATCATTGCCCATATAATAGACCCGCTTGAGCCTAACTCAAATTTCTCCCCCTTTGTCATCGAATGACCAAAAGGATCGAAACTGAGGACTAACGCCCCTGAAGAATTTCAAGTTGAAGAAGGAGCGCCAGCGTTGTTGGGGTCGGTTGTTGTAGTGGGGCCTGCCGCAGTGTCGTCCAAGTCTTCATTTTCATCAGTGTCTCGTGATGAAGAATAGGAGCTGGCCACCAAGGAAGGAACTTTTAACCTTCTTGTATTTCTTCAGAGGAGGTGCAGACCAGTCGAATTCTTCCTTGAGACCCATTGTCGTCAGTTCTTCCATGGTGTAGACATTTGAAAGAACAGCCCAGGTGCGTTTGAAGGTTTCATGGAGGTAGTAGTGGTTTTTCTTCACTGCATTGTGTGTAGAGGTCATGTTGTGAAGAATTGAACCAAACTGACGCTTGACCCATTTATGATTGCGATCAACCTTGATGAAGACCGAGGAGTAACTCACGATCAGTCATCACCACAGGTCTTTGTGGCTTGAGGACTTTGCTTGGTGAGGTATTTCTTGGCGAGTCATGTGTGGCGAGTCATCATTGGTGGAGTAGGATGCAGCTTTAAACTGTCCATCCAATGGACGAATGCCTTCATCGATCACAAAGATGGCCTTGCCCTTGTCATCACCGAGGTAAATGTCCGTTTGAGGACTTCAATCGGGGCAAGTAGCTGCAGTGGTTCGAGTATCGACCTTGTAATTGAGTGAAGACCTTGTCCTGATGAATCTCATTATCCAAGGCGCATAAGGCTTCAGCTCAAATGGTGACATAGCAATGTTTGCCAGAGGCCTCATGAAGAAATCATGGAAGTTGACGGGAACGCCATGATTGATGTTGAAAAGCATATTCTTCATGATGCCAACGACTTCTTCATCATTTGAGTCGTGGCCTTTGATAGGACTCATTGTCTTCGTCAGAATCCGATAGACAGTCCGAGGCACATACAATAATTCCTTGACGAGGAATTTGGTTCTTGGGGCCTGCCCTGGCTTCAAAGGCTTCATCAGCACTTGCATATAGTGATTTGAAAGCTCAGGTTCGTTGTAGATACAATGAGAACCATCAAGGGGAGGACTGAGTGGTAGAGCACGAAGCAATTCGATTCTTTGGTGCCTTGTAGTGAGTGTTTTCGGACATCGATCTAACACCCATGAGTTCACGTCTTGACATCTCCGGTGATGTGCAGCGTTGCATAGAATTGAAGAATGAGTTCTTCATTCCAATCACGTATGTCGGTCAGAAATTCAGAAGTCTGCATCGTGAAGAACACTGAGGACTGGCTCAAAGCCGGGCAGAGACTCCATGTCCACATGAGGAATATGTGCATGATCGAAGACTTTGTCTTTGTTGAAGAGCACTGAGGAATAGAAATTGGCTTGGCTGGCAGTCCAGAAACGCCTCTTCCTTATGCGAGCAGAATCATAAGGATTGTAATCAGTGAAGAATACGTGCTCGCTGAAGAAATCTTCAGCCTTGAACTTTTGCTTTGTTGAGAAGGGATTCTTTGGCTTTGGCAGTGGAGTGTCTGTGAGTTGCATCACGACCTCTGGAATCGCAATCTCAGGTTCTTCAGGCTGAGGAATTTCTTGTTCCTCTACAGGTCGATCGAGGATCAGCAGCGAGTTCATCGGCGCTAGTGGCTGGAATTTCTTCATGGACAGATGAAGTGGGATGAGTTTCTTCAGAGCCCATTTGAACCGTTCGAGCAGGGGACTGAGGTATCTGTTGGATTGGGGTGAAGAGTGGAGAATTTGGATGCTGACTTTCCCAAAAGTCATCGTTCATCACTGGCGTTGTGCTTCCAATATCCATATCTTCTTCAATTTCCTCAACACCGGCCTCTTCAGCTGTGAACTGAGGCATAGGCAAGGAAATCATTGGGGTTGAAGGGATTGCTTCCACTTCAATTTCTTCATCAATCTGCTCTGACGAAGTAGCAAAATGATTTTCTTCATCAGATCCGCTTGGGATCTCATAATCTTCATCATAAGGAACAAGGTCCTTTGATAGAATTGAGGAAATTGGAACAACATCAATAGGATTTTCAAAAGAGCTGGTCATTGGCTTCATTTTCTTCGCAGCCGAAGAATTTGACGCAGCTGATGCTTTCCGTTTCTTCACTGCAGCTCATTCTGCAGCCTTGGTCTTCTTCACATCAGAGGCAGATGGAAGAATTGGAGTTGGTGTTGGCGCAGGAGGAGCTGAGGAATCTGGTTGATTTTCCTCAGGCGCAATCGATGCGCTTGCCTGACTTGTTCGCTTTCTTGAGCGCACCACTAGTGGATGCCGGCAATTTCTTCGGGGTGGAATGGGATCATCAGCCCTAGAACTAGCATTTTCTTCAAAGATCTGAACTTCATCGGTAGTCTTTGGCATGTTCTTCGATCTGCTGGTGAGGCTCCAAATTTTGAGGAATTTCATGTTGCGTTGGGGCAGCAACATTGGTGAATTTCTTCGTCGAGGTTAGCCGAATCTGACTTTGGCTCCTTGCCAATCGCATAATAAGCATCAAAGTTTTCTTTGAGGGCTTGGATTTCATTACGGACCTTGAGAAGTTCCTCGGTGTCATTCGACAACGCTTTTCTTGAGGAACTTCTCCTTTACGTATTGAGCTTTCTTGATCTCTCTTGCCTTTCCAAACTTCCATTTCTCTTGATGATGAAATGGGTTGACATGTGACTTTGTCCGTGGGTCGATGAAAATCAGGCATAGGGGTGTTTGGATCCTTGTGCCAGAGATCAATGTAATCGAGGATTTTCCTCGGATCAAACAGCGATGTACAGATGTGCCTTTGGCTCTAGCGGCCCTTTCTTGGCGGTCTCGATGATTTCCGCATAAGTTTATCATCATCAGCCTCATCATCTTCGTGTGGCACTTGGAAGGCGACTGTTTCTTCTTGGGACTTGGCTGAGGACCTCGTCCATTTGTGGCCTTAGTCTTCAGCAGAGTCAGGCCAGATGAAGACTTTGGTGCGGTGAGGAACTTCTTTGAAACACCAGATGCAATGGAGAAGCCTGCAGTCCTTTGGCATGTGGCCGATGCACAAAAGCCGAGGACTTTGTCGGAACTGGCTGAGGACTTGGGAGGAGCCGAGGATTTTGGAGGAGCAGGAGCAGCATGAGGAATTGGCCGTGAGGGCACAAATGAGGAACTTGGCCGTGAGGGCACTTTGTTGGTGAAGTACTTGGCTTGTGCGGGCTTCTTTGCCATAGATTTTCTTGGCTTGACAGAGGCCTTAGTGGCAGCAGCGATGCAGAGTCCTCATTGAATTTCCTCACCGCCTCATTGGCTTGTCTTGCCAATTTGGCTTGGCGCTTGGCCCATTCTTCAGAAAGTCCTCACCACGCTTGATGTTTGGTGGGGCCGACTTCTTGACCAGGTGCCAATGGAGCTCTTGGGCATGGAGGATTGAGTGCGAATTTCTTCATGTACTTTGGAGTTACATATCTGTACTCCCTCCATTCCCTTGCCCATCTCCGTTCAATTCTTTGAATGCGCACCTTGCGCTGATTTTTGTTTTCTTTGCCAAACTCGGCTTCATCAGGTGTGCAATCATCAGCATATATTTCCTCAGGGATTTCAAATGCAGTCATGACCTCAGGCCTCTTTCCTCCTTTCTGTGGCTTCTTTCCTTCTGCCATATTCTTCAAATTGAGGAATTTGAACAAACGAATTCTCACGAAGAAGTATGCAACTTTTCTTCGAGGAATGCTGCAAATGAGTTAAGTTGATGAGAACCTAGTGATTCAGCAACGGACATGAGTACCTGTGAACAGAGTATGGTTGCGAGGAATTTTGAGAGGTCATATGCGTTCTCAGAAGGTTTTTCAAAAAGAACAAGTTTGAGGAATTTGACCAGATGAGTCTTGAAGAATTTCACTAAGCGATCTTTGTCTTAGGTTCCAGAGTTGTATAGATCGAGGATCCACACAATTGAGGAATCTTGAGGAAAATCATTGATTAGAGAAACGAATCAAGAGCATATTTTGTTTGAGGTGTTCATATGTGTGAAGATTTGAAGAATAAAACAACTTTGAAGATTTTGTAGTGAAAATTTGGATCAACGAGGGCAGTAAAAGTAACTTTTAATTACCCTAAATGAAGAACACGACGAACTGGGTGGTGTAGATGTGAAGCTCGTGCATTTAGATCTTCCACGCCCTAACTTCGGCGGAGGAAGATGGCTTCTGGCGGCGGAGTGAAGATTTCCGCAACCGGCGCGAGTACGACGGCGACGAGGTCGAGGCAGCGAAGCTCTTCCTCACCGGCAACGATGGAGTAGCAGCGGCGCTAAGGTTTGAGAAGCTCGAGCGAGAGAGAGAGGTCGAGCGGAGTAAAGGAAGTGAGGAAGGGGAGTGGGGGTATTTATAGCCATGGTGAAAAAACTGTTCGCCCGAAGATTTTGGACGAACGTGCCCCTGACCATTCTCCTTCTCACGACATGTGTCACCCACGTACTGTGTAGTGGAGATCGTGTACGATCGTGGGTGAGTAAAATAATGCATCATGGGATGCGGAACGGTTTGAGCGGCAAACCGAAAGTTTGGATAGTTTTAAAGTTCCGTTCGCAATTTCTTCAGCTGACAAGGACACAGTGAAGATTTTGAACGAGTTTCAAATAGAACGCACATGAAGAATTTGTGAATAGATTGGGTTGAGTATAGCATAGAGGGGGAAGGGTCCGATCACATTCACTTAGCAGAAAAAAGCAACTTGAAGAATTAGCCATAAGTGAATGCTGTAGAGGACATAAACCCATATATATATATATATATATATATATATATATATATATATATATATAGATATATATATATATATATATATATATATATAGCCAATGAAGAAAAGCAGCGGAAACAGTGAAGATTTTGAAAAGTTGAAAAATTTGAAAACTGAAGAATTTCAAAAGCGAGGAAAAACTCAAATTGAAGATTTTCAACTTTGGTGGTGGCGTGACCCACCGTATAAGAATGATGATTTCAGACACCGCTGCACAATTGTCGTAGGGTTCTGAGAATCAAATTCTTCATTAATTTCTTCACACTTAGAGGGTTATTCTTCATGGATAGAAGAAAAACGTTTCTTCATGTGTTGCACATCTAAGTCATCAATTTTGCATAAGTGTCAGGATGTGTGTCCTTTTCAAAGAACATTCGAAGATTCTAAGATATTTAGCTCACACCGCATGTAACGCCCTCGATGCGGCTATATCTCCCACGTGTCGAAGCACGACTTAGAGGCATAACCGCATTGAAAGCAATGTCGCAAGTGAGGTAATCTTCACACAACCCATGTAATACATAAGGGAAAGAGATACATAGTTGGCTTACAATCGCCACTTCACACAATACATGAGTAAAGCATTACATCATACAGATACAATCAAGGTCCGACTACGGAACCAAAATAAAAGAAGACTACCCCAAATGCTACACAGATCCCCGATCGTCCCTACTGGGCTCCACTACTGATCAACTGAAACGAAACAACACAATGAACAAGATCTTCATCGAGCTCCTCCTTGAGCTCGGATGCGTCACCTGCACAGTTTCATCGGCACCTGCAAACTGGTTTTGGAAGTATCTGTGAGTCACGGGGACTCAGCAATCTCACACCCGCGAGACCAAGACTATTTAAGCTTATGGGTAGGAGAAGGTAGTGAGGTGGAGCTGCAGCAAGCGACTAGCATATCTGGTGGCTACATTCGCAAAAGAGAGCGAGAAGAGAAGCAAGGCACGGTCGTGAAGCTAGTAGCGATCAAGAAGTGATCCTGAAACTAGTTACGTCAAACATAACTCCAACACCGTGTTCACTTCCCGGACTCCGCCGAGAAGAGACCATCACGGTTACACACGCGGTTGATGTATTTTAATTAAGGTCAACTTCGGGTTTTCTACAACCTTACATTAACAAATTCCCATCTGCCTCATAATCGCGGGCACGGCTTTCGAAAGATAATACCCTGCAGGGGTGTCCCAACTTAGCCCATGATAAGCTCTCGCGATCAACGAAGGATATTCCTTCTCCCTGTGAAGACCCGATCAGTCTCGAATCCGGCTACAAGACATTTCGGCAGTAATAAAACAAGACCAGCAAAGCCGCCGGATGTGCCGACAAATCCCGATAGGAGCTGCACATATCTCGTACTCAGGGCACACCGGATGAGCAAGGCGTCGGGTTGGCATAGACCCTGATTGCCTGTGGGTGCGGACATCGCTTCGGTTTGGACCAGCAATCGAAAGAGAACTGGCCCGGGGTTTAAAATAAAGATGACCCTTGAGTCTGCAGAACCCAAGGGAAAAAGGCTTAGGTGGCAAATGGTAAAACCAAGGTTGGGCCTTGCTGGAGGAGTCTTATTCAAAGCGAACTATCAAGGGGGTCCCATAAATCACCCAACCGCGTTAGAGACGCAAAAATCCGGGAACATAATACCGATATGACGGAAACTAGGGTGGCAAGAGTGGAACAAAACACCAGGCATAAGGCCGAGCCTTCCACCCTTTACCAAGTATATAGATGCATTAATTAAATAAGACATATTGTGATATCCCAACAAGTAAACATGTTCCAACAAGGAACAACATCTCCATGTTCCAACAAGGAACAAACTTCATCTTCACCTGCAACTAACAACGCTATAAGAGGGCTGAGCAAAGCGGTAACATAGCCAAACAACAGTTTGCTAGGAAAGGATGGTTAGAGGCTTGACATGGCAACATGGGAGGCATGATATAGCAAGTGGTAGGCATCGTAGCATAGGCATAGCAAAAGAGCGAGCAACTAGCAAGCAAAGATAGAAGTGATTTCGAGGGTATGGTCATCTTGCACGAAATCCGCAAGGAAGAAGAACGAGTCCATGAAGAAGACAAACGGACGTGGTCGAGCGAATCCTCGTAACTCCGGAAGGAAACCGAAGCTAACGAGAGAAGCAACCCGGAAAGAAACAAACAACATACTAAACAACCATCACATAAACATGGCATGATGCATAAACAAGTATGATGCATGCCCGGTTTAAATAGCATGGCATGGCAATATGCACAAACAAAACTACAAGTTAAATGGAGCTCAATATGCAACGAGTTGCATATTAATGAAACACCACATCAATTATTTAGTTCTCTCTCGGTTATGTACCCAACAACATTAAATGTTATTAAACATGGCAAGAGGTGAAGTATGAGCAAACCACCTATTTAGGCAAGTTTAAATGAGGCCGGAAACAACAAACAACAATTCCGGAGAACTCCTCATATGCATAATATGAATTTGGTACTGTTCTGCCCTAAAATATATTTTAATTTTGTTAAACAGGAAAATAAAGTCCACCATGTTAAACTAGGCATTTTTCCACCCCATTTACATATAAAGAACATTTAATTCCGAGCTACGGTTATTTAGTTATGAAATAAATCATTTTAACATGGCATTTGAGCAAATTAATGCAAACAGCAAGTTAAACATTTTAACATGGATGAAAGTGGCATATTATGAAACTAGACAAAATTGTAAGCACTTTACATATTTAAAACATTTTAATCCGATGCACGGTTTGTGAGATATTAAATGCATGAACAACAAGGGAAAATCTGTAAATATGCAGATCCCGGGATAAATGGACAAATTCGCAGCAGCAGAAAAAAAATTACACAACGGGCTGAATCTGGAGCTACAGGAACTGGGCGGCTCACCACACCTCATGGGCCGGTTAGTGGTGGAGATGGCAGGCCGGGGCTGGCCTTGGAGCGCTGCGGCTGGAGAGGCCCAGGCAGCAGGGCGACAGGTCAACGACGCGGGCGAGCAGTTCGAGCTCCTCTACTCGAACGAAACAGAGGAGCGGCACGGCGAGGGGCTTGGCGTGACTCCGGGAGGGGCCGGCAACGCGGATCTGGCGGGGCATCTCCTCAAGGCGTGGACGGGGCGACGGAACTTGGCGCGGCGGCGGAGCGGCGCTGGGTGGCTTGGCGCCCTGCATCTCATTCGTGAAGGAGGGGACGGCGGCTGGTGATGCGGGAACTCCGGCAAGGCAGAGCTTGGAGGCGGCTTGGCACCGGAGATGATGATGGGGAGGCGCGGAGGAGGTCATGGGGTCGAGGACGACGGATCCAACCCGGCTGCTGGTGCTTGAAGCCCCTGGGCGCCATGGCGGGCTCCACAGGAGGTCTCTGCGAGGTCAGAAGCGAGATGAGAGACGAAGGAAAAGGAGAAGAATGGAAGGGAGGCGAGGCGGCGCGCTGTTCACAGTGGTGGTCGCCCGGCATGGCGTTGGTCGTCAGGCGATGAAGCGGGCAGGTGAGGCGCGGAGGTCGGGGTCAAAGCGGAACGAGGAGCTCCTCTCCTATGCGTTGGCTGGTAGCACGAGCTAGACGCTTGGTGGATCGAGGAAGAGGGGCTCGCGCATGAGCGATAGGGAGCCATCAAGGGGAGGCACTGCTGCGGGCTGGATGGACGGATTGGGTGGCGGCGGAAAACAAGGGACTTGGTGGGAGGCGATGCTGGTTGGTGGATGGATCGGGGAGGTGGAGAGGTGGTTGGCTCAGGATGGATCCCGAGGAAGAGGAGTGGCGGCACGCATGGGAATGGGTGGATGGGACGACTAGGGTCTAGGATAGACTGATTATATAGTGAGTGGATGAGGGCATGCTTAATCCGGTCCGTCCGATCGAAATCGGGCGGTCGAGAATAAATAGGTAGGGAAGTTCAAATGAAAAAAACGGAGATATTTTAGAGATGTTTGGGGATGATCCGGACTCATCGGTCACGACAGAGCAGGTCGGGTTCGGGGCAGTTTTTGGACGCACGCGAGGGGTTTGCGGGATGTGCAGAGAGGTTAGGAAGCCAGACAAGAGGGAAACAAAATCTGGTTGGTCTCGAAACGGTCAACGAAAGCAAGGGGTGACACGGCAACTACGAGCGGATACGAGTTTTATGAAAACATATGGATGCGATGCACATGATGCTATGAGATGAGATGCGTGGCATGAACAAAATGCAAAACAAAAGACAAAACCCAACCACAAAGAAAAGGCAAGAGTTGGAGTTACGAATATGGAAAGTTGCATCCGGGGCGTTACAACACTCCACCACTACGAGAGGATCTCGTCCCGAGATCTAGGATGGCACCGGAGAGAAAAGAAAGAGGAAGATAAGCGGTAAAACTAAGTTACTTCTTTGACAAACGAGTGAAACAAAGAACCTTGAGAGGTTGAACAAAATGAATGAAAGAAAACAACGAAGATGAACAAAGTTGAAAACACTCTGTTAGAAAAGAGGAACATGGGATACGACGAGAACCAAGAGGTTTAGTGATAACATAGATATTGAAACCACTCTGGTTAAAACTAGATAGCGAAGGAATAAGATTGATATAATTTGGGCAGCACTCCGACTGAAAATGGAAGGAATTAGAATCATGAAGTTGGCAAAATGAAAGCACCTGGATGAGACTCCGGTTAAAAGAGGAACGATAGACACAACACTCCGGTTAAATCGATAAGCAAGGAAAAGGACATGGTCTTGACAAAACAAGATGATGGGTCGAAGAGAGAAACATCACAATGCCTCCGGAAGAAAAATTGAAGATAGATCATTGGAATAAAGGAATAGAGAAGAAAATGACAACTTCTACCACAAATGAGTTTGGAAAGCACCCTTAAAAAGAAGGATAGAACGAAGTAGTTGGAAAACCAACAACGAAAAGAATAACCTTGTAGTGGACTTATGGAAACATCTCAATATTATGAGGTGAGCTTCTGCCACCAACGGAAACAAACGATTGGACTGATATCAACAAGGAGACGAGAAACTTATTTCACCGAGAGGACAAATGAATAACTTGGGTCATTTATAAGCACCATAAATAGCAACAATCCTTAGGGAAAGCTTTAGGTGAAATATAACCCAAGATAACTCCAATGAAGAGATTGATGGATTTAAATATCTCATTCTTGACAACAAGTGCATCATGAAACATGAATGAAACTGTCAAAATGACATAACACCACCTCAAAAGATAAGATAGAGAGAATTGCACTTTGGAATGCAAGATGAAGAATACTTGAGCTCCTCAAAACAAAACATGTGTTGAGCACCATGTTTATTTTTTAGTATAGCTTGGCGGATCTTAACTTCGAGAGAAATCTTGAAGAACAATTGAAGAATGAAAGGAATCCTTGACGAACCACCATGTATAGCCTCCATCAAGAACTCCGGTAAGAAAAGGATGATAGAAAGAAAGAGAAGTTGACCACACAAGGTGAAACCTTGCAGTGATAAGATGAAGCTTTGAAATGATATAACCGAGAAAACTTGGAACTCCGAAAAGAAAGATGAACAAATGAAATCAAGAATTTTGATGATCCTCCGGAATAAGGAATTGAATTTACTCAATGAAACAAGAATAAGAATTACATTATGCTGATCCTTCACCAATTAAATTGATGGCAAGCAATGGATTTGGCATACTACTTATTCTCGTGGAGAGGATTAAGATAGATATGGCGCAAACTTGGGAAGGTCTTCAACGAACCACCGGTAGGATTGGAAAGAACGAATGAATCTATATGATAACGAAGGAAGAGAACTCTTGAAAAACCACCGTAATAACTTCAAAACAATTGAAGAAAAGAGAACGAATCGCCGGGAAGAATTAGAAAAAGAACGAAGATGCTTGAGAGAAATTAGATATAAGAGATTAAAGAGATGACAAGCTGAATAGAGAAAACTTGAACGAATCACCGATAAGATTAGGAGAAACAGAGCTGAAAGCTGGAATGAATAATTCTGAGATGATGGGCTGAGAAGAATCAAACTGAAAAGACTCCTGAATTGCTCCAGATGGGTGAAAAGAATTCTCACAATCAAAACAATTATGAGGATGGCATCAAGCTTGAACTAGGCATCTTTGGATGAACGGGTAAGGATTTAAGAGGAACTCCTCTTCGGTCTTCAAAATCCGAGAATGACGACGAGAAACACCACCATAAATTGTTGAGGCACTCCGGGATGAAAATTAGAACGGTTGAACCAACGATGAAAAGAATTTGAAAGATCTTGGAGAAAGCCATGACTGATGAAAGCCCATTCTTACGTCAAACTTAGAAAAGAATTTTAGAAGCTCCGGAAAATTTAGAAGAGTCAGGTAAGATACTGGAAAAAGACCTGTGGGTTAGGGCCCACTCATAAGAAACACCGTTGAACGATTTAAAAGATAGATTGCGCCGGTAGAATTAAATGGCTTGAATGAGATAACAATCTTGAAATAGTTTGAACGGATTAAGAATGGAAACACGAATCTTCAGAGATATCTTCAACACTTGGGAACAAATGAATAGCGAGAGGTGAATGATTAAGAGGTGCATCGGCAAGAGGAAGCATTTGCAACAACGAAAGGAATATGATCAACACTGAAAGCTTGAGTTAAATCCACCGGAAAAGAATACGAGGATGAAGAATGATGAACTTGGAGCTGTTGAGCATCTTCATGAGGGATCACTGGATCAGAACATTAATTGAAAAGAATGATGAGACTTCACACCAATAAGATGGATATCCGATTAGAAATCTGAGTCCTTGAAGATACAAGGGGTGGGCGGGTGGGAAAACAAAAACAACTTGGGTCGGATGAAACGAACACCGTTGAGAAAAAGCTTAGAATTGATATTGCGAATGTTGCAATGATCGGATTTACTTGGAGAGAAGCACACGGTTGGAAAGGATTGAAAAGACGACCTTGATGAACAAGAAGGATTAGCATCCACATAGAAATATGAGAACACCGTTTAGAATAAGGTATGGAATCAACACTTGGCATTGAAGCAACTTGAATA
The DNA here is from genome assembly GCA_021605145.1 of Aegilops bicornis. Lineage (NCBI taxonomy): Eukaryota > Viridiplantae > Streptophyta > Magnoliopsida > Poales > Poaceae > Aegilops > Aegilops bicornis. The sequence goes on from CM038673.1 coordinate 490,460,146, forward strand.
CCACAAAACGGAACAAAAACAAAGGATTTGGCTTGTAGAATAAGCCGGAAACAAACATACGATAGATCCCATATCGTATCATGTGTGTGTTGGAAAGATATCCTACGAGATACTTGAATTCCCACTTATAAACTCCCGAAACTTTCTGGTTATGCAATCAGGTGTTGGGGATACAGGGGACACAAAATATATCACCCAAACTAACAATACCTAGATCCAGCTGTATCCATCCTTCAACACATAACCAAGAAACCTTTGGAAATCGTTTAACTCAACCTTCGAAAAGCATCCGTTATACGAGTTATGGCAATACTCCCGAACTCGCCCCAGTACTAGGTTATCGAGGTTATCTCACCAACAACTGCATAAAAGAGATTTTCGATGTCGGCAAAACTCAGGTATTCCAGAACAGCAACGATAAAATTGTGGCGACAACACCTCGGAGCTCAACTCCGGGACAACGCCACAACCCTAAATGTCGAGGCACCAAGAACAATGTTCTCGTCACAAAATCATCGTAACGATTCCAAGATACCCGTGATCCTAAAAAACATTTAGTGAAATTTGAGGAGAGGAAAGTCAAAACATCTACGTCGGGAGACCTCACCAGAGCGACGAAGGACCGAGGAGTAAAAGAATCCTACTCTCGATATATAATCCTAAGACTCAAAACATTTTTGTTCTAGACTCAACAACGCATGACAAACAATCGCGAGGGGCTCCTAAGTCGGGATGGCTCGATTACCAACTTGTAACGCCCTCGATGCGGCTATATCTCCCACGTGTCGAAGCACGACTTAGAGGCATAACCGCATTGAAAGCAATGTCGCAAGTGAGGTAATCTTCACACAACCCATGTAATACATAAGGGAAAGAGATACATAGTTGGCTTACAATCGCCACTTCACACAATACATGAGTAAAGCATTACATCATACAGATACAATCAAGGTCCGACTACGGAACCAAAATAAAAGAAGACTACCCCAAATGCTACACAGATCCCCGATCGTCCCTATTGGGCTCCACTACTGATCAACTGAAACGAAACAACACAATGAACAAGATCTTCATCGAGCTCCTCCTTGAGCTCGGATGCGTCACCTGCATAGTTTCATCGGCACCTGCAAACTGGTTTTGGAAGTATCTGTGAGTCACGGGGACTCAACAATCTCACACCCGCGAGACCAAGACTATTTAAGCTTATGGGTAGGAGAAGGTAGTGAGGTGGAGCTGCAGCAAGCGACTAGCATATCTGGTGGCTACATTCGCAAAAGAGAGCGAGAAGAGAAGCAAGGCACGGTCGTGAAGCTAGTAGCGATCAAGAAGTGATCCTGAAACTACTTACGTCAAACATAACTCCAACACCGTGTTCACTTCCGGACTCCGCCGGGAAGAGACCATCACGGTTACACACGTGGTTGATGTATTTTAATTAAGGTCAACTTCGGGTTTTCTACAACCGGACATTAACAAATTCCCATCTGCCTCATAACCGCGGGCACGGCTTTCGAAAGATAATACCCTGCAGGGGTGTCCCAACTTAGCCCATGATAAGCTCTCGCGATCAATGAAGGATATTCCTTTTCCCCGGGAAGACCCGATCAGTCTCGGAATCCCGGCTACAAGACATTTCGGCAGTAATAAAACAAGACCAGCAAAGCCGCCCGGATGTGCCGACAAATCCCGATAGGAGCTGCACATATCTCGTTCTCAGGGCACACCGGATGAGCAAGACGTCGGGTTGGCATAGACCCTGATTGCCTGTGGGGCCGAACATCGCTCTGTTTGGACCAGCAATCGAAGGAGAACTGGCCCGGGGGTTTAAAATAAAGATGACCCTTGAGTCTGCAGAACCCAAGGGAAAAAGGCTTAGGTGGCAAATGGTAAAACCAAGGTTGGGCCTTCGTAGAGGGGCTGAGCAAAGCGGTAACATAGCCAACCAACAGTTTGCTAGGAAAGGATGGTTAAAGGCTTGACATGGCAACATGGGAGGCATGATATAGCAATTGGTAGGCATCGTAGCATAGGCATAGCAAAAGAGCGAGCAACTAGAAAGCAAAGATAGAAGTGATTTCGAGGGTATGGTCATCTTGCCTGAAATCCCGCAAGGAAGAAGAACGAGTCCATGAAGAAGACAAACGGACGTAGTCGAACGAATCCTCACAACTCCGGAAGGAAACCGAAGCTAACGAGAGAAGCAACCCGGAAAGAAACAAACAACATACTAAACAACCATCACATAAACATGGCATGATGCGCAAACAAGTATGATGCATGCCCGGTTTAAATAGCATGGCATGGCAATATGCACAAACAAAACTACAAGTTAAATGGAGCTCAATATGCAACGAGTTGCATATTAAAGAAACACCACATCAATTATTTAGTTCTCTCTCGGTTATGTACCCAACAACATTAAATGTTATTAAACATGGCAAGAGGTGAAGTATGAGCAAACCACCTATTTAGGCAAGTTTAAATGAGGCCGGAAACAACAAACAACAATTCCGGAGAACTCCTCATATGCATAATATGAATTTGGTACTGTTCTGCCCTAAAACATATTTCAATGTTGTTAAACAGGAAAATAAAGTCCACCATGTTAAACTAGGCATTTTTCCACCCCGTTTACATATAAAGAACATTTAATTCCGAGCTACGGTTATTTAGTTATGAAATAAATCATTTTAACATGGCATTTGAGAAAATTAATGCGAACAGCAAGTTAAACATTTTTAACATGGATGAAAATGGCATATTATGAAACTAGACAAAATTCTAAGCACTTTACATATTTAAAACATTTTAATCCGATGCACGGTTTGTGAGATATTAAATGCATGAACAACAAGGGAAAATCTGTAAATATGCAGATCCCGGGATAAATGGATAAATTCGCAGCAGCAGAAAAAAAAATACACAACGGGCTGAATCTGGAGCTACAGGAACTGGGCGGGTCACCACGCCTCATGGGCCGGTTGGTGGTGGAGCTGGCAGGCCGGGGCTAGCCTTGGAGCGCTGCGTCTGGAGAGGCCCAGGCAGCAGGGCGACGGGTCAACGACGCGGGCGAGCGGTTCGAGCTCCTCTGCTCGAACGAAACAGAGGAGCGGCGCGGCGAGGGGCTTGGCGTGACTTCGGGAGGGGCCGGCAACGCGGATCTGGCGGGGCATCTCCGTCAAGGCGTGGACGGGGCGACGGAACTTGGCGCGGCGGCGGAGCGGTGCTGGGTGGCTCGGTGCCCTGCATCTCATTCGTGAAGGAGGGGACGGCGGCTGGTGATGCGGGAACTCCGGCGAGGCAGGGCTTGGAGGTGGCTTGGCGCCGGAGATGATGATGGGGAGGCGCGGAGGAGGTCATGGGGTCGAGGACGACGGATCCGAACCGGCGGCTGATGGTGCTTGAAGCCCCCTGGACGCCATGGCGGGCTCCCTGGGAGGTCTCTGCGAGGTCGAAACGAGATGAGAGACGAAGGAAAAGAGAAGAATGGAAGGGAGGCGAGGCGGCGCTGTTCACAGTGGTGGTCACCGCAGCGGCGTTGGTCGTCAGGCGATGAAGCGGGAGTAGGTGAGGCGCGGAGGTCGGGGTCAAAGGAACAAGGAGCTCCTCTCCTATCGTTGGCTGGTAGCACGAGCTAGACGCTGGTGGATCGAGGCAGAGCGGCTCGCGCATGAGCGATAGGGAGCCATCGAGGGGAGGCACTGCTGCGGGCTGGATGGACGGATTGGGTGGCGGCGGAAAACAAGGGACTTGGTCGGAGGCGATGCTGGTTGGTGGATGGATCGGGGAGGTGGAGAGGTGGTTGGCTCGGGATGGATCCCGAGGAAGAGGAGTGGCGGCGCGGATGGGAATGGGTGGATGGGACGACTAGGGTCTAGGGTAGACTGATTATATAGTGAGTGGATGAGGGCATGCTTAATCCGGTCCGTCCGATCGAAATCGGGCGGTCGAGAATAAATAGGTAGGGAAGTTCAAATGAAAAAAACGGAGATGTTTTAGAGATGTTTGGGGATGATCCGGACTCATCGGTCACGACAGAGCAGGTCGGGTTCGGGGCAGTTTTTGGGACGCACGCTTGAGGTTTTGCGGGATGTGCAGAGAGGTTAGGAAGCGGACAAGAGGGAAACAAAATCTGGTTGGTCTCAAAGCGGTCAACGAAAGCAAGGGGTGACACGGCAACTCTGGCGGATACGAGTTTTATGAAAACATATGGATGCGATGCACATGATGCTATGAGATGAGATGCGTGGCATGAACAAAATGCAAAACAAAAGACAAAACCCAACCACGAAGAAAAGGCAAGAGTTGGAGTTACGAATATGGAAAGTTGCATCCGGGGCGTTACACCGCAACTTGCTAAATCTCTTCTCATCCAAGGGCTTAGTGAAGATATCGGCTAGCTGTTCTTCAGTCTTCACATGCTCGATGGAGATGTCGCCCTTCAACACATGATCACGAAGAAAATGATGACGAATTTGAATGTGCTTTGTCTTCGAGTGCTGAAATGGGTTGTGAGCAATCTTGATGGCACTCTCACTGTCACGATGAGAGGCACATTCTTCATGTTGATGCCGTAGTCCTTGAGAGTTTGCTTCATCCACAAAGCAATTGAGCACAACAAGAGACTGAAGCAATGTATTCAGCTTCCGCATGATGAAGCGGTGATCTGTGATTCTGTTTCTTCGAGGACCAACGGACCAAAGATCGTCCGAGGAAATGACAAGTACCAGATGTTGACTTGCGGTCCACACGATCACCAAAGCATAGTCAGAGTCAGAATATCCGATGAGATCAAAAGTAGAGCCCTTGGGGTACCATAATCCTAGTGTTGGTGTGTGAGCTAGATATCGAAGAATATGCTTCATAGCCTTATGGTGTGATTCCTTCGGTGTAGCTTGAAATCGGACACACATGCAAACACTAAGCATTATATCTGGCCTAGATGCACATAAGTACAATAGATAACCAATCATGGAGCGGTATACCTTGTGATCGAAGTCAATACCATTTTCATCATTGCATAGATGGCCATTTGTGGGCATAGGAATTTTGACGCCTTTGCAATCTTGCATGCCGAATTTCTTCAGGACATCTTTGAGGTATTTCTCCTGAGATATGAATATGCCATTGTGTTGTTGTGAATTTGAAGACCTAAGAAGAATTTCAACTCTCCCATCATAGACATTTGATATTCTTCACTCATCATATAGGCAAAATCATCACTATAACGTTGGTCAGTATAGCCAAAGATAATATCATCAACATATATTTGGCACACAAACAGTTCACCATCATATGACTTAGTAAAGAGAGCAGGGTCGAGTGAACCGGGTGTGAAGCCATTCTTCACGAAGAATTCCTTCAATGTATCATACCACGCCCGTGGGGCTTGTTTGAGACCATAGAGGGCCTTGTTGAGTCTGAAGACTTTGTCGGAATTCTTTGGATCTTCAAAACCTGGGGGTTGAGCAACATATACTTCTTCCTCAAGCTTACCATTGAGGAATGCACTTTTCACATCCATTTGATATAAAGTGATATTGTGATGGTTAGCATAGGCAAGTAATATGCGTATAGACTCAAGTCTAGCAACAGGTGCAAAAGTTTCATCGGAATCAATTCCTTCAGCCTGTGTGTAGCCTTGAGCTACAAGTCGTGCCTTATTCCTTACCACAAGGCCATTTTCATCTTGCTTGTAGCGGTAGATCCACTTTGTGCCAATGATATTATGCTTGCGAGGATCTGGACGTTTGACCAGTTCCCAGACATTGTTGAGTTCGAACTGATGTAATTCTTCTTGCATAGACTGAATCCACTCAGGCTCCAGAAATGCTTCATCTACCTTAGTGGGCTCTGTGATAGAGACAAAAGCAAAGTGCCCACAAAAGTTAGATAAATGTGAAGCTTTTGAGCGTGTGAGAGGACCTGGCGCTACAATGTCATTGATGATCTTGTCAACTTGTACTTCTTTTGCAACGCGAGGATGAGCTGGTTGTCGTCGAGGAATTTGATCATTTTCCTGAGCACCATTGTCTTCAGCATTGTCTTCAGGTGCATCAGCTCGACGTTCTTCGTGTACAGGAATGAATTCTTCAGCGGATTCTTCAGTAGGAATGACATCCTCAATTGCCTTGAACTTGATAGATTCCTCAGGTGCTGGTTCATCTAACACAGAAGGTAGGTGCTCTCTTTGTGAGCCATTAGTTTCATCGAACCGCACATCTACAGTATCAACAATCTTGTGAAGAGCGATGTTGAAGACTCAGTGGGTGTGCGAGTCCTTTCCGTAACCAAGCATAAAACCTTCATGTGCTTTCGGTGCAAATTTAGAACTGTGATGAGGATCTCTAATCCAGCATTTAGCAATCAAGACTTTGAAATAACTCACATTGGGTTTCTTGTCGTTGAGGAGTTCATAGGCAGTCTTCTTGAAGAATTTGTGAAGATATACTTTGTTGATGATGTGGCAGCGGTATCAATTGCATCAATCCAAAAATGACTAGGCGTTTTGTATTCATCAAGCATAGTGCGAGCCATCTCAACAAGAGTTACGTTCTTGCGCTCCACGACGCCATTTCTTTGAGGAGTATAGGGAGCAGATAACTCATGAGTAATACCAAGTTCATCAAGATAGGCATCAAGATCGAATTCTTGAACTCGGTTCCATTGTCACTCTGATGTGTCCGATCTTCACACCAAAGTTAGTTGAAGCCCTCGAGGAAAATCGTTTGAAGACTTCCTGCACTTCATTTTTGTAAGTAACAATGTGTACCCATGTGTAACGAGAGTAATCATCAACAATAACAAAGCCATATAGAGATGCATCATTAGTGACCGCTGAGTAATGATTAGGACCAAAGAGGTCCATGTGAAGCAATTCGAAGGGAGGAGTAGTGGTCATGATAGTCTTTGCTGGATGCTTGACCTTGGTCATTTTTCCAGCTTCACAGGCTCCACACAAGTGATCCTTGAGGAATTTGACATTCTCCATGCCAATGACATGCTTCTTCTTTGCAAGCGTGTGCAAATTCCTCATGCCCGCGTGACCAAGTCGCCGATGCCATAGCCAGCCTTCTGAAGCTTTTGCAAGTAGACACACGGCTGGTTGTGGTCTGTAGAGAAATCAACAATATACAAGTCTCCTCTCCTAAAGCCTTGAAGACTTTGGAATTGTCAGCTTCCATAATCACAACACAACGATACTTGCCAAAGATAACAACCATATCAAGATCACATAGCATTGAGATCGACATGAGGTTGTATCCTAAGGACTCAACAAGCATGACTTTGTCCATGTGTATGTCCTTAGAGATCGCAACCTTACCAAGACCCAATACTGACTTTTGCCTTTGTCGGCCAAAGATGATATGCTTCAGATGTGACGGTGATAAGGAGCATCCACCAATAGATTCTTGTCACCAGTCATGTGATTTGTACATCCACTATCGAGAACCCACTCAGTGGCTTTGGGTTGATCATCCTTGGCACCCTTTGCCGTGAAGCAATAGGTGGGAGCGTAGTCATCACCATCTTCATCAAGACCTTTGTTGGTGAGGTCGTTTTCTTGAGTTGAAGATGGACTTGCTGACGAAAGCGATGGCGAGAGCTAGACTCGCCACACGGACTCAGATTCTTCGATGCCTCCTCTTCCTCATGTTCCTCAGATTCAGCTTGAGTCCATTTCCTTGCCAATGAGTGCCCGAGCCTTCTTGGAGCTGCTTTTCTTGTGAGAAGAGGGCTTTGAGGATTTTGATGATGAAGATTTCGACGATTTCTTCTTCTTCTTAAGCGTCATCGAATTGTAATCCTTGTGTTTCTTCTTCTTTAATTCCTTTTCCCACTGAGGACAATCTTGAATGTAGTGACCAGGTTTCTTGCATTTGTGGCAAAGTCTTCTCTTATAGTCACTAGATGAGGAATCACTGCTCCTTGAGGATTTTCCAAAGCGACCACGTCTTGAGAACTTCTGGAATTTATTCACGAGCAGTGCTAGCTCCTGGCCTAATTCTTCAGGATCTCCAAGGCTACTACCAGAGTCTTCACACTCAGATTCAGACACAGCCTTGGCCTTGAGTGGCACGCGTTTTTCCATAGCTAGAACCATAGAGATCTCTCTTTTCAAAGAAGCTGGAACTCATGAGTATTTAGCCTCTCGAGGATATCAATTTGGATCAAGTGACTTGTAGTCAAGACGCTCTTGTATCATCGGTGCGAGTATCAAATGAGGAATCAACCGATCTCAACAATTTCTTCACCACTTCATGCTCGGTGATGTCAGTGGCACCAAGCGCTTGAAGCTCATTTGAGATGTCAGTGAGGCGATCAAAGGTTAGTTGAACATTTTCGTTGTCGAGTCTTTTGAAGCGGTTGAAGAGATTGCGAAGAACATCAACTCGAGAGTCACGCTGAGTTGAGACTCCTTCATTTACTTTGGACAGCCTATCCCAGATAAGCTTAGCAGTTTCCAAAGCACTCACTCTTCCATCTTGTCCTTTACTCGGATGGCCACATATGATATTCTTCGCTTGAGAATCGAGTTGTTTGAATCTCTTCACATCGACATTCGAGAGAAGGTGTGACTGAGGGAACACCATTTTCCACAACATACCACAGATCATTGTCAATTGCCTCAAGATGCATTCGCATCTTGTTCTTCCAGTAGGGGTAGTCCGTCCCATCAAAGGTAGGACACCCTGATGAGACCATGATCATACCTGCGGTCGACATAACTAAAACTCCAGGTGGTTAAACCAAATTCACATAGAACAAGGGAGTACCTTGCTCTGATACCAATTGAAAGTGCGTTATATCGACTAGAGGGGGGGTGAATAGGCGATTTTTATGAATTCTTCACTGAGGAATTTGCCGGTGAGGAAATTCCTTAGCGAAGAACTACTTGTAGAGGAATAAGTACTCTGAAGTAAGCATAAGAGAATGCGGGCATGGTCATCACGATGAAATGAAGACAATCAAAGAGTACAGAAAGCGTAAACACGGGATAGCACAAGATGAAGACAAACAGACTGAAGAAATTGAAGTGAGGAAATTGAGAAAGTCTTCAGTCAAAGTCTTCAAACACAGATATGAAAGAACACTCAACACAGTAATGAGGAAATGAAAGGGTTGAGGAAATAGAACCAGTAAGGTTGGTGAAGACAATGATTTGGTAGACCAGTTCCAACTGCTGTCTCAGTTGTACGTCTGGTTGGAGCGGTGAGTATTTAAACTCGAGGACACACAGTCCCGGACACCTAGTCGCTGAGCACGCAGCTCAGGACACCAAGTCCTCACCGTATTCTCCTTGAACTAAGGTCACACAGACCTCGTCTAATCACTCGTGGTAAGTCTTGAGCGACTTCCAAAACTTCACAGACTTGATCACTTTCGGCGATCCACAATTCCTCTTGGATGCTCTAGACCATGACGCCTAACCGTCTGGAAGAAGCATGATCTTCAAAGGTAACAAGCGTCGGATCCACGTAGGATCAATCTCTTGATGATGCTCAATCACTTTGGGTTTGTAGGGGTTTGGTTTTGGGTTTTTCCTCACTCGATGATTTTCGCTCAAAGTCCTCGGAGGATGGGTTGCTCTCAAATGACAAGTGTTAGTTTCTCTCGGAGCAGCCAACCAGCTAGTGGTTGTAGGCGGCTATTTATAGCCTAGGGAGCAACCCGACATGATAAGACATAAATGCCCTTCAATGATATGACCGTTAGGTGGATAAGATATTTTGGGACAGGTGGCGCCAAGACAGCAAAGAACGGTCGGAAATTTGAATCTCAAATTCCTCGGGGCTATCATGTTCCTCCTTGTAGCCAATCCGCCTTTGGCGAATTCCTAACTCCTCGGTCAGAACAAATTCCTCAATGACGGAAGAACTTCATCTACATCCTTTGAAGAAATTGTTGAACTGTATGAGATTTCCAAAGGCTTCACTCGAAGGGATTGGTAAGTGTAGGATTTTGAGTTGAGCATCACATGGAAATTTTTCCTTAGTATTTCCTCGACCCCCTTTAACAGTACGGTGTTTCCTATGACTCAAGAAATAGAAAACGAAACTACGAAAACAAACGTCTTCACGCTTCATGTTCCTCAAATGAATACCAAGTCTTCAAGGTCACACCAATTTGTTCACTTTCAAAGTCTTCAGAAAGTCTTCAGAATATCAAAGTCTTGAGTCGAAGAACTTCATTTTTAGGGGTCGACTTTCACTGTAAATATCAAACTCCTCATGGACTTATAGACCTGTGTACACTCACAAACACATTAGTCCCTTAACCTATAAGTCTTCAATACACCAAAATCACTAAGGGGCACTAGATGCACTTACAATACAAAGGTTCCTGGGTCATTTTACCTCCTCTAGTCATAACTCTAACAACATTATCATTTTCCTTATTATTTAATTCATTGAGCAAATCATTTTGAGAATTAAGCACCTGTTCTACTTGAGTGGTAACCATAGAAGCATGTTTACTAATGAGTTTAAGTTCACCTTTAACTCTAGACATATAATAACTCAAGTGTTTAACCATATAAGCATTGCATTTCAATTGTCTACCAACATAAGCATTGAAGTTTTCTTGTTTAAAAATAAAATTATCAAACTCATCTAAGCATTGGCTAGCAGACTTATAACGAGGAATATCACCTTCATCAAATCTATAGAGAGAATTTACCTTTACTACCTGTGTCGGGTTATCAAGACCATGTATCTCTTCAATAGGTGCTAAATTCTTAACATCTTCAGCTTTTATACCTTTTTATTTCATAGATTTCTTTGCCTCTTGCATGTCTTCAGGACTGAGAAATAGAATTCCCCTTTACTTCGTAGTTGGCTTAGGAGTTGGTTCAGGAAGTGTCCAATTATTTTCATTAGTCAACAAATTATTCAATAGCAATTCAGCTTGATCAACTGTTCTTTCCCTGAAAACACAACCAGCACAACTATCCAGGTGGTCTCTGGAAGCGTCGGTTAGTCCATTATAAAAGATATCAAGTATTTCATTTTTCTTGAGAGGATGATCAGGCAAAGCATTAAGTAATTGGAGAAGCCTCCCCCAAGCTTGTGAAAGACTCTCTTCTTCAATTTGCACAAAATTATATATTTCCCTTAAGGCAACTTGTTTCTTATGAGCGGGGAAATATTTAGCAGAGAAGTAATAAATCATATCCTGGGGACTACACACATAACCAGGATCAAGAGAATTAAACCTTGTTTTAGCATCACCCTTTAATGAGAACAGAAATAACTTAAGGAAATAATAGTAACGAATTTTTTCCTCATGAGTGAATAGGGTGGCTATATCATTTAATTTAGTAAGATGTGCCACAACAGTTTCAGATTCATAGCCATAAAAAGGATCAGATTCAACCAAAGTAATTATCTCGGGATCGATAGATAAATCATAATCCTTATCAGTAACACAGATAGGTGAAGTAGCAAAAGCAGGATCATATTTCATTTTAGCATTCAAAGATTTTTCTTTCAGCTTAGCTAATAATTTCTTAAGATCATATCTATCATTGCAAGCAAGAAAATCTCTAGTAGTTTCTTCATCCATAACATAACCCTCAGGCACAATAGGCAATTCATATCTAGGGGGAGAATCTTCATCATCACTTTCATCAATATTATCAGTTTCAATAATTTCATTCTCTCTAGCCCTAGCAAGTTGTTCATCAAGAAATTCACCTAGTGGCACAGTATTATCAAGCATAGAAGTAGTTTCATCATAAGTATCATGCATAGCAGAAGTGGCATCATCAATAACATGCGACATAGCAGAATCAATAGCAGGAGCATGCTTAGGTGTCACAAGTTTACTTAAGACAAAAGGTGAATCAAGTGCAGAGCTAGATGGCAGTTCCTTACCTCCGCTCGTAGTTGAGGGATAAATCTTGGTTTTTTCGTCTTTCAAGTTCCTCATAGTGATCAGCAGATATAAATCCCAAGTGACTCAAAGAATAGAGCTATGCTCCCCAGCAACGCTGCTAGAAAATAGTCTTGATAACCCACAAGTATAGGGGATCGCATCAGTTTTCGAGGGTAGAGTATTCAACCCAAATTTATTGATTCGACACAAGGGGAGCCAAAGAATATTCTCAAGTACTGGCAGTTGAGTTGTCAATTCAACCACACCTGGATAACTTAATATCTGCAGCAAAGTATTTAGTAGCAAAGTAGTATGGAAGTAATGGTAACGGTGGCAAAAGTAATAGTAGCAACTTTGTAGTAATTGTAACAGTGGCAATGGTAAAGTAACTAAGCAAAGATCAATATGTGAAAAGCTCGTAGGCATTGGATCAGTGATGGATAATTATGTTGGATGCGATTCCTCATGCAACAGTTATAACATACGGTGACACAGGACTAGCCCCAGTTCATCAATGTAACGTAGGCATGTATTCCGAATATAGTCATACGTGCTTATGGAAAAGAACTTGCATGACATCTTTTGTCCTACCCTCCCGTGGCAGCGGGGTCCTATTGGAAACTAAGGGATATTAAGGCCTCCTTTTAATAGAGTACCGGACCAAAGCATTAACACTCAGTGAATACATGAACTCCTCGAACTACGTTCATCACCGGGAGTGGTCCCGATTATTGTCACTTCGGCGTTACAGGATCATAACACATAGTAGGTGACTAATGACTTGCAAGATAGGATCAAGAACTCACATATATTCATGAAAACATAATAAGTTCAGATCTGAAATCATGGCACTCGGGCCCTAGTGACAAGCATTAAGCATAGCAAAGTCATAGCAACATCAATCTCAGAACATAATGGATACTAGGGATCAAGCCCTAACAAAACTAACTCGATTACATGATAAATCTCATCCAACCCATCACCGTCCAGCAAGCCTACGATGGAATTACTCACGCACAACGGTGAGCATCATGAAATTGGTGATGGAGGATGATTGATGATGACGACGGCGACGGATTCCCCTCTCCGGAGCCCCGAACGGACTCCAGATCAGCCCTCCCGAGAGAGATTAGGGCTTGGCGGCGGCTCTCGTAAAACGCAATGAATCCTTCTCTCTAATTTTTTTCTCCCCGAACGTGAATATATTGAGTTGGAGTTGAGGTCGGTGGAGCCTCAGGGGGCCCACAAGACAGGGCGGCGCGCCCCCACCCTCATGGACAGGGTGTGGGCCCCCTGGTCTTGATTCTTTTGCCAGTATTTTTATAAATTCCAAAAATATTCTCCGTGAAGTTTCAGGTCATTCCGAGAACTTTTATTTCTACACAAAAATAACACCATGGCAATTCTGCTGAAAACAGCGTCAGTCCGGGTTAGTTCCATTCAAATCATGCAAGTTAGAGTCCAAAACAAGGGCAAAAGTGTTTGGAAAAGTAGATACGATGGAGACATATCACCTCCCTCGCTGTCGACGATGGCCTAAACGCTGCCCTTCCTCCCCTTCACCAGCGAAGGGGGATACGTCCGGATTTGTAACCAGCGGTGAGGATAGAATGACAGTGTTTTTTGAAGGGAGAAAGACAGTGTTTTTTGAAGGGAGAAAGACAGTGTTACCACCGCTATCTTGTTTAGATGTGGAGAGGGTGAGAGTGTGTGAATAGAGCAACCCTAGCAAGCATGCGCGGAGGCTCCGACCTATATATACGTAGTGGGGTAGTTTTCCTTTTTCACTCCATCAAAACAATCGTTTAAAATTGTGTACGTGCCAGGTCGCCGTTTTTTTTGAGTTGTTGATTGTTTTTCGAGATAGCTACCCGCTTATCTTACTCTACATCTATACATACACCTATATAGTGTGCGAATAACTTTGAAATTTGGTTGTTGGATGAAGCCAATCCGATGGTATAGAGATGGCAAATCCACCAGATTCCACCAGATTCTGCCACATGTACAATCTAGAAGACTCCATTGTTGAACTTAAGCATAATGCCCAAACCCCAAAACACAAGCATTTCTCCTTTGTTCTCCAGAATCTTAAAATAGATTTATTTTATAGAACTAATTGATTTTGGATGAGATGAACTACAAGAATTAAACGAACATCTACATCATGCATATATGACTCAAAGCTTACATGCTATAGTGTGGTATTTATTCATAATTTGGTTACCAAATCTCATGCGTGCAATGCACGTGTACCTTACTAGTTCCAAGTGGTGTTACGGTGTGCCAGGTCGCACTTTGTATCATTCAAGTCTGGTATAAAACCCTCCATTAAATGAACAACCACCCCCTCATAAAATTTGTGAACAAGCCACGGCTAAAATTATCGGAAACGTGGGCTGCCCCAACATGCATTATTATTTATATTTTCTATGTGGGAGTATCCTCAAAAAAAAATGTGAGAGTACAATATTTATATGGCCCCTTTGTAATTGGTGCTAAATTTTGACCAAAGATTTAACTAACAAAATGTTAGTGCATGTTAACAAAAATTATATCATTTTATTCGTATTTGAACATAGTTTTCAATTATGTAATTTTTTGTGACATGCATGAACATTTGGTTAGTTAAATTTATAGTCAAAATTTGGCAAGGTGCATTAAATCAACACATGGAAGTATCAAAAGGAGAGTCACGACATGCGTGCATGCATTGTAATTAATGCATCGGTAAACGCAAATTATTGAAATACATCGAGTGCAGTGCTTTGATGTGTCGCATCAACTCGTACAAGACCGAGAAGTTTGATTACTACAACGCCCTCTCGCCTTAACCGTGCCTGCCTTTGGTTGCATGACAGGTGGGCCACCCACCTATTGGGCCCACCTATCATACACGCAAAGGCAGGAGCAGTAAGTCAATGAAGCTGCGTCCCTCCCTCGCCCATGAGCGTGGTGGCTGGCAGGACTAGGAGAAGCTTTCGTTTGCTATACGCTCTCCCTCCCGCACGCGGTGGACATGCAGCGATTCGATCGGTGTCGGATGGCGGAAGCATACTGTAGTACTCCTCCACTGCAGTAGTACTCCATCATTGTTTGACTTCCCGAAGAGGCGAAGAGCCAAGCGCAGCCCGGATGCTCGTGTGGCAGTTTCATGTGTAGATTAGTCTAGGATAGCGTGTACCGTGCCAGTAAGCTTAAAATCGTTGGGGTCAGCTCCGTGCTTTTTTTATTAAAATAATCTTCTGGCCCTACCTGTCATCTGTAGTTTGCACGCTCATCTGGTCAAGACATGAATATATATTTTAATTTGTGGTGGGGTAAATGTTAGAGGTTGCAGAAAATATAGAGTATACAACAAGCTATCCCTCCCGCACGCGGTGGACGGACATGCAGCAGTGGATTAGATACTGTAGAAGTAGTAGTAACATCATCATTCATCTTCTCGAAGAGGCGAAGAGCCAAGCGCAACCCGAATGTGGCAGTTGCGAACGCTCGCCACAGTGTGTTTGGTTGCATTCTCATCTCAACATAGTTGTTCCCTCTTCGTGCATGCTCATCCCAGCACCCCTCTTCATGCATGCTCTTCTCATGTATGCTCCTAGTGTATTTGTGTTAAGCTAGTGTGGACTCATGCACCCTTCATACACCCTACCAAACATCAAAGCACCAAAGCATATCACAAAGCATCCGGGCCCGCGTGCCATCCACCAAATCACATCGAAGTGCTATAGTCGAGACTCACCGGTCACCCCGGTGTGGCCGTCATGACCAATCATATCACAAAACCCACACCTTTACCAGCAGTGGTAAAGTGGCCTCGAAGTTGGACTGGACGAAGCAACCATCATTTCACTGGAACGCTCGTTGAAGCCCTTTCTCCCCTTTCTTGAAGAAAACCTCACTCCAGGCTACTCACTTCTGCCATTTTTCTTTTGTACCGATGAAGGAAAGGTGAGCGAATCAGTGATGCTACTATATTTTCATTCCAAGAATCTTATTTTGTGAAGCACCGACCGATTCTCACAGCCTATTCTTTTCTGTTTTCATTGCGATTGTGGTTTCCTTTCGATTGCTTTTTGTTTGTTGGTTCATTGGTGGATCTTAGAGCACTAGGCAAAGAGTTGCTGGCGGACAACCCACTGGAGACAGCGCTCTCCAGGAAGCTAGCACCGACCAATGAGTTGACCATGTTGGCGGGCCAACCCATCGAGACAAAGAACTCCAAGAAACAAGCACTAGCCAAAGAGTTGACGACGTTGGCGGATGAACTCCTCAAAGAAAGTTGGAAGAACAGCAAGGGCCCCACCGTGCCTACCCCAAAAACTCCAATGGCCACCTATGCGAGGCTCAAGGCCGAGTTTGAGGAGATAGTCGCCGTTGAGAAGCAGTATTCCCCTGGCAAGGTGATGGCCCCCATCGAGGATGAGGAGATGGCCCCCATAGGGATGGGGTCCCCCGATGAGCTGCACAATGTAAAAAATAATGGCTTACCATAGTTGTGGTTTTTGATTATTTGCAATGTGCTTGCTAATATGTTAGGGTTGTGCAGGTGCCGGTGGACGTCCTTGATGATTCCGATGTCGCGGCCCGTCATGTGGACAATGCGCCAGAGATCGTTTTCGATGTCGCGGTCCGTCCTGTTGACATCGCCCCGGAGATCGATTCCGATGCCGCTGACATCGCCCCAGAGATCGATTCCGATGTCGCAGTGGACATCGCCCCAGAGATCGATTCCCATGCCACTATGCTGTGCTCATTGCCCGAGAGATCGATGACAAGAAATAGTTGGGCACGCTAATCCTTCAGGGTAGTCTGCATTGTGTTTAATTACCAGAACGATGTGTGTTATCAAACTATCTTAGGGCTAGTGCACTGTCTTGTGTGGGTGGTACTTGCTAATTTTGTTTGATAGTGAATCATGCGAACCCTCTCCGAGTTGTGGAAAGATATGTATCTTCACTAGCTTTTGATGTAATATATGGCATGCTTAGATGTATGTTTGAACTGTTTATCATATCAGCAGGGCTTGTTTGATGATTCGTGGTGTTAGTAGGCTAGCTACTGTGCGAGCTATATAGTACATGCAAAACACTCACCAAAGAGAAACGTTGAGGCTGATGAGCTCGTGGTACGCTTATACTGATCCGTCATTATCGGCCAATAGCCCAAGCTCCTAAAATTTTAGGCTTAGCGATCGATCAGACAATAGTCGGCACAGATACATTCAGGCCTCATTTGGTTCATAGGGTAGGAAAATCATAGCAGAAGTACAGAGATGTACAACACAAAATCATAGTTGTACAGAGATCTACTCCCTCCGTTCCAAAATATATGAGTCAACTTTGTACTACTAACTTTGAAACAGAGGGAGTACAAATCCTAGGCGGGCTAGTTTGGCCTAGTGAGTTTCAGTGATATGACGTGGTACAGTGCTGTCCAGTCTTCGCGTTTGGTAGCAGTACTGCGGGTACAGTAAGTTTTCTTGAAGAAGCGGAATTCAACAAAGTCATGATGGTTCCTTCGTTCGACCAACTTATAGTGGGAAAGGTTGGTCCTGCACTACGACCGGGGTGGACCAGGATAATTTTGTGCATGGAAGGTGGATCGGGATGGTCGATGTCCCACATGTCAGCGAATGAAAGTATTCTTTCCGATATAGTGGACGAGCAACAAGTATTCATTGTTTATTTTTGATGAAAGCTATTGTCTCCACTGTTACGACGGAGGAGTGTGAAACACGGCAGCCCAGTGAACTTGGCATGTGCACCACTCCCTCCTACCTCATGTAATACTACCATAGTGTTGACTATAAGGTTGGTTATAAGGTTACAACTTTTTCTCACTTTCTCTCTATATATTTCCTCTCAAATGTTTTTTACCTTTCTTTTTTAGACACATTTGTTTTCATGCCTATTTTTTAAATTGGTTTTTTATACCTAGGAGCACGTGTAGAGACGGGCTCCTGCAGATCCCACTCCTTGACTTTGTCAGTGCCTCTCTCTACTCCACAAAAGCGGGCTTAGGGCATGTACAATGGTTCTATTGTAGGGATGCCACATAGAATAAATGATGAGGTGGAGGAAAGAGAAATCATAAGAAAAGGCTTCTCTTCTCTTATTTAAGAGAAGACAAGAGATGATCTCTTAGCACAATATGTTTCACCATGTTTTTAGGAATAACTAGTTATTGAAGATAAGGCTAAGAGATGATCCATTGTACACATGTTTTTTGTCATCTCTAAATTACATGGAAGACTTATGATAAGACTATCTTATCAACCATTGTACATGCCCTTATAGCCTAGAATTTTACTGGTACTACTTGCTATGAATGCGGGCAACTGGCGTATGAGGGGAGAGTCGGCCATGGCCTTTGCCTCCTCCTCATCCGCCTCGATAACCTCCTCCTCCGGAGCACAAGGTTCTGAAGATTTCCGCCTCCACATCGACGTCAAGCGGCTAATCGGCCGCCGATATTTTCCCACCAAGCTTGGCGTCGACTCAGTGGAGGAGCGGTGGCCTTCCTGGGACCAGAGCGGCGGTGATCTACCGTTTACTACTCTTCCTCGCTGCCAGCTGCGCCCGCGCACGCGCGCCGGCTTCATGGTCATGGTGGCGGAGGGCGGCCGGGGGGGGGGGGGGGAGCCGGCGATCTCCTTTGTCTGCTCCTGCAACAGTACGTCCAAGAGAGCTTTGGAGTGCGCCCGGAGCAGAGCCGCCGATGTCCTTCGTCTGCTCCTGCGACAGTACGTCCAAGAGAGCTTTGGAGCGCCAGGAGTCCATGGTTGGAATGGTGCCGACAGAAGGAGGGGACTGGAGGAGAATGAGTGTGGGTCTTTGGCTATGGCTGGGAGCTGGGGCTCAAGTTAATATAGCGGGCGAATGGCAAAGAGCCGCAGAAGACGGATGGACGGCTGGCGCCGGAGTAGGTTCATCGGCAGCCGCGTGTCATTAATGTGGGCGCCGGACGGAAGGATAGCCATGGTGTCTTTAACGCGGAACAGTCGCTTGCACCGGAATGCCGAGCGGGTGGCGCTCTCTCGGCCTTCGCGCGGCTCCAATGCCGGCGCTGATGTCTACTACACAACCTTCTTCTTGTAGACGTTGTTGGGCCTGCAAGTGCACAGGTTTGTAGGACAGTAGCAAATTTCCCTCAAGTGGATGACCTAAGGTTTATCAATCCATGGGAGGCGTAGGATGAAGATGGTCTCTCTCAAGCAACCCTGCAACCAAATAACAAAGAGTCTCTTGTGTCCCCAACACACCAAATACAATGGTAAATTGTATAGGTGCACTAGTTCGGCCAAGAGATGTTGATACAAGTGCAATATGGATAGTAGATAAAGGTTTTTGTAATCTGAAATAATAAAAACAGCAAGGTAACTAATAATAAAAGTGAGCGTAAACGGTATTGCAATGATAGGAAACAAGGCCTAGGGTTCATACTTTCACTAGTGCAAGTTCTCTCAACAATAATAACATAGATAGATCATATAACAATCCCTCAACATGCAACAAATAGTCACTCCAAAGCCACTAATAGCGGAGAACAAACGTAGAGATTATGGTAGGTTAAGAAACCACCTCAAAGTTATTCTTTCGAATCGATCTATAAAAGAGTTCGTACTAGAATAACACCTTAAGACACAAATCAACCAAAACCCTAATGTCACCTAGATACTCCATTGTCACCTCAAGTATCTGTGGGCATGATTATACGATATGCATCACACAATCTCAGATTCATCCAACCAACACAAAGTACTTCAAAGAGTGCCCCAAAGTTTCTACCGGAGAGTCAAGAACGTGTGCCAACCCCTATGCATAGGTTCATGGGCGGAACCCGCAAGTTGGTCACCAAAACATACATCAAGAGGCACAAGATATCCCATTGTCACCACAGATAAACACGGCAAGACATACATCAAGTGTTCTCATAAAAGACTCAATCCGATAAGATAACTTCAAGAGGGAAACTCAATTCATCACAAGAGAGTAGAGGGGGAGGAACATCATAAGATCCAACTATAATAGCAAAGCTCAGGATACATCAAGATCGTGCCATAGAGGGAACACGAGAGAGAACACGAGAGAGAGAGATCAAACACATAGCTACTGGTACATACCCTCAGCCCCGAGGGTGAACTACTCCCTCCTCGTCATGGACAGCACCGGGATGATGAAGATGGCCACCGGTGATGGGATCCCCCTCCGGCAGGGTGCCGGAACGGGCTGCCGAGAGGTTTTTGGTGGCTACAGAGGATTGCGGCAGCGGAACTCCCGATCTATCTTCTCCCTGGATGTTTTTAGGGTACGTAGGCATATATAGGCGAAAGAAGTCGGTCGGGAAGTGCTCGAGGGGCCCACGACACAGGGGGGCACGCCCAGTAGGGGGCGCGCCCTCCTATCTCGTGGCTGCCTCGAGGATCTTCTGACGTAACTCCAAGTCTCCGGGATCATATTCTTCCAAAAGATCACACTGCCGAAGGTTTCATTCCGTTTGGACTCCGTTTGATATTCCTTTTCCTCGAAATACTGAAACAGGCAATAAAACAACAATATGGGATGGGCCTCCGGTTAATAGGTTAGTCCCAAAAGTAATATAAAAGTGTATAATAAAGCCCGATATTACCCAAAACAGTAGATAATATAGCGTGGAGCAATCAAAAATTGTAGATACGTTGGAGACGTATCAAGCATCCCCAAGCTTAATTCCTGCTCGTCCTCGAGTAGGTAAATGATAAAAAAGAATTTTTGATGTGGAGTGCTACTTGGCATAATTTCAATGTAACTCTTCTTAATTGTGGTATGAATATTCAGATCCGGAAGATTCAAGACAAAAGTTCATATTGACATAAAAACAATAATACTTCAAGCATACCAACAAAGCAATCATGTCTTCTCAAAATAACATGGCCAAAGAAAGTTATCCTTAAAAAAACATATAGTCTGGCTATGCTCTGTCTTCACCACACAAAGTATTTAAATCATGCACAACCCCGATGACAAGCCAAGCAATTGTTTCATACTTTTGACATTCTCAAACTTTTTCAATCTTCACGCAATACATGAGCGTGAGCCATGGATATAGCACTATAGGTGGAATAGAATGGTGGTTGTGGAGAAGACAAAAAGGAGAAGATAGTCTCACATCAACTAGGCGTATCAACGGGCTATGGAGATGCCCATCAATAGTTATCAATGTGAGTGAGTAGGGATTGCCATGCAACGGATGCACTAGAGCTATAAATATATGAAAGCTCAACAAAAGAAACTAAGTGGGTGTGCATCCAACTCGCTTGCTCACGAAGACCTAGGGAATTTGAGGATGACCATCATTGGAATATACAAGCCAAGTTCTATAATGAAAAATTCCCACTGGTATATGAAAGTGACAAAATGAGAGACTCTCTATCAAGAAGATCTTGGTGCTACTTTGAAGCACAAGTGTGGTAAAAGGATAGTAGCATTGTCCCTTCTCTCTTTTTCTCTCTTTTTTTTGTTTGGGCCTTCTCTCCTTTTTTATGGCCTCTTTTTTTCTTTTTTTATTTTCTTTTTCGTCCGGCGTCTCATCCCGACTTATGGGGGAATCATAGTCTCCATCATCCTTTCCTCACTTGGGACAATGCTCTAATAATGATGATCATCACACTTTTAACAACTCAACAATTACAACTCAATTCTTTAGAACAAGATATGACTCTATGTGAATGCCTCCGGCGGTGTACCGGGATGTGCAATGACTCATGAGTGACATGTATGAAAGAATTATGAACGGTGGCTTTGCCACAAATACGATGCCAACTACATGATCATGCAAAGCAATATGACAATGATGGAGCGTGTCATAATAAACGGAACGGTGGAAAGTTGCATGGCAATATATCTCGGAATGGCTATGGAAATGTCATAATAGGTAGGTATGGTGGCTGTTTTGAGGAAGGTATATGGTGGGTGTATGGTACCGGCGAAAGTTGCGCGGCACAAGAGAGGCTAGCAATGGTGGCAGGAAGAAGGGTGCGTATAATCCATGGACTCAACATTAGTCATAAAGAACTCATATACTTATTGTAAAAATCTACAAGTTATCAAAGCAAAGTATTATGCGCATGCTCCTAGGGGGATATATTGGTAGGAAAAGACCATCGCTCGTCCCCGACCGCCACTCATAAGGAAGACAATCAACAAATAAATCATGCTCCGACTTCATCACATAACGGTTCACCATACGTGCATGCTACGGGAATCACAAACTTTAACACAAGTATTTCTCAAATTCACAACTACTCAACTAGCATGACTCTAATATCGCTACTTCCATATCTCAAAACAATCATCAAGCATCAAAATTTTCTTAGTATTCAACGCACTCATAAGAAACTTTTTACTATTTTTGAATACCTAGCATATTAAGATTATTTAAGCAAATTACCATGCTATTTAAGACTCTCACAATAATATAAGTGAAGCATGAGAGTTCATCTATTTCTTCAAAATAAAACTACCACCATGCTCTAAAAGATATAAGTGAAGCACTAGAGCAAATGACAAACTACTCCAAAAGATATAAGTGAAGATCAATGAGTAGTTGAATAATTATGAAACTATGTGCAGACTCTCTCTCTCATTAAATAATTTCAGATCTTGGTATTGTATTCAAACAGCAAGCAAAATAAAATAACATGACATTGCAAGGATAGCACAACTCATGTGAAGAAGCAAAAACTTAGGCTCAACCGATACTAACCGATAGTTGTTGAAGAAGAAAGGTGGGATGCCTACCGGGGCATCCCCAAGCTTAGATGCTTGAGACTTCTTGAAATATTATCTTGGGGTGCCTTGGGCATGCCCAATATTGAACTTCTGTTTCTCCTTAATTCCTCCCATATCATGGTTTCTCTTTTTATCAAAAGCTTCATCCACAACAAACTCAACAAGAACTCGTGAGATAGGTTAGTATAAACCAATGCAAAACCTTATCATTTTCTACTTAACAAATCACTTAAATTATTATTCAACATTTCATACTAAATGCCTCTGCATATTTAATACTCCTATCCTTAAATAGAATCATTAAACAAGCAAACATATGCAAACAATGCAAACATAACAGCAATCTGCCAAAACAGTACAGTCTGTAAAGAATGCAAGAGTATCAATACTTCCCTGACTCCAAAAATTATGAACTAAAATTACCACTGTGATAAATTTGTCAGAGCTCAATATGCAAAAAGGTTCAACATTATACCATTCTCTGACATTTCTGAGGAATTTTTTGCAACAGCGGTAAACTTTCTGTTTTAAAACAGCAACATGTATACTAGCAAAATAGGCATGGCAAAGGCTATCCTTGACTTTTTTTATTGAAACTAAAGATGCAAAACATTATTCTAAATAACAGAAAGCAAACACTAACAAAATAAATTGACGCTCCAAGCAAAACACATATCATGTGGTGAATTAAAATATAGCTCCAAGTAAAGTTACCGATGAACGAAGACGAAAGAGGGGATGACATCCGGGGAATCCCCAAGCTTAGGCTCTTGGTTGTCCTTAAAGATTACCTTGGGGTGCCTTGGTAATCCCCAAGATTAGGCTCTTACCACTCTTTATTCCATAGTCCAACGAATCTTTACCCAAAACTTGAAAACTTCACAACACAAAACTCAACAGAAAACTCGTGAGCTCCATTAGCGAAAGAAAACAAAACCCACTTCAAGGTACTGTAATGAACTCGTTCTTTATTTATATTGGTGTTAAACCTACTGTATTCTAACTTCTCTATGGTTTATAAACTAATTTACTAGCCATAGATGCATCAAAATAAGCGAACAACACACGAAAAACAGAATCTGTCAAAAACAGAACAGTCTGTAGTACTCTGTAACTAACGCAAATTTCTGGAACTCCAAAAATCCTACCAAAATAGGAAGTCCTAGACAATTTGTCTGTTGAACTACAGCAAAAAGAATCAACACAAAAGCACTTTTCTGTGATTTACTAATTTTTTTCTCGTGCGCGCAAAGTTTCTGTTCTTTAGCAGAATCAAATTAACTATCACCATAGGTTATCCTATAGGTCTTACTTGGCACTTTATTCAACCAAAAGCTATAAAACATGATTACTAATGTATCATAATCATGTGGACACACAAAAACAGTAAGGTTAAATATTGGGTTGTCTCCCAACAAGCGTTTTTCTTTAATGCCTTTCTAGCTAGGCATGATGATTTCAATGATGCTCGCATAAAAGATAAAAATTGAAACATAACGCGAGCATTATGAAGCATATGACTAGAACATTTAAGTATAACCCACTTCCTATGCATAGGAATTTTGTGAGAAAACCACTTATGGGAACAATAATCAACAAGCATAGGAAGGTAAAACAAGCATAACTTTAAAATTTTAAGCACATAGAGAGGAAACTTGATATTATTGCAATTCCTACAAGCATATGTTCCTCCCTCATAATAATGTTCAGTGGCATCATGAATGAATTCAACAATATAACCAGCACCTATAGCATTCTTTTCATGGTCTACAAGCATAGAAAATTTACTACTCTCCACATAAGCAAAATTCTTCTCATTCGGAATTGTGGGAGTATCATAAGAGACTTGAACACTAAAAGTTGTTTCCACATTAAAAGAGTAATGTTCAGAAAAAGGGTAATCATTCGGAATTGTGGGAGTATCATAAGATACTTGAACACTAAAAGTTGTTTCCACATTAAAAGAGTAATGTTCAGAAAAAGGGTAATCATAATCATAACAAGATTTGTAAATATAATCATCACTACTTTTTAAAGCATAAGTTTCATCACAATAATCATCATAAGTAGCAACTTCGTTCTCATCATAATCGATTGAAACCTGTCCCAAGATAGTGGAATCACTAAATAAAGTTGAAACTCTTCCAAATCCACTTTCATATTCATCACAATAAAATTCAACATCCTCCAAAATAGTGGGATCACTACTTCCTAAAGTTAACACTCTTCCAAACCCACTTTCATCAATATAATCATCATAGGTAGGAGGCATGCTATCATCATAACAACTTTGCATATCAAAACTTGTGGTGCTAAAAATATCATCTTCATTAAACGTACCATCCCCAAGCTTGGGACAAACATTAATTTCAGCAAATATATTCTCAAATATTTCATCCTCATCAAATATAGCTTCCCCAAGCTTGGGCCCTTTCATATCATAAGCATAATCACTCTCATCATTAAAAATATGGATAGCACCAATAGTAAAGCAATTATCATCATCACAATGAGTAGTAGGAGCAACATAATTTGGGAGGGATACCTTTCTACCTTTGTTACTTCTTCTTTTCTTTTTCTTCTTCATATTATGTGTGGGTTCAACCTTCCTCTTTGAGCTCCTTATTGATGAGATTGGTTGAATAGAAAGCTCCTCCTCGTTACATGATTCATCATGAGAAATAATAGGAGGAGATTGGGAAGTCTCTTCCCTTTCATTAGTATTCTCATCATATTCCATTTGCTTTCTTTTCTTTAGGTAATTGGCAATATAAGGATTTTCAATGCAATTCTACGCACAAAACATATAAATCTTTTCTGGATCAATATCAAGAAAATGCTTAAGATTAAATTCTGGAATAGGCTTAGTTAAACGTTTCAACTCTTCACAACCCAAAAGCAACCTAAGTTCATTGTAATGAGAAAGGGAGATCAAATCATCACAACTTTTGGACACGATCCGATCATGAAACAATTTGCATTGGAGATGTAAATGATCTTGTTTATTGCAAAATTCACAACGGGAAAGATATCTTAAATTCTCCACACTCTTATCTAGCCTTTCTTGCAACTTCTTAGTTTTTATATATTTCTGACTCTTGCAATATATATCTTCTCTATTTGGTGTGTTCATGCAAACATGCACTCCACAAAAGTTGACACACTCATAAGATATATTTTCATCATGACTAGAGCAATCATCATTAGTACTATGGATATTCAAGGAGTTTATACTAACAACATTGCAATCATGCTCATCATTCAAAGATTTAGTACCAAGCATTTTAAAGCATTCTTCTTCTAGCACTTGAGCACAATTTTCCTTTCCATCATACTCACGAAAGATATTAAAAAGACGAAGCGTATGAGACAAACTCAATTCCATTTTTTTGTATTTTTCTTTTATAAACTAAACTAGTGATACAACAAGAAACAAAAAGATTCGATTGCAAGATCTAAAGATATACCTTCAAGCACTCACCTCCCCGGCAACGGCGCTTGGAAAAGAGCTTAGTTGACGGGTGTGAGTGAGTGCCTTACCTAGCCTCCCGGCAGCGCCTTGAGAAAAGAGCTTGATGTCTACTACACAACCTTCTTCTTGTAGACGTTGTTGGGCCTGCAAGTGCACGGGTTTGTAGGACAGTAGCAAATTTCCCTCAAGTGGATGACCTAAGGTTTAACAATCCGTGGGAGGCGTAGGATGAAGATGGTCTCTCTCAAGCAACCCTGCAACCAAATAACAAAGAGTCTCTTGTGTCCCCAACACACCCAATACAATGGTAAATTGTATAGGTGCACTAGTTCGACAAAGAGATGTTGATACAAGTGCAATATGGATAGTAGATAAAGGTTTTTGTAATCTGAAATAATTAAAACAGCAAGGTAACTAATAATAAAAGTGAGTGTAAACGGTATTGCAATGATAGGAAACAAGGCCTAGGGTTCATACTTTCACTAGTGCAAGTTCTCTCAACAATAATAGCATAGATAGATCATATAACAATCCCTCAACATGCAACAAAGAGTCACTCCAAAGCCACTAATAGCGGAGAACAAACGTAGAGATTATGGTAGGGTACGAAACCACCTCAAAGTTATTCTTTCGGATCGATCTATTAAAGAGTTCGTACTAGAATAACACTTTAAGACACAAATCAACCAAAACCCTAATGTCACCTAGATACTCCATTGTCACCTCAAGTATCCGTGGGCATGATTATATGATATGCATCACACAATCTCAGATTCATCCAACCAACACAAAGTACTTCAAAGAGTGCCCCAAAGTTTCTACCGGAGAGTCAAGAACGTGTGTCAACCCCTATGCATAGGTTCATGGGCGGAACCCGCAAGTTGGTCACCAAAACATACATCAAGAAGCACATTATATCCCATTGTCACCACAGATAAACACGGCAAGACATACATCAAGTGTTCTCATAAAAGACTCAATCCGATAAGATAACTTCAAGAGGGAAACTCAATTCATCACAAGAGAGTAGAGGGGGAGAAACATCATGAGATCCAACTATAATAGCAAAGCTCAGGATACATCAAGATCATGCCATAGAGGGAACACGAGAGAGAACACAAGAGAGAGAGATCAAACACATAGCTACTGGTACATACCCTCAGCCCCGAGGGTGAACTACTCCCTCCTCGTCATGGAGAGCACCGGGATGATGAAGATGGCCATCGGTGATGGGATCCCCCTCCGTGAGTCTTGGAGCAGACTCTTAGAGAGGTTTTTGGTGGCTACAGAGGCTTGCGGCGGCGGAACTCCCGATCTATCTTCTCCCTGGATGTTTTTAGGGTACGTAGGCATATATAGGCGAAAGAAGTCGGTCGGTAAGTGCTCGAGGGGCCCACGAGACAGGGGGCGCACCCAGTAGGGGGGTGTGCGCCCTTCTATCTCGTGGCTGCCTCGAGGATCTTCTGACGTGAACTCCAAGTCTCCAGGATCATATTCTTCCAAAAAATCACGCTGCCGAAGGTTTCATTCCATTTGGACTCCGTTTGATATTCCTTTTCCTCGAAATACTGAAACAGGCAATAAAACAGCAATATGGGCTGGGCCTCCGGTTAATAGGTTAGTCCCAAAAGTAATATAAAAGTGTATAGTAAAGCCCGATATTGCCCAAAACAGTAGATAATATAGCGTGGAGCAATCAAAAATTATAGATACGCTGGAGACGTATCAAGCGCCAGTGAGAGGTCGCGTCGGGCGTGAATGCAGACACTGCTTCAGTGACTTAACCGCAGGTGCGTTGGCTCACTGACATGTGGGCCCAACGGGCATCTGGCCCGCATGTCAGTGACACACCAACTGCACCTGCAGTTAAGTCCGGTGAATGCGGCATTGACGTTCTGGAGAGACGGTGACCGTTTCAGGCGGGAAGCGTGTGCTAGCGATGGAAGCGATGCCAGGGCGGTCAGACGCTGGCATGGTGGTAAAATGTGAACTCATGGATGACGAGCCTTTGAAGCGTATGCGGCATGTGTTGACAACCAAGCGTCCATGCAACCGCTCTTGTCGCCAGCTAGCCTTAGGCGACCACCATTAGACACCACACAACCATGCGAAACTAACGAATAATGGACGAATCGATCAAACACACGCTCGTGTGCAGTGGCACTCTGATCGGTTGCTCACGATAGTACATACTCTGTACCATAGTACCCTCTGTAGCTAGGCTATTTTATAGATTGTCGTTGTGATGGACGATATACATGAGCAAGGCGCCGAGTCGCGGGAATGACCGTCGGTGTTCGTGGAGGCCTCTAGTAAATGTCTAAACAGTAATGCCACGCACCACCAGGGCGCGCAGGTGACGGGCTCGCCGTTTGTCTTGCACCATGAGCAGGACTTCGATTGAGAGGGCGACGTGCATGCATTAGCATGGTTTGACAGCGTGAGCGTGAGTGTCTCGCTGTCTGCACGCGTACATGCTACTTGCTTGTATGGACGGTGTGCGCTAATGTGTGCATCACGTATAATATTAAAAATATCCGTTTGTGCATTTAGCGCAAAGTATTTCATTTTCATTTGGCTGACGGGTGTGTGTTGCAGCGACGAGTCTGTCGTTTGATTCCTCACATACGCATAATTTTGGTTTTTATTACTTTCTCCACTGACAGGTAGGCCTGCATAGAGAGATAGATAAAGAACACGTGCTGATGAGGTGCATGTGATACGTCTCCGTCGTATCTACTTTTCCAAACACTTTTGCCCTTGTTTTGGACTCTAACTTGCATGATTTGAACGGAACTAACCCGGACCGATGATGTTTTCAGCAGAATTGCCATGGTGTTATTTTTGTGCAGAAATAAAAGTTCTCGGAATGACCTAAAACTTCACGGAGATTATTTTTGAAAATAATAAAAAATACTGGCGAAAGAATCAAGGCCAAGGGGCCCACACCCTGTCCATGAGGGTGGGGGCGTGCCTACCCCCTGGGCGCGCCCCCTGCCTCGTGGGCCCCCTGGAGCTCCACCGACCTCAATTCCAACTCTATATATTCACGTCCGGGGAGAAAAAATTAGAGAGAAGGAATCATCGCGCGCCAAGCCCTAATCTCTCTCGGGAAGGCTGATCTGGAGTCCGTTCGGGGCTCCGGAGAGGGGAATTCGTCGCCATCGTCATCATCAACCATCCTCCATCACCAATTTCATGATGCTCACCGTCGTGCGTGCGTAATTCCATCGTAGGCTTGCTGGACGGTGATGGGTTGGATGAGATTTATCATGTAATCGAGTTAGTTTTGTTAGGGTTTGATCCCTAGTATCCACTATGTTCTGAGATTGATGTTGCTATGACTTTGCTATGCTTAATGCTTGTCACTAGGGCCCGAGTGCCATGATTTCAGATCTGGACCTATTTTTTTCATGAATATATGTGAGTTCTTGATCCTATCTTGCAAGTCTATAGTCACCTACTATGTGTTATGATCCGGCAACCCCGAAGTGACAATAATCGGGACCACTCCCGGTGATGACCGTAGTTTGAGGAGTTCATGTATTCACTATGTGTTAATGCTTTGGTCCGATACTCTATTAAAAGGAGGGCTTAATATCCCTTAGTTTCCAATAGGACCCCGTTGCCACGGGAGGGTAGGACAAAAGATGTCTGTGTCACCCTATGTTATAGCTGTTGCATGAATAATCGCATACAACTTAATTATCCATCACTGATCCAATGCCTACGAGCTTTTCACATATTGTTCTTCTCTTAGTTACTTTGCCGTTGCCACTCTTACAATTACTACAAAACTGCTATCGTTACTATTGCCACTGTTGCCGTTACTTCCATACTACTTTGCTGCAGATATTAAGTTATCCAGGTGTGGTTGAATTGACAACTCAACTGCTAATACTTGAGAATATTCTTTCACTCCCCTTGTGTCGAATCAATAAATTTGGGTTGAATACTCTACCCTCGAAAACTGTTGCGATCCCCTATACTTGTGGGTTATCAAGACTATTTTTTTTTGCGCCGTTGCCGGGGAGCATAGTTCTATTCTTTGAGTCACTTGGGATTTATATCTGCTGGTCACTATGAGGAACTTGAAAGACGAGAAAACCAAAATTTATCCCTCAACTACGAGGGGACGTAAGGAACTGCCATCTAGCTCTGCACTTGATTCAACTTCTGTTTTAAGTAAGCTTGCGACACCTAAACCTGCTTACGCTATTAATTACGATATGTCGCATGTTATTGATGATGCCATACGCTATGCATGATACTTATGATGAAACTACTTCTATGCTCGATACTACTGTGCCACTAGGTGAATTTCTTGATGAACAACTTGCTAGGGCTAGAGAGAATGAAATTCTTGAAACTGATAATATTGATGAAAGTGATGATGAAGATTCTCCCCTAGATATGAATTGCCTATTGTGCCTGAGGGTTATGTTATGGATGAAGAAACTTCTAGAGACTTTCTTGCCTGCAATGCTAGAAGTGATCTTAAGAAATGATTAGTTAAGCTGAAAGAAAAATCTTCGAATGATAGAATGAAATATGATCCTGCTTATGCTACTTCACCTATCTTTGTTACTGATTAGGATTATGATTTCTCTGTCGATCCTGAGATAATTACTCTGGTTGAATCTGATCCTTTCTGTGGATATGAATATGAAACTGTTGTGGCACGTCTTACTAAATTAAATAATATAGCTACCCTATTCACTAATGATGAGAAAACCCGCTACTATTATATCCTTAAATTATTTCTGTTCTCATTAAAGGGTGATGCTAAAACATGGTTTAATTCTCTTGATCCTGGTTATGTGCGTAGTCCCCAGGATATGATCTATTACTTCTCTGCTAAATAATTCCCTGCTCATAAGAAACAAGCTGCTTTAAGGGATATATATAACTTTGTGCAAATTGAAGAAGAGAGTCTCCCACAAGCTTGGGGGAGGCTTCTCCAATTACTTAATGCTTTGTCTGATCATCCTCTCAAGAAAAATGAAATACTTGATATCTTTTATAATGGACTAACCGACGCTTCCAGAGACCACCTGGATAGTTGTGCTGGTTGTGTTTTCAGGGAAAGCACAGTTGATCAAGCTGCATTGCTATTGAATAATATGTTGACTAATGAAAATAATTGGACACTTCCTGAACCAACTCCTAAGCCAACTTCTAAGAAAAGGGGAATTCTATTTCTCAGTCCTGAAGATATGCAAGAGGCAAAGAAATCTATGAAAGAAAAAGGTATAAAAGCTGAAGATGTTAAGAATTTACCGTCTATTGAAGAAATACATGGTCTTGATAACCCGACAAAGCTAGTAAAGGTAAATTCTCTCTATAGATATGATAAAGCTGAAATCCCGCCTAATAAGTTTGCTAGCCAATGCTTAGATGAGTTTGATAATTTTATGGTTAAGCAAGAAGATTTCAATGCTTATTTTGGTAGACAATTAAAACGCAATGCTTATATGATTGAACACTTGAGTGATTATATGTCTAGAGTTAAAGGTGAACTTAAACTCATTAGTAAACATGCTTCTATGGTTACCACTCAAGTAGAACAAGCGCTTAAAGCTCGAAACGATTTGCTCAATGAATTAAATAATAAGAAAAATGATAATGCTATTAGAGTTGTGACTAGAGGGGGTAGAATGACTCAGGAACCTTTGTATCCTGAGGGCCACCGTAAGAGAATTGAGCAAGATTCTCAGAGAACTAATGTTGATGCACCTAGTCCTTCTAAGAGGAAGAAAAAAAATGATAGGACTTTGCATGCTTCTAGTGAACCTGTTGTTGACACACCTGAGAATCCCAATGATATTTCTATTTACGATCTTTGAAACTCAATCTGGTGATGAACATGAACCTAGTGATAATGATAATGATGATGTTCATGTTGATGCTCAACCTAGTAATAACAATGATGTAGAGATTGAACCTGCTGTTGATCTTGATAACCCACAGTCAAAGAATCAACGTTATGACAAGAGAGACTTTGTTGCTAGGAAGCATGGTAAAGAAAGAGAACCATGGGTTCAGAAACCCATGCCTTTTCCTCCTAAACCATCCAAGAAAAAGGATGATGAGGATTTTGAGCGCTTTGATGAAATGATTAGACCTATCTTTTTGTGTATGCGTTTTACTGATATGCTCAAAATGAATCCTTATGCTAAGTATATGAAAGAAATTGTTACAAATAAGAGAAAGATACCGGAAGCTGAAATTTCCACCATGCTTGCTAATTATACTTTTAAGGGTGGAATACCTAAGAAACTAGGAGATCCGGGAGTACCAACTATACCATGCTCCATTAAAAGAAACTATGTTAGAACTGCTTTATGTGATCTTGGAGCTGGTGTTAGTGTTATGCCTCTCTCTTTATATCGTAGACTTTATTTGAATAAGTTGACACCTACTGAAATATCTTTGCAAATGGCCGATAAATAAACTGCTATACCTGTCGGTATTTGTGAGGATGTGCCTGTTGTGGTTGCAGATCTTACTATTTTAACGGACTTTGTTATTCTTGATATTCCCGAGGACGATAGTATGTCTATTATTCTTGGAAGACCCTTTTTGAATACTGCAGGGGCTGTTATTGATTGCAACAAAGGCAATGTCACTTTTCATGTTAACGGTAATGAGCATACGGTACACTTTCCAAGGAAACAACCTCAAGTTCATAGTATAAACTCTATTGGAAAAAAATTCCATCAATTATTTTTGTAGGTTTTGAATTTCCTCTTCCTACTGTTAAGAAGAAATACGATATTCTTATTATTGGGGACGTGCATATCCCCATTGAGGTAACTGCTACGTCTTGAGCTTGCATTGGTTTTCCCCGAAGAGGAGAGGATGATGCAGCACAGTAGCGTAAGTATTTCCCTCAGTTTTTGAGAACCAAGGTATCAATCCAGTAGGAGGCCACGCGCAAGTCCCTCGTACCTGCACAAAATGATAGCTACTGGCAACCAACGCGATTAGGGGTTGTCAATCCCTTCACGATCACTTACGAGAGTGAGATCTAATAGAGATAATATTTTTGGTATTTTTGATATAAAGATGCAAAGTAAAAAGTAAAAGAAAAGCAAGTAAATAAAGTGATGGAGATTGATATGATGAGAATAGACCCGGGGGCCATAGGTTTCACTAGTGGCTTCTCTCAAGAGCATAGATATTCTACGGGGTGAACAAATTACTATTGAGAAATTGATAGAATTGAGCATAGTTATGAGGTTATCTAGGCAATGATCATGTATATAGGCATCACTTCCAAAACAAGTAGATCAAACGATTACGCATCTACTACTATTACTCCACTCATCGACCGCTATCCAAAGCATGCATCTAGAGTATTAAGTTAAAAACAGAGTAACGCCTTTAAGCAAGATGACATGATGTGGAGGAATAAATTCATGCAATATGATAAATACCCCATCTTGTTATCCTCGATGGCAACAATACAACACGTGCCTTGCAACCCTTTACATCCTTTGGGTAAGGACACCACAAGATTGAACCCAAAGCTAAGCACTTCTCCCATTGCAAGAACTACCAATCTAGTTGGCCAAACCAAGCGGATAATTCAAGAGACTTGCAAAGATAACTCAATCATACATAAAAGAATTCAGAGAAGAATCAAATATTTTCCATAGATAAGCTGGATCATAAACCCACAATTCATCGGTCTCAACAAACACACCGCAAAAAGAAGATTACATCGAATAGATCTCCACAAGAGAGGGGAGAACATTGTATTGAGATCCAAAAGAGAGAAGAAGCCGTCTAGCTACTAGCTATGGACCGAAGGTCTGAAGTAAACTACTCACACTTCATCGGAGGGGCTATGGTGTTGATGTAGAAGCCCTCCGTGGTGGATGCCCCCCTCGTGGAGCTCCTAACAGGCTCCAAGATGGGATCTCGTGGATACAGGAAGGCACGGCGGTGGAATTAGGTTTTGGCTCCTCTTACGATCGTTTGGGGTGCAATGAGGTATATATAGGAGGAAGGAGTACGTCGGTGGAGCGTCAAGGGGCCCATGAGGCGGGGGCGTGCCTGGGGGCGCCTCCACCCTCATGACCGCCTGCACTTCTTGGAGTAGGGTCCAAGTCTCACGGATCACGCTCGGTGAGAAGATCACGTTCGAAGGTTTTATTCCGTTTGGACTCCGTTTGATATTCCGTTTCTTGAAACACTGAAATAGGCAAAAAACAGCAATTAAAATTTGGGCCTCCGGTTAATAGGTTAGTCCCAAAAGTAATATGAAGTGGAAAATAAAGCCCATTATAGTCCGAAACAATAGATAAAGTAGCATGGAGCAATCAAAAATTATAGATACGTTGGAGATGTATCAGGCATCCCCAAGCTTAATTCGTCATTCCTCGAGTAGGTAAATGATAAAAAGAGAATTTTTGATGCGGAGTGATACTTTTGCATAAATTCAATGTAAATCTTCTTAATCATGGTATGAATATTCAGATCCGAAAGATTCAAGACAAAAGTTCATATTGACATAAAAATAATAATACTTCAAGCATACTAATCAAAATAATCATGTCTTCTCAAAATAGCATGGCAAAAGAAAGTTCATCCCTACAAAATCATATAGTTAGGCTATGCTTCATTTTCGTCACACAAAGATGTTCCCAACTTATATACCCCCGATGACAAGCCAAGCAATTGTTTCATACTTAAATAATCTCAAACTTTTTCAACCTTCACGCAATACATGAGCGTGAGCCATGGATATAGCACTATGGGTGGAATAGAATATGATGATGGGGATTGTGTGGAGAAGACAAAAAAGGAGAAAGTATCACATTGACAAGGATAATCAACGGGCGATGGAGATGCCCATCAATTGATGTCAACATGAGGAGTAGGGATTGCCATGCAACAGATGCACTAGAGCTATGAATGCTCAACAAAAGAAAACTAGTGGGTGTGCATCCAACTTGCTTGCTCATGAAGACCTAGGGCATTTGAGGAAGCCCATCGTAGGAATATACAAGCCAAGTTCTATAATGAAAAATTCCCACTAGTATGAACAAGACAACTTATGAGACTCACTGTATGAAAAACATGGTGCTACTTTGAAGCACAATATATGAGACTCACTACATGAAGAACATGGTGCTACTTTGAAGCACGAGTGTGGAAAAAGAGATAGTAGCATTGCCCTTTTTATTTTTATTTTTTGGGGCCTTTTTTTGCCTTTCTCCTTTTTTTGGGCAATGCTCTAGTAATGATGATCATCACACTTCTATTTCTATTACAACTCAACAATTACAACTCGAAACTTAGAACAAAATATGACTCTATATGAATGCCTCGGGCGGTGTACCGGGATGGTGCAATGAATCAAGAGTGACATGTATAAAAAATAACGCATGGTGGCTTTGCCACAAATACGATGTCAACTACATGATCATGCAATGGCAATATGACAAAAGTAATGTATGTCATAATAATGATGATGGAAGCTGCATGGCAATATATCTCGGAATGGCTATGGAAATGCCATGATAGGTAGGTATGGTGGATGTTTTGAGGAAGATATAAGGAGGTTTATGTGTGATAGAGCGTATCGTATCATGGGGTTTGGATGCACCGGCGAATTTTGCACCAACTCTCAAGGTGAGAAAGGGCAATGCACGGCATCAAGAGGCTAGCAAAGGCGGAAAGGTAAAAGTGCGTATAATCCATGGACTCAACATTAGTCAAAAGAACTCATATACTTATTGCAAAAATTTAGAAGTCATCAAAATCAAGTACTACGCGCATGCTCCTAGGGGGAAAGATTGGTAGGAAAAGACCATCGCCGTCCCCCGACCGCCACTCATAAGGATGCACAAGCCAGGTACACTTCATGCTTCAAATTTGTTACACAACTTTAACCATATGTGCATGCTACGGGATTTGCTAACTTCAACACAAGTATTTCTCAAATTCATAATCACCCAACTAGCACGACTTTGATATTATCAACTCCATATCTCAAAACAATTATCAAGCATCAAACTTATCTTAGTATTCAACGCACTCAAAAGAAAGTTTCACATATCTTGAATACCAAGTATATTAACATTAAGCGACTCTCAAAATAATCTAAGTGAAGCATGAGAGATCAAGTTTCTTTAAAACAAATCCACCACCGTGCTCTAAAAGATCTAAGTGAAGCACTAGAGCAAAAAATATCACGCTCAAAAAGATATAAGTGAAGCACTATGAGCAAAACTATCAAGCTCAAAAGATATAAGTTAAGCACATAGAGTATTCTATCAAATTCCAATTCATATATGGCTCTCTAAAAAGGTGTGTATAGCAAGGATGATTGTGGTAAACTAACAAGCAAAGATTCAAATAATACAAGACGCTCCAAGCAAAACACATATCGTGTGGTGAATAAAAATATAGCTCCAAGTAAATTACCGATGGAGGTAGACGAAAAAGGGGATGCCTTCCAGGGCATCCCCAAGCTTTGACTTTTTGGTGTCCTTGGATTATCTTGGGGGTGCCATGGGCATCCCCAAGCTTAGGCTCTTGCCACTCCTTGTTCCATAATCCATCAAAAGAATTCACCCAAAACTTGAAAACTTCACAACACAAAACTCAATAGAAATCTCGTGAGCTCCGTTAGAGAAAGAAAACAAAAGACTACTTTCAGGTACTGTAATGAACTCATTCTTTATTTATATTAGTGTTAAACCTACTGTATTCCAACTTCTCTATGGATTATAAACTATTTTACTAACCATAGATTCATCAAAATAAGCAAACAACACACGCAAAACAGAATCTGTCAAAAACAGAACAATCTGTAGTAATCTGTAACTAACGCAAACTTCTGGAACCCAACAAATTCTACCAAAATTAGAAGACCTGGAAAATTTGTTTATTGATCAGCAGCAATTGGAATCACTATTTTTATCACGTTCTGGTGATTTTTAACAATTCGGGCACTGAGCGCAAAGATTCTAGAAATTACAGCAAGATCAAATAACTATCATCCAAGAAGATCCAATAGGTTCAACTTGGCACAGACACTAATTAAAATATAAAACCACATCTAAAAAGAGGCTATATGGATTATTTATTACTAGGCAGAAAGGATAAATATTGGGTTGTCTCCCAACAAGCGCTTTTCTTTAAAGCCTTTTTAGCTAGGCATTGAGATTTCAATGATGCTCACATGAAAGACAAGAATTGAAGCACAAATAGAGCATCATATAGCATGTGACAAACACATCTAAGTCTAACATACTTCCTATGCATAGGCATCTTATAGGCAAACAAATTTGCAAGGCAAGCAAAAACTAGCATATGCAAGGAAGAAGAAAGTGACGATAGCAATCTCAACATGAAGAGAGGTAATTTAGTAACATGAAAACTTCTATAACCATATTTTCCTTTCTCATAATAATTAAATGTAGTATCAGAAGAAAATTCAACAATATAGCTATCACATATTCTCAACACGATCCACATGCATGCGAAGTTGACACTCTTCCAAAATAGTGGGATTATCATTAACTAAAGTCATGATTTCTCCAAGCCCACTTTTATCAAAAATTTCATAAGATTGAATGTTATCCAAATATGTGGGATCTAAATTTGACACTCTTCCAAACCCACTTTCAATATTGTTGCAAACAATATTATCAATCTCATATTCATCATGGGGATTAAATAAATTTTCAAGATCATAAGAAGAATCACCCCAATCATGATCATTGCAACAAGTAGTAGACATAGCAAAACTAGCATCCCCAAGCTTAGGGTTTTGCATATTATTAGCACAATTGACATCAAGAGAATTTATAGTAAAATCATTGCAATCATGCTTTTTATTCAAAGACCTATCGTGAAGCACTTCATCACAATTTTTAGATTTATGGATTTCAGGCAAAAGCTTATAAAGATAATTTAGTGCATCCAAATCACTAGGAATTGGTTCATCATAATTGGATCTCTTAAAAAGATTGGCAAGCGGATGAGGATCCATAGATATTAGCTTCCTTGTTTAGGAATAAATACTCAACTATTTCAACCAAATGAGCAAATGAGCCAAGTAAGACATCAAGGCAAACGGAAAAGAGAGGGCGAATAAAATGGCAAGGGTGAAGTGGGGGAGAGGAAAACGAGAGGCAAAGGCAAATAATGTAATGCGAGAGATAGGGGTTGTGATGGGTACTTGGTATGTTGACTTTTGCATAGACTCCCCGGCAACGGCGCCAGAAATCCTTCTTGCTATGTCTTGAGCTTGCGTTGGTTTTCCCCGAAGAGGAGAGGATGATGCAGCACAAGATGGCGTAAGTATTTCCCTCAGTTTTTGAGAACCAAGGTATCAATCCAAAGAGGAGGCCACACGCAAGTCCCTCGTACCTGCACAAAACGATAGCTACTCGCAACCAACGCGATTAGGGGTTGTCAATCCCTTCACGGTCACTTACGAGAGTGAGATCTGATAGATATAATATTTTTGGTATTTTTGATATAAAGATGCAAAGTAAAAAGTAAAAGCAAAGAAAGTAAATAAAGTGATGGAGATTGATATGATGAGAATAGACCCGGGGGCCATAGGTTTCACTAGTGGCTTCTCTCAAGAGCATAGATATTCTACGGCGGGTGAACAAATTACTATTGAGCAATTGATAGAATTGAGCATAGTTATGAGGTTATCTAGGCAATGATCATGTATATAGGCATCACTTCCAAAACAAGTAGATCGAAACGATTCTGCATCTACTACTATTACTCCACTCATCGACCGCTATCCAGCATGCATCTAGAGTATTAAGTTAAAAACAGAGTAACGCCTTAAGCAAGATGACATGATGTAGAGGAATAAATTCATGCAATATGATAAATACCCCATCTTGTTATCCTCGATGGCAACAATACAATACGTGCCTTGCAACCCTTTACATCCTTTGGGTAAGGACACCGCAAGATTGAACCCAAAGCTAAGCACTTCTCCCATTGCAAGAACTACCAATCTAGTTGGCCAAACCAAACGGATAATTCGAAGAGACTTGCAAAGATAACTCAATCACACATAAAAGAATTGCGAGAAGAATCAAATATTTTCCATAGATAAGCTGGATCATAAACCCACAATTCATCGGTCTCAACAAACACACCGCAAAAAGAAGATTACATCGAATAGATCTCCACAAGAGAGGGGGAGAACATTGTATTGAGATCTAAAAAGAGAGAAGAAGTAGCTACTAGCTATGGACCCGAAGGTCTGAAGTAAACTACTCACACTTCATTGGAGGGGCTATGGTGTTGATGTAGAAGCCCTCCGTGGTGGATGCCCCCTCCGGCGGAGCTCCGGAACAGGACCCAAGATGGGATCTCGTGGATACAGGAAGGTATGGCGGTGGAATTAGGTTTTTGGCTCCTCTTTTCATCATTTGGGTGTACGTAGGTATATATAGGAGGAAGGAGTACGTCGGTGGAGCGTCAGGTGCCCACGAGGCAGGGGGCGCGCCCTCCACCCTCGTGACCACCTCTGGCACTTCTTGGAGTAGGGTACAAGTCTCCTGGATCACGTTCGGTGAGAATATCACGTTCCCGAAGGTTTTATTCCGTTTGGACTTCGTTTGATATTCCGTTTCTTCGAAACACTGAAATAGGCAAAAAAAACATCAATTCTGGGCTGGGCCTCCGGTTAATAGGTTAGTCCCAAAAGTAATATAAAAGTGGAAAATAAAGCCCATTATAGTCCAAAACAATAGATAAAGTAGCATGGAGCAATCAAAAATTATAGATGCGTTGGAGACGTATCAGTAACTTAGTGTTATTCGAAATTTCTCCGGTTTTTATGCGATTCACAATGAGTTTGTTAACAAGACCAAATCAACCTTGATAGTGGATTCCTTTTGATGAGCATGAGATGGATGAAGTTAGAAGGCACAACCTTCTGTACCCTCCTTCTACTTTCTGTTATTTAGATTAAATAAAGCAAAAATAGTATGTTCTGTCTGTTTTCTTATTTATCCGTGCAATAAAAAAATACCCCCAAAATAAAAGTTCTCCAAATGCCCCGAAATTGAAATATGATTTTTCCTAGAATATTTGAGAACATTTGGCACTGAGAACACATCAGGGGGAGCAAGCACCTGGCCACGAGGGTCCAGGGCGCGCCCCTGCCTCGTGGGCCCATGGTGGCTCCCCTCCACTTATTCCAGCCACCATACACTCCTTCTTCCTCCCAAAAAATCATCATCCAGCTCAAGCACGAGTTCTAGCTCATCTTGCTGCCATTTTCGATCTCCTTGCTCAAAGCTCCACTCACAAAACTTCTTTGGGGGATTGTTCTTCGGTATGTGACTCCTCCAATGGTCCAATTAGTTTTTGTTCTAGTGCTTTATTTATTGCAAATTTTTGCTGCTTAGGTGACCCTATTCTTGAGCTTGCATGTCAAATTTACTTGGTCCCAAGTAGTTCTAATGCATGATATAGTCTCTAGGCACTTGTGGGAGTAGTTGCTATCAATTTTGTTAAGCTTGGTTCACTTTATTTGAAGTTACTAAAAATTTCAAAAAATTTCATAAAATGATGAAGAGATTTTTGAGGGGCCCTTCGAGCCGAAGCTCGAAGGATAAGAGGCCTGAATATAATCTCCCTCGCACCGCGGAGGTTCGACCGTGTGAATGGCCTTGTGATGAGTTCTTAACAGCAGTCGGGATTCATGATGATTGATACGTCTCCAACGTATCTATATTTTTTGATTGCTCCATGCTATATTATCTACTATTTTGGGCAATATTGGGCTTTATTATTCACTTTTATATTACTTTTGGGACTAAGCTATTAACCGGAGGCCTAACCCATATTGCTGTTTTATTGCCTGTTTCAGTATTTTGAAGAAAAGGAATATCAAACGGAGTCCAAACGGAATGAAACCTTCGGCATCGTCATTTTTTGGAAGAATATCATCCTGGAGGCTTGGAGATCAAGTCAGAAGATCCCCGAGGACTCCACGAGATAGGAGGGCGCCCCCCCCCCCTGTAGGGCGTGCCCCCTGTCTCGTGGGCCCCTCGAGGCTCCCCCTACCGACTTCTTTCGCCTATATAGTCCCGCGTACCCTAAAAACATCCACGGAGAAGATAGATCGGGAGTTCCGCCGCCGCAAGCCTCTGTAGCCACCAAAAACCTCTCAGAGCCTGCTCCAAGACCTCGCCGAGGGGGGAATCCATCACCGATGGCTATCTTCATCATCCGACGCTCTCCATGACGAGGAGGGAGTAGTTCACCCTCGGGGCTGAGGGTATGTACCAGTAGCTATGTGTTTGATCTCTCTCTCTCGTGTTCTCTCTCGTGTTCCATCTATGGCACGATCTTGATGTATCCCGAGCTTTTCTATTGTAGTTGGATCTTATGATGTTTCTCCCCCTCTATTCTCTTGTGATGAATTGAGTTTCCCTCTTGAAGTTATTTTATCGGATTGAGTCTTTATTTGAGAATACTTGATGTATGTCTTGCCGTGTTTATCTGTGGTGACAATGGGATATCACGTGCCTCTTGATGTATGTTTTGGTGACCAACTTGCGGGTTCCGCCGATGAACCTATGCATAGGGGTTGGCACACGTTCTTGACTCTCCGGTAGAAACTTTGGGGCACTCTTTGAAGTACTTTTGTGTTGGTTGGATGAATCTGAGATTGTGTGATGCATACGTATAATCATGCCCACGGATACTTGAGATGACAATGGAGTATCTAGGAGACATTAGGGTTTTGGTTGATTTGTGTCTTAAGGTGTTATTCTAGTACGAACTCTTTAATAGATCGATCCGAAAGAATAACTTTGAGGTGGTTTCGTACCCTACCATAATCTCTACGCTTGTTCTCCGCTATTAGTGGCTTTGGAGTGACTCTTTGTTGCATGTTGAGGGATTGTTATATGATCTATCTATGTTATTATTGTTGAGAGAACTTGCACTAATGAAAGTATGAACCCTAGGCCTTGTTTCATTTCATTGCAATACCGTTTATGCTCACGTTTATCATTAGTTACCTTGCTGTTTTTATAATTTCAGATTACAAATACCTATTTCTACTATCTATTTTGCACTTGTATCTTCATCTCTTCACCGAACTAGTACACCTATACAATTTACCATTGTATTGGGTGTGTTGGGGACACAAGAGACTTTTTGTTATTTGGTTGCAGGGTTGTTTGAGAGAGACCATCTTCATCCTACGCCTCCCACGGATTGATAAACCTTAGGTCATCCACTTGAGGGAAATTTGCTACTGTCCTACAAACCTGTGCACTTGCAGGCCCAACAACGTCTACAAGAAGAAGGTTGTGTAGTAGACATCAATGATTTCTATTCTTTGGTTGAGAATGCCGGCCTCACCGACTTCCTCCGCGACCAGCGCGAACAGTATCTCTTACTCACTAATATTTTCGTGCAAAATTTCATTTCCATGCTAGGAGATCACCACCTTCAGTGGAATTTTATTTATATGATGAGCATAAGGAAATGACCCTTTTTGATTTCTGCCGAT
Source organism: Aegilops bicornis (assembly GCA_021605145.1). Classification (NCBI taxonomy): domain Eukaryota; kingdom Viridiplantae; phylum Streptophyta; class Magnoliopsida; order Poales; family Poaceae; genus Aegilops; species Aegilops bicornis. The sequence continues at coordinate 490,502,798 of CM038673.1, forward strand.
TCTGTAAGATACCCTTTACAGGCAGCATAGAAGAACCACATCGTAGTGATGTGGAAGGGTTTATTGATATGATTTCTGTAGGGGAAACTAGGAAAGTTTCCGATTCAAGAATTACTAGCATACATTTTCCTATTCTGCGTTACTTTGCGATATTTGCTAGTAGATGTTTAATTGGTCGCGGAAACTATGGAAACCTTAGTGCCCCTGATATTGCTATATTGGGCCATGCCTTGTTTCGTGATAACTCTTTTAGCTTAGGAGCTATCATTGCCAAACGGTTAAGTCTTAACCGCATGAAGGGTCCCATCCTGGGAGGTATCTTTGCCTCGCGCCTCGCTGCACACTTTAACATACCTATTAGGCATTATGAGAAAGAAGAAATGTTGTTGCCTCCTGTGTTTCTAGACTATAAGAGTATGGTAGCACATGATTTTATCGTTAAGAATAAGGAAAAGATGCTTAAGTACAAACTGATACTTGATAAAAATCGCCCTGATACTATTACTTTGCCTGCTCCTTCTTTGTTTGACTTATCTACAGGCAAGTATCTTGTTCAGCCGGAGGCATTTCATGCCCACCAGAACCCCACACCAGCTATAGAGCCAGAGCCGGAACCACAATTGGATCCTTCACGATACCGCTTACAGTTGGGATCCAGAGGAGATTGCCAACCAGTGGCAACTCGAGGCTCCATCTCAGTACGACCCCAGTTACAACTTTGGATATCCGCCAGGCCAGCCATGGCCCTAGACCAACTTAGGCCAAAAGCCTAAGCTTGGGGGAGTACGTATTTCTCACCGACATTACATTTATGTTCACACCCTCAAGCTAGTTGTCGGTGCTCATACTTTTTCATTATACTATCCATGCTAGTTTATTTTCCTTTTTATGCTTTCTTCTTGTGTGTTTCATAAACCTTAAGAAAAACCAAAAAAATTAGTTGTAGCTTTTAGCTAGTTTACTTTTCATGCTTGTAGTAGTAATAATTAAAAAGGAAACCCAAAAAGATTTCTTGTTCTTCTTTTGCTTGTTGGGAGCTTTCCCGTGTAAATAGTTTTATTTCTTTTCTTTCCTTGGGGGTCGATAGGAAAAGACCATAATGAAAATGTTGAAGTGGCTCTTATATGCATTATTGTTGATTTAACCAAGAGCCCATATTGCCTTGTCTTCTCCTGTTTATTGAATGCATGCAGATTCCAGCTTAGTCCAAAGCATGTGAACTATTATTATTATCATCGTTCAGTCATGCAAGTGAAAGGCAATTATGACGATATACGATGGACCGATTGAGATGAGAGAAGCTAGTATGAACTCGACCTCTCTTGTTTTTGTAAATATGATTAGTTAATCGTTCCTGATTCAGCCTATTATGAATAAACATATTTGCAATGACAATTAGAGATTATAGTTGCTTATGCCATGCTTAATTAGCTAGGAGTTTATAATGGTTTATCTTGCATGCCAACATGCTATTAAAATGGTTGTGATGTGGTATAGTAGGGTGGTATCCTCCTTAATTTGAATGATTCTAGTGACTCGACTTGGCACATGTTCACACATGTAGTTGAAACAAAATCAACATAGCCTCTACGATATTTATGTTCATGGTGGATTATATCCTACTCATGCTTGCACTCAATGTTTATTAATTTCAATGCATGTTCATGATTGTTGTCGCTCTCTAGTTGGTCGCTTCCCAGTCTTTTTCTAGCCTTCACTTGTACTAAGCGGCAATACTGCTTGTGCTTCCAATCCCTTAAACCCCAAAGCTATTCCATATGAGTCCACTATACCTTCCTATATGCGGTATCTACCTGCCGTTCCAAGTAAATTTGTATGTGCCAGACTCTAAACCTTCAAATGAAATTCTGTTTTGCACGATCGAATAGCTCATGTATTAATTAGGGTTGTCTGTATCTTCCATGCTAGGCGGGTTATTCTCAAGAGGAGTGGACTCCGCTCCTCACTCACGAGAAAATGGCTGGTCACCGGGATGCCCAGTCCCATGTTCTAAGCAAATCAAATCAAAATAATTGCAAAAAAAAACTCCCCGAGGATTGTTGTTAGTTGGAGGCACCCGTTGTTTCGGACAAGCCATGGATTGATGCTTGTTGGTGGATGGGGAGTATAAACTTTACCATTCTGCTTGGAAACTGCCTATAATGTGTGTAGCATGGAAGATATCGAGATCTCTCGGTTGTTATGTTGACAATGAAAGTATGCCACTCAAAATATTATTTATCTCTATTTTAAAATTAGGCTTTGGCACCTCTATAAATCCCTGCTTCCCTCTGCAAAGGGCCTATCTATTTACTTTTATGTTGAGTCATTATCCTCTTTTAAAAAAAAAGCACCAGCTGGAGAGCACTGCTGTCATTTGCATACATTACTATTAATTTATATTGGGTATGACTATGACTGGATCTTTTTTACCATGAATTACAATGTTTAGTCAGTCCTTGATCTTTAAAGGTGCTCTGCATTTATGATTTGCGGTCTCAGAAAGGGCTAGCGAGATACCATCTTGTTATATCATATTATGATTGTTTTGAGAAAGTGTTGTCATCCGAGATTTATTATTATTGCTCGCTAGTTGATTATGCCATTGATATGAGTAAACATGAGACCTAAGTGTTATTGAATATGGTTGGTCCATAATCTTTACTGATAACTTGAATGTTGGCTTTACATATTTACAACAACAAGAGCAAATAGAGTTTGTAAAAGTTTTTCTTTATCACTTTCAGTTTATCAACTGAATTTCTCGAGGACAAGCAAAGGTTTAAGCTTGGGGGAGTTGATACGTCTCCGTCGTATCTACTTTTCCAAACACTTTTGCCCTTGTTTTGGACTCTAACTTGCATGATTTGAACAGAACTAACCCGGACTGATGCTGTTTTCAGCAGAATTGCCATGCTGTTATTTTTGTGCAGACATAAAAGTTCTCGGAATGACTTAAAACTTCACGGAGATTATTTTTGGAAATAATAAAAAATACTAGCGAAAGTATGAAGGCCAGGGGGGCCCACACCCTGTCCACGAGGGTGGGGGGCGCCCCCTGCCTTGTGGGCCCCCTGGAGCTCCACCGACCTCAACTCCAACTCTATATATTCACGTTCGGGGAGAAAAAAATCAGAGAGAAGGATTCATCACATTTTACGATACGGAGCCGCCACCAAGCCCTAATCTCTCTCGGGAGGGCTGATCTGGAGTCCGTTCGGCTCACTGAAGAGGGGAATCCGTCGCCCTCGTCATCATCAACCATCCTCCATCACCAATTTCATGATGCCCACCGCCGTGCGTGAGTAATTCCATCGTAGGCATGCTAGACGGTGATGGGTTGGATGAGATTTATCATGTAATCGAGTTAGTTTTGTTAGGGTTTGATCCCTAGTATCCACTATGTTCTGAGATTGATGTTGCTATGACTTTGCTATGCTTAATGCTTGTCACTAGGGCCCGAGTGCCATGATTTCAGATCTGAACCTATTATGTTTTCATGAATATATGTGAGTTCTTGATCCTATCTTGCAAGTCTATAGTCACCTACAATGTGTTATGATCCGGCAACCCCGAAGTGACAATAGTCGGGACCACTCCCGGTGATGATCGTAGTTTGAGGAGTTCATGTATTCACCATGTGTTAATGCTTTGGTCCGGTACTCGATTAAAAGGAGGCTTTAATATCCCGTAGTTTCCAATAGGACCCCGCTGCCATGGGAGGGTAGGACAAAAGATGCCATGCAAGTTCTTTTCCATAAGCACGTATGACTATATTCGGAATGCATGCCTACATTACATTGATGAATTGGAGCTAGTTCTGTGTCACCCTATGTTATAACTGTTGCATGAATAATCGCATCCAACATAATTATCCATCACTGATCCAATGCCTACGAGCTTTTCACATATTATTCTTCGCTTAGTTACTTTGTCGTTGCCACTGTTACAATTACTACAAAAATGCTATCATTACTTTTGCCACTGTTACCGTTACTTCCATACTACTTTGCTACTAAATACTTTGCTACAGATATTAAGTTATCCAGGTGTGGTTGAATTGACAACTCAATTGCTAATACTTGAGAATATTCTTTGACTCCCCTTGTGTCGAATCAATAAATTTGGGTTGAATACTCTACCCTCGAAAATTGTTGCGATCCCCTATACGTGTGGGTTATCAGCATGCGGACTATTTGACTGGTCAACTAGACAAATACGGAGATATACGCTGAGCCAGTGACCGTATAATCACCATATCTCGTATACAATAATCAAAGTGAGCTATCAAGACAAGTTCGATGACCCCAATGCATTTTACTCGGTAATAAATGACCAGGATTGAAGGGGAATCCAAATTTCATTCGTCTTCTGTCCTTGAGCTCTTGACAAACCAATGCACTTTACGGTTGTCTGGCCACTCCACCCCAGAGCTGTCACCAAGCGTTGTTCATGCCACCGCGCCGCACACTAACCGGTAAGGAAGCGATGGCATCCCGCCGCGCCGAGTTCCTCGCCGCCCACGACCGCACACATAATGGTAGGGAAGCAATGGCATCCCTCCATGCCGAGTTCATCACTGTTCGCGACCTCACACCTATGTGGGCGGAATTTGAAGCTGCCAAGGCTGAATGGGCGGTAGAGCAAGAGGCGGCCAAAGCCGCATAGAGGGAGCGGAAAAGTTAGAAAGCACTCAAGAAAAGAGAGGCTCGCCGCCACAAGAAAGAAGAGGACGCACGTGCTGCTGCGGAGAGGTCGACGGAGATCCAAGCACGGTGGGGTGTCGCCGACAAAACCGGAAGAAGAACGACGGCGTCTAGCCAGCATGTGAGAAGTAGTTGTACTAGTAGTTAGTGTGTGTGTCTGTGTCGCCCGTACATTTGTTTAATTAATTACGAGCATGTACCAGCACTACTAGTTACTACTGTAGTTTTTAGAGAAAATCACCAGTACATTAGCCTAGACTCAATGGAAAAATTCCTATAGTAATTGAGATGCATGTCATTTCACTTCCTATGATTTTCATATTCCTATAAAATTCCTATCCTATGAAGCAAAGGAGGCCTCTGCTGGAGTAACGACTGTAGATAGCAGTATCGCTGGTATAGTAGTTTTCTTCAAGAAGCGGAATACAATGAAGTCATGATGGTTCCTTCGTCCGAGCAACTTCACAATGGGAAAGGTTGGGCCTGTGATTTGACGGCTCATTAGTAATGACTGCGGCGCGATGACCGGGATGACTCTTCCTTGGAGTTATGCGGGCATGGCAAGTGGACCAGGATGGTCGACGTCCCACATGTCGGCGAACGGAAGTATTCTTTCTGATATCGAGGAGCAAGGAAACCGCGTGGTATAGTATCACTGCTGATTTATATTTATTTTATATTTCCGATGAATGCTAGCGTTTCAACTCTTACGACGAAGGAGTGCCAAACACGGCACGTGCTGGATGCCCCACACGTCAGCGGAAGGAGTCGGACATGAACAGCGTGGTAGAGCTTCTCCACTTCTGGGTCGGAGTCCACACATAGTAGTACTAGTGGTATGAACGATAGAAAGTGCGACCCGGAGAGAAAGACACGTCTAGTTGGAAGGTCTCGGGGCATACACGTAAACAAATATAAAACCTAGTATGTGCTTCCAATTAATATAGTAGTACTAGAGTACTTAAGCACGTACTCCATAACATCACCGGGCATTGCACGTACAACATTTAGTGGTAGTAAGAGACAAATGCCTACATGCCACGCATGTTCATACTATTTGTGCCTTTCTACTTCACTTACTGCGCTACATTACTCAGGTTCGTACGTCCACTCCTGGGTACATGTCCGTCTCATAGTTCCAGTCCCATGTGTTCTTCATAGATGGAACGATCCATAACTGTGGGCAACAGGAGTCAATATCATCGCAGTTAGTGTGACTCCCCACGATGGAGACTCATCCAAACTATGGCCAACCTTGACACGGAGCAGTCGCATGCACCAGGAAGCGGCACTCTCTCGGCCATCGCGCTACTTCAAATCCGGCGCCAGTGAGAGGTCACCTCTACTCTGGCCGGGCATTAATGCGGCACTAACGTTGCGGGGCGACACTGACCGTCTCATGCGAGAAGCGCGCACCGGCAACGGAGGGGGGTTGGGTCAGCCAGGGCGGTCAGACGTGGGCGTGGTGGTGGTATTGGTTTTGAACTGTTTCAGGTGTAGTACTGGTAGTTTGCAAAACTACTCAATTATTGCACCTAGTTTCATAAGAAAATGTGGTAAAAAACGTTACTTGATACGTCTCCAACGTATCTATAATTTTTGATTGTTCCATGCTATTATATTATCTGTTTTGGATGTTTTATGGGCTTTATTATACACTTTTATATTATTTTTGTGTAGCGACCCGACCTCAGACGGTCAAGCCTCTGTGTTTCTGTGCCATCCCTGGATCAGTATGCTGGCACACACAGTACATCAATGTATATATCAAAGTGCAATCACATGTATAATTAACGCAAACTGATATATACCTCATAAGTCACAATGAAACAAATAGTCAGGTGTGGAGTCCCATCAACGCCATCGGCAGGTTGAGTGTAGACCGTAACCCTGTATCGTAACTCTTTACTCGTCGAAGAAAATCCTGCAACATGATACGTTGCAGCCGTGTAGGTCAGTACATTGAATGTACCGGCAAGATCACAACATGAGAAAACAGATGGTAAAGCTATACTATATGCAATTTGGCTTTGTGGCTGTGGGTCTGAGTTTTGTTTGCGTAAAAGCTGGTTTTATTTTCCCTACATCAAAGGTATAAATGAAGTCTGTACTATGGAGTTTTCTATCATGACATGGTTCCGCCAACCGATGTCTCATAGCCCAAAATCATCATATGTTGCCCACAATTAAGTTATCAATCCGGTGTTGAGAGTTTCGAGATAGATCCAGGTCCAGATGCTCAAGTTGTCCGTAATCGGGACACGGCTAATCGATTAGGTTTTAACCCTCTGCAGAGGTTTGTACACTTTACCCGCAAGATTCGATCCCTCTTTTTACGTTCTCGCACTTCGTGGTGTTTGAGAACAAGATGACCAAACATGGTCTTCCGAAGAGTTCCTCGACCACCGTCCGGTGCTCATCCAATCCTACCGTAGTTCTACATCTGCTAGCACCGTCCCAGCCAGAGTCACAACTAAGGTCAACCAAGCGAGCCCATATTGACTTGCGGTTGCATGTAAGCTTCCGGCATGAAGTATTCTTCCGTCTCTTTGAGTCTGGGTGAAGCTTTCCGCAAGATGTCATGGCGCTTCTCCATGCATCCCGCCAACCACTGGTTTCTCCAGGTGCCCACAACCGCCCTTCACCCAAGAGTGTGTATTGAATTCTTGTCTCGAGTCTTGAAGTCTTGAGGCCTTGAAGGTGCAGATCCTTGCAGATTTCATCATGGTGTTGTCGTCATTGACGTAAATCCTCCATTCTCACACCACTCCTGAGCACTCATACCAAACCCCGTCTACTATAGCGTAGCATTAAAACAAATAACGTCCCGGGCTTGGTAACAGGGTGATGGGTTCCTACCTCATGCATACTACTCAACTACAAGGATTCAATAACACTCCTGAGGGGTGGTTGCAAAGATGCCACTAAATGCAATGAACATAGGTATGAAAGCATGGTCAAAGTGAACTTGCACGGTAAGTTGATGAAGATAACAACACTCTCGAATAATGACTTGGTAGAACTATTCGTCACTCCGTTGAAAATCTATATAGTCATAGCATTCATATAAGAAAACATCCTAGCAAACAATTCTAACACTCATAATAAACCCAACAATTAAAAATGCAAATCAAGGGACACCGAATAAAAACAAAGGAAAACTACACAACAAAACTACCAAAGAAAAACTCGGAGAAAACAATTTAAGGTTTTCACCACATCAAGCATCAACTAAGAAATAGTTTTACATAACTAAAACTTTTCTTAACAGAACCTAAGCATGGGTTTATGCTACCTAACAGAAAAGGATTCACCAAGCAACTAGTAGCAAAAAGAATCACCTTAAAAGCTATTATAAAACTCCTATTAGGCCTAAAGCAATTTCTAATAAGAAAAATAAAATAAAAGTTTTATTTGTTATAAATAAAAGCTCATGCTCTAAAGTTACAGAAACTAACCTAGAATAATCTATCTCTCATGAAAAATAAATTTATTTGCTAAGTAAAACAATAGGAAAACAGTAGCTAGTTAATTAAGTATGAATAACATGATTCTGATTAAAACTAATTTTTTTATTGATCCTAAAATGCCCAAATAAATTCCTACGGTTAGGCAATGTCAAAACAAAGTTGTGACAAAAAGAATCACCCAAAAATAATATTCCTAACTCATTCTATAGCAGATTTACTATTCTGTCTAAATCTAAAATAAAGCAATTTTAAATACTTTTAACATGACTAATTATATTTTCTACAGAAACTACAATAAATTTGCAAACCAACAAAAAAAGAATCACTTAAAAATATTAAGTAGATTAAAAGATATGAATTTTACAAACCTGAAACTATTCTGTTAAAACAGAAAATTAAAAATAAAACTAAAACGAAAACTGGGCTTAATGGGCCTATCTAACGCTTCGGGCGTAATATAACTAAAACACGCCCATGGTTTAACAGAAAATAACCGCGTCGGGCCGGTCCAACTAACCTACACAAAACCGGAACTAAACCGGATCTAAACCGGTTTATTTAAAATAAACCTACCCCTTCGGGGATTCTAATCTAACGCGTTCGTTTTAGATCGGACGGTGGGGAAGATGTCCGGCGACTTACCGACGGCGGCGGTCGACGGCTCAAGGCGTCGTCGGTCGGGCGGCTACGGTGGTCGGGACGACGGCGGAGATTTCGGCGGGCGCCATGAGCAAGGGAGTTCGGGGTGGACTCGGGCGAGCTCGACGTGGTCGGGGTGGCGGAACAGGGCTAATGGCCGGCGGCTTCGGTTGCTCGGCAGCGACGCGACGAGGAGAGAGGGTCGGCGAGGGGCGAGGGGGGAACGGGGTCGAGGGGGTTTATATAGGGGGGGCACCCGGCTTGCGCGAGGGGCAACCGCGAGGGATCTCGGGGATCCGGATCTCGGAATCCGGGCGAGCGGTGGCGCGTGGCTTTGCGCGGGGAAGACGACGGGGTGGGGGCCACCCGTCGGTGAGAGAGGGGAGCGGGACTCGGCGGGCGATGCGGAGGGGTTTCGGCGAGGGGACTCGGTCTGAGGCGCGCTGGCCGGGATCGGTTCAGCTGGCCGGGCCGCCTGGCCTGCAGGTGGCTCTCGGCTGGTTGGGCAGGTCTGCTAGCGCCTGTGGGTTTCCTTTTCTTTTCTTTTTTGAAATAAAGAGAGAGAAAAATATATAAAATATAAATATTTTATATAGGACATATAAATATCAAAATGATCGAAAAAGATTTCCTACAACATGAACTATTTTTCAAGTTCAAATAAAATACACAAAAATTCAAATAAAACAAAGAGTGTTTACTGCTCTAATAAAATCCAATAAAATCATTTTAAAAATACCAAAATGACTTCAAATTTATTTTCTCCTAATTTTCCATTGAAGGGAATCATTTTACCCATATTTCCATTTATTTATTTTTAGGAGAAAAATAATTTTGAGTAAAATCCAAAAAATTCCAAATTTGATGGGGAGTTTCAAAATACCTTCAAATGACTTTCAATTTGATTCTTTTTAACTTCCAACTCATATTTCATATAATTGAAGAAGTAATTTTATCTTCCCTCATGAAAATCATTGAGTTGCATAAAGCTTTGAATTTGAAATATTCTCAAATGAAATTCAAATCTTTTCAAAACCCTTTTCATTTCAAATGGAAGAAGTCATTTCATCTTCACTCTAGGGTTTTGGTGTTAGAATGGAATTGAATTCATTGAGATCCAAAAAAGGCAAAAGGGGATAGTTTGGGAAAGTCATTTCATTCCCTCTCATTCAACTTTCAAAAGTTTCAAATTCCACTCAATTTCACTCAATCAATCAAACAAACAACCAGACAACAAGCATAGTTATTTATCTAATATAACATTCCAAAATTTAGAATTTTGGGATGTTACATTTTGGGACTAACCTACTAACCCAAGGCCCAGTGCAAATTGCTGGTTTTTTTTTGCCTATTTCAGTGTTTCGCAGAAAAGGAATATCAAACGGAATCCAAACGGAATGAAACCTTCGGGAGAGTGATTTTTGGAATTAACGTGATCCAGGGGACTTGGAGTGGACGTCAAGAAAGAAGCGAGGAGGCCACGAGGCAGGGAGGCGCACCTGCCCCCCTGGCCGCGCCCCCCACCCTCGTGGGCCCCTCGCAGCTCCACCGGCCTACTTCTTCCTCCTATATATACCCATGTACCCCAAAAACATCCAGGAGCACCACGAAACCCTATTTCCACCGCCGCAACCTTCTGCACCCATGAGATCCCATCTTGGGGCCTTTTCCGGCGCTCCGCCGAAGGGGGAATCGATCATGGAGGGCTTCTACATAAACACCATAGCCTCTCCGATGATGTGTGAGTGGTTTACCTCAGATCTTCGGGTCCATAGTTATTAGCTAGATGGCTTCTTCTCTCTCTTTGGATCTCAATACAATGTTCTCCTCGATCTTCTTGGAGATCTATTCGATGTAACTCTTTTTGTGGTGTGTTTGTCGAGATCCGATGAATTGTGGGTTTATGATCAAGATTATCTATGAACAATATTTGAATCTCCACTGAATTCTTTTATGTATGATTTGTTATCTTTGCAAGTCTCTTCGAATTATCAGTTTGGTTAGGCCTACTAGATTGATCTTTCTTGCAATGGGAGAAGTGCTTAGCTTTGGGTTCACTCATGCGGTGCTCGATCCCAGTGACAGAAAGGGAAATGACACGTATTGTATTGTTGCCATCGAGGATAAAAAGATGGGGTTTATATCATATTGCTTGAGTTTATCCCTCTACATCATGTCATCTTGCCTAATGTGTTACTCTGTTCTTATGAACTTAATACTCTAGATGCATGTTGGATAGCGGTCGATGTGTGGAGTAATAGTAGTAGATGCAGAATCGTTTCGGTTTACTTGTCGCAGACGTGATGCCTATATACATGATCATGCCTAGATATTCTCATAACTATGCACTATTCTATCAATTCCTCGATAGTAATTTGTTCACCCACCGTAATACTTATGCTATCTTGAGAGAAGCCACTAGTGAAACCTATGGCCCCCGGGTCTATTTTCCATCATATTAATCTCCCGACAACCAGCTATTTATGTCGCCGTTTATTTCAAAATCTTTACTTTCAATCTTTATCATAAAAATATCAAAAATATTTATCTTATCATCTCTATCGGATCTCACTTTTGCAAGTGGCCGTGAAGGGATTGACAACCCCTTTATTTTCGCATTGGTTGCAAGGTTCTTATTTGTTTGTGTAGGTATGAGGGACTTGCATGTGGCCTCCTACTAGATTGATACCTTGGTTCTCACAGACGAAGGGAAATACTTACGCTACTTTGCTGCATCACCCTTTCCTCTTCAAGGGAAAACCAACGCATGCTCAAGAGGTAGCATTACTCCACAACATGCTTCCCTTCTCCTTCCTCTTCCACTGCCCGCGCACGTCCACGGGAAGCGACCGGTCAACCCTTATATAGGAGTGCTAGCACAAAAAGAGCATGCATGACCACTAAAATTTCCAGATTAAAGCGTCGTTCCGGCGGGAGTATGGCGTATGTCGTTACCTTCGGTCGGGCCATGGCTACCGGGCTACGGCGACCAGAGAAGAGGAGGTGGGAGGGGAATGAATGCAGCTACTATTTGGGTTCGCCGTCCAGCTTAAATAAATGTGCATCACGTGTACCCGCAGGTGCAATTGTAACATACGTGTCTGCATAAGTGGGCGTCACGTAACTCGTGTGTGTGAGAGATTCTGAGAGACAGAGTGCGTGTGTGCGACTCTACTCTTCGGACATGTACTCAATCTTTTGCATCGGGATATAAGTATAATGGTTTTACACTTTAGCTAGTGATTTACGTGGCCATGTTAACGTGGTTGTGTAAAAAAATGTCACTTCCTGCTCGTGATTTGCGTTATATAATTACTAGCAAGATGCTCGTGCATTGCGCGGAACATCAATATGGATTTTTTCACAAAACACCTAAGGAGTAATCCCATGTGTAAAAACTAATGACATCTCGAGAATTTTATCGGAAAACTGGTATCTCGACAATTTCATCGAAAAAATGAAACATGAGAGATAAGGTGAGGAGGAGTGGAGCATGGTGGTGACTGGTGGTCGGACTAGGCGGAGGCATGGGGATGGATGGCACCGGCAGGCGGCAGCGGCCACCATGCTAGATTGTTCCAGAGACTTCCTTTTTTAATTGCTCAGCAATGAGGTTGTGGGAGGTAAGGACGATGAACGAGGCAAGGCCTTGTCTGTAAATGTGGAGAGAGGTGCGGGTATCTTTTGTAAAATTGTCATAGTTTGCTTTCTATCCGTTAGATATAGATCGGACGGTCTATATTCCAAGATGGCCGGCACACCATCATCACCCTCGTTTTTTTATAAGAGTAGAGATGATAAGTTTGCTAACTACTAAAGTAAAATGGAATTTGTCCATGTTATACAAGTAAATTAAGGTGATTGCTTTATCATACGGGTAAGGTTGTACGAAGGGTGGTAGGAACAAATGCTCCACCTAGAGCATGTGTGTGTGAGATGGAGTCTTAATTAGTGTGTGGGGGTGGGGTGGGGGTGTGTGTGTGACGCGGGGCCCTCGGTGGCGGATGTAATTTAAGTGTGTGTGGCTTCATCATAGTGTATGATAGGGGCCACCAACGAGGGGGTGCGAGAGAGAAAAGGCCCATAGAGAGGGAAGAGAAGGCGTGTGCGCATGAGAAGAGTCGACATCGAGAGAACGTGTTTGTTCGAGAGACACCAAGGAAGACTACTATATATCGATGGTGCATGTAGGTGGGAATTAAACGAAGGGATGGTCTTATTGGTTTCGGGGATATAGGGGAAGAGTGAGAGAGGGGGGTAGCTAGAAGGAGATTGTTAATGTGAGTGTGTGTTTTACCCATCCAGGTAGAAGTTATGTGCACACAAGAAGAGAACGATTTGATGTGGCGTTAGGGTTGAGGGTAATTAACTATGTATGGAGACATAGGAGACCTTGAACGTACATGTGCGAGAGGTATACATGTATACGTGGGATGTGTGTGTGCGCGCGCGAGCATGATCGAGATAAAAGAAAGAAGACATCAGTCATAAGATCAACGATATGGGAGAGATCGGTATGACAATATGCATGCATGTGAGAGTGCAAGGAAGAAGGCTTGATAATTGAGCATGTGTTTTTGTATTTAAGAGATAGTGGCGTGGGCTGGAGCATGCATCTATGGTGAGCAGAGGGAGCGAGCCACAACGATTGTGCAAAAGAGATCAACCTATAAATGCATGTATGGAGAGACATATATAGTGTGGGTGATAGGAAGCAAGAGTGCGTGCGAGAAAGAAATGTTGACGGAGAAACTACAGATAGATACAGAGATAGAGATGATAGATAGAGGGACATCGGCTCGTTTGAGTGTTGGAGATGACCGTCGGGTGGTTCAGAGGGTGAAGTTATGTGTGTGTGAGAGGAAGATAAAAAGAGGGCACTTGACTGCATGTAGAGACAAACATATATAGTGTGTGTGATAGGAAGCAAGAGTGAGGGTGAGAAAGAAGGTTGATGGAGAAACAGATAAATATAAAGATAAAGATGCTAGCTAGTGTGTGTTGGAGATAGGAGTCGAGTGGATCAGAAGGCTGAGTTATATGTGTGGGTGTGAGAGAGATAGAGAGAGTGTGCATGTGAGTCACCTACAAAAAAATATCAGAGAGAAATGACATCCCGAGAGATGGAGTTTTGTGTCTGCGAGAGGGAAAAATATTTCACAATGAGAGTGATAGCTAGAGAGACATATGAGGGAACGCAAGATATCTCTAGGGAGAGAGAGTGTGTGTGAGCGACATACAAGAGAATGGTGGAGAGATATGAGACCCTGGGAGACAGAGTTTGTGTTTGTGTGTGAGAAAGAGATATTTAAGAGGAACAATCGTAGCTTCTCATATCTAAGGAGCGAAAAGACATCTCTGTGTGAGAGGGGGTGTGTGAGTGGCACACAGGGGAATAGTAGAGAGAAATGGGACCCCGGGAGACAATGTTTGTGTTTGTGTGAGAGAAAGAGATTTCACATGGAGAATCATAGTTAGAGACACATAGAAGGGAGCGAGATATACTTAGATAGAGATAGAGTGATGAAGATCGAGGGAGACAGTACCGCCAGTGTGTTGCGAAGATAAAAGATCATCGTCGACATACAGGTAGCACGAGAGATACCCGAGAGACGATGAACGCGTATAGGTCTAGAGAGATACTCCTATATAAGCATGAGTTATAGCTATATGAGAGGAATATCTGGATCAAAGGGGATTCAAATATTTAAACTGGAGATCACGACATCGATAATATCATAACGCAAATTCAAGTATGAAATATGCATATTCATTCGAATTTGGGGAAACATGTAATGTTATATAGTTTATCAATATTAGTGATCCATAGATTCTTTAATTAGAGACAATGCATGATTTATATGCAATTAATGTCTAAACGGGATTACACAATATGTTGCATGTGTGAAACACATTATACATGTTTGAGAAGTTTCAAATATTTGGAAATCCAAATTAAGATGGATACAGCCTTATGAATCTGAGATCATGCCATTTGTAAACCATATTTATGTATAAAGGGTGTTGTGCTTTTGAAAGTACATAAAAAAATGATGTATATAGAATTTTATTCCAATCGCAAATGTATCCTGCCCGAACAAAAATAGAATACAAACTTGATTTGAATTGAGTTGGCACGGTAAACATGCACTCTTGCTCTGCAAAAATATCGCAGTAACCGCCCGAAACGGCAAACAATCGACCTGAAGAACTGTGTGTACTGCATGAAGGTGCGGCTTGTGAACTGTGTGTCGTTGTCGGTGATGATCCTGTTAGGGACTCCGAAACGGCAAACAATCGACCTGAAGAACTTGATCGCCGATCGTGCGTCACCATCCTCATCGCTTCCACTTCCGCCACTTTGTGAACTTGTCGATTGCAACGCATACAAGTACTCAAAGCCCCGACAACTTCGGGGAAGGGGCCGAGGATGTCGAGCCCCTGCACCGAAAATGGCTGTGATAAAGGGATCGTCTGGAGAGCTTGAGTTGGCTGGTGTATCTGTTTAGAATGGAACTGGCACGCTTCACACTTGGTTACTTGTGCAGTTGCATCCTAGAGGGCTGTCGACCAAAAGAAACCTTGCTTAACGCTTTGCTTAAGCAAGTGCTCGCGCCAATGTGGTGACCACATATGCCTCCATGTATCTCTGCCAACAGCTTTTGTCCGTCTTCCGTTGAATACACTTCAATTTCACACCGTTGAGTCTCATACATGCAGTCTTTGTCGACAAACTGGTACATACTTGACTGCCGGGCTACTCTTTCCGCTTCTTCTTGCTCTTCGGGAAGTTCTCCTGTCTGAAGGAAATGGACAATCTGTTGTGCCCATGCTGGAGCTTGCGGCTCGACAACAAGGACTAAAGGCACATCTGCTGCTGCGGGAACATCAGCTTCCACGGCAAGAACCTGCGGCTCAGCCGGAGCTTGACGTTCCCCGGCAAGCTTGCCGGAGCAAAACTTGTCGGGAGCGTCGCTTCAACGAAACAAACCACAGGGCTTGTCGAGCAGATCGCCTCAGCTCTGTTGGTGTCGATCTTGGGGACCTTCGTGGCGGCGGCTTTGGGAAGCTCTGCCGGAAAGTAGTCACCAGAGATCAACTTCCTCTTCTTGCTCTGTCCAGTTGATGGTGTTACGGTTGGTTGAGTTAGCTTGAGCACAAAAATCCCTGGTTCCACAGGCAACTTAAGTGTCGCACTTTGACAGGCCATCAGCAATATCATTCTGAGCTCTTGGAACATGTTCCATTTGCAGGCCGTCAAAGTGCTCTTCTAGCTTCCTCACTTCGTCAACATAGGCTTCCATCAATGGACTCTGATAATCTTTGTTCACTTGGCGGACGACAAGTTGTGAGTCACCCCTGACAATGAGCTTCTTGATCCCAAGGTCCAATGCGATCCTGAGACCGGCAAGCAAACCTTCATACTCTGCAGTATTGTTTGTTGCTTGCTCCTTGGGAAAGTGCATCTGGACTACGTACTTGAGGTGCTCTCCGGTGGGTGCTATAAGCAAGACGCCTGACCGGGCGCCTTTGCAGCGAGAAGGCACCATCAAAGTACATCAGCCACTCTTTGCTTGCTTCCTTGACGGGGATGCTCGTCTCTGGAATTTCTTCATCTGGTGTTGGCGTCCATTTTGCTATGAACTCTGCCAATGCTTTGCTTTGGATAGTTGAAGTGCTTTCAAACTTGAGGCCAAAGCTTGACAGTTCCAGTGCCCACTCGACGATCCTGCATGTCGCCACGGATTCTGCGGTATCCTCTTGTTGAAAGCGAGTGACAACTGTGATCTCATGTGCTTGGAAGTAATGGCGCAGCTTTCTCGAGGCCATGAGGAGGCCGAAAAGCAATTTACGCACACCAGTACCTTGACCTAGCCCCGCAGGAGGGAATCGACAAAGTAAACTGGCGCTGCACCATCCTTTTTCGTGATCTGCTCTTGCGTCTGCGCAGATCCGTCCTTGTCGGGACCAGAGCTTGCCGGCGAAGCCCCCTGCTTGTCGCTGGATGTGTCTGCCGTGGTTGCCGGCTCATCGTCCGCCTCCCTCTCCGCTACTAACGCAGCACTAACCACTTGATTGGTTGCCGCTATATATAGCAGAATCTTCTCTTGTGGCTTAGGTGCGACAAGTGTTGGAGTGGAAGACAGGTACCTCTTTAAGTCCTGCAGCGCAGCCTCCGCTTCGGGAGTCCATTTCATTGGACCTGCCTTTTTCAAAATCTTAAAAAATGGCAGGGCGCGCTCAGCAGACCTAGAGATAAACCTGCTGAGAGCAGCCACGCAACCGCCAAGCCTTCGTACATCCTTGACGCGCTTTGGTGCTTCAATCTGCTCAATGGCCTTGATCTTGTCGGGATTGGCTTCAATCCCCCGCTGAGACACGAAGAACCCGAGAAGCTTGCCGGAAGGGACTCCAAACACGCACTTCTCGGGGTTGAGCTTGAGGTTGATCTTGCGCAGATTTGCAAAGGTCTCATCCAAATCTTGAACGAGAGTTGCTTTGTCCTTGCTCTTGACCACTATGTCATCCATGTAGGCTTCTACATTTCTGTGCATTTGCGGCTCAAAAGATTCATGGACTACTCTTGCGAACGTTGAACCAGCATTCTTCAAACTGAAAGGCATCCGTATGAAACAGTATGTGCCACATGGAGTAATGAATGCGGTCTTCTCCTCATCTTCTTCTGCCATGAAGATCTGATGATATCCTGACTATGCATCAAGAAATGAAAGCAAATCACATCCAGCCGTGGAGTCAACAATCAGTCGATCTTGGCGGCAAGGGAAATGGATCTTTGGGACAAGCTTTATTAACATCCATGAAGTCAATACAAAGTCTCCATTTCCCATTTGCCTTGCGCACAACTACAGGATTGGCCAACCACGTAGTATGGAGCACTCCTCTGACAAGGCCTGCTGCTTCCAGTTTCTTGATCTCTTCCGCGATGAACTCTTGGCGCTCCACTGCTTGCTTCCTAACTTTCTGCTTGACGGGCCACGCATGAGGACAAACGGCAAGACGGTGCTCAATTACTTTCCTGGGAACCCCGGGGATGTCAGACGGTTGCCACGCAAACACGTCGACGTTTCGCCTCGCAGGAAAGCAACGCGCGCGCCTTCCTATTTAGGGTCAAGAGAGGCACTGATGGTGAAGGTACCACCAGTGTCGTCCTCCTTGGCGGACACCTTCTTGGTCTTTGGCGGACCTGTCATCGTCTTCTTGTACTTGCCGGTGGAGCTCGATGGTGCGTCCTCGACGGTAGCGCAGCACTCCGAAGAGGTGCGCTTGCCGGAGTGGGCATCAGAGCTCTTGCCGGACTTGGTCTTCTTCTTCCCTCCAGGAGCTTCAGCGGCAAGTGTTTTGCTTTCTGTCGCAGCTGCTACTTCCCGGTAGATCTTGTCGGCACAGATAAGAGCATCCTTCTTGTCGCCATGGACAGAGATGATGCTTATCGGGCCTGGCATCTTGAGTAAGTTGTATGCATAATGAGAGGCTGCCATGAACTTGGTGAGTGCTGGACGGCCAAGTATCCCATTGTCAGGCAATGGGAAATCAGCAACGTCGAATGTGACCCTCTCAGTCCTAAAGTTCAACTCGCTGCCAAATGTTACCGGCAACGAGATCTTCCCCTTCGGCTTGCTCCTTCCTGGATTGATTCCTTGGAAAGTGCCAGTCTCTTCGAGCTCGCTGTCAGGGATCTGAAGCTTCTGGAGCACCGCGGAGGAGATCAGGTTCAAGCCGGCCCCGCCGTCAACTAGCATCTTGGTGACCTTGAGGTTGCGGATAGTTGGTGAGACCAACATCGGCAAGCACCCGACCGCGGTTATGCAATCAGGGTGGTCCTCAATATCAAAGATGATAGGCGTCTTGGACCACTTCAGAGGCTTGCGTGACTCTACGGATGGTTCAGCTGCATTAACATCCCGCATCCACTGCTTGAGTTGGCGGTGGGAAGTATGCAGGGAAGCACCTCCGTCAACGCAGAGGACCTCTGTAGCTTTCTGAAACTCCTGCACATCGGCGTCGTCATCATCCATGTCTTCATCGTCGTCTTCGTCTTCATCCTTGTCGCGGCCGCGGGGAGGTCTGTCTCCTTGCCGCTGCTTGGCCTTGCCGCGGCGCCCTCCCCGGCCGGGACATTTCTTGCTGGCTCCTCCAGCACCTTCTGGCCTTCTCCTTGTCGCTTGCTCGTACTCAGCCTTCGCTGCTTTCGACAAGCTGCTCGACCTTCTTGCAGCTCTGGAGGTCATGGCCCTTGGTGCGGTGGATCTTGCAAGATCGCTTGCCGTGAGCCGCCCCGCTTGTCGGGCCGCCACAGATCGGTGGTTACGCCAGCCGCAACCTCCTTCGCTGAGCCACCAGCCTTGGCGTTCTTGTCGCCACCTCCGTTGTCGGACTGCTCAACAGCTAGCACTTCTACGCCTTTCTTCTTCCTGTTGCCCCTTGCCGGCTCTTCTTTCTTGGGCGGTCTCCTCCTTGTCGAGATCCTGCTTCGCATTCTCTCACGAGGAGTCTCCTCCTTCCTCAAAGACGCGTGCACACTTGTCGGCCAAGGCATACAGCTCATCGACGTCCTTGACTTTGCACATCGCCATCTCCTCCCTCATCCTGCGGTTCCGCACGCTCGGATGAAACGCGCTGATCACCGCGGCAGGGTGGACATCTGGGATGTTGTAGTGCACACGGCTGAATCTCTGAATGAACTTGCGCAGGGACTCTCCTTCCTTCTGGGCGAGCAGATGAAGATCACTTTCTTGGCCATGAGGCTTGTGGCCACCTGTGAAGGCGCCAACAAACTGATGGCATAAATCTGCCCAAGAGGATATGGAGTTGTCCGGCAAGTGCATGAGCCAGGACTTGACGTTGGGCTTGAGTACCAGCGGGAAGTAGTTGGCAAGGATCTTGTCGTCTCGTCCCCCCGCAGCTTGCACCGCGATGGTGTAGATGCTGAGGAACTCCGACGGATGCGTCCTGCCATCGTACTTCTCTGGCACGTTTGGCTTGAAGTTTTTCTTGCTGGGCCACTAGACTTGCCGCAGCTCACGAGTGAAGCAGGGCAACCTACCGCGTACGGCAAGTCGCCTGGTTCCTCTGGCGCGTGCATGTCAACAGAGGGCCCGGCGCGCTTGTCGGATTGACGTCGCGCTTCTCTTTGGCGCCGATGCGCAGTTCAAGCGTCCTCTTCTTTGTCGATCGTGTAGCACTTGGCGCTGATCGCGCCGAGCTCGTGGATCCGGCGACGCAGCGGAGTCGCTGTCGAGGTGGATCCGGCGAGTCGGCGACCTTGGCCTTCGGGCGGAGAGTGCATGGTGGTTGCACCCCACGGTCTCGCCGCCACCGGCTCGCGTTGGCGTTCTGCCGCGGCAGCGACGCACTCGGTTGCCAGCGTGAGCGTCGCCGTTAAGCGGCCGATGAGACTTCAGATTGTGGCCCTCCACTCGTCGACCTTTGTCGGCCGTTCGAGGGTAATCGAGAGCAGTTGAGCTCTCGCCAGAAGCTTCTGCTGGAGTAGTGGGTGGCAATGGCGAACGGCGCGAGGAGCGGATATGCTCGGACTTCTATCTATGTTAGAAGGAGCAGCATCCCGTCCAGGCGACCATATCTCGCTCGTGCCAGCATGTTGGCGTGCACGCTGGTCTTGAGGGTCTCGAGATCCTCCAGCTCCATCTCGGTCCAATGAGCGTATGGCATTGTGACTGCCATGACGATGTCGGTCCCGCGCCTCCCCGAGACGGGCGCGGTACATGTACGGACGCCGAGGTCTGCGGCCTTGGCCTTTGGCCTTGGCAGCAGCATGAGCGCCCCCGTCGCCGTCCGCCCTCCCGCCGGCGTCTACCCCACCACCTGTTTGCTCCGGTGGCGGTGGGTTCGACGCGGACGGGGCTTCTGCCACCGAAGCCTTCTTCTTCGGTGGCATGTTGATGAAGATGTTGAAGATGTCGCTCGTGTGAACGCCGGATCAGGTTCACACAACCTCGACGCCCCCTACCTGGCGCGCCAAAGATGTCGGGGAGGCTGATCGGACCCACGAACACCTATGGGACCGGCGGACCGAATCCCTTTTGGTTCGGAGGGGGGCGGAGATCGCACGAAGAGCGGATCGAGGCGAAGCACACGAGCAGTTTTACCCAGCTTCGGAGCTCTCCGGAGAGATAACACTCCTACTGCTGCTTGTCTGGTTTGTATTGTGTTCTTGCTAGGGAGCGATGGGAGCTACAAGACCTAGCGCGAGTGTTCTCTGGTTACGTATGAGTCGGATGGACCGAACCCCCTCTACGTTGCGCATGGGCCTCCTTTTATATGCTCAAGGGTCTCCGGCGGTGGCAACGTAGATGAGGGTACAAATGGAAAAACAGTAGTTGGTACACCTACTTGTACAGTGTACAGTGCAACATACCTAACCCTAACGGCAAGGGACAAAAGCATTAAATGCCCGTCCCTATCGCCTAAACTGTGCAACAGGGACCGTCAGGAGCGCCACCGTTTGCCACGATGGTAGGCTTGTCAGCGCCGCTTATCGCTGCTCCCCGCTGGCTGCACAGCCTCTTGACACGCGTGCATGGAATGGTCCCATGGCGACACGTTGATGGATGAGCTGGAGCGGAGATGAAGAGAGGTTGCCTGCCGCGGCAAGTGCCTTGCCGCGGCTGAATCCTTGTCGCGTCCGGAGGCTTGTCGCTCTCGAGCCTTCCCGCAAGCTCCTCTTGCCGGGTCTTGTCTTCTGCGTGCCTTGAGTGGCCTTCTCGGCAAGCTCCTCTTGCCGGGCCTTGTCTTCTTGGTTAAATACTTTGTTCTTGAATGGCTCCGGGGAACCACGGAGGATCTTGGCGGTGACTGTGCAAGCCTCGCTTAGTGGTGTCAAGAATCGCCTGCACGAAGTTCGGGATACTAGGGTACCCCTACTCTAGTACACCGACATGCAAAGACTCATTACATGGGTCCTCTTGCTCCAAAAATTTGATTTGCATATTATTGATACAAAGGGAGCTGAGAACCCCGTTGTAGACAACTTGTCTAGGTTAGAGAATGTTCTTGATGACCCAATGCCTATTAATGATAGTTTTCCTGATGAACAATTAGCGGTTGTCAATGCTTCTCGTACTGCTCCTTGGTATGCCGATGCTAATTACATTGTTGCTAAATATATACTGCCTAGTTTCACATACCAGCAAAAGAAAAAGTTCTTTTATGATTTAAGACATTACTTCTGGGATGATCCACACCTTTATAAAGAAGGAGTAGATGGTATTATTAGACGTTGTGTGCCTGAGCATGAACAGGAACAAATCCTACATAAGTGTCACTCTGAATCCTATGGAGGACACCACATTTGGAGATAGAACTGCACACAAGGTACTTCAATCTGGTTTTTATTGGCCTACTCTTTTCAAAGATGCTCGTAAGTTTGTCTTATCTTGTGATGAATGTCAAAGAATAGGTAACATTAGTAGACGTCAAGAAATGCCTATGAATTATTCCCTTGTTATTGAACTGTTTGATGTTTGGGGCTTTGATTATATGGGACCTTTTCCTGCCTCCAATGGTTATACACATATTTTAGTTGATGTTGATTACGATACTAAGTAGATAGAAGCTATTCCAACTAGTAGCGCTGATCATAACACTTCTATTAAAATGCTTAAAGAAGTTATTTTTCCGAGGTTTGGAGTCCCTAGATATCTTATGACTGATGGCGGTTCACACTTTATTCATGGTGCTTTTCGTAAGATGCTTGCTAAGTATGATGTCAATCATAGAATCGCATCTCCTTATCACCCGCAGTCTAGTGGTCAAGTAGAATTGAGCAATAGAGAGCTCAGATTAATTTTGCAATAGAATGTGAATAGATCTAGAAAGAATTGGTCCAAAAAACTTGATGATGCATTATGGGCCTATAGAACTGCATACAAAAATCCTATGGGTATGTCTCCATATAAGATGGTTTATGGAAAAGCATGTCATTTACCTCTTAAACTTGAACATAAAGCATATTGGGCTATTAAAGAGCTCAATTATGACTTCAAACTTGCCGGTGAGAAGAGGTTGTTTGATATTAGCTCACTTGATGAATGGAGGACCCAAGCATATGAGAATGCCAAAGTTTTTAAAGAAAAAGCCAAACGCTGGCGTGATAAGAGTGTACAAAAGCGTGAGTTTAACGTAGGAGATTATGTGTTATTATTCAACTCTCGTTTAAGATTTTTTGCAGGAAAACTTCTCTCAAAATGGGAAGGTCCCTACGTTATCGAAGAGGTCTATCGTTCTGGTGCTATAAAAATCAACAACTTCGAAGGCACAAATCCGAGGGTGGTAAACGGTCAAAGAATTAAACATTATAATTCAGGTAATCCTATCAATGTTGAAACTAATATTATTCAAACCATAACCCCTGAGGAATACATAAGAGACACTTTCCAGAATGTTCCAGACTCCGAAAAG
Organism: Aegilops bicornis; assembly: GCA_021605145.1. Classification (NCBI taxonomy): domain Eukaryota; kingdom Viridiplantae; phylum Streptophyta; class Magnoliopsida; order Poales; family Poaceae; genus Aegilops; species Aegilops bicornis. The sequence continues at coordinate 490,526,052 of CM038673.1, forward strand.
GCATATGTACGTGGTACGGTAAGTAAACCGACTCCAAAACAACTCTAATGGTAATTTTTATCAGTTTTGGATTACTTAAGAATTTTAGGAAGAAAGAAGTAGTCCGAAAGGGACACGAGGCTCCCACAAGAGAGGAGGGCTTCCCCTGGCTGTATGCACTTCGTCTCGTGGGCACCTCGTGTGCCTCCCGGACTCCGTTTTCTTGTATATTACGTATTTAGGTCGGTAAAAATTCATTATATATTCTCCCGAAGGTTTTGACTCCCGTATCACGCAAATATCCTATGTTTTCGTTTCAAGCTGTTTCTGTTTTAGATCTAGAGCATCATGTCATCTCCAAGCGCTCCCAAGGACAAGTTTTTCGAGAGAGTTATCAACCCCTATCTTGCGAAGGTGCTGCATCATCCTCAAACCATTGAGGTGCGTGATGGGGTGCTGCACATCCGCGATGTGGAGGGACCGAAGCGTACCGGGAGCGTGGAGACAAAGCTCGAAGCCGTGGAGCAAGAAGTTTTCAAGTGTCAAGGGATGGTGGAGCGTGGACTCAACGCCAACCAGATGATGATCGCGGAGTTCGCTAACAACCACAAGCTGGATGCCAAAGTCATCGGGGAAACCATCTTCAAACTTCAAGAGAAAATCGAGCACCTCCAAGCCCAAATCTATGACCTGCAAAACCAAAACTATGAGTATGAATATAGATTCAAGCGAATGAGTTTGGCTGCATATTTAAGGATCCCGGAGACTTGATCATCCTTTTATGATGGAGAGCCGATGCCCTGGAAGACGGACGACAAGCCTACGTCATCAACAACTCCACCTCCACCACCTCCAAAGAAATAATCACATGGGTATGGGCACTCCCCTTGGCAACTGCCAAGCTTGGGGGAGGTGCCCCGGTATCGTATCACCATCACACCCTTACCTTTACCGCTTTATTTAGTTCGATCCTTTTAGTAGTATCTTGATCTAGTAGATTGAAGTTTTGATATCAAGTAGTTTTGATTTTTGCTTTGTGATCTCTTTATGTAAGTGAGTCCGTGTGCTATCTATAATAAAGATTAGTGTTGAGTCAAGGGCTTTGCCATGATGCTATGATCTTGAGAAAGTATAAAGAATAAAAGAGTTCATATTGATCTTATGGATAGTGATAACTTCACATATAGAAAGTATGAGGCATAAAAATTGTTGAGAGTTGATGAACGTAGCCTTGGTCATCGTTCTAATTAATAGGAAGTGATAAGGAAAGAGGGGTTCACATATAAATATATTATCTTGGACATCTTTTATAATTGTGAAGCACTCATTAAATATGGCATGCTAAAAGAGTTAATGTTGGACAAGGAAGACAACGTAAAGGTTTATGTTTTCCGACATCTCAGTTAAAATATATTGTCATTGACCTTCCAAACATGTTGAGCTTGCCTTTCTTCCTCATGCTAGCCAAATTCCTTGCACCAAGTAGAGATACTACTTGTGCTTCCAAATATCCTTAAACCCAGTTTTGCCATGAGAGCCCACCATACCTACCTATGGATTGAATAAGATCCTTCAAGTAAGTTTTCATCGGTGCAAGCAATAAAAATTGCTCTCTAAATATGTATGACTTATTAGTGCAGAGAAAATAAGCTTTGTACGAACTTGTTGTGGAAGTAATAAAAGCGACGGACTGCATAATAAAGGTCCACATACAAGGGGCAATATAAAGTGACGTTCTTTTCCACTAAGATTTTATGCATCAACCCTAAACGCGCATGACAACCTCTGCTTCCCTCTGCGAAGGGCCTATCTTTTACTTTAGCTTTACTTTATGCATTGAGTCGAGGTGATGCTCACCTTTCCCTTTTTATTTTTATCCTTTGGCAAGTTCCTCGTGTTTGAAAGATCATAATACATATATCCAATTGGATGTAAGTTGACATAGGCTATTATTGTTGACATCACCTAAAGGTGAATACGTTGGGAGGCAACACAATAATCCCCTATCTTTCTCAGTGTCCGGCTGAAACTCTATAACCACAAGTATTGCGTGAGTGATAATAATTATAGGGGACTACGAGATAGTTGAGTATGTGAGTTTGCTGAAAAGCTCTATTATTGACTCTTTCCGATATTACGATATATTGCAATTGCTTCAATGACTGAGATTATAGTTTGTTAGTTCCCAATGAAGTTTTTGAACCATACTTGATATTGTGAATTGCTTATTACTTGAGCATAGGAAATTATATGAAAAAATCCATATATGTTGCTGTTATTAGAATGATCATGATGCCCTCATGTACGTATTTTATTTTTATCGACACCTCTATCTCTAAACATGTGGACATATTTTTCGATTTCGCCTTCCGCTTGAGGACAAGCGAGGTCTAAGCTTGGGGGAGTTGATACGTCCATTTTGCATCATGCTTTTATATCAATATTTATTGCATTATGGGCTGTTATTACACATTATATCTCAATACTTATGGCTATTCGCCCTTATTTACCAAGGTTTACCTTGAAGAGGGGGAATGCCAGAACTGGAATTCTGGCCGAAAAGGAGCAAACGTTGGAAACCTATTCTGCACATCTCCAAAAGTCCTGAAACTCCACGAAACAACTTTTTGGAATTTATAAGAAATTATGAGCCAAAGAAATAGGTCAGGGGGCCCACACCCTGTCTAGGAGACAGCCCCCCCCCCCTACAGGGCGCGCCCCCCTATCTCCTGGGCCCCCTGGTGGGCCTCCGGTGACCATCTTCTGCTATATCATCACTTTTACCCTGGAAAAAATCGGGGGCAAGCTTACGGGACGAAACTCCACCGCCACGAGGCGGAACCTTGGCGGAAACAATCTAGGGCTCCGGCGGAGCTGTTCTGCCGGGGACACTTCCCTCCGGGAGGGGGAAAATCATCGTCATCATCATCACCAACACTCCTCTCATCGGGAGAGGGCAATCTCCATCAACATCTTCACCAGCACCATCTCATCTCCAAACCCTAGTTCATCTCTTGTATCCAATTCTTGTCTCTAAGTCCGGGATTGGTGCTAGTAGGTTGCTAGTAGTGTTGATTACTCCTTGTAGTTGATGCTAGTTGGTTTATTTGGTGGAAGATCATATGTTCAGATCCTTTATGCATATTATTACCCCTCTGATTATGAACATGAATATGCTTTGTGAGTAGTTACGTTTGTTCCTGAGGACAAGGGAGAAGTCTTGTTATTAGTAGTCATGTGAATTTGGTATTCGTTCGATATTTTGATGAGATGTATGTTGTCTAGCCTTTATTAGTGTTATGTGAAAGTCGACTACATAACACTTCACCATTATTTGGGCCTAGAGGAAGGCATTGGGAAGTAATAAGTAGATGATGGGTTGCTAGAGTGACAGAAGCTTAAACCCTAGTTTATGCGTTGCTTCATAAGGGGCTGATTTGGATCCATATGTTTCATGCTATGGTTAGGTTTACCTTAATACTTTTGTTGTAGTTGCGGATGCTTGCAACAGAGATTAATCATAAGTGGGATGTTTGTTCAAGTAAGAATAGCACCCAAGCACCGGTCCACCCACATATCAAATTATCAAAGTACCGAACGTGAATTATTTGAACGTGATTAAAACTAGCTTGATGATATTCCCATGTGTCCTCGGGACCGTTTTTCCTATTATAAGAATTTGTCCAGGCTTGTCGTTTGCTACAAAAAGGATTGGGCAACCTTGCTGCACTTTATTTACTCTTGTTACTTGTTGCTCGTTACAATTTACCTTGTCACAAAACTATCTGTTACCACTTATTTCAGTACTTGCAGAGATTACCTTGCTGAAAACCGCTCATCATTTCCTTCTGCTCCTCGTTGGGTTCGACACTCTTACTTATCGGTCGGGAGGCCGACGGAGGAGCGTGGGGTTTCGTGTGTTTTGGCGGCCTCGGTGTACGAATGGGGGGGCGAAAGGGAAGGGGGGAGCCAAGCTTAGGGACGCGCTTGTCTGAAATGTAGGGTAAGTTACCAGCGTACCCCCGCCGGTTTTGACACCGCGACGTGGAGCTTCATTTCTGGCTGAGGGGTAGAAGGATTTGCGTGTGCAGGCTGCGGGAGCGATTTCGGATGAGGAGGGAGTTCTCAAGGCCCCAAATTTCGAGATAACAAGGCGCGGTGCGGGTTGAAGAAGCGGGAGTTTCAAAGCAGGTGAGACAAAATATACTCGAGCTTGAAAATTTCGGGATAACAAGGTGCGGATTCCTTGTTCGGCAGAACAAACTTAATGTGTAAAAAAAACAATGCATACAAGACACAAGAGAGCCATGTCCCCTTTTACTATATTGCAATAGATGCCATTGAAAAAACTAAAAGAAAAATGTACAAAAAATCGGGCGAACAAGATTACCCTGCACAGTACCAAATCGATTTGCACTTCCCTCAACAACAACAAAAAACAAATCAATTCCCACCAAAGAAAGAGTAATGTCCCTTTTTATATGATTACAGATGCCATGATCTCGAATTCCAATTTTTGAATCCACGTTATGTTGAATTTGAATATATTATTAGATGACCTTGCGGTTTATAATTGATGTAGTCGTACATTTTGATCTTCCATCATATATGAACATTTTACTCCACCATGTGAACATATATATTGTCGTCTACCATATGGACTAAATTTGAATCAATTTTCCTTATTTGAATACGATTGTTGTCAAGTTATACAATAATTTAAATATTATCTTGATAACAAAAAGACATGCATATAGCAGTAATCATATTTCACTATGAACTACATGTACCATACGCTCTCCAATTCAAATATTTGTATCCATTTTATGTTGAATTCAAATCATAGTACATTATTGGTCTAGGTAGCGAGATATTCGGGATAATCTAAACCCTGTTTTCATACGTATAATTTTTGGCTGAATTGGGACAAGTTTTGGTATAAGCCTCTTGCAAAACTGGAGATTCTCTCGACAAGCCTCGTGGTTCCGAGAGGGAACGTGTCACCTTTGTGCGTAAACGATATACGCTACCTCCCCCCTGATTTTATTTACAGAGGCAACATAGAACTATATGAGTGCCTGTTAAATTTTGTAATTATTTCGGGTTCATTTGGCCTTTTTATACATTAATTGAGTTTCTAGACTTTTAATGTGCATAATCTAAATATGAATTGCATGCACATGCTCCAGTGCACCAAAGTGGGTTGAAAAATCAGACGTGTGTCCTTGGTTGAATTTCTAGGTCCCATGGAAGAAATGAGATTGAAATTCAAACATCTGGGCGTCATGACTCGGCCGAGAACATCGAGAAACTTAGATTTTAAATTCATGTAAATCCAAAACTCGGCTGGAAATCATGAAACTTGGCATGGTGTCATGTCATGGCACTAACATGTTGTGGTAAAAAGTTGGGCCGATTTGGAAGCTCGTGGTTCTAAGAGGGAACGTGCCACCTTTGAGTGTGAAACGATATACTGCCCCCCCTTGAGTTTCTTAACAAAGGCAACATAGAACTACATTAGTGCCACTGTTAAATTTTGGAATTATTCCGGTTCGTTTGTCGCTTTTTATACATTAATTGAGTTTACGGTCATTTAATGTGCATAAGTCAAGTTTGAACTACAAGCACATGCTCTCGTGCACCAAAGTTGGTTGAAAAATCACATTTGTGTCCTCGGGTGAATTTCTAGGTCCCATGCAAGAAATGAGAATAAAATTAAGACATCTGGGCATCATGGCTCGGCCGAGAACATTGAGAAACTTGGTTTTAAAATTCTTGTAAAACCAAAACACGTCTGAAAATCATGAAACTTGGCATGGATGTCATGTCATGGTACTACCATGTTGTGGTAAAAAAGTGGTCGAATAGGAATAGATTTTGGTATAAGCTTCTTGCAAACCGAAGCTTCTCTCAAGAAGCCTCGTGGTTCTGAGAGGGAACGTGCCACCTTTGAGTGCGAAACGATATACGTTGTCCACCTTGAGTTTATTTACAAAGGCAACATAGAACTACATGAGTCCCCTGTTAAATTTTGGAATTATTCCGGCTTCGTTTGGCCTTATTTACACATTAATTGAGTTTTTGGTCATTTAATGTGCATAATTCAAATTTGAACTACAGGCACATGCTCCCGTGCACCAAAGTTGGTTGAAAAATCACATTTGTGTCCTCGGGTGAATTTCTACTCTCTCCTTCCATCTATATAGGTCCTAATGCGTTTTTCGAGGCTAACTTTGACCAAACATTAGAGCAATAATATATGACATGCAACTTACACAAAGCATACCTTCAAATTTGTATGTCAAAGGAGCTTCCAATAATATAATTTTCATAGTATACATCTCATGTGCTACTAATCTTTTCAATAGTCAAAGGCTGTCTTGAAAAACACATTAGGCCCTATATAGATGGAAGGAGGGAGTAGGTCCCATGCAAAAAATGAGAATAAGATTCAAACATCTGGGGATCGTGGCTTGGTCGAGAACATTGAGAAACTTGGTTTTAAAATCAGGAAACTTGGCATGGTGTCATGTCATGGTAGTACCATGCCGTGATAAAAAAAAATTGGCGGAATTGGAACAAATTTTGGTATAAGCTTCTTGCAAACCGGAGCTTCTCTCAAGAAGGCTTGTGGTTCTGGGAGGGAACGTGTCACCTTTGTGTGCATAATTCAAATTTGAAATACAAGAACATGTTCCAGTGCACCAAAGTTGGTTGAAAAATCACATGTGTGTCCTCGGGTAAATTTCTAGGTTCCATGCAAGAAATGGGAATGAAATTCAAAATTCTCGGCGTCATGGCTGGGTTGGAAACATTGAGAAACTTAGTTTTTTAATTCCTGTAAATCCAAAAAACGCATGAAAATAATGAAACTTGGCTTGGTGCCATGACATGGAACCAACATGCTGTGGTAAATTTGTAGTCCGATTTGCGAAGGCGCACACATTAACAATCAACAAAGTCATTTTGGAACAAGTGTTGTCACGTTACAATCGGAAACACAAGTATTATTGAAAACGTGGGCGTTCTACTTACTAGTACCATTTACGTGCCACCACGCGTCCCCATTTTTTATTAGCTAGGAGGCGCCGTGCAGGGTAGCTATTTGAGTACGAGAGGTGTGCGATCAGACCCCTGCGCGTGCTTATCGGGAGGAGAGCCCTTTGACCTCCATCTGCCGTCCACCTCTCTCCCAAGGTCTCCATTAGTGGCGCCCGAGCCTCTGTTTAATGGCATGGCTATGTCTCAATCGACTGAGATTTAAGAGAGAAAAAAGAAAATTTGAAAGCACGGATCTTGATGTAAGATCCGACGGACCTATATAGCATCTACTGCGACTTATAGCAAGACTGATGAATATATAAGGACGATTATTTTTTTTTTGATCAAAGAAGGGCTTGCCCCTTCCGAATTTCATTACTGAAAACCACCACAATTCATAAGAAGTTTAGCACAACTCCAGCCTAACACGAAGGAATAAAAGCTACCAGATTGAAATCGCAACATCCCAAGAGGCCAACAAAGGCCAAACATCCGCGCTAGAACCCAACGTTTCACAACCGACGAAACAATCCATATCCTAAACTGATTATTACATCAAAAGAAACCAGGAAACTGAAGGAAGCCAAGCAGCAACTAGAAGAACAGCAACGCCAGGATCGCCACAGCAAGAGTTTTCTTCATTCCAGCCTCGCAATATTGATCTTCCACAGAAAGATAAGGACGATTAATTGCCTCGGCACTGAGCCTCTCCTTGCCCTCCCTTAGTTGCCGAATGACGCCGGTAGCCTGTTCAAACGAGGCTTTCACGTCGTCCTGCAACCTCGCCCAGCCGGAGATCTGATCCATCTGGCTATGGACGATCGCATGCATGCGCCTATAACAGTCGTCGCCAGCCCGCGAGAAATTTTCCCAGGTCGCCGCGGCGCGGCGGGACATCTCTGCTGCATTCGTGGCGCGGCAGGACATCTCAACTGCTCGCGGCCGGACCAGTCTGCTGCATCGACGGTGCGTCAGGACCCCCGTGCTACTTCAGCGGCACGGCGGGACCTCTGTGCTGCTACTTCCGCACGGCGGGACATGTCGGCTGCTCTCGCAGCGAGGCGGGACATCTCTCGTGCTTCCGCTTCCATGCTCGCCTCTCCCTGGTGGCAATCTCTCGACCCAGAACTCACGCTGGCCATGGCGCATTTAAGGGAAGGATGTTGAATGACTTTTTTGTTTTTGTGGATGAGGAGTTGAGGAGGAATGTGCGGTCATCTTGGCATACTAGTATTTATAACCGAGTACTAATACGCTCCTAAGTGGGAAACCGTTTAGGTTGTGATCGGTGTGAACAGGTTTGGAATTCAATATAGCGTGGTACTAATACGCTCCTAAGTGGGAAACCGTTTAGGTTGTGATCGGTGTGAACAAGTTTGCAATTCAATATAGCATGGAGTAATTTGGAATCTGACGAGACGCAAGCTACTTTATGCATGCATGCATTGCAATTAATGCATTAATAAACATAATTTTTTGAGAAAAACAAGAGCATTAATTAGGTGCTTTTGCAAACTACAAAAAATATTCCACCGCTCACCATCTTGGTTGGTGAGATTTTTTAATTAAGCCCTATAAACCAGAAAGGAGGGAGTATTGCTATGTACGTGCAATAACTGGCACCGTCGTATACATATCTTACGGTTAATGGGGCCTTCGACAGGAATAGCCGCGTGGCGAGCTCTAGGCTTATCCTTTTTTTAGACGCATTAAACCTATCTCTCGGGACTTCTCGCACGCACCATCTTGCCACGCACAAAAACTTGTACTCTGAGTTTAGTAGTACGTTATACAGGAAGAGAAGAGGTGCACGCACGCACTCGTCCTCTCACACACGCGTCTGTTTTTCTCGAAAAGGAGGATGATGACCCCCGGCCTCTGCATCTGGGAGTCACACACGCATCTGTAGCTACGAATTGTAGTGTTCTCAACCATCTGATTGGCTCTATCATGGATGTACCTATATACTAAAACATGTCTAGATACATCTATATTTTGACAAATGGAAGGCATGTATTGTGGAACGGAGGGAGTGCTTGTCATCAAAATGGGTAAAAAGGGACGTATCTAGACCTAAAATACGTCTACATACATCTCCTTTTATCCATTTTGATGACAAGCAGTACTTCTTACCCAAAGGAACTTTATATCCAACAGACACAAAATATCCGTTCGACTGTTGGAAATTACAGATCTGATGTCGAAGTAATTGCTGCATCGCCACCAAAATCCACCATTTCTTAAGCTAAAGTAGACCAAGGTAATCCCTATATTAGCATATTACTAAGATAAACAGAAGGCACTGTAGAAACATTTAGGACGTGAGCTTGTCAATCTGAATGTGGAGGGACACAAGCTTAGCCCCAGCCAGCAGCTTGGGCGGAACTGTCAAGAAGGTCAGCTCCTGCACGTCGACGTCGCCGGCATCCTTGCTGCTTGTCACCTCCATTTCCACCTTGACTGCGTCGGTCGTGCCTTTGGGCTCCCCCGGCAGGCCGTTCGCCCACAGCTTGGCCAAGTAGTGCGGCAGTGGGGACGCCCCCGCTCTGATGCAGACGACCGACACGGCGATAGGCGCACCGATGTCGAGCACGCCGCCGACCAAGAAAAATGCGCGGCGGTCCTCCTCCGTGAACAGCAAGAGCCGTGGCTCAGACAGTGGCACTTGCAGCTAGAGCACCTTGCCGTTCTGGATCCTGTGCACGGGCATGGGATGCACGGTGCTGATGTGGTGGTAGAGCGACGGCGGCGGTCCTTCGTAGCCGCAGACGGGCACGGGGCATTTGCAGGGCGCGAGCGGACACACGCTCTGGTGATCGGCAAGCTTGTGGTAAGTGACATAGAGCCCACAACCTTCGTGCGGGCACTCCACACTCACCGACGAAAGGACGGAGTCCACCGCCGTGATCCGCACGTTGAAGCCACCGCCGCGCTCGCACTTCTGGCACTGCCGCTGGTTCCCGAGGCGCTCGACGCGGCAGTCCGCGCAGGCCAGGTGCCCTCCCTTGCACTGCAGAAATCAATCGAACAACACATCAATCAAGAAACCTGCACCTTGCTCAATCAGCCCGAGCGGACGAGGTGTATTCGAACCTCATACACCGGAGGCATCAAGGCGGAGGCACAAGGCAAGTGGAGCATGGTGAGGTCCATCGAGACCTTAGAGAGCTCCATCGCCGGGTCCTGTTCGGTCTGCATGATCTCGCCCTCCTCGTATGCGCAACCATCTCTCGACTTGGGCCGGGTATTACAAAGCTTTCTTGTCACATAATTTATAGTACTACTTCAAGGTGCATTAAATCAACACATGCAAGTATCAAAAGAAGAGTCACGGCATGCATGCATGCGTTGTAATTAATGCATCGGTAAACGCAAATTATTGAAATACTCCCTCCTTCCCGGTTTATAGGGCTTATCTCAAAATTTCAGTTTTTCCATTTTATAAGGCTCAATTTGGTTGTTCCCCATCACATGTTCAAATTCCAAGGTGCATTAAATCATTGCATGCAAGTATTAAGAGAAAATTGACCAATGCATGTAATTTATGCATGCATGCATTGCCATTAATGCAATTATAAACATACTTTTTTGAGAAAAACAAGACCACTAATTGGGTGCTTTTGCAAACTACAAAAAATATTCCACCACTCACCATCTAATACCTTGGTTGGTGAGATTTTTGAATTGAGCCTTATAAACCGGAAAGGAGGGAGTATATCGAGTGCAGTGCTTTGATGTGTCGCGTCAACTCATACATCAACGAGAAGTTTGATTATCCTCTCCCTCGCGGACATAAATGCACCTGCCTTTGGTTGTATGATAGGTTGGCCACACACTGCCGGGCCCACCTCTCATACACGCAAAGGCAGGAGCGCCCCTCCTCGCCCATGAGCGTGGTGGCCGGCAAGACTAGGAGAAGCTGCTACGCTCTCCCTCGCACGCGGTGGACATGCAGCAGTTCAATCGGTGTCGGATGGCTGAAGCGTCTTGTAGTACTCCTCCAGTGCAGTAGTACTCCATCATTGTTCGACTTCCCGAAGAGGCGAAGAGCCAAGCGCAGCCCGGACGCTTGTGTGGCAGTTTCATGTGTAGAGTAGTCTAGGATAGCGTGTATCGTGCATGTAAGCTTAAAATCGTTGGGGTCGCTCCATGCTATGTGGTCGTCTCGAAGTTCTTAAAAAAAATTAAATAGTCTTCTGGCCCTACCTGTCACCCTGGTGATTGTAGTTTGCACGCTCATCTGGTCAAGACAGGAATATATATTTTAATTTGTTTTTTTTCAAAAAGGCGGGACTCCCCGGCCTCTGCATCAGAACGATGCATACGGCCACATATATTTTAATTTGTGGTGGGTAAATGTTAGAGGTTGCAGCAAACATATTGTACACTGCGGGTCTTTCAGCCAAGTTTAGAGGCAAGCATGTGGGGCCAGTGCTATGATGTGTCGTGTCAACTCATACAACGAGGAGAAGCTTGATTTTACTACACGCCTTCTCCCTCGCCCATGCGTGCGGTTGCTTTCATAAGCGAGGACAGGCTTTGCTTAGTAGTACTTCTACAACAAGCTATCCGTCCCGGCCGCGATGGACGGACATGCAGCGATGGATTCGACCTTTGTAGAAGCGATGAGTGGTAACATCATTGTTCGTCTTCTCGAAGAGGCGAAGAGCCAAGCGCAAACCGAACGTTGCAGTTGCGAAATTTGGAGCACGCATATAGCCAGGCTCTTGCATTAGACAAAATTGCTATGTGAGCCCACTATTGTACTAGTACGTACAACTACTTGCGAGTATAGCCCTGTAAACCAGAAAGGAGTATTTGCCCTTCTAGAGATTTCAACAAGTGACTAGACTACACCGAGTACATGGAGTACATACGGAGCAAAATGAGTGAATCTGCACCGTAAATAAATACGTACTAGTTCTATCGTTTTCCTCTCCGAGGTGCACAATATTGAGTATACTGACTAGTCTCTTTTTGACACGCATTTACGTTTTTTTTTTGACCAAGATCTGACGGCCTTAAGCGCTCATATACACGCCGCATACACTCACCCCTATGAACGCACACACGCACGGCACTATCATCTTGAAATTCTGAAGTCACCATAGGCACCTCGTCGTCGACGGGTCCATAGGTGCTTGAATGCCAAGGAGGAAGAGGGTAGCGGTTCCCGAGACGTTGAACGGTCAATGATGCATCCTCAATTACATGCGAGAGGAATTAATTGGAGAAGCGAATAGAGCCAGCACGATGTGAATGCAACAGAGTTTGGACTCTCATATAATAAAGGTGCCCCACCACTCCAATCCATCTACTCCCAAGTCTCTGCGCAACACTGCTCACTCCAATCCAAGACCAAGTGACCAGAAGCCACAAGCACCTATGGAGGCGATGGACGCGAGCGGCAGTCGGCTGTCCAAATCATCCAAGGCGCCGGCATGCGGCCCCGCACCGCGCAGCATTTCCAGACGATGCTGGCGACCGCAGGCTTCGTTGCCCTCGCCCATGCTGGCTTCGCCTCTCGCATGGACGACATGATGGTCAACTCCATCTGCAAGTTCACCGCCGTCAAGAAGCGTGCGGACGACCTTGACGTACTACTCCAGCCCACGCGCCCAGGCTCCTCATTGCCTGCCACCCTCATCGGCCTACATGGTGACGAACTCTTCCAAGCCCTGGTGGCCCTGCAGGTGCCGGAGGTCGCGACGAAGAATGTGCACCTCGAGGTCGTGCTCGCCAGCAGCTCCTTGCCATGCAAGAAACCGTCGACCTGCACATCCACGTCTCACGAGGAAATCGTCTACATAGGCCACTACAAGGCAAGCGAGACAGAAAGACGTTGGCCTTCTTCGGTGGGCTGGAATCTTTTGGACGCCATTGTTCAAGCACGCCGACCTGGCCACGAAAGCCGCTGCTACTTAGGCGTCGTTCGGTGGGCCGGCGCCCTGAGTCGAGGAGGTGGTCGTCGTCGATGGATGCATCTCTTCTTCTTGCCTCCTGTAACCAGCACTGCATCGCCTCGTGGCCTTAATGTTTTATTAGTATAGTACACCCTCCGTTCTCAAATATAAGTCTTTCTAAAGATTCCAGCAAGTGACTACTACATATGGAACAAAATGAGTGAATCTACACTCTAAACTATATATACATACATCTGTATGTTGTATTCCATTTGAACTAGTATCTAAAAAGGCTTATATTTATGAACGGAGGGAGTATATGGCATTTTTATTCCAGTCGTAATGTTTTCACTGTGAGGTTGGGCCGCAGTTGAGCAAACCCACCCCGCCCACTGGGTGTCAGCCGAGTTTAGAATTAGAAGAGAGAAATGAGGGAGGAGAGCTAGCTGTAGCACGGACGCTGTCATCAGATGGGACTCGTGTTTATAGAATAGGAGTACTGAGCACTCATGCCTCTTTTTTTTGAGGGAAAATTAGTCGTATGTCTAGTACCACTAGTTGGGTGCGTGCGACCTATAGCTGTCATCACTTTAGGTCTCCTTTTCGAACCGCGGCTACGCTTCACAGTACATATTTTTTCACGCATTTATCCTCCTATATGTACTCCTAGGCTATTTCCACGTGCTCCCATTCGCCGACATGTGGGACATAGAGCATCTGGGTCGTAGTGCATGCACGACTCGGAGCATATGCCGGGGTACTTTACATTTCAGACCTCATGAATTACATGCAAACCCCCCGCAGAAGAACAAATAAATGAATGAATTACTACATGAAACCGGATTATTTTCATGGAAACCGGAGCACGTTCATTAAATTTTGGACATAACACATTTATAAAAAATGACCGGACCTAAACCATTCTAAGGGCCTCTTTGATTTTTCCATAAAAAAGGGCCTCTGTGATTCGCAGGATACTGAAAACACAGGAATGGGGAAAGTATGATGGCGATGAACCGAGACGAGGAGAACTCTAACTCAGTTAAAGGTTAGAGTTAGATTCTAACCCTAAACTAACTCTAAACCAAAGAGGTGTATGGATGGCAGGGTTAGATTGATAATAAATGCTCTATCTCAATCATTTGACTACTTTGGACCCTATTTTTATTCAGACTAAAATAAGTCCCTTGGATCCAAGACCCTCTTGGTGTGGCTGGCTCTTCTGTGGCCTCCTCCCGCTCACAATTGACATAAACGAACCATCTATACAAATCAAGCATGCAAAACATGATAATTTTTACTGTGTCCATACAAATGAGATATCCCACTTAAACATACAAGTCATCAATCAAGCTTCAAAAAATAAGAAAACACTTCATGAAACAAAGAATGAGCTAACTCATCACGGAAGTCATTCACGATAGGGAGGGAGCCCGAAGCCCTCACGCACCGAGGGAGGAGCTCGCCATCGCCGCCTCAGAGGGAAGGCTCAGAGAGCCCAAGCCCAGAACCCCTTCCGACGGCCCTTGCGAGTTGAGGTCGACACCGGCATGGGTAGCAGGGCCGCTTGCCGCCGATCGGAACTTAATCTTTGGGCCTCTAGAAATAATGCAAGCCTGTAACTAAAATACCTAGAAAGGTGAACTGAATCTTTGGGCCTCTAGAAATAATGCAAGCCTGAAACTGAAATACCTAGAAAGGTGAACTGAATCTTTGGAACTCTATAAATAATGCAAGCCTGAAACTAAAATACCTAGAAAGGTGAACTGAATCTTTGGGCCTCTAGAAATAATGCAAGCCTGAAACTGAAATACCTAGAAAGGTGAACTGAATCTTTGGGCCTCTAGAAATAATGCAAGCCTAAAACTGAAATACCTAGAAAGGTGAACTGAATCTTTGGGCCTCTATAAATAATGCAAGCCTAAAACTAAAATACCTAGAAAGGTGAACTGAATCTTTGGGCCTCTAGAAATAATGCAAGCCTGAAATTGAAATACCTAGAAAGGTGAACTGAATCTTTGGGCCTCTACAAATAATGCAAGCCTGAAATTGAAATACATAGAAAGGTGACCTGAATCTTTGGGCATCTAGAAATATTTATTACCTCCTCTAGCAGCATCAAACAATTCCATGCGTGCACCACAAATATATAGCAAGTTTGATCAGGATCTACTTTTCCAGATCAGAATTAGTGCTAGAGCAAGCAAGATCAATGATATGACTGTGAGACAGTGAAGGAACAAACAAACTCACCCCTCTCGCGACCTCCCTGGTAGATGTGTGCGCCGCCCGCTCTGCAGAGGAGAAAAATGACTAGTGAAGGGGAGCGGGCGACCTTCGAAGGCCGGAGAGAGAGGGCGGACGGAGTAGGGCGGTGGAGGCCAGAAGGAGAGGGCGGCCGGAGGAGAGAGAGGGCGAGCGGTGCTTGGGCGGGCGGCCCTATGGGGAACATAGAGGAGTCGTGCGAGAGGGGGGAGCGATCTGGTGCGGTCAGGTGAGATTTTTTTAGTTCTCTTTTAGTGGGCCCGAGGATAACTAACCCAATTAGAACCTCTCCACCGGGCTAGTTTTTTTAGCTGGGTTAGAGCAAACTAGCTCAAACTAACCCCTCTTGTTTCGATAATTTGAGGCTATTTCAACCCAAACTAGCTCTAACTCAAGGATCCAAACAAAGAGGAGTGTTACTGTACATGCTACAGTGTGGACCGTAGCACATTGTTTTTTATGGCCATATCACCACATTGTTTTCTACTGCTGGTTCACTGGGCTACCGTGGTTCGCATTGCTGGTTCACTGGGCTGCCGTGGTTCGCACTCCTCCGACCTGAGTAGTACTCCCTCCGTTCCTAAATATAAGTCTTTGTAGATATTTCACTGTGGACCACATACGGATGTATATAGATGCATTTTATGTTTAGATTCACTCATTTTTCTCCGTATGTGGTCCATAGTGAAATCTCTCCAAAGACTTTTATATTTAGGAACGGAGGGAGTAGTATAGTACTAGTATATATCGCATCATTCTTTGCTCCTTCTTACTACTCCAACATGTGGGAGAGCCAGCATCCGGGTCGACGTGTCATGCACCAGATTAGAGCGCGAAACGGAAGGGGGGCATCACCCCGGTCGGAGCGCCAGTAATTCATGACTATAGTGAGTGGTCATATCACAAGTCTTTCCAGCAATAACGCGTCGCCAAATCACACAGCCCCACTCGCTCACCCTCCTCGCCTCTCTGTCAAACCGCCTACCCGAAAACTGCCGCGCGTACTGCCCGGGAAAAGCCCCGCGCTCAACTTTTAACTACGCGAAAATAGTTTGAGCTTGTTCGTTCTATATAAATACAGTACTTACTGTATGTTTATTCACCCGTGGGGTTGTTCAATGAATGGAGGGGCGGGGAGCACAAGTGAACCTTAAATATAGAGTTTCTTTTCTTTAATGCCACGTACACAAATTGAAACGCTTGTTGTGGAGAGAAAAAAGATAATCACTCCACTGTATATGGACGCAGGGGCCTGAGCGCTTGCTTTACTAGGGTTGCTCTCTTCATTCTCTCGTCCTCTCCAGATATAAACAAGACAGCGGTAGCGACATTTTCTCTCTGCTCACCGCTGGTCACAAATCCGGCCAGATCCCTTCGGCCGGTGTGTGTAGAGGACTAAAAGGTGCATCATTCACGTGGTCATCACCGCCGAGGGATGAAATCCACAGCTGCCAGAGGGGCCCGATCCTCTGCCCGTGTCGTTCTCTCCGCACAGCGCCGGCTCAGGAGGTCCTCCGACCCTTCTTCCTCCCTGCCGTATTGTCCGCAGATCCGACCTGCCGCCGCCGATATCCCGGCGACCCTCAGGTATGAGTTCTTCGAAAGCGTCCTTGCTCTACTACCCCAGCTCCCCACGTGTCTGCATGTGCATCTTTTTCTACTCCCATCAGCTCTTCCAAAGCCACCTAAATTTTTAGTATTATTAGAGGTAAAGCTACTTCATGCATTTGAATCTAGGGCTTTGTTCAAACAACGAAGAAAGAGGGAAAAGTTGTAGCATGAATCTAGGACTTGATTCAAAGAGGAAATAATATGGTGAAAGTAGTAGAGACCAGATACCCAACTGGTCTCTTGGTTGAAAAGGAAATAATGGGAAAACGCAGTACAAACTGGATAAGGAACAGATCTATTATTGGTTGAAAAAAGGATAGAAAGTGGCGGTGGTGGACAAGTCAGCAGTATGTCCAGGATTAGATTTGCTGCCATCACATAGTAAAAGGTCTCCAGGATTAGATTTGCTGCCCTCACATAGTAAAAGGTCTCAGGATTAAATTTGCTGCCCTCACATAGTAAAAGGTCTCGGGATTAGATTTGCTGCCCTCACATAGTAAAAGGTCTCCAGGATTAGATTTGCTGCCCTCACATAGTAAAAGGTCTCCAAGATTAGATTTGTTGCCCTCACATAGTAAAAGGTCTCCAAGATTAGATTTGCTGCCCTCACATAGTACAAGGTCTCCAGGATTAGGTTTGCTGCCCTCACATAGCGTGAACAAGCTCGGCATCACCACTTTATGCGTCCTTGTAGGTACATTGTCTTCGTCGTCCATCGCATGTCCTTATACCAACCTTTTGCTGTTGTTAATGTAAGGCGCATGTAAAATGAAGCGATCACACTGTTACCTTAGGGACATGTCTAACCAGTGTTATTGTTAATCTAACGCCTCCGGTGATAAGATGCAATTAAAGCGTGTTACAAATGGCACTCTATTTGTTTTCCCGGTATGATAAGTAAGTTGCTCCTTTACGCTGCTGAGTGTCCCGGTGTCGCCACGGTCCCATGCCCTTAAACCAACTCTTTAGCTACTGTTGATTTACTGTGTCTGGTAAACAAACAATGCCACCATTAAAGTAATCCCATATTTGAGGAATCTCATTGTTGATCGTAATGCTTCTGGTAACATGATGCATTGCTGACTTTTTAAAATTTGTACTATCCTTGTGTGATTGCCATGAACATAATTAAGATGCTTCTTTTCATTTTGTATATGTTTCGTATATTCTTATTGACCAGCAACCGTTTACTTTCTATCATTTTGTGCAGATAGGGGTATCCATTTCACCTTGTTGCTATTGTGACCTTTTGGTGAACTGCACAAAACACTTTTTTTTGGAATGAGTGTCTTGTGCAGTTCAACTCAAATGTCACGTGGGCAACATCTCTCAATTTTGGTGGAACTGCACAAAATGGTGATTGGAGTTTCCAAAATCTCCGTCAAGTTATCTTTGGTAATCTCGTGCAACATTTTATTAGCCTTTGCAAGATGGAGCCATCCTTTGTCACCACAATGGCACTTTATTTTAGTGGAACTGCACAAAAGGATAAGAAAATTATAGTTGCACCTTACATGAGCCGGACAGCCAACCGTAATGTTCCTCAATTTTAGTGCAACTACTAAAGAAGAACACCTTGAGCTCACAAGAGCAAGTACTTCTTGCTAGTGAATGATGCAATCTTTGCTTCATTTAATTGAAGCTGAGAAAAAGGCGCATGAATTGAATCATGGAACTCGAGCGCAGACCTCATCCAAGTAGAGCTGGAGGTTGAGTTCAAGGAGGACGCTATTAAATCGAAAATCATGCTCTCTGTCTCCTTGTTTGTCTTTGTGCAAACAGGAATACTCAACTTCTGAGATGTTACGACGGTCAAGAGCATTCACCAAGTTCTTCGATTGTATGACATGGCTAGCCAAGATGGATTTAATCCCGATATTCACTTTATCAAAAGGCTCTAATGGGTTGGTTACGAATCTTGCAAGCTGGGAATCGGTGAGATGTGTAGGCATCTTTGTTGTACTTATTATTTGAATCTTATTTGTTGGTTACGAATCTTGCTAGCTGGGAATCAATGAGATGTGTAGGCATCTTTGTTGTACTTATTATTTGGATCTTATTTGTTGGTTCTGAATCTTGCAAACTGGGAATCAATGAGATGTGTAGGCATCTTTGTTGTACTTATTATTTGGATCTTATTTGTTGGTTCTGAATCTTGCAAGCTGGGAAACACGGCGTGATGATGCAGAGGACAACAACCATAACAAACAGTTCAAACTTGGTAGTATTATCTTTGTGGAAGTGCGACAAATGTGCTGATCGTGTGCGTCTTTAGAATAATAATTATAATTGTTGTGCATGTTGATCATGTGGCACTGATAGAACGAGCGAATGCATTGCTTGTTTTAAGTATAAATTTCTATTCAATCTAATTAAATTTAAGTAAAGTGACCACTAACTCCTGTTATTACAGTACCAATACAGACCCGCTCGTGAACCGACGTGTGTCTGGAGTAGGTTTCTTAATGGAAGCATTTGAATGCGCCGAGGGTGCATCTTCCGCCGGGCGTGCAGCGAACGAGGGAGGGGTAGTAACTATTGTCGCCTGTACACACTCACCATCGTTGAATCCAGTTCCCCAAGAGCTAAAAATACTTAACCGCCGCCGCCTACACACTCGTTCACTCGAAGAGACTCCAATGGCGATCGAGGGTGAGCTCATTGGATATGGACTTCAGCAAGGAGTTCCCCTTTGAGTTCACCATTCAGTCCTATGGCTGCACCAAGTTAAATGTGATGTACACCAACGATACGGACTTGGTGAAGCTCTGCCTAGCCTCAGTCCTATGGCTACACCAGGTTCTACAACATTCGCCCGTTTCATCAGCAGCGCCGACTGCACCTTCGCTACGGTGGAGAGAAGGAAGAACGCGACGATTCGGCCATCTGGTGCAACAAGCTTGTCGACATCCAGAAGCAATACAAGATCATCAACTACGGGCAGGAGAAGGACTCCGTGGTTGACCTCGCTGAGACCATCATCGACCCCTGATATGCCAACATGAAAGAAGACGACCTGAACACGTGGGAAGTACCTCTGAATCTAGCCTAAATAACCTACGCGGCCAAGGACGCATACGCATGCTACGACATGTACAGGCAGATCTTGGACATGAGGGCGTGTCTGCTTCCCGTAACCGACGAGTACACGGACAGCCGCAGCGTCATGATCAAGCATGCCAGGAAGGTCTAGATGTTGTACTTTATCTGTTTATAAGCACCATTATCATCTGAGTATTTCATGCATTAGCCTATGTGTCGTAATTATCTGTTTTGTCCAAATTATTTCTTTTAAGAACCCATTAACCTGATTGCTTTTCTTAGTGGCTATTTGCTTATGTATGTAAACTAGTTCACTTGTCTGTAAAAAAACTAGATCACTCGGCTGCCGTGCTTTGAATCTCCTTCCTCCCAACATATTCCTCTCCTTAGGTGGATCCAGCAGGTCTCTGAATTTTCTCCCACTTTCTTTTTCGATGTAAACTGAGTTTTCTCCCAGTACTTTCCCCTATAACCAACTCAACTTTCCCACGTCTAGCCTAAAAAATAATAATACCCCACGTACTATTAACTCATCAAATTAAAATGATATTTTATTTCGTAAGTTGAAAGTTCTTACAAAATAATACTCCAATAATAATTGTTTATATATAACTTGCCAAGTTAACTCCTAGTGACTGCGTACATAAGCTTGCAAAGATTTTACTGACGTGCAATCATCTGTTTATGTTTTTATAACATTTCTCCGCCTGGCCCAACATGATATTTTCACCCAGCCCAGCAAGTCCGTGGATTTCGAGAAAAATGCAAATGGGATTTAAACGGGCTGCATAGATGCTACATCATTGTTTCACCCAGCACACCAAATGGACTAAAAATAAATGGATCGACGTCATGTGGGCCAAGAGGTCGAAGTTTAAGAAGGCGTTGGATTTACATCCAACGGCCGACATTCTTCTTCAATCTCTCGTCTTCTTCCCCTGGCTGCCCGAACACCGCTCCAACCTTTAGCATCCAGCGGCGTTGTTTTGCGCTCCTCAGCGAAACGCTACCCCGCCGACGGCTAGGCCATCCCTCCACTCCGCACCTCCTGTTATTCTCTGCCGAGTGTAATCCCACCCCGCACTCGAACCAGTCAAGTTTCCTACTCCTCTCCGTCTGCGACTCCACCGCCGCGTCTTCCCCATCTCCGGGTCATTCCAGTCTGGGGCCTCGCCTCGTCCACCGCCTCGGTGCGCTCGGTGCGGCGTGGTCAACATACGAGAGTCATCGGAAGAGGACTGTACATGGAGAGCCTGACGGCTGGGACCCACAAGGTCCATGGTCGCACACAAGGAAAGTTCCTCCTTATTACGCACTGTACGTGGGAAGGGCTTATGTATTTCGCGAAAAAAACGTTCCCCCCACTGACAGGTCGGACCCACCAGCTATATCTTCACACGCAAGGAAGTGCCTCCTTATTACGCACCAAAAGATGAATACCCCCTGCTAGCTGGGACCCGCCATAGTGGATGGCTGACTTGTGGGCCTACTAAGTTGACGAGGACGGAGGGCTTTGTCAACTTAGTCAATATGAACGATTCTAGCTCCAGTGACCGTACGATGTCCATCCAACGGCCACAGTGCTTCTTCAACCTCTGCTCTTCTTGCTCCAGCCGCCCAAAGCAGCGCCGGTCGTGCCGCGTGCTCCTGCCTCTCGTGGCCGGCTATGATGCCGCGGAGGCCTCACCGCCCCCTACTACTCCCACCGCTGGCCCAGGGTATCCCTCTACTCACCCACACCCCCTGTTATTCTGCGGCGACGGCAGCCTCACGCCGCAGCCGAACCGGTGAATCCTCGTGATTCTCTCCGTGATCGGCATCCACCGCCGTGTCTTCCCTGCTCCGCGTCTTCCCCTTCCTAGGCCTCGTCGTCCCACCGCCTTGGTGCTCTCGGCGGCGTGGTCAATATGGTCAATGACCGACTTCCATCGTAAGAGTATCAGACGTGGAGAGGTCCGATACCTGGGTCCACAGCCACAGCCCGCTTTTTTGTGATTTGCCACGTAAGTCGCTTTGTCAGCCTGTTGGGCTGCAAATCTTTCAAGACGAGGAGAGCTTCATTCGGCTGGCCGAGAAAATGGCCTATCAGTAATGAGAAATGGGTTGTACATTTTTAAAACACATCAAACCGGCAATTAGTTTCAAATGTCTTTTTTTAATTTCGAGATTTTAAATTACATTAATTTTTAAGCGTGGAGAATTTGTTGGATTATATATTGATATATATTTATTTTTAAAATCAGTTTGAATGTGAGTCGAAATTTCGGGATTAAAAACAGTTCGGACCAAGACCGAAATATGCAAAATTCATTATAATTTTTAACCGTGGCCACAATATGGGCTGTAATGCTAACAAAAGAATATGGGCTCCAAAAAACCTTAAGAATTAGCAAATGGGCTGTAAATTATTAGAAATAATGGCGGATGGGTTGTATGCTGTTTTCCATGGATTTGAGGCTTTCCTAAAAAAGGTTGGCGACAGCGATTGACTGTTGGATGTCCATCCAACGGTCGCCGTCTTCTTCAATCTCTGCTCTTCCTGCTCCACCGCTCAAACAAGCGCCCGGACTGCTTACTCCCTCCTCCTCATGGCCGGTCAGTGCTACTGCAGGCCTCACCGCCCCCACCGTACTCCCATCGCTGGCCTAGCCATCCCTCTACTCACCCACACCTGCTGTTATTCTCCGGCGATGGCAGACGATTTAACCAGTAAACCCTCAGACAACAGATTCCCCTTCGCGTGGGAAACAACTGACGAGTCTTCCCTGCCTCCGTGTCGTTCCCTTCCTAGGCCTCGCCGTCGTCCACCGCCCTGGTGCTCTCGGTGCGGCCTGGTCAACATGGTCAACGACCGACATGCATCTGAAGTGGACTGTACGTGGAGAGGCCGACAGCTGGGTCCACGGCCGCACGCAAGGAAATGCCTCCTTATTACACGCAAAATAATGATTCCTCCACCTGACATCAGGGACCCACCAAAAGGGCCTCTGTATTTTGCGAAAAAAACGTTACCGCTGCTGACAGCTCGGACCCACCAGCTATATCTTCGCACGCAAGGAAGTGCCTCCTTATTACGCACAAAAAAATGAATACTCCGTTAGTGGGACCCAAGTATAGTGGCAGGCTAACTTGTGGGCCTACTAAGTTGACGGGGACGGAGGGCTTTGTCAACTTAGTCAATATGCACGATTCTAGCTCCAGTGACCGTACGATGTCCATCCAACGGCCGTAGTGCTTCTTCAACCTCTGGTCTTCTTGCTCCAGCCGCCCAAACCAGCGCCACTCGTGCCTCGTGCTCCTGCCTCCCGTGGCCGGCTACGAGGTGGCGGAGGCCTCACCGCCCCCTACTACTCCCACCGCTGGCCAGGCCATTCCTCTACTCACCCACACCCCCTGTTATTCTACGGCGGCGGCAGCCTCACACCGCAACAACGGTGAACCCTCGTACTCCTCACGCGTGGGCATCCATCGCCGCGTCTTCCCCAGCTCCGTGTCGTCCCCTTCCTAGGCCTCATTGCCGTCCCACCGCCTCGGTGCTCTCGGCGCGGGCGTGGTCAAGGAATGGCTTCCATCGGACATGGATCAGACGTGGAGAGAGGCCGATACCGGGTCCACGGCCGCAGCATGGAAGTGCCTCCTTATTACGCGCAAAATAATTATTCCTCCACCTGACAGCGGGGACCCACCGGACGGGCCACCGTATTTCGCGAAAAAACGTTTGCCCCTGACTGCTGGGACCCACTAGCTACATCTTCGCACGCAAGGAAGTGCGTCCGGGCAAAAAAAAATGATTCGCCCCCCTGATTGTTGGGACCCACCAGCTACATCTTCGCAGGCAAGGAACTGCCTGACAGTCGGGACCCACCTGGTCGAAGCGTACGTAGCGTTGTCATTCTGGTCGCGAATGTGTACGAACATACTGGTCGTAGTAGAGGCGCGCACGTGTCGTAGTAGAGGCGCGCACGTAGCATGTACACGTACGTACAGCGGCGAGGGCGCAAGAAAGAAAATACGGCCACGTACGTACATACGGGCAGGGTCTCGAACGCCTACTCGCGCATACGTACAGCCAGGGGCCCGTGTACATGGCTGGGTCAGAACGGAGAAACAGCATCATCGTCGTGTTCATGGGGAGGCAACGGAATGCGTCGTGTTCATCGGGAGGCAACGGAATGCGTCGTGTTCATGGGGAGGCAACGGAATGCGTCGTGTTCATCGGGAGGCAACGGAATGCGTCGTGTTCATCGGGAGGCAACGGAACGCGTGAGAGCCAACCGGCTTGACGGAACAGGCAATGGAAACGAGGCCTGGCGTACCGCACAACGGAGGAAATGGACCTCCCTACGTTCAGAACAGGGTATTGTTGATCGGGAGGGGTGTGGTGTACCGCAAAACGGAGGAAACGGACCTCCTACGGTCGAAACGGGGGTCCTGTTGATCGGGAGGGGTGTGGCGTACCGCAAAACCGACGAAACGGACCTCCTACGGTCGAAATGGGGGTCTTGTTGATCGGGAGGGGTGTGGCGTACCGCAAAACGGACAAAACGGACTTGTGTTGGAGCGCTACGGTCGAAACGGGGGTCCTGTTCATCGGGAGGGTGTGGCGACCGCAAAACGGGTCTCCTCGGGATACTGTTCATCTCCACCGTCGACCTCCTCCAGCCTCCACGGGCTACCGTCGACCTCCTCCAGCCTCCTCGGGCTCCTGTTCATCCAGCCTCCACCGCGCGCTACTCCACCGGCTACTGTTCAACCACCCCTCCACGGGCACCCCTCCATCGTGTACTGTTCATCCAGCCCTCCACACCACGGGGTCCTATTCAACCACCCCTCCACGGCCACCCCTCCACCGTCTACTGTTCATCCAGCCCTCCACACCACGGGGTCATGTTCATCCAGAGGCAATGCAACTGCTCACTATTCATCCAACCCCCCCCCCCCCCCGGCAGCACTCACTGTTCATCCAATCGACCGGCTTCAGCTTAGCGGCAGAGCGGCGAATCGCTCGATCGGGTTCGATTAACAGCCATCGATCGATCGCCGGGTTCGATGAACGCGTAGCCTGCGGTCTGTCGCCGGGTTCGATTAGAGCCCAACGCCTCGCCGGGTTCATTTAGAGCCAACGCCTGCGACGTGTACGAGAAAGCAGCGATAGCTTGGCTCCCGACCTCCCACCATAACCGGGAACTCCCCGAAATTTTCCTCCCCCTCGCTTCTATGATGATATCGGGTTTTGTCACAATTATCGTCATAGAAGTGTCATATGTATGACAGAAAAAAATCGTTCGGCCCAAAATGTCACGGATGTGTCTTTTTTTTTGTAGTGGATGTCTGTCTCCATATCGTTTCTATCAATCAAAAGTACACACCTCAGTTTTAGTACAACTGCACAAAATGAGATGGCTATTCCTAGCTGTTGTCCTCTAACCACCAGTGTTCCAGGTATTCCTACATTGGCAGTAACTAGGTAGAATGACCAACCCAATCTAAAAGAAGCTGATTCGTACATTTTACTTCCTGATTGCAAAGGCAGGGACGGCGAAAACAATCGCATCCTAGTCCGGAATGCACTTTCTACAGTTCATCCATGAACCGAGGACTAGCCGCACTACTGCACGGAGGTTTTTGGGACAAAAGTCTTGGACAAGAGGCATTGTGGTCTGCTTATTTCCTCAAATAGCGGTGCTTAAATTTAGTGGAATGCACAAGAATTTCAGCTGGTCAAGACACCTTTGCATGGTTCAGTTCAGCATTCGGTGAGAACACAATTATAATTGGTTATTCGGAATAAGAGAACCTAACCCTGGATTGTGGCAACAAGAAAAACCAGAGTGAACTCCAGAAATTTAAGCTCGCCGGGAGAATCTTTGCTCGTGAGAAGCCTTGATTGTTTTATACTGATTTGTAAACCTTCTCACAACTTTGTCTTTTGTTGTGAACTAGTATATGTTTGTTATGTTCTATGAATCATTGAGATGTATAAAATTGCTTAACTTATGCTTTTCAAGTTTTTTATGAAGCCGAGTTTAATGTGAGTGTTCCACATGAACGCCGGACTAGCGGTAAACGTTTGGAATTTACATTGTGGCCTTAGTTAGCTGCATGAACCACTTTGTAACAAGATACATAGTTGCTTATAAGTCGATGACAGATTGTTGATTGTTAGTTGGTCGATAGCCTAGTGTTGAAGCGAGCTAAGCCAATGTACCGTGTTTTGCACAACTGCTTACAAGTGGGGTACCACCAACAGTGTTTACAAGTACTTATGTATACGTCGGCGCACAGTTCTCAAATGAGTACTCTATTTCATCAAACACACGCTACTCGTATGATAAACTGTGACAACTTATGTCTTACCATGCCATATTCATGAAAAAACTAGTGAGGACGCGTCTGTTTCGGCAACAATTAAGTTGGTTCTCACATGATTCACGGGCACACAAAAGTAGCAGCAGTTCCCATAGACGGATTCAAACATAGTACTAGCCCCAGAGGGCTCGATAATAGGCAAGGTTCGGATAATTAGACACAATCCAAACTACTATTAAACACTAGTTGGGGCAACTATTTCATGCCTCGATCTAATTTGGGCTGGACGCAAGATGGACCTTGCCATGAACATCATCGAGGATGTCCGGCAGCAGCTCAATCCTGTGAACCTTCATGAAGATAACATTGTGGCCTTGCCACTCATAAAATTGTTTGTGGAGGCATGCCACATCATCTTCCTGCGTAAGCTTGACAAGAATAGTATGCCTCACAAACGAAGGAGTAGCTTCGAACTTCTTGTGCTTCACCCTGGAAAACACGCCTGACAACAGTGAGGCTGGAATACAACTCGACATCGGTATAAGTGCAAATGGCTTCCAGGATCCAACAGCCTAAGAACTCTGTTTTCCCAGTGCATATATTCAGGTCATCCGCCTCATAGCGAAAGTGACACGTACAACCACACAATCCTTGTATGCATCAGGGCTCTAATTGAAACGGAAACAAATTCTGAATTACTTTCCAGTATAAGAAACACAAGTTATTTCAACCACTATGTATAGCATGGCATCGAAGCTAATAAAATTCTGCATTATTCATCACCACATACTTAGATGAAAAACCACAATCAAGACCGGCAAAGAACAAAATCACCTTGGGCAGCCTAGCACGGGGGGGGGGGGGACACATCCTCGAAGGGGGAAAACTGCTCCTGCAGTGCCACGGGGGCTGTAACCTCAAACAGGGCATTGGCCATCTCAGTAGTGGCCGTGAGCGATCTGGGTCGGCTCGGTGGCTGCCTCCATCTTCTTGGAGCTCTCTGTCTCGTGGGGATCAGCCTCCCGCGTCTGCTCCAATATCGGCAGATCTTTGCCTGGTTCTCCTTGGTCCATCATGAAACTGACGAATTCTAGGAGACCACTGAAAGGAAACACAATCGCAATGACAATGAGACAAAAAAGAGAGTGAGGATTTGTTACTGCTTTGCAAAAGTTCTTTTTTTCTCTGAACGAAAATATACCAACATCATGAATCCGCTTACCTTCCCTTCGTTGGGAGAGAAGAACAGTGGCATATGCGAGTGTTGGCTTTCTTGAATACAGTGAGGGAGAAGGGATTCAGCGAAGAGTGAAATGATGGTTGCTTGCTCACAAACTTAGACTGCGGGAAGGTGGGGTTTTGTGATACGACGGCTCGTTACTGCCGCGCTACGACCGGGATGACTCTCCGCCTGCATACCGCCTTCTAATTTGGTGGATGGCAATAGGGCCCGCGCGCTACATGGCCCACATGTCGGTGAACAAAAGTAAAATGGCATTCAGTAGAGGGAAACGTTTCGATGACCTAGGAGGAGCCAGAAACGGTAGTGTATCCACTATACTAGTAGTAATTGTTTTTACGGTAGATATAGAGTGTCTCCACTGTACTTGTAGTAATTGTTTCTCTGTGCCCAAGACAAAACAGCCCATCCACCCTAGTAAATAATAAAATCAATTCAAAAGCCCATATATTTACTTAATGAGAGGCGCTACCCACACCCAGCACAACGCACCCCAAAAAAACCTGGGTGCTCTTCTTCCTACTCACTCCCACCCACCTCACGCCACTCACTCCACTGCACTCCCCAAATTCCTCACCTCACTCCTACAGAAAACCCCAGCTCCCCTTCTTTCTCACTACTATAGAAAAACCCTAGCTCCCCTTCTTCTTCACTCGCACTACAACTAGGCTCGTCATTCGTTACTCTGCTCAAATCCGTGAGCGTGGCATGGCGCCCTCGAGGAAAATGGAGTCGGCTGACCCCAACGCCAAGAAGATGAGGCTCCCCCAAGCGGCGATGCCTATTGTAGATCCCGCACTCGGCAGCGCGGGGATAAGCGGCGACCCCGCCTACACCGGATCCCAGGAACCCATAGAATCTCGGGTGGACCGCATTAGCGATCTCCCGGACACCGTCCTTGGGGAGATAATCTCGCTTCTCTCGACCAAGGATTGCTGCCGCACCCAAGTCCTCTCAAATCGGTGGCGCCCTCTATGGCGCGCCGTGCCCCTTAATCTTGACAGTCGTCAGCTATCTCTCTTCAATGATTTTGAAATCCCCAGACCAATCATCTCCTCCCACCAGGGCTCCGTTCAAAGCCTCTGTATCCCGTCATCTTACCTGAGCAAGCATACCATGCCCTGCATGGTGGACGCCTGGCTGAAATCCTCTAAATTCACAGAACTATAGTTGCTTGAGTTCTACTATTCCCCTGGAAATCACCTACCAGATACCGAACGCCATGTACTTGTGCCCTCGGCATCGATGTCCATCTCGTGGTTTTCCTCCTCTCTCCACACCGCCACCTTTGCGTTGTGCTACCTACCAGATAATCTGGTACTAAACCTTCGACTCCCATTTCTCAAGAAACTTTCACTTGTGCGGGTTTGTATATCGGAGGCCTCATTGCACAGCATCATCCACTCCAGTTGCCCTGCCCTGGAGTGCTTGGTGCTTGTTTTCACAGTTAGAATCGGTTGTCTCCAAATAAAGTCGCCTAACCTTGTAAGAATTGGAACTTCTTTTAGCGGAAGGCAGCTCATCATCCAAGATGCCCCTTCACTTCAAAGGTTGATCCTTGATTCTAGTTATTCACCGTCGCAAATAATCGTCCTCTCTGCGCCTAAACAAGAGACCTTGGGTGTAATACATGATCTCTGTGCTCATTTCAATATGGTGTTTGGCTCCACAGTTCTTCAGGTACTTTATATTATCATCTACACTTGTAACCATAAGCTACATTTTATATTTTTAAGCATAAGTTATATATCATCTTGGAGTACACATTTTGTACTAATATTATGTTCTATGCTCAATGAAGAGTTTCTCCATGGATGGCCTATCAATGGTGCTGGATTCTGTCAAGATCTTATATATCCAAATGAATAGTTCTGATCTGAACAAGATTATTGGCTTGCTGCAATGCTTTCCATGTCTGGAGAAGTTGTATATAAAGGTGATAATTTCACGCACATTGGAAGCCCGAATATAGTGTAGTAGAATTTACCGTTCAGTTGTTGCTCTTTTGACACTCTTTTTTTAGACCTTAATTTTTTTCAATCTTCATGTCTATTTAGGCAACAAGACGGGGTAAGAAAGTTATAACCAATCAGTGGATTCGTAAGCACCGGGATTTTCTCACTTCTCATGACATTCGATTGAAGACAATAACGCTAGAACGATATGTAGCCAACCATGCAAACACTAGATTTGTCACATTCTTCCTGCTGAATGTGAGGTTACTATTGTCCATCAGGCTTAAGTTTATCAGCAGCATGGTTTTGACGGATGGGTATGTCAAAGAGAAAAAAAGGATTTTCACGTGGGCAAAAGAGCTTCTGAACGTGTCGGGCTTCTATTTACAACATATTATGGTCATAATCCAAAGAGATTTTATGACCCAGATGTTCATTCTATGGACTGACCGATCCATTTGATCAGAATCGCCAAAATAGTCTTTGGAGTTAGATGCTGTTCCCTTTTCAACCTGGGTTTTGTCTAAACCTGATGAACAATTAACCCTCGTGCTTTTGTACAGTTTGTAAGCTGGAGTTAGATGTTCTTGCCCTTTTCAACTCGGCTGTGACTGTCATATTTTATTTGAAACAAGGAAAATGGCTTGCCATTCGTTTAATTTAGAGTGAAATATTGTAACAAATCCCAACCAAGGGAAATAACATCACTCTAAATCATTTGCTTGAGCTCACTTTGGCATTCTGAAGCCAAGTGATTAGCCCCCACTAGCACCCACAAACTTATTTCGAACAAGCACATCAAATGGGTTGTAAATTTTCATAGAAAAGGCAGCATGACCGTGACAGATTTGGATTCTGACATTTGGGACCCACGAGGAAATAGCCTGTCCAAGGTGGTGTCGACTTACTAGCCAGTCAACAAACGATTCTGCCTACCAGTCGTTGGATTGACATCCAACATCTGTCGTGTATCTTCTATCTCTTGTCTTCTTCTTCCAGCCGCCCAAACCAAACCACCCCGTCGGCTCCGCCTGCTCCCGCCTCCCATGGCTGGTTGCGCCTCCACCGCCCTACCGTACCCTCCAATGTTGGCCAGTCCCTTCCTCTATTCCCCCACACGTCATGTTATTCTCCGGCGACATTAGCCCCAACACGCACCCGCACCTTTTGAACCAGTCAACCTCAGATTCCTCCGCTGCGACTAGACCGGTGCATCTTCCATGGCTCTGTTCATTCCGTCTCGAGGCCTCGCCGTCGTCCTCCGCCTTCGTTCGCTCGCCATGCGATCTGCGCCCCTCTTGCGTTGTCAACATCGTCAACAACTAAGAGTAACAAGGAGATGACTGTACGTGGAGAGGATGACAGTAGGGACCCACCAGCGTCATGGCAGTACGCAAGCAAGTGCCTCGTTATTACAATCCCAAAAAATGGTTCCTCCTAATGGTTGGACATCTGGGGCTCACGCCATTGTTAATGTAGTCAATAAACGAGAGAATTACACTACGAGCGGCTGACACCAGGGACCAGCAGGTCGCGCAGTTGTTGTTTTTGTGGAACAAACAGTTGTTATTTATAGTAGTTTTAGCAATTGATTAGGGTAACAACGGGGTTGTGCGGGGGCTGTGGCCCGTCTAGCCAAAGTTTTATTTATGTTTGCCACATCATGAGCCCAGTTGTGTTTTTTTCTTGCTGAAAATGGCTAGCCCAGTTCTTTTTTTCCAAAAATACCCAAACAAGGCCTACTTGCTTTATCAACCCTGTTGGTCTGCAAATATTTCAAGACAAGGAGAGTTTCATTCGTTTTGCCCAGAAATGGGCTGTACATTTTTAAAACATATCAAACCGGGAATTAGTTTCAAATTTTTTTCATTAAAAGATTTTAAATTCCATTGATTTTTATGCCTGGACAATTATGTGGATTTTATATTTATATAAATTATCTTTTCAAAATAGTTTGAATGTGACTCGATATTTCTGGATTAAAAACAGTTGACCGCACCGAAATATGCAAAAATTCGTATAATTTTTAACCGTGGCCACAATATGGGGTGTAATGCTAACAAAAAAGAAGATGGGCGTCAAAAAATCATAAGAATTAGCAAATGGGCTGTAAATTATTAGAAATAATGGCAGATGGGTTGTATGTTGTTTTCCACAAATTTGAGGCTGACTTGTGCACCTACTATAGGTTGACGCGTATGCTTTCCTAAAAAAAGGTTGACACACACGCAACGCCGTGTTAACTTAGTCAACACACGAGAGCAAAGGATCGTTGGATGTCCATCCAACGCCGTTGTCTTCTTCAATCTCTGATCTTCCTGCCCAGCCACTCAAACAAGCGCCGATGGGACTGCCTGCTCCCTCCTCCTGTGGCTGGCTATGCTTCCAAGCAGCCTCACCGCCCATTACTCCCATCGCTGGCCTAGCCATCCCTCTACTCACCCACACCTCCTATTATTCTCCGGCGACGGAAGACGAACCAGTAAACCCTCATACTCCCCTCCACGAGGGAAACAACTGTCGAGTCTTCCCTGGCTCCGTGTCATTCCCTTCCTAGGCCTCGCCATCGTCCACTGCCTGGTTCTCTCGGCATGGCGTGGTCAGCGTGGTCAACGAACAACCTCCATCGGAAGTGGATTGTACGTGGAGAGGCTCAAAGCTGGGTCCACAGCAGCACGCAAGAAATGCATCCTTATTACACGCAAAATAATGATTCGTCCACCTGACAGCTGGGACCCACCAGAAGGGCCTCTATATTTCATGAAAAATGTTCCCCTCGACAGGTCGGACCCACCAGCTATATCGTCGCATGCAAGGAAGTGCCTCCTTATTACGCACAAAAAATGAATACCCCTCGCTAGCTGGGACCAACCATAGTGGGAGGCTAACTTGTGGGCCTACTAAGTTGACAGGGACGGAGGGCTTTGTCAATTTAGTCAATATGGATGATTCTAGCTCCAGTGACCGTACGATGTCCATCCAACGGCCGTAGTGCTTCTTCAACCTCTGGTCTTCTTGCTCCAGCCGCCCAAACCAGCGCCGGTCGTGTTGCATGCTCCTGCCTCCCGTGGCCGGCGGTGTTGCCGCGGAGGCCTCACCGCCCCTACTACTCCCACCGTTGGCGGGCCATCCACTCACCCACACCCCTGTTATTCTCATGGCGACGCAGCCTCACACCGCAGCCACACGGTGAACCCTCGTACTCCTCTCTGCGTGGGCTTCCACTGCCGCGTCTTCCCCGGCTCCGTGTCGTTCCCTTCCTAGGCCTCGCCATCGTCCACTGCCCTGGTGCTCTCGGCACGGCGTGGTCAACGTGGTAAACGAACGGCATCCATCAGAAATGCCTCCTTATTACACGCAAAATAATGATTCCTCCACCTGACATCAGGGACCCACCAAAAGGGCCTCTGTATTTTGCGAAAAAAACGTTATCACGCTGGCGGCGGCTCGGACCCACCAGCTATATCTTCGCACGCAAGGAAGTGCCTCCTTATTACGCACAAAAAATGAATACTCCCACATTAGCTGGGACCCAAAGATAGTGGCAGGCTAACTTGTGGGCCTACTAAGTTGACGGGGATGGAGGGCTTTGTCAACTTAGTCAATATGCACGATTCTAGCTCCAGTGACCGTACGATGTCCATCCAACGGCCGTAGTGCTTCTTCAACCTCTGGTCTTCTTGCTCCAGCCGCCCAAACCAGCGCCACTCGTGCCTCGTGCTCCTGCCTCCCGTGGCCGGCTACGAGGTGGCGGAGGCCTCACCGCCCCCTACTACTCCCACCGCTGGCCAGGCCATTCCTCTACTCACCCACACCCCCTGTTATTCTACGGCGGCGGCAGCCTCACACCGCAGCGAACCAGTGAACCCTCGTACTCCTCTACGCGTGGGCATCCACTGCCGCGTCTTCCCCAGCTCCGTGTCGTCCCCTTCCTAGGCCTCGCTGTCGTCCACCGCCCTGGTGCTCTCGGCGCGGCGTGGTCAAGGAATGGCTTCCATCGGACATGGATCAGACGTGGAGAGGCCGATACCGGGTCCTCGGCCGCTGCATGGAAGTGCCTCCTTATTACGCGCAAAATAATTATTCCTCCACTGACCGGGGACCCACCGGACGGGCCACCGATTTCGCGAAAAAAAACGTTTGCCCTCGATCGCCGGGACCCACTAGCTACATCTTCGCACGCAAGGAAGTGCGTCCGGGCAAAAAAATGATTCGCCCCCCTGACTGTTGGGACCCACCAGCTACATCTTCGCAGTAAGGAACCGCACGATACGGACCCACCGGTCGAGCGTGCGTGGCGTTGTCATTCTGGTCGCGAATGTGTACGAACATACCGGTCGTAGTAGAGGCGCCGCGCGATGTCGTAGTAGAGGCGCCGCGACGTAGCATGTACATCGCACGCATAGCCGCGTAGGGCGCAAGAAAGAAAATACGGCCACGCACGCACATACGGGCAGGGTCTCGAACGCCTACTCGGCGCGACACGCATACAGCCAGGGGCCCGTGTACATGGCTGGGTCAGAACGGAGAAACAGCATCATCGTCGTGTTCATGGGGAGGCAACGGAATGCGTCGTGTTCATCGGGAGGCAACGGAATGCGTCGTGTTCATGGGGAGGCAACGGAATGCGTCGTGTTCATCGGGAGGCAACGGAATGCGTCGTGTTCATCGGGAGGCAACGGAACGCAGCGTGAGAGCCAACCGCTTGACGGAACAGTAATGGAAACGAGGCTGGCGTATCGCACAACGGAGGAAATGGACCTCCCTACGTTCAGAACAGGGTATTGTTGATCGGGAGGGGTGTGGAGTACCGCAAAACGGAGGAAGCGGACCTCCTCACGGTCAAACGGGGTCCTGTTGATCGGGAGGTGTGGCGCATCGCAAAACCGATTTAAACGGACCTCCTACGGTCGAAATGGGGGTCTTGTTGATCGGGAGGGTGTGGCGACCGCATAAAACGGACAAAACGGACTTGTGTTGGAGCGCCTACGGTCAAACGGGGTCCTGTTCATCGGGAGGGGTGTGGCGTCGCAAAACGGACTCCACGGGATACTGTTCATCTCCACCGCCGACCTCCTCCGGCCTCCACGGGCTACCGTCGACCTCCTCCAGCCTCCTCGGGCTCTGTTCATCCAGCCTCCACCGCTGCCACTCCACCGGCCATCGCTCAACCACCCTCCACGGGCACCCCTCCATCGCCGTAATCGCTCATCCAGCCCTCCACACCACGGGTCCTATTCAACCACCCCTCCACGGCCACCCTCCACCGCTCATCTGCTCATCCAGCCCCCCACACCACGGGGTCATTTTCATCCAGCGGCAATGCACCTGCTCACTATTCATCCAACCCCCCCCCCCCCCCGGCAGCACTCACTGTTCATCCAATCGACCGGCTTGATTAGCAGCGAAGAGCGGCGAATCGCCGATCGGGTTCGATTAACGACCATCGATCGATCGCTTCGGGTTCGAACGCAGCGTAGTTCGCAAGGCAATCGCCGTTCGGGTTGATTAGAGCCCAACGCCTCGCTCGGGTTCATTTAGAGCCAACGCCTCGCACGTGTACGAGAGAAACGCGCATAGCTTGGCTCCCGACCTCCCACCATAACCGGGAACTCCCCGAAATTTTCCTCCCCCTCGCTTCTATGATGATATCGGGTTTTGTCACAATTATCGTCATAGAAGTGTCATATGTATGATGTAAAAAATCGTTCGCCCAAAATGTCACGGATGTGTCTTTTTTTGTAGTGGATGTACATCTCCATATCGCTTCTATCAATCAAAAGTACACACCTCGGTTTTAGTACAACCGCACAAAATGAGATGGCTATTCCTAGCTGTTGTCCTCTAACCACCAAGTGTTCCGTGTATTCCTACATTGGCAAGAATTCAGGTAGAATGACCAACCCAATCTAAAAGAAGCTGATTCGTACATTTTACTTCTCGATTGCGCAGTGTGGACGAGCGAAAACAACTGCATCCTAGTCCGGAATGCACTTTCTACCAGTTCATCCATGAACCGAGGACTAGCTGGCACGGCTGCACGGAGGTTTTTGGGACAGGTGCGCGGACAAGAGGCATTGTGGTCTGCTTATTTCCTCAAATAGCGGTGCTTAAATTTAGTGGAATGCACAAGAATTTCAGCTGGTCAGTACACTGCATGGTTCAGTTCAGCATTCCAGCTGAGAACACAATTATAATTGGTTATTCTGGAATAAGAGAACCTAACCCTGGATTGTGGCAACAAGAAAAAACCAGAGTGAACTCCAGGAAATTTAAGCCTGCCGGGAGGCCCTTTGCTCAGAGAAGCCTTGCTTGTTTTTTCCTGATTTGTAAACCTTCTCACAACTTTGTCTTTTGTTGTGAACTAGTATATGTTTGTTATGTTCTATGAATCATTGAGATGTATAAAATTGCTTAACTTATGCTTTTCAAGTTTTTTATGAAGCCGAGTTTAATGTGAGTGTTCCACATGAACGCTGGACTAGCGTGTAAACGTTTGGAATTTACATTGTGGCCTTAGTTAACTGCATGAACCACTGTAACAAGATACATAGTTGCTTATAAGTCAGACAGCAGATTGTTGATTGTTAGTTGGTCGATAGCCTAGTGTTGAAGCGAGCTAAGCCAATGTACCGTGTTTTGCACAACTGCTTACAAGTGGGGTACCACCAACAGTGTTTACAAGTACTTATGTATACGTCGGCGCACAGTTCTCAAATGAGTACTCTATTTCATCAAACACACGCTACTCGTATGATAAACTGTGACAACTTATGTCTTACCATGCCATATTCATGAAAAAACTAGTGAGGACGCGTCTGTTTCGGCAACAATTAAGTTGGTTCTCACATGATTCACGGGCACACAAAAGTAGCAGCAGTTCCCATAAATGGATTCAAACAGAGTACTAGCCCCAGAGGGCTCGATAATAGGCAAGGTTCGGATAATTAGACACAATCCAAACTACTATTAAACACCAGTTGGGGCAACTATTTCATGCCTCGATCTAATTTGGGCTGGATTTAAGATGGACCTTGCCATGAACATCATCGAGGATGTCCGCAGCAGCTCAATCCTGTGAACCTTCATGAAGATAACATTGTGGCCTTGCCACTCATAAAATTGTTTGTGGAGGCATGCCACATCATCTTCCTGCGTAAGCTTGACAAGAATAGTATGCCTCACAAACGAAGGAGTAGCTTCGAACTTCTTGTGCTTCACCCTGGAAAACACGCCTGACAACAGTGAGGCTGGAATACAACTCGACATCGGTATAAGTGCAAATGGCTTCCAGGATCCAACAGCCTAAGAACTCTGTTTTCCCAGTGCATATATTCAGGTCATCCGCCTCATAGCGAGTGACACGTACAACCACACAATCCTTGTATGCATCAGGGCTCTAATTGAAACAGAAACAAATTCTGAATTACTTTCCAGTATAAGCAACACAAGTTATTTCAACCACTATGTATAGCATGGCATCGAAGCTAATAAAATTCTGCATTATTCATCACCACATACTTAGATGAAAAACCACAATCAAGACCGGCAAAGAACAAAATCACCTTGGGCAGCCTAGCACGGGGGGGGGGGACACATCCTCGAAGGGGGAAAACTGCTCCTGCAGTGCCACGGGCTGTAACCTCAAGCAGGGCATTGGCCATCTCGGTAGTGGCCGTGAGCGATCTGGGTCGGCTCGGTGGCTGCCTCCATCTTCTTGGAGCTCTCTGTCTCGTGGGGATCAGCCTCCGCGTCTGCTCCAATATCGGCAGATCTTTGCACGGTTCTCCTTGGTCCATCATGGCCCAGCGAATTCTAGGAGACCACTGAAAGGAAACACAATCGCAATGACAATGAGACAATAAAGAGAGTGAGGATTTGTTACTGCTTTGCAAAAGTTCTTTTTTTCTCTGAACGAAAATATACCAACATCATGAATCCGCTTACCTTCCCTTCGTTGGGAGAGAAGAACAGTGGCATATGCGAGTGTTGGCTTTCTTGAATACAGTGAGGGAGAAGGGGATTCAGCGAAGAGTGAAATGATGGTTGCTTCGCTCACAAACTTAGATCAAGGGAAGGTGGGGTTTTGTGATACGACGGCTCGTTCTTGCTGCCTTCGACCGGGATGACTCTCCTTTGCATACCGCCTTCTAATTTGGTGGATGGCAATAGGGCCCGCGCGCTACATGGCCCACATGTCGGTGAACAAAAGTAAAATGGCATTCAGTAGAGGGAAACGTTTCGATGACCTAGGAGGAGCCAGAAACGGTAGTGTATCCACTATACTAGTAGTAATTGTTTTTCTGGGTAGATATAGAGTGTCTCCACTGTACTTGTAGTAATTGTTTCTCTGTGCCCAAGACAAAACAGCCCATCCACCCTAGTAAATAATAAAATCAATTCAAAAGCCCATATATTTACTTAATGAGAGGCGCTACCCACACCCAGCACAACGCACCCCAAAAAAACCTGGGTGCTCTTCTTCCTACTCACTCCCACCCACCTCACGTCAGCTCACTCCACTCGTACCCCCAAATTCCTCACCTCACTCCTACAGAAAACCCCAGCTCCCCTTCTTTCTCACTACTATAGAAAAACCCTAGCTCCCCTTCTTCTTCACTCGCACTACAACTAGGCTCGTCATTCGTTACTCTGCTCAAATCCGTGAGCGTGGCATGGCGCCCTCGAGGAAAATGGAGTCGGCTGACCCCAACGCCAAGAAGATGAGGCTCCCCCAAGCGGCGATGCCTATTGTAGATCCACTTTTCGGCAACAAGGGATAAGCGGCGACCCGCCTACACCGGATCCCAGGAACCCATAGAATCTCGGGTGGACCGCATTAGCGATCTCCCGGACACCGTCCTTGGGGAGATAATCTCGCTTCTCTCGACCAAGGATTGCTGCCGCACCCAAGTCCTCTCAAATCGGTGGCGCCCTCTATGGCGCGCCGTGCTTATAATCTTGTGGTCGTCGGCTATCTCTCTTCAATGATTTTGAAATCCCGGACCAATCATCTCCTCCCACCGTGGCTCCGTTCAAAGCCTCTCAGATCCCGTCATCTTACTCGAGCAAGCATACCATGCCTGCATGGTGGACGCCGGCTGAAATCCTCTAAATTCACAGAACTATAGTTGCTTGAGTTCTACTATTCCTGAAATCACCTACCAGATAATTTAACGCCATGTACTTGTGCCCTCGGCACCGATGTCCATCTCGTGGTTTTCCTCCTCTCTCCACACCGCCACCTTTGCGTTGTGCTACCTACCAGACAATCTGGTACTAAACCTTCGACTCCCATTTCTCAAGAAACTTTCACTTGTGCGGGTTTGTATATCGGAGGCCTCATTGCACAGCATAATCCACTCCACTTGCCCTGCCCTGGAGTGCTTGGTGCTTGTTTTCACAGTTAGAATCGGTTGTCTCCAAATAAAGTCGCCTAACCTTGTAAGAATTGGAACTTCTTTTAGCGGAAGGCAGCTCATCATCCAAGATGCCCTTCACTTCAAAGGTTGATCCTTGATTCTAGTTATTCACCGTCGCAAATAATCGTCCTCTCTGCGCCTAAACAAGAGACCTTGGGTGTAATACATGATCTCTGTGCTCATTTCAATATGGTGTTTGGCTCCACAGTTCTTCAGGTACTTTATATTATCATCTACACTTGTAACCATAAGCTACATTTTATATTTTTGCGCATAAGTTATATATCATCTTGGAGTACACATTTTGTACTAATATTATGTTCTATGCTCAATGAAGAGTTTCTCCATGGATGGCCTATCAATGGTGCTGGATTCTGTCAAGATCTTATATATCCAAATGAATAGTTCTGATCTGAACAAGATTATTGGCTTGCTGCAATGCTTTCCATGTCTGGAGAAGTTGTATATAAAGGTGATAATTTCACGCACATTGGAAGCCCGAATATAGTGTAGTAGAATTTACCGTTCAGTTGTTGCTCTTTTGACACTCTTTTTTTAGACCTTAATTTTTTTCAATCTTCATGTCTATTTAGGCAACAAGACGGGGTAAGAAAGTTATAACCAATCAGTGGATTCGTAAGCACCGGGATTTTCTCACTTCTCATGACATTCGATTGAAGACAATAACGCTAGAACGATATGTAGCCAACCATGCAAACACTAGATTTGTCACATTCTTCCTGCTGAATGCGAGGTTACTATTGTCCATCGGGCTTAAGTTTATCAGCAGCATGGTTTTGACGGATGGGTATGTCAAAGAGAAAAAAAGGATTTTCACGTGGGCAAAAGAGCTTCTGAACGTGTCGGGCTTCTATTTACAACATATTATGGTCATAATCCAGTAGATTTTATGACCCAGGATGTTCATTCTATGGACCTGACCGATCCATTTGGTATGAATCGCCGAAAATAGTGCAGGAGTTAGATGCTGTTCCTTTTCAACTGGTTTTGTCTAAACACGATGAACAATTAACCTCGTGCTTTTATGCAGTTTGTAAGCTGGAGTTAGATGTTCTTGCCCTTTTCAACTCGGCTGTGACTGTCATATTTTATTTGAAACAAGGAAAATGGCTTGCCATTCGTTTAATTTAGAGTGAAATATTGTAACAAATCCCAACCAAGGGAAATAACATCACTCTCGTCGACTGCTTGAGCTCACTGTGCATTACAGAAGCCAAGTGATTAGCCCCCACTAGCACCCACAAACTTATTTCGAACAAGCACATCAAATGGGTTGTAAATTTTCATAGAAAAGGCAGCATGACCGTGACAGATTTGGATTCTGACATTTGGGACCCATAAGGAAATAGCTTTGTCCAAGGTGGTGTCGACTTACTAGCCCGATCAACAAACGATTCTCGCTTACGATCGTTGGATTGACATCCAACATCTGTCGTGTATCTTCTATCTCTTGTCTTCTTCTTCCGGCCGCCCAAACCAAACCACCCGTCGGCTCACTTTGCTCCCGCCTCCCATGGCTGGTTGCGCCTCCACCGCCCTACCGTACCCTCCAATGTTGGCCAGTCCCTTCCTCTATTCCCCCACACGTCATGTTATTCTCCGGCGACATTAGCCCCAACACGCACCCGCACCCGAACCAGTCAACCCTCGTACTCCCCTCCGCCTGCGACTAGACCGGTGCATCTTCCATGGCTCCTGTTCATTCCGTCTGAGGCCTCGCCGTCGTCCTCCGCCTTCGTTCGCTCGCCATGCGCGGTCTG
Source organism: Aegilops bicornis (assembly GCA_021605145.1). Taxonomy (NCBI): domain Eukaryota; kingdom Viridiplantae; phylum Streptophyta; class Magnoliopsida; order Poales; family Poaceae; genus Aegilops; species Aegilops bicornis. The sequence continues at coordinate 490,566,600 of CM038673.1, forward strand.
CCGCCCTCTTGCGTTGTCAACATCGTCAACAACTAAGAGTAACAAGGAGATGACTGTACGTGGAGAGGATGACAGTAGGGACCCACCAGCGTCATGGCAGTACGCAAGCAAGTGCCTCGTTATTACAATCCCAAAAATGGTTCCTCCTAATGGTTGGACATCTGGGGCTCACGCCATTGTTAATGTAGTCAATAAACGAGAGAATTACACTACGGCGGTGACACTGTGGGACCAGCAGGTCATAGCTTGTTGTTTTTGTGGAACAAACAGTTGTTATTTATAGTAGTTTTAGCAATTGATTAGGGTAACAACGGGGTTGTCTTAAAGTGTGGCCCGTCTAGCCAAAGTTTTATTTATGTTTGCCACATCATGAGCCCAGTTGTGTTTTTTTCTTGCTGAAAATGGCTAGCCCAGTTCTTTTTTTCCAAAAATACCCAAACAAGGCCTACTTGCTTTATCAACCCTGTTGGTCTGCAAATATTTCAAGATAAGGAGAGTTTCATTCGTTTTGCCCAGAAATGGGCTGTACATTTTTAAAACATATCAAACCGGGAATTAGTTTCAAATTTTTTTCATTAAAAGATTTTAAATTCCATTGATTTTTATGCCTGGACAATTATGTGGATTTTATATTTATATAAATTATCTTTTCAAAATAGTTTGAATGTGACTCGATATTTCTGGATTAAAAACAGTTGACCGCACCGAAATATGCAAAAATTCGTATAATTTTTAACCGTGGCCACAATATGGGGTGTAATGCTAACAAAAAGAAGATGGGCGTCAAAAAAATCATAAGAATTAGCAAATGGGTTGTAAATTATTAGAAATAATGGCAGATGGGTTGTATGTTGTTTTCCACAAATTTGAGGCTGACTTGTGCACCTACTATAGGTTGACGCGTATGCTTTCCTAAAAAAAGGTTGACACACACGCAACGCCGTGTTAACTTAGTCAACACACGAGAGCAGTGACTGTTGGATGTCCATCCAACGCCGTTGTGCTTCTTCAATCTCTGATCTTCCTGCTCCAGCCACTCAAACAAGCGCCGATGGGACTGCCTGCTCCCTCCTCCTGTGGCTGGCTATGCTTCCGCGCAGGCCTCACCGCCCCACCGTACTCCCATCGCTGGCCTAGCCATCCCTCTACTCACCCACACCTCCTATTATTCTCCGGCGACGGAAGACGAACCAGTAAACCCTCATACTCCCCTCCACGAGGGAAACAACTGTCGAGTCTTCCCTGGCTCCGTGTCATTCCCTTCCTAGGCCTCGCCATCGTCCACTGCCTGGTTCTCTCGGCATGGCGTGGTCAGCGTGGTCAACGAACAACCTCCATCGGAAGTGGATTGTACGTGGAGAGGCTCAAAGCTGGGTCCACAGCAGCACGCAAGAAATGCATCCTTATTACACGCAAAATAATGATTCGTCCACCTGACAGCTGGGACCCACCAGAAGGGCCTCTATATTTCATGAAAAAATGTTCCCCCTCTGACAGGTCGGACCCACCAGCTATATCGTCGCATGCAAGGAAGTGCCTCCTTATTACGCACAAAAAAATGAATACCCCCTGCTAGCTGGGACCAACCATAGTGGGAGGCTAACTTGTGGGCCTACTAAGTTGACAGGGACGGAGGGCTTTGTCAATTTAGTCAATATGGATGATTCTAGCTCCAGTGACCGTACGATGTCCATCCAACGGCCGTAGTGCTTCTTCAACCTCTGGTCTTCTTGCTCCAGCCGCCCAAACCAGCGCCGGTCGTGTTGCATGCTCCTGCCTCCCGTGGCCGGCTGTGATGCCGCGGAGGCCTCACCGCCCCCTACTACTCCCACCGTTGGCCAGGCCATCCACTCACCCACACCCCCTGTTATTCTGCGGCGACGGCAGCCTCACACCGCAGCCACACCAGTGAACCCTCGTACTCCTCTCCGCGTGGGCTTCCACTGCCGCGTCTTCCCCGGCTCCGTGTCGTTCCCTTCCTAGGCCTCGCCATCGTCCACTGCCCTGGTGCTCTCGGCACGGCGTGGTCAACGTGGTAAACGAACGGCATCCATCAGAAGTGGACTGTACGTGGAGAGGCTGACAGCTGGGTCCACGGCCGCACACAAGGAAATTCCTCCTTATTACGCGCAAAATAATGATTCCTCCACCTGACATCTGGGACCCACCAGAAGGGCCTCTGTATTTTGCGAAAAAATGTTCCCGCCGCTGACAGCTCGGAACCACCAGCTATATCTTCACAAGCAAGGAAGTGCTTCCTTCTTATGCACAAAAAATGAATACTCCCCCTGCTAGCTGGGTCCCACCATATGGGAGGTTGACTTGTGGGCCTACTAAGTTAACGCGGATGGAGGGCTTTGTCAACTTAGTCAATATGAATGATTCTAGATCCAGTGACCGTATGATGTCCATCCAACGGCCGTAGTGCTTCTTCAACCTCTAGTCTTTTTGCTCCAGCCGCCCAAACCAGCGTCGGTCGTGCCTCGTGCTCCTGCCTCCCGTGGCCGGCTGTGATGCCACGGAGTCCTCACCGCCCCCTACTACTCCCACCGCTGGCCAGGCCATCCACTCACCCACACCCCCTGTTATTCTGCGGTGACGGCAACCTCACACTGCAACCGAACCAGTGAACCCTCATACTCCTCTCCGCATGGGCTTCCACTGCCGCGTCTTCCCTGGCTCCGCGTCGTCCCCTTCCTAGGACTAACCGTCGTCCACCGCCCTGGTGCTCTCGGCGCGGTGTGGTCAACATGGTCAAGGAACGACTATCGGAAGAGTACTGTATGTGGAGAGGCTGACAGCTGGGTCCACGGCAGCAGCAAGGAAGTGCCTCCTTATTATGCGCAAAATAATTATTCCTCCACCTGACAGCAGGGACCCACTGGACGGGCCATCATATTTCGTGAAAAAGCCGTTTACCCCCTGACTGCTGGGACCCACCAGCTACATCTTCGCATGCAAGGAAGTGCCTGACAGTCGGGACCCACCTGGTCGAAGCGTACGTAGTGTTGTCATTCTGGTCGCGAACGTGTACGTACATACTGGCCAATCGGTCACTTTGCAATGATGAACCGTGGTCGAGTTAGTAGCGGCACATGTCATAGTAGAGCCCCCCACATAGTAGTTCAGGCTGTCCCGTCTAAACTGTGTGCACGTACATACAGCCACAGGCCAAAAAATACGGCCACGTACGTACATACGGGCAGGGTCGCGAACGCATACTCGCGCATACGTACGGCCAGGGCTCGTGTACATGGCTGGGTCGGAACGGAGAAACTGCATCGTCGTCGTGTTCATGGGGAGGCAACGGAATGCGTCGTGTTCATGGGGAGGCAAAGGAATACGTCATGTTCATCGGGAGCCAGCCGTCTTGGACAGAACAGCCGATCGAAACAAGGCCTGGCATACTGCAGAATGGAGGAAACGGCCTTGTGTTCGACCGGCCACGGTCGAAACGGGATCCTGTTCATTGGGAGGTGCGGCGTCCGCAAGCGGAGGAAACAGATTTCTCTTGGACCTCCTACGGTCGAAACGGGTCCTGTTGATCGGGAGGGGTGTGGCGTACCGCAAAACGGAGGAAACGGACTTGTGTTGGAGCGCTACGGTCGAAACGGGGGTCCTGTTCATCAGGAGGGGTGTGGCATACCGTAAAACGGAACCCCACGGGATACTGTTCATCTCTACCGTCGATGTCCTCCAACCTCCACGGGCTACTATTCATCCACCGTCGAACTCCTCCAGCCTCCACCTGCGATTGTTCATCCACCGGCTCCTATTCATCCAGCCTCCACCGCTCCTCCACCAGCTACTATTCAACCAGCCCTCTCCATGGGGTCCTGTTCAACCACCCGTCCACGGGTTACTGTTCATCCAGCCCTCCACCAGCTACTGTTCAACCAGCCCTCCACGGGGTCCTGTTCATCCAGCCCTCCACGGGGTCCTGTTCATCCACCCCCAACCGGCTCGACCGGGGTCCTGTTCATCCAGCGGCAGTGGCCTCTCCTACCACGGGGTCCTGCTTCATCCAACCCCCCACTAGGAACTGTTCATCCAAACCCCCCAACAACGCTCATTGTTCATCCAGAGGCAGCATCGATCGGCTTCAGTTAGCAGCAGTAGCGAAGGAATCACTCGGGTTCAGTTAACAGCAAGGGATCGATCACTCGGGTTCAGTAACGTAGCTAGTGCAATCGCTCGGGTTCAGTTAGATCCCAACGCCTCGCTCGGGTTCAGTTAGAGCGCAACGCCTTGCACACATGCACGTACGTGTACAAGAGAAACGCAAACCTCCATGCATCGCTCAGCCCCGACCACCCACCGTAACCAGGAACGCCCTGATATTTCCCTCGCCCTCGCTTCTACCACGGTTTTTCCATCATGGACGGCCCAAAGAATGTCATGCAGCTGCGTCTCCGGCCCGCCCAGGACGAAAAGCCCATTCTCTGTGATGATTTTTTGTCATAGAAGTAGGAGCCCACCACATCTATGATGATTCCGGGTTTTGTCATAATAGTTGTCATAGAAGTGTCATAAGCATGACAGAAAATTATTCCATTCGGCCCAAAATGTCACGGATGTGTCTTTTTTTCTAGTGAGAACATACAGGCTCAGATGTCGCAGCACACCTAGTGGATGAACATGTTTTCGGCTCCTCCACCAGGCCCCACACAGGATACACAGCATGACCATGGAGAGTATGAGATTCCTCCTCGTAACATTAGGGCACCCAACAGGATGGGATGGATGCCGCCTGTAGATCCGCCTCCCCGCCAGGCCAGACGTCGTCAGTGACGCTACTATATATCGGTAGAGACATGACCATCTATTTCTGTACGAGACTTATGTATATTCTATGTATGAGACAAATGACTATGTACTTATGTATGAGACATATGCCTACTCTATTTTAGTACTCTGTTATTCAAACTACAACATCATATTTAGATAGAACATAATGCTCATACAACAAGACAGTACAAACAACTAGATAGAAGTACATCTAAATTAAACTGTACATACGACTTAACTGACAACATACAACATAAAAACTACATGAAGTCATCATCATCATCCTCCATCAATGCAGAACTCTTGCCCTTCGACAATGAAGAACTCTTGCCCTTCGACTATGAAGAACTCTTGCCCTTCGACGATGCAGAACGCTTGCCCTTCGACGATGAAGAACTCTTGCACTTTGATGATGCAGAACCTGGAAGCGGCGGCATGAAGATATCATCTTCATCCTCGCTGTCGGCACTCCATAAATAAGTATGTTTTGCTCCGAACTTTAGGTACCTTCCACACTTTAGGTATCTTCCATGCAACCTCAGAAGTTCTTTCCGTATCTCCTCAAAGGTCCTGGAAGGCCACCCGCACCTACTTAATCCGTGAGCTAGCTCATTCAGTAGGGTGTCACTACTGATGAGTTATTCCGACGGAACTAATATGTTGTCAACCCTGAAATCAGTGGCTAAACGCAAAAGACATTCGGACATACCAGTGTGAAAACTATGATCAAAAGGATATCCGGACATCTTGGCGAGACTACGAGACTATGCTAGAATGCTTACCAATGTTAGTGCCGAGGGTGTTTTATAGGTTGAGAACACAAAGAAAGGCGGGAACTCGGTAGCGGGAACATATGGCGGGAGATACTAGCGGGAACTACAGAGCAGGAAAATATGGCGGGAACGACAAAGTGGGAAAATATGGCGGGAAAAAGCAAAGCGGGAAAATATGGAGGGAACTAGAGAGCGGGAAAATTTTGCGGAAAATGTCGGCCCATGATATAAGTGGAGATCGTACGGGGCAAAGATGGTGGCATGCACCAGTCGGCCTGCGGCTGGCCAATTAGTGCCTATCGGCCAACAGATGGTTGATTAGTCCAGTCGGCCCACAACTGGCCGAGAGGAGTCCAGTCGGCCCACAGCTGGCCGTCAGGATCTGAACTGGTGGCCGACAGGCCATTCGGCCAGCAGCAAGCCGATAGGGATTCAGTCGGCCCGTTGTGGGACGACTAGGTCCAGTCAGCCAGCAGCGAGCCGACGGTGTATTATTACTGAAAATAAATATTTCAGCGTAATATTTGTGCAAATTAATTAAAAATGTATTATTTAAAAAAATTAGCCAATCGCCCAAGCTCACCGGCACCCTCATACCAGGCCAAATATGAGACCGATATGGAGGCGTCCGGGCATGCCTGGGTGTGTCCGCCACGTAGACCCGACTGTCATACCCCATCTCAGATTGCATCAAATCCACGCCCTCGCCCTACCGGATCAATTTGCTCTCTCCCCTCTTCTTCCTCCTTTGCAACGTCTGTCTTGTAGCTCCGCTGCCTCATGCACTCCACAGTCGTTCCAAGCCTCTGCGCCGCTAGCACGCACAACACACCTCTCTCCCGCCCTCGCCGCTTGGGACATCTCGTCAGCCCGGACGCTGCCGCGTACACCCGGCAACTCTCGGGCTCCCCCATGTGCTCTATATGTTTTGACACATTGCCTGACCTGGTTTTTTGTGATCTTTTAGGGAACGATGAATTTCGATGCTTCGGAATACAAGGGGTATGGACCGACGGAGCTTGATCAAATTATTCAAGATGATTTCTTTGATTCGTCGGATTCAGACGAAGAAGTGCACATGATCATGCTCATGAGCATGCAAGAGGAAATGGACGTGGAGCATATTCTCAACTTTAATGGCTTGATTAAAGGGAGATGAGTGATCAATCGGGATAGGTTGTTCGGAGCACGAATACTGCACAAGAACTACTTTGGTCTAAACCAACTTTTGCGGATGGTCCATGGTTTCTTCGCCGTTTTCGCATGCGGAAACCATTGTTTTTGCTCATTGTGGAGGGAGTGGTGGCACACGATGACTACTTCAACCTTACAAGGGATTGTTGTGGCCAACTATCTTTTTGTGTTAAGCAGAAATGCACGGCTGCTCTGAGGATGCTTGCACTTGATACTGCCGCAGATGCCGTTGGTGAGATGGTCAGGATGACAGAGAACACATGCCTGAAGACTACTGTCAAGTTTGGCCGCGCCGTGGTGCAGGTGTTTTGGGCAGTGTATCTGAGAGAACTAAATGTGCAGGAGAAAAAAAAGTTATTGACTATTGGAGAGGCCAGAGGGTTCTGAGGAATGCTCAAATCAATTGATTGTCTGCATTGACAATGGAAGAACTCTCCCAAAGGTTTGCAGGAATGTATCAGGTCACATCAAAGAGGCCACCATCATACTAGAAGCAGTAGCATCACATGACTTGTGGATTTGGCATGCTTTCTTTGAAATGTCAGGTTATCACAATGATATCAACGTGCTTCAATGATCTCCGGTGTTCAAGAGGCTTTGTAACAGGGAATCGCCGCCATGCAACTACACCGTCAACGGCCGTGACTACAACATGTCATACTATTTTGCCGATGGCATCTATCCTCTTCGGCAGCGTTCTGAAGACCATATTTGAGTCACAGGGCAACAAACAAAGCCACTTTGCTGTTGGGGAACGTAGTAATTTCAAAAAAAATCCTACGCACACGCAAGATCATGGTGATGCATAGCAACGAGAGGGAGAGTGTTGTCCACGTACCCTCGTAGACCGAAAGCGGAAGCGTTAGCATAACGCGGTTGATGTTGTCGTACGTCTTCACGATCCGACCGATCAAGTACGAACGCACGACACCTCCGAGTTCAGCACACGTTCAGCCCGATGACGTCCCTCGAACCCTGATCCACCCGAGTGTTGAGGGAGAGTTTCGTCAGCATGACGGCGTGGTGACGATGATGATGTTCTACCGACGCAAGGCTTCGCCTAAGCACCACTACAGTATTATCGAGGTGGACTATGGTGGAGGGGGGCACCGCACACGGCTAAAAGATCAACCGATCAATTATTGTGTCTAGAGGTGCCCCCCTGCCCCCGTATATAAAGGAGCAAGGGGTGTGCGGCCGGCCAAGGGGAGGGCGCGCCAGGAGGAGACCTACTCCTACCGGGAGTAGGACTCCCCCCTTTTCCATGTTGGACTAGGAGAGAGGGGGGAAGCGGTGGAGGGGAGGAAGGAAAGGCGCGCCCCCTCTCCTTGTCCTATTCGGTTTGGGGGAGGCGCGGCGGCCCTGGCCTCCTCTCCTCTCTTGCACCAAGGCCCACTGAGGCCCATTAAGTTCCCTGGGGGTTCCGGTAACCTCCCGGTACTCCGGTAAAATCCCGATTTCACCCGGAACACTTCTGATATCCAAACATAGGCTTCCAATATATCAATCCTCGTGTCTCGACCATTTCGAAACTCCTCGTCATGTCTGTGATCACATCTGGGACTCCGAACAACCTTCGGTACATCAAAACATATAAAGTCATAATATAACTGTCATCGTAACGTTAAGCGTGCGGACCCTACAGGTTCGAGAACTATGTAGACATGATCAAGACACGTCTCCGGTCAATAACCAATAGCGGAACCTGGATGCTCATATTGGCTCCCGCATATTCTACGAAGATCTTTATCGGTCAGACCGCATAACAACATACATTGTTCCCTTTGTCATCGGTATGTTACTTGCCCGAGATTCGATCGTCGGTATCTCAATACCTAGTTCAATCTCGTTACCGGCAAGTATATTTACTCGTTCCGTAATACATCATCTTGCAACTAACTCATTAGTTGCAATGCTTGCAAGGCTTAAGTGATGCGCATTACCGAGGGGGCCCAGAGATACCTCTCCGACAATCGGAGTGACAAGTCCTAATCTCGAAATACGCCAACCCAGCATGTACCTTCGGAGACACCTGTAGAGCACCTTTATAATCACCCAGTTACGTTGTGACATTTGGTAGCACACAAAGTGTTCCTCCGTTAAAGGGGAGTTGCATAATCTCATAGTCATAGGAACATGTATAAGTCATGAAGAAAGCAATAGCAACATACTAAACGATCGAGTGCTAAGCTAACGGAATGGGTCAAGTCAATCACATCATTCTCCTAATGATGTGATCCCGTTAATCAAATGACAACTCTTTGTCCATGGCTAGGAAACATAACCATCTTTGATCAACAAGCTAGTCAAGTAGAGGCATACTAGTGACACTGTTTGTCTATGTATGCACACATGTATTATGTTTCCGGTTAATACAATTCTCGCATGAATAATAAACATTTATCATGAAATAAGGAAATAAATAATAACTTTTATTATTGCCTCTAGGGCATATTTCCTTCAGTCTCCCACTTGCACTAGAGTCAATAATCTAGTTCACATCGTCATGTGATTTAACACCAATAGTTCACATGGCTATGTGATCACCCAAATGGTTTACTAGAGTCAATAATTTAGTTCACATCGCTATGTGATTAACACCCAAAGAGTACTAAGGTATGATCATGTTTTGCTTGTGAGAGAAGTTTAGTCAACGGGTCTGTCACATTTAGAGCCGTATGTATTTTGCAAAATATTCTATGTCTACAATGCTCTGCACGGAGCTACTCTAGCTAATTGCTCCCACTTTCAATATGTATCCAGATTGAGAATTAGAGTCATCTGTATTGGTGTAAAATCTTGTATCGATGTAACTCTTTACGATGAGCTCTTTTATCACCTCCATAATCGAGAAATATTTCCTTAGTCCTCACTAAGGATATTCTTGACCGCTGTCCAGTGATCTACTCCTAGATCAAAATTGTACTCCCTTGCCAAACTCAGAACAAGGTATACAATAGGTCTGGTACACAGCATAGCATACTTTATAGAACCTATGGCTAAGGCATAGGGAATGACTTTCATTCTCTTTCTATCTTCTGTCGTGGTCGGGCTTTCAGTCTTACTCAATTTCACACCTTGTAACACAGGCAAGAACTCTTTCTTTGGTATTTCCATTTTGAACTACTTCAAAATCTTGTCAAGGTATGTACTCATTGAAAAGACTTATCAAGCGTCTAGATCTATCTCTATAGATCTTGATGCCCAATGTGTAAGTAGCTTTACTGAGGTCTTTCTTTTGAAGAACTCCTTTCAAACACTCCTTTATGCTTTCCAGAAAATTCTACATTATTTCTAATCAACAATATGTCATTCACATATACTTATCAGAAAGGCTGTAGTGCTCCCACTCACTTTCCTGTAAATCTGAGGCTTCACCGCAAGTCTCAGATAAAACTATATGCTTTGATCAACTCATCAAAGCGTATATTCCAACTCGAGATGCTTGCACCAGTCCATAGATGGATCGTTGGAGCTTGCATACTTTGTTAGCACCTTTTGGATCGATAAAACCTTACGTTGCATCATGTACAACTCTTCTTCCAGAAATCCATTCAGGAATGCAGTTTTGACATCCATTTGCCAAATTTCATAATCATAAAATGCGGCAATTGCTAACATGATTCGGACAGACTTAAGCATCGCTACGGTGAGAAGGTCTCATCGTAGTCAATCCCTTGAACTTGTCGAAAACCTTTCGCAACAAGTCGAGCTTTGTAGACAGTAACATTACTGTCAACGTCAGTCTTCTTCTTGAAGATCCATTTATTCTCAATTGCTTGTCGATCATCGGGCAAGTCAACCAAAGTCCATACTTTGTTCTCATACATGGATCCCATCTCAGATTTCATGGCCTCAAGCCATTTTGCGGAATCTGGGCTTACCATCGCTTCTTCATAGTTCGTAGGTTCATCATGATCTAGTAGCATGACTTCTAGAACAGGATTACCGTACCACTCTGGTGTGGATCTTATTATGTTTGACCTACAAGGTTCAGTAACAACTTGATCTGAAGTTCCATGATCATCATCATCAACTTCCTCACTAATTGGTGTAGATGTCACAGGAACCGGTTTCTGTGATGAACTACTTTCCAATAAGGGAGCAGGTCTGATTACTTCATCAAGTTCTACTTTCCTCCCACTCACTTCTTTCGAGAGAAACTCCTTCTCTAGAAAGGATCCATTTTTAGCAACGAATGTCTTGCCTTTGGATCTGTGATAGAAGGTGTACCCAGTCTCCTTTGGGTATCCTATGAAGACACATTTCTTCGATTTGGGTTCGAGCTTATCAGGTTGAAGCTTTTTCACATAAGCATCGCAGCCCCAAACTTTAAGAAACGACAACTTTGGTTTCTTGCCAAACCATAGTTCATAAGGCGGCGTCTCAACGGATTTCGATGGTGCCCTATTTAACGTGAATGCGGCCGTCTCTATAGCATAACCCCAGAACGATAGCGGTAAATCAGTAAGAGACATCATAGATCGCACCATATCTAGTAAAGTACGATTACGACGTTCGGACACACCATTACGATGTGGTGTTCCGGGTGGCGTGAGTTGCGAAACTATTCTGCATTGTTTTAAATGTAGACCAAACTTGTAACTCAAATATTCTCCTCCATGATCAGATCGTAGAAACTTTATTTTCTTGTTACGATGATTTTCAACTTCACTCTGAAATTCTTTGAACTTTTCAAATGTTTCAGACTTATGTTTCATTAAGTAGATATACCCATATCTCGCTTAAATCATCTGTGAAGGTGAGAAAATAACGATATCCGCCACGAGCCTCAACATTCATCGGACCACATACATCCGTATGTATGATTTCCAACAAATCTGTTGCTCTCTCCATAGTTAGGAGAACGGCGTTTTAGTCATCTTGCCCATGAGGCACGGTTCATAAGTACCAAGTGATTCATAATCAAGTGGTTACAAAAGTCCATCAAGATGGAGTTTCTTCATGCGCTTTACACCGATATGACCTAAACGGCAGTGCCACAAATAAGTTGCACTATCATTATCAACTCTGCATCTTTTGGCTTCAACATTATGAATATGTGTATCACTACTATCGAGATCCAACAAACTATTTTCATTGGGTGTATGACCATTGAAGGTTTTATTCATGTAAACAGAACAACAATTATTCTCTGACTTTAAATGAATAACCTTTTGCAATAAACATGATCAAATCATATTCATGCTCAACGCAAACGCCAAATAACATTTACTTAGGTTTGACACTAATCCCGAAAGTATAGGGAGTGTGCGATGGTGATCATATCAATCTTGGAACCACTTCCAACACACATCATCACTTCACCCTCAACTAGTCTCTGTTTATTCTGTAACTCCTGTTTCGAGTTACTAATCTTAGCAACCGAACAAATATCAAATACTCAGGGGCTACTATAAACACTAGTAAGGTACACATCAATAACCTGTATATCAAATATACCCTTGTTCACTTTGCCATCCTTCTTATCCACCAAATATTCAGGGCATTTCCGCTTCGAGTGACCATTTCCGTTGCAGTGTAAGCACTCAGTTTCAGGCTTTGGTCCAGCTTTGGGCTTCTTCACGGGAGTGACAACTTGCTTGTCATTCTTCTTGAAGTTCCCTTACTTTCCCTTTGCCCTTTTCTTGAAACTAGTGGTATTGTCATCATCAACACTTGATGCTCTTTCTTGATTTCTACCTTCGTCGATTTCAATATCACGAAGAGCTCGGGAATCATTTTCGTCATCCCTTGCATACTATAGTTCATCACAAAGTTCTACTAACTTGGTGATGGTGACTAGAGAAATCTGTCAATCACTATCTTATCTGGAAGATTAACTCCCACTTGATTCAAGCGATTGTAGTACCCAGACAATCTGAGCACATGCTCACTAGTTGAGCGATTCTCCTCCATCTTTTAGCTATAGAACTTGTTGGAGACTTCATATCTCTCAACTCGGGTATTTGCTTGAAATATTAACTTCAACTCCTGGAACATCTCATATGGTCCATGACGTTCAAAACGTCTTTGAAGTCCTGATTCTAAGCCATTAAGCATGATGCACTAAACTATCAAGTAGTCATCATATTTAGCTAGCCAAACGTTCATAAGGTCTGCATCTGCTCCTGCAATAGGTCTGTCACCTAGCGGTGCATCAAGGACATAATTCTTCTTTGCAGCAATGAGGACAATCCTCAGATCACGGATCCAATCCGCATCATTGCTACTATCATTTTTCAACACAGTTTTCTCTAGGAACATATCAAAATAAACATATGAAAGCAACAACGCAAGCTATTGATCTACAACATAATTTGCAAAATACTACCAGGACTAAGTTCATGATAAATTTAAGTTCAATTAATCATATTACTTAATAACTCCCACTTAGATAGACATCCCTCTAATCCTCTAAGTGATCACGTGATCCAAATCAACTAAACCATAACCGATCATCACGTGAAATGGAGTAGCTTTCAATGGTGAACATCATTATGTTGATCATATCTACTATATGATTCAGGCTCGACCTTTCGGTCTCAAAGGTTCCGAGGCCATATCTGCATATGCTAGGCTCATCAAGTTTAACTCGAGTATTCTGCGTGTGCAAAACTGGCTTGCACCCGTTGTAGATGGACGTAGAGCTTATCACACCTGATCATCACGTGGTGTGCAGGCACGATGAACTTTGGCAACGGTGCATACTCGGGAGAACACTTTTATCTTGAAATTTAGTGAGAGATCATCTTATAATGCTACCGTCAATCAAAGCAAGATAAGATGCATAAAAGATAAACATCACATGCAATCAATATAAGTGATATGATATGGCCATCATCATCTTGTGCTTGTGATCTCCATCTCAAAGCACCGTCATGATCACTATCGTCACCGGTAGCGACACCTCGATCTCCATCGTAGCATCGTTGTCGTCTCGCCAATCTTATGCTTCTACGACTATCGCTACCGCTTAGTGATAAAGTAAAGCATTACGAAGCGATTGCATTGCATACAATAAAGCGACAACCATATGGTTCCTGCCAGTTGTCGATAACTCGGTTACAAAACATGATCATCTCATACAATAAAATTTAGCATCACGTCTTGACCATATCACATCACAACATGCCCTGCAAAAACAAGTTAGACGTCCTCTACTTTGTTGTTGCAAGTTTTAGGTGGCTGCTACGGGCTTAGCAAGAACCATTCTTACCTACGCATCAAAACCACAACGATAGTTTGTCAAGTTGGTGATGTTTTAACCTTCGCAAGGACCGGGCGTAGCCACACTTTCAGTTCAACTAAAGTGAGAGAGGCAGACACCCGCGGTCACCTTTAAGCAACTAGTGCTCGTGGCGGTGAAACTAGTCTCGGCGTAAGCGTCTGGCGTAATGTCGGTCCGGGCGCTTCATCTCACAATACCGTTGAACCAAAGTATGACATGCCGGTAAGCAGTATGACTTATATCGCCCATAACTCACTTGTGTTCTACTCGTGAATATGACATCTACGCATAAAACCAGGCTCGGATGCCTTTGTTGGGGAACGTAGTAATTTCAAAAAATTCCTACGCTACGCCAAGATCATGGTGATGCATAGCAACGAGAGGGGAGAGTGTTGTCCACGTACCCTCGTAGACCGAAAGCGGAAGCGTTAGCACAACGCGGTTGATGTAGACGTACGTCTTCACAATCTGACCGATCAAGTACCGAATGCACGACACCTCCGAGTTCAGCACACGTTCAGCCCGATGACATCCCTCGAACTCCGATCCAGCCGAGTGTTGAGGGAGAGTTTCGTCAGCACGATGGCATGGTGACGATGATGATGTTCTACCGACACAGGGCTTCGCCTAAGCACCGCTCTGATATTATCGAGGTGGACTATGGTGGAGGGGGGCACCGCACACGGCTAAAAGATCAAACGATCAATTGTTGTGTCTAGAGGTGCCCCCCTGCCCCCATATATAAAGGAGCAAGGGGGGGTGCGGCCGGCCAAGGGGAGGGCACGCCAGGAGGAGTCCTACTCCTACCCAGAGTAGGACTCCCCCCCTTTTCCATGTTGGACTAGGAGAGAGGGGGGGAAGAGGTGGAGGGGAGGAAGGAAAGGGGGGGCGCCGCCCCCCTCTCCTTGTCCTATTCGGACTGGGGAGGGCGCGCCCTGCCTGGCCTCCTCTCCTCTCTTCCACCAAGGCCCACTAAGGCCCATTAAGTTCCCGGGGGGGTCCGGTAACCTCCCAGTACTCCGATAAAATCCCGATTTCACCCGGAACACTTCCGATATCCAAACATAGGCTTCCAATATATCTATCTTCATGTCTCGACCATTTCGAGACTCCTCGTCATGTCCATGATCAATCCGGGACTTCGAACAACCTTTGGTACATCAAAACATATAAACTCATAATATAACTGTCATCGTAACGTTAAGCGTGCGGACCCTACGGGTTCGAGAACTATGTAGACATGACCGAGACACGTCTCCGGTCAATAAACAATAGCGGAACCTAGATGCTCATATTGGCTCCCACATATTCTACGAAGATCTTTATCGGTCAGACCGCATAACAACATACATTGTTCCCTTTGTCATCGGTATGTTACTTGCCCGAGATTCGATCGTGGGTATCTCAATACCTAGTTCAATCTCGTTACCGGCAAGTCTCTTTACTCGTTCCGTAATACATCATCTCGCAACTAACTCATTAGTTGCAATGCTTGCAAGGCTTAAGTGATGTGCATTACCGAGAGGGCCCAGAGATACCTCTCCAACAATCGGAGTAACAAATCCTAATCTCGAAATACGCCAACCCAACATGTACCTTCGGAGACACCTGTAGAGCACCTTTATAACCACACAGTTACGTTGTGACGTTCGGTAGCACACAAAGTGTTCCTCCGGTAAACGGGAGTTGCATAATCTCATAGTCATAGAAACATGTATAAGTCATGAAGAAATCAATAGCAACATACTAAACGATCGAGTGCTAAGCTAACGGAATGGGTCAAGTCAATCACATCATTCTCCTAATGATGTGATCCCGTTAATCAAATGACAACTCTTTGTCCATGGCTAGGAAACATAACCATCTTTGATCAACAAGCGAGTCAAGTAGAGGCATACTAGTGACACTCTGTTTGTCTATGTATTCACACATGTATTATGTTTCCGGTTAATACAATTCTAGCATGAATAATAAAAATTTATCATGAAATAAGGAAATAAATAATAACTTTTATTATTGCCTCTAGGGCATATTTCCTTCATTTGCAACAATGTGGGAAGTAGCTAGGAAGGATGTGTAGAGGGCATTCGGAGTGCTTCAACCTTGTTGGGGAATTGTTCGTGGAGCTGCAATGATGTGTGAATCAGAGACTTTGTGACAGCTCATCACATGTTGTGTTATTTTGCACAATATGGTTGTCGAGGATGATGATGATGATGATGATGATGATGATGATGTTTCCCAAACCAATGATTTTGAAGTGCCTAGAGAACAAGTTCATATCCCGGAAGATCAAAATACAACTCACCTTATGAACTTTCTAGAGATACATCAGGATCTTCGAGATTAATAGGTGCACGCGTAGCTACTCAATGATCTGGTGACGTATATGTGAACCCATTATAAAAATCAAAGAGGTAATGTCTGAGTTGTGCACTTAAAATAAATTTTTATGTAAGAACTATGTATTTTCAGTACCAACATTTGTTATTTACGTGCGACATTGACGTGTATGATGAACGTGCATGGATTTGAGAGTTTGAATTTGAGATATGTGAATGCCTTCTGGATGCGTCCACGGACGTACAGGGGCACGGATTTGCCAAGTTGTAGATGCTCTTATTTAAAGACAAAGTGAATTATTGTGACCGATTAACTTGTTCCATGGCATCCTCGCAGAGAACAGTCATCGTCAACAATCAAACAAAAGTAGTACATATGTTGGTGCAAACAATTACTCCTGTACAAGTGCATGTTATCTGTAAAAAGTACTTCCTTAGTTTTTATTTACTTCTCATATTAGATTTGACTGAAGTCAAAATGCATCAAGTTTGACAAGGTTTCTAAAACAGTTTAAATATTTACAATAACAAATCTACATAATGTGGAAGTATATTCAATAATGAATCTAATGGTATGGTATTGATTTATTATTGTAATGTTAATATTTTTGTCTATAAACTTTATCAAAGTTTACAAAGTTTGCCTTTGACCAAAGATAATACGGAGTAAATAAAAATGAAAGGATCCATGTAGGTATTCATCGCCAACAAACGGGTTGTACCATTTGACTCTCTCAAGTACTCAGGGCAAAACACCATAATCACATCCTTACAGAACTTGTACATGGAGTCTAGGCGCGTAGACTCGCTCATACGGACATACTCATCAATGAGATCACCGGGAACTCCGTATGCAAGCATCCGGATAGCTGCAATGCATTTCTGATAAGAGGAGAGGCCAATCTTTCAAAGGTCATCCTCCTTGCACTCGAAATACTTATTTTATCCGACCACCCTCTCCCGAATACGGTTGAAAACATGCCTAGCTATACGGAAACTACGCCGGAATTGGTGATGTTCGAAGAGCGGATTGGGTGTCTCAAAGTAGTCATTCAAAGAAGGAAATTTCACTCTCTTGGTTGCGATTCAACGCCGGTTTGTACCCCCGGGATCGAGCCCCGGAACAACGGCCGCCGCCTACTAAGGTGGTCATGGACGACCAACACATCAGCCACCATCTCCTCATCGTCGGATGAGGAATCATCGGAGTCGCGGAGGAAATTGTGGAAAAAGAACTCGCTGACGGAGTCCATTTGTACCTTTGGGGCAAACCATTGAACAACTTGCAGGCGTCGTCGAAGAAGCTGGCCAGCGAAGAGACGCGCGCCTCCCCTGGACCAGGTAGCTGGCCTGGCGGTGTCCGGCGACGTGTCGGTGTTGTCGAAGGAGCTGCCGGGGTGCGGGGCCGAGGTGGTGCTTGTGGCGACGTCGGGGAAGAAACTGTGATGGCCCCGCAGCGAGGCGGTGGTGGCGGCAACGTGGGAACGTGGCGTGCTGCGAGGGAGGTATGTGGGTGCGGACTACTGGCGAGGGCACCAGAACTGGGCAGCGGCGGCAACGGGTTGGGTCTGGCGGGGGACTTGCTGTCGATGGGGGAGGAAGAGAATGACCTATGTGCCACTGACTGGCGGGCCAGGAGGAATAGGCGGGCGTCGCGCGCGTTCGCACCGACTCAAATGAGGCTCAAATTTGGGTCAGTAATTGATCGCCCGGTGGACGAAAAGCGGACGCACGTCCGTTTGAAACGGCACGTTGGACCAATTTTTTTGTCCAGAATCTAAACGGACAAGCGCGGAGGAAATGGATCGACGCATTGGAGTAATTACTTAAATTGGTGAGAAGAGTCACGTAATTAGCTAGACTACACTTCTGTCACAGAAACACTGAAAACGGGAGAGCCTCAAACACATGGATCGACCAGTATGCTTCAGCCTTCCTTGGCTTTTTGTACAGTGCTGGTCCTCCGTCACTCTCACTCGGGGACTCCGGAGATAGATACTCGACAACAGGAACACGTCCGCTACAGTCACTACTCCTGAATCTGAAGGAACAGCGCGTGTGCAGTAAGCGCAAAAGACGAGCAGAATTGCTATCCTCGGGAAAGCTCTACCACGTCTTCACTTCTTGCTCGGACGGACCCGCACGCGTGCGTGCTTTCATTTCTTGCAGTCTCCTTCACGCACTGACGTACTCTCGTGTGGACTAGTGGGGAGAGCTGACAAAGTTAAGTGCAACAATGAATTCAGAAGGCGCCCTGCTGGCTATTCTTGGACTCACAAGCCACAATGTGTGTTCTAGTAAGGTATTCAAAGGCACGAACTCTTGATGTTTCAAGTTCAATGTAAACAAACCAAATAAAACTAAATGTTACTACTAGTAAACTGGAGTTGATGATATTATGTCGTCTCTCCTCCACCTTGATTTTCAACCGAAGGGCAGCGCTTGCACCTGATTTAACAATTTTTGGGTTATCATCTCCTTACTAGGACCCCCTCCGCGCTCCTCTTCGCGCTCCCCTCCGCGCTCCCGCCGGCGGCCACTCCGGCCCCGGCGTCCACCCCTCGCGCAGGCGACCACTCCGGTTCCCCGGCCCTCCCCGGGTTCCGCCATGGCTTCCGGCCCTCCCAGCCGGCGATCATGGCTCGGTTTCCTCCCGCCTGCGGCCGTTGGTGTCCGGCCTCGGTCTCTCTGCATCGCTAGGATCTGCGGGTTCCTCCTCCGCGGACGCGCCTCCCCACGCCGACCGGGTGGTCGCGGACCCGGCTGCGGGCGCTGCCGGTGCGGCTCCCTGGAGGCGCCCGGGGCCCTCGCGCAAGGCTCTTTGGCGCCGTCAGAAGTGGGAGATCCAGCAAAGGCAGCTCGCGGCGGGGACTCGACCGAGGTCGCGCTCGCCTGCATCTTCTCAGGAGCGGCGTGATGTCCCGCCGGATTTCTTCGGTCTCTGCTTCAAGTGTTTCAGGGAAGGACACCGCAGGGAAGATTGCTCCTTTCCGCCGCTCTGCTTCCGCTGTGGTCTGGAGGGGCACATCTCGTCGGACTGCTCGCGTCCTCGGAGCCCTAGGCCGGAGGAGGAACTCCGGCGTGAGGCCATGGCTAAGGTAGCACGGATCGGTTCGGCAAGAGCAGCCAGGGCAAGCAGTTGTCGCCGGTGACTCGGCAGGTCGCTCCTCAGGGGAGACCCTCGTCAGTCCCGGTCGACACCGTACCTGCGGGGGCCTGGCTGGCGCTGCCTGCGACGGGCGTGTTGCCGGCGGCCATGGATGGCATCTGCGTCATCTCACGGACGCAGGAGATGGATGACATGGAGCGGCGCCTCAAGACGGCTGTGGTGGCTTACATTGGTGGTTCCAGACCTGCGGTGTCGGCGGTTGAGGCGGCGGAGGCCATTGCGGCGCAGTTGCATATCCCAAGACACAAGTTTTCAGTGCACAAGTTCTTCCCGGAGGATTTCTTAGTGGTGTTCGCCACACCAGAGCTTAGGAACAAGGCCCTGACGGCAGATTTCGTGGAGCATGAGTTCTTCAAGATGTTTTTCAGGCCATGGCTGCGGCAAGCTCAAGCGGTGACTAGGGTGATGCGCTCCCAGGTGGACTTGATGATCGAGGGCGTGCCGTCTCATGTCTGGACAAGGGATACTGCTGCTGAGCTGTTGGGTTCGGGCTGCCTGGTGGAGAGCCTTGCGCCGGAGACAGCGAACCGTGAGGATCTCTCCCTCTTCAAGCTCAGGGCATGGTGTATTGACCCGGACGAAGTTCCAGTTGCGCGGAGGCTTTGGGTGCCGGAACCTGAGGTGGAGTTCAACCCGGCGGCTCGCCGGTCAACCTCTAGGCAACTGCTGGAGTACAAGACTTTGATTCACATTGGCAGGGTCAGAGAGCACGCCGGACCTGAAGGTTGGCTACGGCCACCGAGCTCGGATGGAAGCGGGCAAAGCGGCTTGCCAGATGACTCTGGCAGCTACTCGGCAAGTGGTGAATGGTGTGTTCTCCCATGGACGCGTGGTGTCCGTGACGCTAGGGGCGGCGCGCCGGATCGCGACATCGCCGGAGGTTCGTATCGCCAGGCACTGCTGGGACGTGTGGGGCCGTCCCACTGGCGCATCCCTCCAATGGGCACGGCGTGTCCTCGGGTTCCTATTGCATCGAGGTTGGTGTTTCCCTCGCTGGCGGCGGTTGTTCCTTCTGTCCAGGTGGCGGCGGAGGCGCAGGTCCCGGCCCGCCATAGTGGATCCCCGGCCGTTGTGGTTCTCATGCGCCCGGCCACAGAGAATCCGGGCTGCTGATGTGGGCCTGGAGTTGGTGCGGCCTGTGATTGCGCGGTCGCCAAGTCTGCAAGACCGGTCGCTCATTGGTGCGCAAGAACGGTCCCGGATGGGCGGGCAGGAAAAGACTGTGGATTCGATTGTGGATGGGGAGGCGCCTTCTGCGATTGGTGCCTCCGACGTGATGGAGAGGCCCACCGAGGAGGGGCAGGGACAGAACATGGGGATTGATGCCCCTCACGAACTGAGCACGGGTTTGGAAGGCGGGCAGGCCAATGCGGTTCAGGGACAGAGCCATGGGATCGCTGCGGATCGCACTTTGGTGCCAGGCGTGGTGACTGGGCCAACCAATGCAGAGGCTGCTGCTCTGGCTGCCGCGGTGGACCCCCTGTTGCTAGATGTGGAGCGGGTAGGGGCGCAGACCGAGGTGGAGACTGGTCAAGCGCAAGTGGCTGGCCTGGTGGGTGAGCCGCACGACGCAGCCCCGGGGTGGGACCCGGTCGATGAGCTGCTGCCCCCCACTACTCTGCATGCAGAGGAGCGCGCGGTAGGCTGTGTTGATGGAGCCAATGGGCAAGTGGGGATTGGCGACAGCGGCGTCCGAGATTGCATGATTGAACCAACGGCTGTAGACGCAACTGTTTGCATGGATGTCGACGTCCACATGCATGTACCAATCGGTTCCTGTGACGTTTCTCTACCTCCCAAAGAGCAGATTGCTGTGGCTAATATCAAGGCGTTCTGTGCGGGCTTAATGAAAAAACTGGCACCACCGCTACTTAAGGAGATTGAAGCTGTGCGTGGAAAGGGTCTGGAGTACACACCTCGCCGTACCACTCGCTCTGCTACGGTGAACGCACCACGGAAGTCTAAAGCATCGGCAGCTGAGACGGTGCTCCTCAAAGAGTTAGGCATCACGCCAGAGGGTTTGGCGGCTTTTGACGAGACCATTGCACAACTCAGGCAGATGTTTGACTCCCCCATACAGGAACCGCAGCTTCGTGCAATCGCCGCGATTTTTGGCAAGGCCGTCCCTTTTGACCTTGGCCAGGAGGTTGCCCCGAAGGTGGCATTGCTTTCCTAGTTGGCGAGCGTTGGTGCATGTGTCGATATCATGTCGTCGACCAAGATGGAGTTGGTGTGCTGGAACGTGCGTGGCTTGAACAACCCGGTGAAGAAAAAGGCGCTGCAGGAATTCGCGGATTCTACGCACCCGGCGATTTTTTGTATTCAGGAGACTAAGCTAGCCTCTATCAACTCTTTTACGATTTTGCAATGCCTGGGCCCGTCGTACGACGGTTTTTTCTACTTACCGGCCTCAGATACGAGGGGTGGGATTCTCTTAGCTTGGAACTCGGTGTTGGTGAGCATTACGAACTGCGTACGTGATACGCACTGCGTGACTAGGTATGTGACCCCGGTCGACGGTTCACCTTGGTGGCTAACTACGGTGTACGGACCGCAAGAGGACAACGACAAGATACTCTTCCTAGAAGAGCTCGCAGCGAGAAGAGACTTGTGCCCGGGCGCTTGGATGGTGATCGGGGACTTTAACATGATACTCCAAGCCTCGGACAAAAGTAACTTGCATCTTGATAGGAGAATGATGCGCAAATTTCGCCAATTTGTGGATGGCAATGGGCTTAAGGAGCTATACCTACATGGTCGCGCATTTACTTGGAGCAATGAAAGGGAAGTCCCTACCCTCACTAAAATAGATAAGGCCCTTGTTTCGGTGGATTGGGAGATTGACTATCCGGACTGCCTGCTACAAGCTATGTCAACTTCGGCATCGGATCACTGCCCTCTGCACCTTGCTTTAAATGATAATTTGCATCCGCAACGACGTTTCAGATTCGAGGTGTTCTGGACGAGGCTCGAGGGTTTTGATGAAGCAGTCAAGGAGGCTTGGGTGTGTGATCCCCATATTCACGATCCCTTCAAAAGGCTTGATGCACTGCTTAGAAACGCAGCTCGGTACTTAACAGCATGGGGACAAAGGAAAGTTGGTAACGTCAAGTTGCAGATCGCGATGGCTAACTGGATTATCTTCCAGCTTGACGTGGCTCAGGAACGACGTTTGCTTTCGGCTGGAGAGATTTGGTTGCGTCGAACGCTCAAACTCGTTGTGCTCGGCCTTGCCTCTCTTGAACGCACTATCGCGAGGCAAAGGTCACAAATTCGATGGCTTCAGGAAGGAGATGCGAGTACCAAACTGTTTCACCTCATGGCAAATGGTAGAAAAACTAAAAACTTCATTCCGGCGATATTGCATGACGGCAACCTTATCACGGACCAGCACGGCAAGGAGGATATCTTTTTCCAAACTTACAAACAGTTGCTAGGCTCGGCAAGAGAGCGCGAGAACACTATTGATCTAGAGTTCCTTGGGATCCAACGGTGGACCTACTGGATCAGGAAGCATATTTCACGGAGGAGGAAGTTTGGGCCACGATTAAGGACATGTCTGCCGATCGTGCTCCGGGTCCGGATGGGTTTATTGGCCTCTTTTTTCAGAAGGCTTGGAGCACTATCAAAGGAGACTTACTTGCCGCAATACACCATCTCTTTCTTGGCAATGGCCGCGGCTTTGGAAGACTAAACCAGGCCCTGATTACTCTTATCCCTAAGAAGGCCGGTGCATGTCTTGTGGGAGATTTCCGTCCCATCAGTTTGGTACATAGCTTGCCCAAGATCGGCTCCAAGTTACTCGCCAATCGGTTGCGGCCGCATATGAATGAGCTAGTTCACTCCAATCAATCGGCTTTCATCAAGGGGAGAAATCTACACGACAATTTCTTGCTCGTAAGACAGGTGGCTAGATCCCTACATCGCCGGAGAGCTAAAGGTGTTTTACTCAAGTTGGATATCTCGCGTGCGTTTGACACCTTATCTTGGCCATTCCTATTCGAGGTTCTTCGTGCCAAGGGATTTTCAGACATTTGGCTGTCCTGGATTGCGACCTTGCTCTCTACGGCCAGCTCACGAGTGGTGGTCAACGGGCACGCGGGACCAAAATTCGCTCATGCTCAAGGGCTACGGCAAGGCGATCCGGTCTCGCCGTTGCTTTTTGTAATTGCCATGGATGTCCTAACATCGCTTATCACGAAAGCTCAGGAGATTGGAGTCTTGAGTATGATGATGGGTTGCACCCCCATGCAACGACTTTCCATCTACGCGGATGATGTGGTTCTATTTATTAGACCTACCATCCCGGATCTTAGATTTGTCAAGGAGGCCTTGCATATATTTGGGACTGCTTCGGGACTGAACATAAATTACTCCAAGTCCACGGCCATCATGATTAGGGACGATGAAGGTGACAAGGAGTTGGTGGCGGGCGCCATGCCCTGGAGCATGGACTCTTTTCCTTGTAAGTACACGGGCTGCAGCTGTCCATATGGCAATTGACACGCTTCGAATGGCAACCGATTGTGGATACTGTGCTCAATTTCATGCCAGTGGCAAAAAGGGATGATCACTAGGGCTGGGAGGTCACCCCGGTACATGACGTAGTGATGGCGCGCCCACTCACCATCTTATCATAGCGGATGCTCCTAAATGGGCAATTGAGCAAGTTAATAAACGGTGCAGAGCTTTCTTTTGGGAAGGATCGGAAGTGATTCATGGTGGGAAATGCCTTGTGGCTTGGC
This sequence comes from Aegilops bicornis, assembly GCA_021605145.1. Lineage (NCBI taxonomy): Eukaryota > Viridiplantae > Streptophyta > Magnoliopsida > Poales > Poaceae > Aegilops > Aegilops bicornis. Next base: position 490,590,842 of record CM038673.1, read on the forward strand.
AAAGGGTTTGCAGGCCTAAAGAACTAGGTGGCCTCGGACTGCTAGATCTATACCGTCAAGGCCTGGCTCTAAGGTTGCGTTGGGAGTGGCTGAGACGTACTGACCCTAGCCGACCTTGGCATGGGCTCCCGATGGCGAGCGACCCTCAGGTGCAGAGGGTGTTTGACATCCTTGTGCATTGGAAACTTGGTGATGGCAACAAGGTGCTGTTTTGGAAAGATAGATGGATGGATGGTGGAACTGCTAAGGAGATTGCTCCGGGCATATGGAGCAAGGTTCGCACTCAGACGGTGAACAAGCGGACAGTGTATGATGGATCGACGAACCAATCACTGGGCATGGACATCTCAGAGATCTTACCACCGATGATCTAGTCCAGCTAATCAAGCTTTGAGAGATTGCTATTGCAACACATCTTGACCCTACCCAAAGAGACGAGGCGATATGGCCTCGAACTCCAAGCAAGTCTATACCTCGGCCTCAGCTTATCAGATGCTATTTAAAGGTGCAATCAGTGTGGCCTATGCGCGTTGAGTTTGGAAATGCTGGGCGCCCCTTACCTGCAAAATCTTCTTGTGGCTTGCGATACAACATAGAATTTGGACTTCGGACCGGAGGCTTCGGCATGGACTACAGGATGACCCCTCCGCCTGCTATCTATGTGTTCAGGAGGAGGACAACGTGGAGCATCTTCTCATCCAATGCATCTACTCACGGCGGGTATGGAACATGATCTTGTCCAACGTAAGGATTGCGCCAACCCTAGCGCCGGTGGTGAATGATAACTTGGAATCGTGGTGGGGTAGCACCCGTAAACTGATTCACAAGGAGTCTCGTAGTGCTTTTGATAGCCTGGTGATTTTGGTGTGTTGGCATTTATGGAAGCAACGAAATGCTCGAGTCTTCCATCCGGCGACTCCATCTATTACCGCCTATGAATTAGTTTCTAGAATTCTTGATGAGCTGCGCATGTGGGCGACAGCGGGTAGGTGTGGAGTTGACATCATTGTGTGAGGAGTTAGCTTAGTGTGTGGAGTTGGAGTTGGCCACGGCCTCAGTCGGCTTGTGACTGGTGGCTATGCTTGTAACACTCTTGTACATTTCTTTCACTCCTCTATAAAGCTAAGGTACGCAATTTGCATACTCTTGAAAAAAAAATCTCCTTACTAGAGAAAAACAGACCAATCCACTCCCTCAAATAAAACAGCCATTCCCATTCGCAGTTTATATGTGTGGTCATTTCAGATGATTAGATTTTCCATCTTTCATCATTCTATATGCCAGGTAATTCGCTATCAGTCCAATTTCTCAAGCCCAACACAGTATCACACCTTGTCTGTCTCTCAAGAGCTAAATTTGATTCATTGATTCATTCCTTCAATGGGATTCCGATTCCAATTTTGATTGGACTGGAATTTGATTATAATTATTATGTTTTGGTGTCACATGGAAAGAAAATTATTCATTCTACAAAAGTTCGTTGTTACGAATTCGAACCGTGCTTCACACGGAAACGTACAAGAATTATGTCATGTGTACGATTTTGTGAAACTTCGGCATTAAAATTCTCAACCTCATTGAGTCCACACTAAAATTTTTTACGAAATTATTGAAATTTTTCGGACGACACATGTGCTAAGGAGCAACTTGAGCCTATTGGCTGGTCTGCTCGTGTAAAGATGGCTTATTAAAATTTAGAATTTAGAAATTTTAATTTCGCATTTACACGATAAAATTTTAACAAAATTACTTGAAAAATTATGGTCAGCTAGAGAGCAGAAAAAATGATGAAGAAGGGAGTGTAATATAAAATAGGGTACATCGTGTGGCAGCTGGTTAGTGATGTGTGATAATGAAAAATATACATGCATTAAAATCATGTCATGTTCTAAAGGTGGTGGTGACTTACTTCTTGGGTTGTTTTCGATCTAACCTTCGGTAGTTGAACTGATTGAACGTCGTTCTTGGATAATTTGAGGTAGTTTGATGTCATTTCGTTTTCTTATAGCCATGGTTGGTTCGCCTGCGGTGGCCTGGTCTAGTGCTCCAAATATGTGCTCGAGATGAAGAAGGACAAAGGTAATTATTACTTTCTTTTCAATAAGAATTGATGAGCTAAACTTTTTCAATAGCAGTTATGGAATATAGCAATATGAAAAATAAATTAAATAGACAAAATTGGGTGACCGGACGTAATTACAGTGAAATCACTCCAAATACATCATCTTTTGGTGTCGTCTCTTAAGAGTATGTGAATATGCTATTTTTGTACAACTACCACCAATGCATTGTATCTTACATGTTCTTTTTTGGTAGACCTCACTTTTGTTCGAATTACTCACTCCAGTTGGATGATAGTTTGAGATTTAATGATAGTTTGTATATGCATTAGATTGCGTCTAGAGACCAATATTAAAGCCTCTCGCCTCATCAATTACACGCCACATAGCCAAAAATCTAATGTGAATCTCGAAGACACGGCGTCAAGGTGAAGCATTGGGACATGGCTAACCCATTTGATGCATGACATTACATGAGGGACTGTAAAACCGGATAATAAATTAGCAAAGAAAGTTAATTGTTGTTAATTTATCCAAAAATGTCATTCATTGGGTTTAGCCAATACTGGAATTTTCTCTTTCATCTTTAACTACAGTACGAGATTTAATGATATATGCATTGCATTGCTTTTTGAGATGGTATCTAATTCAATTTAGACAATTATAGAACCTCTCGGCTAAGTATGCGTGAAGGTGGAGTACTGGAAAAGGCCTAACTCATTTTATACCCCTACACGTGGCACGTCGCAAGAGACGGTAAAAACAGATAAATTAACAAAGACTGTTATGCTCATGGGTCTATCTGTTTTATCAATGGGGCTAGACCTTAATCAATTTGGCTCCGGCGGACACAAATATCATACTCCAACCCTAGTGGGGGGCTCTGTGCAAGTAGGCTGTTTGGTTTAAACAACGGCGGATTCAGATTTACTTTTGAGGATATTATCCAAAGTTCCAAACCCTCATCCGTCTTCTACTTTCACCCCAACTCGATTACCGAGGGCTAATCGGCCGCTAATCCATTCGGCAATCACTCGCACAACCAGCCAACAAACGCTTTGATTAGTGATAACCATTGTCGCCGCCGCGCGCACAGAAGCAGCTGACCCCGTCCCGTTTATAAATAGCCGACGACACCAACTCCGTGCAGCCTAGCTCGCTCCCCCACCTTCCTCTCTCGAGTCTCCATCCATCTTCAGCGGGCTTCGGTTTTATCCTAACCCTAACCTACCCCCGCCTCTCGCAGTCTCGCCCCGTAAGCCCTAGCCTGCGCGCGATGCAGCCGACGGCCCGGGAAATGCAAGCCATGGCCGCCGCCGGCCAGATCTCCCTCGACGACCTGCGCAGCGGCCACGCCGGGGCCGGCAATGGCGCCGGCGGCGGCGTGCACGAAGACTTCCTCGACCAGATGTTCGGCAGCCTGCCGCCCTCCGCCTGGCACGACCTTGCCGCCGGGACCAAGCCCGAGGACGGAGGGCACGGCGAGGGGATGCAGCAGCAGCAGCAGCTGTTTGGGGGCCCGTACGACGACTCGGTGATGCTGGCGTCGCGGCTCCGGCAGCACCAGATTAGCGGCGGCCCTGGCGGCGCCGCCGCCTCCGCGAAGCAGATGGTGCTGCAGCAGCTCGCCGATCTGAGGCAGGGCCACCACAACAACATGTTCCTCCAGGGCATGGGCCGCTCGCCGTCCATCGGCGGCGGCGGCGGCGGGGAGGGCGGCCTGCTGCTCCCACTCACCCTCGGCAACGGCGGATCGGGCGGCGACGTGCAGGCCCTGCTGAAAGCCGCCGCCAATTCCGCCGTACTGATAATCCGTCTCCTTTTCTGGAATTAATCCAATCCACTTGCATCCTTTTTTCTCTCCTCCCCGACCTTGACGAATCGAGAACCTTTTTCCTTTGCAAAAAAGTTTACGTTTTTGTTGGCTGCGGTTTCAGGGAGGGGACGCCGGCGTCTTCGGCGGCTTCACCGGATCGCTCCAGCAGCAGCAACATTTCCAGCCGCATCCGCAGGTTTGCCGTCTGCAACACAACACATAGCTTTGCTTGCAAGATGCAACCTACCTACCGCGACACCGCCGGCGCCGGCTCACCTTCTTTCCCCCTCTCTTAACGGCTTGCTTCTCGCAGCAGCAAACGGCGCCCATGCCGAGCCAGACCTTTGGCGGAGTTGGAGGTGCTCCCGGGGGCGGGGCGCAACCACAACAACAAGCCGGGGGAGGAGGAGGCGGCGGCGCGCCGGCGCCGCCGAGGCAACGGGTGCGCGCGCGGCGAGGCCAGGCCACCGACCCACACAGCATCGCGGAGCGAGTAAGTTATCCGGCGGCGACGCAAGCTGCTACCAGTGTAGTGTTACTGGCTATTTTGGCCGGCAATTAAGCTTCTGGAGAATAAAACCAAGGGGAGCAGTTAGCAGTAATGTAATCAAATCAGTTCCCGTGTTTTGTTATTGTTTCCTTGGTTTGGATCGTTGTGGCTTCCGCTAACTACCATTATTCCTTTGTCCTTTTGGATGTCCCGCTACTGTTCGTGTTCTTCTCTACTCCTGTGCAGTTTACTCACGTAGCTCCACGGAAATCTTCTTCGTCTCTACACTAGTTAATGTTAGATTTCTCCTAGTGAAGGTGAACTAATCGTTCTTGCTGGTCGTCGATGTTTCGCAGCTTCGCCGGGAGAGGATCGCCGAGAGGATGAAGGCCCTGCAAGAACTGGTGCCCAACGCCAACAAGGTGAGCAAAGATATGAGCTCAAGAACGATGATCCTCAGATTGTGCTTGTAGTTGTGGCGAAGCTAGCTTAATTTGATTCTTCGAGCTAGATCCAAGCGGTCGAAGACGAGAGCTTCATCACTAGGGTTTTGGTTGGGAAGCTGCCGGTTTATTATTGCATATACTCAAATCAGTTCAATGCCGGCCGGGGACGGATTAAAATAGGGGCTTCAACAGTAGCCGATGGAACAAAAAAGTTGGAGCCATCAGGTTGAGATTTCATCGAGTTTGCTTTGCAGTACTACTACCGGTGGGCGCGCGCGCGCGTGGGGCACATTTACCCGCACGTTGGCCTACTTGACCACCGCCGTGCTCCCTCGGCAACCGCGCGTGCTCCATGCTGGGGTCTGCCATGCCAGCCATGGCTTTCCCTGCCCCTAGAATCCCTGCCGTCTTGCTCGGGTCTCGTCCCGTCGCTCGCCGGCCGGCGCCGGCTCCGAGAGCCTTGACTTGACAGCGCTTTTGTTTCGAGCTTGCTGCCTGCCCGTTTCCATGGGTACCTTTCACTGTTGTTGCTCAATCTCCGTGCATGACATGCGTGCGCGTGTATGGTGTGGCTGCAGACGGACAAGGCGTCGATGCTGGACGAGATCATCGACTACGTCAAGTTCCTGCAGCTCCAAGTCAAGGCAAGCTCACGAACTCTATAGTATCATATGCATGAATTAATCTCCACAGTCTACTCTACTGACGCTGTTCCGTTGCGTCATGAAATGTACTGACATCTATGCGAACACACACGCAGGTGCTGAGCATGAGCCGGCTGGGGGGCGCCGCTGCCGTCGCGCCGCTCGTGGCCGACATGTCCTCGGAGGTAGCCCTCGCCACTCGCACTCTCTCCCATATGACCAGCGCAGTACGAGCGCGCTCTTCCTCTTCGCCTCGATCGCTTTCTCTCCCTCTCTCTCTCTCCATCTTTTCCGCGCTCGAAAGAATCGCCAGGATGTGACCAAGCTTTTCAGCGGCACGGCCGATAGCCACTGCCATGCCACAGTGGCTCGCGTGCCGCCGTGCGAAATGACGCGGCTGCCCCCTGCACCGGCCGTCGTACGTCGTACCACTGTACTGATACGGACCATGTGCGTGTGTGCTTGTGCTTGCAGGGGCGAGGCGGCGCGGCCGCCGGAGCGGCGGACGGGAGCGACGGCCTGACGGTGACGGAGCAGCAGGTGGCCAAGCTGATGGAGGAGGACATGGGCGCCGCCATGCAGTACCTGCAGGGGAAGGGCCTCTGCCTCATGCCGGTTTCCCTCGCCTCCGCCATCTCCTCCGCCACGTGCCAGCTCCGCCCCCCGGCAGCCGCGGCCGGAGGCCCCTTCACCGCCGCGCAGCACATGAGCGCCGCCATGCGCATGAGCGTCGGCGACGGCGGCGTGCCGGCGTCGCCGAGCATGTCGGTGCTCACGGCGCAGTCGGCCATGGCCAACGGCGTAGCCTGCGCCAACGACGGCGAGGGGTCGCATCCCAAGGACGCCGCATCCGTCTCCAAGCCGTGAGCCCGCGACGGCCGCCGCGCCGCGCCACATAAGAACGGCGGACGAAACCCTCGACGTCATCATGCATGACCCGGTCACCGCTCGCTTCCACGGTCGCATTTCCACAGACCCGTGGGCTCCGTAGTGGGCCCAGCAGCTCCCACCAGGCCGCAGGCCCGGACGCCACTCCAGCGGCTGCAGCCCACGGGCACCCCTTTTTTTTCTTTTTCTTTTTCCTAATGTTGCCATTATTTTCCTCCCCTTTTCTCCACATTATTACTAGTTTTATCATACATCATGTTTGTTATTTAACCTAAGTATATATATATTGATCAGGGACTGGTACTTCTGGCTTTGCGCCAGCTTTAGCCTCTCTTTCCCCTCCATCTGCATCAGCTTTTCTCCCTCCTCCTTTTTTTCCCGCCTTTACTCGGCCCAACTTTTCGTTTATTTTACACGCACAAGTTTGTCCTTTGCGGTTGGATGGGGAATTTGGTCGCCCCGCTTTACTCACTAACCAACTTTATCTAGTTTGTTATTCCTCTCTTTGTGATATGTTTTCCCTTCTTATATTGTGTGGATGATGCTTGGAATCTTAGGTTGCTCGTTGTTATCTTGGCAGCTCATGGATTAATATGCATGTGGTTTCCTCCTCGTTTATATTCTATTAGTCGTAGTACGTAGTAGCTTTGGTTAGTTGAGTGAAAGGGACGCGATTAGCCAACAGGAAAGGGGGTATGACATGATGGATCCTTTCTCCGTGGGGTGACTATTCGAGGACTCGGGACTCAACCGGTCGGCGTTTGGACTTTGGAGAAGCAATAGTCTCGTCCCTCTTTCGTGCAAGGCCAGCATTGTGTGCTGCCACCTGGGCATGTAATCCTTTGCAGGAGGAAGAGAGAAATGAAGAAAAGACCGAGGGGATAAGAGAGGACTTGATATTCAGTCAAGCTTTATTTTCACTTCAGGAGGCGTAAGATCAGGAGGATTTGATATGATGCAATTTTTTGTGGAAAGTGCAGATCAGGCGTATCTAGACGAAGATCAATGGTCTTTTTGAGTGTGGGGGGTACTAATGGTCCAAACTCCTTTTTACTAGTAGTACAATGGTAGTAAGCTTTTCTCGTGAAGATATGATTGTTTTATGCCTTCATAGGACAGTTTTTTCTAGCAAGGGTCTTGGGACAATTGAAAGAAAAACACAGGGAAAGACAAGAAGAGACACAAGTGTAAATGCAAGATACAACCTCCGTTCATGTTTATTGGCCCCTTCGTATTTTCTGTCAAATTTTAACCCTAGATTTTGCTAACAAAATGTTAAAGCATGTCACAAAAAATTATATTGTTGAATCATATTTAAACATTGTTTCCGATGATATTATTTTTAGAGAAAAGTATACTTTTCGTCCCTCAATTCTTGGCGAAGTTTAGATTTGGTCCCTCAACTTTAAAACCGGACAACTTGCACCCTTAACTTCTGAAACCGGACAAGATTCATCCCTGGTCATGGTTTTGACCGATTTTGATGCTGTCCCACCCCGGTTTTGACCGTGCCAACTCAAATTCGGATATTTTTTCCAAGTCCGCGTAATGATGTCAAAGTCGGGTATTGTTGTCAAATACGTGAACTTTTTAAAAATTCGTGTACTTTTTTCAAATCCGCGTACTTTTTCCAAGTTCGCATACTTATTCAAATCTGCGTACTTGTTTTAAAGTTCATGAAGTTTTCTCAAATTCAATTGACGTACTTTTTCATATTCGCATACATTTTTTGGAAAGAGTTCATGAATTTGAAAATTTTATGCGAACTTGAAAAAAGTACGTGGATTTGGATTTTTTTGTACGCAAAAATAAGTAGATTTAAAAATATGCAAATGTTAAAAAATCACGAATTTGAAAAAAAGTACGCAAAATTCAAATTGTTCACTGATTTGAAAAGGTATGTTTATTTTTGAAAAAAATATGCGACCTTGGAAAAACTACGCGGATTTGAAAAGTTTATGTGAATTTCAAAAAGTTCACGAAAATAAAAAATTACACGAATTTGAGTATGCAGTGGTCAAAACTGGGGTGAGTCAGCATCAAAACCAGTTAAAACCGATACTAGGGACGAACCTTGTCCGGTTTCGATAGTTGGGGGTGCAAGTTGTCCGGTTTTGAAGTTGAGGGACCAAATCTAGACTTCACCAAGAGTTGAGGGACGAAAAGTATACTTTTCTCTTATTTTTACTACGTATAATGTATATTTTATAATTTAAAATCATGGCCAAAGTATGACCTAGATACGAGCGGGACTAAAAAATCTGGACGGACCTAATAGTTACTTCCTCCGGTCCTTTTTAGTCTGCATATATGTTTTGTCCAAAGTCAAACTATCTCTACTTTGACCAAACTTATAGAAAAAAGTATCAGCATTCACAAAACCATATCAATGTTGTTAGATTCATTATGAAATTTAGTTTCATAGTATACATATTTTATATTATAGATGTTAATATATTTTACTATAAATTTGGTCAAACTTTGTAAAATTTAAATTGACACAAATGTAATACACGGAGTAAAAAGGACTGGAGGGATTATGTAACTACAGAACAAAACTGCAGATTGACCTTTTAGATAGAATATAGGAAAATCACGAGAAAAATGTACTCCCACTAGCAGCGTCCTTAGAAATTCGATAGCTGACATCACATAAATTCAGATAAACCTGGGGCATATAAAAGCAGCAGTCTTAGGAATTTGGTATTAGACGGTAAATATCCATATAAAACTGGAGCACATAAAAGCAGTGATCATAGGAAATAAAAAGAAAATATCTTAAAGGATTACGTAAAAGCCTACAAAATTTATGGGAAAATCAATCTAGAGAGTGTGATATACTCGACATGATTGATTGAGTATTGTCCCAATCGACATGACACCTAGACTAAACCTCTCTTACTTATCCTAACTTTTACACTACTAGAAAAGCAGTTACCGAGATCGATCATCAGTCGCACAACAGTGGAGCCCTCTGAAATCTCTAACAATAGAATGTACGGGCATCGGTCCCTATAAAATTTCACAACTAAACAAACACACCTTCTTTTTATTAATTATTCACGAAACCATTACAAGGTAATACATTAAGTGTCGGATGTCCGAGTCTAATATTCAACATACATCGCATCAACACGTAATATCTAATGCCGGATGCCCCCGTCCAAGCCACAATGCCTGAGCTTGGTAACACACTGGTCTGGCGCACTTTCAATGGGCACCACATGCGCACGCTGCTAGGGCCGTCGCCGCCGTCTTCCACCGATCCATCTTCAGAGCAAGTACTGATGCATCGACCTTGCTAGACCTGCCGTCAACACCGCCATAGCACCAAACAGGCCCACCGTCATGCGCTCGTCCATCCAACCGCATCCGTCATCAAGATCCAACTGCACCATGCCGCCAAAACTCATCGTCATCGACGCGGTAGATACAACGCCGCTCCTCCTGCCAACCTTCACACCGTCGCCGCTGCTGGAGCTACGCGGAGCCCACCACCCATAGCATCTCTCGCCCGAACATCCAAGCCTCACAAGACGACGCCTTCATGTAGGGTACGACGCACAGGACGCCGCCGCCGCCCAATCCAGACTGTATTTTGGACTTTCGTCGGGGGGGGGGGGGGGGAGTTCGGAGGTGGATAGGAGGGACCTTGGCTTCGCCTCCAGGGAGGGTAACGGTGTTGAGGGACGCCACTGATGCCGGGCCGGACCATCCGACCAAAGCTTCCTCCGGTCCCCAACCTATACCACCAAACCTCTGTCTATTTTGAATCAGGCAACGAGCCACGAATCGAAACCAGCAGAGATGAAAATGCCATGGGGCTCAACCCACCAGGAAGGAGGATTGAGAAGAACAACCGCCGTGAGTCTCCAGGCACCGGATCCAACGATCCGACATGGCCAGCGGCGAAGACCACCACCCTGCCATGGCCGACAGTGTCCAAGCACCGAATCCAGAGGGATCCGGCCTGAACACGGCGGCGCCCGCGACCACCCAGCCTGCGCACCACGCAGCCACCACCTCGTCGTGAACTTCCATCCGAGTCGCCGCCGCTAAGATGCTCGCCCACCGTGCCGTCGGACCCCGCGCTAGCCCGACGACTCCTTGTGATATGTCGTCTCGCGCCGCCCGAGACGCTCGAAGGGGTTAGAAGCCCCGCTGCTGCCCTGCCAGCCAGGCTTTGCCCGGCGTCGTTGCGGACGGCGGTGAGGAGGGGAGGTGTGCGGGTGATACGTCCATTTTGCATCATGCTTTTATATTGATATTTATTGCATTATGAGCTGTTATTACACATTATGGCACAATATTTATGTCTTTTCTCCCTTATTTTACAAGGTTTACACAAAGAGGGAGAATGTCGTCAATTGAAATTATGGACTGGAAAAGGAGCAAATCTGAGAGGCCTATTCTACACAACTCCAAAAGTCCTGAAACTCTACACGGAGAATTATTTTGGAATATATAAAAAATATTGGGCGAAGAAAGCACCAGAGAGGACCCACCAGGCAACCACAAGGGTGGGGGCGCACCCTACTCCCCTCGGCGCCCCCCTGCCTTGCCGCCAGCCTGGCAGGCCCCCGGTGCCCATCTTTTTCTATATGAAGGCTTTTTACCTGAAAAAAATAAGAAGGAAGCTTTCGGGACGAAGCGCTGCCGTCTTGAGGCGGAACTTGGGCAGAACCAATCTAGGGCTCCAGCGGAGCTGTTCTGCCAGGGAAACTTCCCTCTGGGAGGGGGAAATCAAAGCCATCGTCATCACCAACGATCCTCTCATCAAGAGGGGGTCAATCTCCATCAACATCTTCACCAGCACCATCTCCTCTCAAACCCTAGTTCATCTCTTGTATCCGATCTTTGTCTCAAAACCTCAGATTGGTACCTGTGGGTTGCTAGCAGTGTTGATTACTCCTTGTAGTTGATAGTAGTTGGTTTATTGGTGGAAGATCATATGTTCAAATCCTTAATGATAATTAATACTCCTCTAATTATGAACATGAATATGCTTTGTGAGTAGTTACGTTTGTTCCTGAGGACATGGGAGAAGTCTTGTTATAAGTAATCATGTGAATTTGGTATTCGTTTGATATTTTGATGAGATGTGTGTTGTCTTTCCTCTAGTGGTGTTATGTGAACATCGACTACATGACACTTCACCATGACTTGGGCCTAGGGGATGGAATTGGGAAGTAATAAGTAGATGATGGGTTGCTAGAGTGACAGAAGCTTAAATCCTAGTTTATGCGTTGTTTCGTAAGGGGCTGATTTGGATCCATATGTTTCATGCTATGGTTAGATTTATCTTAATTCTTCTTTCGTAGTTGCGGATGCTTGCGAAAGGGGTTAATCATAAGTGGGAGGCTTGTCCAAGGAAGGGCAGCACCCAAGTATCGGTCCACCCACATATTAAATTATTAAAGTAACGAACGCGAATCATATGAGTATGATAAAAACTAACTTGACAACAATTCCCATGTGTCCTCGGGAGCGCTTTGCTTTATATAAGAGTTCGTCCAGGCTTGTCCTTTGCTACAAAAAGGGTTGAGCCACCTTGCTGCACCTTAGTTACTTTTGTTACTTGCTTTCCGTTGTGAATTATCTTATCACACAACTATCTGTTATTGATAATTTCAGTGCTTGTAGAATACCTTGCTGAATACCGCTTGTCATTTCCTTCTACTCCTCGTTGGGTTCGACACTCTTACTTATCTAAAGGACTACGATAGATCCCCTATACTTGTGGGTCATTAGCGGGCGGGGTCGAGAAATGGCGGCTAGGGTTTCCCCCGGGGTTGCCCACGGGGGCTACACGAGGGGGTCGAGGGGCAAAACAAACACACCTATGAGCCACTAGGATTGTATTCATTCTATTTAGGGTGTGTTTATTTGGGCTACAACTTGTTCGGTTGTATCTGCAACGGCTCCGGCTGGAAGGAGCGGTTGTAGCTGCTAGTTGTTGCTAGAAGATTGGAGCTGAGATGCAGTCATTTCGTAGTTATGTTGTAGCAGTTGTGGCTGGTGCAGAAATATGCTGAAAATGACCGAAAAGCTCTCAATTGTTCCGTAAACCGAGTTGAAGTGCTGATTGCTCTGTTATAACTGTAAATGACTCGTTTAAGAGACGATTTTGCTACATTTGGCCATTTTCATGGATTTTAGCAGAAATTACACTTGTTTGATGAGGCAGATAGTGTATTTAGACGAAATTGACATATTGAACATATGACAATACATTTGAACCCATTGTAACATAGATTACTAATTACATATTACAACAACAATTGTACAATTGTATCTTACATCAACCTGTTGCTTGGACTCCTCTATTTGCTAAGAAGTTTATAAGATTTTAAGATTAAAACTGATAAAAAAATTCCATAGACCAATCTACATTCAGTTCCAAAGGAGAATCATTTTCTCAGAGCAGCAGCACCACGTGGCAGCAGTATAGCAGTACCGGCCATCGATTTATCTCTGTGGGTTTCCACATAGTTTGTGGAGATGCAGAAAAGAAACATGTATATATGAAAAGCAGTGCAGTTCCTAAAAAGAAAATGAAATACAGTTTGATGAATAATCAAATTATAATGCTTGCATCGAGCCAAGGCACCATCATACACACGATCTTTGATCCAGCAACTACTCCCTCCATCCCAAAATGTAAGCTCATCTTTTACACCTATGATAGTGTCAAAGTGATCTTATATTTTGGGACGGAGGGAGTATATGCGAACGCACACACACAAAATTGAGCACACACACGCACATAACACACGCGAAGAAGCAGAGGCCAGTCGAAGATCAGCCGTTCAGGCGAAGCAGGGGACGAGGTGTTGGTGCTTTGTACCGTGTGCCTTCCACGCCGTTGGTGCGAAGCTCAGGCTCACCGGCCAGCGACCTTGGTGTAGGTGCTGTGTCCGATTCAGGCGGTGACCATGGAGGCGTTGAGCTTGGATACGGGGAACAACACTTATTTATCTTGATATATACGGTATATATCAAGATAAATATGCCAAACCTATTTGCTTGTCGATCCTATTTATGTGGAACCTATAACCTATTTGTGTCCAATCTATGGCTAAAATGTGTTATGTATATGGTTGAAATGCTATCTATATGTGCTGAAATGCTAAAATATGAGCTGAAATGATGTTTATATGTGTTGTAATGCTGGTTATATGTGTTGTAATGCTGTTTATATGAGCTGCATTGCTGTATATAAGTGCTGAAATGCTGAAATATGAGCTGGAATGCTGTTTATACATGCTGGAATGCCGTATATAAGTGCTGCAATGCTGAAATATGTGCTGGAATGTTGTCTATATGAGTTGAAAATGGGTATGTTGTATATATGTGATGAAACGCTCCAATATACTTGTTGAAATGTCAATTGGGTGAGGTAACAAAGTAGGATATTTTTACCCGCGGGTATTAGCTGTACCCGGCCGGGTACGGGTATGTGAACAATTTTATACGAGAGGTGCAGGTAAGGGTATGGGTATGGGCTAAAAATGTTGAGACGGGTAAGGGTTTGGGCGCGTATTACCCGCACCCGAACCCGGCGGGTGGCATGTTGATATATACTCGTGTATAAAACATTTTTTGGGTTTTACATTTTTCTTTGGGTTTTATCCTATATAGCACTAAGCTCCCTAGTTTTTAAGGTCTCACAATCAATTGAGATCTTTAATTGGAATTGGGTCATTCAATTTTGACCGGGTCAACAATTTTAAATTCAATTCTTTTATACTATACACAAGGCTCCCTAATTTTTAAGGCCTCTCAATTAGTCGAGACCTTCAATTTAAAATTGAATCACTCGATTTTGACCGGGTCAACAATTACTTAACGAGTTCTCTCATTCAATTATATCAACTCACTATGCTTTCTAATTTTGAAACTCTTTCATTTGATTGAGGTATTCATTTTTGTATTTGCTTTATGATTTTGATCTGGCCAATAATTTTTCAAATAAAGCAGCAACAACCGGCCTATATAAAAACATATTAATCCCGCGGACCCTCCCACCGCCTAGAAAAAAGAAACGTCATCATGTGATATTGTAGCACCAACATAGTACCTGCAACTACCGACGCAAAAAATGCACCACATAAATATGGGTTTATTAGCGGATAACACAAAATTACGCTGCTAAATGCCCGCTAAATCATTGTATTATCAAAAAACACTCCATTATCTCCCCGCCCCTTCGAACTAAACATCCCATCAATTTCAATATATAAGGGGTATTAGTTTTTTGAAAAGTCAAATTTCCTTTAACTTTGATCAAGTTTAGAGGCGAAAATATTGACATCCACAATATTAAACAAGAAAATATAGAAATTTATTTCATGATGAATCTAATTATACCGATTTATATTATGGATTCGATGTATTTCTCTACAAATTTTATCAAACTTAAAAAGTTTGACTTCTCAAAAAAGTAATAGACCTTATATTTTGAAGCAAAGTGAGTATTTTTTTTTTAAGAAACCCAACAACACCAACAGCGCAGCAAAGCACGCCCAACCCTTCTAGTAGTTAATATATTTCAAGCAGTCGTGTCAATGTCCAAACCAACAACTCTTCTTAATGCCAGAGAGAGTACTATTATGTATGTATACATGTTGTTTGTAACATGTTTGTATTGAATTTTGGCCTGGAGGCACCGTTGTTGTTGATATGTGATAATACTAGACTATGTTGATTTATTCTTGCTCATATGCAAACTTCTATAATCATATTAATTAACCATAGAATAGGGTTTTCTGTGAAAAGGCCGAAGGCCACTGGCGGAGCTACGTGTTGGTAAAATCGGCCGTGGCCAACCCAGCTCATAGCAATTATAGTGAAGATTGAGAGTAAACTCGATCAGCCATAAGGCTGAAAATAACGGGTCTTCCTTTGTGCCGGCCCGCCCAGGATTGGTACTGTAGCTCCGCCACTGCCGAAGGCCATATGTTGTCCTATGTTAAAGACGACCAACCCTCATATAGAGCCATCCTTACAATTATTTGTTTTGAAAATTTATATACTGATCGTTGGAAAAGTCAATATCGTCTTTCTTCCTGCACTCGCTGATGATGTGCTGTGACTAGGGGTGCAAAGCGGCTTCCGATCCGCCCCGCTTCGTAGGCAAATTAAATTTAGGTTAGTTATAATAGCCCCTCTCAGGCTTAGTTCAATTTAAACTAATTCTCCATTTACGCGGGACTATGCGGGATGCCCGCTTGCATCCCTAGCTGTGAGTGAAGCTCGGTTTCACCTTTGGACATCGACAAGATCATAAACTTTCTCAAAAGAAAAACATAAACAGGATCAACTGAACACAATCAGCGTCTCATTACACCGCATGCGCGTATGTGGGTGTGGGTGTGCCATAGCTAATGTGAAACCAATGACCATATCGTGATGACCCCGCGGACAGACAATGTGCGTTTAGTGGGTTCCAAATGTTCCATCGCCATGATCCTCCGATCGATTGAAACTCAAACCAGAGGCGACTTTGCTTCGTTCGGCCGCTGCATGATTGATTTGTTTATTAGGATTTGTGAGAGGCACGCTTACCCCGTTGACCTCTCCTCTCAAAATATCTCACACGCGCGTTGACTCTGGAGCCAGCCGAGACAGCCGACGTGTGCGCACCACGGCCGCTTTGCCTGATTGAGGTGACGTGCGTCCTCCGGCCTTTCCACGTTGAATTTTGCAGCACGAGGCACTAGCAGAAAACCAGGCGGCCAAAAGCTACCGACCGAGTCGCTTGTGTCGTCGACCGGCGGCCTCAATCGCAAGCATGATACAGAGTACGTCGTCGAGATCCCAAGGGAAACAAAATTCGGTGTACACTTCGTAGTTTAGCACTGTTTGGAAGGAACCTCTGAAATTCTCTGAACCGTCTCTGAATTTTTAGGTGCAATCTTACACCGTCTCTGAATTTTTAGGTAGGCGTGGCTGGCTGAAGTCTGAAGCTGACAGGTAGATGCAGGCACGCTGCATGAATCTAGCAAGCCTTGTGCTGGTGGTGCGGGCCCGTTGACCACGGCACCATGAGCATGAGCATGACAGCGCGCGTATCCGCAGAGGATCACCGCCCAAGACTGCCGTCTCAAAGGCGGTAATCATCACGCTCTGGGGCGCGGGGAAAGCCAGTTTGCTAGTGGGGGTTGAGTAACCTGTACCCTGATGTCCTCTGCACTGCATGCGCCCTGTCAACATGCTTACAGCTTAATCGCGACAGCGACGTCTGATTAATTAGCTTTGATGCGTGGAGGTTAGATGATTTGCTGATCGACGACATTCGACAACGCCACTAAGTATTGATTAGTGCGGAGACTAACTGACATTGCTTGATCACAAATACTTGGGTGACATCCGAAGATGTGAGCAAAAATTGGAGCTATGGGGTACTGGACGAAATGACGATCTATAATTCTTTTTCTTTTCAACATAATTCTTTCCGATCCGGTAAAAATGGATCGAGAATAATGCGCTGCAGCATCGGTAAGTTAGAGTGATTAAATAATAACTGAGGGCAATCGGGGTTGCAAGAAGGACAACCCTCCTCCCCCACCCTTCCTTGCCGCCGCATGAGGCAGCGCGCCGGGCGGCGGGGCCTTCGGCTGCCCTGCTTCCCGGCGGGGAGCTCTGGATCTGGAGCAGCGGCTCCTATGGCGAGGCATGGCCTGCTCTGTGGCGAGCGGTCGTGCGGATGGTGGATCCAGAGTCTTGGCCACGCTGGCGACGGGATCCCGGTGGTGCGGAGGGCGGTCGGTGGCGCCTTCTGCGGCGGCCGGCGCGTGAGATCTGGCGCCTCCCCTTCTCCCCTGTTTGGCGTGTGAGCCTGCCTGGCCGGGCGTGCTTCCCTGATCGCCGGCTCCGGACAGGTGATGCTGCTGGTGGCAGGGATTTAGTTCGGGCTAAATCCATGGTCGGCCTTTGCCGGCCGCGTCGACGGCGACGCTCGAGGGTGCCGCTTCCCTCCTTGGAGGCGTCGGTATGGACTGGTCCCCTCACTTCTCCTTCCCCTCGGTCTCCCGGGCGAAAGCCCTAACTCTGTTGGGCGGCGGCGGCGCTCTTGGCACCATTCCCTTCTTGAAGGCGCCACTTTGAGAGCCTTGGGGTTGGGTGGCGCTTGGGGGTGGTGGGTGGCGGCGGCGGCGGCAGTGTGGCCCTCTTGTCCTAGCTTGGAACTTCTTCCTCCGGTGTTGGATGCTTGCAGCGGGGATGTCCTGTTGAAGGAGAGCCCTGGCGTCTCGTGGGAATGCGCTGACCCTCTCTATGTGGTCTTCTTCCGGCGGCATCCATCCCATCTTGCGACGTTGCGGTGCCTTCGATCCAGGCGAGGAGGTAGTGGCCTCCTTCGAAGATGGTGTACTGGATGTGCCGTGGCGAGACCCGTAGGTGCTTGGTGACGGCATGCCCCGCTGGTGTCGGCCCTCCTCTTCTTCGAGCCTATGTGATCCTGTTCCGGGTGCAGCATTCTTGAAGGGGGACCTTGGCGTCTTCGGCTTCGTTTTATTATGATCATCTTCAGCCCCGTAGTGCTTGAGGCTTGTTCTATGTTGTCCATCATCTATGTATCTTACCGTCTTATTGTTCTTCTTTTGCCTACGGACGTATGCATGTAATCCTGGCCAGTTGATGGTTTTATTAATTCAAAGTCGGTTAGGCTTGAGCCCCGTCTTGAACTTGATTGATGCCTTTTCTTTAATAAAAAAATAAGTAATAACTGAACTCAAAACTATATTATCCTATAATATTGAGCTCTTTTATGGTAGCCTGTAGTGAATATGGCCCGTTAATCTGCGAAATCCAACGCCCATGACCGACCTGTACCGCTGCGATCAGACCAACAGCATGGCGAGCAGTATAGGTAGCACCGGTCCTTCTCGACCAACAGTATATATGTTCTGAGGGCATTTTTGGACTTCTACAATTCAGCCGGCCCCCAAGTCCCCAGCCCACCCCGCCCGTTGTTCTCGTCCATCTACGCTGGTAGAGTTCCGGCGGCCATCGCAGTGCATCGTCCTCTTCTCCATCCTGTCTTCCCTCTCTCGACAAGCCTGAATCCTGTTCTTTACCCGTGCGTGGATCCGGCACTCGACAACTTGGCGTAGGCCTCGGCCCGGACTGTGCTCTTCTTCTCCAATAGGCCATGAGGCGTTGGCCTGCGCCCCTCCCATGGCCGAGCATACCAAAGACCGGGCTCATTTTGTCTTGGTTCACAACGATGGCAACCAAACCACTTTGTGTTGTTGTCCGTCGAACAGAAGCATGCCGTGTACAGAAGTTCGTGGTCTGGCCATGCCGACCGGGCAGGACGGAGGAGGGCGCTGACGGAGCCGTGGCCACCATGACTTGCTCCCACCGAGAAATAGCGACGTGACCCCAAGGTAGACTAGCGCGTCGGGTCGCAGTACACGGCAGGCGGCAGCAACGTCAGCTAGAGCATGGCGGCCATGGGAGCGAGCAAGCTATGTCAAGTCCCAGCTATTACTCCGAAATAGGCTGGCATCTTGCCCCAACAACATTCGCGTTTAGGCATTCACGTACTGAAAAATTGGTCCATATTGCCCACAGGAAATCAGCGGTGAGATTTAGTTATACTGGCCCACCTCGCCCCGAGCAGTATAGGGTACCGTAAAAAAAGCTCATAATATTTCACTACGGTACAAAACAATCAATGAGTGGAGTGTCAAACCATTCTCCTTTTGAACCGACCAGAGACCTATAACACAACGACATATCGATTACCAACGCAATGGTAGAGGATACCACGGGTCCTCGGAGTGTCATCCGAAGTCAACCCCGTCCGGTAGTGCGCATGCATTCGTTTGTCTAATCAGCTAATCAATTGCCATTAACAAGTAGCAGCAGCAGAGCTAAAAACTTTTGCCGCCGCTGATGGGAGGAGTCGTGATGGCCTAATAATGGAGCGCGGGGGCAGCTTTGGACGTCGCTGGCAAGTCGAAGCTTTTGGGCGAGACAATGATGGTGACGGCGACGGCGACGGCAACGAGGATGGGCCAATTTTCGTGTTTTGACTCTTTTGTGATATAAATTCGAGATCTGATTTTCATTAGAAATTTTTTCGAGATCATTTCTTTTCTTTATCGTCACGGGCGCAGCGGTAGGGTTAGGCAATGCAAATCGAGGTCGTAACGGTAGGGTGCGACGAGGGTGACGCCCGTTTGCAGTGACATGAATAAGTAGCCTACCGCGGGACCCTTGCGGCTGTCTAACTCTGCCGAACGCAGCGGTAGGGTGTCTGAGTTTTGCCTTGCAAAGTTTCTGTAACAAAATATCGAAGTGTCTTGGCGGTAGGTTCGCCCTATCGCCGGGGGTTTGGCAGTAAGATGTGTGACCCTACCGCCAGGGTCTTTGGCGATAGGGTCCTGTGTTTATGGTTTTCAAGTTTCATTTTTTGCTTCTTTTAAAAAAAATCACAGCAATGATATGGACCCTAAAATATGAGCTCACATATTGTTTTAGTGATTGTTTCTTTTGTAAAGTTTTATCACATAATTTTACAAAGAAAGCAAAATATGAGCTCACATATTAATAAAGGTTCAACATAGCAAATAACAAATAGTAAACTTGTCCACATAGTTTGACAACCCCAACTAACACAAGTACTTTCGCAAAGCCAACAAACGGTACAACAAGTTCTTAAGACAAGTTTATAGGGCGGGCAACCCCCCCCCCCCCCTCGTATGTTAGGCCTGGCCGTGGAGACAGATACGGCAGAGGATCCACCGATTCAGGCGGAGGCGGAACGCTGGTCGGCATCCGACCGTTCAAGCACTCCCACCTTACCTTGCCCGCTGGAGTTTTCGCCTCCGCCCTTCCCCAGCTGATGATATCGAATGCCGATGCACTTGGGGGCGGCATCCTGGCTCTCTCCAAAGCATTGCTCTCAAAGTAGATCCTCCGGCCCAAATTGCGCAGCTCCTGGTTGAGTCTTGCTTGGCAGCTTCAATGGTCCCTTCCGTGATTACGGGGATAGTTGGATCTCCTCCATCTCTGCAGTCACTCTCTTCAACTCCTTCACACTCCGCGACCAACACTTCACATCGTCGGAGATCCGCTCTGCCCTCTCATGCCACCGCACTGCCCTCGTCGCCTCTAGGAACTCGTCTGAAAAAGCTCTCACCGGCTGCAGAAGCTCGGGGAAGGACTCGTACTGCGTCTGAAGTGGCAAAGCGGGAGCGGGTCGTGTTGGAGATGAATGGGCGATGGTTGCGCCACAGTTGCGTTCCTAAACATATGGATGCATAACAAAAGTTCATCATTAACTAAATAAAATACATATATCAAGATAGGTCAAATGCAATATCATATCATATGATATTTACTCCAACCAAATGCACTACTTGCATCATATATATTTTGTTTACTCCAATATGCATCATATCAACATGCATCATATAAAAAAAAATCCTCCAACATACATCTTGAATGTATTATCTGCAAACAACATCTTCATATCATCATATCAACATGCATCATAAAACTACTATCAAGTCCTCCCACATGCATTACATCATAATTTTTTTAACAAAAAAATTATGAACTAGGATTCATCTTCACACTAACATATGAACTATTGATTATAGTTCATATTCAATAGCACAACTTACTAAAGAACTAAGTACTAGAACTACAATCAAGCTGAAACAATCTTAGGTGAAAAAAATCCAATCTAAGTTCAAAAATATGAGGGATTTCAAGCAAATAATGCGTCGAATCGGAAGCAAGTTTGCAAAAACTAATTGGAGGGATTGGAGGAGCTTACGTTTCTCTCTTCGGGGCCATCTCGATCCGCAAAAACGGTGAGGAAACGGTGAAGATCCGAGGAGGAGAGTGGAGGAGATGAGAGAGGAGAGAGGCGACTTGGGGAGAAAAGATGAAAGCTGCCCGGGGGGGAGGGAGGGTGGGGAGATGGGCGGGCGTGCGAGGTCTCGGTGAAATAAGCACTCGAGACCCTACCGCCAGGGCTCTGGCGATAGGGTTAGGCAAAGCTACCGTCAGTGGCCGTGAGGTGCGACGGAGGAGGCGGCGGTCGTCTGCAGCGTCTTGGCGTGGATTAGTACCCTACCGCCAGCACCTGGTAGCATCTAACCCTACCGCCAGAGCCGCTGGCGGTAAGAAAAAGGGTCAAATCCTGATTTTTTTTTAACATAAGTCAGATCCTGAATTTGTATCGCAAAAAGGTCAAAACACGAAATTTTGTCACGAGGACGCCTGGCAGCCCCGGGCAGCCCATTTCACCCTTTGAATAATCTCCACCACGAACGTTTCGCGGCTCTGTGAATTTGTTAGCATTATTTCGCCCTCTGCAGCGGCATGCGAGCGTCTGGACCACGAGTGCGCGTGCCAGGAGAGTTGGTGAAGGGCGCTGATCTGGTCACCCAGGATGTCGTTTCACACCGCTCTGCTCTTGAGGATTGTGATGTCATTCTAAGCTCTGCTCACCATCATGGTGTCAGTATTATTATGCAAACCAAGGTCAATTTTGACATGTTTTGTCCTATCCAAGTCTTGGTTTGATTAACTGATTGGAGTTTGATTAGTAAGCATGCTAGTGAAGTCAGCCAAGCTAGCTAGTAAAATATACAGCTAGTTACTAGCAACTGCGGATAGCACAGATAGAGTAGTCTTTGCCTCGTTGCTGTATCAATCGCAAGCACCTTCGCTAGCTAGTACTGCTAGTAAGAGCGGCTGAGCTACTTGCACTGCTGTGGTTATTAGTTTACGGTAGGCTCCTAGCAAAAGAGTGTCCAGTCAGACCGCATTACTGCATGCATGTGGATCTGGCCTTGTGATTTACAGTAACTAGATGATACCCCGTACGTTATCGTGGGAATTTGTAGTGGTATCTTGAAGGAGGATTATGGTGTGACAGATACTAAATAATGAAAAATATTTATTTGAACTGTTGGTGGTTTGATGAAAAGTCAAAACAAGAATATATTGCAGAGTACATCTCAGTATATGCACAACTATAATGCAGAGCTTTTTCCGGGGAAAGTAAAATGAATTGTTAACATAAGAAAACACTAAAAAATGTTCAAGCTTGCTCTGAAACTGATTTTTTTAACAGATTCGAAAGTGATATTCCACGGCAAAAGGCCAAGCTCGGCCCAACAGAAAAGCCCGGAATCCTGAAATCTATCTCTCTTTTCCCTTTAAGGGAATCCTGAAGTCTATCTCGAGACCCGGTAAAAGAAGTAAAGTGAATGTTTGTTGAGTTTTCTGAGAGAACACAAAGCCCATCAAAAGTGTAAGCACAAAAATATACGCAAATTTAGCAGCAACGCATCCATACATCTCAGAATTTGTACATGGCCACGAGCCACATGACAACAGCTATTTTCTTTTGAAAAAAGAACATGCATAAACAGTGATACACATCAAGCACGGACAACACACATGCATCTCTTCCATAAAAAACACATAGGCATCTAGTTCCCTGTCACATGTCGTGATGTCCATGCCTTCAGGGTAACAACGCTGACATGAAGTTCTGAGCCAATAAACGACAGGAGCACCTCAGTCCTCACCTTCCTGCTCCTACGTCTGCGGCAGAGGTGCTACTTCAATTGGGATGCTGCAGAATTGACCACATACTGCACCGGCATGGCCTCCACCAGCGCCGCCAAACTACACCTTGGGGCATGCCGTCGGCGCCCTCATCTTTGCCGGCTACTCTGACTTTGGAACCTGAGCTGCCAACCAAGCCAACTACAAAATCATTCAGATCTGAGTATCTACAGAGGAAGAAGAGCCTCACCTTTGATGCATGTGATGTTGAAGGAGTACGCCGATGGTGGCACACATCATTCGCGGAATGGTCCGGCCGATGCCAGAGCATATGGGCTTCGGTCGGCATAGCCCCTGCTAGCGGCGATCATGTGGCTCCCGTCCGGCGTACGCACGCAGGTCTCTGACGGTGACAATTGACGAAGGCTTGGTTGTCGGTGGCACGGATAAATAGGACAGGAGAAGAATTGGTAAGGTTGCGGTGGAGATTTATTGATGGGCAGAAGATGAAGTGAACTATCATATGAGGAGGCAAGAATAGGAACGGGCAGAAGAGACACACAATGTCACAGAAACAAAATGATAAAGGTGAAAATACTATTTTTCTTCTGAAAATTTTGAATAGATTAATTGCTGAACACAACATGACATGGCAGCATGCATGTGGGAAGTTGCTGATTTGTCTAGATTGATGATGTGGAAGGGCTGCATGTTAAGATAAATCAAAGTAGTGGGGATTAATCTCTTAGGTATATAATAGGATACGGAGTAAATTGTAAAAAACCACCACAATTGGGGACCCTAATTCAAAAAACCACTACCTTTCAATTTTTTTAAACCGCCAACATTGTGTTGACAATTTTTAAAAAACACCGATGTATTGCTTACAGCGGTTTGATGCAAAAATCTGACAGGTGGGCCTCACTATCAGGTGCCACATGGCTGGGGTGGAGACGACACCCGTCACATCTATAAACGGCGTTAACTGGTCACGCAAGGACCAGTCAAAATCAGCCCAGCCCGCTCTGGCGAGGCCGGAATCCCGCGCGCCCACGAACCAGCCAGCTCCGGCAAGGACGAGCAGCCGTGCACGCGCGCCCCCACTCCGTCAAGACCAAGATCCAGCGTGTACGCGCCCCTGCCCGTTCCGGCGTGGCTGAACTGCCGTGCGTCCATGCGCCCGCACGCCCGCTCCGGCGAGGCCAAGCTGTCGTGCACCCACAACGTCAAGGCCGACATCCCGCACGTCCGCGCCGCCGCTCGGCGTGGCCGAGCCGTCGTCCCAGCCAGCGCCCGCTCCGGCGAGGCCGAGCTTCCCTACACGCGCGCCCAATCCGTCAAGACCGGCATCCAGCACGTCCACGCCCCTGTCCGCTCCGGCGAGGCCGAGGTTGCCGGCTCGTGGGTAGACGTGCCTGTCATGGAAGCCCTCACCCCTGTAGGTAGCTCTAAACGCTGCCGGCAGCGAGCTCACAAGCTGCTCGACGGAATGCCAGGAAGGAAGAGAGACTGCTGACAAGTGGGCCTATATCAACTTAACGGTCCATGCAAACGCCGTTGACCTTTCTTGCCACATCATCACTTATATGCCGCCCTCAGGTGTCAGTTTTCCACTTAAACTGCTCTAATTAATCAATCGGTGTTTTTTAAAAATTGTTAGCACATTGTTGGTGGTTTTTTGAAAAAAAATTGAAAGATGATGGTTTTTGAATTAAGATCCTCAATTGTGATGGTGTTTTGCAATTTACTCCAGTGGTACGGATAGGTGTTGGCTTCCTTTCGGCCGGCCGCCAAACTGATACGTAAACGGCCACACCACCATCGTCGTCGTGGAGCAGTAGTTCCCTGCATCCTAGCTCAAAATATCTTGGCTCAACTGGACCGGTGCCGACTCGACTCTAACGATCGCGACATGCAACGGTCCAAAGAGGAACTACAAAGTTGAAGTTCAAGGTATGAGCTTTGCAGTACATTGATTTTTTGTGTGCATGCAGGATGGTAATTAGCTCGTCTTTTAGCTCGTCATTAGCTATGCGATGTTAGTACTTAGAGGTTAGAAATAATTTCAGACGGTAGATGTAGCATTTATACTATTTTTTTAGAAGAGTAGGTTGAAGATGTTGTATCAGTGTTAGGTGCGTTCATTAGTATTGACATGCAGAAAATCTTAATACGGTAATTAAGAAAAAATTGTATTGTAATTGTTCATTGCATGTGGTATGTTATTTCATGTGATATGTTTATTAATAAGTCTATAGTTAGGAAATCGTAGGTCTACTTTTTTATGTCCCAATAATATAAATTTTCTATGTTAAGATTACGTGCTAATGTACTTAATGATGTATGTAATTAGGTAAAATAATTCATCTTAGTAGCAAACAAGGAGGAGATGACGTGATTGAAGAAATTGTGTCTCATCTTCGTTGTCCCTTTTGAGGTGATGACCACATACATGCAAGTGCTATTTTCATACTTTTGATAGCAGAAAGAAAAATCCGTGTGTAATATTGGTGTTCATGTGATAATAGGTTGACTCCGTTTATATAGTACTGGTAACGGATATTTATTCGAACTATTTTGATGCTTAATTGCATTCGTAAGCACATCCATATTGGAGCTAAGGTATAAAATGCCGCCGTAATTTTGTTACTATTTTTTATATTGATGTACTGTTGTGAATAATGTGCATGCCGCTGCAAATATTATTATTTATAAATAAATGATTGTTATCGTATGATATGAAAAAATTATTAAGCGCTCTGATCGCAACACTGGATTATTAAGCGCTCTTGACATAATTAAGGCGTCGGAAGAAGAGTGGGGTTGGCCCAATCTAGAGGGAAGGTGGTGCATGAGGCATTTGGCAGCAAACTTTTACTCCAAATTCAAAAACAAGGATTGCTTCAAGTTATTCAAGAGGATGTGCATGCAAAAAATGAAGCCAAAATGAATGCGATCTGGGCAGGTATCAATGGTGAGATCGACCGTGCGGCCTTGCCGCAGAGAGAAGACCTGAGGGGTTGTAGGACGCCCATAAATTTGAGCCAGTGGATCCGCGAGAATTGCCCTCATTTGGACAAGTGGGCGCAGGCTCATGACACCGGGGCTCGGTATGGAATAATGACCAGCAACATGTCAGAGGTGTACAATGGTGTTCTTAAAGGGGTGCGAGCACTGCCTATCACAACCCTAATTGAAGAAACTTGGAACCGGACCCTATCATACTTTGCAGACAGGGTCACCGTTGCCAAAGCACAAGTTGAATTGAACAAGTCATGGTCCGAGAAGATGCAAAGACAGCTGGACGAGAAAGCAAAGAAGTCCCAAAGTCATGGCTGCAGGAAAGTGGATGCACTTAGAAATAAGTGGGAGGTCAATGTGCGAGCCAAGTACATTAAAGGTCACCACAGAGGATAAAAAAAGCAAGCTGTCACCCTCGGCCCAACGTCTTGTGAGTGCACTTGTAACAAGCCCAAGCTTGAGGGCTACCCTTGCAGTCATGTGCTCCGGGAGGCTGCTGATCAAAAAATCAGTGTCGAGCCATATATATCGCCGTACTTCAGTATGTACAATCTGTACAACACTTGGAACGGTGAGTTCTGGGCTTGGGGCATTGATATGAACTACAAAATGTTGTGGCGGATGGGCGAAATGGGTTCGAACACCGACTTGATGAGAACCGCAAAGGGACGGCGTCGATCTAAGGCGTCATCGCAATAACATTGACCATAGCCAGATGGGAGAACCAAGGCGATGCCGCGTTTGCAGGTGTCCTGGACATTCACGCAGAGAATGCCCGTATCGAGCCAACAACACCGCATGATGTTGATATATCTGTACTCGCTATGTCTATTTATATTTCTACTCGTTATGTGTACTTATATTAAATTTAAATTGAATCTCTTTATGTTATTGTACTCGTGATGTTAACTTCAGATAATTAATGTAAATTGTATCTCTTTGTATTTTTTACGTTAATTTTGATTTGCATTTGTATTTGTGTCTTCCTCATAATTTATATTTGTATGTTTGTGTGCAAGTTATGGCTGAAGTGCCAGTGCTTTTGCAGGGGCCCCATGACGCCGGCCATCGTTGCCACCTATTTTTGAACCCAAATACTAAGCATGATTATCGGCCTTTCAGACTTCGAACCATAAAGAAAACATGACCAATACACAATTCTTTCCTTGCTCACCTTGACACTTATGGACTAGAAGGTTTTGCTAGGCTCACATCATGCGACGACCAATTACGTTCGGATCCATCCCTTTTGACATCCCTCGTTGACCGGTGGAGACCTGAAACACACACCTTTCACTTTGGTTTTGGTGAGCTTGCACCTACACTGAAAGATGTTTCTATGATCACTGCTCTACCAATTAGAGGTGAGCCGTTAGTCTCTCCTTCCATCTTGGGCATTAGATATAGCAGCCCGTCTTCAGATGGCAATGCCAGAATCACTACGTTCTGGTGGCCCTCGGGGCATCCCACTCGTCTGGCTTCGTGATAACTTTCGTATTTTATCTAGCTTCGCCGATGAGGAGACGAGAAAAAGACATCTGTTTGCGTATTTGTTGTGGCTCCTCGGGACTCTGTTTTCAAATTCACACGGGGACGTAGCTCTCCCTGGTCTCATCTACATTGCAGAGAATATGGTAGATGAACCTTTACTCGAGCAGCCAAAATACAGCTTTAGTTCTGCATGCTATGTCATACATATAGAGGCTTGTGTGATGCCACACAAAAAACCTCTTTCGCACAAAAAGCTCCATTACTTTGTGTCGCCTACGAGTTTCTACAGTTGTGGTCCTGGGAATACCTCCCTGTAGGACGACCTCGTATAGTAAATCCCGTACACTCATACGACTTTAGCGAGGGCAGCAGTGCAACTATGGCCACGAGGTGGACAAAGGCACGGAAACGTTGGTCTCCAGATTTTGCAAAAAAATGTTACCCTATGTACCACCAGCAGTTTGAGATACTTGATGAAGCAGAAGTCACATGGAACCCGTGGACTCAGGACCAGATACAAATGGTCTTTGATATTCGACCCATCACAGCAGGCATCTTGAGCGATAGTGCATTCTGGCTGACTTGCTGCAACTTATTGTTCCTGTGGTGTGTTGAGCCTTACAACCCAGAACATGTAATGAGACAGTTCGGTCTATCAAGAGATTCCACCATACTTTCCAAGACGTATCGTTGAGGAAACCCATAAGTAAAATGTGACCTCCCTAAATAGTTAGTGTCTTTTTTAATTTACTAAACTCGCACTTTGTTACATAATTTGCAGGCTAACCAATATGGGCAGAGGTTGGAGTTTATACAATTGGAGGGAACACAACATTCAATGGGTACACAAGTGGGGAAATGAAGCGCTAGCAGATATAGTGCATCAACTTAGGTATATTTTATTTACATTATTCTATTACGATGATCATACGATGCGTGAAGATGCTTTGCTTTCATCACAACGGTTTATGTAATTATTTAATTTTGCAGACCGTACGATGGAAGTACAGATCAAGCGTACAAGCAGTGGTACTGCATCAACACACGTACTAGCTGATGTCTACTACGCAACCTTTTTCTTGTAGACGTTGTTGGCCCTCCAAGTGCAGATGTTTGTAGGACAGTAGCAAATTTCCCTCAAGTGGATGACCTAAGGTTTATCAATCCGTGGGAGGCGTAGGATGAAGATGGTCTCTCTCAAACAACCCTGCAACCAAATAACAAAGAGTCTATTGTGTCCCCAACACACCCAATACAATGGTAAGTTGTATAGGTGCACTAGTTCGGAGAAGAGATGCTGATACAAGTGCAATACAGATGGTAGATATAGGTTTTTGTAATCTGAAAATATAAAAACAGCAAGGTAACTAATGATAAAAGTGAGCACAAACGGTATTGCAATGCTAGGAAACAAGGCCTAGGGTTCATACTTTCACTAGTGCAAGTTCTCTCAACAATAATAACATAACTGGATCATATAACTATCCCTCAACATGCAACAAAGAGTCACTCCAAAGTCACTAATAGCGGAGGACAAACGAAGAGATTATGGTAGGGTACGAAACCACCTCAAAGTTATCCTTTCTGATCGATCTATTCAAGAGTTCGTAGTAAAATAACACGAAGCCATTCTTTCTGTTCGATCTATCCTAGAGTTTGTACTAGAATAACACCTTAAGATACAAATCAACCAAAACCCTAATGTCACATAGATACTCCAATGTCACCTCAAGTATCCGTGGGTATGATTATACGATATGCATCACACAATCTTAGATTCATCTATTCAACCAACACAAAGACCTTTAAAGAGTGCCCCAAAGTTTCTACCGGAGAGTCAAGACGAAAACGTGTGCCAACCCCTATGCATAAGTTCACGAGGTCACTGAACCCGCAAGTTGATCACCAACATATACGTCAGGTAGATCACATGAATATCCCATTGTCACCACAGATAAGCACATGCAAGACATACATCAAGTGTTCTCAAATCCTTAAAGACTCAATCCGATAAGATAACTTCAAAGGGAAAACTCAATCCGTTACAAGAGAGTAGAGGGGGAGAAACATCATAAGTTCCGACTATAGTAGCAAAGCTCGCGATACATCAAGATCGTGCCAAATCAAGAACACGAGAGAGAGAGAGAGAGAGAGAGAGAGAGAGATCAAACACATAGCTACTGGTACATACCCTCAGCCCCGAGGGTGAACTACTCCCTCCTCGTCATGGAGAGCGCCGGGATGATGAAGATGGCCACCGGTGAGCGATTCCCCCCCCCCCTCCGGCAGGGTGCCGGAACGGGTCTAGATTGGTTTTCGGTGGCTACAGAGGCTTGCGGCAGCGGAACTCCCGATCTAGGTTTCTTTCTGGAAGTCTGGGGTTATATAAGAGGTGTTGGAGTCGGGAACAAGTCAGGGGGTCCCCGAGGCGGCCATGAGGCAGGGGGGCGCGCTCAGGGGGACTCTTCTGGCCCACCTCCGGTACTCCGTGGGCTTCTTCTGGTCCAAAAACGATCCCCGTCAAATTTCAGCTCAATTGGACTCCGTTTAATTTTCTTTTCTGCAAAACTCAAAAACAAGAAAAAAACAGAAACTGGCACTGGGCTCTAGGTTAATAGGTTAGTCCCAGAAATCATATAAAATAGCATATAAATTCATATAAAACATCCAAGGTTGATAATATAACAGCATGGAACAATAAAATACGTTGTAGACGTATCAAGCATCCCTAAGCTTAATTCCTGCTCGTCCTCGAGTAGGTAAATGATAAAAACAGAATTTTTGATGTGGAATGCTACCTAACATATTTATCAATGTAATTTTCTTTATTGTGGCAAGAATATTCAGATCCATAAGATTCAAGACAAAAGTTTAATATTGACATAAAAATAATAATACTTCAAGCATACTAACTAAGCAATTATGTCTTCTCAAAATAACATGGCCAAAGAAAGCTTATCCCTACAAAATCATATAGTTTGGCTATGCTTCATTTTTGTCACACAAAAATGGTCTCATCATGCACAACCAGATGACAAGCCAAGCAATTGTTTCATACTTTAGTAATCTCAAACTTTTTTCAACTTTCACGCAATACATGAGCGTGAGCCATGGACATAGCACTATGGGTGGAATAGAGTATAATGATGGGGGTTGTGTGGAGAAGAAAAAAGGAGAAAGTCTCATATTGACGCGGCTAATCAACGGGCTAGGGAGATGCCCATCAACTGATGTCAATGCGAGGAGTAGGGATTGCCATGTAACGGATGCACTAGAGCTATAAATGTATGAAATCTCAACAAAAGAAACTAAGTGGGTGTGCATCCAACTTGCTTGCTCACGAAGACCTAGGGCATTTGAGGAAGCCCATCGTTGGAATATACAAGCCAAGTTCTATAATGAAAAATTCCCACTAGTATATGCAAGTGACAAAATAAGAGACTCTCTATCATAAAGATCATGGTGCTACTTTGAAGCACAAGTGTGGAAAAAGGATAGTAGCATTGTCCCTTCTTTTTTTTTTCTTTTTTTGGGCCTTCCTTTTTTGGCCTTTCTTTTTTTATTTGTCCTTTATCTTTTTATTGGGACAATGCTCTATTAATGATGATCATCACACTTCTATTTATTTACAACTCAATGATTACAACTCGACACTAGAACAAAATATGACTCTATATGAGTGCCTCCGACGGTGTACCGGTGTAGGCAATTAATCAAGAGTGACATGTATGAAAAATTATGCATGGTGGCCTTGCCACAAATACGATGTCAACTACATGATCATGCAAGGCAATATGACAATGATGAAGCGTGTCATAATAAATGAAACGGCGGAAAGTTGCATGGCAATATATCTCGGAATGGCTATGGAAATGCCATAATAGGTAGGTATGGTGGCTGTTTTGAGGAAGATATAAGGAGTTTTATGTGTGATAGAGTGTATCATATCATGGGGTTTGGATGCACCGGCGAAGTTTGCACCAACTCTCAAGGTGATAAAGGGCAATGCATGGTACCGAAGAGGCTAGCAATGATGGAAGGGTGAGAGTGCGTATAATCCATGGACTCAACATTAGTCATAAAAAACTCATATACTTATTGCAAAAATCTACAAGTCATCAAAAACCAAGCACTACGCGCATGCTCCTAGGGGGATAGATTGGTAGGAAAAGACCATCGCTCGTCCCCGACCGCCACTCATAAGGATGACAATCAAAGAACACCTCATGTTTCAAATTTGGTACTAGCAGTTACCATACGTGCATGCTACGGGACTTGCAAACTCTAACACAAGTATTTCTCATATTCCCAGTTACTCAACTAGCACAACTTTAATATCACCATCTTCATATCTCAAAACAATCATCAAGTATCAAACTTCTCATTGTATTCAATGCACTCTATATGAAAGTTTTTATTATATCCCTCTTGGATGCCTATCATATTAGGACTAAATTCATAACCAAAGCAAATTACCATGCTGTTTAGGACTCTCAAAATAATATAAGTGAAGCATGAGATTTCATCTATTTCTTCAAAATAAAACCACCGTCGTGCTCTAAAAGATATAAGTGAAGCACTAGAGCAAACGACAAACTACTCCAAAAGATATAAGTGAAGATCAATGAGTAGTCGAATAATCATGCAACTATGTGAAGACTCTCTAACATTTAAGAATTTCAGATCTTGGTATATTATTCAAACAGCAAGCAAAACAAAAGAAAATAAAATGACGCTCCAAGAAAAACACATATCATGTGGTGAATAAAAATATAGTTCCAAGTAAAGTTACCGATGAACAGAGACGAAAGAGGGGGTGCCATCCGGGGCATCCCCAAGGTTAGGCTCTTGGTTGTCCTTGAATATTACCTTGGGGTGCCTTGGGCATCCCCAAGATTAGGCTCTTGCCACTCCTTATTCCATAGTCCATCGAATCTTTACCCAAATCTTGAAAACTTCACAACAAAACTCAACACAAAACTCGTAAGCTCCGTTAATATAAGAAAATAAATAACCACTTAGGTACTGTTGTGAAATCATTCTAAATTCATATTGGTGTTATATATACTGTATTGCAACTTCTCTATGGTTCATACCCTCCGATACTACTCATAGATTCATCAAAATAAGCAAACAACACAATGAAAACAAAATCTGTCAAAAAAAGAATAGTCTGTAGTAATATGTATCAAACGTATACTTCTGGAACTCCAAAAATTCTAAAATAAATTGTTGGACCTGAGGAATTTGTCTGTTAATCATCTGCAAAAATAATCAACCTAAAAGCACTCTCCAATAAAAAATGGCAGCTAATCTCGTGAGCGCTAAAGTTTCTGTTTTTTTACAGCAAGTTCATAAAGACTTCACCCAAGTCTTCCCAAAGGTTCTACTTGGCACAAACTCTAATTAAAACATAAAACCACATCTAACCAGAGGCTAGATAGATTATTCATTACTAAACAGGAACAAAAAGCAAGGAACAAAAATAAAATTGGGTTGCCTCCCAACAAGCGCTAACGTTTAATGCCCCTAGCTAGGCATGATGATTTCAATGATGCTCACATAAAAGATAAGAATTGAAACATAAAGAGAGCATCATGAACAATATGACTAGCACATTTAAGTCTAACCCACTTCCTATGCATAGGTATTTTGTGAGCAAACAACTTATGGAAACAATAATCAACTAGCATAGGAAGGCAAAACAAGCATAACTTCAAAACTTTAAGCACATAGAGAGGAAACGTGATATTATTGCAATTCCTACAATCATATATTCCTCACTCATAATAATTTTCAGTAGCATCATGAATGAATTCAACAATATAACCATCACATAAAGCATTATTCTCATGATGCACAAGCATAGAATTTTTATTACTCTCCACATAAGCAAAATTCTTCTCATTCGGAATAGTGGGAGCATCATAAGAAACTCGAATACTATAAATTGTTTCCATATTAAAAGAGTAGTGTTTAGAAAAAGGGTAATCATAATCATGACAAGTTTTATAAATATAATCATCACTACTCTTTATAGCATAAGTATCATCACAATAATCATCATAGGTAGGAGGCATGCTATCATCATAACAAATTTGCATATCAAAACTTGGAGGCTAAAAATATCATCTTCATTAGACATAGCATCCCCAAGCTTGGGACAAACATTAGTTGCAGCAAATAAATTCTCAAACATGTCGATCTCATCAAACATAGCATCCCAAAGCTTGGGCCTTTTCATATCATAAGCATAATCACTCTCATCATTAATAGTATGGATAGCACCAATAGTATAGCAATTGTCATCATCACAATGAGTAATAGGAGCAACATCATTTGGGAAGGATACCTTTTCACCTTTGCTTCTCCGTCTTTATTTTTCTTCTTCACATTATATGTGGGTTTAATCCTATTTTTGGAGCTCCTTATTAATGATATTGATTGAATAGAAGGCTCCTCCTCGTTACCCGATTCATCATAAGAAATAATAGGAATATATTGGGAAGTCTCTTCCCTTTCATTAGTATTCTCTTCATCTTCTATTTGTTTTCTTGTCCTTATGTAATTGGCAATATAAGGGTTTTCAATGCAATTCACCGCACAATACATAAAAATTTCTCCTAGATCAAAATCAAGAAATCTATCAAGATTAAATTTTGGAATACCCTCAGTTATACGTTTCATTTCTTCATACCCAAAAGAAGACTAAGCTCTTTGTGATGCTCAAGGATAATCAAGTTATCACAATTTTTGGACACGCTTTGATCATGAAACAAATAACATTGGAGCTTTAAATGACCATGTTCATTGCAAAGTTCACAAGGATGGCGATAAATATTGAATCTTTCAGCACAATCATCTAGCCTTTCTTGCAACCATTTAGTTTCCAAATACTTATGCCTCTTGCAAAATCTATCTTCCCTATTTGGTGTGTACTTGCAAGCTCTATGTATTACACAAAAGTTGACATGGTTATAAGAGACATTTTCATCATGACTAGTGCAATCATCATTAGTACTATGGATATTCAAAGAGTTCATACTAACAACATTGCAATCATGTTCATCATTAAAATATTTAGTGCCAAACATTCTTTTGCATTCTTCCTCTAGCAATTGAGCACAATTATTGGAATCCTTATTTTCATGAAAGATATTAAAAAGATGAAGCATACGAGGCACCCTTGTAGTTTGTAGTTTTCTTTTATAAACTAAACTAGTGATAAAACCAGAAACAAAAAGATCCGATTGCAAGATCTAAAGATATACCTTCAAGCACTCACCTCCCCGGCAACGGCGCCAAAAATGAGCTTGATGTCTACTACGCAACCTTCTTCTTGTAGACGTTGTTGGGCCTCCAAGTGCAGAGGTTTGTAGGACAGTAGCAAATTTCCCTCAAGTGGATGACCTAAGGTTTATCAATCCGTGGGAGGCGTAGGATGAAGATGGTCTCTCTCAAACAACCCTACAACCAAATAACAAAGAGTCTCTTGTGTCCCCAACACACCCAATACAATGGTAAATTTTATAGGTGCACTAGTTCGGAGAAGAGATGGTGATACAAGTGCAATACGGATGGTAGATATAGGTTTTTGTAATCTGAAAATATAAAAACAGCAAGGTAACTAATGATAAAAGTGAGCACAAACGGTATTGCAATGCTAGGAAACAAGGCCTAGGGTTCATACTTTCACTAGTGCAAGTTCTCTCAATAATAATAACATAACTGGATCATATAACTATCCCTCAACATGCAACAAAGAGTCACTCCAACACAATCTCAAGTATCCGTGGGTATGATTATACGATATGCATCACACAATCTCAGATTCATCTATTCGACCAACACAAAGAACTTCAAAGAGTGCCCCAAAGTGTCTACCGGAGAGTCAAGACGAAAACGTGTGCCAACCCCTATGTATAAGTTCACGAGGTCACTGAACCCGCAAGTTGATCACCAAAACATACATCAAGTAGATCACGTGAATATCCCATTGTCACCACAGATAAGCACATGCAAGACATACATCAAGTGTTCTCAAATCCTTAAAGACTCAATCCGATAAGATAACTTCGAAGGGAAAACTCAATCCATTACAAGAGAGTAGAGGGGAAGAAACATCATAAGATCCGACTATAGTCGCAAAGCTCGTGATACATCAAGATCGTGCCAAATCAAGAACACGAGAGAGAGAGAGAGAGAGAGAGAGAGAGATCAAACACATAGCTACTGGTACATACCCTCAGCCCCGAGGGTGAACTACTCCCTCCTCGTCATGAAGAGCGCCGGGATGATGAAGATGGCCACCAGTGAGGGATTCCCCCCTCCGTCAGGGTGCCGAAATGGGTCTAGATTGGTTTTCGGTGGCTACAGAGGCTTGCGGCGGCGGAACTCCCAACCTAGGTTTCTTTCTGGAAGTTTGGGGTTATATAAGAGGTGTTGGAGTCGGGAAGGAGTCACAGGGGGGTCCCCGAGGCGGCCACGAGGCAGGGGGCACGCCCAGGGGGGTAGGGCGCGCACCCCACACTCGTGGTGGCCTCGGGACTCTTCTGGCCCACCTCCGGTACTCCGTGGGCTTCTTCTAGTCGAAAAATGATCTCCGTCAAATTTCAGCTCAATTGGACTCCGTTTGGTTTTCCTTTTCTGCAAAACTCAAAAACAAGGAAAAAATAGAAACTGGCACTGGCTCTAGGTTAATAGGTTAGTCCCAAAAATCATATAAAATAGCATATAAATGGATATAAAACATCCAAGGTTGATAATATAATAGCATGGAACAATCAAATATTATAGATACGTTGGAGACGTATCACTAGCCTGGCCAGTCAGCCAGCTACTATACCAACACATCTCACACAGGAGGAGCAGGCGCAGAGACATATTGAGCTGAATGTGTCGGATGTTGGGTTCCGGCAGACCCTTAAGGTTCGAACACTGGGGTTAGCACGAAAATCTCTCTACTACCAATCTACGTCCGATCGCCTCGTGAGATCTAAGCTGGAAACGATGAACAACACAAGGGACACGAGATTTATACTGGTTCGGGCCACCGTTGTGGTGTAATACCCTACTCTAGTGTGTGGTGTGGTGGATTGCCTCAGGGGCTGATGATGAACAGTACAAGGAGAGAACAACCTCGCGAGAGGTGTTCTTGGGCTGGTGCGATGAACTGCTTGGGTGAGTTCGGTCGCCTCTCTCTCTCTGGCTAGGCTTCCAAAGTCTGGATCCCATCTACCATGGTGGCTAGTCCTATTTATAGAGGCCCTGGGCCTCTTCCCAAATATTGAGCGGGAAGGGCGCCAACAACGGCCATTTCGAAGGGGAACATCTAGTACAAGTTATCCTGACTAAAGTTGGTCTTCGGCTGCCAAAAGCACTGGTGATGACACCGTCTTGGGCTCCACAGTGACCTCCATCCTGCCGCTCTGCTGGTCTTGGTCTCGTTTCACCGAAATGGCAACCTTTGCTTGATGCCTCGGTACTCCACGTCTGTGCTTGCCCCCTTTGCACCAAAAAGGAAACAAGGACACTGCGCAGGCAGGCGCCCGCCTGGCCTCGATCGTCATGGCTTGCATCACGTGCACCTTGCGAGGTACCCTGCCTTGATCTCTCCGCCTCCTCGCGAGCCTGCCTGGCGAGGCCGTCCTTGAGGAAGCCTTGCATCGTCCGCCCAGCAATCTGGCCCCCTCGCGAGGGTCTTGAGTCTTGTGTTGATGAAGATGGGCCATACTGGGCCACCACTTGAGCCACGCCACAGGCCGCAGGCAGGCAAGTCTGGGGACCCCCGTTCCCACAACGCCAACAGTAGCTCCCGGGCCCAAGGCGCGCTCGGACTTGACTTAGCGGAGAAGCGAAGGGGCAAGTGCGGAGCGCCGCGGGCTCCATCAGCGTGCGGCCTTGGGCGCCGCGTGGCGGTTGATTAGACGTGAGCGTCTCCGCTTCCCACGCTGCCTCGGCAACCGCTCGACTTGACAAGTCCCTCCATGACGAAAACGGGTCATGATTACCTGCGAGCGTGGAAGCCGACGGTTGGCTTCCTTCCGGTTAGAAATGCAGGAGTGCACAGACCTCCGCTGTGCATCTTCCTCCTTGCTTCCTTCTTTCTCTCCATCCCAGCTACTCGCCATCCCCCATGGCACCGCCGAAGAAGTTTTCGGCCGCAAAGAAGGGAAAGGCTCGTCGGGAAGGGCCTGACTCTCCCCCAGCCAAGCGCGTCCGAGGCCGTCCTCGCAAGCATCCTATGGCTCCCGTAGTGGCTTCCCGCGATCGTGGAGGCGATCCCCTGCGTGGCGATAGGCGCCAGGTTGCCGGTGGGGGGCGCGCCGTGACTGCGCGGCCCCCTAGGCCGCGCTTCCACTTGGCGGAGGTGCTGCCAGAGTTCGTTGTGTGGTCTGCGGACCCGACCAGTACCTGGCTCCAGCTTCCCCGCTTCTTTGTTGGTGAACTTCCGGCCGGTGCTCCGGGCGGCCTCTGGCTTTAGGCAGACGGTTGTTGCAGTAGGGCCTCCTGGGCCTCGCTGGAGGTCTCCATCGCCGGGAATGCGGCTCTGACCCGCGGCTGGCAAACGTTTGCCCGCGCGCGTGGCCTGAGCCGGCGGTGTACCCTGCACTTCAAGTTCGACGACGATGCCACCCTCCACGTGAGGGTGTTCGGAGAAGACGGTCACCGTGCTGGGTGCTGCCCCGAAGACGAGGACCGCGGCTGTGTACCCAGCCCCGGCGAGGATCGGGATGAAGATGATGGCAGGCGCGTGGTCGGCCGCGCTCGGGGCTCGTCGAGCTTTGGCTTCGGACAACAGCTCCTCCAGCGGTGGCCGTGACCAGCCTCCGCGACTTCGCGCTCTCCTGGAGGGAGGTGGCGGGTCAGTCCGCCGTCGCGCCTCCGTGAAGCGTGAGGGGGGAGTCTGACTGAGCTCCGGAGGTAGTACGAGCCCTCGCCGCGAGTTGGTGCCGAGCGAGTCGTGCCTATTTCGTTTTTCTCCCTTCCCTGCGCAAAGAGAAAGTAGTGCAGGGCCCCGTGGGGGCATGTTGAACTGTTGTTGTTAATTATCATGTTGTTTCCGCTATTTCTGTGTTGTGTTTTTGTGCCGCATGGCCGCGTGCAGGAATTACTTAGCTCGGGGGGACTTGTCGTGATCTTCGCTTCCCGAGGCCGAGGCCTCGCCGCGCGCTTCATGTCCCGCAAGGATTAGTCAGGAGGGGTAGCTGTCTGTCTCGGTTGTGGAGGCGACCGACCCAGGTCTGTGTTCGCTGCGATGCCCGTGGGGCACGGACTGGGAGGGTGCTCCGTAGTGGACTTGGATAGGAAAGCTTCAAGCAGCGAGGCAGAAAACACTCGCGAGGGTGCCCGCGTAGCTCCCTCGCGAGACTTGCGCGAGAGAAAACGAGGCAAGTGAGCAAAAAAGACAAAGAGTCACAAGCTAAGGACGGCAACAACTTCAACAAAACTTCAAATAGGAACGAACAAGCCAACTGCAGAAAGCAAATGAAAAAGCCGCGTCCGGCACCTAATCTAGTATTCGACGTCTTCTCACCAGCGCGGAGCTAAGTGCTGCCACCGGGCGTGGGCGGGAGCCCCCGAGGCCCGAGGGCGGCTCTCCGGAGACTCCGGGGCGTGTACAACCCCAACTCATTATTACGTGAGAGTGTCACGGGCGGCGAGTGTCACAGGCATTGGCCTTCTTCATAGGCTCCGGACCTTTCTCGGGGAAATGAGCTTCACAGGCCTTGGCCTTCTTCACAGGCTCCGGGCCTTTCTCGTGGAAATGAGCTTCAGAGGCGTTGGCCTTCTTCACAGGCTCCGGGCCTTTCTCGGGGAAATGAGCTTCACAGGCGTTGGCCTTCTTCACAGGCTTCGGGCCTTTCTCGTGGAAATGAGGTTCACAGGCGTTGGCCTTCTTCACAGGCTCCGGGCCTTTCTTCAAGGGTAGAACTTCTGGTGATGCTGGATGTTCCACGCGTTCAGGATGGGCACCCCCTCCTGAGTCTCCAAGCTGCAGCGCCGGGCCTAGAGACATGAACAACCTTGAACGGGCCCTCCCAAATGGGCGAGAGCTTGTGCAGCCCCACACTGGAGAGCACCCGTCTGAGCACGAGGTCACCTACCCCGAGGGTCCTGGGGCGGATGCTGTGGCAGTGGTACCGCCATAGTGCTTGTTGGTATCTCGCAGCCCGAAGCGCGGCCTCCCGACGACATTCCTCCCCAAGCACGAGGTACATCCCCCGCATGGCGTCCTGCCGCGCTTCGTCGAAAGCCAGGACCCGTGCGGAGCGATGCCTGACCTCGTGAGGAAGGACCGCCTCAGCACCGAAGACGAGGAAGAACGGGGTTTCGCCGGTCGACTTGGTAGTGGTGGTACGGATGGACCATAGCACGGACTGGAGCTCGTCGTGCCAGCCCCTGCTGCAGGCCGCCAGCTTCTTCTTGAAGGTTCGGGTTTTGAGGCCCTTCAGGACCTCCGCGTTGGCGCGCTCAGCTTGGCCGTTGCTCCGAGGGTGCGCCACCGAAGCGTAGCATATCTGCGTTCCAAGGTTAGCACAATATATTTTGAAGAGATTTCTGGTGAACTGCGAACCGTTGTCGGTGATGATGCGATTGGGTACCCCAAACCGGCTCACGAGGCCCTTGACGAATTTGACTGCTGAGCCGACCAGGATGGTGCGGACAACTTCCACTTTTGCCCACTTAGTGAATTTGTTAATGGCGACGCAAAGGTAGCGATAGCCCCCTGGCGCCCGAGGAAATGGGCCAAGGATGTCCAGTCCCCAAACAGCGAACGACCACGAGAGGGGAATGGTCTGAAGGCCCTGAGCCGGATGGTGAATCTGCTTGGCGTGGGCCAGCGGGCTTCACAAGCCTTCACCAGCTCAATTGCGCCGTTGAGTGCTGTTGGCCAATAGAAACCGCTGCGAAACGCCTTGCCGACGAGTGTGCGCGAAGACGAGTGGTGCCCGCAGTCTCCACCGTTAACGTCTGCCAGCAGCTCTTTTCCCTGCTCCCTGGAGATGCAATGTAGAGTAACGTCATTCGGCCGCTTCCGGTAGAGCTCTCCGTCTTGGATGCAGTAGGCCATGGCCTGCCGCGCCACGCGCTCCGCGTCCTCCTCCTTCTCCGGCAGGGTCCCTTGAATCAAGTAATCCTTGAACTCCGCGGTCCAACACCCCTCCTGAGGCTCCAGCGCCAGGAGCAAGCGTGCCCGAGGTTGGGCCGCAGGCCGGGCTCCCGAGGCGGCGGTTGAGGGAGCTCCTCCCTAGGCTGTGATGTGCTTGATAGTGATGGCGCTGCCGAGGGTTTGAAGAGTCGCTCCTCGAAGACGCCAGGCTCCTGAGGCAGCCGCCTGGATGCCCTCTTTGCGATGTCATCAGCTTCTTGATTGGTGCCGCGAGGCACATGTTGCAACTCCAGCCCCCAAAACTGTTTCTCCATCCTGCGGACTTCCGCGAGATATGCTTCCATGTGCTCGTCCTTCGGCTCGTATACCTTGTTGGAGAAGTTGACGAGGAGTTGTGAATCGCCCTTGATGATAAGGCGCTTCACCCCCAAGGCGACTGCAGCTTTCAAGCCCTCGTACTCTGCTATGTTGTTGGAGACCTTCTCTCCATGCTGAAAGCAGAGTTGCACAGCGTAGTGGAGCTTGTCCTGAGTGGGGGATATGAGCACTGCGCCAGCCCCCGCGCCCTGTCGCGAGAATGCTCCGTCGAAGTACATGACCCAGCCGTCCGGGGCTTCACTTCCTGGGGAAAGCGACCGGTCTCGCCCGCTTTGAGCCCCGGTGCCTCTGCCCATTCCGCCACGAAATCTGCAAGTGCGGCGCCCTTGATGACCCTGGTCGTGCTGAATTCCAGCTGAAACACTTGCAGCTCGATGTTCCATTCAGCGACTCTCCCAGCTGAGTTGGGGCTCCTGAGTACCCTTTCCAAGGGGTATGATGAGACGACCTTGATGGGATGGCCTTGAAAGTAGTGCCGCAGCTTGCGCAAGGCCATCAACAGTGCGAGGAGGAGTTTTTGGGGCATGGGGTACCGCGCCCTCGCGTCCCATAGCACCGTGTTGACGAAGTAGAAAGGGTGCTCGACGAGGTTGAGGGTACTGGCGCAGCCTGCGTCCTCCGGAAGTCGAGGCGCCTCCTGAGGCGACGGAGCCCCCAGCGC
Organism: Aegilops bicornis; assembly: GCA_021605145.1. Lineage (NCBI taxonomy): Eukaryota > Viridiplantae > Streptophyta > Magnoliopsida > Poales > Poaceae > Aegilops > Aegilops bicornis. The sequence continues at coordinate 490,632,393 of CM038673.1, forward strand.
TTGGTCGCCTGGAGAGGCCTCCTCAGCTCTGGGTGCGCTCCCCTGCTGGGGCTGATCCTTTTCTGCTGCGGTTGTGGTCTTCGCGAGGCCTTCCGGGCTGTGCTCTGCCCCGGCTGGGACGGCAGCCGCGGCCTTGGTCTGGCGCTCCTCTCTAACCGCCACCAGGGCTGCGCTGGCGGAACAGGGGGTGGCCACAAGGTAGAGCACCAAGGGCTCCCGAGGGTGCGGAGTTACCATCACCGGAGGGCTAGTAAGGTACTTCTTGAGATCTTGGAATGCCTTGTCGGCCTCTTCAGTCCATTCGAAGGGGCCTTTCTTCTTCATCAGCTTGAAGAAGGGCGGTGCTCGCTCTCCCAGCTTGGAGATGAAACGCCCTAACGCGGTTACTCGCCCGGTGAGCTTCTGCATTTCTCTGAGGGTCTTCGGCGGGCTCATGTCTTGGACCACTTTGACCTTCTCTGGGGTTAGCCTCGATGCCCCTGTAGGACACGAGGAAGCCCAGGAGCTTGCCCGAGGGGACTCCGAACACGCACTTCTCCGGGTTGAGCTGCAGGTCCACTTCATTGAGGCTTGCGAAGGTTTCTTCCAGGTCCCGTATTAGGGTTTTTGCCTCCCGAGACTTCACCACAATGTCATCGACATAAGCTTCAGTGTTCCTCCCAAGCTGCCGGCCCAAGGCGATGTGCATCAGCCGCTGAAAGGTCGCGCCTGCGTTGCGCAACCCAAATGGCATGCAGGTATAGCAGTATACTCCACACGGGGCCAGGAAGGCCATTTTCTCCACGTCTTCCACCGCCATCTTGATCTGGTGATAGCCCGAGAAGGCATCCAGGAAGCACAATAGGTCACACCCAGCGGTAGAGTCGATGATCTGGTTGATGCGGGGGAGCGGGAATGGATCCTGTGGGCAGGCCTTGTTGAGGTTGGTGAAGTCGACACACATGTGTTCCTTTCCTCCCTTTTTTGGCACGACAACAGGGTTGGCCAGCCAATCAGGGTAGCGGACCTCGCGAATGACTCCTGCTACCTCTAACTTGCGGGTTTCTTGGACGATGAAGGCCTGCTTTTCAGTGGACTGCCGCCTTGCCTTCTGCTTCACGGGGCGCACATTGGGGCACACGTTGAGATGATGTTCAATTACATCTCTTGGGACCCCGCCGGTGATTAGGCTCCCATGCAAACACCTTCTTGTTTGCGCGCAGGAACCTGACCAGGGCCTCCTCCTGCTTAGGCTCAAGGTTGGCGCCTATGGTGAAGGTGGCGCCAGTGGATCCATCCTTGTCGACCGGTACCTGCTTGGTCTCTGCCTTGTCTTGGCTGAATAGCTGCTTTTTCTTAGCCGGCGCAGCCCTCTTGGGCTCGAGGACATCAGCGCTTCGGGCTGTGCCACCGCGGCCGCCTTGAAGGCAAGCTTGAGCGCCTGCAGCGCATCCCTTGTGTCTCCGGACACAGTAAGGACGCCGCTGCTCCCGGGCATCTTCATGAGGTTGTACGCCGGGTGAGTTGCTGCCATGAACTGGGCCAAGGCTGGGTAGCCAAGGATGGCGTTGTATGGGAGGCCGATGGGGGCGATGTCGAAGTCGATCAGCTCCGTGCGGAAGTTGTCGTGGGTGCCGAAGGTCACCGGGAGGCGGATCTGCCCCAGGGAGCCAGCGGAACCGCCTCCGACGCCCAAGAAGGGCCTGCTGGGTTGAAGCCGCTCTAGCGGCACGTGAAGGAGGCTGAAGGCCTCCACCGAGAGCATGTTGAGGCCAGCACCACCGTCGATGAGGGTCCTGGTGACGGCCACTTGGCAGATGGTGGGGGTGCACAACATCGGGAGCGCGCCCGCGCAGGCGGTGTTGGAGGGGTGATCGTTCGAGCTGAAGGTCAAATCGGCCTTGGGTGCCACCCAGCCCGGGGGAGTTTCTCAGCGCTTGAGGGCGGCGCCGATCTGGCGGACGAACCGCTTGACGTGGCAGCTCGAAGGTGGCCCCTGTGATCCGCCCAGGATGGCCGCGACGACCGGGGGTGCCGGCGCAGCATGGTGGGCGAGGAAGAGGTTGTGCAACTCCTCGGGGGCCCTGAAGCGGTACCGGTAGGTGGAAGCGATCACATGCGCGGGACGCTGGTGAGGGCCATGGGCAGCCAGTTCGCCATGACCTTGTCGTCGCCTCTGGCCTTGAGGACGGCTTCTTCATATGCCAGCAGGAAGGCGTGCGGGTCGTCCGTGCCGTCATAGCGCGGTGGCATGTCCGGCTTGAACTTGCGCGGCCACTGCACCTGTCGCAAGGCAGGGGCCAGGGCTCGGAGCCCCCTGGTTTCCGCGCCGGCGTCGACAGCCGGAGCGGGTGGCGCGTTGGCCGCCATGAGGGCAGAATGTGGTGCTGATGGGGAACGTCGGGGGCACCCGCCGTCAGGCGCCGTCTGGGCGAGCGGCGGCGAGCAACCCGGCGCTTCGGCGCGAGCCAGCGGCGTCGACCATGGACACGACGGAAGATCGAACGTGAACAACGAAAGAAAGATTCCGGCACACCCGTACCTGGCGCGCCAAATGTCGGATGTTGGGTTCCGGCAGACTCTTAAGGTTCGAACACTGGGGTGCGCACGAAGATCTCTCTACTACCGATCTATGTCCGATCGCCTCGTGAGATCTAAGCTGGAAACGATGAACAACACAAGGGACACGAGATTTATACTGGTTCAGGCCACCGTTGTGGTGTAATACCCTACTCCAGTATGTCGTGTGGTGGATTGCCTCAGGGGCTGATGATGAACAGTACAAGGGGAGAACAGCCTCGCGAGAGGTGTTCTTGGGCTGGTGCGATGAACTGCTTGGGTGAGTTCGATCGCCTCTCTCTCTCTCTCTGGCTAGGCTTCCAAAGTCTGGATTCCATCTACCGTGGTGGCTAGTCCTATTTATAGAGGCCCTGGGCCTCTTCCCAAATATTGAGCGGGAAGGGCGCCAACAACGGCCATTTCGAAGGGGAACATCTAGTACAAGTTATCCTGACTAAAGTTGGTCTTCGGCTGCCAAAAGCACTGGTGATGACGCAGTCTTAGGCTCCACGGTGACCTCCGTCCTGCCGCTCCGCTAGTCTTGGTCTCGTTGCACCGAAATGGCAACCTTTGCCTGATGCCTCGGTACTCCACGTTTGTGCTTGCCCCCTTTGCACCAAAGAGGAAACAAGGACACTGCGTAGGCCGGCGCCCGCCTGGCCTCGATCGTCATGGCTTGCGTCACGTGCACCTCGTGAGGTACCCTGCCTTGATCTATCCGCCTCCTCACGAGCCTGCCTGGCGAGGCCGTCCTTGAGGAAGCCTTGCGTCATCCGCCCCGTGAGGCTTGGCCCCTCGCGAGGGTCTTGAGTCTTGTGTTGATGAAGATGGGCCGTACTGGGCCACCACTTGAGCCACACCGCAGGCAGGCAAGTCTGGGGACCCCCGTTCCCAGAATGCCGACAGAATGCAGCTTATTATTGTGACCAGGTGGTAATCACTTGTAACTTTTTTAGGTCCATCATTTCATAATCATTTAAACCAAATAACATCCAAATAGTGTTTAGCTTGAAAGTTGCAACGAAGTAGGGCATATGGCTGCGGAAAGCATTGTTGGGGAACGTAGTAATTTCAAAAAAAAATCCTACGCACACGCAAGATCATGGTGATGCATAGCAACGAGAGGGGAGAGTGTTGTCTACGTGCCCTCGTAGACTGTAAGCGGAAGCGTCAAGTGACGCGGTTGATGTAGTCGAACGTCTTCGCGATTCAACCGATCCTAGTACCGAAAGCACGGCACCTCCATGTTCAGAACACGTTCAGCTCGATGACGTCCTCGCCTTCTTGATCCAGCAAGAGGGGCGAAGTAGTAGATGAGTTCCGGCAGCACGATGGCATGGTGACGGTGTTGGTGAAGAACAATCTCCGCAGGGCTTCGCCTAAGCACTATGAAGACTATGACGGAGGATAAACTAGAGGGGACGGGGTTGCCGGCACATGGCTTGGTGTTTCTTGATGTGTCTTCGGTGCTGGCCCTTCCCCTCTATTTATATGTTGAGCCCTGGGGTCGAAACTTGGAGTAAAAGCCTCCTCAAAGTCGGTTTTGCCCGAAAGGTAAGAGTCCTACACGGACTCCAGGGCTAGACGCCAGGGTTCCCAGCGTCTACCCCCTAGACGCCAGGCTGGTCTTCGCAAAACTTCCTTTTGCACTTTCCAAAAGCCATGTGGGCTTTCCCCTTTGGCCCAAATAAAGTGTTCTCGTACCCAAACATTTCGGGAAACATCCGGAACCCCTTCCGGTGAATTCCGGATCCGCAGACCAAATACTATTATCCCATATATCAATCTTAATCTCCGGACCATTCCAGAGTTCCTCGTCATGTCCGTGATCTCATCCGGCACTCCGAACAACATTCAGTTACCAACATACATAACTCATATAATACAATATCGTCAACGAACGTTAAGCATGCGAACCCTACGACTTCGAGAACTATGTAGACATGACCGAGACACCTCTCTGGTCAATAACCAATAGCGGAACCTGGATGCCCATATTGGCTCCTACATATTCTACGAAGATCTTTATCGGTCGAACCGCACAACAATATGCGTTGTTCCCTTTGTCATCGGTATGTTACTTACCCGAGATTCGATTGTTGGTATCACTGTACCTAGTTCAACCTCGTTACCGGCAAGTCTCTTTACTCATTCCATAATGTATCATCCCGTAACTAACTCATTAGTTACATTGCTTGCAAGGCTTATAGTGATGTGCATTACCAAGAGGGCCCAGAGATACCTCTCCGACAATCGGAGTGACAAATCCTAATCTCGATCTATGCCAACTGAACAAACACCATAGGAGACACCTGTAGAGCACCTTTATAATCACCCGATTCGTTGTGACGTTTGGTAGCACATAAAGTGTTCCTCCAAAGATTCGGGAGTTGCATAATCTCATAGTCATAGGAACATGTATAAGTCATGAAGAAAGCAATAGCAATATACTAAACGATCAAGTGCTAAGCTAACGGAATGGGTCAAGTCAATCACATCATTCTCTAATGATGTGATCCCGTTAATCAAATGAAAACTCATGTCTATGGCTAGGAAACTTAACCATATTTGATTCAATGAGCTAGTCAAGTAGAGGCATACTAGTGACACTCTGTTTGTCTATGTATTCACACATGTACTAAGTTTCCGATTAATACAATTCTAGCATGAATAATAAACATTTATCATGATATAAGGAAATAAATAATAACTTTATTATTGCCCCTAGGGCATATTTCCTTCAGTCTCCCACTTGCGTTAGAGTCAATAATCTAGTTCACATTGCCATGTGATTTAACACCAATAGTTCACATCACCATGTGATTAACACCCATAGTTCACATAGCCATGTGACCAACACTCAAAGGGTTTACTAGAGTCAGTAATCTAGTTCACATCGCCATGTGATTAACACCCAAAGAGTACTAAGATGTGATCATGTTTTGCGTGTGAGAGATGTTTAGTCAACGGGTATGCCAAATTCAGATCCGTATGTATTTTGCAAATTTCTATGTCTACAATGCTCTGCATGGAGCTACTTTAGCTAATTGCTCCCACTTTCAATATGTATCTAGATTGTGACTTAGAGTCATCCAGATCGGTGTCAAAGCTTGCATCAACGTAACTCTTTATGACGAACTCTTTATCACCTCCATAACCGAGAAATATTTCCTTAGTCCTCTAAGGATAATTTTGACCGCTGTCCAGTGATCTACTCCTATATCAAAAATTGTACTCCCTTGCCAAACTCAGGGCAGTGTATAAAATAGGTCTGGTACACAGCATGACATAGTGTATAGAACCTATGGCTGAGGCATAGGGAATGACTTTCATTCTCTCTCTATCTTCTGCCGTGGTCGGGCTTTGAGTCTTACTCAACTTCACACCTTGCAACACAGGCAAGACCTCTTTCTTTGACTGTTCCATTTTGATCTACTTTAAAAACTTGTCAAGGTATGTACTCATGGAAAAAAACTTATCAAGCGTCTTGATCTATCTCTATAGATCTTGATGCTCAATATGTAAGCAGCTTCACCGAGGTCTTTCTTTGAAAAACTCCTTTCAAAACACTCCTTTATGCTTTCCAGAAAATTCTACATCATTCCCGATCGACAATATGTCATTCACATATACTTATCAGAAAGGCTGTAGTGCTCCCACTCACTTTCTTGTAAATACAGGCTTCATCGCAAGTCTGTATAAAACTATATGCTTTGATCAACTTATCAAATCGTATATTCCAATTCCGAGATGCTTGCACCAGTCCATTGATGGATCGCTGGAGCTTGCACATTTTGTTAGCACCTTTAAGATCAAGACAACCTTCTGGTTGCATCATATACAACTCTTCTTTAAGAAATCCATTAAGAAATGAAGTTTTGACATCCATTTGCCAGATTTCATAAAATGTGGCAATTGCTAACATGATTCAGACAGACTTAAGCATCGCTACGAGTGAGAAAATCTCATCGTAGTCAACACATTGAACTTTGTCAAAAACCTTTTTCGACAAGTCTAGCTTTGAAGATAGTAACACTACTATCAGCGTCCGTCTTCCTATTGAAGATCCATTTATTTTCTATGGCTTGCCGATCATCGGGCAAGTCAACCAAAGTCCACACTTTGTTCTCATACATGGATCCCATCTCAGATTTCATGGCCTCAAGCCATTTCGCGGAATCTGGGCTCATCATCGCTTCCTCATAGTTCGTAGGTTCGTCATGGTCAAGTAACATGACTTCCAGAACCAGATTACCGTACCACTCTGGTGCGGAACGTACTCTGGTTGACCTACGAGGTTCAGTAGTAAATTGATCTGAAGTTTCAAGATCATCATTAACTTCTTCACTAATTGGTGTAGGCATCACTCGAACTGATTTTTGTGATGAACAACTTTCCAATTCGGGAGAAGGTACAATTACCTCATCAAGTTCTACTTTCCTCCCACTCACTTCTTTCGAGAGAAACTTCTTCTCTAGAAAGAATCCATTCTTAGCAAAAAAGATCTTGCCTTCGGATTGATATGTCTCCGTCGTATCTACTTTTCCAAACACTTTTGCCCTTGTTTTGGACTCTAACTTGCATGATTTGAATGGAACTAACCCGGACTGACGTTGTTCTCAGCAGACTTTCCATGGTGTTATTTATGTGCAGAAACAAAAGTTCTCGGAATGACCTGAAACTCCACGGGCGTCTATTTGGAAATAATAAAAATCCTTGCAAAGATGAAGACCAGGGGGCCCACACCACAGCCACGAGGGTGGGCGCGCCTCCCCTAGAGCGCCCCTCACCTCGTGGGCCTCCTGGAGCTCCTCCGACCTCAACTCCAACTCTATATATTTGCTTTCGGGGAGAAAAAAATCAGAGAAGAATTCATCGCGTTTTACGATACGGAGCCGCCGCCAAGCCCTAAAACCTCTCGGGAGGGCTGATCTAGAGTCCGTTCGGGGCTCCGGAGAGGGGGATTCGTCGCCGTCGTCATCATCAACCATCCTCCATCACCAATTTCATGATGCTCACCGCCGTGCGTGAGTAATTCCATCGTAGGCTTGCTGGACGGTGATGGGTTGGATGAGATCTATCATGTAATCGAGTTAGTTTTGTTAGGGTTTGATCCCTAGTATCCATTATGTTCTGAGATTGATGTTGCTAGGACTTTGCTATGCTTAATGCTTGTCACTAGGGCCCGAGTGCCATGATTTCAGATCTGAACCTATTATGTTTTCATGAATATATGTGAGTTCTTGATCCTATCTTGCAAGTCTATAGTCACCTACTATGTGTTATGATCCGCAACCTCAAGTGACAATAATCAGGGACCACTCTCAGTGAAGACCATAGTTTGAGGAGTTCATGTATTCACTATGTGCTAATGCTTTTTTCCGGTACTCTATTAAAAGGAGGCCTTAATATCCCTTAGTTTCCATTAGGACCCCACTGCCACGGGAGGGTAGGACAAAAGATGTCATGCAAGTTATTTTCCATAAGCACGTATGACTATATTCGGAATACATGCCTACATTACATTGATGAATTGGAGCTAATTCTGTATCACCCTATGTTATGATTGTTACATGATGAACCGCATCCGGCATAATTATCCATCACCGATCCAATGCCTACGAGCTTTTCACATATTGTTCTTCGCTTATTTACTTTTCCGTTGCTTCTTTGTTACAATCGATTACAAAACACCAAAAATATTACTTTTGCTTCCGTTACTTTTGTTACCGTTACCACTACTATCATATTACTTTGCTACTAAATACTTTGCTGTAGATACTAAGTTATCCAGGTGTGGCTGAATTGACAACTCAGTTGCTAATACTTGAGAACATTCTTTGGCTCCCCTTGTGTCGAATCAATAAATTTGGGTTGAATACTCTACCCTCAAAAACTGTTGCGATCCCCTATACTTGTGGGTTATCAAGACTATTTTCTGGCGCCGTTGCCAGGGAGCATAGCTCTATTCTTTGAGTCACTTGGGATTTATATCTGCTGGTCACTATGAAGAACTTGAAAGACGCTAAGACAACAATTTATCCCTCAACTACGAGGGGAGGTAAGGAACAGCCATCTAGCTCTGCACTTGATTCACCTTCTGTTGCGACGCCTAAACCTGCTTCTGCTATTCGTTGTGATATGTCGCATGTTATTGATGATGCCACGTCTGCTATGCATGATACTCATGATGAAACTACTTCTATGCTTGATACTACTGTGCCACTTGGTGAATTTCTTGATGAACAAATTGCTAGGGCTAGAGAGAAAGAAATTATTGAAACTGATTATATTGATGAAAGTGATGATGAAGACTTGCCTGTTATTCCTGAGGGTTATGTTTTTGATAAAGAAGTTTCTTTAGCTATTTTAGCTTGCAAAGATAGATATGAGCTCAAGAGATTATTAGCTAAATGGAATCAGCAATCTCTTAATGATAGAATGAGACCTGACCCTGCTTTTGCAACTTCGCCTATCTGTGTTACCGATAAGGATTGTGAATTCTCTGCTGATCCTGATATAATTGCTTTGGTTGAATCTGATCCTTTTCATGGCTATGAATCTGAAACTGTTGTGGCACATCTTACTAAATTAAATGATATAGCCACCCTATTCACTAATGATGAGAGATCTCGCTATCTTTATATCCTTAAAATATTTCCGTTCTCATTAAAGGGTGATGCTAAGATATGGTTTAATTCTCTTGATCCTGGTTGTGTGCGTAGTCCCCAGGATATGATTTATTACTTCTCTGCTAAATATTTCCCTCCTCATAAGAAACAAGCTGCTCTGAGGGAAATATACAATTTTGTGCAAATTGAAGAAGAGAGTCTCCCACAAGCTTGGGGGATGCTTCTCAAGTTACTTAATGCTTTGCCTGATCATCCTCTTAAGAAAAACGAAATACTTGATATCTTTTATAATGGACTACCCGATGCTTCCAGAGATTACCTCGATAGTTGTGCTGGTTCTGTTTTCAGGGAAAGAACACCGGATGAAGCTGAAATTCTATTGAATAATATGTTGACAAATGAAAATAATTGGACACTTCCTGAGCCTATTCCTAAACCAACTCCGAAGAAGAGAGGTGTTCTATTTCTCAGTCCTGGAAATATGCAAGATGCAAAGAAATCTATGAAAGAAAAGGGTATTAAAGCTGAAGATATTAAGAATTTACCTCCTATTGAAGAAATACATGGTCTTAATCTACCGCCTGTTGAAGAAACATATGATCTTAATGTTGGGTAGCGTAGCAGAAATTCAAAATTTTCTACGCATCACCAAGATCAATCTATGGAGATTCTTGCAACAAGAGAGGGAGAGGATGAGCATCTTCATACCCTTGAAGATCGCTAAGCGGAAGCGTTACAAGAACGTGGATGAAAGAGTCGTACTCGCAGCGATTCAGATCGCGGTTGATTCCGATCTAAGCACCGAAAAACGGTGCCTCCGCGTTCAACACACGTACAGCCCGGGGACGTCTCCTCCTTGATCCAGCAAGGGGAGAGGAGAAGTTGAGGGAGAACTCCGTGACCTGACGGCATGGTGATGGAGCTCGTGGTTCTCCGGCAAGGCTTCGCCAAGCACTACGGAGGAGGAGGAGGTGTTGGAGGAGGAGAGGGCTGCGCCAGGAAGGTGCGGCTGCCCTCTCTCTCTCTCACTATATATAGGGGGAAGGGAGGAGGGGGAGGCGCCCTAGGGTTCCCTAGGGGAGGGGCGGCGCCCATAGGGGAAACCCTAGATGGGTTTTGGCGCCCCCACCCCCTAGGAAACTTGCCCCCCAAGCCGGGAGGGGTGGCTGCCCTAGGGGTGGCGCCTCCAGGTTACGTGAGATAGGGTGGGAGGGGTGCTCAGCCCCTTAGTGGGCTGATGTGCCCTCTCCCCTTGGCCCATAAGCCTCCCAAAGCTTGTCGGGGCCTCCGAAACCCCTTTCGGACACGCTGGTCATCACCTGGTACCCCCGGAACAATTCCGTACTACAATACCCTTCGTCCAATATACCGATCTTCACCTCCGGACCATTCCGGAGCTCCTCGTCATGTCCGGGATCTCATCCGGGACTCCGAACAACCTTCGGTAACCACATACTATTTCCCATAACAACTCTAGCGTCACTGAACCTTAAGTGTGTAGACCCTACAAGTTCGGGAACCATGCAGACATGACCGAGACGTTCTCCGGTCAATAACCAACAGCGGGATCTGGATACCCATGTTGGCTCCCACATGTTCCACGATGATCTCATCGGATTAACCATGATGTCAAGGATTCAAGCAATCCCGTATGCAATTCCCTTTGTCTACCGGTATAGTACTTGCCCGAGATTCGATCGTTGGTATCCTGATACCTTGTTCAATCTCGTTACCGGAAAATCTCTTTACTCGTTCCATAGCACATCATCCCGTGATCAACCCCTTGGTCACATTGTGCACATTATGATGATGTCCTACCGAGTGGGCCCAGAGATACCTCTCCGTCACACGGAGTGACAAATCAAAGTCTCGATTCGTGCCAACCCAGCAGACACTTTCGGAGATACCCGTAGTGCACCTTTATAGCCACCCGATTACGTTGTGACGTTTGGTACACCCAAAGCATTCCTACGGTATCCGGAGTTGCACAATCTCATGGTCTAAGGAAATGATACTTGACATTAGAAAAGCTTTAGCATATGAACTACGATCTTTGTGCTAGGCTTAGGGTTGGGTCTTGTCCATCACATCATTCTCCTAATGATGTGATCCCGTTATCAACGACATCCAATGTCCATGGTCGTGAAACCGTAACCATCTATTGATCAACGAGCTAGTCAACTAGAGGCTTACTAGGGACATGGTGTTGTCTATGTACCCACACATGTATATGAGTTTCCTATCAATACAATTATAGCATGGATAATAAACGATTATCATGAACAAGGAAATATAATAATAATAACTAATTTATTATTGCCTCTAGGGCATATTTCCAACAGTCTCCCACTTGCACTAGAGTCAATAATCTAGTTCACATCGCCATGTGATTAACACTCACAGTCACATCGCCATGTGACCAACATCCAAAGAGTTTACTAGTGTCAATAAACTAGTTCACATCATCATGTGATTAAGACTCAATGAGTTCTGGGGTTTGATCATGTTTTGCTTGTGAGAGAGGTTTTAGTCAACGGGTCTGCAACATTCAGATCAATATGTACTTCGCAAATCTCTAGGTCATATTGTAAATGCTGCTTCCACGCTCCACTTGGAGCTATTCCAAATGGTTGCTCCACTATACGTATCCGGCTTGCTACTCAGAGTCATTCAGATAGGTGTTAAAGCTTGCATCGACGTAACCCTTTACGCGAACTCTTTATCACCTCCATAATCGAGAAACATGTCCTTATTACTCCAAGGACAATTTTGACCGCTGTCTGGTGATCCACTTCTTGATCACCTTTGTACCCTCTTGCCAGACATGTGGCAAGGCACACATCACGTGCGGTACTTAGCATAGCATAATGTAGAGCCTACGTCTAAAGCATAAAGGACGACCTTCGTCCTTCCTCTCTCTTCTGCCATGGTCGAGCTTTAAGTCTTAACTTCATACCTTACAACTCAGGCAAGAACTCCTTCTTTGACTGATCCATCTTGAACACCTTCAAGATCATGTCAAGGTATGTGCTCATTTGAAAGTACCATTAAGCCGCTTTTGATCTATCCTTATAGATCTTGATGCTCAATGTTCAATCAGCTTAATCCAGGTTTTCTATTAAAAACACTTTTCAAATAACCCTATATGCTTTCCAGAAACTCTACATCATTTACGATCAACAATTGTCAACAACATATACTCATCGGAAATTCTATAGTGCTCCCACTCACTTCTTTGGAAATACAAGTTTCTCATAAACTTTGTACAAACCCAAAATCTTTGATCATTCCATCAAAGCGCATATTCTGACTCCGAGATGCTTGCTCTAGTCCATGGAAGGATCGCTGGAGCTAGCATACCTTTTAGCATCCTTAGGATCGACAAAACCTTTCTGATTGTATCACATACAACCTTTCCTCACGAAAATTGGTAAGGAAACTCGTTTTGACATCCATCTGCCAGATTACATAAATGCAGCTAATGCTAACATGATTCCGACGGACTTAAGCATCGCTACGGATGAGAAAATCTCATCGTAGTCAACTCCTTGAACTTGTGAAAAACTCTTCGCCACAAGTCGAGCTTCATAGACGGTGACATTACCGTCCACGTCCGTCTTGTTCTTAAAGATCCATTTATCTCAATGGCTTGCCGATCATCGGGCAAGTCCACCAAAGTCCATGCTTTGTTCTGATACATGGATCCTATCTCGGATTTCATGGCTTCTGACCATTTGTCTGAATATAGGCCCACCATCGCTTCTCCATAGCTCGTAGGTTCATTGTTGTCTAGTAACATGACCTTCAAGACAGGATTACTGTACCACTCTGAAGTAGTACGCATCCTTGTCACCCTATGAGGTACGGTAGTGACTTGATCCGAAACTTCATGATCACTATCATAAGCTTCTACTTTAATTGTTGTAGGCGCCACAGGAACAACTTCCTGTGCCCTGCTACACACTAGTTGAAGTGACGGTTCAATAACCTCATCAAGTCTCCACCATCCTCCCACTCAACTTTCCGAGACAAGCTTTTCCTCGAGAAAGGACCCGATTCAAGAAACAATCCCTATTGCTCTCGGATCTGAATTAGGAGGTATACCCAACTGTTTTGGGTGTCCTATGAAGATACATTTTATCCGCTTTGGGTTCGAGCTTATCAACCTGAAACTTTTTCACATAAGCGTCGTAGCCCCAAACTTTTAAGAAACGACAACTTAGGTTTCTCCAAACCATAGTTCAAACGGTGTCGTCTCAACGGAATTACGTGGTGCCCTATTAAAGTGAGTGCGGTTGTCTATAATGCCTAACCCATGAACGATAGTGGTAATTCGATAAGAGACATCATGGTACGCACCATATCCAATAGGGTGCAACTATGATGTTTGGACACACCATCACACTATGGTGTTCCAGGCGGTATTAATTGTGAAACAATTTCCACAATGTCTTAATTGTGTGCCAAAGCTCGTAACTCAGATACTCATCTCTATGATCATATCATAGACATTTTATCCTCTGGTTACGATGATCTTCAACTTCACTCTGAAATTACTTGAACCATTCAATAATTCAAACTTGTGTTTCATCAAGTAAATATACTCAGTATCTACTGAAATCATCTGTGAAGTAAGAACATAACGATATCCACTGCGTGCCTTAGCACTCATTGGACTGCACACATCAAAATGTATTACTTCCAACAAGTTGCTTTCTTGTTCCATTTTATAGAAAACAAGGCTTTCAGTCATCTTGCCCATGTGGTATGATTTGCATGTCTCAAGTGATTCAAAATCAAGTGAGTCCAAACGGTCCATCTGCATGGAGTTTCTTCATGCGTATACACCAATAGACATGGTTCGCATGTCTCAAATTTTTCAAAAATGAGTGAGTCCAAAGATCCATCAACATGGAGCTTCTTCATGCTTTTATACCAATATGACTTACATGGCGGTGCCACAAGTAAGTGGTACTATCATTACTATCTTATATCTTTTGGCATGAAAATGTGTATCACTACGATCGAGATTCAATAAACCATTCTTTTAGGTGCAAGACCATTGAAGGTATTATTCAAATAAACAGAGTAACCATTATTCTCCTTAAATGAATAACCGTATTGTGATAGACATAATCCAATCATGTCTATGCTCAACGCAAACACCAAATAACAATTATTTAGGTTTAACACCAATCTCGATGGTAGAGGGAGCGTGCGATGCTTGATCACATCAACCTTGGAAACACTTCCAACACATATCGTCGTCTCACCTTTAGCTAGTCTCCGTTTATTCCGTAGCTTTTATTTCGAGTTACTAACACTTAGCAACCGAACCGGTATCTAATACCTTGGTGCTACTAGGAGTACTAGTAAAGTACACATTAACATAATGTATATCCAATATACTTGTATCGACCTTGCCAGCCTTCTCATCTACCAAGTATCTAGGGTAATTACGCTCTTAGTGGCTGTTCCCTTATTACGAAGCACTTAGTCTCGGGTTTGGGTTCAACCTTGGGTTTCTTCACTAGAGCAGCTGACTGATTTGCCGTTTCATGAAGTATCCCTTCTTGCCCTTGCCCTTCTTGAAACTAGTGGTTTCACCAACCATCAACAATTGATGCTCCTTCTTGATTTCTACTTTCGCGGTGTCAAACATCGTGAATATCTTAAGGATCATCTATCCCTGTGTTATAGTTCATCACGAAGCTCTAGCAGCTTGGTGGCAATGACTTTGGAGAAACATCACTATCTCATCAGAAAGATCAACTCCCACTCGATTCAAGTGATTGTTGTACTCAGACAATCTGAGCACAAGCTTAATGATTGAGCTTTTCTCCCTTAGTTTGCAGGCTAAGAAAATCGTCGGAGGTCTCATACCTCTTGACGTGGGCACGAGCCTGAAATCCCAATTTCAGCCCTCGAAACATCTTATGTGTTCCGCGACGTTTCGAAAAAGTCTTCGGTGCCTCAATTCTAAACCATTCAACATTACCGAACTATCATGTAGTCATCAAAACGTGTATGTCGATGTTCGCAACATCCACGTAACACGTTCGAGGTCCAAAGACACCGAGCGGTGCATTAAGGACATAAGCCTTCTATCGTCCGCATAATTGCTACATCAACTTTCAACTATATTTTCTCTAGGAACATATCTAAAACAGTAGAACTAAAGCGCGAGCTATGATATAATTTGCAAAGGTCTTTTGACTATGTTCAGGATAATTAAGTTCATCTAATGAACTCCCACTCAGATAGACATCCCTCTAGTCATCTAAGTGATTACATGACACGAGTCAACTAGGCCGTGTCCGATCATCACGTGAGACGGACTAGTCATCATTGGTGAACATCTTCATGTTGATCGTATCTACTATACGACTCATGCTCGACCTTTCGGTCTCTTGTGTTCCGAGGCCATGTCTATACATGCTAGGCTCGTCAAGTCAACCTAAGTGTTTCGCGTGTGTAAATCTGCCTTACACCCGTTGTAAGTGAACGTTAGAATCTATCACACCCGATCATCACGTGGTGCTTCGAAACAACGAAGCTTCGCAACGGTGCACAGTTAGGGGGAACACTTTTCTTGAAATTATTGCGAGGGATCATCTTATTTAAGCTACCGTCGTTCTAAGCAAATAAGATGCATAAACATGATAAACATCACATGCAATCAAAAAGTGACATGATATGGCCAATATCATTTTGCTCCTTTTGATCTCCATCTTCGGGGCTCCACGATCATCATCATCACCGGCATGACACCATGATCTCCATCATCGTGTCTCCATGAAGTTGTCTCTCCAACTATTACTTCTACTACTATGGCTAACGGCTTAGCAATAAAGTAAAGTAATTACATGGCGTTGTTCAATGACACGCAGGTCATATAATAAATTAAGACAACTCCTATGGCTCCTGCCGGTTGTCATGCTCATCGACATGCAAGTCATGATTCATATTACAAGAACATGATCAATCTCATACATCACATATCATTCATCACATTCTTTTGGCCATATCACATCACATAGCATACCCTGCAAAAACAAGTTAGACGTCCTCTAATTGTTGTTTGCATGTTTTACGTGGCTGCTATGGGTTTCTAGCAAGAACGTTTATTACCTACGCAAAACCACAACATGATATGTCAATTGCTATTTACCCTTCATAAGGACCCTTTTCATCAAATCCGATTCGACTAAAGTGGGAGAGACTGGCACCCGCTAGCCAATGCAACAAGTGCATGTCAGTCGATGGAACCTGTCTCACGTAAGTGTACGTGTAAGGTCGGTCCGGGCCGCTTCATCCCACAATACCGTCGAAACAAGATTGGACTAGTAACGGTAAGCATATTGAACAAAATCAACGCCCACAACAACTTGTGTTCTACTCGTGCATAGAAACTGCGCATAGACCTAGCTCATGATTGCACTGTTGGGTAACATAGCAGAAATTCAAAATTTTCTACGCATCACCAAGATCAATCTATGGAGATTCTAGCAACAAGAGAGGGAGAGGATGAGCATCTTCATACCCTTGAAGATCGCTAAGCGGAAGCGTTACAAGAACGCGGATGAAGGAGTCGTACTCGCAGCGATTCAGATCACGGTTGATTCCGATCTAAGCACCGAACAACGGTGCCTCCGCGTTCAACACACGTACAGCCCGGGGACGTCTCCTCCTTCTTGATCCAGCAAGGGGAGAGGAGAAGTTGAGGGAGAACTCCGACAGCATGACGACATGGTGGTGATGGAGCTTGTGGTTCTCCGGCAGGGCTTCGCCAAGCACTACGGAGGAGGAGCAGGTGTTGGAGGAGGGAGAGGGCTGCGCCAGGGGAAGGGTGCGGCTGCCCTCTCTCTCTCTCTCTCACTATATATAGGGGGAAGGAAGGAGGGGGAGGCGCCCTAGGGTTCCCTAGGGGAGGGGCGGCGGCCATAGGGGAAACCCTAGATGGGTTTTGGCACCCCCACCCCCTAGGAAACTTGCCCCCCAAGCCGGGAGGGGTGGCTGCCCTAGGGGTGGCGCCCCCACCTCTCCAGGTTATGTGAGATGGGGTGGGAGGGGCGCTCAGCCCCTTAGTGGGCTGATGTGCCCTCTCCCCTTGGCCCATAAGGCCCCCCAAAGCTTGCCGGGGCCTCCGAAACCCCTTCGGACACGCTGGTCATCACCTGGTACCCCCGGAACAATTCCGGACTCCAATACCCTTCGTCCAATATACCGATCTTCACCTCCGGACCATTCCGGAGCTCCTCGTCATGTCCGGGATCTCATCCGGGACTCCGAACAACCTTCGGTAACCACATACTATTTCCCATAACAACTCTAGCGTCACCGAACCTTAAGTGTGTAGACCCTACGGGTTCGGGAACCATGCAGACATGACCGAGACGTTCTTCGATCAATAACCAATAGCGGGATCTGGACACCCATGTTGGCTCCCACATGTTCCACGATGATCTCATCGGATGAACCACGATGTCAAGGGTTCAAGCAATCCCGTATGCAATTCCATTTGTCTACCGGTATAGTACTTGCCCGAGATTCGATCGTCGGTATCCTGATACCTTGTTCAATCTCGTTACCGGCAAGTCTCTTTACTCGTTCCGTAGCACATCATCCCGTGATCAACCCCTTGGTCACATTGTGCACATTATGATGATGTCCTACCGAGTGGGCCCAGAGATACCTCTCCGTCACATGGAGTGACAAATTCCAGTCTCGATTCGTGCCAACCCAACAGACACTTTCGGAGATACCCGTAGTGCACCTTTATAGCCACCCAGTTACGGTGTGATGTTTGGTACACCCAAAGCATTCCTACGGTATCCGGGAGTTTCACAATCTCATGGTCTAAGGAAATGATACTTGACATTAGAAAAGCTTTAGCATATGAACTACACGATCTTTGTGCTAGGCTTAGGATTGGGTCTTGTCCATCACATCATTCTCCTAATGATGTGATCCCGTTATCAACGACATCCAATGTCCATGGTCAGGAAACCGTAACCATCTATTGATCAACGAGCTAGTCAACTAGAGGCTTACTAGGGACATGGTGTTGTCTATGTACCCACACATGTATCTGAGTTTCCTATCAATACAATTATAGCATGGATAATAAACGATTATCATGAACAAGGAAATATAATAATAATAACTAATTTATTATTGCCTCTAGGGCATATTTCCAACACTTAATCCATTACCTATTGAAGAAACTCATGGTCTTGATAACCCGACACAGGTAGTAGAGGTAAATTCTCTCTATAGATTTGATGAAGGTGATATTCCTCACTATAAGTCTGCTAGACAATGCTTAGAAGAGTTTGATAATTTTATTGTCAAACAAGAAAACTTCAATGCTTATTTTGGTAGACAATTGAAATACAATTCCGATACGCTTGAACACCTGAGTAATTACATGGCTAATGTTAAAGGTGAACTTAAACTCATTACTAAACATGCTTCTATGGTTACCACTCAAGTAGAACAAGTACTTAAAGCTCAATATGATTTGCTCAATGGATTGAATAGTAAGAATAATGACTATGCTGTTAGAGTGGCTACTAGAACTGGTAGAATGACTCGGGAACCTTTGTATCCTGAAGGCCACCCTAAGAGAATTGAGCAAGATTCTCAGAGAAATAATATTGACGCTCCTAGTCCCTCTAGAAAGAAGAAAAAGAAAAATGATAGGACTTTGCATGCTTCTAGTGAACCTATTGCTGAACCACCTGAGAATCCAAATGATATTTCTATTTCTGATGCTGAAACACAATCTAGTAATGAACATGAACCTAGTGAAAATGCTAATGATGATGTTCAGGATGATGCTCGACCTAGTAATGATAATGATATAGAAATTGAACCTACTGTTGATCTTGATAACCCACAATCAAAGAATCAACGTTATGATAGGAGAGACCTTGTTGCTAGGAAACATGGTAAAGAAAGAGAACCATGGGTTCAGAAACCCATGACTTTTCCTCCCAAACCATCCAAGAAAAAGGATGATGAGGATTTTGAGCGCTTTGCTAAAATGATTAGACCTATCTTTTTGCGTATGTGATACGTCTCCGTCGTATCTATAATTTTTGATTGTTCCATGCCAATATTATTCACTTTCATATACTTTTTGGCAACTTTTTATATTATTTTTGGGACTAACATATTGATCCAGTGCCCAGTGCCAATTCACATGCATTGCATGTTTTATGTTTCGCAGAATATCCATATCAAACGGAGTCCAAACGGGATAAAAACGGACGGAGCTTATTTTTGGAAAATATGGAAAATTCCAGAAGAAAAATCCACGCGAGACGGTGCCCGAGGTGGTCACGAGGCAAGGGGGCGCGCCTCCCCCCTGGGCACGCCGCCTACCCTCGTGAGCCCACCATAAGGTGGTTGATGCTCTTCTTTTGCCGCAAGAAAGCTAATATTCGGAAAAAAATCACGGCGAAGGTTTCAGGCCAATCGGAGTTACGGATCTCCATATATACGCGAAATGGTGACAAAGAGCCGTAATGTAATGCGTAAAGCAGAGATAGATCCAATTTGAGGGGCTCTCGCCTCCCAAGCCATGGGAGCCAAGTAACGGAGGAAACCCTCCTCCCATCTAGGGAGAAGGTCAAGGAAGAAGAAGAAGGAGGGCTCTCTCCCCTCGCTTGAGTGGCGCGGAACGCCGGGGGCCATCATCATCACCGCGATCTACACCAACACCTCCGCCATCTTCACCAACATCTCCATCACCTTCCCCCCTTCTATATTCAGCGGTCCACTCTCCCGCAACCCGCTGTACCCTCTACTTGAACATGGTGCTTTATGCTTCATATTATTATCCAATGATGTGTTGCCATCCTATGATGTCTGAGTAGATTTTCGTTGTCCTATCGGTGGTTGATGAATTGCTATGATTGATTTAATTTGATTGTGGTTATGTTGCTGTCCTTTGGTGCCCATCATATGAGCGCTCGCGTGGATCACACCATTGGGTTAGTTGTATGTTGATAGGACTATGTATTGGAGGGCAAGAGTGATGAAGCTTCAACCTAGCATAGAAATTGATGCATACGAATTGAAGGGGACCAATATATCTTAATGCTATGGTTGGGTTTTACCTTAATGAACTTTAGTAGTTGTGGATGCTTGCTAATAGTTCCAATCATAAGTGCATAGAATTCCAAGTAAGGGATGACATGCTAGCAGTGGCCTCTCCCACATAAAACTTGATACCGGTCTAGTAAGGTAGTCAATTGCTTAAGGGACAATTTCGCCACACCTACCATCACTCTTCCACACTCTCTATATTTACTTTAGTTGTGTCTTTACTTAAACAACCCCTAGTTTTATTTTCGTGCTCTTTACTTTCTTGCAAGCCTATCTGAAAACTCCTACAAAGTACTTCTAGTTTTATACTTGTTCTAGGTAAAGTAAACGTCAAGCATGCGTAAGTTGTATAGGTGGTCGATAGAACTTGAGGGAATATTTGTTCTAACTTTAGCTCCTCGTTGGGTTCGACACTCTTACTTATCGAAAACTGTTGCGATCCCCTATACTTGTGGGTTATCAAGACCTTTTTCTGGCGCCGGTGCCGGGGAGTCATAGCGTGGGGTGAATATTCTCGTGTGTGCTTGTTTGCTTTATCACTAAGTAATTTTTATTTGCTGTTCTTAGTTGTTCTCTATCTTTAGTTATGGATATGGAACACGAAATACCAAAAAAATTAGGCGTACTTGCCACTCATGAAGATGGGGAACCTCCTAAAACCCTCGATGTTGGTTATGTGAAAGATATTATGTACTACTTTAATAATCCTGAGAAAACCCCATTCAATTATGTAATGGGAGTAACGTTGAATCAACGTGAATACTTTAGGGATTATCACTTGACACAAAAAGGGAAACTATTATGGGATCAAATTCATATATTGAAGTGGTATGCTTGGCAACTATGCGTGGAATATGATTATACTTGTTGCTCTAGGATGAAATCTCCACACCTTCCCTTTTCATGCAAATTTAATGATAATGAAACCTTAGCTTCTTATGCTAGAGGTATATATGATTACTATGATGTGGAACAAATAGAAGAATTTGTTGCTTTTATGGGTGCTTATGAAATTGAAGCTGTGTGTAAAGAGTTTGAGGATTTTGATGATGCTGTTTATAGATCTGAAAATTTAGCTATCCTCAAATATTGCTATGAGAATTATAAATACAATTATGAAGTTAATGCACTTATTAAGAAAGTCCCCACTGTCCAAGAAGAGATTAATATTTTGCAGGAATCTATGGAAGAAGAAATTGATGAAACTGTGAGCTCATTGGATGAAAAAGATGATGAGGAGAGCGAAGAACAAAAGGAGGAAGAGCGGATTAGCTACCCGTGCCCACTTTCTAATGAGAGTAACTCTTCAACTCATACATTGTTTAATTCCCCTTCTTGCTTACCGAAGGATGATTGCTATGATCCCGTTGATTATTTTGAAATACCCCTTTTTGGTGATGCTTGCTATGCTTGTGGCCAAGATGCCAATATGAATTATGCTTATGGAGATGAACTTGCTATAGTTCCTTATGTTAAACATGAAATTGTTGCTATTGCACCCATGCATGATAGTCCTATTATCTTTTGAATTCTCCGATTACTCTATCTCGGAGAAGTTTTCACTTATTAATGATTATATTGATGGGTTGCCTTTTACCGTTGCACATGATGATTTTGATGAATATAATATGCATGTGCTTGCTGCTCCTACTTGCAATTATTATGAGAGAGGAACTATATCTCCGCCTCTTTATGTTTCCAATATGATGAAATTGCAAGAAACTGCTTATACTATGCATTGGCCTTTACTTGGTGTGCATGAATTGTTCTTTTATGACATGCCAATGCATAGGAAGAGAGTTAGACTTCGTTGTTGCTTGATGTATGTTACTTTGTGCTCACTACTAAATTACAAATCATTGCTAATTAAAATTGGCTTTGATATACCCTGGGATCCGGGTGGATCCACTACTTGAGCACTATATGCCTAGCTTAATGGCTTTAAAGAAAGTGCTGCCAGGGAGACAACCCAGAAGTTTTAGAGAGTCATTTATTTCTATTGAGTGCTTTCATATAGTTTAAAAACAACAAAAATAAAGAGGGGAACCCAAAACTTTTTCAAAAAGGAAAGCGAAAGTGAGAGAGACAAGCATTGTTGAAGTGGGAGAGCTCCTTGAACTTTGTTCATGCTCACGGCAACTTTGTGAATTTGATTACAGAAACTTTTCAACAAAAATAATTATCCCCTTGTACAATTCAATTGTATTATAAAAATAATGTGCCAAGGTTTGCCTTTAGGATGTTTACAATGCTTGTTGGTTTGTGCGGTGCAGGACAGAAACTTTGGCTGTAGTGCGTGAATTTTAATTTTTTACTGGAACGTCGAATGGTTCTGATTCTTTTTGCACTGTCTTGATGTACAACTTGTTTATTTTTCTAATTTTGGCAGAATTTTTCAAGTATCAGAAGTATGGTGAATGTTCAGATTGCTACAGACTGTTCTGTTTTAGACAGATTCTGTTTTTGATGCATAGTTTGCTTGTTTTGATGAAACTATAAATTTATATCAGTGGATTAAGCCATGAAAAAGTTATATTACAGTAGACACAATGCAAAAACAAAATATGAATTGGTTTGCAATAGTACTTAGAGTAGTGATTTGCTTTATTATACTAACAGATCTTACCAATTTTTCTGTTGAAGTTTTGTGTGGATGAAGTGTTCGATGATTGAGAAGGTTTCGATGTGAGAAGAAGGAAGAGAGGCAAGAGCTCAAGCTTGGGGATGCCCGAGGCACCCCAAGTAAATATTCAAGGAGACTCAAGCGTCTAAGCTTGGGGATGCTGGGAGGCATCCCCTCTTTCTTCAACAAATATCGGTATGTTTTCGGATTCGTTTCGTTCATGCGATATGTGCAAGTCTTGGAGCGTCTTTTGCAATTAGGTTTTTATTTTTATTTTATGCACCATGCTGGTATGAGATAGTCCTTGGTTGATTTATAGAATGCTCATTGCACTTCACTTATATCTTTTGAGTATGGCTTTATAGAATGCTTCATGTGCTTCACTTATATCATTTGAAGTTTGGATTGTCTGTTTCTCTTTACATAGACAACCGCCATTTGTAGAATGCTCTTTTGCATCACTTATATTTGTTAGAGCACGGGCATATCTTTTGTAGAAAGAATTAAACTCTCTTGCTTCACTTATATCTATTTAGAGAGATGACAGGAACTGGTCATTCACATGGTTAGTCATAAAATCCTACATAAACTTGTAGATCGCTGGATATGATATGTTTGATTCCTTGCAATAGTTTTGCGATATAAAGATGGTGATATTAGAGTTATGCTAGTGGGTGGTTGTGGATTGTAGAGACACTTGTGTTGAGGTTTTCAAGTCCCGTAGCATGCACGTATGGTAACAGTTGTGTGAAAAAATTGAAGCATGGGGTGTTTCTTTGGTTGTCTTCCTTATGAGTGGCGGTCGGGGACGAGCGATAGTCTTTTCCTACCAATCTATCCCCCTAGGGGCATGCGTAGTAGTACTTTGCTTCGAGGGCTAATAAACTTTTGCAATAAGTATATGAGTTCTTTATGACTAATGTGAGTCCATGGATTATATGCACTTTTACCTTTCCATCATTGCTAGCCTCTTCGGTACCGTGCATTGCCCTTTCTCACCTCGAGAGTTGGTGCGAACTTTGCCGGTGCATCCAAACCCCGTGATATGATATGCTCTGTCACACATAAGCCTCATTATATCTTCCTCAAAACAGCCACCATACCTACCTATCATGGCATTTCCATAGTCATTCCGAGATATATTGCCATGCAACTTCCATCATCATCATATACATGACTTGAGAATTCATTGTCATATTGCTTTGCATGATCGTAAGATAGCTAGCATGATGTTTTCATGGCTTGTCCGTTTTTTAATGTCATTGCTACGCTAGATCATTGCACATCCATACATCACGGAGGCATTCATATAGAGTCATATCTTTGTTCTTGATATCGAGTTGTAATATTGAGTTGTAAGTAAATAAAAGTGTGATGATCATCATTATTAGAGCATTGCCCAGTGAGGAAAGGATGATGGAGACTATGATTCCCCACAAGTCGGGATGAGACTCAGGACAAAAAAGAGAAAGGCCAAAAAAGAGAAGGCCCAAAAAACAAAATAAATGAGAGAAAAAGAGAGAAGGGCAATGTTACTATCCTTTTACCACACTTGTGCTTCAAAGTAGCACCATGTTCTTCATATAGAGAGTCTCTTGAGTTATCACTTTCATATACTAGTGGGAATTTTCATTATAGAACTTGGCTTGTATATTCCGATGATGGGCTTCCTCAAATGCCCGAGGTCTTCATGAGCAAGCAAGTTGGATGCACACCCACTTAGTTTCCAGTTTGAGCTTTCATACACTTTTAGCTCTTAGTGCATCCGTTGCATGGCAATCCCTACTCACTCACATTGATATCTATTAATGGGCATCTCCATAGCCCGTTGATACGCCTAGTTGATGTGAGACTTTCTCCTTTTTTGTCTTCTCCACATAACCTCCATCATTATATTCTATTCCACCTATAGTGCTATATCCATGGCTTGCGCTCATGTATTGCGTGAGGGTTGAAAAAGCTGAAGCGCGTTAAAAAGTATGAACCAATTGCTCGGCTTGTCATCGGGGTTGTGCATGATGGGGGCATTTTGTGTGACGAAAATGAAGCATGGCCAAACTGTATGATTTTGTAGGGATAAGCTTGCTTTGGCCTTATTGTTTTGAAAAGACATGATTGCTTTATTGATGCAGCTTTCGAAGTATTATTGTTTTTATGTCAAATGATAGACTATTGCTTTGAATCACTCGTGTCTTAATATTCATGCCATGATTAGACATATGATCAAGATTATGCTAGGTAGCATTCCACATCAAAAATTATTCTTTTTATCATTTACCTACTCGAGGATGAGCAGGAATTAAGCTTGGGGATTACGACATGTCTCCGTCAGATCTATAATTTTGATTGTTCCATGCCAATATTATTCACTTTCATATACTTTTTGGCAACTTTTATATTATTTTGGGACTAACATATTGATCCAAAGTGCAGTGCAGGTTCATACATTGCATGTTTTATGTTTCGCAGAATATCCATATCAAACTGAGCCCAAACGGGATAAAAACGGATGGAGCTTATTTTTGGAAAATATGGAAAATTCAGAAGAAAAATCCACGCGAGACGGTGCCCGAGGTGGTCACGAGGCAGGGGGGCGCGCCACCTACCCTCGTGAGCCCACCGTAAGGCGGTTAATGCTCTTATTTTGCCGCAAGAAAGCTAATATTCGGAGAAAAATCACGGCGAAGGTTTCAGGCCAATCGGAGTTACGGATCTCCATATATACGCGAAATGGTGAAAAAGAGCCAGAACAGAACGCAGAAACAGAGAGATAGATCCAATCTCGGAGGGGCTCTCGCCCCTCCCAAGCCATGGGAGCCAAGGAACAGAATGGAAACCCTTCTCCCATCTAGGGAGAAGGTCAAGGAAGAAGAAGGAGGAGGGGGGCTCTCTCCCCCTCGCTTCCGGTGGCGCCGGAACGCCGCCGGGGGCCATCATCATCACCGCGATCTACACCAACACCTCCGCCATCTTCACCAACATCTCCATCACCTTCCACCTT
Organism: Aegilops bicornis; assembly: GCA_021605145.1. Classification (NCBI taxonomy): domain Eukaryota; kingdom Viridiplantae; phylum Streptophyta; class Magnoliopsida; order Poales; family Poaceae; genus Aegilops; species Aegilops bicornis. The sequence goes on from CM038673.1 coordinate 490,658,302, forward strand.
CTATATTCAGCGGTCCACTCTCCCGCAACCCGCTGTACCCTCTGCTTGAACATGGTGCTTTATGCTTCATATTATTATCCAATGATGTGTTGCCATCCTATGATGTCTGAGTAGATTTTCGTTGTCCCTATCGGTGGTTGATGAATTGCTATGATTGATTTAATTTGCTTGTGGTTATGTTGTTGTCCTTTGGTGCCCATCATATGAGCGTCTTGCGTGGATCACACCATAGGGTTAGTTGTATGTTGATAGGACTATGTATTGGAGGGCAAGAGTGATGAAGCTTCAACCTAGCATAGAAATTGATGCATACGGGATTGAAGGGGGACCAATATATCTTAATGCTATGGTTGGGTTTTACCTTAATGAACGTTAGTAGTTGCGGATGCTTGCTAATAATTCCAATCATAAGTGCATAGAATTCCAAGTAAGGGATGCCATGCTAGCAGTGGCCTCTCCCACATAAAACTTGCTATCTGTCTAGTAAGGTAGTCAATTGCTTAAGGGACAATTTCGCCACACCTACCATCACTCTTCCACACTCTCTATATTTACTTTAGTTGTGTCTTTACTTAAACAACCCCTAGTTTTATTTTCGTGCTCTTTACTTTCTTGCAAGCCTATCTGAAAACTCCTACAAAGTACTTCTAGTTTTATACTTGTTCTAGGTAAAGTAAACGTCAAGCGTGCGTAGAGTTGTATCGGTGGTCGATAGAACTTGAGGGAATATTTGTTCTACCTTTAGCTCCTCGTTGGGTTCGACACTCTTACTTATCGAAAACTGTTGCGATCCCCTATACTTGTGGGTTATCAGTATGCGATTAACTAATATGCTTAAAATGAATCCTTATGCTAAGTATATGAAAGATATTGTTACAAATAAAAGAAAGATATCGGAAGCTGAGATTTCCACCATGCTTGCTAATTATACTTTTAAGGGTGGAATACCTAAGAAACTTGGAGATCCAGGAGTACCAACTATACCATGCTCTATTAAAAGAAATTATGTTAAAACTGCTTTATGTGATCTTGGAGCCGGTGTTAGTGTTATGCCTCTCTCTTTATATCGTAGACTTGATTTGAATAAGTTGACACCTACTGAAATATCTTTGCAAATGGTTGATAAATCAACTGCTATACCTGTTGGTATTTGTGAGGATGTGCCTGTTGTGGTTGCAAACGTTACTATTTTAATGGACTCTGATATTCTTGATATTCCCGAGGACGATAGTATGTCTATTATTCTTAGAGGACCTTTTTTGAATACTGCAAGGGCTGTTATTGATTGCAACAAAGGCAATGTCACTTTTCATGTTAATGGTAATGAGCATACGGTACACTTTCCGAGGAAACAACCTCAAGTTCATAGTATCAACTCTATTGGAAAAATTCCATCGATTATATTTGGAGGTTTTGAATTTCCTCTTCCTACTGTCAAGAAGAAATATGATATTATTATTATTATTATTGGGGATGTGCATATCCCCGTTGAGGTAACTTAGTGTTATTCGAAATTTCTCCGGTTTCATGCAATTCGGAATGAGTTTGTTAACAAGACTTGATCAACCTTGTTAGTGGATTACTTTTGATGAGCATGAGATGGATGAAACTAGAAGGCACAACCTTCTGTACCCTCTTTCTACTTTCTGTTATTTAGTTGAAATAAAGTAAAAATAGTATTTTTCTGTCTGTTTTCTGATCTATCCGTGCAATATAAAAATACCCTGAAAATAAAAGTTCTCCAAATGCCCTGAAAATGGAATATGATTTCTTCTAGAATATTTGAGAATATCTGGCACCGAGAACACAGCAGGGGGAGCAAGCACCTGGCCACGAGGGTCCAGGACGCGCCCCCTGCCTCGTGGGCCCATGGTGGCTCCCCTCCACTTATTCCTGCACCCACACACTTCTTCTTCCTCCCCAAAAAATCACCATCTAGCTCAAGCACGAGTTCTAGCTCATTTTGCTGCGATTTTCGTTCTCCTTGCTCAAGGCACCTCTCACAAAACTGCTTGGGGAGATTGTTCCTTGGTATGTGACTCCTCCATTGGTCCAATTAGTTTTTGTTCTAGTGCTTTATTCATTGCAAATTTGTGTTGCCTAGGTGACCATGTTCTTGAGCTTGCATGTCAAATTTATATGGTTCCAAGTAGTTCTAATGCATGATATAGGCTCTAGGCACTTGTAGGAGTAGTTGCTATCAATTTCATTGAGTTTGGTTTACTTTTGTTTGAAGTTACTAAAAATTTCAGAAATTTTTCAGAGGAAGAAATATGCTTAGGAAAATGTTCCAAGGTGGTTCTTCAAGGAAGCAAGGACCTGTGCTTGCAATGCGTGATCTCGACGAGGAGCCACCAAGGACGCTCCAAAGGCCCCGTGAATGGCCTTCGTAAAAATTTTATGGATCGAGCGGGGATCAAGGAAGAATTTAACGCATATTTGCATAATGCTGATCTTGTGAGCTTCGAGGCAGATAAATGCCGCCAGTATCACTATCTCACTAGTACATTTGTGAGGAGGTTTGAATTTTCATCTTCACGTAATTCTCCAACTGTCCTGTTTGATCTTTATGAAAAATCTTATACCATGGCCTTAGAGGATTTTACTTCTGCTTGCAAACTTCCACAATGGGGTAGTGTCAGTGAACCCCGTAAATCTGAATTTAGAAACTTTCTTGCTGGTATAACCGTGGGGGAATCTAGAGATATAGCACAAGCTACCATAGGGAGCATCCATTTTCCTGCTATACATTATTTTGCTCTCTTCATAGGTAGGTGCATAAATGGCAAAGATGAAGCATGTCATATGTGTGTTCCTGACCTCAGTATTCTTAGGAGTGTTGTGTTAGGAGACAAATCTTATAATTTGGGAGCCATTGTTGCATGTAGGTTGCATAATAATAGATTTAATGGAGATTTCTTTGGTGGAATTTATGCAACCCGCTTAGCTGATTTTCTTGGTGTGGACGTTCGTGAGTATGATATTGAGTTGCCTCCTACTTATTTAGACTATAATTCCATGGTCTACCACCAGTTTGTCGAGAGGAATGAATCACCTCTTCATTATCGCTTAATCTTTGACAGACGTCGTGCTGTCCATATTACTCTCCCTGCTCGTGCCTTCTTTGATTATCAGGCAAGAGGAAGACATCATTACTAGAGAGGAGGCAGATGAGTACGAGAGGAGGGTGGAGGCAGCTCGCCGCCACGCTGCAGCTCAGGAGGCGATAGCCCCTGCATCTCAGTACGACCCCAGCTACACCTACGGGTATCCGCCAGGCCATCCTTGGCAATAAACCAACTTAGGCCAAAAACCTAAGCTTGGGGGAGTACGTATTTCCCACCGACATTACATTTATGTTCACACACTCATTGCTAGATGTCGGTGCTCATACTCTTTCATTGTAATATCCATGCTAGTTTATTTTCTTTTTCCTGCTTTCTTCTTGTGTGTTTAATAAACTTTAAGAAAAACAAAAAAGTTAGTAATAGCTTCTAGTTAGTTTACTTTTCTTGCCGTAGTAGTAATAATTAAAAGAAAACCCAAAAAGATTTCTCGTTCTTCTTTTGCTTGGTGGGAGCTTTCCCGTGTAAATAGTTTTTATTTCTTTTCTTTTCTTTGGGGGTCGATAGGAGAAGACCATGATTAAATTGTTGAAGTGGCTCTTATATGCATTATTGTTGATTTAACCAAGAGCCCATATTGCCTTGTCTTCTCCTGTTTATTGAATGCTCGAAGATTCAAGCTTAGTCCAATGCACGTGCACTCTTATTATTATTCACATCGTTCGGTCGTGCAAGTGAAAGGCAATTATGACGATATATGATGGATTGACTAAGATGAGAAAAGCTGGTATGAACTCGACCTCTCTTGTTTTTGTAAATATGATTAGTTCATCGTTCCTGATTCAGCTTATTATGAATAAACATGTTTGCAATGACAATTAGAGATCATAGTTGCTCGTGCCATGCTTGATTAGCTATGAGTTATAATGGTTTACCTTGCATGCCAACATGCTATTAAAATGGTTGTGATGTGGTATAGTGGGGTGGTATCCTCCTTTGAATGATTTAAGTAACTCGACTTGGCACATGTTCACACATGTAGTTGAAACAAATCAACATAGCCTTCACGATATTTATGTTCATGGTGGATTATATCCTACTCATGCTCGTACTCAATGTTTATTAATTTTAATGCATGTTCATGACTGTTGTCGCTCTCTAGTTGGTCGCCTAAGTCTTTTGCTAGCCTTCACTTGTACTAAGCGGGAATATTGCTTGTGCATCCAATTCCTTAAACCCCAAAGTTATTCCATATGAGTCCACTATACTTTCCTATATGCGGTATCTACCTGCCGTTCCAAGTAAATTTGTATGTGCCAAACTCTAAACCTTCAAATGAAATTCTGTTTTGTATGCTTGAATAGCTCATGTATCAACTAGGGATGTCCGTATCTTCCATGCTAGGCGGGTTATTCTCAAGAGGAGTGGACTCCGCTCTTCACTCACGAGGAAATGGCTGGTCACCGGGATGCCCAGTCCCATGCTTTATGCAAAATAAATCAAAATAATTGCAAACAAAACTCCCCCTGGGACTGTTGTTAGTTGGAGACACCCGTTGTTTCGAGCAAGTCATGGATTGATGCTTGTTGGTGGAGGGGGGGGGGGTATAAACTTTACCATTCTGTTTGGGAACCGCCTATAATGTGTGTGGCATGGAAGATATCGCCATCTCTTGGTTGTTATGTTGACAATGAAAGTATGCCGCTCAAAATATTATTTATCTCTATTTCAAAACCGAGCTCTGGCACCTCTACAAATCCCTGCTTCCCTCTGCGAAGGGCCTATCTATTTACTTTTATGTTTAGTCATCACCCTCTTATTAAAAAGCACTAGCTGGAGATCACAGCTGTCATTTACATTCATTACTATTAATTTATATTGGGTATGACTATGATTGGATCTCTTTTACCATGAATTACAATGTCTAGTCTATCCTTGATCTTTAAAGGTGCTCTGCATTTATGTTTTGCGGTCTCAGAAAGGGGTAGCGAGATACAAACTTGTTATATTATATCATGATTGTTTTGAGAAAGTGTTGTCATCCGAGATTTATTATTATCGCTCGCTAGTTGATTACGCCATTGATATGAGTAAACATGAGACCTAAGAATTATTGTGAATGTGGTTAGTCATAATCTTTGCTGAAAACTTGAATGCTGGCTATACATATTTACAACAACAAGAACAAACAGAGTTTGTAAAAGTTTTTCTTTATCACTTTCAGTTTATCAACTGAATTTCTTGAGGACAATTTGGGGGAGTTGATACGTCTCCGTCGTATCTACTTTTCCAAACACTTTTGCCCTTGTTTTGGACTCTAACTTGCATGATTTGAATGGAACTAACCCTGACTGACGTTGTTTTCAGCAGACTTTCCATGGTGTTATTTATGTGCAGAAACAAAAGTTCTCGGAATGACCTGAAACTCCACGGAACGTCTATTTGGAAATAATAAAAAATCCTTGCAAAAGATGAAGACCAGGGGGCCCACACCTTGGCCACGAGGGTGGAGGGCGCGCCCCCTACCACATGGGCCCCCTGGAGCTCCTCCGACCTCAAATCCAACTCTATATATTTGCTTTCGGGGAGAAAAAAATCAGAGAGAAGAATTCATCGCGTTTTACGATACGGAGCCGCCGCCAAGCCCTAAAACCTCTCGGGAGGGCTGATATGGAGTCCGTTCGGGGCTCCGGAGAGGGGGATTCGTCGCTGTCGTCATCATCAACCATCCTCCATCACCAATTTCATGATGCTCACCACCGCGTGTGAGTAATTCCATCGTAGGCTTGCTGGACGGTGATGGGTTGGATGAGATCTATCATGTAATCGAGTTAGTTTTGTTAGGGTTTGATCCCTAGTATCCACTATGTTCTAAGATTGATGTTGCTATGACTTTGCTATGCTTAATTCTTGTCACTAGGGCCAGAGTGCCATGATTTCAGATCTAAACCTATTATGTTTTCATGAATATATGTGAGTTCTTGATCCTATCTTGCAAGTCTATAGTCACCTACTATGTGTTATGATCCGGCAACCCCAAGTGACAATAATCGGGACCACTCGGTGATGACCATAGTTTGAGGAGTTCATGTATTCACTATCTGCTAATGCTTTGTTCGGTACTCTATTAAAAGGAGGCCTTAATATCCCTTAGTTTCCATTAGGACCCGCTGCCACGGAGGGTAGGACAAAAGATGTCATGCAAGTTCTTTTCCATAAGCACGTATGACTATATTCGGAATACATGCCTACATTACATTGATGAATTGGAGCTAGTTCAGTGTCACCCTATGTTATGTTTGTTACATGATGAACCGCATCCGACATAATTATCCATCACCAATCCAATGCCTACGAGCTTTTCACATATTGTTCTTCGCTTATTTACTTTTACATTGTCTTTGTTACAATCACTACAAAACACCAAAAATATTACTTTTGCTTCCGTTACTTTTGTTACCGTTACCACTACTATCATATTACTTTGCTACTAAATACTTTGCTGCAGATACTAAGTTATCCAGGTGTGGCTGAATTGACAACTCAGTTGCTAATACTTGAGAATTTTCTTTGGCTCCCCTTGTGTCGAATCAATAAATTTGGGTTGATTACTCTACCCTCGAAAACTGTTGCGATCCCCTATACTTGTGGGTTATCACGGATCTGTGATAGAAGGTGTACCCAACATTCTCTTTTGGGTATCCTATGAAGACGCACTTCTCCGATTTGGTTCGAGCTTATTAGGTTGAAGCCTTTTCACATAGGCATCGCATCCCCAAACTTTTATGAAACGACAACTTTGGTTTCTTACCAAACCATAGTTCATACAGTGTCGTCTCAACGGATTAGACGGAGCCCTATTTAATGTGAATGTAGTTGTCTTTGATGCATAACCCCAAAACGACAGTGGTAAATCGGTAAGAGACATCATAGATCGCACCATATCTAATAAAGTGTGGTTATGACGTTCGGACACACCATTACGCTGTGGTGTTCCAGGTGGCGTGAGTTGTGAAACTATTCCGCATTGTTTCAAATGAAGACACAACTCGTAACTCAAATATTCTCCTCCACAATCAGATCGTAGAAACTTTATTTTCTTGTTACGATGATTTTCCACTTCACTCTGAAATTCTTTGAATTTTTCAAGTGTTTCAGACTTGTGTTTCATCAAGTAGATATACACATATCTGCTCAAATCATCCGTGAAGGTCAGAAAACAATGATACCCGCCGTGGGCCTCAACACTCATTGGACCACATACATCGGTATGTATTATTTCCAGTCAGTTGATCGCTCCATTGTTCCGGAGAACGGAGTCTTAGTCATCTTGCCCATGAGGCATGGTTCGCAAGCATCAAGTGATCCATAATCAAGTGATTCCAAAAGCTCATCAACATGGAGTTTCTTCATGCACTTTACACCAATATGACTTAAACGACAGTGCCACAAATAAGTTGCACTATCATTATAACTTTGCATCTTTTGGTTTCAATATTATGAACATGTGTATCACTACGATCGAGATTCAATAAACCATTTATATTGAGTGTATGAACATAGAAGGTTTTATTCATGTAAAGAGAACAACATATATTCTTTGACTTAAATGAATAACCGTATTGCAATAAACATGATCCCATCATATTCATGCTCAACGCAAACACCAAATAACTTTTATTTTAGGTTCAACACTAATCCGGAAGGTAAAGGGAGTGTGCGATGGTGATCTTATCAACCTTGGAATTACTTCCAACACACATCATCACCTCGCCTTAACTAGTCTCTATTTATTTTGCAACTCCCGTTTCGAGTTACTACTCTTAGCAACTGAACCAGTATCAAATATCGAGGGGTTGCTATAAACACTAGTAAAGTACACATAAATAACATGTATATCCAATATACCTTTGTTCACTATGCCATCCTTCTTATCCGCCAAGTATCTAGGGCAGTTCCACTTACAGTGACCATTTCCTTTGCAGTAGAAGCACTCAGTTTCAGGCTTGGGTCTAGCTTTGGGCTTCTTCATGGGAGTGGCAACTTTCTTGCCATTCTTCTTGAAGTTCCCTTTCTTTCCCTTGCCCTTTTATTTGAAACTAGTGGTCTTGTTAACCATCAACACTTGATGCTTTTCTTGATTTCTACCTTCGCCTATTTTAGCATCGCGAAGAGCTTGGGAATTGTTATCAGTGAACGTACAGCTTATCACACCCGATCATCACGTGGTGTCTCGGCACGACGAACTTTCGCAACGGTGCGTACTCAGGGAGAACACTTGTACCTTGAAATTTAGTGAGATGTCATCTTATAATGCTACCGCCGAACTAAGCAAAATAAGATGCATAAAGTATAAACATCACATGCAATCAAATTCAATATAAGTGATATGATATGGTCATCATCATCTTGTGCCTTTGATCTCCATCTCCAAAGCACTGTTATGATCACCATCGTCACCGGCGCGACACCTTTATCTCCATAGTAGCATCGTTGTCGTCTCGCCAACTATTGCTTCTACGACTATCGCTACCACTTAGTGAAAAACTAAAGCAATTACATGGCGATTGCATTTCATACAATAAAGCGACAACCATATGGCTTCTGCCAGTTGCCGATAACTCCGTTACAAAATATGATCATCTCATACAATAAAATTTAGCATCATGTCTTGACCATATCACATCACAACATGCCCTGCAAAAACAATTTAGACGTCCTCTACTTTGTTGTTGCAAGTTTTAAATGACTGCTATGGGCTAAGCAAGAACCGCTCTTACCTAGGCATCAAAACCACAATGATTTTTCGTCAAGTATGTGATGTTTTAACCTTCAACAAGTACCGGGCGTATCCACACTCAATTCAACTAAAGTTGGAGAAACTGACACCCGCCAGCCACCTGTGTGCGAAGCATGTCGGCAGAACCAGTCTAGCGTAAGCGTACGCGTAATGTTGGTTTGGGCCGCTTCATCCAACAATACCGCCGAATTAAAGTATGACATGCTGGTAAGTAGTATGACTATTATCGCTCACAACTCACTTGTATTCTACTCGTGCATATAACATCTACGCATAGACCTGGCTCTGATACCACTGTTGGGGATTGTAGTAATTTCAAAAAAAATCCTACGCACACGCAAGATCATGGTGATGCATAGCAACGAGGGGGTGAGTGTTGTCTACGTACCCTCATAGACCGTAAGCGGAAGCGTCAAGTGACGTGGTTGATGTAGTCGAACGTCTTCGCGATTCAACTGATCCTAGTATCGAAAGCATGGCACCTCCGCGTTTAGCACACGTTCAGCTCGATGACGTCCTCGCCTTCTTGATCCAGCAAGAAGGGCGAAGTAGTAGATGAGTTCCGGCAGCACGACGACATGGTGACGATGTTGGTGAAGAACAATCTCCGCAGGGCTTCACCTAAGCACTACGAAAACTATGACGGAGGATAAACTAGAGGTGACGGGGTTGCCGGCACATGGCTTGGTGTTTCTTGATGTGTCTTCGGTGCTGGCCCTTCCCCTCTATTTATATGTTGAGCCCTAGGGTCGAAACTTGGAGTAAAAGCCTCCTCAAAGTCGGTTTTGCCCGAAAGGCAAGAGTCCTACATGGACTCCAGGGCTAGACGCCAGGGTTCCTGGCGTCTAGCCTCTGGTCTCCACAAAACTTCCTTTTGCACTTTCCAAAAGCCTTGTGGGCTTTCCCCTTTGACCCAAATAAAGTGTTCTCGTACCCAAACATTTCGCGAAACATCCGGAACCCCTTCCTGTGAATTCCGGAACCCTTCCAGAGACCAAACACTATTATCCCATATATCAATCTTTATCTCCGGACCATTCTGGAGTTCCTCGTCATGTCCGTGATCTCATCCGGAACTCCGAACAATATTCGGTTGCCAACATACATAACTCATATAATACTATATCGTCAACGAATGTTAAGCGTGCGGACCCTACGTGTTCGAGAACTATGTAGACATGACCGAGACACCTCTCTGGTCAATAACCAATAGCGGAACCTAGATGCCCATATTGGCTCCTACATATTCTACGAAGATCATTATCGGTCGAACCGCATAACAATATATGTTGTTCCCTTTGTCATCGGCATGTTACTTGCCCGAGATTCGATCGTCGGTATCACTATACCTAGTTCAATCTCATTACCGGCAAGTCTCTTTACTCGTTCCGTAATGTATCATCCCGTAACTAACTCATTAGTTACATTGCTTGCAAGGCTTATAGTGATGTGCATTACCGAGGGCCCAGAGATACCTCTCCGACAATCGGAGTGACAAATCCTAATCTCGATCTATGCCAACTCAACAAACACCATCGGAGACACCTGTAGAGCACCTTTATAATCACCCAGTTACATTGTCACGTTTGGTAGCACACAAGTGTTCCTCTGGTATTCGGGAGTTGCATAATCTCATAGTCATAGGAACATGTATAAGTCATGAAGAAAGCAATAGCAATATACTAAACGATCAAGTGCTAAGCTAAAGGAATGGGTCAAGTCAATCAGTTCATTCTCTAATGATGTCATCCCGTTAATCAAATGACAACTCATGTCTATGGCTAGGAAACTTAACCATCTTTGATTCAACGAGCTAGTCAAGTAGAGGCATACTAGTTAGACTCTGTGTGTCTATGTATTCACACATGTACTAAGTTTCCGGTTAATACAATTCTAGCATGAATAATAAACATTTATCATGATATAAGGAAATAAATAATAACTTTATTATTGCCTCTAGGGCATATTTCCTTCAAGCATGCCGGCCCAGGGCCCAGCTTATTCCAGAAACGTTTTCCAGAATACATGGCAACAAAGTTCAGATGCGGTAGAGGCGACGACGTTGTCACTGGAGCGTACAACATGCCAGTAGCGAGGTCAGCCAGACCGAGTGCAGCGCCATCGTCCAGACCAAGCGAGGCGCGTATGAGCCATGGGCAGTGGGGGGAGGGTCCGGGTACTAGAACGACATTGCCACAACATGACTCATCTCTGCCACTACATCGCTCTTCTTCGGTGCAGCTTCGTCAGGGGCAGACATCTCAGGACCATGGCACGGGCTTGGATTCGATGCCCGAGCAGACTCTTTCCCCTAACCCATATGCGTACACAGGATATGACACATACACCCAAGGTGAGGGATCTCAGTCGTATCTCTCCACGCGAGGGATCTCCATGCCCGAGGAGACTCATGTACCCGATTTAAACCAATACCACGTACAATGGCCAGACAGTACAGGCGAGGGATCTGATCAGGTAGTCATGTTTACATTTTAAGGCATTTACAATGATATCATATATTATCTTTTAACAGTTTGTTTACAATGTTTCTATGTGTAGGACATACCTGATGTTAATTGGGACGATGAGAACACCCAACATGGCCTCAACACTGGCGTCCGGGGAGCATCACATGATTATGGCGACACGGTTACATCATTAGTTACAGAGTTATTCGGAGGGGACGTTATTGGCCCATCTTTTATCCCCGCGGAGTCACAACCATACGCCTACAAATGCGCTTCAGGTTCGCAACAAGGATTCCCGACTCCACCACCTACGCAGGAGTCGCAGACACATGAAGCCGAATTGGAGTACGGCCGCGGTCTTCGTGTAACTCGGCCACCTAACCGCTTGTCGCTTTCCGGTCATAAGGAAAGGCCAGGTGGTCGTCGTAAACTAGGGTGATTCATCTATCCACGTGCGCGACCCATTGTATCTACATATTTCAGTATCAGACTTTTCGATTTAAACATCTATGTATGCTGAAATAAAAATGCACCAGTCAGGAACAATTTTTCCCGCCATACTATCCCGCTTCACTCTTCGACTTATGTTAGGCCAAAATGATTTTTATTTTATTTTGGCTGATGAATACTATGCGACCATTTCCCCTCAATATTTTCCCGCCAACGCTTTCCCTCCATATGTTCCCGCCACCCGTTTCCTGCCAACCCCTTCCCGCCATATCTTCCCGCCACCCGTTTCCCGCCAATCCCTTCCCGCCATATCTTCCCGCCATACCACAGTCGTTCTTTCCCACCATTTTCTCCTCTGTACCTATAAAACCCCCTTCAGACGGAGGTGGATAAGCATTTGAGTGTAGTGTACTCGAGATGTCCCATTATCCTATCGATCGCAGTTTTCACCCTGGGATGAGCAGGACTCTTCTGAGGCTAGCTACCGATTCATGATGGACAATAGGATAGTTCCATGGGACGAACTCACCGGTAGTGACACCATAATGAATGAGTTGGCTCACGAATTAATTACGAGGTCCTGGGTAGCTGAAAGGACCTATGAGGAGGTGCGTAAAGAACTTCTTAGGTTGCATGCAAGGTGGAAAAAGGTAGTGGAGCGAAGAGTGAAACTTTCGGAAGGACTGCAGAAAAGCATCCATTTTTATGGACTGAGGAGAGCGAGGACGAAGATGATATCTTCATGCCGCCGCTTCCAGGTTCTGCATCGTCAAAGGGCAAGAATTCTGCATCGTCCAAGGGCAAGAGTACTACATCCTCGAAGGGCAAGAGTTCTGCATCGTCCAAGGGTACGAGTTCTGCATCCTCGAAGGGCAAGAGTTCTACATCACAGAGGATGACGATGATGCCTTCATGTAGTTTTTAAGCTGTATTTCAGTTCTACCGTTTAATTCAGATGTACTTGCATTATTAGTTTGTACTCTCTTATTGTAGGGCATTATGTTCTATCTTAATTTCATTTTGTAGTTGTTGCACGATGTTCTATAATTAGTGAATGGAAAGAAAATGCCACTACTTTATTCTAAAACTATATTTTTTCCCATTACGACACGGTACAACTGAAATTAAGATTCATCGTAGAATTGAAATAAATCTACATTTAACTACTGAAATAAAGCTACATTAAACTGCAGAAATAAAGATACAAACGATTGCGAAATTTAAAATACTACCACAGGAATCTACTGAGTCCAGCGTGGATATTTTCCTTTTCCATCGCCAGCTTCTTCTGCTACCTTGGCCTCACGACCCTTTTTTTCTTTCTCTGTCTCTCTGCCTCACAAGCCTCCTTTCGCATAATTGGTGCACATGAAAAACTTCATGCCCAACCAATCTGAAAAATCTGTCACCTTCTTCACCTTGCAAAGATCGCCGCACCAACACCGCAGGACTGCCACCCCCCGGAGGCAAACTTGCATTCTTCATTTTCCTCGGCCTAATGCTTTTATCTGAGCAAGGCAAACTCATACCGACTGAAAAAATGTATTTTACACTTTGCGCAGTGGCGATTTCGAGGATGGCTGGACGAGAGCCCCGGTGTCTCCTTTTATAGGCTCAGACGACAAATTATGGCGAGAAAATTAGGCGAGAAATTTTAGGATCCCTGTAGTGTCGGCACAACAGCTTCCCACAGCATCGGATTCCCGCAGCGAGTGACTGATTCCCGCAGTGCCGTCACATCCACTCAAGCAATAGCCAGAGCGATTCTCACAGTGCCATCCCATCCGCTGAGGCAAATGAAGCTAAAGCAGGACTGATTCCGGGCGAAAGAACCAAAAGCAGGGCATCAACGTGCATTTTCCCGCGCGTGGGAATCACCGCCGTCAGCGTCGCTGTCGCGCCTGGGAATCAGCGCCGTCAATGTCCCGTTGTCGCGCTTGTAGCAGAGAGGCCGCCTCCCGCAGTGGCGGCGTGGCCCACCGGCTGGGTCCGCGAGCAGCAGGGCTTGTCGGCCTGCGAGCGGCAGTAGCAGCGCTGGCCGCCTCTCGCAGTGGCGGCAGGGCCCACCAAGCCCGCCCCATGCCAGGATCCAGAGAAGTGGGGTACCCAGCCTAAAGAAAGCTCAGGAGCTGAAACAAATCCAAAATCTGGAAGTACCAAAAGGTAAGAAAAATCCTGCTTTTAAGAATTCTTTTAGTTGCTTAGATGATAATGTACTTGCTGATATAGCTGATAAAGCTGGGGTGATCCTTGGTAAGGATCCAACTCAAATCACTTGTAATATTAAAATCATCAAGCAGCTGGAAGATGCTAGATTAGATAAATTCCATCAGGAAAACCCTGACATGTTTCTACCACCTAACATTGATGTTAGTGGGGAGGAATTTGTTCATGGTAAGAAACCTGATTTAAATTTTGATTTCCCTTCTTCTAGTACTCACATTAGTGAGAGACAGGAGACTGATCATCCTTGGCTTGAGGTGAGCAGTAAAAAAGGGAGTAGATCTAGGAGGAAAATTTATTTCCCTGATAAATGATAGGTTTATTTTGGAATACTAGGGTCCTAAATGGGCCTCATAAGAGCTTGAGAGTGCAAGAGCTTATGAAAGCACATTGCCCTGATTTTGTATGTATTTCTGAAACAAAGAAAAATGATTTTACCTTGTCTCAACTGGAAGCTTTAGGCTCTGTGAATGATTTTCTTTGGAAATGGCTGCCTGCATTGAATACAAATTGGAGGCATATTAATTGGTCTTAAGGAGGATACCTTTGAGATCATAGCTTGTAACATACATAATTTTTGTGTTTCTTGCCTTCTTAAACATAGAAATGACCTTAAAGAATGGAGACTTATCTCTGTTTATGGTTCTGCGTATGATGAAGGCAAGCTTGACTTTATTAATGAATTACACAATGTAGTAGTTGGGTGGAGTGGTCCCACAATTGTAGGTGGGGATTTTAATCTTATCGAACTGCTATTTGAGAAATCAACTGGTGCTATTAATCATCCTGGGCTGATCTGTTCAATGAATGGATTAATAAATTCACCGATAGAGATTAGCAATATTGGTAGGAGGTTTACTTGGGGTAACAATCAGGAGGATATGATTATGGCAACTCGGACAGGGTCTTTGTAACTACCGACTGGGAAGCTATGTTCCTGCGGTACATTTGAAGGCACTGCCTAGGGTGGCGATGATCACACACCTCTGTTGTTGGACTCTGGGGGTATACCTGCTGCTAAACATAAGATGTTTAGATTTGAAAAATAGTGGCTTGGTATGGAAGGTTTTGATGAACTAGTTCACAAAACCTGGAATACCAAGTGTATACATACCAAAGCAATTGATATTTGGCAGTTTAAAATTAGGCTGTTAAGAAAGGTCCTTAAGGGTCGGAGTATTAATATAGAAGCTGCTAAGAATAGGCTTAAGCAGTCTCTAGTTGCTTTGAATATAATTGCTTGGATATAATGGCTGAAACTCAACCTTTATCCCTATTTCTAAAGAGAGAATGAAAAAATTCAGGTGAGCTGCAGGACATATGGAGAAAGGAAGAAACTAAGGCCAGACAAAGATCTAGAGAGAGAGAAGTGTTGGAGGGGGAACTAAATACAGGCTATTTTCAAGTTGTTGCAAACCAGAAAAGAAGGAAAAAACAGATTGCAATGCTGGAGGGAGAGAATGGACCTGTTGAAGACCCTAAAGGTATCCTAGACCTTACTGTTCAGTTTTATAAAAAGTTTTTGGCTTTACCCCTAAGCCTAATATTCATCTTAAGGAAGGGTTTTGGGGAGAGGATGGATTAGTTTCTAGGGCCCATAATGAAAAGCTTGATGCTCCTTTTTCTGAGGATGAAATCAAGACTGCTATCTTTGGCTCTTATGCTGAAGGGGCCCCAGGCCCAGATGGCTTCTCCTTCTGTTTATCAGCACTTTTGGGATTTGATTAAACCAGACTTGTTTGCTCTCTTTGCAGATTGGGAGAATGGAGAGCTTGATTTATATAGGCTTAATTTCTCCCTTCTTACTCTGGTTCCTAAAGAACCAAATGCTATTAGACTAGAAAGATGACCTCTTGCCATGACTAATTGTAATTTTAAAATCTTCTCTAAATGTTGTACTAATAGGTTTGGCCCAGTGTGTGATGATATTATTTTACAAAACCAAACTGCCTTTATGAAAGGGAGGTTCATTATGGAGAGTATAGTTGCTTCTCATGAGATTGTTCACTCTCTGGCCTCCTCTAGACTTCATGGTTTTGTTTTTAAGCTAGACTATGAGAAAGCTTATGACATGATTAATAGAGATTTTCTTTTTGAAGTGCTATCCAGTAGAGGCTTTAGCCCCAAATGGATTGAGAGAATTAGGACTCTAATAGTTGATGGATCTATTGGTATCAGAGTTAATGACACCAATAGTGATTTCTTTATTACAGGTAAAGGGGTGAAACAGGGTGACCCTATTTCCCCTCTACTTTTTAATGTGGTGGCTGATGCATTCACTAGAATGTTAGTTGAAGCAGCCAGGCACAATTTGATTTCTGGTGTTTTCCCAAAAAACAAACCTTCTGGAGTTATCAGTATGCAGTATGCTGATGATACTCTCCTTTTCATGAGTAAGAATTTAGATCATGCCAAAAATCTCAAATGGCTCCTGTCATGCTTTGAGCAGATGTCTGGCATGAGAATTAACTTTCACAAATGTGACTTGGTTCCCATCAATGTAGATGGGGACGAAGCCCAAATTTTTGCCCAAGTTTTGGGTTGTAGATTAGGCGGGTTCCCCATTAAATATCTAGGTGCCCCTCTTCATTATACTAAGTTGAAGAGATAAGATCTTCAACCCATGGTTGATAAGATTATTAAAAAAGCCTCTGGGTGGAGAGGACGTCTCTTATCCACAGGTAAGAGACGAGTGCTGGTCCAAGCTAACTTGGCTAGCATCCCTGCCTATTTGATGGGGGTAATTAAACTCCCAAAATGGGTAACCACCCTTATCAACTCGCATTTGGCTAATTGTTTTTGGGATGACTTTGAAGGTCATCATAAATACCACCTGACGTCTTGGGGGACTGTTGCCCTCCAAAACGAACATGGTGGTCTTGGTATTACTAATATTGCGGATCTGAATTTATGCCTCCTTGCCTCCTGGGCTAAAAGGTATTTTTCTGGAGACAATAAGATTTGGAAACTTATCATTGATGATAAGTACAACACTGATAAACCAAACATTTTTGCTTGCTCCAGTAATGGGGCCTCCCCTATCTGGAAGGGTATTTTGTGGGCCATTAAAGCCTCCAAGATGGGCTACTCTTGGGTGGTAGGGAATGGTAAGAAGATTCGTTTTTGGGAGGATCAGTGGTGTGGGAATGCACCACTATCCACTCAATTGGGATTTGTATTCTTTGGCTAATGAGCACAACATTTCTATTTATAAAATCTGGGATGGAATTGATCTTAAGATCAATTTTAGGAGGTGTCTGAGGGATGATCAAATCTCTGTTGGATGGACCTTGTCTCCATCGCTGGTACTATTACTTTTAAAGACTGTGAAGATACTCCAGTCTGGAAGTATAGTGCAAATGGGCAATACTCGGTTAAATCCTTTTACAACATTGTAAACTTTAGAGGTATCCTCCCTGTCCATACACAACATGTGTGGAGAAACTGAGGATTGTCCCTAGAGTTCAAATTTTTCATTGGTTAGTTTATAATAATAAGATACCAACCAGGGATAATCTTGCTAAGAGGCAGCATGTCCCAGACATGACCTGCGTGTTTTGCTCTGAAGCAGAATCTTGCCAAAGATCTATTTTTGATTGTGTAGTGTCGATTGAACTACGGAGATCTATTGCGGACATATCAGGAGTTGGCAAGGTCTCGATATTGAGAACCTTGCAGCGTGGTGGGTGTCCAATAAGAAACATGCGATGGTGAATGCTTTACATGCAGCTGCGATGTGGGGTCTCTGGAAGATCAGGAATAACCTGTGTTTCAATCGATCTGTGTGGTATGGTATGCGAGAAAATCTGAGACAGGTGGCCTTGGAGCTAGCAGCGTGGGAGGTCCTGTTCTTAACCGATGCAAGAACGCAGGTCTCTGCTATGGTGGAAAAAATCGCCGAGATCCTCCTATGCCGATGTGGCGGACCGGTGATCCTTTCAAGCTGCACAGGGGGGGGACTGATGAAGAAACAAGGAGAAAGAAGATTGATCTTGTTGTTACTCTCCTACATGTCTGTATGAAGAGCAGACTAGATGAAAAATCCCCTGTGTACCTCTTATATTTACTTTACATTTTAGTAGACTTGAGCTTTCAGAGGGCTTGAGCTGTTTGTTAGTTTTTAGCCTGGTGCAGTTTAGTCCTGTAGTTTTTTTTCTTGTGCTGAGACAGCTGCTTTTCTTTGTGCTCCATGGCTGTATTGGTGAATGCTTGTCACACTGATTTCGTTGCCTGCAATGGAATCGGGGCTGCATGCCCTTTTGCTCTAAAAGAAATAATGTTATACACCGCGCGGCCGCCTCCTGCCGTGGCGGCAGGGCCCGCCACCTCCTGGCGTGGCGGCATGTGCCACGTGTCGCCTACCGCCACGGCCCAGGGGGTCTTTTTTATCAATTTCGTCTGAAAAGGGTCTTTTCTGGCAATTTCAGAGGACAGGTGGTCTATTTCGATAAAAAAATCCTCTTTTCATCCCAAAATAAATGTCCCTAGTTTAGTATGATTTTATACTGAAGTTAGTACAAAGTTAAAATACTTATTTTAAGACGAAAGAAATAGTTTGTATTGAAATCTCTAAAAGAACTTATATTTAGAAATGGAGAGAGTAGTACCCTCGGGTTCCCGTAAATGAAAAGACGGTACGTGTTCGCGTGCTTAACGAGTGAGGATTTCTACGCCGCCCTATCCCAGCGGATCGTGTAACAACCAAGCGGCGAAACCGCGAGAAACCCCCACGCCTCTCGCCAGCACCATCCATCGTCGCTGTGCACGGCCCGCCGGAATCGAGGGTCAGCGTCGTGTGCCGCTGTGCCACGGCCATCGGCGGACCTGTTCGGCTTCCGGGCTTGAACAATCGGATCAGAATTCAGAAACAGCCAGCCACAGCGGGCGAAGAAGCCGAAGCACCGGCCCAACTCGACTATGGTTTTTCTTTTCTGAGTAAGAACTCGACTATGTAAAGTTCGGTCCGCGGCCTCTTACTCGGAAGACTTATAAGTTCCAGCCCATTACTATTATTTTTGTAGGTACGGTGGCTAAATCTATTCCGCTCGTGGGTTGGGGGATAGCGATCAAATGTGCACGGTAATCTGCCGGTTCACTAACCTGTTTTTGGTGTTTTTTCTCTATCCTTGTCAGGATTGTGACTTCGGGCAATGCAGGTGACTTTAGTCCCACCTCAAATACAGGATGAGGCTAGGACCTCCATATAAAGGAGAGTGTCACCCACCATTCAGGTCGGTGTTTTGGGATGTAGTGGCCCTTCACTTGTAGTGGAGTGTCCGATGCGCAAGGAAAATGTCCAAACGTATGTGGATGGACTCGCAGTTGGGCTTGGGTTGTTAAGAAGTGGTGTCACAGCTGAGCCCCACGCCACCCTGAGGGGGTACTTCCATGGGGGTGGGGTGTGAGGAATTTCGCCATCGGCAACCCCATTAACTTTCGACTTCCTTATAAGGGAGAGTGTCACCCTCCCTTCAAGCCGGTCGTTTTAGATATGATGGGCTCTTCGCTTGTAGTGGAGTATCTGATGCGCACAGTATGAACGTATGATGATGGACCGGGAGCTGGGCCTGGGTTGCCAATTGTCCTCCCATTGGCTTTTCCTTTTTTTTCCTGTTGCCGGTTTTAACTGTAATTTTTCTTTTTCTTTTTTTAATTCATGAGTTTTTAAAATTTGCTACGCATTTTTATAAAACTAGAATATTTTAAATTGAGGGAACATTTTTGGAAATCCGAGAACATGTTCTAAATTTGGGAAGATTCTGAAATTCAGGTACAAATTTTAAATTCATCAATATTTTTCGATTTACATAATGTTTTTAAATTCATGAGCATTCTTGAAAATTACTAACTTTTAAATTTTGAACTTATATTAAAATCCATTAACATTTTTAAAATTTTCCCAATATTTTGTAATTCGAAAATATTTTTGCCAATTGGTAACAATATTAAATTCTGAAAGAAAATAGGAATATTTGTTAAATCCACGAATATATTTTATACCTTGCAAAAAAGATCACAAATATTTTCTAATCTCGACAATTTTCTTCTTGTGGAGGTTATCGCGGGTGTCGACTCGCCCTAGTCAGCAACCATCCTAGAGGAACCTGGCCCTCGAGGGGCGCCCCTGCATCTCGCCTTTAATTAGTCCAGCTTTCCACTCGCTGAAGGCGGAGCGGGATGGGCAGGCCACACGCACGGCAGGCAATGACCTCTTTTTTTTTGTTTTTTTCTAGATTTTTATTTATTTTTGTACTTTTCTTTATACTTTAAAATATTCTTCATATATGTATTACAAAAAACTCTCTAAAAATCACATTTGAAAAATGTTGAACAAGTATTTGAAAAATGTTGAACAAGCATTCAGAAATATGTTGAATGTGTATAGAAAACCTGTTGATCATGTATTAAAAAACGATGAGTTTTTTTTATAGTATATACAAAATTCTAGTAAATTATTTTGAAAAAATGTTGGAATATTTAGAAAACATTAATCAAGCATTTGGAAATTTTTAAAAAGTATTGAAAAATAGTGAAAATGTATAAAAAAGTGATGAAAAAACTTGATCATGTATATAATTTTTTTAATCAAGCATTTGAATTTTTTAAAAAGTATTAGAAAAATGTTAATCAAGCATTTGGAAAATGTTAAATCTGTATACACAAAATATTGACCATGTATTGGAAAATGAGGAAAGAATTTGATCATGTATATAATAATGTTAAGCAAGCATTAAAAAATATTTAACACGTGTTTGAAAAATGTTAATCAACCGTTAAAAAAATGTTGAATGTGTACACAAAAAATGCTGATCATGTATTAGAAAAATGTGAAGCTTTTTGTTTTAAATTGTTAATTAAGTATTTAAAAAGGTTTAAATGTATGGAAAAACTATTGACAGTGTATTAAAAATGTTAATTTCATATTTGAAAAGTTAAAAATATGTATAGAAAAATATTGACCATGTATTAAAAAATGTTTAATTTGTATTGGAAAAATGCTGACGAGTATTAGAAAAATATTTTTGGCATGTAAAATGATATCCAAAAGAACAAAGAAAACCAAAAAAAGAAATAAATAAACGAAATAAACATGAATATAAAAAAACAGAGAAACAAAATGCAACAAAGAATAAAAAATGGAGATAGAAAAAAAAAACGGCTCAAATAGCCTCAAGTAGGGCACACCCCAACAACCTACGACGAGAGGGACCTGGGTGGAGTGGCTTGCTTCTTAATGCGAGGTATAGACGCCGTGGCCCTCGAAGGGGAATGGTTTTGCCACCCAAAGCCCATTAATTTGTGGGACTGTATGTTTATGAACCACCTCACAAACAACAACATTACATGGCCCGTCGAGATCTAAGTTATCCGAGGTTTTCTCCTATCAAAGTCAATTTGAAAAAGTGCGACATCGGCTAGTGGAAAGTACAAAAATAAGCAAGACCGGCTTATGATCTTAAAAGGACTTGCATTTACCAAGATGCTCCGACTAAGCCACATTGATCCGGACAATTCCCATCAGCGAAAACCCCGGTGATTTCATTGGCAGCATCTGCTCATAGCGTGATGAAATTGCAGCTGAAGCCGATGGATATAGCAGTAGGCCAGCAGGACTCGCAAAAAAAAAAACAGCTGCAGGACAGCAGGCACTTAGCAAAACCCTGAGTCCGACAAACCCTCGCTCTGATTGGGAAAACATTTGGCAGCAGTGAACTCCTCATGCTCTTCTGCTGAACTGCACACAGAAACAGTCCTCACCTCATGAACTTCTTTCGCTCCATGGAGTGGAGCAGCTTGATATCATCTGTACGATTTGCAGTTGCCTAACGAAAAGGTGAGCATTAGTGTATCTTTAATGTACAAGTTTGCAAAGAACAGCTGATCCGTTGATCAGCTGGACCATACCGGATTATAGTCTTTCGAACTGTACTTCTGCTGGTGAATTTGCTGATGTTTGTGTTGAAGCAACCTGAGAGAATCCGTATCAAGCCCATTGCTCTACCCAGTGGAGTCAATATCGGCAGACGGACAATTAACTTCACAAGTTGGTGGTTTCTAGATGCTCTTTTCTAAGCCTCTGCGTAGGGCGTTGCTCAAACACTGACGGAACCTCTGCGTAGCAATGTTCACCGTATTTCGACATTTGGTCATCTTCCGTGAATCCAAAATCCACGCTTCTCACACATCAGTTTTTCAGCACAAAAAGAAGTCGTGTTCTGTGTAGCTGATGCATTGGCGAGCCATTGTGCTCTGACCGTCTGACGGAGTTGGAGCCGGGCGCTACCTTTGCTATGGCATGATTCGGTTGCTAACTCTGTTTGGCTTGGCCAGAATCAAGATCGACGGGGGTTCAGGCTTTCAGCACCCTGACTCGTGTGTTACTCAAGGGCCAAGACATCCATCCAGCGGGATTCAGGATTCGTCCTCGACCCCCCTCCACCTTTCCGCACGCGGCGAATGATGAGCTCGACACCGAGCAGAGCAGCACCAGCACGTACGGCTGGATGGAATCCTGCATGAAACACGGCGTGCCGTCTCGGCAGGCGATGCGTCGATCGCGTCCAACGAGAGCAATGCGATGAGATCCCTCTCCTTTCCACGAGCAAACAAGGTAGTCGGCGCAGTCGCCATTGATGCGTCCAAAGAACGAGCAGGAAAGCTGGGCTGACTCGCGAAATCGATCATGCAGGAGCCCGAGGAAGATGACAGACGGAATGGAAAGGGGCGCATGCGTTCATGGGCCAGTCAGTATCCGGCGCGCACGCCCGGCCGCCCCCATCCTCTTCCTGCTGCCGCCGGCATGGGCAGGCGCAGGCAGAAAGGCCCTTTTGCTCTGCCTCGATCCAAGCAGTCACGAGAGAGAGGTGGCTGCGTATGCCCAAGCGCGATCATGCCCGTGTGCTCAAGTGCTAGCAGTAGTTCGTGTAAAATGTGATCAGCCTCGGTTGGAACGAGACGAGTATGCATTTTTCAGGTCCCGTTGTGGCGATGGAGACATGGGCCCTGTTTGGATGCTAGAGTTAGAGTTAGATTTAGTTAGTTGGGGTTGAACTAACTCAGAAGTATTCAAACAGGTGGGTTAGAATAGGGTTAGTTGCTCTAACCCAGCCAAAAAATCCAACCCGGTGGGAAGGTGCTTATTAGAGTTAGTCTTGCTGGGGCCCATAGAAAAGATTTTTTTTTCAGCCACCAGCCGCACCTGATCCAGTTTCCCCGTTCCCGCACCTCATCCATTCGGTCCGCCCCCGTCACCCCGCCCCCGCCGCCCTAGTCCGGCCGCTCCCGCCGCCTCCGGCCGGCTCCATCCCGCCGCCCCACCTCATCGCCTCCGCTCGCCCAAGAAGCCCCATCCGACGCCGGCCGGCCGCACGCCCGGCCGCTCCTGCCCCCGCCAGATCCGCCCCGCCACGTTCACCCCATCTCGGCCACGGCCGCCGCCTCGTGCTCGGCCCCGCTCGCTTCTCCATCCTCCGCCGACCGCCGCCCAAAGAGCCTCCATCCGCCCCGTCGCCTCCATCCCCACGACGTCGCCGCTGTCACCCGTCCGCCCGCCGCATCACCCTCTCCTGCTTCGTCCTCCGCCACGGCCGCAAGGTATTGCCCTTTGTCCCGTGAGGCTGGGTTTCTTGTATGTGTTTCTTGTATGTGTTTGCTGTAGGCTGTTTGCTGCCCAAATTCAGTTTGTACTATATTGACAAATTCAGTTTGCTACCCAGGCTGAGTTTGCTGTATGTGTTTGCTGTAGGTTGTTTAATGTATGATTGAGAAAGTTTATTTATTGACAATCTAACCCTCTCATCCAAACATCACCTTGGTTAGAGTTGCTTCAGGGTTAGTTGAGGGTTAGAATGTAACTCTAACCTCTAACCGAGTTAGAGTATCCAAACAGGGCCATGGCCCATCCCATCAGGCCCGGAAGACGCCCGGCTGGTTGCACGAGCTCGTCACTTCAATTTAGAATTGAGGCGATGCAGCTGGCTGACGCTCACCGCCAAGTTTCGGAAGCAGAGGGAGTTGGCACCGCCGACCTAACTTTGTATCATCTCCTGCTTTCCATTTTCCCAGCCATTATAAGCAGACTCACGGCGTACTATGTGACAAGCTTCAATTTGGAGTTTTCTGTGGGTTTCCGCATGCAGACAAATTCTTCTGTTCCATAATCGACTCTACTCCAAACAACACTCGATGAGAGGCAGAACACGTGCCGAATCCATGCACAGAAGGTTTTGAGGAAGGAGGAGGCTCGTACCCAAGTCTATTGTCACGCTTGCACATTCGTTCCCGGTAAAACTGCCCAGTCGCATCTCGTTCAGTATGTGCAATATAGGAGGAGTACATCAGATAATTGCTTAGCACTAACAGTTGCACCAATCGAGCAGTATAATAACACACGATAATTGTTCAACCAAACAAGACCTACCATCACAATGAATCTGTTGTAGTACGTGTACTGCCTCAATGCCAGCCACTGACAGTTGCACCAGTCGGTCGATCCGGCCAGCGATCATTTAACAGTTACCCAGCATTATTGCGTGACACGTACACGCTTGCTCGAATTCGTGACCTGTGCTCGTGCAGCCTAGCAGCAGCAGCTAGTCCATCACTCCACTGTACCGCACTGCTAGTGCTACTACTACTAGTACTACGATGCTGCATCATCAAACCACACCACGCCTAGGCTAGGCGACCAGATCCAGGCCCTGAACACCGAGCCGCTGAGCCTTGTTCGCGATGCAGTGTAGGGACGGCCAGGATCTCATCTCTCGTGCTGGGTCGACGCGCACTCACTCCGTCGCGCGTGGTGTAGTACTACATACACCGCATGCTGATGCATGGCTACTGGCTACTGGATCGAATCGAACCTGCGTGCTAGCAGTAGCTGCACTGTGCAAGCACATGCGGCCCCTGTCCCCTACCCATCGGCCTGTTCCTCCAGGCGCGCACCAGAGATTCTGGCTGGCTCCACGACCTCAGCCCAACTCCACCGCATGACCCTATCCTGTCCAATCATATCTGTTTGAAATAAAAGGAAAAAAGAAGGTGGCCCAGCGCGCGACGGCCCAAACCTATCCTGTCCGTTTTGTGTCCGGACCGATCCATTTTAAACGCAAACTTGCGCCGGGTTTGGGTCGCGGCGGACACCAAACGAACGCGCGCCTCGTCCGCTTAGGAGCCGCGTCTCAGGCGGCCACCTACCTCCCACCCGCCCACATCAATGCGCACGAGCGGGCGACCCCACCTGTCATCCGCACGTCGAGCGGTCGCCGTCCTTCTTTAAGTGGGAAGCGTGACTGTCGTTGTCCACACCGCCCCCACGCCACCTGGGCCTCTCGAACCCCGACAACAAGCAGAAACCCTAGACCGCCTCCTCCTCGAGCTCAGCCGCCCGCTCGCCATGGGCTTCGAACGACAAGGGCAAAACCGCGAGGCCGGCTCCTGGGCGCGCCGCAGCTCCGTGAAGAAGGAGGAGCCTGCCTCCACCGGCCTCCTGCCGAGCCTCGCCTCCGCCGCCTCCTTCGAGCCCCTGCTTCGCCAAGGCGCTCCTCCGAGCGCCGGCCCACTCAGGACGCCGCCGGCCTACGTCGACCTCGTCAGCGACGATGACGACACCGGCGGCCAGTGAAGACGGCGACGGCCACGGCACCAACGGGCGCGGCAGGAGCGTGCGGGAGGAGTTTTTTTTTTATTTTCTTATTATGTTAATTATGAATCTGGGCCTTTTAAGTGGCCCTTAAAACTGAGCCGTTTTATGGCCAACCAATATATATGTTTTATGTTTTTGTAAATGCGTTTAATTGCTTTTTTAATTATTTAATTATTATTTTTAATTTAGGGTGCGGCCGTGCGGTGGGCGTACGCACGACCCAATGGACACAGCCGGACACGGGCATACCCATCGACGCCCTAAAAGGACAGATTCAGCCCAATCCGAACGTCCGTTTAGGGTCGCGGGGTAGAGTTGGCCTCACCAACCACGACCACCCCTGGCCGGCCGACGGAAAAGCCTACATGCCGGTGCGCCGCAGGTCCATGATTGCGCTCGGCCTCATGGACAGGATGTACGTACCATGCAACGTACAGCCAGAATGTCACATCAGCCAGAAGGATCTGCCGGTAAAAAGGAACTTTTTTAAGAGAGAGCCAGTAGTACATCAACTGAGGTTTCAGATCAATGGTACTCCTACGGTGTTTAGCTAAGCACACTTGTTTTTTTTTTTGGTTATTAAAGAGCCCAGGACAGGAGGACTGCAGGAGTGCTGGAAATTCCACGGGGTGCGTCCTTGTAATTTCCTTTGTGTAGTTGTTTTCTCCTAAATTCTTGGCTTGACTCAGTTGTTGTTGCTATTTTGGGGCTCACATAACCCCTGGTACCATTACATCTTTAACATTTTGCAAGTGGTGGACCAAGAAGAAATTTTGAGAGGGGCCATTTGTGTTAGGAATTCAAAATTTTGATCCGTTTACTTCAAGATTCAAATGGTTTTGTGAAATTTGATTAGGGGTCTGGCCCCCATTCGCCTATTAATTTGGGCTCGCCACTGCATTTTGCCTATAGTTTTTGTGGCGGTGCGTACATGAAAATATTGGTTTTGAAAATATTACAATTTGGAATCTCTAAAATAATGCCCTGCTTTGTTTTCTTTTCATACACTCTGCCTTGTCTTAACATTTTCTAAGCAAGCTCTTCGAACTTTTTTAATGAAGAAAGCTCCCCCTCTGATTTCATTTAACTGAAACCATAGGGTCTTTTGTACAACTTCGATCAAAGCAAGACTGGAAAGAACAACAAAGCAAACTAGGCCTGGCTGGACACAAAACTCGTAATTTTTGGGTGTCCATAGATCGGACCTCAAAAATAGAGCGGAACAGCGAACCAACTTGTGATTGGATAGTTAGAATGACCATGGTATTCCCAGCCCACTAGGGTTCAAGACCTAGTGTTCGCATTTATTCCTGTATTTATTTCAGAATTTTCGGCGATGCGCATTCAGTGGGAGAAGACGCTCCCGTCGATGACGAGGTGCCTACGATGACCTTGTAAATTTCAAAATGATATGCCGGCTCAGTCTTTCGGAGATGCTCATAGAGGTAAGATATGCGTGTGTGCGTTCATAAAGATGAGTGTATACGAGGGCTTGCATCTGTATTGTGTTTTAAAAAATAGAGCGGAACACCAGCCGATAAAAAGTACCCAGCTCATTTCTGAAGCACCGATCAAAGTAAACAATTTGGAGAAGATATAATATTACATTCATACATGCAGGCCTTCAAGGACATGTTGTAACACGGTGCAGAATGCAGATTTATCTTCATGTCACCATGATCCTGCGCACTCCGACCCGCCAGCCATGCACCACTTTCAAGACCTTATTTGCAATCGGTCCTAACATCTTCCCCATCTAAGAGTTTCTTCCCCGTCTAAGAAGTTTCTTCCCCATCGAAGAGTTTCTTAACTTACCTGTTTCTTCTGCAAGACAACCCAATCATTCAAAAATCTACTCCCTCGGTCTCTAATATAATATGTTTTTTGGCACTACACTAGGGCCAAAAAACGTCTTATATTATGGGATGGGAGAGTAGAATATAGCTAAGGCACTAACCATCATCGGGTGTCTCTCAGTCTGACAAAATTTTTAATTTTGATCCACACATCAAACAGGTCACGAATGTTATCAGGTACGTCCAGTAAATGAAAATCACATTTTAGTACATTTCATGGCATCCTAGACACAGAACATTGCGTAACAAGATGATATTTATTGACTATCTCTGGCACAAAAAGTGCAAACTATGTTACTCACCATCCTCTTCTTCTTAAGGGCCAGTTTTTTTTGACGACTTAGAAAAAATAAGCCGCCTTCTTCCCAGTTTTTTTCATAAGCCGTCTCCGTTATTCATTGGGGCATCTGAACTAGTTATGGGATAACTAATTTAGAAGCCTCAACAAATTTTAAGACCGGCTTACTTTTTAATCTGGGGAGAGGCGACTTATTTTTTAAACAACCCAAAAGAACTGACCCTAAATGTCTTTAGTCAAAATGCTATTCCTAAGTAGCAACCAAATCAAGAATTTAATTCTGAAGGCATTTTGACTTTCCACAAAAAACTGTGGGAAATATTACTCCATTTTCCATATGATAGCATATTTTTGTTCATTCAGTTGAAAGCCCTCACAAACTTCTTTAATATGTGTCCACAATTTCAAAGACTAGCCCTGAAGTTTCGTTCTAAATCGAACATTGTCAAGCCCTTTCTATAACAATTCAGCCATCAAGAGGGATTTTATCAAAATAAATATTGTGACATTTAGGATAATAGTATTTGACAAGTTTGACTCCAATCAACAAATCTTTTCAGAACGTCATATTTTTTTTCCATCTCCAACACTGTTACACAAAGAGAAAAATTGTACCCATATTTAAGCAAACCACCTCAAAAACTAAAGAATCACCCTGTCCCACGCAAGCATTGCCTTGTTTGGTATTCTTCACAGACCTTCTAAGTAGTGCAATTTTCACTACTGTCTCACAATAGCGCCTGATTCATTAATTCTAGATTTTCGATGCCTAAGGGCATCACCAAGGCAGGCCCGCAAACTTCCTGCAACCGTCCGGACCACGGATGCCATCGACCGCGGTCCTATATCGGTCCGCGGAGCGGTCCGGACGTGATTTCTCTCGCAAACCAGAGACAGGCGTGGGGGAGGTTTGCGGGAGTGTGGACCAATCCCAAGGCCGCTTCTGACCGCCCTGGCCCAGCAAAAATCCTCCTCCCTCACCCGCGCGCGTTCTCATCCTGCGCTAGCTACCCGCATTCATGCCGCTGTAGAGCGCGCCGCTCAACATTGAAGACGGATCAGGGCGGATGTGACCTCTCACTGCCTCTGCCATTGAAACGGCGCGCCGGGGGACGGTGCCGCTCGTGACACGTCTCCGGTGTCCGCGCTTGTTCAATGCCGGAGACACATGGCTAAACGGGACATGATGGATATCTACCATGCCCGTTCAGTGCCCCATCCGTTCGTATGCCGTCATTAAGAAGGCTCGCCAGCCAAGAAACCCACTCTGGCATCCCGCATTGACGCCTGGCCTCACCGGAATCCGCTATTTAAGGGCAGGCACTCCCGGCTATCTCCACAACACAGCACATCCGCTCCACATCCTCCTCCTTTTTCCTTCACATCCGCCATGACCGCCAACGGTAAAGCACTGTGGGACAGTCTGTCGCTGGAGATGAAGCATGCGGTGGCTGGCCTTGCTGCCGCCTGGCATAGTCGCCGTGCCAGGCGGATCAAGGCCGGCTTGCCGGCCAGGGGCGAGGTCTCCGACGACGAGGACGACACCACGATGGAGAGGGCTCCGACAAATCCTCCCCGGCTCTTGTGCCTCCTGTGCACGCCGGCTTCACCAAGCAGTAGGCGCACTTCAAAGCCGCCATGGTGGAGGTGCAGCCTACGTCGGCGCCTCTGTCGGCGTTTCAGAGGGTGCAGGAGAACCAGCGGTACAAAATGTTCCTCTTGGAGCGGCACCGGCTGGCGGAGGGCCAGATATATGGCGAGCATGCGAGCGAGGAGGCCGTGGCGTTCATGGCCGCGCCGAACCCCAACTTCGTACCGGAGCAGCGTGCCATCTACGATGTCGTCCATGCTCAAACCGCCACGCGCTAAAAAGCGGCCGCCGCGGATGCGCAGCTGCAGGTGATCACGGAGGAAAACAACGCCTGCTGCGTCTCCTACGCGCCGCCGACGAAGCATCGCCGGCGAAGAAAGCGCCGACATGAGCATTTCCATCGTGGACCTCATGTCCACTAGCGACGGACTAGTCGCGGACTCCTCCGAGGATGAGTAGGCCACAGGAGGCGGCGGTGCCTTGTGTCCCATGTGGGCAGGTCCGTCTTTCGTGTTCTACTCTTCCTCACCGGAGACCGCACCTTCACTTGCCGGTGCTCATGGAGACGGCAGATGGAGGATGGCACGGTCTTGAACGCTGCCCCCCACCGTCGTAGGATAGGATTAGGGGCGGGTCTTTTTTGTTCTGAATGTTTGAAATGTAATGAAATCCGCCATGTTTGTATGAAATCCGCCATGTTAGCATGAAATCCGGGCGTGTTTGCATGAATTTCATCCAGTTTGTTGAAAAAAGTTTGAAACGTATGTGACTAGTGTTGGATGTCGTCCTCCCGCATCCGTGTCCGCGGACTGGTCCCCCTGTCCCCGGACGGATGCGGGAGGATTTTTGCGGGTTGCCATTGGAGATGCCCTAAGCTACCAAGATATTTTGTTCTACATACTTCTAATAATTTAACAGCATGGCACTTCCTTTTATTGGCTTCTTCTTCCCACAAAAGTCTAGCCCTAAATAGATCCATCCTTTTGTTAACCCCTTATAGGGAGTCTATAAAAGGACATCATAAAGTTTGGAATGGTAGACAAGGTTAATTGGATTAAGTTTATCCTACCTCCAGTGTCCAACAATCTACCCTGCCAACTGTTACATTTCTTCTCTATTTTCACCTCGGGAATATTCCTGTGTTTATTTCTAATTATTTTTTCATCAGTAGACAAACCTAAATATTTCATTGGGAGTGATCCCATAGGACAAGTAAAAATTGTAGCAAAGCTACCTGCCTTAGTTATGGTATCATCAGACAAGAAAAGGTTACTCTTGTGGAAATTGATTTTACGTCAGACATTTGTTCAAGCAGACATAATATAAATTTCAAATTATGTGCACTATCATAATTAGATCCCGCATGAGAAAGATATTATCATCTGCATATTGCAACATAGTAACACCATTTTCAATATTTCCCTCAATTACTCCTTTAACTAATCCATTTCTCCTACCATGTCCATGAGCATGGGCAAAGTATGAGCAACAAGATAAAGGGAGATGGATAATATCTGATGCGGAGCATCCTACGGTCATCCCCATGGGCATTCCTTCACCACCACGAACGCTAAGTGGACCAATGACAACAACCCATGCACGTACTATTGAAACCGAGGTTACCTCTTTCCTCTTCGAGCTCCCTTTGATTTCATATGAGAAATGGCTTCTACCTCAAGCGGAGACTTTGTGCGTGACTAGGTATCGAGGAGAAGACCATGAAGAAGCAAGAAGGGATCTCCAAGTACACATGGAGCTCCAAGGAGAAGAAGGGACCCCAAGACGAGAGAAACCGGAGGCTCTCTGGACACCCCGGGTGCCCGCACCATCCACCCCCGGGTGCCCGCACCATCCACCGTCGGGTGCCCGCACTGGTCAGCCACGTGGGGCGCGACGCCTCAGACCTTCCCGGGTGCCCTGGCCTTCACCCCCCGGGTTCCCGGACCCCCACGGGTGCACCCCGGGTGTCCGGCCTCCTCCTCCCAGGCATCCCCGGGTTCCCGGACATTTACACCGGGTGCCCGGACATCCCAAATTGTGCCTGCATGCACTTAGGGTCAAATGACCCTTGTACCCCCGTCCCCCCCCCCCATTTCGTCCCTAGACTATGAATACTCTTCCCCTAGCTCATTAGAGAGGATAGCAAAGTATTTTATAGACAAAGAGAGAGCTTTGCTCATCTTCCTCCTTTTGGAGATCTAGACCTCCTCTTAGAGAAGCTCCTCTTGGAGATCAAGCCCTCCTCTTGGAGAAGCTCCTATTGGAGATCAAGCCCTCCTCTTGGAGAAGGATCCCCATCATAGGATCATCAAGACCTCTTTCTGTTGGGGAACGTTGCAGAAAATTAAAAAATTTCCTACGGTTTCACCAAGATCCATCTATGAGTTCATCTAAGCAACGAGTCATGGGAGAGAGATCGCATCTACATACCACTTGTAGATCGCGTGCGGAAGCGTTCAAGGAGCAGGGGATGATGGAGTCGTACTCGCCGTGATCCAAATCACCGATGACCAAGTGATGAACGGACAACACCTCCGCGTTCAACACACGTGCAGGCGGATGACGTCTCCTCCTTCTTGATCCAGCAAGGGGAAGGAGAGGTTGAGGAAGAAGGCTCCAGAAAGACGACGGCGTGATGATGATGGAGAGGCGATCTCGGCTGTGGCTTCCCAAGCACTCAACGGAGGAGGAGAGGTGTTGGGAGGGAGGGCTGCGCCTTGGATCAGTGTTCAGCCTCCCTCGCCTCTATTTATAGGGGAAGGGGAAGGGGCGGCCCCTCTAGATGAGATCTAGAGGCGGCGGCCAGGGAGGGCTTGCCCCCCAAGCAAGGCGCCCCACTAGGGTTCCCACCCCCCAACCCTAGGCGCATGGGCCCAAGGGGCGCCCAGCCTCCAGGCTGGTTCCCTGCCCTTGCGGCCCATGAGGCCCTCCGAGAGGGGTGGCCCTCCCGGTGGACCCCGGGACCTCTCTGGTGGCCCCAGATACACCGATATGCCCCGAAACTTTCCGGTGTCCGTATGACAACTTCCCATATATAAATCTTCACCTCCGGACCATTCCAGAACTCCTCGTGACGTCCGGGATCTCATCCGGGACTCCGAACAACATTCGGTAATCACATACAAGTCTTCCTAATAACCCTAGCATCACCGAACCTTAAGTGTGTAGACCCTACGGGTTCGGGAGGCATGCAGACATGACCGAGATTGCTCTCCGGTCAATAACCAACAGCGGGATCTGGATACCCATGTTGGCACCCACATGCTCCTCGATGATATCATCGGATGAACCACGATGTCGAGGATTCAATCAATCCCATATACTATTCCCTTTGTCAGACGGTATGTTACTTGCCCGAGATTCGATCGTCGGTATCCCAATACCTCGCTCAATCTCGTTCACGGCAAGTCACTTTACTCGCACCGTAATGCATGATCCGTGACCGGACACTTGGTCACTTTGAGCTCATTATGATGATGCAATCGCCGAGTGGGCCCAGTGATACCTCTCGATGTCTGATGACAAATCGATCTCGACCCGTGTCAACCCAATGCAGACACTTTCGGAGATACCTGTAGTGCACCTTTATAGTCACCCGATTACGTTGTGGACGTTTGGTACACCCAAAGCACTCCTACGGTATCCGGGAGTTACACGATCTCATGGTCTAAGGAAGAGATACTTGACATTAGAAAAGCTCTAGCAAAAGCGAACTACACGATCTTGTGCTATGCTTAGGATTGGGTCTTGTCCATCACATCATTCTCCTAATGATGTGATCCCGTTATCAATGACATCCAATGTCCATACTCAGAAACCATGACTATCTATTGATCAACGAGCTAGTCAACTAGAGGCTCACTAGGGACATATTGTGGTCTATGTATTCACGCGTGTATTACGATTTCCGGATAATACAATTATAGCATGAATAAAAGACAATTATCACGAACAAGGAAATATAATAATAATCCTTTTATTATTGCCTCTAGGGCATATTTCCAACAGTCTCCCACTTGCACTAGAGTCAATAATCTAGTTACATTGTGATGAATCGAACACCCATAGAGTTACGGTGTTGATCATGTTTTGCCCATGGAAGAGGTTTAGTCAACGGATCTGCGACATTCAGATCCGTATGCACTTTGCAAATATCTATGTCTCCATCTTGAACATTTTCACGGATGGAGTTGAAACGACGCTTGATGTGCTGGTCTTCTTGTGAAACCTGGGCTCCTTGGCAAGGGCAATAGCTCCAGTGTTGTCACAGAAGAGTTTGATCGGCCCCGACGCATTGGATATGACTCCTAGGTCGGTGATGAACTCCTTCACCCAAATTGCTTCATGCGCTGCCTCCGAGGCTGCCATGTACTCCGCTTCACATGTAGATCCCGCCACGATGCTCTCGCTTGTTGCACTACCATCGCTCCACCATTCAACATATACATGTATCCGGTTTGTGACTTAGAGTCATCCAGATCGTGGTCGAAGCTAAGCGTTGACGTAACCCTTCTGACGAGCTCTTCGTCACCTCCATAAACGAGAAACATGTCCTTTGTCCTTTTCGTGTACTTCAGGATATTCTTGACCGCTGTCCGGTGTTCCTTGCGGGATTACTTTGGTACCGGCAAGGTTTACATCGATGCGGTACACAAACATGGCATACATAATAGATCCTATGGTCGAGGCATAGGGGATGACACTCATCTCTTCTTTATCTTTTGCCGTGGTCGGGCATTGAGCCGAGCTCAATCTCACACCTTGCAAAGACAGGCAAGAACCCTTTCTTGACTGATCCATTTTGAACTTCTTCAAAATCTTATCAAGGTATGTGCTTTGTGAAAGACCTATGAGGCGTCTCGATCTATCCCTATAGATCTTGATGCCTAATATGTAAGCAGCTTCTCCAAGGTCCTTCATTGAAAAACTTTTATTCAAGTAGGCCTTAATGTTGTCCAAGAGTTCTATATCATTTCCCATCAAAAGTATGTCATCTACATATAATATGAGAAATGCTACAGAGCTCCCACTCACTTTCTTGTAAACGCAGGCTTCTCCATAAGTCTGCATAAACCCAAACGCTTTGATCATCTCATCAAAGCGAATGTTCCAACTCCGAGATGCTTGCACCAGTCCATAAATGGATCGCTGGAGCTTGCACACCTTGTTAGCGTTCTTAGGGTCGACAAAACCTTCCGGCTGCATCATATACAATTCTTCCTTAAGATAGCCGTTAAGGAATGCCGTTTTGACGTCCATTTGCCATATCTCATAATCATAGTATGCGGCAATTGCTAACATGATTCGGACGGACTTCAGCTTCGCTACGGAGAGAAAGTCTCATCGTAGTCAATCCCTTGAACTTGCCGATAACCTTTAGCGACAAGTCGAGCTTTATAGATGGTAACATTACCATCCGCGTCCGTCTTCTTCTTAAAGATCCATTTGTTTTCTATCGTCGCCGATCATCGGGCAAGTCATCACAAAGTCCATACTTTGTTTTCATACATGGATCCTATCTCGGATTGCATGGCTTCAAGCCATTTGTCGGAATCTGGGCCCGCCATCGCTTCTTCATAGTTCGAAGGTTCACCGTTGTCTAACAACATGATTTCCAGGACTGGGTTCCCATACCACTCTGGTGTGGAACGTGTCCTTGTGGACCTACGAAGTTCAGTAGTAACTTGATCCGAAGTACCTTGATCATCATCATTAATTTACTCTCGAGTCGGTGTAGGCACCACAGAAACATTTTCCTGAGCTGCACTACTTTCCGGTTCAAGAGGTAGTACTTCATCGAGTTCTACTTTCCTCCCACTTACTCCTTTCGAGAGAAACTCTTTTTCAAGAAAGGATCCGTTCTTGGCAACAAAGATCTTGCCTTCAGATCTAAGGTAGAAGGTGCACCCAATGGTTTCCTTAGGGTATCCTATGAAGACGCATTTTTCCGACTTGGGTTCGAGCTTTTCAGGTTGTAGCTTCTTGACATAAGCATCGCATCCCCAAACTTTTAGAAACGACATACTTAGGTTTCTTCCCAAACCATAATTCATACGGTGTCGTCTCAACGGATTTAGACGGTGCCCTATTTAAAGTGAATGTAGCTGTCTCTAGAGCGTATCCCCAAAATGATAGTGGTAAATCGGTAAGAGACATCATAGATCGCACCATATCCAATAGAGTGCGATTACGACGTTCGGACACACCGTTCTATTGAGGTGTTCGGTAGCGTGAGTAGTGAAACGATTCCACATTTCCTTAAGTGTGTACCAAATTTGTGACTTAAATATTCTCCTCCACGATCTGATCGTAAGAACTTTATTTTTCGGTCACGTTGATTCTCTACCTCATTCTGAAATTCCTTGAACTTTTCAAAGGTCTCAGACTTATGTTTCATCAAGTAGACATACCCATATCTACTCAAGTCATCAGTGAGAGTGAGAACATAACGATATCCTCCATGAGCCTCAACGCTCATTGGACCGCATACATCGGTATGTATGATTTCCAATAAGTTGGTTGCTCGCTCCTTGTTCCGGAGAACGGAGTCTTGGTCATTTTGCCCATGAGGCATGGTTCGCATGTGTCAAATGATTCATAATCGAGAGACTCTAAAAGTCCATCAGAATGGAGCTTCTTCATGTGCTTGACACCAATGTGACCAAGGCGGCAGTGCCACAAGTATGTGGGACTATCGTTATCAACTTTACATCTTTTGGTATTCACATATGAATATGCGTAACATTACGTTCGAGATTCATTAAGAATAAACCATTGACCATTGGAGCATGACCATAAAACATATCTCTCATATAAATAGAACAACCATTATTCTCGGATTTAAATGAGTAGCCATCTCACATTAAACGAGATCCTGATACAATGTTCATGCGTAAACTTGGCACTAAATAACAATTATTGAGGTTTAAAACTAATCCCATAGGTAAATGTAGAGGTAGCGTGCCGACGGCATTCACATCAACCTTGGAACCATTCCCGACGCGCATTGTCACCTCGTCCTTCGCCAGTCTCCGTTTATTCCGCAGCTCCTGCTGTGAGTTACAAATATGAGCAACGGCACCGGTATCAAATACCTGTGAGTTACTACAGTAATCGGTAAGGTACACATCAATTACATGTATATCAAATATACCTTTAGTGTTGCCGGCCTTCTTGTCCGCTAAGTATTTGGGGCAGTTCCGCTTCCTTGGCCCTTCCTTTGCAATAAAAGCACTCTGTCTCAGGCTTGGGTCCATTCTTTGACTTCTTCCCGGCAACTTGCTTACCGGGCGCGGCAACATCCTTGTCGTCCTTCTTGAAGTTCTTCTTACACTTGCCCTTCTTGAACTTAGTTATTTTATTAACCATCAACACTTGATGTTCTTTCTTGATTTCAACCTCTGCTGACTTCAAAGATTGAGAATACTTAAGGAATGGTCTTCACCATCCTCGCATATTGTAGTTCATCACAAAGCTCTTGTAGCTTGGTGGAGCGATGAAGGATTCTGTCAATGACCGCCTCGTCCGGGAGGTTAGTGTCCACTGGACAGGCGGTTGTGCAACCCATACATTTTGAGTATGTGCTCACCGATGTAATTGTTTTCCTCCATCTTACAACTATAGAACTTGTCGGAGACTTCATATCTCTCAACCCGGGCATGAGCTTGGAAAACCATTTTCAGCTCCTCGAACATCTCATATGCTCCGTGTTGCTCAAAACGCTTTTGGAGCCCGGTTCTAAGGCTGTAAAGCATGCCGCATCGAACGAGGGAGTAATCATCAAGACGAGACTGCCAAGCATTCATAATGTCTTGGTTCTCTCGGGATGGGTGCTTCACCTAAGCGGTGCTTCTAGGACATATTGTTTCTTGGCTGCTATGAGGATGATCCTCAGGTTCCGGACCCAGTCCGAATAGTTGCTGCCATCATCTTTCAACTTGGTTTTCTCTAGGAACGCGTTGAAGTTCATGTTGACATGAGAGTTGGCCATTTGATCTACAAGACATATTTTGCAAAGACTTTAGACTAAGTTCATGATAATTAAGTTCATCTAATCAAATATTTAATGAACTCCCACTCAGATTGACATCCCTCTAGTCATCTAAGTGTTACATGATCCGAGTCGACTAGGCCGTGTCCGATCATCACGTGAGACGGCCTAGTCATCATCGGTGAACATCTCCATGTTGATCGTATCTTCCATACGACTCATGTTCGACCTTTCGGTCTCTTGTGTTCCGAGGCCATATCTGTACATGCTAGGCTCGTCAAGTTAACTCTAAGTGTTTATGCATGTGTAAAACTGTCTTACACCCGTTGTATGTGAACGTAAGGATCTATCACACCCGATCATCACGTGGTGCTTGAAGCATTTAACTTTAGCAATCGTGCACGCTTAGGGGAACACTTTCTTGAAATTATTCTAAGGGATCATCTTATTTACTACCATCATTCTAAGTAAACAAGATGCATAAACATAATAAACATCACATGCAATTATATAAAGTAGTGACATGATATGGCCAATATCATATAGCTCCTTCGATCTCCATCTTCGGGGCTGCATGATCATCTTCGTCACCGGCATGACACCATGATTTCCATCATCGTGTCTCCATGAAGTTGCTCGCCAACTATTACTTCTACTACTATGGCTAACACGTTTAGCAATAAAGTAAAGTAATTTACATGGCTTTGAATCAATGACACGTAGGTCATACAATAATTAGGACAACTCCTATGGCTCCTGCCGGTTGTCATACTCATCGACATGCAAGTCGTGATTCCTATTACAAGAACATGATCTCATACATCACAATATATCATTCGTTATTCATCACAACTTCTGGCCATATCACATCACATGACAATTGCTGCAAAAAAGTTAGACGTCCTCTAATTGTTGTTGCATCTTTTACGTGGCTGCAATTGGGTTCTAGCAAGAACGTTTTCTTACCTACGAATAACCACAACGTGATTTTGTCAACTTCTATTTACCCTTCATAAGGACCCTTTTCACCTAATCCGCTCCAATTAAAGTAGGAGAGACAGACACCCGCTAGCCACCTTATGCAACTAGTGCATGTTAGTCGGTGGAACCTGTCTCACGTAAGCGTACCTGTAAGGTCGGTCCGGGCCGCTTCATCCCACAATACCGCTGAAACAAGAAAAGACTAGTACCGGCAAGCCATATGACAAGATAAACGACCACAACAAAATTGAGTTCTACTCGAGCAATAGAGAACTACGCATAGACCTAGCTCATGATGCCACTGTTGGGGAACGTTGCAGAAAATTAAAATCTTTCCTACGGTTTCACCAAGATCCATCTATGAGTTCATCTAAGCAACGAGTCATGGGAGAGAGATCGCATCTACATACCACTTGTAGATCGCGTGCGGAAGCGTTCAAGGAACGGGATGATGGAGTCGTACTCGCCGTGATCCAAATCACCGATGACCAAGTGCTTTGAACGGACAGCACCTCCGCGTTCAACACACGTGACGGAGAGGATGACGTCTCCTCCTTCTTGATCCAGCAAGGGGAAGGAGAGGTTGAGGAAGAAGGCTCCAGCAGCAAAGACGACGGCGTGATGATGGTGGAGAGGCAAGATCTCGGCAGGCTTCGCCAAGCACTCAGCGGAGGAGGAGAGGTGTTGGGGAGGGAGGGCTGCGCCTTGGATCAGTGTTCACCTCCCTCGCCCCTCTATTTATAGGGAAGGGGAAGGGGCCCCTCTAGATGAGATCTAGAGGGGGTGGCGGCTGTGAGGAGGGCTTGCCCCCAAGCAGGCGCCCCACTAGGGTTCCTACCCCCCCAACCCTATGCGCGTGGGCCCAAGGGGGGGGGCGCCCAGCCCTCCAGGGGCTGGTTCCCTGCCCCTTGCGGCCCATGAGGCCCTCCGAGATGGGTGGCCCCTCCTGGTGGACCCCCGGAACCTCTCCGGTGGCCTCGGTACAATACCGATATGCCCCCGAAACTTTCCGGTGTCCGTATGACAACTTCCCATATATAAATCTTCACCTCCGGACCATTCCGGAACTCCTCGTGACGTCCGGGAGACATGCAGACAAAGTGTGTAGACCCTACGGGTTCGGGAGACATGCAGACATGACCGAGATTGCTCTCCGATCAATAACCAACAGCGGGATCTGGATACCCATGTTGGCTCCCACATGCTCCTCGATGATATCATCGGATGAACCACGATGTCGAGGATTCAATCAATCCCGTATACTATTCCCTTTGTCGACGGTATGTTATTTGCCCGAGATTCGATCGTCGGTATCCCAATACCTTGTTCAGTCTCGTTACCGCAAGTCACTTTACTCGTACCGTAATGCATGATCCCGTGACCAGACACTTGGTCACTTTGAGCTCATTATGATGATGCACTACCGAGTGGGCCCAGTGATACCTCTCCGTAATATGAAGTGACAAATTCTAGTCTCGATCCGTGTCAACCCAACAGACACTTTCGGAGATATCTGTAGTGCACCTTTATAGTCACCCAGTTACGTTGTGACGTTTGGTACACCCAAAGCACTCCTACGGTATCCGGGAGTTACACGATCTCATGGTCTAAGGAAGAGATACTTGACATTGGAAAAGCTCTAGCAAAACGAACTACACGATCTTGTGATATGCTTAGGATTGGGTCTTGTCCATCACATCATTCTCCTAATGATGTGATCCCGTTATCAATGACATCCAATGTCCATAGTCGGGAAACCATGACTATCTATTGATCAACGAGCTAGTCAACTAGAGGCTCACTAGGGACATATTGTGGTCTATGTATT
The DNA here is from genome assembly GCA_021605145.1 of Aegilops bicornis. Classification (NCBI taxonomy): domain Eukaryota; kingdom Viridiplantae; phylum Streptophyta; class Magnoliopsida; order Poales; family Poaceae; genus Aegilops; species Aegilops bicornis. The sequence goes on from CM038673.1 coordinate 490,698,496, forward strand.
CACACGTGTATTACGATTTCCGGATAATACAATTATGGCATGAATAAAAGACAATTATCACGAACAAGGAAATATAATAGTAATCCTTTTATTATTGCCTCTAGGGCATATTTCCAACACTTTCCTCATAGGATTGGGATGAACTAGTTACATCTTGTATCTTCTTGTGTTGGATTTGGACCTTTGTATCTCTCTTTGTTTGATTGGATCTAGCACATATGTAATTGGATCAAGTCAATTTGAGTGTTCCTCTTGTTTTCCCCCCCTTTGTGTTCTTCTTGTTCTTGGGGATTTTCCCTCCAATTCGTAAAAGATCTCCATCTAGGGTTCCACCGTACAACATCTTGGTATCATGAGCCATGGTTTCTCACAAAATTGGAGCCCCCCTTCTTGTTTTCTAGCCTAATTTTGTTGTGTTCTTCCCCAATTTCAAAAAATTCCCACCAAAAATAGCCCCAATTTTTTTTTTGTGATTTGTTGGTTTGATGAGGTTTTGTTGGATTTGATCCATGGATTTGCTTGGTTTCAAGTGGATCTAGCCTTCCCCCCATCCATCTCCACTCTTCCCACCATGAAATCCATCAATTTTTTCCATTTCCCAAAAAATTTCGCCCAAATCGGCCACCCTCGGGCACCCGGACTTCAACCCCCGGGCACCTGGACCCCCGGGCACCTGGACCCCCGGGCACCTGGACCCCCGGGCAAGTTTTGCCCAACCCCCCTGACCACCCCGGGCGCCCGCACCATTCACCCCTGGGCACCCGGACCCCCCGGGCCATTTTTCCGCCCAACACGCTGACCACCCCGGGGCACCCGCACCTCGTACCCCCGGGTGCTCGCACCCCCAGTTTCAGCCCTCTTCCAAACACCGTTTCGGCCATAACTTTCACTCCCGAAGTCCGATTTTGACGTTCTTTAACTCGTTGAGTAGCTATTGACATCCCCCATCCATCTAGATAGGTTACAACATCATTTGACTCCATCAAAATTTTGGCATTTGGACATCTTTGCCTAGGCCATCCACCATATCATCCGCAAAACCACCATCACTTTCCGCAACCTAACCCATTTTGATCCTTATAGCATTTGTGGTTGCTTGAGTGGTGACTTGAGTCTCCTAAGGTGTTTCGGCTACTTAGGGACGGTTGCTTCGTCATCAACCACCACCACCACTTCCGCATTGTTAACTCCGGAACCACCAACACATTCCGCTACCATCATTTGACATTTTCCTTTGAGATTTTGAGTTTGCGTTTTTCCGTTTCCTAGGGTGTTTAGGCTAACTAGGAATGGTTCGACATCGACAACACCGCCGCTCAACTTCACAAGGATTCAACATCGACCACCTTCACCAATTTGACACCCTAACCGTAAGCAAGAACGGTAACATCTATATCATCTTGGTATCATTGTATCCCATCATTGTACATTCATTCTTGCCATTACATTGTTAACCCCTTAGCCCATTTTGCGTCACTTGCGTATCGAGACTAGCCATTTAGTATTGTCGGCAACATTACTTGTGCACATTATTGATTCGTACCTTCCATTGCATACATACCATATCATATTGGTATCATCATATCATCCCTTGTGTCACAAGATTGTTCCCGCATATACACAATTGCTATCTTGGTTTGTGCATTTCGCATAAGTGGCCATACAAAAAAAAAGAATAAGCTTTTAAGAAAAAAGAGAGCAATGAAACTTGTAAGCAAGAGCCATAGCATCGCCACATTGCATACCATACTACCATATTGATCATCTTGGATCATCGTATGCGGAGCATCATACATATATAGCATACTTGGGATAGAAAGTTGTTACATTTTGCATCTTCTAGGTTGTGCACTAGTGCCGTATCCGCCTATTGAGCAATCGTGCTAGCGTCTCTCTAGAGTTGTGCAACACGAGCGTTTTCCGTGGATTCCATATTTTGTGCTCATTCCTTGGTTGCACGACCCCATTTATCTATCCGTGTGTGTGTTTTCGTGTGACACCCATTGCTATTAGTCTACTTGTTTCACTTGCGAATTTGTGAATCTTTTCCAACATTATTGACTCTTGCTAACATTTTGCATCAAATTTTTGTGCCACTGTCCTCACTGACCTCCACTATAAGCCTTACTTGTGTAGGTGTGAGAATTGACAAGATCCGGTACCAATTGTGCTATTTCCTTAATACATTACTGAGTGATCATTGATCCATCTTCCACTCACATTTTCTCGAGTCTTGTGATGGATAGGCAAGGCATTTCATCTCCGGTCTTCCACGACAACGACGAGTTTGATGCCATGACGAACAACTTGGACGCCAAGATGGATGCTCAAATGGAGGAGGTCAAAGCCCTCATCAAGTCCTACAAGAGATCTTCCTCATCTTCGAGAAGACGCTCTAGTGCACATCCTTCCAAGCTACCATCTCTGGCAAGGTCACATCGGCATCGACACCATCACCAACAAGAACGTGAAGGTCAAGAGCTCAACACCAACAACCTCTCAATGACTTCACCATCTACCTTGGCATCTTTGCCTTTGGACATTCAACATCTTTGCCTACAAGCACCTCAATACTATGCTCAAGAGAAGCTCCCCAAGCTCAAGTCAGCGACTTCCACGAGCTACTACGACCTCAACACCGACCACGAGCTTCCTTTCTATGGTACTCAAGACCCTGAGGAGTATCTCGAGTGGGAGCGCAAGATGGACGACTACCTCAGGCTACATCAAGTCCCTTCCTAAGACCAAGTGAAGCACGCCACAGGTAACTTCCATGACTACGCGTCAACATGGTGGCTTCATACACCTTCGAAGACCTTCGACATGAGTTGGCCCAAGACGAAGAAAGCTATGCGGCGAGAGTTTTTGCCTTCCACCTACACGGAGCATCTTCAACGCCAATTGGAGAACACCATCCAACGATCCAAGTCCCTCAACAAGTACTTCCTCGAGATGAAGAAAGCCTTGCGACGAGCCGGTGTGGACGACCCCATTGGGATGAAGTTCTACTTCATGATAGGATTGAACAACGACATCTCCAAGATTATCTTCCTCGAGAACTACAAGTCCCTCGACGACAACTACATTGGTGCTCTCAAGGAGGAGCAACAACTCAAGAAGGCCAAGTCTACTCGACCTCGAGCTCACTTCACGACGACCACACTCCAAGACGTGGAGCATGAGGCTAGTACCACCAAGATGTCCAAGCCCGATGAGCTCCAAGATGATGCTTCCACCGTTGGCAGCGAGAGTGATGATGTGCCATCTTCGGCCTTCATCCATGATGAGAGTGATGATGTGCCATCTTCGGCCTTCATCCACGATGAGAGCGATGATGTGCCATCTTCGGCCTTCATCCACGGCGATGAGATGGTTGAGCATGGGATTTTCCCTTCGACCACTGCGACGTATGATGACATGAGTGACTTATGCCACCATATTGAGAGTGAGAGTGTCTTCACCACTAGCCCCATATAGGACAAGTTGCCACAATTCTCATGTGAGGAGAGCCACCACCACCACCACTTGAGTGATTTGAGTGACTCCACCATATGTGACATTGAGTGCACCTACCTTGAGGGAGTGAGTGAGACACCACCACATAGAGAGAGTGAGGCCATTTCGATTTCTAACAACTTAACCTCTACCTCTATTGTGTCCTCATTTGATGATAGGTCCCATATATGATGATGCGCTGATCCACGTCGACTTCGTCCTTCCTAAGGACAAGACGATGGCCATGGTGGAATATGATGCACCCCCACATGGTTCCATCAAGATGAAGATGATGACCACCATTTGGTATTTGCCACCTCACCTACACCACTTGAGTGGAATGAACAAGGTAACATAGCTGAAGGTGATGCTCTAGTCCCACTAGTGTACATTCTTGACATCGATTGCTTGCATGATTTTGATCAACCTATTATCATGCTTCATTCTAGTATGATTTCCCCATGCGATGATTTACCCATTTATGATAAGTTTGATGATTGCCCTGTGGTGTCTATTGATTGTGATGCCATGTTACATAGGATTTCTTGTGACAATTCTTTAGGTCACATCATGTTTGACAATCCGCTTGACTTGTCATATGCTATGCATGAGATCAACAATATGTCATATTTGCAATCTCATCGTAGTGACTATGCATATGCCATCAACATAAACCCAATTTGCACATATGGCATAGATGACAAACCCATGGTTATTGGCATTTGTTTTTATTTTGATGATATTGATATGCTCCCTTTACATCATTTATCTCATATTCCATGCCATGACCACCCAGCTTCAGATATGCATTGCTTTGGATGTTGTCAATATTCTCAATGTGATGTTTCTACGAATGCTCATGAGGAGACCCCCATAGTTTCCTCATACATATTAGGAGATTTTGATGCATTCCATCCTTTGCATGATTCCCATGATTGCGTGCACCATATAAATTCCATGAATAACAATGCTCTAAATATTTCCCATGATGCATTACACAATTTGAGTCTCCATTATGCCATACATAACAACAAACCCATCATGATGGATGACATGTTTCTTTATCATGCATCTCATCTATTTGAGCATTGGATATTTTGTGCTAACCAACACATGCACGTATGCATCATAATGGATGATGTGTACATATACCACGTGCACACAATTTCTCCTTTGTCTTTGTTTTGTGTAGGTACCCATGAATACTTGGCAACCTAACAATCCCATGAGTTGACAAAACAAGCTCTAGAGAGCAATGGTGACTTGGGATCCCATGGATTGCCTTTCCCACCGCTCTCTTCGCGCAAAGACTTCACGCATTTCTTCTACATGGCCCTCACTTGGCTATGGGCTATTGCCCATTACATATTATATGCCCATCTTGCCATGTTCACTTCGCATGACATGCTTATTTCGATGCCTTTACCATGCATTTGTGACCCATGCCTTGCATTACACATGATGATTGATTCTATTACTTGTATGTGTATTTGCAAGCTTGGTGGAGATATTGCTTGTTCTTTCCATGTTTCCTTTGTGATCCATTCCTGTGATGATATCTTGCTTTGTAATCGTGCTTGTGATATGCCATGTGCATTGCCCATTCCTACTATTTGCTCACATGCCATGATTGCCATGATTACCTATAGCATGTTGCATTTTTGCACCACTAGCTTCAATGACTTGATGGCCTCGCACATGTTGCACAATTGCTATCTCATTTGTGTTGAGTGCCACACCATATGCACATTATGCTTGGATCGTCTTGCACTTGCCCCACGTGTTTAGACATTTCATTTCATTTGGTGTTGTGAATGACTCTTATGCCTAGCATAGACCGTTCATTGAGAGTCTTATGCATGCTTGCTATGAGCTTGAGGTAGATGCTTATTCTCTTGTCACACATATTTGCATCTCTACCTCACATTTACATGCTCGTTTCCATGATGTCCTTGATTTTTCTCCATTTATGTGCTTACATGACATGTCACAATCCCTTGTCACACCATATGTTATGCTTGATGATGACACTTGTTTGGTGAATCACCTTTTGAATGCTTGGTTTTGCACTAACGCTAACCACATTTGTTTTTCCAAGTGTTTGTTATACTTGCTCCTTTTGAAAGAATCACAAGACGGTGCGACATTAGAGAGTGCAAATTTCGAGATTCAACATGGAAAGTGCTTGGTGATCGTCCACTTCTACACGGCCACGCCCTCTCTTTCCCATGGTGATTTGGTTTTTGATCCGAGGACGGATCTTTTCCAAGGGGGAGGAGATGATGCGGAGCATCCGACGGTCATCCCCATTGGCATTCATTCACCACCACGAATGCTAAGTGGACTGATGACAACAACCCATGCACGTACTATTGAAACCGAGGTTACCTCTTTCCTCTTCGAGCTCCCTTTGATTTCATATGAGAAATGGCTTCTACCTCAAGCGGAGACATTGTGCATGACTCGGTATTGAGGAGAAGACCATGAAGAATAAAGAAGGGATCTCCAAGTACACATGGAGCCCCAAGGAGAAAAGGGACCCCAAGACGAGAGAAATCGAAGGCTCTCTGCACACCCCGGGTGCCTGCACCAAACACCCCCGGGTGCCCGCACCGGCCAGCCAAGTGGGGCCCAACGCGTCTGATCACCTCGGGTGCCTCGACCCCCCTGGGTGCACCCCGGGTGCCCGGCCTCCTCCTCCCAGGCATCCCCGGGTGCCCGGACATTTACACTGGGTGCCCGGACATCCTGAATTGTGCCTGCGTGCACTTAGGGTCAAATGACCCTTGTACCCCCATTTCCCCCCATTTCGTCCCTAGACTATAAATACTCTTCCCCTAGCTCATTAGAGAGGATAGAAAAGTATTTGATGGACAAAGAGAGAGCTATGCTCATCTTCCTCCTTTTGGAGATCTAGACCTCCTCTTGGAGAAGCTCCTCTCGGAGATCAAGCCCTCCTCTTGGAGAAGCTCCCATTGGAGATCAAGCCCTCCTCTTGGAGAAGGATCCCCATCATAGGATCATCAAGACCTCTTTCCCCATAGGATTGGGAGGAACTAGTTACCTCTTGTATATTCTTGTGTTGGATTTGGACCTTTATATCTCTCTTTGTGTGATTGGATCTAGCACATGTGTAATTGGATCAAGTCAATTTGAGTGTTCCTCTTGTTTTCCCCCTTTGTGTTCTTCTTGTTCTTGGGGATTTCCCCTCCAATTCGTGAAATATCTCCATCTAGGGTTCCACCCTACAACAATATCCTTGCCTCGGATCTTTATGGGTAGGGGAGTAGGGCCCTATATTGCCATTAACTTTAACGCCCACATTGCCCCCTAATAGTATGCATTGTCCTATCTATCAATTTATTTGGAAAGTATTTTCTTAAATATTTGTAGCAAAAAAGGCCATTTGACCTTGCCATAAACTTTTCCAAAATCAACCTTGAACAACATGGCACTCTGTTGTTTGCATGTATACTATTTACAGCTTTCATGTAGTACCAGACCCCCGGCCTTCATTATGTATTTGCCTTTTCCAAAAATAGTTTGCGTAGGAGAAATAACATCCCCAACTACCCGATTCAACCTATTCATGAGCACTTTTGCAAAGATTTTGCTACCATTAAGCACGCAAATGGGCCTATTTTCTATTTGATTAGCATATTTGGTTTTAGAGGCTAAAGTGAAAATCCCAGTTTAGTTTAGAGATATCTAGATTGCCTTTGTGGAAATCATCAAACTTTAAATAAAATTTAGGTAACCACCATAAGTGTTGATAGAATTCTGTTGTAAAACCATTAGGTCCAGGGAATTGATTATGAGCCATGATGAATACTACAGTTATAATCTATTCCACTGAAAATCGACAGCTAATTTGCATGCACCTTCACCACGAAAAGCCCGAGGATCATCTATGTCTAATGATATTTTGGAAACCTCGGGATGTTTAAAGAGATCCTTATAAAACTTGCTGATATAAGCAATCATTTCCTTATCACCTTCAATGTCACCTTCTTCCTAGTCCGGAGAAATAATCACATTTTCCCTGCGCTTACCATTAGCTTTAGCATGAAAATATTGAGTATTAGTATCCCCTGTCTCCGCTTCTGTTCTTCGTGTTTCATCGGTCGATCTAATTGAGCTACTAATTCTTTCTTCTCATGTCCCATTATAGCAGTCAGGCCCTATAATTTACAAATTTATGAATGTTATCTAGCTAATTTGATGAGTGTGTTCTTTTTCAACTATCCATATTGAGCATTCATATTTCCATTGCATCCTTTCAATTTGGCCCTAAGCTTTCTCAATATATTTTGCCAATTATTAGGTTGGAAACATGACTAGTAGGGTCCAACCAATTGTGAGAGACAATTATCTTTATGCCCTCCCTTAAAAGCTAGTAGTTTTGAAATCTGAAAATTTGGTGGTTTGTTTGAGAGACATCCTTAGTATCTAGATACAAAGGCGTATGATCCGAATTGACTCTAACAAAAGCATTCACCGCTGTAAGAGGATAGTTCTCCTCCCAATGAATGAAACATAATATCATATCCATCTTTTCAAATGTAGGATTTTGTAAATTATTTCCCGAAGTGAACCATCTACTATTCATTTCAATTTCCCTTTGTTTCGCGATACTTCACAAAACCGAGGATGCATCGGTATCCTCCCGAATCATCACATGCTCACTATACCGTTATCCTCGTTACCGGTTTTATTCTTGTTTCACGTTGTTGTGTTCTGGCATCCCGTGACGAAGTCACTTGTGTCTGGCCAGACGATGATGGATGCCATCACACCGAGAGGGCCCTAAGAATATCTATCCATCATCGAAGGAGCAAATCCCACTCTCGATATATCTAGTCCATTGTTAAACTTTCCGATGAGTCTGTAAGTTGTCGCGATGATCACCGTGTTACAGGTGACGTTTGAGCAACCCCAAAGTCCATTGTACGATATATAAGAAGTGCCTACGATAATCTCATGGTCTAAGGAGTAAAATCACATGTTAACACTCCATGTTGTTACAATTGATTACACACGATATTAGCTCAATTCATAACAGACGAGTTTGGGTCGATTCAATATGATCGTTCTTCCAACGTCATAATCTCAATGTTGTTTTAGGACTATCGTTACACATAATTATATCCTAAGAACCAAAAAAACATGATCACTAACAACACTTGAGCTAGTCCTAGAGGCGAGACTAGGAACCTTTTATTTAACAGTTTATCATTCCACACATGCATATGAGTTTTCCACAGAATCCCATATTCCAGGATCATAGCAGTTATAGCATAGAATATAAACTCTATAAGTATGAATCTAGAAATATAATAATGCAAATATTATTGCTTGTATAGCATATTTCCAACACAGCTTGCATAGCAACAGTCTCCTCGGCTAGTTCTAGTATAAAAGATCAAATTCTCAAGTATGTTCTAATTGTTAGAGGTACCTTCGTCATTTTTACAATGACTCGCTCATGTCCTCATACTCTTTTGAGCTTCTCCCTTCACCACATCTTCATATTTTCCTAATGAAATACTTCCTAAACTCACAACTCGAGAAGTATGTGCAGTCAACTTGCCCTTCTTGGCTATACCCTCATCATTTTTCTGTCCATCCAGAGTTTCCATGTCAATAAAATGAAATTTTGTCCTTTCAATTCCATCCATGTCCATCAATAGATTCGACAACAAACCCAATGCCATGAAACAAAATGTCCTTCATTGTTATCTCAGTGTCCACTAGGATCCTGTGCAGATCTTCCGCCCCAACTTTAAATCTAATGGCCTTTTTGCATTTATATTTTCCATGTCAATCTCCAGTATTGGCCCTAAAGCTGATCCCACCTCACAAGCACCAAGATAATGTCACAATGACTTAGGAACCCTAGACATATTTTCCCAAATGATATGATGCTTTCCTTTAGCATTGTTATCTTCAAGTTTTTTAGTTCAACAAACTTTGGTTTATTGGGAAACCTTAGAAGGAAAGGGTTATTTCCATGCATCTTTGCTCTCGATTCCCAACTCCAACTGAACATAGCATGAAGCCCTTGAGAAATTTGAGTCTCGTCCGGTTGCCCAGAACTCATAGTAAGGATAGCCACATGATTGGCATATTCTGCAGAGAAAATCTCTATAGTTATCCGAATCGACACACACCCCAACCCTTTAGCACCATATCTAATGTACCAAACTCTTCATGTGTATACTTTGTCTCGTAGGATACATATATGCGTTTTTGTATTATTATTTAACCTTTAAGTGTGATAATTTCATCGCAAAAGTCAACCAAACATTAAAAGGCTCCAAATATGTTAGACTGGAGGCCTAGGTAAACAATGTGAGTGGAAATACAAGCCAAGACAATAACTATAGAGATTGTGGGGCAGGCGGGAGGGTGCAATAATGGGGTTTTGTACTCTTACGTATTTTGTGTGTGTGAAATGTAGTTATGCAAAATTGCAAATATTTAGCTATATGATATTAAAAGAGACCATGCACATGTAGTTTAGTCGGAAGAGGAAACTCCCCTCTGGAGCAATGAGCAGAGCACCGCGGAATAGGATACTCCTACATGTAGGTAACAGAACTAGTATACAAGGATGATGTGTAGAACCACTGGATTTCACAATTCCTTCCTTAAATAAGCTTAAGCATTTCCATCATTTATTAGCGGAAGTTTGTAACCTTGCACACAGCCAATTAAAGGAAACCATTGAAGTGAGCTCTTGAAGGAGCATAGAGTCTTCAACAAATAAGAATAGGTGGAGAATGTTTCTCAAGAAGATCAATCTAATCTTAATTTAGAAGAGGATACAATTTTGTGGCGACAATGTAAACCCATGAGAGGTCCCCACGAAAACAAAACCCCACTGACCCAAAAGCAAGGAACATGCAAGAGAGGATTACAAGCTATTGTTCGCAAGAGAATAAAGATGTATTTGCATAGGGCCAGGATTCGTGGGTCAGAAAATTGTGAGTGTGACAATCCCTTTGCCATACCTTGAGGTGTTGTTTACGAAATCTACTCTCTACCTGTTTCCTTTTTTAGGAATCTACATGTTTCATTTTTGAAGGAAATATTCCCTAGAGGCAATAATAAAGTTGTTATTTTATATTTCCTTATATCATGATAAATGTTTATTATTCATGCTAGAACGGTATTAACCAGAAAATTGATACATGTGTGGATACATAGACAGAACACTGTGTCCCTAGTAAGCCCCTACTAGACTAGCTCGTTAATCAAAGATGGTTAAGTTTCCTAACCATAGACATGTGTTGTCATTTGATGAACGGGATCACATCATTAGGAGAATGATGTGATGGACAAGACCCATTCGTTAGCTTAGCATATTGATCGCCCAATTTTATTGCTATTGCTTTCTTCATGTCATATACATATTCCTTTGATTATGAGATTATGCAACTCCCGGGTACCGGAGGGATACCTTGTGTGCTATCAAATGTCACAACGTAACTGGGTGATTATAAAGATGCTCTACAGGTATCTCCGAAGGTGTTTGTTGAGTTGTCATAGATCGAGATTAGGATTTGTCACTCCGAGTATCGGAGAGGTATCTCTGGGCCCTCTCGGTAATACACATCATAAGAAGCCTTGCAAGCACTGTGACTAATGAATTAGTTGCGGGATAATCTATTACGGAACGAGTAAAGAGACTTGCCGGTAACGGGATTGAACTAGGTATGAAGATACCGACGATCGAATCTCGGGCAAGTAACATACCGATGACAAAGGGAATAACGCATGTTGTCATTACGGTACGACCAATAAAGATCTTCATAGAATATGTAGGAACCAATATGAGCATACAGGTTCCGTTGTTGGTTATTGACTGGAGAGGTGTCTCGGTCATGTCTACATAGTTCTCGAACCCGTAGGGTCCGAACGCTTAACGTTCGATGATGATTTTGTATTATATGAGTTATGTGACTTGGTGACCGAATGTTGTTCGGAGTCCCGAATGAGATCACGGACATGACGGGGAGCCTCGAAATGGTCGAGAGGTAAATATTCATATATAGGACGATGATATTCGGACACCAGAAGTGTTCCGGGGGTACCGGGTATGTATCAGGTCACCGGAATGGCTTTCGGGCACCTCCCCGGCAAACTATATGGGCCTAATGGGCCAAGAGAGGAGACGCAGCAGCCAGCATGGGGTTGTTGCGCCCCCCATATGGGCCGCACCAGGGGAGAAAGGAAAGGGGGAAGAGAGAAAGGAAGGGGAGGGATTCGGCCTCCCTCTTCCTTCCCTCCTCCCTCCTCTTTCCTTTCCCCTCTGGTGAATATGGTAGGGGGCCGAATTGGAAAAGGCCCCCAAGTAGGATTCCTCCTACTTGGGGTGCCCCATGGCTGTCCCCTCCCCCTCCCACCTATATATATGTGGGGACAGGGCGCCTAGAATACACACCAACAATTGTTAGCCGTGTGCGGCGCCCCCCTCCGCAGTTTATGCCTCCGGTCAGATTCTCGTAGTGCTTAGGCGAGGCCCTGCACGAATTACTTCACCATCACCGTCACCATGTCGTCGTGCTGAAAGAACTCATTTTCCTCGACACCTTTGTTGGATCAAGAGTTCGAGGGACGTCATCGGGTTGAACGTGTGCAAAACTCAGAGGTGCCGTACGTTCGGTGCTTGATCGGTCAGAACGAGAATAAGTTCGACTACATCAACTGCATTAACACGAGCTTCCGCTTTCGGTCTGCGAGGGTATGTGGACACACCCTCCCCCTCTCGTTGTTATGCATCTCCAAGATAGATCTTGCGTGAGCGTAGGAATTTTTTTGAAATTGCATGCTACGTTTTCCAATAGTGGCATCTGAGCCAGGTCTATGCGTAGATGATATGCACGAGTAGAACACAAAGAGTTGTGGACGGTGATCGTCATACTGCTTACCACCAATGTCTTATTTTGATTCGACGGTATTGTTGGATGAAGCGGCCCAGACCAACCTTACATGACCACGTTCATGAGACCTGTTCCATCGAGGGACATGCAACTAGTTTTGCATAAAGGTGGCTGGCGGGTGTCTATTTCTCCTGCTTTAGTTGAATCGCATTTGACTACGGCCGGTCCATGTTGAAGGTTAAAACAGCAAACTTGATAAATCACCGTTGTGGTTTTTAATGCGTAGGTAGAACGGTTCTTGCTAGAAGCCCGTAGTAGCCACGTAAAACTTGCAACAACAAAGTAGAGGACGTCTAACTTGTTTTTGCAGGGCATGTTGTGATGTGATATGGTCAAGACATGATGTGATATACGCTGTTGTATGAGATGATCATGTTTTGTAAAAGTTATCGGCAACCGACAAGAGGCTTATGGTTGTCTCTTTATTGTATGAAATGCAAACGCCCTGTAATTGCTTTACTTTATCACTATGCGTTAGCGATTGTTGTAGAAGCAACAGTTGGCGAGACGACCACGACGCAACGATGGAGATCAAGGTGTCGAGCCGATGACAATGGAGATCATGACGATGCTTCGGAGATGGAGATCAAAAGAACAAGATGATGATGGACATATCATGTCACATATTTTGATTGCATGTGATGTTTATCTTTTATGCATCTTATTTTGTTTAGTACGGCGATAGCATTATAAGATGATCCCTTCACGAAATTTCAAAGTATAAGTATTCTCCCTGAGTATGCACCGTTGCGACAGATCGTCGTGTGAGACACCACGTGATGATCAGGTGTGATAGACTCTACGTTCAAATAAAACGGGTGCAAGACAGTTTTACACATACGGATTACTCGGATTAAACTTGACGAGCCTAGAATGTACAGACATGGCCTCGGAACATTGGAGACCGAAAGGTCGAACGTGAATCATATTGTAGATATGATCAACATAGAGATGTTCACCATGAAGGAAATATGCCCTAGAGGCAATAATAAAGTTATTATTTATTTCCTTATATCATGATAAATGTTTATTATTCATGCTAGAATTGTATTAACCGGAAACTTAGTACATGTGTGAATACATAGACAAAACTGAGTGTCACTAGTATGCCTCTACTTGACTAGCTCATTAATCAAATATGGTTATGTTTCCTAGCCATGGACAAAGAGTTGTCATTTGATTAACGGGATCACATCATTAGGAGAATGATGTGATTGACTTGACCCATTCCGTTAGCTTAGCACTTGATCGTATAGTATGTTGCTATTGCTTTCTTCATGACTTATACATGTTCCTACGACTATGAGATTATGCAACTCCTGTTTACCGGAGGAACACTTTGTGTGCTACCAAACGTCACAACGTAACAGGGTGATTATAAAGGTGCTCTACAGGTGTTTCCGAAGATACATGTTGGGTTGGCGTATTTCGAGATTAGGATTTGTCACTCCGATTGTCGGAGAGGTATCTCTGGGCCCTCTCGGTGATACACGTCACTTAAGCCTTGCAAGCATTGCAACTTATGAGTTGGTTGCGGGATGATGTATTACGGAACGAGTAAAAAGACTTGCCGGTAACGAGATTGAACTAGGTATTGAGATACCGACGATCGAATCTCGGGCAAGTAACATATCGATGACAAAGGGAACAACGTATGTTGTTATGCGGTTTGACCGATAAAGATCTTCGTAGAATATGTGGGAGCCAATATGAGCATCCAGGTTCCGCTATTGGTTATTGACCGGAGACGTGTCTCGGTCATGTCTACATAGTTCTCGAACCCGTAGGGTCCGCATGCTTAAGGTTTCGATGACAGTTATATTATGAGTTTATGAGTTTTGATGTACCGAAGGAGTTCGGAGTCCCGGATGAGATCAGGGACATGACGAGGAGTCTCAAAATGGTCGAGACGTAAAGATCGATATATTGGACGACTATATTAGGACTTCGGAAAGGTTCCGAGTGATTCGGGTATTTTTCGGAGTACCGGAGAGTTACGGGAATTCTCCGGGGAGTATATGGGCCTTATTGGGCCATACGGGAATAGAGGAGAGAGACCAAAAGGAAGGAGGCCTGCGCCCCCCCCTCTGGTCCGAATTGGACAAGGGGCGCAGCCCCCTTTTCCTTATTCCTCTCCTCCTCTTTCCCCTTCTCCTAATCCAATAAGGAAGGAGGGAGTCCTACTCCCGGTGGGAGTAGGACTCCCCTTGGCGCGCCTCCTCCCTAGGCCGGCCGCCTCCCCCCTTGCTCCTTTATATACGGGGGCAGGGGGGCACCCCAAAGACACAACAACAATTGATCCCTTGGATCTCTTGGCCGTGTGCGGTGCCCCCCTCCACCATAGTCCACCTCGATAATATCGCAGTGGTGCTTAGACGAAGCCCTGCGACGGTAGAACATCAAGATCGTCACCACGCCCGTCGTCTTGTGGAACTCTCCCTCGACACTCAGCTGGATCGGAGTTCGAGGGACGTCATCGAGCTGAACGTGTGCTAGAACTCGGAGGTGCCGTATTTTCGGTGCTTGATCGGTCGGGCCGTGAAGACGTACGACTACATCAACCGCGTTGTTCTAATGCTTCTGCTTTTGGTCTACGAGGGTACGTGGACACACTCTCCCCGCTCGTTGCTATGCATCACCATGATCATGCGTGTGCGTGGGAATTTTTTTGAAATTACTACGTTCCCCAACACACCATTGATGACTACTCCATCTCACGTGATGATCGGACATGGTTTAGTTGATTTGGATCACGTATCATTTAGATGACCTGAGAGATGTCTATGTAAGTGGGAGTTCTTAAGTAATTTGATTAATTGAACTTAATTTATCATGAACTTAGTCCTGATAGTATTTGCAAATTATGTTGTAGATCAATAGCTCGCGATGTAGCTCCCCGTTTATTTTTTTGATATGGTCCTAGAGAAAAATAAGTTGAAAGATGATGGTAACAACTACATGGATTGGGTCCGTAACTTGAGGATTATCCTCATTCTGCACAGAATAATTATGTCCTTGATGCACCGCTAGGTGAAAGGCCTGCTGCAGGAGTAGATGTTGATGTTATGAACGTCTGGCAAGCTCGATCTGATGACTACTCGATAGTTTAGTGTGCCATGCTTTACGGCTTAGAATCGGGACTTCAAAGACGTTTTGAACGTCATGGACCATATGAGATGTTCCAGGAATTGAAGTTGATATTTCAAGCAAATGCCCAAGTTGAGAGATATGAATTCTCCAACAAGTTCTATAGCTGCAAGATGGAGGAGAATAGCTCTGTTAGTGAACACATACTCAAAATGTTTGGGTATCATAATCACTTGACTCAGCTGGGAGTTAATCTTCCAGATGATAGTGTTATTGACAGAGTTCTCCAATCACTGCCACCTAGCTACAAAGGCTTCGTGATGAACTATAATATGCAAGGGATGGAAAATACAATTCTCGAGCTCTTCGCAATGCTCAAAGCTGCGGAGGTAGAAATCAAGAAGGAGCATCAAGTGTTGATGGTTAACAAGACCACTAGTTTAAAAAAAAGGACAAAGGAAAGAAGGGGAACTTCAAGAAGAATGGCAAGCAAGTTTCCACTCCCATGAAGAAACCCAAAGTTCGACCTAAACATGAAACTGAGTGATTCTACTGCAAAGGGAATGGTCACTGGAAGCGGAACTGCACCAAATACTTGGCGGATAAGAAGGATGGAAAAGTGAACAAAGTTATATTTCATATACATGTTATTGATGCGTACTTTACTAGTGTTCATAGTAACCCATGGGTATTTGATACCGGTTCAGTTGCTAAGATTAGTAACTTGAAACAGGAGTTGCAAAAATTAGCAGAGACTAGTTAAGGGCGAGGTGACTATGTGTGTTGGAAGTGATTCCAAGGTTGATAAGATCACCATCGCATACTCCTTCTACTTTCGGGATTAGTATTGGACCTAAATAAATGTTATTTTATGTTTGCATTAAGCATGAATATGATTGGATCATGTTTATGTTGGGAAACACAGTAATTTCAAAAAATTTACCTACATCACACAAGAACTATCTAGGAGATGCATAGCAACGAGACTGGAGAGTGTGTCCAAATACCCTTGTAGTCCGAAAATGAAAGCGTTTAGTAACGCGGTTGATGTAGTCGAACGTCTTCGCGATCCAACCGATCCAAGTACGGAACGTACGGCACCTCCGCGTTCAGCACACGTTCAGCTCGATGACGTCCCTCGGGCTCTTGATCTAGTTGAGGCCGAAGGAGAGTTCCGTCAGCACAACGACGTGGCGATGGTGATGATGATGTTACCGGCGCAGGGCTTTACCTAAGCACTACGGCGATATGATCGAGGTGTGTAACTGTGGAGCGGGCACTGCACACGGCTAAAAGATCAATTTGTGTGTTCTAGGGTGCCCCCCTGCCCCCGTATATAAAGGAGGGAGAGGGAGAGGTAGCCGGCCCTAGGGGGGCGCGCCAAGGTGTGGAGTCCTACTAGGACTCCCTAGTCGTAGTAGGATTCCACCTCCCACACGGAGTAGGAAAGGGGGAAGGGAGAAGGAGAAGGAAAGGGGGGGCCGGCCCCCTTCTCCTAGTCCTAATCGGCCTCCTGCCCAAGCCCCTTATGGGCTGGTGTGCTTCCCTCTTATGGCCCATAAGGCCCATAACTTCTCCCGGGGGGTTCCGGTAACCTCCCGGTACTTCGGAAAATACCCGAACTTCTCCGGAACCATTCCGATGTATGAATATAGCTTTCCAATATATCAATCTTTATGTCTTGACTATTTCGAGACTCCTCATCATGTCTGTGATCTCATCCGGGACTCCAAACAAACTTCGGTTCATCAAATCACATAACTCATAATACAAATCGTCATCAAACGTTAAGCGTGCGGACCCTAAGGGTTCGAGAACTATGTAGACATGACCGAGACACATCTTCGGTCAATAACCAATAGCGGAACCTGGATGCTCATATTGGCTCCTACATATTCCACGAAGATCTTAATCAGTCAAACCGCATAACAACATACGTTGTTCCCTTTGTCATCGGTATGTTACTTGCGTGAGATTCGATCGTCGATATGATCATACCTAGTTCAATATCGTTACCGACAAGTCTCTTTACACATTCCGTAATGCATCATCCCGTAAATAACTCATTATTCACATTGCTTGCAAGGCTTATAGTGATGATCATTACCGAGAGCGCCCAGAGATACCTCTTCGAAAACCGGAGTGACAAATCCTAATCTCGATCTATGCCAACCCAACAAATACCTTCGGAGTCACCTGTAGAGCATCTTTATAATCACCCATTTACGTTGTGATGTTTGATAGCACACAAAGTGTTCCTCCGATATTCGGGAGTTGCATAATCTCATAGTCCGAGGAACATGTATAAGTCATGAAGAAAGCAGTAGCAATGAAACTGTAAAGATCATAATGCTAAGCTAATGAATGGATCTTGTCCATCAAATCATTCTCCTAATGATGTGATCCCGTTCATCAACTGACAACACATGTCTATGGTTAGGAAACATAACCATCTTTGATAAATGAGCTAGTCAAGTAGAGGCATACTAGGGACACTTATGTTTTGTCTATGTATTCACACATGTACTAAGTTTCCGGTTAATACAATTCTAGCATGAATAATAAACTTTTATCATGAAATAAGGAAATAAATAATCACTTTATTATTGCCTCTAGGGCATATTTACTTCAATCTCCCACCTACACTAGAGTCAATAATCTAGTTCACATCGCCATGTGATGTAACACCAATAGTTCACATCACCATGTGACTAATACCCAAAGGGTTTTACTAGAGTCAATAATCTAGTTCACATCGCTATGTGATTAACACCCAAAGAGTACTAAGGTGTGATCATGTTTTGCTTGTGAGAGAAGCTTAGTCAATGGGTATGTCACATTCAGAGCCGTATGTATTTTGCAAATTTTCCATGTCTACAATGCTTTGCATGGAGCTACTCTAGCTAATTGTTCCCACTTTCAATATGTATCCAGATTGAGACTTAGAGTCATCCGGATCGGTGTAAAAGCTTGCATCGGCGTAACTCTTTACGACGAACTCTTTATCACCTCCATAACCGAGAAATATCTCCTTAGTCTTCTAAGGATAATTTTGACCGCTATCAAGTGATCAACTCCTGGATCAATATCGTACCCCCTTGTCAAACTCATGACAAGGTACACAACAGGTTTGGTACACAGCATAGCATACTTTACAAAACCTATGGCTGAGGCATAGGGAATGACTTTCATTCTCTTTCTATTTTGTGTCGTGGTCGTGTTTTGAGTCTTACTCAACTTTACACCTTGCAATACAGGCAGAACTCCTTCTTTGACCGTTCCATTTTGAACTACTTCAAAATCTTGTCAAGGTATGTACTCATTGAAAAAACTTCTCAAGCGTCTTGATCTATCTCTATAGATCTTGATGCTCAATATGTGAAGCATGAGAGATAAATAATCTAAAATAATCTAAGTGAAGCATGAGAGATAAATAATTTCTATAAAATAAAACCACCACCGTGCTCAATAAGATATAAGTGAAGCACTAGAGCAAAACTATCTAGCTCAAAAGATATAAGTGAAGCATATAGAGTATTCTAATAAATTCCAATTCATGCGTCTCTCCAAAAGGTGTGTACAGGCAAGGATGATTGTGGTAAAAAAAAGCAAAGGCTCAAATCATACAAGACGCTCCAAGCAAAACACATATCATGTGGTGAATAAAAATATAGCCTCAAGTAAAGTTACCGATAGACCAAGACGAAAGAGGGGATCCCTTCCGGGGCATCCCCAAGCTTAGGCTTTTGGTTGTCCTTGAATTTTACCTTGGGGTGCCTTGGGCATCCCCAAGCTTCGGCTCTTTCCACTCCTTATTCCAAAATCCATCAAATCTTTACCCAAAAACTTGAAAACTTCACAACACAAGACTTAACAGAAAATCTCGTGAGCTTCGTTAGTATAAGAAAACAAACCATCACTTTATGGTACTATAATGAACTTATTATTTATTTATATTGGTTTTAAACATATTGTATTCCAACTTCTCTATGGTTCATAACCCCCGATACTAGCAATAGATTCATCAAAATAAGCAAAAATCACACGAAAAACAGAATGTGTCAAAAACAGAACGGTGTGTAGCAATCTGTGTGATTCGGATACTTCTGTAACTCTACAAATTCTGAGAAATTAGAAAGTCCTAAGAAATTTGTTTATTAATCTTCTGCAAAAATAATCAACTGAAAATCACGTTCTTGTGATTTATGAAAATTATTTTCATACGCGCAAAAGTTTCTGTTTTTCAGCAAGATCGAATTAACTATCACCATAGGTTATCCTAAAGGTATTACTTGGCAGAAACACTAATTGAAACATATAAACACATCTAACCAAAGGCTAGATGAATTATTTATTACTAAAAAGGAACAAAAAGCAAGGAACAAAAATAAAATTTTGTTGCCTCCCAACAAGCGGTATCGTTTAACGCCCTTAGCTAGGCATAAAAACAAGGATATATCTAGGTATTATCATCTTTGGCATTTATCTATTCAATTGAACACTTATATACCTTTGGAAATTCTTTCTTTTTGTTGATGACCAAACTCTTAGGCAAGAAATCAAGAAATTCATTTGTAGCAAAAGGTTCCTTAATAATAGCGAAAAAGTTGGGGTGAACACTTATTGATTTGAGCTCTTCATTCTCGTTAATAGAAGATTCACCCTTATTTTTTGGAACATAGACAAACTTGGCAACTTTGGTAGGAGGAGGTTTTGAGGTATTTTTAACGGCAGTAAAGCGGAGCCCACGTTGGTAATAATATCGTCAAGTTTATCAATTCTACTGGAATCTTGATCTATTTTTTCATTAACCACGGGTTCCTTTTCTCTAAAAAAATTCAGAGTAACTCCTACCTAAGATCCATATTGGGTAATTTGGTTGTGGATCTTTTTATCCAAATTCTTGATCAACTCTACCGTGGCAATTTTATTTTCAATAATATTAAGCCTTTGCATCACATGTTCCAAAGTTAAAATAGTTCCATTAAACAAAAGAGGCGGTGGGCCTAGCAAATCTATCATACCATTATAAGAATCAAAATTATAGCTACCCAAGAAATTCCCTCCGGTAATGGTATAAAGAATATATCTATTCCAAGGAGTGATGCCCACGTAAAAACTGCAAAGAAGAAGGGAAGTAGATTGCTTCCTAATGGATCTATTCTGAGCATTGCAAATTCTAAACAAAGCATCTTTTAGATTTTCTCCCTCCCTTTGTTTAAAATTAAGAACTTCATTATCGGGAGTACTAACAATGATAGAAGGACTGTCCATGACGGCGAAACAAACGATCTAACACACGGACGCACAAGAAGCAAGTGAAAAGAGACGAACGAAAAAGGCCGAATAAAACGACAAAGGTGAAGTGGGGGAGAGGAAAACGAGAGGCAAATGGCAAATAATGTAATGCGAGGGATAAGAGTTTGTGATGGGTACTTGGTATGTCTTGACTTGAGCGTAGATCTCCCCGGAAACGGCGCCAGTAATCCTTCTTGCTACCTCTTGAGCATGTGTTGGTTTTCCCTTGAAGAGGAAAGGGTGATGCAGCAAACTAGCGTAAGTATTTCCCTCAGTTTTTGAGAACCGAGGTATCAATCCAGTAGAAGACTACACACAAGTCGTCTAGTACCTGCACAAACAATCAAGAACCTTGTAACCAACGTGATAAAGGGGTTGTCAATCCCTTCACGGTCACTTGCAATAGTGAGATCTGATAAAGATAATAAGATAAATATTTTTGGTATTGTTGTTGTATAGATTGGAAAGTAAAGATTGCAAAATAAAAAGCGATAGAAATTGGCAAGTTGAAGAAAAACTAATATGACGTAAAATAGACCCGGGGGCTATAGGTTTCACTAGTGGCTTCTCTCATGATAGCATGAATTATGGTGGGTGAACAAATTGCTGCCGAGCAATTGATAGAAAAGCGCATAGTTATGAGAACATCTAGTCATGATCATGAACATAGGCATCACGTCCGCGTCAAGTAGACCGAAACAATTCTGCTTCTACTACTATTACTCCACACATCGACCGCTATCCAGCATGCATCTAGAGTATTAAGTTCATAAGAACAGAGTAACGCATTAAGCAAGATGACACGATGTAGAGGGATAAACTCAAGCAATATGATATAAACCCCATCTTTTTATCCTTGATGGCAACAATACAATACGTGCCTTGCTTCCCTCATCCTGGGAAAGGACACCGCAAGATTGAACCCAAAGCTAAGCACTTCTCCCATTGCAAGAAAGATCAATCTAGTAGGCCAAACTAAACCAATAATTCGAAGAGACTTGCAAAGATATCAAATCATGCATATAAGAATTCATAGAAGTATCAAATATTGTTCATAGATAATCTTGATCATAAACCCACAATTCATCGGATCTCGGCAAACACACCGCAAAAAGTATTACATTGAATAGATCTCCAAGGACATCGAGGAGAACTTTGTATTGAGAATCAAAGAGAGAGAGAAGAAGCAATCTAGCTAATAACTATGGACCTGAAGGTCTGTGGTAAACTACTCACACATCATCGGAGAGGCTATGGTGTTGATGTAGAAACCCTCCATGATCGAATCCCCCTCAGGCGGAGCACCGGAAAAGGCCCCAAGAAGGGAACGCACAGGTACAGAAGGTTGCGGCGGCGGAAAACTGGTTTCGTGGCTCTCCTGGATGTTTTCAGGCTATAAGAGTATATATAGGCGAAAGAAGTAGGTCGGTGGAGCTACAAGGGGCCCACGAGGGTGGGGGGCACGCCTACCCCCCTTGGCGCGCCCTCCTACCTCGGGGCCTCCTCGTTGCGTCTTTGACTTCCACTCCAAGTCTCCTAGATTGCGTTCATTCCAAGAAAGATCCTCGCGAAGGTTTCTTTCCGTTTGGATTCTGTTTGATATACTTTTTTTGTGAAACACTGAAATAGGCAAAAAAACAGCAACTGGCACTGGGCCTCCAGTTAATAGTTTAATCCCAAAAATAATATAAAAGAGCATATTAGAGCCCATTAAACATCCAAAACAGATAATATAATAGCATGGAATGATCAAAAATTATAGATACGTTGGAGACGTATCAGCATCCCCAAGCTTAATTCCTGCTCGTCCTCGAGTAGGTAAATGATAAAAACAGAATTTTTGATGTGGAATGCTACCTAACATAATTTTCAATGTAATTTCATTTATTGTGGCATGAATGTTCAGATCCGAAAGATTCAAGACAAAAGTTTAATATTGACATAAAAATAATAATACTTCAAGCATACTAACCAAGCAATTATGTCTTCTCAAAATAACATAGCCAAAGAAAGGTCATCCCTACAAAATCATATAGTTTTGCTATGCTTCCATCTTCGTCACACAAAATATCCAAATCATGTACAACCTCGGTTTCAGCCAAGCAATTGTTTCATACTTTAGCCTTTTCAAACCTTTTCAACTTTCACGCAATACATGAGCGTGAGCCATGGACATAAAACTATAGGTGGAATAGAGTGGTGGTTGTGGAGAAGACAAAAAAGAGGAAGATGGTCTCACATCAACTAGGCGTATCGATGGGCTATGGAGATGCCCATCAATAGATATCAATGTGAGTGAGTAGGGATTGCCATGCAACAGATGCACTAGAGCTATAAATGTATGAAAGCTCAACAAAAGAAACTAAGTGGGTGTGCATCCAACTTGCTTGCTCATGAAGACCTAGGGAATTTGACGAAGCCCATTGTTGGAATATACAAGCCAAGTTCTATAATGATAAATTCCCACTAGTATATGAAAGTGACAAAATAAGAGACTCTCTATCATGAAGATCATGGTGCTACTTTGAAGCACAAGTGTGGGAAAAGGATAGTAGCATTGTCCCTTCTCTCTTTTTCTCTCTCTCTCTTTTTGGGCCTTCTCTTTTTTTGCCTTTCTCTCTTTTTTTTATTTCTTCACAGGGGACAATGCTCTAATAATTAAGATCATCACACTTTTATTTATTTACAACTCAAAAATTACAACTCGATACTAGAACAAAATATGACTCTATATGAATTCCTCTGGTGGTGTACCAGGATATGCAATGAATCAAGAGGGACATGTATGAAAAAATTATGAGCGATGGCTTTGCCACAAATACAATGTCAACTACATGATCGTGCAAAGCAATATGACAATGATGAAGCGTGTCATAATAAACGGAACGGTGGAAAGTTGCATGGCAATATATCTTGGAATGGCTATGCAAATGCCATAATAGGTAGGTGAAAGTGCAACTATCCCTAGGTGGTTTTGGTAATTCATAACAACATATATCTCATTTAGCTAATGCTATTCCAAGACAAAATATTTCAGGAAAGCTCAATGAATGGCATGGCATGGATGATGAAAGTGGATCCTCAAAATATCAAGGACAAAGGATTGGCTCAAGCTCAAAAGCTCAAGACTCTACATTTTACATTTTAGTGATCCAAGATCACATTGAGTCTATAGGAAAATCCAATACTATAAAGGAGGGATGAGGTGTTGTTTAATGAGCCTTTTGCTTCATGTGCTTAGTGATATGCTCCAAAACCCTCCACTACTTTCTCACATCCACATATGACCTAAACCTAAAGTCAAACTCGGCCCTACCGATTCTTTCTATCCGGCGCCATCGAGTTCATATGTCATAGCCACTGCCACAAACCCTAGGCAAATCGGTTTCACCGATAGGGATCTCGGTCTCACCGAGATGGGACTGTAATCTCTCTGTTTCCCTTTCGTAACTTTTCGGTCTCACCGAAAGAGCGAATCGGTCCCACCGAGATTACAATGTAAACTCTCTGTTTCCCTTTTGTAACTTTTCAGTCTCACCAAAAGAGCAAATTGGTCCCACCGAGTTTACGACCAACTCTCCGGTTAGCTAATTACCAAATTCGGTCTCACCGAAGTTTGTATGTCGGTCTCACCGAGATTACGTTATGCCCTAACCCTAACCATATCGGTCCTACCGAGTTGCATGTCAGTCCCAAGAAAACCCTAACGGTCACTAGGTTTACTAAATCGGTCTGACCGAGTTTGTTGATTCGGTCCCACCGAGTTTGGTAAATTGTGTGTAGCAGTTAGATTTTGTGTGGAGGCTATATATACCCCTCCACCTCCTCTTCATTCGTGGAGAGAGCCATCAGAACAAACCTACACTTCCAACTTACGATTCTGAGAGAGAACCACCTACTCATGTTTTGAGGCCAAGATATCCCATTCCAACCATATGAATCTTGATCTCTAGCCTTCCCCAAGTTGCTTTCCACTCAAATCTTCTTTCCACCAGATCCAAATCCTCTGAGAGAGAGTTGAGTGTTGGGGAGACTATCATTTGAAGCACAAGAGCAAGGAGTTCATCATCAACACACCATTTGTTACTTCTTGGAGAGTGGTGTCTCCTAGATTGGCTAGGTGTCACTTGGGAGCCTCCGACAAGATTGTGGAGTTGAACCAAGGAGTTTTTAAGGGCAAGGAGATCGCCTACTCCGTGAAGATCTACCGCTAGTGAGGCAAGTCCTTCGTGGGCGACGGCCATGGTGGGATAGACAAGGTTGCTTCTTCGTGGACCCTTCGCGGGTGGAGCCCTTCGTGGACTCGTGCAACCGTTACCCTACGTGGGTTGAAGTATCCATCAACGTGGATGTACGATATCACCACCTATCGGAACCACGACCAAAACATCCGTGTCTCCAATTGCGTTTGAATTCTCCAAACCCTTCCCTTTACATTCTTGCAAGTTGCATGCTTTATTTTCCGCTGCCTATATACTCTTTGCATGCTTGCTTGAATTGCGTGATGATTGCTTGAATTGTTCAAAGATAGCTAAAATCTGTCAGTCTAAAATTGGGAAAAGACATAGCTTTTAATTGGTCAAGTAGTCTAATCACCCCCCCCCCCCCTCCAGACATACTTCAAGGTCCTACAAGTGGTATCAGAGCTTTGGTCTCCATTTGCTTTGATTTCCATAGCTTTTGGTGGTCATAGCCTTGGTTTCACAACCTAGGAGAGTATGGCGTCTAGCGAGGGAAATTATCATCATAGAGGTCCTTACTTTGATGACACTAATTTTGCTAGTTGGAAGCATAAGATGAAAATGCATATTCTCGGACATAACCCCGCCGTTTGGGCTATTGTGTGTATTGGTTTGCAAGGTGAATTCTTTGATGGGAGAGAACCGAACCGTGAAGCTAGTGCGGAAAAGTTGAAGATGTTGCAATACAACGCTCAAGCTTGTGATATCCTCTTCAACGGATTGTGCCCGCGAAGAATTCAACAAAATCAACCGTCTTGAGAATGCAAAGGAAATTTGGGATACTTTGATTGATATGCATGAAGGTACCGACCATTAAGGAATCCAAGTTGGATGTGCTCCAAAGTCAGCTTGACAAGTTCAAAATGAAGGATGGTGAAGGTGTCGCTAAAATGTACTCTAGGCTCGCTCTTATCACAAATGAGATTGCCGGCTTAGGAAGTGAAGAGATGACCGACAGATTCATCATCAAGAAGATCCTAAGAGCATTGGATGGAAAATATGATACCGTGTGCACATTGATCCAAATGATGCCAAATTACAAAGATCTCAAGCCAACGGAAGTCATTGGAAGAATTGTTGCTCATGAAATGTCACTCAAGGATAAGGAGGAACTTCACAACAACAAGTCAAGTGGTGCTTACAAAGCCTCATGTGAAGCCCTCACATCATCAAAGTGAGAAACAAACCTTCAATGAAGAATTGAGCTTAATGGTGAAGAACTTCAACAAATTCTACAAGAGTAGAAGCAAAGAAAGAAGCTCCAAGTCAAGGTCCTACAATGACAAAAGATCTTCTAGTCGAGAGCGCAATTGCTACAATTGTGGGAGACCCGGACACTATTCAAATGAGTGTATGGCACCCTACAAAAGAAGAGAAGATTCTCCCAAGAGAATAAGTAGAAGAGAAGAATCACCACCAAGAGAGAGAAGAAGTAGAGATGATCGTTATGAACGAAGACCCTCACGGAGAAGCAAGGATTCGGAAAGGAAAGACAAGTCATCAAAGAGCTACACAAAACGAAGACATCAAGCTCATATTGGTGAATGGGTATCCGGCTCCGACTCCGACAATCACTCCGAGAGAAGCTATCACTCCGACTCCCAATACACTCAAGATGAAGGTGTTGCGGTTTAGCACTTGTGTCAACCAACTCCTACGACATATTTGAATCACCAAATGAAGGAATTGGAAGATGCTTCATGGCCAAAGGTCCTAAGGTAACACACCCCGAGTATGTTGATTTTAATAGTGATGAAGATGACTTTCTAGGTGATGATGATTTACTTGTTGACAACTCTAGTGATGAATACTATGATGAAACGTCAATTAATCATGCTAATCAAGTTGAAACGAATGACAATGATAAGGAGAAAATTGAGCACCTAACTAAAGAACTAAACACTCTTAAGTTAGCTCATGAAACTATCTTTGAAGATCGTCGAGAACTTTTAAGGGCTCATGAGAAGTTACGCTTTGAAAAGCTCAATCTTGAGCAAGAGCATGAGTTCCTAAAAGCGATGAATGATGATCTTCATAAGAAAAGTTCTTCTTACATTGCCAAATGTTTACTCTTATCTACTTACATGCCTCAAGTCAAGTCTAGTAACAAGAACAAAAAGGATTCTTCATCTAGTAGTAACAATAATAATGCTAAATCCAATATTGTTGCTTCTAGTAGTTCTCTTGATTCCACTAATGATTCTCCTAGCCAAGTTACACTTGAGCAAGAAAACAGCTTTATTGAAGGGAATTATAGAGAAAGGTGTATACAAGAGCCTTGATGGGAGTAAGAAATTTGAGGAAATTGTACGCAAGCAAGGAAGGCACTGGAAGAATCAAGATGTTGGTTTTGAGCGAAAGTTCAATGCCAATGGAGTTGAGTGGGAAGAAGATCAATACCCCAAGACGAAGTTTGTTCCTCAACAAGAGAAGTATGATCCTACTTCCTTCAAGGGAACACAAGCTCAAGATGATCTTCCACCACAAGACCACAAGAACAAAGGCAAGGACAGACTTCAAGAGGAGATTGATGCATTTGAAGAAGCACCTAAGGCCTTGGTCAAGTGGGTTCCCAGACTACGTCAAGTACTACTTCATCAAGCACGACTACTACACCAAGGATTCCCATCAAGATGATGTGGATCCTGAAGAACAAGAACTAGAGAGTTCTTGAGGGTGACTCCTCCAACATTTTTCACTCATATCATTATGGCAAGGACAAGTGCAATCAACTTCCATGTCTTGCACTAGTTCAAGGAGTCACAAACCCTCATGTTGGTAAGGCAAGGGACAAGGTAACCTAATGTTTTCATGGACATCATTTTGTGTGTGTGCATCACTCTATGTCTATGGATATTCTTGTTTGTTCCTTGTGGGACTAACCCGCGTAGGTATTGAAGTGCAACTCACTCCAAAGGATTGCTCCTAAAGATCTACATCAACATTGAGCATCCACATCTTCAACACCTACATGAAGTCATCAACGACAATCCAAGGTTAGTTTATCCCTCTAAGGGGGGATCTCACATCTAGGGGGAGCTTAACTCTAAGAATTGAGTCAAAGAAACTCTAATGATATGAACACATAAATGCTTTATGTAAAAGTGGTAACCCCACTTGAGCTTAAACGATGAGTATGACCTATGATCAAATGTTCTCATTTGACTCCTAAGTCAATATACTCATATATAGATGACCTAGTCATCGCCAATTGTTTGATAGATGCTAGAATTGGTTGTGCATGCTTTGTCACATATTTCATTTGTCATTTTATTGTGTGAGCATGTTGGTTGCATATTACTCATTCGAGGACATCCACTTGTTGTTTTGATTGATTGGTTTCTTTTTCCTTTTGCCAAGTGGATGGACAAGAATGCCTAAGAACCTTCTCTAGTTATCTATGCTCTTCTTATCCCAAACTCTATTCATGCTACATCACAAAATTTGATCAAGTCGGACTCGAACCACTCTGTGTGAGGAGCACTCGGAGTCCCCGATTCGTCATAGACTTAAACTTCCAAAACTTCTTTGTGATTTTCGGTGATTGATTCCTCCATTTCGGTCATACCGAGATTACTAAGTCGATCTATGTTTTCAATCTCGGTGCAACCGATTTTAACTTCTCGGTCAGACCGAGTTCTTTATGTATTATCAGTTATGCATCTCGGTGCCACCGAGTTGTTCAACTCGGTCACACCGACAGTGTCGGGCTATATATATAACACGGGCAAATTTTGGAAAAATTTCTCCGAACCTCTCGCCCGCGCATAGCTCGCTCTGCCTACTTGGTCTACGGATCGTCGACTTAAATGCTTGACCGCTTCCTTATCGCTGGTCTCCGCCGCCGTCAACGGAATTCTCCTCCGCCATTGCCGCCGTAGCAAGTTCACCGTCGAACTAGGGTATGAACTTGATCTCTGTGCTTTCCTCGTCCGATTCTCAGCACATTGTATTCGTAATGCATCTTGCCACGATTGAAGCACTTCTATCCAGTCAAAACAATCCTTAGAATAGGTATGATTCGAAAATTTAGGGTTAGGTTTCATGAAACCATCTCGGACCCACCGAGTTGAAAAACTTCGGTCCCACCGATTTGGCTAACGCCATTGCACTAGTAAGTCTCGGCCCGACCGAAAATTACAAATCGGTGTGACCGATTTTAGGACTTTGTGAAACCCTAGTAGTCTCGGTGCCATCAACTGTGACTCGGTCGACCGAGTTCACTAGTTTAGGTTCCAAAAGCGCTTCGGTATCACCGAGTTTGAAAATCGATAGATCCAAAATGCTTTCTGCGGAAACTAAAACTAAGTTTTTGAATCATTCTTTTGCAAAAATCTCTGCATTTTGTGATGCTCATCCACTCTACCTCATCTATAACTATTCACAGGTCAAGATCGATCAAGGCAGCATGTCGGACCAAAGTGATGACGAGCAGTCGGAGGAGCAAATTCAAATGAGTGAGGGCACTAGTCCCTCAAGCAGCTCAGATGAGGGGAGCGAAGCACTCCCGATAATTTGCCCAAAGCTGCCACCAGGACAAGGAAGAAGAAGACCTCGAGTCGAGGATGAAGATTATGTGGCGGTGAGGATGAGGCCGATTACAAAAAGAAAGTGCTCAAGAGAGAGCATAGCTCAACAAAGATTAAGCACGGAATGAAGATCAAAAGGCGGCGGTAGACAACCTATGTCCAAAGCCAGAGTCTCCACTCAAGCTGCTTTGGAGTCCCAACCAAAAGAACCTGCTGATGCTGAAGGGAAGAAAAGGAAGGGAAGGGTCAAGAAGACCATGGCCAGGGTGATTGGGAAGCCATCTATGATGGAAGAAGAGGAAGAATAAGAGGTTGCAGAGCCTGCACCCAAGGCACAAAAGCTGATGGGTGATGCCATAAAGTCAGGGGCTGCAACTTCAAAACCCAAAGCTGCCCCCAAGCCCAAGAGTGCACCAAAGAGAAATACCAGGAGTATACCAGCAACTGAGAAGAACAAGGCCCCAATGCCTAAGATTGATGCTGAAGAAGATGAAGAAGGGCAGGTCCTAAGGAAGCTCAAACCCAAGATCCCAGACCACAATGATGCTCATCTTGTGGCTGAAAACATGAAGATTAGGAGAGATCAAGGGTTGAGGCTATGGAGAGAGTCAGATCCATATGCCACCAGGAGAAGTACTGCTGTGGATTACAGGTTCCACACCAAGGAACAGCAGGACTTCTATGAGACTATCTTGTTGGATAAGAAGCCCACAGTTTGTGATATGAGGTGGGTCGATTTGGACCTACATTCAGGAGAATGAAGAACACTACCCTGGAGTGTATGACAGCTTCAGTGCTTGTGGAGTTGCAGATTTTGTTGGTCAGAAGCTCACAAATTGGAACGACGAGCTCATTATGCAATTTTACTCCACAACACATTTCTATCCAGATGGTAGGATAGTGTGGATGTCTGAAGGAACACGATATCAGTCAACCATAGAGGAATGGGCAAGTCTGATCAATGCCCAAAGGAAGATGAAGATGACTTGGACATTTATGCCAAGAAGAAGATGGGTCACAACTCAATGTCACACATGTACAAAGAACTCCCAGATGATGCACTTGAGTCCTTCAAGTTTGGATCAGTTCACTATCTTCTGTCAGGGCTGCCTACAATGAACTGGATCCTAAGGCACACTCTTTTGCCCAAATCAGGTGACCACAACATGATTAGAGGGCATGCAATCAATTTGCTTCACGTTTTTGATGTGCCTCAGAAATTCAAAGTCATGAGCCTCATAGTTGAAACTATCAAGAGGACTGCAGACCCGGAAGAGGAGCCGTGGATATGCCCCATGATTCAGGAGTTGATTAACTCAAAGATGGGCACGAGGAAGTATCAATTGGATAAGGAACACATGGTTCTCTATCACGACTTTGAGGACAATCAAGTTGTCATGGTGAGAATGAACCAACATCGATTGCAAGCGCAAGAGAAGAAGGAGAAAGCAAGGCAAGAGAAGGCTGCCAAGATGCCAACTCAACCAGAGGCATCTGAATACTTTCTGAAGAACAAGCAGGATCAGCTTGGTTACTTGATAGCATCAACTCTGCGGATTGAGAAGGGGTTGGCCACCCTAACTCAAAACCAGGAGAGCCTGGAGAGAATCATGGAACAAAAATTCTATGATCTTGGTGTCAAAGTAATCGAGATTGATCGGTGTGGAGCAGACTCTGAGGATGACATCTTGAGGAGAGGAAGGGCAGGACAACGGTGATGCATTTGCCAGAGTGCCACGAGCTCAGAGATCAGCTGCAGAGCCAGTTCAAGACACTAGAGTCACTTCATCAGCTCCAGCTACAGCTCCAGCACAACCAGCTCCAGCACCAACTCCTTCAGCTCCATCTACATCGACTGAATCCTTCGTTCTTGGAGTTCTCCGGACACCACCACCACCAGAAGACCAAGCCTGAGAGACGATATAGTCCTATGCATTCTCTAGGAACTTTTTGGTAACTTGTTGCCAAAGGGGGAGAAAAATGTATAGATCATTGGATTCTAGAGAGAGAGAGAGATTTGCTTTTGTTCTCTCTTGTCTTTTTGGTTGAACTTTATTTGCTTTTGATTGGTTGAGATACTATGCAATTACCCGTGAGACATTGATGATCATGTGTTTGATCATAAGCTACACTTATGCTCGTTATGATATTATCTTACTTATCCTTATATGATCATTCACTTTGCTTGGTGATGAGTGCATGTATTTAATCTTTATTATTTTGAGCGCTCCACCAAGATGTATGTGACATGGAAGAGTAACCCATGAGCCTAATTCCTTGTGCATTTGCAGTCCAAAGCAAATATTTCTATGCACAAATTTAGGGGGAGCTCTTGCTTATCACATACTTCTCAAAGTGACGATGTTTTTCAAAATTTATTATCATTTGTCGAAGCTTTGGTCTACATGTTGTCATCAATTACCAAAAAGGGGGAGATTAAAAGTGCAACTATCCCTAGGTGGTTTTGGTAATTCATAACAACATATAGCTCATTGAGCTAATGCTATTCCAAGACAAATATTTCAGGAAAGCTCAATGAATGGCATGGCATGGATGATGAAAGTGGATCCCTCAAAATATCAAGGAAAAAGGATTGGCTCAAGCTCAAAAGCTCAAGACTCTACATTTTACATTTTAGTGATCCAAGATCACATTGAGTCTATAGGAAAAGCCAATACTATCAAGGAGGGATGAGGTGTTGTTTAATGAGCCTTTTGCTTCATGTGCTTAGTGATATGCTCCAAAACCCTCCACTACTTTCTCACATCCACATATGACCTAAACCTAAAGTCAAACTCGGCCCTACCGATTCTTTCTATCCGGCGCCACCGAGTTCATATGTCATAGCCACTGCCACAAACCCTAGGCAAATCGGTTTCATCGATAGGGATCTCGGTCTCACTGAGATGGGATTGTAATCTCTCTGTTTCCCTTTTGTAACTTTTCGATCTCACCGAAAGAGCGAATCGGTCCCACCGAGATTACAATGTAAACTCTCTGTTTCCCTTTTGTAACTTTTCGGTCTCACCGAAAGAGCAAATTGGTCCCACCGAGTTTACCTGACCAACTCTCTGGTTAGCTAATTACCAAATTCGGCCTGACCGAGTTTGTGTGTCGGTCTCACCGAGATTACGTTATGCCCTAACCCTAACCATATCGGTCCTACCGAGTTGCATGTCAGTCCCAAGAAAACCCTAACGGTCACTAGGTTTACTAAATCGGTCTGACCGAGTTTGTTGATTCGGTCCCACCGAGTTTGGTAAATTGTGTGTAACGGTTAGATTTTGTGTGGAGGCTATATATGCCCCTCCACCTCCTCTTCATTCGTGGAGAGAGACATCAAAACAAACCTACACTTCCAACTTACCAGTTCTGAGAGAGAACCACCTACTCATGTGTTGAGGCCAAGATATTCCATTCCAACCATATGAATCTTGATCTCTAACCTTCCCCAAGTTGCTTTCCACTCAAATCTTCTTTCCACCAGATCCAAATCCTACGAGAGAGAGTTGAGTGTTGGGGAGACTATCATTTGAAGCACAAGAGCAAGGAGTTCATCATCAACACACCATTTGTTACTTCTTGAGAGTGGTGTCTCCTAGATTGGCTAGGTGTCACTTGGGAGCCTCCGACAAGATTGTGGAGTTGAACCAAGGAGTTTGTAAGGGCAAGGAGATCGCCTACTTCATGAAGATCTACCGCTAGTGAGGCAAGTCCTTCGTGGGCGACGGCCATGGTGGGATAGACAAGGTTGCTTCTTCGTGGACCCTTCATGGGTGGAGCCCTCTGTGGACTCGCGCAACCGTTACCCTACGTGGGTTGAAGTCTCCATCAACATGGATGTACGATAGCACCACCTATCGGAACCACGACAAAAACATCCGTGTCTCCAATTGCGTTTGAATTCTCCAAACCCTTCCCTTTACATTCTTGCAAGTTGCATGCTTTATTTTCCGCTGCCTATATACTCTTTGCATGCTTGCTTGAATTGCGTGATGATTGCTTGAATTGTTCAAAGATAGCTAAAATCTGTCAAAGTCTAAAATTGGGAAAATACATAGCTTTTAATTGGTCAAGTAGTCTAATCACCCCCCCCCCCTCTAGACATACTTCAAGGTCCTACAGTAGGTATGGTGGCTGTTTTGAGGAAGGTAATTGGTGGGTTTACGGTACCGGCAAAAGTTGCGCGGTACTAGAGAGGCTAGCAATGGCGGAAGGGTGAGAGTGCGTATAATCCATGGACTCAACATTAGTCATAAAGAACTCACATACTTATTGCAAAAATCTACAAGTCATCAAAACCAAGCACTACACGCATGCTCCTAGGGGAAGGGTTGGTAGGAGTTAACCATCGCGCGATCCCGACCTCCACACAAAGGATGACAATCAAAGAAATACATCATGCTTCAAATTTGTTACACAACGGTTACCATACGTGCATGCTACGGGACTTGCAAACCTCAACACAAGTATTTCTCAAATTCACAATTACTCAAATAGCACGACTCTAATATAACCATCTTCAAATCTCAAAACAATCATCAAGCACCAAACTTCTCATGCTGTTCTAAAAGACTCCCAAAATAATCTTGGATGCCCATCATATTAGGACTAATTTTATAGCCAAAACAAATTACCATGCTGTTCTAAAAGACTCCCAAAATAATCTAAGTGAACCATGAGAGATAAATAATTTCTATAAAATAAAACCACCACTGTGCTCAATAAGATATAAGTGAAGCACTCGAGCAAAACTATCTAGCTCAAAAAATATAAGTGAAGCATATAGAGTATTCTAATAAATTCCGATTCATGTGTGTCTCTCCAAAAGGTGTGTAAAAAAAAGCAAAGACTCAAATCATACAAGACGCTCCAAGCAAAACACATATCATGTGGTGAATAAAAATATAGCCTCAAGTAAAGTTACGATAGACGAATACGAAAGAGGGGATGCCTTCCGGGGCATCCCCAAGCTTAGGCTTTTGGTTGTCCTTGAATTTTACCTTGGGTTGCCTTGGGCATACCCAAGCTTAGGCTCTTGCCACTCATTATTCCAAAATCCATCAAATCTTTACCCAAAAACTTGAAAACTTCACAACACAAAACTTAACGGAAAATCTCGTGAGCTCCGTTAGTATAAGAAAACAAACCATCACTTTAAGGTATTGTAATGAACTTATTATTTATTTATATTGGTGTTAAACCTACTGTATTCCAACTTCTCTATGGTTCATACTAATACGTCCATTTTGCATCATGCTTTTATATCGATATTTATTGCATTATGGGCTGTTATTACACGTTATGTCACAATACTTATGCCTATTCTCTCTTATTTTACAAGGTTTACATAGGGAGGGAGAATGCCGGCAGCTGGAATTCTGGGCTGGAAAAGGAGAAAATATTAGAGACCTATTCCGCACAACTCCAAAAGTCCTGAAACTCCACGAAAGTCATTTTGGGAAATAATAAAAAATATCCATCGGAAGAAGTTCACCAGAGGGGGCCCCACCTGTCCATGAGGGTGGGCGCGCCCCCTGTGGCGCCCCTACCTCGTGGGCCCCCTGTTGGCTCTCTGATGCCCATCTTCTGCTATATGAGGTCTTTCGTCAAGGAAAATATCATAAGCAACCTTTCGGAACGAAACTCCGCCACGAGGCGGAACCTTGGCGGAACCAATCTAGGGCTCCGGCAGAGCTGTTCTGCCGGGGACACTTCCCTCCGGGAGGGGGAAATCATCGTCATCGTCATCACCAACACTCCTCTCATCGGGAGAGGGCAATCTCCATCAACATCTTCACCAGCACCATCTCCTCTCAAAACCCTAGTTCATCTCTTGTATCCAATTCTTGTCTCTAAGTCCGGCATTGGTACTAGTAGGTTGCTAGTACTTTTGATTACTCCTTGTAGTTGATGCTAGTTGGTTTATTTGGTGGAAGATCATATGTTCAGATTATATATGCATATTAATACCCCTCTGATTATGAACATGAATATGCTTTATGAGTAGTTACGTTTGTTCCTGAGGACATGGGAGAAGTCTTGCTATTAGTAGTCGTGTGAATTTGGTATTCGTTCGATATTTTGATGAGATGTATGTTGTCTAGCCTCTAGTGGTGTTATGTGAACGTCGACTACATAACACTTCAACATTATTTGGGCCTAGAGGAAGGCATTGGGAAGTAATAAGTAGATGATGGGTTGCTAGAGTGATGTAAGCTTAAACCCTAGTTTATGCGTTGCTTCGTAAGGGGCTGATTTGGATCCATATGTTTCATGCTATGGTTAGGTTTACCTTAATACTTTTGTTGTAGTTGCGGATGCTTGCAATAGAGGTTAATCATAAGTGGGATGCTTGTTCAAGTAAGAACAGCACCCAAGAACCGGTCCACCCACATATCAAATTATCAAAGTACCGAACGCGAATCATATGAACGTGATGAAAACTAGCTTGACGATATTCGCATGTGTCCTCGGGAATGATTTTCCTTATATAAGAGTTTGTCCAGGCTTGTCCTTTGCTACAAAAAGGATTGGGCCACCTTGCTGCACCTTATTTACTTTTATTACTTGTTTCTCGTTACCATTTATCTTATCACAAAACTATCTGTTACCGATAATTTCAGTGCTTGCAGAGAAGACCTTACTGAAAATCGCTTATTATTTCCTTCTGCTCCTCGTTGGGTTCGACACTCTTATTTATCGAAAGGACTACGATAGATCCTCTATACTTGTGGGTCATCACATACCCCCCGATACTAGCCATAGGTTCATCAAAATAAGCAAACAACACACGAAAAACAGAATCTGTCAAAAACAGAACAATCTGTAGCAATCTGTGTCATTCAAATACTTCTGTAACTCCAAAACTTCTGAGAAATTAGGAAGTCCTAAGCAATTTGTTTATTAATCTTCTGAAAAAATAATCAAATGAAAATCACGTTCCTGTGATTTATGAAAATTATTTTCGTGCACGCAAAAGTTTCTGTTTTTCAGCAAGATCGAATTAACTCCCAACAGGCTAGATGTATTACTTGGCACAAACATATTGAAACATAAAAACACATCTAACCAGAGGCTAGATGAATTATTTATTACTAAACAGGAACAAAAAGCAAGGAACAAAAATAAAATTTGGTTGCCTCCCAACAAGCGATATCGTTTAACGCCCTTAGCTAGGCATAAAAACAAGGATAGATCTAGGTATTATCATCTTTGCCAATTATCTCTCCAATTGAACAATTATATACCTTAGGAAATTCTTTCTTTTTGTTGATGACCAAACTCTTAGGCAAGAAATCAAGAAATTCAGTTGTAGCAAAAGGTTCCTTAATGATAGCAAAAAAGTTGGGGTGAACACTTATTGATTTGAGATATTCATTCTCCTTACTAGAAGATTCACCCTTATTTTTTGGAACATAGATAAACTTGGCAACTTTGGTAGGAGGAGGTTTTGAGGTATTTTTAAGAGCAGAAAAAGCGGACCCCAAGTTGGTAATAATATCCTCAAGTTTATCAATTCTACTGGGATCTTGATCTATTTTTCCATTAACCACGGGTTCCTTTTCTCTAAAAAAATTCAGAGTAACTCCTACCTTAGATCCATATTGGGTTATTTGGTTGTGGGTTTTTTTATCCAAATTCTCGATCAACTCTACCATGGCAATTTTATTTTCAATAATATCAAGCCTTTGCATCACATGTTCCAAAGTTAAAATAGTTCCATTAACCCAAAGAGGCGGTGGGCCTAGCAAATCTATCATAGCATTATAAGAATCAAAAGTATGGCTACCCAAGAAATTCCCTCCGGTAATGGTATCAAGAATATATCTATTCCAAGGAGTGATGCCCACGTAAAAATTGCGAAGAAGAACGGAAGTAGATTTCTTCCTAGTGGATCTATTCAGAGTATTGCAAATTCTAAACCAAGCATCTTTTAGATTTTCTCCCTCCCTTTGTTTGAAATTAAGAACTTCATTATCGGGAGTACTAACAATGATAGAAGGACTGGCCATGACGGTGAAACAAACGATCTAACACACGGACGCATAAGAAGCAAGCAAAAAGAGTCGAACGAAAAAGGGCGAATAAAACGGCAAAGGTGAAGTGGGGGAGAGGAAAACGAGAGGCAAATGGCAAATAATGTAATGCGAGGGTTAAGAGTTTGTGATGGGTACTTGGTATGTCTTGACTTGAGCGTAGATCTCCCCGGAAATGGTGCCAGAAATCCTTCTTGCTACCTCTTGAGCATGCGTTGGTTTTCCCTTGAAGAGGAAAGGGTGATGCAACAAAGTAGCATAAGTATTTCCCTCAGTTTTTTAGAACCAAGGTATCAATCCAGTAGAAGACTACACACAAGTCGCCTAGTACCTGCACAAACAATCAAGAACCTTGCAACCAACGTGATAAAGGGGTTGTCAATCCCTTCACGGCCACTTGCAAAAGTGAGATCTGATAAAGATAATAAGATAAATATTTTTGGTATTTTTGTTGTATAGATTGGAAAGTAAAGATTGCAAAATAAAAAGCGATAGAAATTGGCAAGTTGAAGATAAACTAATATGATGTAAAATAGACCCGGGGGCCATAGGTTTCACTAGTGGCTTCTCTCATGATAGCATGAATTACGGTGGGTGAACAAATTACTGTCGAGCAATTGATAGAAAAGCGCATAGTTATGAGAATATCTAGTCATGATCATGAACATAGGCATCACGTCCGTGTCAAGTAGACCGAAAAGATTCTGCATCTACTAC
Source organism: Aegilops bicornis (assembly GCA_021605145.1). Lineage (NCBI taxonomy): Eukaryota > Viridiplantae > Streptophyta > Magnoliopsida > Poales > Poaceae > Aegilops > Aegilops bicornis. The sequence continues at coordinate 490,736,847 of CM038673.1, forward strand.
TATTACTCCACACATCGACCGCTATCCAGCATGCATCTAGAGTGTTAAGTTCATAAGAACTGAGTAACGCATTAAGCAAGATGACATGATGTAGAGGGATAAACTCAAGCAATATGATATAAACCCCATCTTTTTATCCTCGATGGCAATAATACAATACGTGCCTTCTTTGCTCCTGTTGTCCTTTGGAAAGGACACCGCAAGATTGAACCCAAAGCTAAGCACTTCTCCCATTGCAAGAAAGATCAATCTAGTAGGCCAAACTAAACCAATAATTCGAAGAGACTTGCAAAGATATCTAATCATGCATATAAGAATTCAGAGAAGAATCAAATATTGGTCATAGATAATCTTGATCATAAACCCACAATTCATCGGATATCAGCAAACACACCGCAAAAAGTATTACATCGAATAGATCTCCAAGAACATCGAGGAGAACTTTGTATTGAGAATCAAAGAGAGAGAAGAAGCCATCTAGCTAATAACTATGGACCCGAAGGTCTGTGGTAAACTAATCACACATCATCGGAGAGGCTATGGTGTTGATGTAGAAGCCCTCCGTGATCGGATCCCCCTCCGGCGGAGCGCCGGAAAATGCCCCAAGATGGGATCTCACGGTTACAGAAGGTTGCGGCGGCGAAAAAGTGGTTTCGTGGCTCTCCTGGATGTTTTCAGGATATAAGAGTATATATAGGCGAAAGAAGTAGGTCGGTGGAGCTACGAGGGGCCCATGAGGGTGGGGCACCTACCCCCTGGGCGCGCCCTCCTGCCTCGTGGCTGCCTCGTTACGTCTCTGACTTCCACTCCAAGTCTCCTGGATTGCGTTCGTTCCAAGAAAGATCCTCGCGAAGGTGTCGTTCCGTTTGGATTCCGTTTGATATTCCTTTTCTGCGAAACACTGAAATAGGCAAAAAAAACAGCAACTGGCATAAGGCCTCCGGTTAATAGGTTAGTCCCAAAAATAATATAAAAGAGCATATTAAAGCCCATTAAACATCCAAAACAGATAATATAATAGCATGGAATGATAAAAAATTATAGATACATTGGAGACGTATCAAAGATCCATTTAATCTCAATGGCTCGCGGATCATCGGGCAAGTCAATCAAAGTCCATACTTTGTTCTCATACATGGATCCCATCTCAGATTTCATGGCCTCAAGCCATTTCGCGGAATCTGGGCTCATCATCGCTTCCTCATAGTTCGAAGGTTCATCATGGTCTAGTAACATGACTTTCAGTATAGGATTACCGTACCACTCTGGTGCGGACCTTACTCTGGTTCTGTAGTAACTTGATCTGAAGTTTCATGATCATCATCATTAGCTTCCTCACTAATTGGTGTAGGAATCACTAGAACTGATTTCTGTGATAAACTACTTTCCAATTCGGGAGAAGGTACAATTACCTCATCAAGTTCTACTTTCCTCCCACTCACTTCTTTCGAGAGAAACTCCTTATCTAGAAAGGATCCATTCTTAGCAACAAAGATCTTGCCTTCGGATCTGTGATAGAAGGTGTACCCAACAGTTACCTTTTGGGTATCCTATGAAGACGCACTTCTCTGATTTGGGTTCGAGCTTATCAGGCTGAAACTTTTTCACATAAGCATCGCAACACCAAATTTTAAGAAACGACAGCTTAGCTTTCTTGCCAAACCATAGTTCATATGGTGTCGTCTCAACGGATTTAGATGGTGCCCTATTTAACGTGAATGCAGCTGTCTCTAGTGCATAACCCCAAAACGATAGTGGTAAATCGGTAAGAGACATCATAGATCGCATCATATCTAATAAAGTACGGTTACGATGTTCGGACACACCATTATGCTGTGGTGTTCGAGGTGGCATGAGTTTGGTGAAACTATTTCACATTGTTTTAATTGAAGGCCAAACTCATAACTCAAATATTCGCCTCTGCGATCAGATCGTAGAAACTTTATTTTCTTGTTACAATGATTCTCCACTTCACTCTGAAATTCTTTGACCTTTTCAAATGTTTCAGACTCGTGTTTCATCAAGTAGATATACCCAATCTGCTCAAATCATCTGTGAAGGTCAGAAAATAATGATACCCGCCGCGAGCCTCAACACTCATCGGACCGCACACATCAGTATGTATTATTTCCAACAAGTGAGTTGCTCACTCCATTGTTTCGGAGAACGGAGTCTTAGTCATCTTGCCCATGAGGCGTGGTTCGCAAGCATCAAGTTATTCATAATCAAGTGATTCCAAAAGCCCATCAGCATGGAGTTTCTTCATGCGCTTTACACCAATATGACCTAAACGGCAATGCCACAAATAAGTTGCACTATCATTATTAAACTTATATCTTTTGGCATCAATATTATGTGTATCACTGTGATTGAGATTCAGTAAACCATTACATTGGATGTAAGACCATAGAAGGTTTTATTCATGTAAACAGAACAACTATTATTCTCTGACTTAAATGAATAACCGCATCGCAATAAACATGATCCAATCATATTTATGCTCAACGCAAACACCAAATAACATGTATTTAGTTCCAATACTAATCCCGAAGGAAAAAGGGCGTGTGCGATGGTGATCTTATCAACCTTGGAATCACTTCCAACACACATCATCACCTCTCCCTTAACTAGTCTCTGTTTATTTTGCAACTCCCGTTTCAAGTTACTACTCTTAGCAACTTGAACCAGTATCAAATACCGAGGGGTTGCTATAAACACTAGTAAAATACACATCAATAACATGTATATCAAATATACTTTTGTTCACTTTGCCATCCTTCTTATCCGCCAAGTATCTAGGGCAGTTCCACTTCCAGTGACCATTTCCTTGCAGTAGAAGCACTAAGTTTCAGGCTTGGGTCTAGCTTTGGGCTTCCTCATGGGAGTGGCAACTTGCTTACCATTCGTCTTGAAGTTCCCTTTCTTTCCCTTGCCCTTTTACATGAAACTAGTGGTCTTGTCAACCATCAACACTTGATGCTTTTCTTGATTTCTACCTTCACCGATTTCAGCATCGCCAAGAGCTTGGGAATCGTTTTCGTTATCCCTTGCATATTATAGTTCATCACAAAGTTCTAGTAACTTGGTGATAGTGACTAGAGAACTCTTTCAATCACTATTTTATCTAGAAGATTAACTCCCACTTGATTCAAGCGATTGTAGTACTCAGACATTCTGAGCACATGCTCACTGGTTGAGCTATTCTCCTCCATCTTGTAGCAAAATACTTATCAGAGGTCTCATACCTCTCGACTCGGGCATGAGTCTGAAATACTAATTTCAACTCTTGGAACATCTCATGTGCTCCATGTCGTTCAAAACATTTTTGAAGTCCCGGTTCTAAGCCATAAAGCATGGTGCACTAAAGTATCAAGTAGTCATCATACCGAGCTTGTCAAACGTTCATAATGTCTGCATCTGCTCCTGCCATAGTTCTGTCACCTAGCGGTGCATCAAGGACATAATTCTTCTGTGCAACAATGAGGAAAATCCTCAGATCACGGACCAAGTCCGCATCATTGCTAATATCATCTTTCAACTTATTTTTCTCTAGGAACATATCAAAAATAAAGGGGAGCTACATCGTGAGCTATTGATCTACAACATAGTTATGCAAATACTATCAGGACTAAGTTCATGATAAATTAAAGTTCAATTAATCATATTACTTAAGAACTCCCACTTAGATAGACATCCCTCTAGTCATCTAAATGATCACGTGATCCATATCAACTAAACCATGTCCGATCATCACGTGAGATGGAGTAGTTTTCAATGGTGAACATCACTATGTTGATCATATCTACTATATGATTCATGTTACTTGCCCGAGATTCGATCGCCGGTATCATCATACCTAGTTCAATCTCGTTACCGGCAAGTCTCTTTACACGTTCCGTAATGCATCATCCCGTAACTAACTCATTAGTAACATTGCTTGCAAGGCTTATAGTGATGATCATTACCGAGAGGGCCCAGAGATACCTCTCCGAAAACCGGAGTAAAAAATCCTAATCTTGATCTGTGCCAACCCAACAAATACCTTTGGAGACACCTGTAGAGCATCTTTATAATCACCCATTTACATTGTGACGCTTGATAGCACACAAAGTGTTCCTCCGGTATTCGGGAGTTGCATAATCTCATAGTCTGAGGAACATGTATAAGTCATGAAGAAAGCGGTAGCAATGAAGCATAACGATCATAATGCTAAGCTAACGAATGGGTCTTGTCCATCACATTATTCTCCTAATGATGTGATCCCATTCATCAAATGACAACACATGTCTATGGTTAGGAAACATAACCATCTTTGATAAACAAGCTAGTCAAGTAGAGGCATACTAGGGACACTTATGTTTTGTCTATGTATTCACACATGTACTAAGTTTCCGGTTAATACAATTCTAGCATGAATAATAAAAATTTATCATGAAATAAGAAATAAATAATAACTTTATTATTGCCTCTAGGGCATATTTCCTTCAGTTTATTGCGATACGGTTATTCATTTAAGTCGGAGAATTGTTGTTCTGTTTACATGAATAATACCTTCTATGGTCACACACCCAATGTAAATGGTTTATTGAATCTCGATTGTAGTGATACACATATTCATAATATTGATGCCAAAAGATGCAAAGTTGATAATGATAGTGCAACATATTTGTGGCACTGCCGTTTAGGTCATATTGGTATAAAGCGCATGAAGAAACTCCATGCAGATGGGCTTTTGGAATCACTTGATTATAAATCATTTGATACTTGCGAACCATGCCTCGTGGGCAAGATGACTAAAACTCCGTTCTCCGGAACAATGGAGCGAGCTAATGACTTATTGGAAATAATAAATACCGATGTATGCGGTCCGATGAGTGTTGAGGCTTGCGACGGGTATTGTTATTTTCTGACCTTCACAGATGATTTGAGCAGATATGGGTATATCTACTTAATGAAACACAAGTCTGAAACATTTGAAAAGTTCAAAGAATTTCAGAGTGAAGTGGAGAATCATCATAACAAGAATATAAAGTTTCTACGATCTGATCATGGAGGCGAATATTTGAGTTACAAGTTTGACCTTCATATAAAGCAATGTGGAATAGTTTCACAACACACGCTACCTGGAACACCACAGCGTAATGGTGTGTCTGAACATAGTAACCGTACTTTATTAGATATGGTACGATCTATGACGTCTCTTACCGATTTACCACTATCGTTTTGGGGTTATGCATTAGAGACAGCTGCATTCACATTAAATAGGGCACCGTCTAAATCCGTGGAGACGACACCGTATGAACTGTCGTTCGGTAAGAAACCTAAGTTGTCATTTCTTAAAGTTTGGGGTTGCGACACTTATGTCAAAAGGCTTCAGCCTGGTAATCTCAAACCCAAATCGGAGAAGTGCGTCTTCATAGGATACCCTAAGGAAACAATTGGGTACATGATACGTCTCCAACGTATCCATAAATTTTTATTGCTCCATGCTATATTATCTACTGTTTTGGACTATATTGGGCTTTATTTTCACTTTTATATTATTTTTGGGACAAACCTATTAACCGGAGGCCCAGCCCAGAATTGCCGTTTTTTGCGTATTTCAGAGTTTCTAAGAAACGGAATATCAAACGGAGTCCAAACGGAATGAAACCTTCGGGAACGTGATTTTCTCACCGAATATGACCCAGGAGACTTTGACCCTACGCCAAGGAAGCTTCGAGGTGGGCACAAGGTGAGGCGCGCCCTCCCAGTCGCCCCCCACCCTCGTGGGCCCCACCTTGCTCCACCGACATACTTCTTCCTCCTATATATACCTACGTACTCCCAAACGATCAGATAAGGAGCCAAAAACCTAATTCCACCGCCGCAACTTTCTGTACCCATGAGATCCCATCTTGGGGCCTGTTCCGGAGCTCCGTCGGAGGGGGCATCCACCACGGAGGGCTTCTACATCATCACCATAGCCCTTGGATGAAGTGTGAGTATTTTACTTGGACCTTGGGTCCATAGTTAGTAGCTAGATGGCTTATTCTCTCTTTTGGATCTCAATACAATGTTCTCCCCTCTCGTGGAGATCTATTCGATGTAATCTTCTTTTTGCGGTGTGTTTGTTGAGACCGATGAATTGTGGGTTTGTGATCAAGATTATCTATGAACAATATTTGAATCTTCTCTAAATTCTTTTATGTATGATTGGTTATCTTTGCAAGTCTCTTGAATTATCAGTTTGGTTTGGCCTACTAGATTGGTTTTTCTTGCAATGGGAGAAGTGCTTAGCTTTTGGTTCAATCTTGCGGTGTCCTTTCCCGGTGTGATGGGGGCAGCAAAGGCACGTATTGTATTGTTTCCATCGAGGATAACAAGATGGGGTTTTTATCATATTGCATGAATTTATCCCTCTACATCATGTCATCTTGCTTAAGGCGTTACTCTGTTTTCTTGAACTTAATACTCTAGATGCATCTTTGGATAGCGGTCGATGAGTGGAATAATAGTAGTAGATGCAGGCAGGAGTCGGTCTACTTGTCTCGGACGTGATCCCTATATACATGATCATACCTAGATATTCTCATAACTATGCTCAATTTTGTCAATTGCTCAACAGTAATTTGTTCACCCACCGTAAAATACTTATGCTCTTGAGAGAAGCCACTAGTGAAATCTATGGCCCCCGGGTCTATTCTCATCATATTAATATTCCATCACTTTATTATTGCTTTGCTTTTTACTTTACCTTTTATTTGACTTTGCATCTTTATACCCAAAAATACCAAAAATATTATCTATCATATCTATCAGATCTCACTCTCGTAAGTGACCGTGAAGGGATTGACAACCCCTATTCGCGTTGGTTGCGAGGAGTTATTTGCTTTGTGTAGGTACGAGGGACTCGCGCGTAGCCTCCTACTGGATTGACACCTTGGTTCTCAAAAACTGAGGGAAATACTTACGCTACTATGATGCATTACCTTTCCTCTTCAAGGAAATCCAACGCAAGCTCAAGAGGTAGCAAGAAGAATTTCTGGCGCCGTTGCCGTGGAGTCTACACAAAAGTTAACATAGCAAGTTGTTGGAAATATTCCCTAGAGGCAATAATAAATTAGTTATTATTATATTTCCTTGTTCATGATAATCGTTTATTATCCATGCTATAATTGTATTGATAGGAAACTCAAATACATGTGTGGGTACATAGACAACACCACGTCCCTAGCAAGCCTCTATTGGCTAGCTCGTTGATCAATAGATGGTTACGGTTTCCTAACCATGGACACTGGATGTCGTTGATAACGGGATCACATCATTAGGAGAATGATGTGATGGACAAGAGCCAATCCTAAGCCTAGCACAAAGATCGTAGTTCGTATGCTAAAGCTTTTCTAATGTCAAGTATCTTTTCCTTAGACCATGAGATTGTGCAACTCCCGGATACCGTAGGAATGCTTTGGGTGTACCAAACGTCACAACGTAACTGGGTGGCTATAAAGGTGCACTATAGGTATCTCCAAAAGTGTCTGTTGGGTTGGCACGAATCGAGACTGGGATTTGTCACTCCGTGTAAACGGAGAGGTATCTCTGGGCCCACTCGGTAGGACATCATCATAATGTGCACAATGTGACCAAGGGGTTGATCACGGGATGATGTGTTACGGAACGAGTAAAGAGACTTGCCGGTAACGAGATTGAACAAGGTATCGGGATACCGACGATCGAATCTCGGGCAAGTACAATACCGCTAGACAAAGGGAATTGTATACGGGATTGATTGAGTCCTTGACATCGTGGTTCATCCGATGAGATCATCGTGGAACATGTGGGAGCCAACATGGGTATCCAGATCCCGGCTGTTGGTTATTGACCGGAGAACGTCTCGGTCACATGCGCATGGTTCCCGAACCCGTAGGGTCTACACACTTAAGGTCGATGGCGACGCTTAGGGTTATAAAGGAAGCTTGTATGTGGTTACCGAATGTTGTTCGAGTCCGGATGAGATCCCGGACGTCACGAGGAGTTCCGGAATGGTCCGGAGGTAAAGATTTATATATGGGAAGTTACATTTTGGTAGCAGGAAAAGTTTGGGGTTTATCGGTAACGTCTGGGACCACCGGGAGGGTCCCGTGGGTCCACCAAGTGGGGCCACCGGCCTGAGAGGGCTGCATGGGCCAAGTGTGGGAGGGACCAGCCCGGGTGGGCTGGTGCGCCCCACCAAGGCCCAAGGCGCCTAGGGCTTGGGGAAACCCTAAAGGCGCCTCCCTTGCCTTGGGGCAAGGCAACCCCCGGCCGCCGCCCCTCCTCGATTGGATTTGAGGGGCCCCCTCCTCCTTTGCCCCTATATATATGTGGGGGTGGGAGGCAGCCGCAGCCCATGTTTTGGCGCAGCCCTCCCTCTCTCCCAAGTTCTTCTCCTCCTCCTCTCCCTTGGTGCTTGGCGAAGCCTGCTTGGGATTGCCACGCTCCTCCATCACCACCATGCCGTTGTCTGCTTTGCTGGATGGAGTCTTTCTCAACCTCTCCCTCTCTCCTTGCTGGATCAAGGCGTGGGAGGCGTCACCGGGCTGTACGTGTGTTGAACGCGGAGGTGCCGTCCGTTCGGCACAAGGATCATCGGTGATTTGAATCACGACGAGTACGACTCCATCAACCCCGTTCACTTGAACGCTTCCGCTTAGCGATCTACAAGGGTATGTAGATGCACTCTCCTTTCCTCGTTGCTAGTTTCTTCATAGATAGATCTTGGTGACACGTAGGAAAATTTTGAATTTCTGCTACGTTCCCCAACAGTGGTATCAGAGCCAGGTTTATTGCGTAGATTCTTTGCACGAGTAGAACACAAAGTAGTTGTGGGCGTTGATTTTGTTCAATATGCTTACCGTTACTAGTCCAATCTTGTTTCGACGGTATTGTGGGATGAAGCGGCACGGACCGACCTTACGTGCTCTTCACGTGAGACATGTTTCACCGACTGACATGCACTTGGTGCATAAGGTGGCTAGCGGGTGCCAGTCTCTCCCAATTTAGTCGGAACGGATTCGATGAAAAGGGTCCTTATGAAGGGTAAATAGCAATTGACATATCACGTTGTGGTTTTGCGTAGGTAAGAACGTTCTTGCTAGAGACCCATAGCAGCCACGTAAAACATGCAAACAACAATTAGAGGACGTCTAACTTATTTTTGCAGGGTATGCTATGTGATGTGATATGGCCAAGAAGAATGTGATGAATGATATGTGATGTATGAGATTGATCATGTTCTTGTAATAGGATTCACGACTTGCATCTCGATGAGTATGACAACCGGCAGGAGCCATAGGAGTTGTCTTTATTTATTGTATGACCTGCGTGTCATTTAACAACGCCATGTAATTACTTTACTTTATTGCTAACCGGTAGCCATAGTAGTAGAAGTAATAGTTGGCGAGACAACTTCATGGAGACACGATGATGGAGATCATGATGATGGAGATCATGGTGTCATGCCGGTGACAATGATGATCATGGAGCCCGAAGATGGAGATCAAAAGGAGCAATATGATATTGGCCATATCATGTCACTACTATATAATTGCATGTGATGTTTATTATGTTTATGCATCTTGTTTACTTAGAACGACGGTAGTAAATAAGATGATCCCTTACACAAATTTCAAGAAGTGTTCTCCTCGGCGTGCACCGTTGCTACAGTTCGTCGCTTCTAAGCACCACGTGATGATCGGGTGTGATGGATTCTTACGTTCACATACAACGGGTGTAAGATAGATTTACGATAAAAAACACTTGGGGTTAACTTGACGAGCCTAGCATGTCAGACATGGCCTCGGGAACACAGAGACCGAAAGGTCGAGCATGACTCGTATAGTAGATACGATCAACATGAAGATGTTCACCGAGTCGACTAGTCCGTCTCACGTGATGATCGGACACGGCTTAGTTGACTCGGATCATGTAATCACTTAGATGACCAGAGGGATGTCTATCTGAGTGGGAGTTCATAAGATGAACTTAATTATCTTGAACATAGTCAAAAGACCTTTTGCAAATTATGTAAAGCTCGCGCTTAAGTTCCTTTGTTTAGATATGTTCCTAGAGAAAATATAGTTGAAAGTTGTGATGGCGATTATGCGGACAGTAGATAGCTTATGTCCTTAATGCACCGCTTCGATTGTCTTGAACCCCAAGCGTCGTCCGTGGATGTTGCGAACATCGGACATACACGTTTTGATAACTACATGATAGTTCAGTTAAGCGGTTTAGAGTTGAGGCACGAAAAGGCGTTTTCGAAATGTCGCGGAACATATGAGATGTTTCGAGGGCTGAAATTAGGATTTCAGGCTTGGGCCCACGTCAAGAGGTATGAGACCTCCGACGATTTTTCTTAGCCTACAAACTAAAGGAGAAAAGCTCAATCGTTGAGCTTGTGCTCAGATTGTCTGAGTACAACAATCACTTGAATCGAGTGGGAGTTGATCTTCTAGATGAGATAGTGATGTTTCTCCAAAGTCATTGCCACCAAGCTGCTAGAGCTTCGTGATGAACTATAACATATCAAGGATAGAGATGATGATCCTTGAGGTATTCGCGTTGTTTGACATCACGAAAGTAGAAGTCAAGAAGGAGCATCAATTGTTGATGGTTGGTGAAACCACTAGTTTCAAGAAGGGCAAGGGCAAGAAGGGATACTTCATGAAGCGGCAAATCAATTGCTGCTCTAGTGAACAAACCCAAGGTTGAACCCAAACCCGAGACTAAGTGCTACGTAATAAAAGGAACAGCCTTTGGAGCAGCATTACCCTAGATACTTGGTAGATAAGAAGGTGGCAAGGTCGATAGAAGTATATTGGATATACATTATGTTAATGTGTACTTTACTAGTACTCCTAGTAGCACCAGGGTATTGAGATACCGGTTCGGTTGCTAAGTGTTAGTAACTCGAAATAAAAGGCTACGGAATGAACGGAGACTAGCTAAACGTGAGTTGACGATATGTGTTGGAAGTGTTTCCAAGGTTGATGTGATCAAGCATCGCCCGCTCCCTCTACCATCGAGATTGGTGTTAAACCTAAATAATTGTTACTTGGTGTTTGCGTTGAGCATATACATGATTGGATTATATACGCCGCATAATACGGTTATTCATTTAAGAAGAATAATGGTTACTCTATTTATTTGAATAATACCTTCGATGGTCTTGCACCTAAATAAATGGTTTATTGAATCTCGATCGTAGTGATACACATTTTCATGCCAAAAGTATAAGATAGTAATGATAGTACCACTTACTTGTGGCGCTGCCATGTAAGTCATATTGGTGTAAAACGCATGAAGAAGCTCCATGTTGATGGATCTTTGGACTCACTCGTTTTGAAAAGTTTGAGACATGCAAACCATGTCTATTGGTGTATACGCATGATGAAACTCCATGCAGATGGATCGTTTGGACTCACTTGATTTTGAATCACTTGAGATATGCAAAACATACCACATGGGCAAGATGACTAAAAAGCCTCGGTTTGATAAGATGGAACAAGATAGCAACTTGTTGGAAGTAACACATTTTGATGTGTGCAGTCCAATAAGTCTTTGAGGCATCTTGATGAATATCGTTATGTTCTTACTTCACAGATGATTCGGGTAGATGTTGAGTATATTTACTTGATGAAACACAAGTCTGAATTATTGAATGGTTCAAGTAATTTCAGAGTGAAGTTTAAGATCTTCGTGACAAGAGGATAGAATGTCTATGATATGATCATAGAGATGAATATCTGAGTTCTGAGTTTTGGCACACAATTAAGACATTGTGCAAATTGTTTCACAATTAATACCTTTGGAACACCATAGTGTGATGGTGTGTCCGAACATCATAGTTGCACTCTATTGGATATGGTGCGTACCATGATGTCTCTTATCGAATTTCCACTATCGTTCATGGGTTAGGCATTAGAGACAACCGCACTCACTTTAATGGGGCACCACGTAATTCCGTTGAGACAACACCGTTTGGAGAAACATAAGTTGTCATTTCTTGAAAGTTTGGGGCTGCGACGCTTATGTGAAAAAGTTTCAGGTTGATAAGCTCGAACCCAAAGCGGACAAATGCATCTTCATAGGACACCCAAAACAGTTGGGTATACCTCCTAATTCAGATCCGGAAGCAATAGGGATTGTTTCTTGAATCGGGTCCTTTCTCGAGGAAAAGTTCGCCTGGAAAAGTTGAGTGGGAGGATGGTGGAGACTTGATGAGGTTATTGAACCGTCACTTCAACTAGTGTGTAGCAGGGCACAGGAAGTTGTTCCCGTGGCACCTACACCAATTGAAGTAGAAGCTTATGATAGTGATCATGAAGTTTGGATCAAGTCACCGACGTACCTCGTAGGGGTGACAAGGATGCGTACTACTTGAGTGGTACGCAATCCTGTCTTGAAGGTCATGTTGCTAGACAACAATGAACCCACGAGCTATGGAGAAGCAATGGTGGGCCCAAATTCCGATAAATGGTTAGAAGCCATGAAATCCGAGATAGGATCCATGTATCATAACAAAGCATGGACTTTGGTGGACTTGCCCGATGATCGGCAAGCCATTGAAATAAATGGATCTTTAAGAAGAAGACGGACGTGGACGGTAATGTCACCGTCTATGAAGCTCGACTTGTGGCGAAAAGTTTTTCACAAGTTCAAGGAGTTGACTACGATGTGATTTTCTCATCCGTAGCGATGCTTAAGTCCATCGGAATCATGTTAGCATAAGCTGCATTTATGAAATCTGGCAGATGGATGTCAAAATGAGTTTCCTTACCAGTTTTCGTAAGGAAAGGTTGTATGTGATACAATCGAGAAAGTTTTGTCGATCCTAAGGATGCTAAAAGGTATCTTTGGCTCAAATGATCCTTTCTAAGGACCGGAGTAAGCATCTCGGAGTTGGAATGTGCTCTTTGATGAGATGATCAAAGATTTTGGGTTTATACAAAGTTTATGAGAAACTTGTATTTCCAAAGAAATGAGTGGGAGCACTATAGAATTTACGATGAGTATCGTTGTTGACATATTGATGATCGAAATGATGTAGAATTTACGGAAAGCATATAGGGTTATTTGAAAGATGTTTTCAATAGAAAACCTGGATTAGGCTACTTGAACAATAAGCATCAAGATCTATAAGATAGATCAAAATGTTTAATAATACTTTCAAATGAGCATGTACCTTGACATGATCTTGAAGGTGTTCAAGATGGATCGACCAAAGAAGGAGTTCTTAGCTGAATTGTAAGGTATGAAGTTAAGACTTAAAGCTCGACCAGCGAGTAACAGAGAGAAAGGGCGAAGATCATCCCTATGCCTTAGACATAGGCTCTCTGATATGTTATCTTTGTGTACCGCACGGAAGTGTGCCATGCCATGAGTCGGTCGAGGTACAAGAATGATCCAGAATGGATCATTGACAATGATCAAAATCGTCCTTGGCATAAATAAGGACATGTTTCTCGATTATGGAGGTGATAAAGAGTTCGGCATAAAGGGTTACGCCGATGCAAGCTTTAACACCTATCCGAGTGACTCTGAGTAGCAAACCGGATACGTATAGTGGAGCAACCATTTAGAATAGATCCAAGTGGAGCGTGGAAGCAGCATTTACAATATGACATAGAGAATTGCAAAGCACACACGGATCTGAAAGGTTCAGACCCGTTGACTAAAACCCGTTGACTAAAACCTCTCTCACAAGCAAAACATGATCAAACCTCCGAACTCATTGAGTCTTAATCACATGGTGATGTGAACTAGTTTAAGACACTAGTAGACTCTTTGGATGTTGGTCACATGGCGATGTGACCTATCACTGTTGATCACATGGCGATGTGAACTAGATTATTGACTCTAGTGCAAGTGGGAGACTGTTGGAAATATGCCCTAGAGGCAATAATAAATTAGTTATTATTATATTTCCTTGTTCATGATAATCGTTTATTATCCATGCTATAATTGTATTGATAGGAAACTCAAATACATGTGTGGGTACATAGACAACACCATGTCCCTAGCAAGCCTCTATTGGCTAGCTCGTTGATCAATAGATGGTTACGGTTTCCTAACCATGGACATTGGATGTCGTTGATAACGGGATCACATCATTAGGAGAATGATGTGATGGACAATACCCAATCCTAAGCCTAGCACAAAGATCGTAGTTCGTATGCTAAAGCTTTTCTAATGTCAAGTATCTTTTCCTTAGACCATGAGATTGTGCAACTCCGGATACCGTAGGAATGCTTTGGGTGTACCAAACGTCCTGGCAAGCTGGGTGACTATAAAGGTGCACTACGGTATCTCCAAAAGTGTACATTGGGTTGGCACGAATCGAGACTGGGATTTGTCACTCCGTGTAAGCGGAGAGGTATCTCTGGGCCCACTCGGTAGGACATCATCATAATGTGCACAATGTGACCAAGGGGTTGATCACGGGATGATGTGTTACGGAACGAGTAAAGAGACTTGCCGGTAACGAGATTGAACAAGGTATCGGGATACCGACGATCGAATCTCGGGCAAGTACAATACCGCTAGACAAAGGGAATTGTATACGGGATTGATTGAGTCCTTGACATCGTGGTTCATCCGATGAGATCGTCGTGGAACATGTGGGAGCCAACATGGGTATCCAGATCCCGCTGTTGGTTATTGACCGGAGAATGCCTCGGTCATGTCTGCATGGTTCCCGAACCCGTAGGGTCTACACACTTAAGGTTCGATGACGCTAGGGTTATAAAGGAAGCTTGTATGTGGTTACCGAATGTTGTTGAGTCCGGATGAGATCCCGGACGTCACGAGGAGTTCCGGAATGGTCCGGAGGTAAAGATTTATATATGGGAAGTTCTGTTTTGGTAACCGGAAAAGTTTCGGGGTTTATCGGTAACGTACCGGGACCACCGGGAGGGTCCCGTGGGTCCACCAAGTGGGGCCACCGGCCCCAGAGGGCTGCATGGGCCAAGTGTGGGAGGGGACCAGCCCCAGGTGGGCTGGTGCGCCCCAACCCACCAAGGCCCAAGGCACCTAGGGCTTTGGGGAAACCCTAAAGGGGGGCGCCTCCCTTGCCTTGGGGGGCAAGGCAACCCCCCTGGCCGCCGCCCCCTCCTCAGATTGGATCTGAGGGGGCCGGCCCCCCCTCTCCTTTGCCCCTATATATATGTGGGGGTGGGAGGGCAGCCGCAGCCCATGTTCTGGCGCAGCCCCTCCCTCTCTCCCAAGTTCTTCTCCTCCTCCTCTCCCTTGGTGCTTGGCGAAGCCCTGCGGGATTGCCACGCTCCTCCATCACCACCATGCCGTTGTGCTGCTGCTGGATGGAGTCTTCCTCAACCTCTCCCTCTCTCCTTGCTGGATCAAGGCGTGGGAGACGTCACCGGGCTGTACGTGTGTTGAACGCGGAGGTGCCGTCCGTTCGGCACAAGGATCATCGGTGATTTGAATCACGACGAGTACGACTCCATCAACCCCGTTCACTTGAACGCTTCCGCTTAGCGATCTACAAGGGTATGTAGATGCACTCTCCTTCCCTCGTTGCTAGTTTCTTCATAGATAGATCTTGGTGACACGTAGGAAAATTTTGAATTTCTGCTACGTTCCCCAACACAAGTACCCATCACAATCCCTTATCTCTCGCATTACATTATTTGCCATTTGCCTCTCGTTTTCCTCTCCCCCACTTCACCCTTGCCGTTTTATTCGCCCTCTCTTTTCCGTTTGCCTTTTCTCGCTTGCTTTTTGTTTGCTCGTGTGTTGGATTGCTTGCTTGTCATGATGGCTCAAGATAATACCAAATTGTGTGACTTTACCAATACCAACAATAATGATTTCCTTAGCACTCAGATTGCTCCTCTTACCAACACTGAATCTTGTGAAATCAATACTGCTTTGTTGAATCTTGCTATGAAAGATCAATTCGCCGGCCTTCCTAGTGAAGATGCCGCTACACATCTAAATAGCTTCGTTGATTTATGTGATATGCAAAAGAAGAAACATGTTGATAATGATATTGTTAAATTGAAGCTATTTCCTTTTTCTCTTAGAGATCGTGCTAAAGCTTGGTTTTCATCTTTGCCTAAAAATAGTATTGATTCTTGGAACAAGTGCAAAGATGCTTTTATCTCTAAGTATTTTCCTCCCGCTAAGATCATCTCTCTTAGAAACGATATTATGAATTTTAAGCAACTTGATCATGAACATGTTGCACAAGCTTGGGAGAGAATGAAATTAATGATACGTAATTGCCCTACTCATGGTTTGAACTTGTGGATGATTATACAAAAAATTATGCGGATTGAATTTTGCTTCTAGAAATCTTTTAGATTGCCATGGGAGGCACTTTTATGGAAATCACCTTAGGAGATGCTACTAAACTCCTAGATAATATTATGGTTAATTATTCTCAATGGCACACCGAAAGATATACTAATAAAAAGTGCATGCGATAGAAGAAATTAATGTTTTGAGTGGAAAGATGGATGAACTTATGAAATTATTTGCTACTAAGAGTGTTTCTTCTGATCCTAATGATGTGCCTTTGTCTACTTTGATTGAGAATAATAATGAATCTATGGATGTGAATTTTGTTGCTAGGAATAGTTTTGGTAACAACGCGTATAGAGGAAACTTTAATCCTAGGCCTTATCCTAGCAATTCCTCTAATAATTATGGAAATTCCTACAACAACTCTTATGGGAATTTTAAGATGCCCTCTCAATTTGAGACTAGTGTTAAAGAGTTTATGAATTCGCAAAAGAATTTTAATACTTTGCTTGAAGAGAAATTACTTAAAGTTGATGAATTGGCTAGGAACGTTGATAGCAATTCTCTTGATGTAGATTATTTAAAGCTTAGATCTATTCCTCCTAAGCATGATATCAATGAGTCTCTCAAAGCCATGATAATTTCCATTGATGAGTGCAAAGAAAGAACCGCTAGGATGCGTGCTACGAAAGATGCCTTTATTAAAGCGTGTTCTTCCAATTTCCATGAAAATAAAGATGAAGATCTAAAAGTTATTGATGTGTCCCCTATTAAATCTTTGTTTTGCAATATGAATCTTGATAATGATGGGACTGAATATGATCCACCTTTACCTAGAAGGCGTTCCAAGAATTCGGAGTTTTTAGATTATTATGCTAAAATTGATAAAAGTGGGATTGAAGAAATCAAAACCCTAGATGTTGCTAAACCCACTATTTTGGATTTCAAGGAATTTAATTATGAAAGTTGCTCTTTGATTGATTGTATTTCGTTGTTACAATCCGTGCTAAATTCTCCTAACGCTTATAGTCAAAATAAAGCATTTACTAAACATATCGTTGATGCCTTGATGCAATCTTATGAAGAAAAACTTGAGTTGGAAGTTTCTATCCCTAGAAAACTTTATGATGAGTGGGAACCAACTATTAAAATTAAGATTAAAGATCATGAATTTTATGCTTTATGTGATTTGGGTGCTAGTGTTTCCACTATTCCCAAAACCTTGTGTGATTTGCCGATTTCCATGATTTTGATGATTACTATCTAAACTTGCACCTTATGGATTCCACTATTAAGAAACCTATGGGAAGAATTAATGATGTTCTTATTTTTGCAAATAGGAATTATGTGCCCGTAGATTTTATCGTTCTTGATATAGATTGCAATCCTTCTTGTCCTATTATTCTTGATAGACCTTTCCTTAGAACGATTGGTGCAATTATTGATATGAAGGAAGGGAATACTAGATTCCAATTTCCATTAAAGAAAGGCATGGAACACTTCCCCAGGAAGAAAATAAAATTACCATATGAATCTATCATGAGAGCCACTTACGGATTGCCTACCAAAGATGGCAATACCTAGATCTATCCTTGCTTTTATGCCTAGCTAAAAAGGCTTTAAAGAAAAGCGCTTGTTGGGAGACAAAACAATATTTTTCCTTGCTGCTTAGTAATAAATAATCCATCTAACTTATGTTTAGATGTGGTTTTATGTTTTAATTAATGTTTGTGCCAAGTTAAACCTATAGGATCTTCTTGGATGATAGTTACTTGATCTTGCTGTAATTTCCAGAAACTTTTGGTTCATGAAAACAATTGTTAAAAATCACCAGAACGTGATAAAATAGTGATTCCAATAGCTTCTGATCTATAAACAAATTTCCTAGGTCTTCCTATTTTTGCTGAATTTTTGGAGTTCCAGAAATTTTCGTTAGTTATAGATTACTACAGACTGTTCTGTTTTTGACAGATTCTGTTTTTCGTATGTTGTTTGCTTATTTTGATGAATCTATGGCTAGTAAAATAGTTTATAAACCATAGAGAAGTTGGAATACAGTAGGTTTAACACCAATATAAATAAAGAATCAGTTCATTACAGTACCTTGAAGTGGTCTTTTGTTTTCTTTCGCTAACGGAGATCACGAGATTTCTGTTGAGTTTTGTGTTGTGAAGTTTTCAAGTTTTGGGTGAAATCTTTTGATGGATTATGGAACAAGGAGTGGCAAGATCCTAAGCCTGGGGATGCCCATGGCACCCCCAAGATAATCTAAGGACACCAAAAATTCAAAGATTGGGGATGCCCCGGAAGGCATCCCCTCTTTCGTCTACTTCCATCGGTAACCTTACTTGGAGCTATATTTTTATTCACCATATGATATGTGTTTTGCTTGGAGCGTCTTGTATGATTTGAGTCTTTGCTTTTTAGTTTGCCACAATCATCCTTGCTGTACACATATTTTGATAGAGCCATACATGATTTGGAATTTGATAGAATACTCTATGTGCTTCACTTATATCTTTTGAGCTATATAGTTTTGCTCTAGTGCTTCACTTATATCTTTTAGAGCACGGTGGTGGATTTGCTTTAAAGAAACTATTGATCTCTCATGCTTCACTTAGATTATTTTGAGAGTCTTTAATAGCATGGTAATTTTCTTAAATAATCTTAATATGCTAGGTATATAAAAATAGTAAAAACTTTCTTATGAGTGTGTTGGATACTAAGAAAAGTTTGATGCTTGATGATTGTTTTGAGATATGGAGGTGATAATATCAAAGTCGTGCTAGTTGAGTAGTTGTGAATTTGAGAAATGCTTGTGTTGAAGTTTGCAAGTCCGTAGCATGCACGTATGGTAAACGTTATGTAACAAATTTGAAACATGAGGTGTTCTTTGATTGTCCTCCTTATGAGTGGCGGTCGGGGACGAGCAATGGTCTTTTCCTACCAATCTATCCCCCTAGGAGCATGCGTGTAGTACTTTGGTTTTTGATGGCTTGTAGACTTTTGCAATAACTATGTGAGTTATTTATGACTAATGTTGAGTCCATGGATTATACGCACTCTCACCCTTCCATCATTGCTAGCCTCTTCGGTATCGTGCATTGCCCTTTCTCACATTGAGAGTTGGTGCAAACTTAGCGGTGCATCCAAACCCCGTGATATGATACGCTCTTTCACACATAAACCTCCTTATATCTTCCTCAAAACAGCCACCATACCTACCTATTATGGCATTTCCATAGCCATTCCGAGATATATTGCCATGCAACTTTCCACCATTCTATTCATCATGACACATTCATCATTGTCATATTGCTTAGCATGATCATGTAGTTGACATAGTATTTGTGGCAAAGCCACCATTCATAATTCTTTCATACATGTCACTTTTGATTCATTGCATATCCCAGTACACCGCTGGAGGTATTCATATAGAGTCATACTTTGTTCTAGTATCGAGTTGTAATCATTGAGTTGTAAATAAATAGAAGTGTGATGATCATCATTTTCTAGAGCATTGTCCCATGTGAGGTTATCAAAAATAAAAGAGGCCAAAGAAGCCAAAAAAAGAGGACAAAGAAGCCCACAAAAACAAATTGAGAGAAAAAGAGAGAAGGGACAATGTTACTATCCTTTGCCACACTTGTGCTTCAAAGTAGCACCATAATCATCATGATAGAGAGTCTCTTGTTTTGTCACTTTCATATACTAGTGGGAATTTTTCATTATAGAACTTGGCTTGCATATTCCAACAATGGGCCTCCTCAAGTGCCCTAGGTCTTCGTGAGCAAGCAAGTTGGATGCACACCCACTTAGTTTATTTTGTTGAGCTTTCATCCATTTATAGCTCTAGTGCATCCGTTGCATGGCAATGCCTACTCCTTGCATTAACATCAATCGATGGGCTTCTCCATAGCCCATTGATTAGCCTCGTTGATGTGAGATCTTCTCCTTTTTTGTCTTCTCCACATAACCCCCATCATCATATTCTATTCCACCCATAGTGCTATGTCCATGGCTCGCGCTCATATATTGCGTGAAAGTTTATAGGTTTGAGATTACTAAAGTATGAAACAATTGCTTGGCTTGTCATCGGGGTTGTGCATGATGAGAACATTCTTATGTGACGAAAATGGAGCATGACTAAACTATATGATTTTGTAGGGATGAACTTTCTTTGGCCATGTTATTTTGAGAAGACATAATTGCTTAGTTAGTATGCTTGAAGTATTATTATTTTTATGTCAATATAAACTTTTGTCTTGAATCTTTCGTATCTGAATATTCATACCACAATTAAGAAGAATTACATTGAAATTATGCCAAGTAGCCCGCATCAAAAATTGTTTTTTATCATTTACCTACTCGAGGACGAGCAGGAATTAAGCTTGGGGATGCACGATCGTCGCCAACGTATCTATAATTTTTGATTGCTACATGCTATATTATCTATTGTTTTGGACTATATTGGGCTTTATTTTTCACTTTTATATTATTTTTGGGACTAACCTATTAACCGGAGGTCCAGCCCAGAATTGCCGTTTTTTGCGTATTTCAGAGTTTCGAAGAAACGGAATACCAAACGGAGTCCAAACGGAATGAAACCTTCGGGAACGTGATTTTCTCACCGAATATGACCCAGGAGACTTGGACCCTACGCCAAGGAAGCTTCGAGGTGGGCACGAGGTAGGGGGGCGCGCCCTCCCCCCCCCCCCCAGGCGCGCCCCCCACCCTCGTGGGGCCCACCTTGCTCCACCGACATACTTCTTCCTCCTATATATACCTACGTACTCCCAAACGATCAGATATGGAGCTAAAAACCTAATTCCACCGCCGCAACTTTCTGTACCCACGAGATTCCATCTTGGGGCTGTTTGAGCTCACTTGGGAGGGGCATCCACCACGGAGGGCTTCTACATCATCACCATAGCCCTTCCGATGAAGTGTGAGTAGTTTACTTTAGACCTTGGTCCATAGTTATTAGCTAGATGGCTTCTTCTCTCTTTTTGGATCTCAATACAATGTTCTCCCCCTCTCTCGTGGAGATCTATTCGAGGTACTCTTCTTTTGCGGTGTGTTTGTTGAGATCGATGAAGTGTGGGTTTATGATCAGGATTATCTATGAACCATATTTGAATCTTCTCTGAATTTTTTTATGTATGATTGGTTATCTTTGCAAGTCTCTTGAATTATCAGTTTGGTTTGGCCTACTAGATTGGTTTTTCTTGCAATGGGAGAAGTGCTTAGCTTTGGGTTCAATCTTGCGGTGTCCTTTCGATGTG
Source organism: Aegilops bicornis (assembly GCA_021605145.1). Taxonomy (NCBI): domain Eukaryota; kingdom Viridiplantae; phylum Streptophyta; class Magnoliopsida; order Poales; family Poaceae; genus Aegilops; species Aegilops bicornis. The sequence continues at coordinate 490,758,416 of CM038673.1, forward strand.
ATGGGGCAGCAAGGCACGTATTGTATTGTTGCCATCGAGGATAACAAGATGGTTTTTTCTATCATATTGCATGAATTTATCCCTCTACATCATGTCATCTTGCTTAAGGCGTTACTCTGTTTTCTTGAACTTAATACTCTAGATGCATGCTGGATAGCGGTAGATGAGTGGAGTAATAGTAGTAGATGCGAGGAGTCGGTCTACTTGTCTCGGACGTGATGCCCATATACATGATCATACCTAGATATTCTCATAACTATGCTAAATTACATCAATTGCTCAACAGTAATTTGTTCACCCACCGTAAAATACTTATGCTCTTGAGAGAAGCCACTAGTGAAATCTATGGCCCCCGGGTCTATTCTCATCATATTAATCTTCCATCACTTTATTATTGCTTTGCTTTTTACTTTACCTTTTATTTTACTTTGCATCTTTATACCCAAAAATACCAAAAATATTATCTATCATATCTATCAGATCTCACTCTCGTAAGTGACCGTGAAGGGATTGACAATCCCTATTCGCGTTGGTTGCGAGGAGTTATTTGCTTTGTGTAGGTACGAGGAACTCGCGTGTAGCCTCCTACTAGATTGATACCTTGGTTCTCAAAAACTGAGGGAAATACTTACGGTACTGTGTTGCATCACCTTTCCTCTTCAAGGAAATCCAACGCAAGCTCAAGAGGTAGCAGTACACCTTCTACCACAGATCCGAAGGCAAGATCTTTGTTGCCAAGAATGGAAACTTTCTAGAGAAGGAGTTTATCTCGAAAGAAGTAAGTGGGAGTAAAGTAGAACTTGATGAGGTAATTGTACCTTCTCTCGAGTTGGAAAGTAGCTCATCACAGAAACCGTTCCCGTGATGCCCACACCAACTAGAGAAGAAGCTAATGATGATGATCATGAAACTTCGGATCAAGTTACTACTGAACCTCGTAGGTCAAGCGAACGCGTTCCGCACTGAGTGAATGCGGTAATCCTGTTTTGGAAGTCATGTTACTAAACCATGACGAACCTATGAACTATGAAGAAGCTATGATGAGCCCAGATTCCGATAAATGGCTTGAGGCCATGAAATCGGAGATATCATCCATGCATGAGAACAAAGTATGGACTTTGGTGGATTTGTCCGATGATCGGCAAGCCATTAAGAATAAATGGATCTTCAAGACGAAGACGGACGATGATGGTAGTGTTACTATCTACATAGCTCGAATTGTCGCAAAAGGTTTTCGACAAGTTCAAGGTGTTGACTACGATGAGTTTTTGTCACTCTTATCGATGCTTAAGTCTATCCGAATCATGTTAGCAATTGCCGCATTTTATGAAATCTGGCAAATGGATGTCAAAACTGCATTCCTTAATGGATTGATTAAAGAAAAGTTGTATATGATGCAACCAGAAGGTTTGGTCGATCCTAAAGGTGCTAACAAAGTGTGCAAGCTCCAGCGATCCATCTATGGACTAGTGCAAGCATCTTGGAGTGGGAATATACGCTTTGATGAGTTGATCAAAGGATTTAGTTTTATCTGAGACTTTCGGGCTTTGTATTTACAAGAAAGTGAGTGGGAGCACTACAACATTTCTGATAAGTATATGTGAATGACATATTGTTGATCGGAAATGATGTAGAATTTTCTGGAAAGCATAAAGGAGTGTTTGAAAGGAATACCTTGTGTGCTATCAAACGTCACAACATAACTGGGTGCTTATAAAGATACTCTACAGGTATCTCCGAAGGTGTTTGTTGGGTTGGCATAGATCGAGATTAGGATTTGTCACTACGAGTATCGGAGAGGTATCTCTGGGCCCTCTCGGTAATGCACATCATAAGAAGCCTTGCAAGCAATGTGACTAATGAGTTAGTTGCGGGATGATGTATTACGTAACGAGTAAAGAGACTTGACGGTAACAAGATTGAACTAGGTATGAAGATACCCATGATTGAATCTCGGGCAAGTAACATGTCGATGACAAAGGGAATAACGTATGTTGTCATTACAGTACGACCGATAAAGATCTTCGTAGAATATGAAGGAGACAATATGGGCATCTAGGTTCCGCTATTGGTTATTGACTGGAGAGGTGTCTACATAGTTCTCGAACCCGTAGGATCCGCATGCTTAACTTTCGATGACGATATTGTATTGTATGAGTTATGTGATTTGGTGACCGAATGTTGTTTGGAGTCCTAGTTGAGATCACGGAAATGACGAGGAGTCTTGAAATGGTCAAGAGGTAAAGATTGATATATAGGACGATGATATTCAGACACCAAAAGTGTTCGAGGGGTACCGGGTACGTATCGGGTCACCGAAAGGGGTTCCGGGCACCCCCGGCAAACTATATGGGCCTAATTGGCCAAGAGAGGAAGCATGACAGCCAGGGGCTGCGCCCCCCTCCCCACCATCATATGGGCCACACCAGGGGAGAAAGGAAAGGGGGAAGACAGAAAGGAAGGGGAGGGATTCGGCCTCCCCCTTCCTTCCCTCCTCCCTCCTATTTCCTTTCCCCTCCGGTGTATATGGTAAGGGGGGCCGAATTGGACAAGGCCCCCAAGTAGGATTCCTCCTACTTAGAGTGCCCCATGGCTGTCCCCCCTCCCACCTATATATACGTGGGGAGGTGGCGCTTACAACACACACCAACAATTGTTAGCCATGTGCGGCGCCCCCCTCCATAGTTTACGCCTCTGGTTATATTCTCGTAGTGCTTAGGCGAAGCCCTACGCGGATTACTTCACCATCACCGTCACCACGCCGTCGTGCTGACAGGACTCATCTTATTCGACACCTTTGCTGGATCAAGAGTTCGAGGGACGTCATCGAAATTTGAGCGATATGCGAGAACTTCGGAGGTGTCGTGCGTTGATGCTTGATCGGTCGGAACGAGAAGAAGTTCGACTACATCAACCGCATTAACAAACGCTTCCGCTTTCGGTCTACAAGGGTACGTGGACACTCTCTCCCCCTTTCGTTGTTATGCATCTCCTAGATAGATCTTGCATGAGCGTAGGAAAGTTTTTGAAATTGCATGCTACGTTTTCCAACAATTTTGAAAGAACTGCATATTTTAACACTCAATTCTTGCCCTAGTCTAATTTACAATCCCCTAATTCCAATGCCGTCTACATTACAACCCCCAACCAGCACCCTTAATTTTGTTAGCAAGCCATGTCAGCAAAAAAAATCAGAAATTATAAAAGAAAATGTTAAAATAAAAAATTCTGGAAAAATAAAAAAATCATAAAAAATATATTTAAAAAATATATAAACAATTAAATAATGTGTAAAATAAATAAACAATACTAAGGGTGCTGGTTGAACAAATTCTGTAAAATCAAGAAAACAATAGTAAGCATCTGAAAATGTTTTTGTATTTTTTTATTTTCCAGAATTTTGAATGATTTTTTGTAGAAATTTCTAAGAACCGATCCCAGTTTTTATTTTCTAGATTTTTCAGAATTTAAATTAAGTCAGACCACAGCCCCAAACTTTTTTCCCGAACTTGTGCCTTTTCCCTTTTTTACAGAAATATTATATTATTAAAAATATATTTGATTTCATTTGACTTTTATTTTTATTTCTGGATTTTCCCTATAATTTTTCAATTTTTTTGCTGACCGGATGGAGTCAAAACCGGTCAACAGAGAGGGGAAGGTTGAATCCTGGCCGGTCTTAAGAGTTTGGGGTTGTAATATGACGTTATTGGTGTTTTATTAACATAGTACAATTGAACTCGCTCACATACACGCGCATACACTCATCCCTATGAATGTGCGTGCACCCTTTCCCTATGAGCATCTCCGAGAGACTGAGCCGGCACATCCTCTTAAGATTGACAAAATCGCCACAGATGTCTTTATAGTCGACTGGAACATCTCCTCCATTGAACGCACATCACTGCAAGTTCTGAAATAAATTCAGAAAAATGCGAGTACCAATGTCAAGTCTAGGGCTTGAGCTCTTGTGGGCTGGGTATACCATTGTCATCTTAACCATCCAACTATAGGTTGGTTCGCGAGACGTTATTGGAGTTGAGAGTTGTAAATTAAACTAGGGCAAGAGTTGAGAGCGAAATATGCACGTCTCTCTTTCATTTTCTACAATGATCTCTAGTAACCAGACAAGCAACAGTGTGTCTCATTTAAGTAAGTTTTTGTGCGTATATACAGTATGTTTATATTAAAAACAATTAGCATGTGCTAATTGTTTTCATTTGCAAGAGAGAAGAAGATTCCATGTGAAAACAGTTTGGAACAAGAATCGCCTTCCGGAGCACAGCTGGGCACTATACCATAATGTAGTATTCCTTCCGTAAATTAATATAAAAACGTTTAGATTACTAAAGTAGTGATCTAAACGATCTTACATTAATTTACAGAGGGAGTATTAATTAGTCAGTTGCGGCAGCGGCATCTTCTTGATCATCTTAGCTCACCCTAATCAAGCTTGACGTAATCCTAACACCCACTCCTTTGATCAATCAAGCCCTTAAATCTTAATCAAAACCGCGTGCCACGTGCTGGCCCTTGAGCCAATGAAAATGCGGAGTCTGTTGTATAACCACACACTTAACTCGGCCGGTACAGCGAAGGCCAATCTAATAAACTGTTTGCAAATACTCCTACCAGGAGCACTCTACTGGCAATGTCCGTATGTACACACCAGTTTTCCTCACAAATAAATGCCAATACAGTACCTGAACGAGATACGATGCCTGTTCTGAAACTATGTGTACAGTAGTTTGTAAATTGATTTGTACCAAGATTGCCCCATGTGACAGTGACCACCTCAACAATCTGGACCATCTTTGCGGTGGTAGTGGTTAGATTGAGACCAATGTCAATCTGGAGGCAAAGCAGTTGTGCTGAATGAACATGGAGCAAAAGCTGGAACACATGGAGCGTGGGAGTTTTTCAGGCTGGCAAAGACCGAATGATGAATGGTCCAACATTAAGATAGTAGTAGCACTGTATCAATCACCCTCTACTGCGTCCTCTCTTTTCTACCACCACCTCTAAAACGCTCCCCCTCTCCCACTCCAAGAAAAGATCATGTCATGTGCACACACAGGTAAAGATTAAAGAGCAAGCCATGGCTGACGCCGACCACTACTACCAGGCACTAGGTGTAGTATACGACTAATAGTAAATTAACTAGAACTATCACATGTACAAAAGCTGGGAAGAAGCGCGGTTAAAACACCAAAAGCAAAAGCGATTAGGAAGGGAAAGAAGAACATCTCGGCGCCCGTCTGCCGATGCATCCGAGCACGTGAGCTCCGTCATGGCAGAGCATAAACAAGCATCGCCCATCACTCCGTCCACAGGCACCAAGAGATGAGATTCCCGGCCAACAACGCTTGCACCACCATTGCCCACTGTCATGCAACGAAGTCGCCTCTCCTCCTTAATACTCCCTCCTTTCCTAAATAATTGTTTTTCTAGAGATTTCAACAAGTGACTACTGAAGAAACGAAATGAATCTACACTCTAAAATACGCTCTACATACATCCAGGTATGTTGTAGAAATTCCATTTAAGATGCCAGAGAAAGACAATTATTTGGTGAAAACGAAAGAATACTACTGTAGTACCTGCTGCAAGAAGAGGTTAAGAGATCGGTTTCTTTTAATCTGCTAAAAATGTAATCCAATGCAGCAGATTATATCAGTATACTACTACGTTTCAGAGACGACTATACTGCTCATCTGCTGTACTGTTCCTTTCATAACACACTAGCGGTAGTAGTCCAAATGCGAGCGTTATGATGTCCTGACCGGCCGGGAGGACTTTTGGACCAGGGCACGATGGCGTCGCTTGGCCCCAACACTGTTGGGGCGCGCGCGCGCGCTTACTTTGCCGGAAAGCAACGATGGCCATGGCGTCCCTCGAGACGGAGCACGACAACCAGAGCGGAGAGGGAGGGATAGGATTGACCCTGCTTCCAGTTCCACCCTGGTTTTCCTACTCCCAACTGGGAAATGGATGACACTGCCGTCCGTTTCCTTATTAAACGAGCACTTGTGTGTGTTGTGTGGACATACTAGTACTCTACTGTACTACTACTAGACTAGAAGCTCTTATTAACTTGTACGACCACTATCAGATTAATGCAGAAACAACATTTGGTTTTGGTGGGTCCTGTCATCTGTGACAGCGTGGTTAGAAGCAAGGATGGACATCCCCGTGATTAGATTCCTTGTTTAGTTAGCCGTTGTTGGTCGACTGATCTGGTGGTGACAGACAAAATGCTACCGTAGAACATTGACATGACAGTGGGGTGATCAACTGACAAAAACAACTAGTGCGACGAACTGTATTTGTTACTGCCATTGTGTGGCACTGAAGCAAGGAATGTGGATGAACTTGTGTTATTTTTTACCTGCGGTGGGGCTTAGAACGGCAGGCTTTTGGAGGTGGAGGAGGAGGTGAGCGCCTTGAGGCCGTCCGGCGGCGCCAGGTCCTGCGGGAGCCGCGCGCGCCGCACGATCCGCCGCATGTTGCTCTGCAGGCTCTGCTGCACCAGCTGCCGCACGGCGCGCTTCTCGTTGCTCATGCAGCAGGCCTCCGCATCCGCCTCCTCCTCCTCCTCCTCCCGGCGCCGCCCTCCGCCGCCGCCGCGCTCCTGCGGCGCCGACACCGTCGCCACGACGCCGGACGCGTCGGCCACCTGCTTGCCCTTGTCGGCGCGCAGGATCTCCAGGATCCTCGACGCGCGCTTCTGCGCCAGCGCCGTGCCCACCAGCGTCAGCTCCAGCAGCGCCGACGTGGCGCCGGCCTCCGCCATGGCCGCGCGGTCGCCGTAGCTCCGGTGCGCCAGCACCATCAGCACGTACGCGGCCTTCTCCTGGCACCCGGCGTCGTCGGACCAGTTGAGCACGTCCACGAGCACCGGCACCGCGTCCGGGGCGCGGCTCACCGCGCGCCGGCCCTCGGGGCAGGCGGCCACGACGTTGCAGAGCGCGGCGAGGGCGCGGTCCGACGCCGACATGTCCCCGATGGCCGCGATCAGCGACGGCGCGAGCCCCGCGGAGAGCAGGTGCGGCGCGTTCGCCGGCGCGATGGAGAGGTTGAGCAGCGCGCGCAGGGCGTCGTGCCGGACCTGCTCGGTGGCCGCGGCCTCGAACGCGCGCACGAGGAAGGGCGCGGCCCCGGAGGCGCCGATGATGGGCTTGTTCGCGTCCAGCGCGCTGAGGCAGAGGAAGTTGGCGACGAGCGCCCCCGTCAGCGCGCCGCACGCGCCCTCGGCAATGCGGAGCATCTTGTGCACGGCGCCGGCCTGGACGATCGCGGCCTTGTTGCTGCGAATCAAACCAAACAATTCCCACAGAATCAGAACCCGAGCACCCCAGATCTGATCAACAAGAAACAGAGGAGCGCGTGGCGGAACAGAAAACTCACGTGTCATTGCCGATCCCCATGTTGAGGAGCGCGTACAGCGCGGCGGCCAGCAGCTCCTCGCCGCCTCCACCCTGGTCGAGCATGGCGACGAGCGGCGGGATGGCGCCGAGCATCGCGAGCATCTCCCTGGCCATGGCGTCGTCCTTGGCCTTCCTCCGCACGACCGTGGCCGCCTCGACGCGCCACGAGACGCCGCCGGCAACGTCGCCCTCTCCATCCTGAAGGGCGGCGACCACGACCTTGAGCTCCTCCAGCGCCGCCGACTTCCTGGCGGCCGCGTCAGCCTCGCCCTCGTCGTCGCCGCACTCGGACGGCTCCGCCCTGAGCAGCTCCGCGAGGCGGTCGGACCGCGGCCTCGGCTGCGACTGCGCGCGCGGCTGGGGCGACCGGAAGGACGTCCGGCCGCGACAAGAACCGCCGCCGCCGCCGCACGTCAGCACCTCAAGAAGCTTCCTCCGCATGGTGGCGGCCGAGAAGACCGGCCAGAGCCGGAAGCCACCCGCATCGGCGTGCACGCACCTGACCACCATCGCTCCTTCCCCTACCGCGGCTTCGACGGCCGCAAGTCACATTGGCAGGAGGAGGGAGGGGGACACTTGGCGAGGGAGAGGCGCTTCGGTAATGGCGTGCAGAGGAAGCCGTGGCGCGGCGCGGCGTAGTAACAGAGAGGGTTTATACTCCGTCCGTGTGAGAGGCAGAGTGGTCACCGAGGACTGACAGGGTGGGCCCACGCGGCCAGGATAAAAAAATGGAGGGAACAATTAAAAACCGGACGCCATCAATGCTGGATTTACAGTTGGATTTCGCAGTGGAGGGCCAATCGAGGAGGCGACTAAAAAATGCGGCACCAGGTCATTTGCAGACGAATCGATCTGCGAGCGAGTTAAAAGTATTTGAGCAGGCTTGGTTTGCAGGATGGTGGAGCAAATCTGGGAGTTTATCTCTGTTACTCCAAAAGTTCGACAGCAGTACAAATCTGGGATCTATCGTGGCTCATTTACAGTCTAGGAGTAGTTGCGGAAAGAGTGATGAGGCGTAGTTACTGTGTGCATGCAGTGCCACTTGCTTGACACGCCGCCGCGCACCCATGTCTGCATTGACGCAGCACAAGATTTTGTAGCTCCGCCGACAGAGAAGTCCAAGATACTCCTACTACCAGTCTACTCCCGCTGATTGGCTCTTGTCGGTATCATACGCCCTGATGATACGACCGTATCAGGCGCATTTGCTGATGGGTATTAATATGCGGATTGCAATTCTAGCACGCAGTATGATCAATACTACGTCTATCACGCATGATTTATACATCTATCAGACGCATTTGCTGATGAGTATATACCATGTGCAGCGGTGCAGCGTCTACCACAATTAACTTAATTTTCACTTTGTTTACTAAATATTCCCTCTGATTCATAATAAATGTGGTGATAACGAAAGTATGCTTCTAATCTCGAGCTCAAATGCTCATGTTATGAACAATAAAATCAAATTTGTTTCAAAAAAATGATTTTTCGGCAAACTTTAAGAAATGTTTGAAGTGCATGCAATTTTTCATCACGAAATCACATTAGAGATAGCCGTGGCAAAAAAAACAGTGCTCGAAATGCGTTTGAAAGTAACATTTTCATAGCGTCGATATTGTTTTTTTTACCATGCCTTGCACGGATGTGATTTCGTGATGAATTTTTACGTGCACTTAAAACATTCTTTAAAGCTTGCCACATAAAATTTTCAGAATTTTTTATTTTATTTCTATTTTTTAAAATTTACAGTTCATGCAGGAGCATTTGAGCTCGAGTTTAGAAACTCGGCATCCTAGTGATAACACTTATTATGGATTGGAGTGGGTATTCTGATTCAAATATGCATTAAATTGTTGTGTGCAATGATTAAATAAAATGACAACAATGTTAGAATTAATGGGCTTGGCCCATGTGCATATAAAAAATTTCTAAGTAAATCTCAAAGGCCCATGTATAAATGAAAGATGTCGAGGTCCGATATTTAGTCTCATGGTGCTGGGGGAGGTGGTGTGAGACGAACTCATATAGTGGAGCCTTCCGACTCCACTAAGTGATTGGTACGAGCAGAGAAAGAGAACCCCACACGCCCGAGCCCGCCTCGCCTCGTCTCGCTGAGCACAGGCTTGGGGAAAAGGGCACGGACGTGCACATGCGTGTGAACGGTTCGTGGCCTTGCAGGAGCACAACTTTCCTTTTGATGTTTTATTGTTGGTTTATTGACAAATAAGATTTGGAGTTAAAACATGACCAATAAGTTTTCAAGTAGGAAACCTAGTAGGTTTGGATCATAAAACACGACATGAGACCGAGTGGTTTCTCCTACATATATGATTTACCGGACACGACCAAATATACATCGAAATTGAGTTCGTTTTTTACCTCGCCTTGCTATTTGTGTCGCCATTGTAGTCTTCTCCATCCCAAATGTCGGTGTGCATCGCCGAGCGGGAGAGCGTGTGTCGGGAATCTTTCGCTCTTGTGATCCTGCATCGGGAGACAATGAATTAGGTTTCTGGAAAGCGCTAAGTGTGACTGGTTACGTTCATCACCATGCGTCGTCTTCCTTCCAAGTCGGGCGTTGTCGTGCACCGTCGTCTCTGCTGCTGTCTGCTTCGACCGGTCTTCGCTAAATCGTCATCAACAACATCGCCTCTGCAGCCGCCACTATTACTTCATCTACAAACGATCAGCTTGTGCATCGTAATATGATCCAATCTCTAATTATGATTGTTGTTACATGTGTAATGTTGTTGATCATGTTGTTTATTGCATCTACTATGTTTGACATATACATGCTAATTGTTGCTTTAATCATAATTTAAATTATAGAATTAATCATGAAACCCAACAACCAGTGCATGTGACTATCCATGCTTATTTTTTGAGAATGTGTTGCACATACATGCGCTGCGGTTAGTATAGATTAATGCATCAATAAGCATGTTTTAGAAAAACAAGCGCGCTAATTGGGTGTGTACTTTGCAAACTACAAAATCTACTTGACCCATCTAACTTGATTGAAGAGATTATTTTTAGTTGGACACTTTAGAGCAAGTACAATAAGGTGATGTAAGCGGGTTATAAGGGTTAAGTATTGATTGCTAATGTTGTGTTTGGTTACAAAGTATTTCAAGAATACTATATTTTTTTAAAATATGGTTTTAAATACTTTGAGGTGTTTGGGTGTAATAAAAATTCTAGTATTATAAACTACAGTATCCACAAAACTATAGTATTATTGCAGTATAAAAAAAGGATGGGACCTCTTTTTTAAAAACTGAGAAACGCAACAAAGGCTTTGTCTACTGGTGGCCTATTGCAACGTTATGTGCTTTTGATTTCCAAACATACCACTGTTTCTGCAGTACTTAGAAAGACTGTTGGTTTCATAAACTACAGTATTCATTGTGGTCGCTATAAAAAATCGTAGTATCAAAATACTAAGGTTTGAATACGTCATTTGCTTCCAAACAGAGCCTAAGTTGTAAGAGATATAAGAGGAGAGAGAAGAGAAGCGGATTGTAAATTAAGAGCTATATATATAGCACGGACCTTTATGAGAGTGCGAGGTGAGCAATGATCTTTTTAATAGTTTCATCATTTTTCTTACTCAGATTTATCTGAAGTCAAATTTTGTATCAGGTGCATTTGCTGATGGGTATTGTTACACGGATGGCAAATTCTAGCAGGCATGGTTAATACTTATAATGTGACAGTGCATACTATGTGCTTTTTCTTTGCGGGTGGCATACTATGCGCGTGTCCTTTTGGCCTGCCTGTCGATTGGCGATGGCGTTCGTTGAGCCTAGCTCGGTGCCAAAACTGCAAGGGTACATGCCAGGAGAGCAAAAGAGTTGAGCTAGTACAAAAGTTGGCCGGGAGAGCAAAATGTTGAGCATTTTGGTGCAGTTGCTGGAATAGAAACACCGCTGATCAGTCAAAGGACAGAAACCCATAACATAGACGTACATGCACGTTCGTTCTGTTGGCGAGCTTGTGAACATTGCAGGAATAGCTGGCCTGAACTGGACTGCGGCACCAAGGAGGGAGCAGACCGCTGGGCTTGTGTTGAACGGCTCAGGGAAAGAGATCTCAAAAGGCCTGCTTACACCGACAAATTTGCTCGTGCTTTGAGGCTCAGATGGCTTTGGTTTGAATGAAAAGAGCCGTCCAAGCTCTGGGTCAGCCTGGGCAACCCTTGCACCGAGGAGGACTGTGATTTTTTCTACGCCTCCACTTCCATCATCGTGGGCAATGGGGCCAAAACGTCTTTTTGGGACTCCCCCTGGCTGCTTGGCCGCAAGCCGAAGGACATTGCACTTCTCGTCTTTGAGGCCTCGAGGAGAAAGAACTGAAAGGTGCGAGAGGCTATTACAGAGAATGCTTGGATGCTTACGATCAGACGAGACATTACCATCACTGGCCAGCATGTGCAGGAATTTTTCACCCTCTGGCTGCTCATCCATGACATACACCTCGACATCCACTCTGAGGATGACATCATTTGGAAGCACTCTTCGGATGGCTCATATTCGGCCACTTGCGCATACAAGGCACAATTTACGGGTTTGGCGCTTTCCCCATGGACTCCATGGTGCGGAAAATGTGGGCGCCCCAAAGGTCAAATTCTTCTCTTGGCTGGCCTTACAAGATTGGATTTGGACCGCCCGACGAGGCTAGAGCGACGTGGCTGGGACAAGCTGCGGTCTTTTCCCGCTCTGTAAGCGAGTGCAGGAGTCGAGGCGTCCACCTATTCGCCAAATGCCGCTTCACCTTGAGGCTTTGGCGGATGCTCATTGACAAGTATGGGCTTGCGCATCTGGACCCTTGGTGGCACCTTGAGGATTCCCTCCTCTCTTGGTGGGACAAGCGCATCAATTCGAGCATTCCGGATCGTCGAGCCATGGCCTCCCTTACCATGCTCGTATCCTGGACAATTTGGAACGAAAGGAAAGCTAGAGTCTTCCGCCACAAAGAGACGCCACCGCCAATCCTTCTCAAGCTTATTGTAGATGAGGCCAACCTATGGGTTACTGCAGGGGCTAAACAAATAGGGAAAATTGTATCGCGCGAGTAATTGTCATGCCGTACTCCGGCCTTGTGTAACTCTACAAAACTCTATTCTCCTCTACTTTAATAGATGAGGCAAAATTTTTGCCTCTGTTTTAGAAAAAAAACAAGGCGTGCTTACGTCCTTGCCGGATGTCGTGCTCCTCGGAGAGTCCAGAAGGTCTCCCACACCGTTTTCTGTCTCCCTTCTACGTTCGCAATCGGAGTTGACAAAGTTTTTTTTTTACTTTTTTGCGAATATGAGTTGACAAAGATTAGTGAACTTTTGTCAAGATTTCAGCCGAAAATTACCGTAGCGTAAGATCGAGTTTGCACCGAAGTCGTTTATTTTTTAGCTGAACTTTTTTTTCGAGGGTACACCAAAGGTGTATCATAGCTTTATAGAAAAGAAAAACATATGTACAAGACTTTTCACATAGATCGAGTTTGCACTGAAGTCGTTTATTTTTTGGCTGAACTTTCCACATAGTACCAATTTTATCCATTCTCATGCAGTCGTAACGCGGTCAACGAGGACCCATTCCAAAAGAGTGACCAACACCTGTGTGCATAGGAGTACGGGCCAGGAGGCAGTGCACGGATACCAAAACCTGACCATGGCATCTCTGTTTATGCTCTCGACATTCGGAGGTACTCGTCTCATGAATCAGCGGTTATGTCATATGTAAGCATTCACGGTGCGACCGTGCACTTTTGATAACCAGAAAACCAATCATTCCCATGAATTCATTCTTCAAGATGAAGTAATCATCAAATGACCGGGCGCCATGATAGAGACTGTAGAAGTGCATTCTCTAGCCAATGCAACCAAAAGACCGATTTGATGGAAGAGACTATGAAGCACATTATACGTCAACACTCCCCCTCATGTGTGGCTCCCTTAGGCCTAAACGTGGACCGAAAGTGGGCTGTAATTTAATTGCGCCAGCCGGGTCTTGAACTCAAGACCTCTTGGCTCCGATACCATGTAGACGTGCATGCTCTAGCCAATGCAACCAAAAGACCGATCTGATGGAAGAGACTATGCAGCACATTATACGTCAACAGAGACAATCAAAGACATTTTTGTGCATCAGAAAGTGCTGGTAAAAATTGTCAGCGAAGAGGGCTTCGGGGGCGAAGTAGTCATCCACCAACGTCAAATCACCGCGCGCCCGATTGCGGTTGAGCACTTGATGACCCTTGATCGATCTCTTGAAATTGAGAACATGCTCCTCCACCTGCTCCGCGTCTGCAAGCACCGCCAACATCATTGCCGTCTCATCCATGCAGTCCTCCTCGTCGGACGAGCCTGATCTCAACATAGTGCTCGTATATGTACTTCATATCCGAATCCATTGCTTCGAAGAAGAAGGAACAAAAAAAATTAGCTCGGGCAATCCACAGAACACTTGCCAGGCATGGTGAGCAGCGTAGGAGCGGATGGTACCTGAGCGGCGTACGGAGGAAAGGTTCGTCCCAGCGGCGGAGGAAAACGGTGTGGGGCCCGAGTGTACCGTTGGATATGACGGACTCGTCGAGTTCCGGCAGGGGTGCGGCGTAGCGCGGCGGCCAGGGTCGTGGAGCGGCAGCGAAGGCAAGAGAGAAAATGGGAGGACGGAGGCGCGGGGTCCGGGAGGGATTTTTGGTGTACCGGGAGTGTTGGAGTCTTGCGTGGCTGCTGGCCGGACTGCCGCAAAGCCCCCCTCCCCCCGCTTTGTCTCGGGTTTGTCGGTAAAAGTACGCCTGGACCGCTCGGCGGACTGACCGCGTTATATGGCACAACACGTCCAGATCGTACTGTCCAGGCAGTTACGGGCGGTTTGAGGGTACGCTTTGAAGATGCCTTAAGTATTAATTCCCAAATGATATTGCTACATGTGTGGCATGAAGTAATACCGTTCCGATGTTTTTTAAACTAAAATTGCCGTAAAGAAACAAATACCAAAAAAACTGAAATTTGTCATCCAAACAGAAAGTCGTCATGCTTCACAATTAAAGTTGTCATCCTCAGGTAACTAAACTTGTCATCAGAAAACGTCAAGGCAGAATTCCTTCGGCCCACATGTATAGCACTTATCAGGGTCCTAATTTTTTGCTGAGTTGAAAGAAAAAGAAGACGAGAGAGAAGAGAAGTGTGTTATAGATTAAGAGCTATATGTAGCATAGGCTTTGGAAAACTTTGCCAGGGTGCGAGAAGAACCATGTGTTGATAAAATTACTTCATGTGTTGATAAAATTACTCCTTTGTCCTCCCTAAGGCCTCCTTTAGTTCATAGAGTAGAAATATTATAGGAATAGAAAATTTGTAGGAAATAAGATGGCATGCACATCAAATCCTATGAATAGTAATAGGAAAAGAGATGTCCTTTGGTTCACATCATAAGAATTTTTCTATTAAGTCTAGGCTAATGTTTATTTTTCTATGAATTGTGAAGGATAGGAAGAATTCCTTCATAGGAATAGGAATCCATTCTACAAACCGAAGGACTCCAAAAGAATTTTTCCTACAAAAATCCTATTCTATAGAATTCCTCCAAAAATCCTCCAAACCAAACGAGGCCGAATATTTTTTTTAGGGGATCCCTGTATTTTTTTACTCCGTGTATAAGATTATTTTGTATTAGGTGCGTTTGCTGATGGGTATTGTTATACGGGTCGCAAATTCTAGCACGCATGGGGTAATTCTATGTGCTTGTATTATGCGTATGTCATAGTGGCATGCATGTCGTGGGCGATGGCGTTCGTTGAGCCTAGCCCGGTGCCAAAACTGCAGGGGTACATGCCAGGAGAGAAAATATGACAGATGGACACAGAAGTTGCCAGAAGAGCAAAAAAGTTCAGCTGGTACAAAAGTTGGCAGGAAGAGCAAAAGGTTGAGCATTTTGGTGCAGTTGCTGGAATAGAAACACTGCTGATCAGTCAAAGGACAGAAGCCCATAACACAGACGTACATGCACGTTCGTTCTGCTGGCGAGCTTGTGAATGTTGCTGGAATCACTAAAATTAACCAACCGAAACGCTGAGTAGCTGGCCTGAACTGGACTGCGGCACCAAGGAGGGAGCAGCGCAGACCGCTGGGCATGTGTTGAACAGCTCAGGGAAAGAGATCTCACGGGGCGTGCGTACGTCCTTGCCGGATGCCGCGCTCCTCGGAGAGTCCAGAAGCTCGTGCCGACCAAGCACGACGCCCAGGATCTGAGCTTATGATGAATTCAAGCTTTTCTTTTCTTTTCTTTTTTTTGAAAGAGAGGCAAAAGATTTGCCTCATCTCATTTAATAAGAAGAGAAGAAACAAAGTCTTGATGTGACTACATGACCACGGAGGTTAAATAAAGAATGAGGGATCATTCTCCCAGTAAAATGTTACCCAATAACCTTGCGCCTGCAAGTAACCATAATTTACCGTCGCTTAAGATCGACTTTCATGGTTCGTGAATAAATTGCCTTGTGATTATTTTATAATCTGTCATGGACACTAGCCAAACGATAGGCGAAAGTTGACTAAAACAGCACTAAAATACAAAGGGAATGGCTAGGAGCTGGTCACTCAAATTTCTCTTTTGGTCAGTCAATTTTGCCCGGATCAATCTGAATCATTAGATAAAAAAACGAACGTTCTAGATTACGTCTTTTCCCTCCAACAATTTCCTTCCTGGAAAACAGATCGTAGCCGCCAGTGTTCTTCTTTCTCCCGCCGCTTGCTACCACCGGCCGGGCCGCCTACTTCCGCCGTCCAGCCGGCGGCGCTCCTGCGCGCCAGCCTAGCCGCCCCGCCCTCCCATCAACTTCTCGTCATCGTTGTTTTGCTGCCGCCTCCGGTCATCCCTCTAAACTGGCAAACTCCTTGAAATTCTCTGGCGAACTTGCACCACCCTCACCTCTAAGATAAAAAAGGGGGTAGCTGCTATCCCCTGTGCCCTACAATATACAAGGAGGCAGCTTCGCCCACCCCCCCCCCCCCGGCGGCACCCCCTGCACCCTAGAATAGACAAGATCAAACCTGCCTCGGTGCTCTGTGGTTGTTGCTTTCTTCTCCACTAAATTGACCTGAATTTCGTTTTCAGGCGATTGACATGCATCTAAGCTGAAAAACAAAAACAAAAGGCGTAAAAAGAATTACCATAATTGGCATGTTGCTTAATTAATCAATGAGACAAATCTTTTACCTCTGCATTGAATAAAATCCTCGGCAATGCCAAACAGAGTAAAAACCTCTGTTGGGCGTCATCCATTCAGTTTGAGGCTCAGCTCCAAAAAGTGCGGAGCTGACGTACTTTCCATCATCCATCTCTTTGAGCCTCATTCAGTTTGGCAATAAGCTTAGAGGCCAGCACCCAAAACGCCGTTCAGTTCATAAAATCGGAAGGGTCTTTAGACGTGGCACCGAGCAGGAGTGCCATATACCTCTAATTCGACCACTCAAACGTTTGTAGACATGTTCATTCAGTGATCGGGCGTGTCCCTTTTGGGCCGCTATTTATCCGCCCGCACGGCTATAATCCCTATTTTCTCCTTCATATGTCCAGTCACTTGCACGTGATTGATGAAGTTGAAGAAAGAAAGAAAGAAAATGAATAAAGAAAGAAAAAAGGTGGTCCGGAGTCGGGCCGCGTCCTATGTAGCAGACTGACCGGACGCACCCGCGAGCACTTATATTCTCTTTACATTTGAGAAAAAGGGTTTCCCCCCGCTTTGTATTCCAAAGCAACCATCCGATACAGCCAATGATAGATCTTTGGGAAGCGACAATCACGCTTAAAAGAAATGAAAGAGAAAAAGAAAAGAAACAAATGCCGATAACGGCGGATCGACAAAAACGACGAAGCCTCGCGACCGCTGCGTCCACCGGAGATCGCCCACCAAGCTCCGAGACTCCGAAGCGTCGGTACCAATCAACACCTCCAAGAAGGGATGCGATGATGGCGACACTGCTGCTAGGGGTTTCCCTCGGTACATGGCGAGGAGAGAGGAAGGGTAGCCCCGACGCCCTCCAGGAAGGTCCGGTGGTACCCTCAAGCGTCACCGCGTCGGTGTCGGCCAAGCCAACAGGGATTTCTCCCGATCCCATCCTCCACCTCGAGCACTCGGGCTCGCCACCAAACCGACCACCACCCGGCACCAACACGGACCACGAAGCTTCGACGTTGTCTCACCACGGCACCGCGAAGATGGTATACTGTGAAGAAGAGGAGTCGGGACTAGGGCAGCGGCCACCGTCGGCATCTGGGAGGCCCGCCTCCACCGTCCATGCGGTAGCCGGCCGGACGCCAAGCGAGAGCCTACGGGCCCGTGGACCACAGGCCCGACCGGGCCCTCGAAGGCCGGACAGCTCCGCCTCCACAGCGGTAGCCTGCGCCGTCGGCGCGCCCCGGTCAAGCCTCTCCCGGCCTTCCCATCTGACGAAGCGTCACGGTGGCCGAGCCGACTTCGCAAGGACCAGATGGGGCCCTACGGGTCAGAATCTGGGCGGGGAGACGCCACCGGCCATCCGGCCTGCCGGGCGCCCGCCGCCAAGCGGCACCATTGCGGCGGCGCCGGCCTCCGCCACCAGGGCCGGGCCGCCACCGGTAAGCGCCGCCGCCTCCACCCCGAGAAGGAGGAAGCGAGGAAGGAACGACCCGCCGCCGCCCCCCGGCAGATCCGCGCCCTTGTGAGGAAGGAACGAAGGGGGATGAGGAAGGAGAAGTCGGCGCGCCGGCCGCCTCCGGGGAGGCAGCGGCAGCAGACGAGGAGGAGGGAAAAGGGGAGGCGGGCGGGGAGCCAGCCTCATGTTGGTGGCGGAGAAGCAGCAAGCGGGAAAGGGAAGCCTTGGCGGGGAGAGAGACGACAGCAGCGGTGGCGGAACCCTAGCGGGAGCCTAGCGAGGGAGGGAGAGGGACCCTCGTGATTGTTTCCTCTCCTTACATTTGAGATGAATACGATGGTTCGCGGACAGCCGGAACGTATAGGAATGATATGAGGGATTTGATTGGACCACTTTTTTCCTTCTCTCCTGTCCGGCCACTGACGAGGCGTGTTTATGGGGTATGAGAGATGGTTTGAGGCGTTGGGCTGTAGATGCTCTTACATCTATAATACATAAATAGTTTATCCCCATTATGTTTTTTCTCTTGACATGCAGCCTATCCACATCATCAACTTGTCATCTCAGCATTTTTTTTCACCTCATCCACTTGCCACCTCAGCACTTTTTCAACGAATTGTGTGATTCAACTCTGATAACCGAAACAGATCTCTTTCCGTCTTCCATTACCGATGAGGTGTAAAAGCCAATAAAGAAGAGAAGGGCATCGGTCCATCTCTCCGTATCTATTGTTCTTCCATATGCATCCGGGCAGCAGATCAGGCGACGACATCAACCACACCGCCCACGCACCACCAGACGATGCCCAGCAACCGAACGCTCCGGCACCCAGGTAGGTAACAACACCTTCCACGGTCACTGCCATGTTCCTCCAGTCCTCTACTCTCCCCCATATCCACACCGATCTAGGATTTCCGGGGTCAAGATGTCAGATCGGGTCGTGACGAGCGCCGGTCTCCTGGTGCCTCACGTCTTGGCGGCGGAGGAGCTAAATACAACGGCGACTGTTACTATGGTGGAAGCGGCAACGACAGCTATGGAGGTTATGGAGGCGTCCGTGGATGCTACAAGTCAGGGACTGCAGCCATGTGAAGGTGGTGGTGGAGGCTAACTCGTGATGGTCGTCGCGGCGGTGATGGCGCTGGTGGCGGCCGTGGTTGCTACCACTTCGGCGAGGACGGCCACATGTCAAGGGATTGGCCCAGCATGCATGACCTACTCTAGGTACTTCGCCATCCCTTGGATCAGACCTCTGTGTTGCCTTTTACGTCATGATTTCTGTCCTTATTATGCAGCAACTCATACCAGCCTGATCGATAGAATCTGTAATGTTTCTTGCCCAGCTCGTAGGAAAGGGGAAGATGTCGTGAAGGCATATATGGACGGATCCATGTAATGAGATTCTGAGTGATTTTAAGATCCAAGTATTTCTGTTTCCATCTATTATGAAGCGGATCCCGCTCAACAAATGGAGAAGAAACGGATCCCAATTACCTCTGCCTCCTTTTGCCCTTTCCGTATGTAATTCGCGGCAATGGCACAAACATCTCCAAGCTGCAGTGACTGACAAATTAAAACCCCCAATCTTTCTGACGTTTGTTTGCGCAGATATTTTAATTTATGGGCAAGGTCTTTGGTGAAAATTGTACTGCAGATTACGTTGAAAACAAATGTAGGTACTTTTTGATTCTCAACTATCTACCCAATATGTCTTTTGAAACTATGATCGATGCAGCCATTGATAAAAAAATCATTAGTTCATATAGTAGTTCAAAATAACATTGAGTGTCCCTTCTTGATAGGTATGATATATTGCTATATTCATAATATTTAGCATTATACAGATTGAACGATCTGTGCTGCCATAGTTGATTATTGAGCTGAGTTTTTTTTTGTTGTTGAGAAAAGTTTTGTTCTATACTTATATTATTGATTCGCGTCCTCTTGGCAGATTATTTTCTAATAGCTATCAACACGTTGTTTGATGAGATAATGCAGTAGGTGAGCGATCTTGCTTAAGAATTATACTACTTTCACCTTCCATTGTTCATCTAATTCTGATGAATGCATCCAAGAAGCATGTGATTTAAAAAGTTTCTTCCCCGGCACTAAATATAAGGACACACTACCAGGCGTCTTATGCCCACTGTCCTATTCCTGCTAATCTATAGTCATATTTCTCCTTGCTTCATTGTACCAAGGCCATCTCTCTTTTGTATCAGCGACCCAATACCTTATTCGCAGTAACATATATAGGTGAAACACACACTACGGCAAACAAAGATTATGCGAGCAGACTTGCCAACACATGGTGTATTTTTTTGTATGTGCAACGTCAGGCAGTGATTTTTTAAATTCTTTCTAATGTTTTTATGTCCTAAGTTAGAGTATTATTCTCGCAAAAAGAAGATATAGAGTAATATCTCCCCATGCAACAGATTATGCGTATTAAATTGATCTGCATGTATGGAGTTTGGTTATCCCATTCATGTTATTTAAATGTTGACATCCTGGCTTTTATATGTATATCGTCTTTGTACAATATATCGAAGTTTGATTAATCTGATTTCATTGGTTATACATTTATGTTTAAAGCTAGCCACATTGTGTTTCATTGGGTTGACAAGCTTTCGGTAATTTATAAGATCGAAACAATGTAGAGTATACTTTTGGAAATGTGGTTTGTGTTAGCTCACAAGCATCCCACTTCAGTGGTAGATTACATTTCCTCATCCCACCTCATGAGTTTTTACAACTTGGTATACTAATTTTCCCGCAGCAACGCGCGGGGCATTATCTAGTTTGTTTAAAATTTTAGTACAGTCAAGTCGTTTTGGGCTGAACTTTCAACAAATCAGTGTTGTCAATTCTCACGCGGTCGCAACTGGTCAACGAAGATCCCTTCCAAAAGAGTGACCAGCACGAGCATGCAGAGGAGCACGGCAGAATCAGGTGAGGAGCCAGTGCACGGATACCGAAAAGTAAAATGGTTCTGCACTCACAGGAATCGCCAGTCAGGCTGGCGCTGCCCTCCCGACCAAGCAAGCGAGTGAGCGAGCGACCGTAGTCAGCCCTGTATCCCTCACTCATTTAGCACCGCCGTACTGGCGGATGCGCGCTTTGACTTCCGAGCCACCCGCGAGTGCGAGAGGGTCCACCCTGCCGACCTACCTCACCGCGCGCACCGACACCGGCGGGCGAGCCCAGCGAATTAAGCCGGCCCATGCAATCGCGCACCGCGCGTGCATGCCTCAGCCGATAAGGCTGAGCCATCCCGCGACACGACATCTTCCATTGTCATTGGCGTGCAGGGGATGGAGGCAGGCAGCACGCGCGCAGGCAGCACGCGCGTGTCAATCCAAGCGTAAATGGGGCGGCGTCGGTGATCGAGAGGCGCAGAGGGGAACGCCATTACTCGGCCGGGGGCCGCGCGTCGTGGGAGCGACCTGAGACTGTCTGCCGCGGCGACCGGCGCCACCGCTCGGCTCCGTCAGCGTGTCCCAGCGGAACGGGCCCCCGGCGAGCGGTCAGAGTGTTCGGCCGGCGCCTGCATTGCCATGGTCAAAGAGACAGGAACTGAGCACGGCTTTGCTGTTTGAGAAATATTGCAAATCAACAACGCGGCGGCACGAGAGGAACGGCACGCCGGTGAAAATCCGACAGATCGGGCCGGAACTTCTCTGTGGCGAACCAGAAACAAACAGAGAACGCCACACAGCCCGACACGGCCGAACTGACAGCCAAGATCATGTGCTTAGCTTTGGCGGCACCGACAAACAAGACTCTGAACTAGAGCAATCGAGAGACAGTTAAAAAAAAATCCTTTGGAGGTGTGTGATGCTCTGAACCGTGCGATGAGAAATTACTTTTTGGCTGTAGAATGACCATTTGCTTCAAATAAAACGAGGAGGCCAAAAAGCTGGCTGGGCTCGGTTTCAGGGATTTCCGCCTGTTTAACCAAGCTCTATTGGCACGGCAGGCTCTTCAAATCCAAGTTGTTGTTTTTTTTTTTAAACGAAAATCCAAGTAGTTTGACCTTCTTAAGACGGGTATTGTTTGAAGAATTGCTAATCGTCGGTGCGTACGTATTTGGCGACATATCATTGGATAGCCAAGGAACCGACTGGTGGTCTCATCATAAGCAAAGGTAGACGCATTGTGCTCGTCAAGATGCCGCCGGGCATGCGCGCTGGAAGGGGAAGCAGCAGCTCCATCTCATCTTCAGCAAAGGCTGCACCACGTTAAACGGAAGATGAAACTACACATGAACTTCTCATATCAGAACGGCATTTTACGTGGTAAAACAACTGTCACAACTTACAAACTTATAAAGTACGGCATAAACTAACAGGTCCCACATATAGGATGCACCAACCAATTTCGAACGGAACAGATGATCATACAAACAAATATCCACGTGAGACATTTGCAGCCAAGCAACATGTTTTTGCTTATATATGCACCCACAAGGCAAGACCTCCTAAAATGGAATGACACGGACAGATGTATCATACAGTAGATGCAGGCGCAGCGGTAACTCTCCACGACATGCAGAATCAAGCAGCAAATTTGTTCCCTTGAAAGTAAAACAAAAATCAAGCCATAAAAAAGATTGTAGAATGCCTGAATAGAAACCCCAAAATCACAGTGAAGAATTCGATTCGGATTACCAACATGTATTATATTCTTTCTGCTGAGACAAACTATTGTTGTGAAACAATATCGGTGATTCCAACTCAGGTCTTACTGATTTTGCAGCTATTTTTTTAAAGAACCAAATGAACAATAAGAATTCACACAAAAAACACATAAATACATGAATTGTAAAGTGTAAATAGATAAGATGGTCAGGTGCACACTCACATTCACAGTATGTATCAACATATTGATGTCAAGATAACCATCACATTACAAAATACTACTCCCTCCAATCCAAAATAAGTGTTGCAGTTTTGAAATGGGGTTAGGTCCAAAACTGCGACACTTACTGGGGCATCATGGATTGGAGGTAGTACCTCCCTAACTTTTTATAGGACGCTTTTTAGAGTATATGACAGTGTCAAAAGCGTCTTATATTAAGTTACAGAGAGAGTAAAAAAGACCTCAAGCGAAGATCCACTTGCCAGACAGCAAAAATGGCTGGTTTATCATGAATGTTGGACAGTAAAGCAGGGCTGTCCTCAGACCTAAACCTCTCATCGAACCATTAAATACATGACACGACAATGCAAGCAAAATTACAAACAGCCACATACAAGATTTAGTGAACCACATTTTAAAAGACAGAATACTATAGCTGTAATATGCCTGATGTACTAAAAAGAACCGAGAAGCTCCCATGATATTATGGTTCAAAAGGGAGCCACTATTCAGGCACATATACAGTCTGCGGTAAGCAAAAACACTACAACAACAGCAAGAAAAGCGAAGGCAACATGAAAAAAGTAGTGGACAATTCACGTAGAGAAGTTACCAGGAGAAGAACCATATCTAACTACGAGTAGTAAATAATTAGTGCCTGAGACACACCAGAGTTGTAAAGCAATACTGCTGATTACATTCCAGCTCTGGTGAATTTTGAAGCTATTTCTTTAAGAAAGCAAAAACACCAGATCAAATTAGTGAACAATCAGTATCTGAGAGACACCAGAGTTGCAGAGGAATATTGCTAATACCAGTTCAGCTCTGGTGAACTTTGAAGTTATGTCTTTTAAGACAAGCGAAAATACCAGTTTGAATTAGTGAACAACTAGTATCTGAGACACACCAGAGTTGCAAAGCAATATTGCTGATCCCAATTCAGCTCTGGTGAATTTTGAATCCATTTATTTAAGACAGGCAAAAATACTTACTAGTAAGAGTTTGCATAGAAAATACAGAGACCTGCATTGTAAAATTTAAACAGAGGAGATGTTAAGCTGCAAGCTCTACATTCACAGTATGTACCGATGTGAAATGCTGGGCACAATAAAGCTGTCATGTCAGCATAACCAGTGATTGCAGAATAAGAAATGCATCAAGAGACAGTCAGCCAGCAAATAAGTGACTGGTCTCCCATGGATGGTACACAGTAAAGCTGGGTTGCCCTCAGGCTTAAGCCTCTCATCAAACCATTGAGGGGCGCCTACATAAAACGGTAAAGCCCACAAGAATGAACTGTCTACGATCCAACAATGCCCCGAAGATACAGTCAGCTATATTCAGTATTGTAGCAACAAAGAACTGCAAGCCCCGCTATTCAGGCAAACAATCAACAGTGAAAAAAGAAAATACACCAAGAGCACGAGAGGCAGAGGGGATATGATAAAATTAGTAATCGTCAGAATTGTGAAGTACAAATGCAGAGATTCACACAGAAGTAACCAGGAAAGGAACTTCTCTAACCTATCTCAGAGGTTATGCACTGAGGCAAAATGAGAAAGAACTGAGAAGCCCGTGTATCAGGCTAACAATCTACAGTAAGGAAAGGCAATAGTACAACAAGAGCAAGAGAAGCAGAAGGAATATGATAAAACTAGTAATCAACAGAATTGTAAAGCACAATGCAAACACAATTCATAGAGGAATGGCCAGGAAAGGACCTTTTCTAACTAATTTTGGAGGTTGCACTGAGGCAAAAGGGCATACACATGTATCACTTGGCTAACTGATATGCACTCTGCATCCATGCATACGATATACGTAAATAATAGGACTGTATTCTACTTCTGTTCTGTCACAGTTTAGTTCAAACACGATATTATTTTGATTGGTAGGTATTTCTTGACCAGTTCAACTACTGACGTAATACAGAACAGTATAGATCAGTGTATTGAACTGCTGAGGAAACTACAAACTACATGTAAGCTTTAACAGGAAATGGATGGGAACTCTTCGACTAAACAGTCCACGAATATAGATCAATTAAAAAAATGAACAGCCAACACATGGAACTTTTATAACCATAATGACAGAGGTCACTTTCAAAACAAAAATAAATAAAGATGCCCTTGCCTTCAATAGTCAAAATAAGAGGCAACAGTTCATTTATAAACATAATTAAAGAGGTTGCTCTCAAAACTACCAAGTGCTATGGCTGAACGAGAGAGGAGAACAAAGAAGAGGATGGGTTGATGGGTGTGACCAGACTACCAGAGAGGGTAGCATCTGAAATCATCCTCTGATCCTCAGGCAGACTACTGACACAATAGACTCGGAATCATGTCTAGGGACAGTTGAGACTCGGAATCATGTCCTGGCACATACATGATGTTGAGACTCGGAATCATGTCTAGGGAAAGTTTCTTGACTTATTGACATTTGACAGTCCTTGCTAAATGCTAAGTAGTGATCTAAACGCTCTTATATTTCTTTACAGAGGGAGTAATTATGAAACTAAACAGAATCCTGACAATATATATGAACAGCAGCTGAGCTTATCCTGGTCCATGACACAGAAACTCTGAGCTCATGACTGGGAAAAAAATCTCTGGCCATCTCTGCTTAATCTCCTAATAAATGGTTAAATGATACCCCTCTTCACATAATACAGTCCTTGGTAAGTTTGACACCAGAAATAACCCTATTGGTATGGAAGCATGGACCTATATAATACTCCCTCCAATCCAAAATAGATGACTCAACTTTGTACTAACTTTAGTATAAAGTTAGCACAAAGTTGAATCATCTATTTTGGAACGGAGGGAGTACTAGATAGCTTGAACCAACTAGTGATAGAATTGGAGTCCTTGGCTGCCATGATTAGCCATGCGCCTGCCCATGACGGGAGGTAGGTGATTCCTCAAACAGAACACACAACAGTAAGCAATCAACACTATATACTCCGTCTGTAAAGAAATATAAGAGCATTTAGAAAACTGCTCTAGTGATCCAAATGCTCTTATATTTCTTTACCGAGGGAGTACATGACAAAAGAAGTGTTCTTTTTGCTATCTATCAAGTGTTAAACTCTACAGGTCATGTGAAGAATCAGCATAGGTAGATTTAACCAGTATCTAGAGCATGTTTCATCATTCCATCAACTTCAGCATGCAAAATCAAACAACAAAAACTCAGTCATCTAACCTAAACAAACTCATTGAGGAGTACCACAGTTGAGAGAAAAGTGATACCTTTTCGGTGTCAAGCAAGAGGATATAATCAGACATCACGCATTCAGCAGACAGGTTTCTCCTTTCTCTCATAAATAGTTCATCATTTATTTAACTATCCATTACTCAGTGAACAGAGGTGGTTTCCCCGCCCTCTGTGCCTAGACCATACAACACACCGGCATATTTCTCAGTTAATCCGCCGAAGTATGACTCCTTGAGCTTGTTGAAGGAGAGCGCGGTCAGCAGTGAATCGGAGCCTGCCTGATGACAGATCCCGACCCGCTCGACGTCGAGCAGCTCAGCGAGCTTGTTCAGCCCGCCGTGGAGGCTATTGCAGAATCTCATCAAGTGCTTGATGTCGTAGATCACGGGGAAGTAAATCCTGATGAGGTCGAAGAAGCCGGAGCTGGTGTCCGGCAGGTTGGAGCCGGTGAGCAGCTTGAGCAAGTAGCCGAAGTCGTAGCCGCTGTGGAAGGTGACCCAGTGGATCTCGGCGTTGAGGACGACGCCGGAGGACATGAGCAGCTCGGCGAAGCGGCGCGAGTCGGCCCCCTCGGCGGCGTGGCGGGCGAAGTCGATCCCGCTGCGGCGCAGCAGGTCGATGGAGTCCGCGGCGGCGACGTCGGTGCGCGGGTCGAAGCCCCGGAAGTTGAACTGCCAGACGCAGGGGCGGCCGTCCGGGCCGAGGGCGGGGAGGCCGCCGCGCTCGTCGGAGAAGGTGAGGCCGAGCTGGATGAGCTTGAGCATGTCGACGTTGGCCTTGAGCGTGGCGTAGTTGAAGTCGGCGTTGGACTTGAAGGTGCCGAGCGGGCGGCAGACGACGCCGGGGAACTCGGTGTCCATGGCGACGTAGGGGTAGTCGTCGACGATCTCCCGGATCACGGCGAACTCGGCCTCGAGGTTCTCCGCCCACACCTCGCGGATCTCCACCCCGTCGGGCTTCTCTACGGTCGGCGTCGCCATCGGCTACCGGGCATCAAAGATTCGAGCTTCTCCTCCCCTCTCCTTCCTGGAAGCCTCGGAGCTGGGCGGTGCGGCGGAGCGGAAGGCGGCGGGGCCCACGGGCGAGCGGCGAGGGGCGGTGGCTCCCGTGGGCGGGGAGGTGGGGCGGGGCGGGGCGGGAGGAGGAGATCCAGGGGAGGGGGGAGGGGGGAGGAGCGTGGGATTGGGGATTCGGGGGAAGAAGAGGGGAGGGGGAACGCGACGCGAATGGGGAAAGTGGGTGACGTGCGCCGCCAGGGTCGGATTGGTGCCACGTGGCGGGGCCCGCAAATGGTGGGTCCCGTGGCATGATTGCCGGCCGACAGCTTGAGGAGGGGCGCCTTCTGGGTGGCTGCCTGGTGGGGCTCGCGGGGCCAATTTTTGTGTGGAGGTGAGGACGGCACGTCAGGTCAGGGCTGGATTGGAACCAGCAAGGAAAACAAGAGAAGTGTGCATGAACAATTTGGTTTTGTTTTGCTTCTTCCTATGAAAAGGGTTTTCTTTGACTTGGGGTTGGTCATTGCAAGTCTTCATTTCTCTATGCTTTTCTTTAGCCTCCTTTTTCTTCTTTACATGAAAAATGTCCATGGTTTGCAACGAAGATATTGACATCAGAGTAAAAATATGTTGACTTAAAAAAGGTAAAATAGGCTATCGTGACGAAAAGATACACTATAGCAATGAAACCCGACTCTTGTAAAAAAAATATCCTATGACACTAAAAACAGACCGATGTTGCGGAGAAGTACAACCATGGTAATAAAACATGTTTTCCATGAAAGAAAAATATGTCATGGTAGCAAAAATGAAACGCCATGAGACACACACAAAAAAAGCTCTAAGCCATGTTAATTTAGTTTCCATGTGAGTCATCAACTATCATGAAAATAGGAGCAAGATACATTACATTGAACCAGGATATTAAACCAACGTCAAAGGTGCGGGTTCACACATCATAGCATTTTGCTTCAAATACTGATATTGCTCTTTCATTCTTGTAAGGGCGTCTTCAACGGCTACCCGTAAATTTTCTCTCGCATCTGTACGCGGACAGGGGGAGACCAATCCGCGGACACGGATTCGGAAAGACGACATCCAATGCTAGCTGTATACATCCGACCTTCCTCATTATTTTTCAAGTTTGCACTATCAAATAGACACATGCAAATGATGCACACGTACAAATAGCCGCATGTAGCACTAGTTCAAAATTTAAAAAGTTCAAATATCACATCCCAACATTGTTGTCCCTTTTAACCGCCCGTTGATGCTCAATCAGATCTTCCTTCAGCTGCTCGTGAGTTGGCCGATGTCGAATTTCTTGAAGCATTTGAATAAACTCTTCAAATGTGGTCGTATTCTGCTTCGCAAGTTGGATTGGATTCCATGTTCTCAAATTTCAGAGCTGCGACAACATCGTCACCCTCATCCTCGACGATCATGTTGTGCATGATCACACAACATGTCATCACCTCCCACAAGGTTTTCGGATCATGTTGTTTAGCAGGTCCACGAACAACTGCAAAATGGCCCTGCAGAACTCCAAATGTTCTCTGAACATCCTTTCTAGTTGCTTCTTGTCTTTGGGCAAAGTGGGACTTTTTTTGGCCAACTGGGTTTGAGATGGTGCTGACAAAGGTAGTCCATGGAGGATAGATACCATCAACCAGATAGTAGCACACGTTGTACTCATGTCCATTGATAGTATACTCGCAAGGAGGAGCTTTTCCTTCAATCAACCTCGCAAACAATGATGGTCGTTGCAGCACATTGATGTCATTATGAGACCCGGATATGCCAAAGAAAGCGTGCCAAATCCAAAGATCTTATGATGCAACTGCTTCAAGAATGATGGAGTTCTTAACATGACCCTGATATTGCCCTTGTAAAGCCTTAGGGCAATTCTTCCGTTTCCAATGCATGTAGTCAAGAGATCCAAGCAAACCTAGGCGAGGACTGTGTGTCCTTAGCTCAAGGGGAATAAGGTGAAGACGCGGTCTTCTGAGTTGAATCTCAGCCTCCCTAACCAGATGTACAGTTGTCACAAAGAATCGAATCGGTCCAACAAATCATGTGTCTTCAACTAGTATTTGGTTCTATCCTTCCCTCCTTTACCCTAAGTTTGTCTTCGTGAAGTCATTGCTTATATGTCTTATCTGTTTGACTTCACTGCTTGACTTCTATTGTTGTTTGGCTTCATACTATCTTCCATCCTGATCCTTACTACATAGCTACTATTAGTCTTGTCCGTTCACATTATTGCATACTTGATTATGGCTTGCTTGTTGTAGTTATCTTCCGTGCATATCAACTAGGTCATTTACATTGTTTGTCTTGAAACATTCGTGTTTTGAAGACTTTCATAAAATCGCCTATTCACCCCCCTCTAGTCGATAACTAGCACTTTCAATTGGTATCGAGCAAGGTACTCCCTTATTACATGTGATTCGGTTTAACCACCGGAGTTTTAGCTATGTCGACTTCGGGGATAATCAAGGTCTCCGCTGCTTGCCCGTGTTCGATGGAACCGACTATCCCTCTCGGAAGAATAAGATGCGATGCATCTTGAAGCCATTGATGTCGACCTACGGTATGTCGTCAAGAACGGCGTTCCTAAATCAGTGAAGGTGTCACCCTGGCGATGTCAAGAAGTTCATTCAAGCTGGACTCCACCGCAAAGAACATCATCTGTGGTCATCGACCAAAGGACTGATATGGCCGTGTGAGTGCTCTGGAAGCGTCGAAGCTAGTCTGGGACCGGCTATCCAAGGTCAATGAAGGCGTCTCAACCTGCAGAGATCAAAGAATCGGTGTTCTTCACAACCTCTTCAACCGCTTCAAGAGAAGCGACAATGAAAATGTCCACCACGTTTGATCGCCTCAACGACATCACAAATGAGCTTCATGCTCTCGGCGCCCTTGAGGTCACCAAGCATGAAATCGTCAAGACACTACTAAGATCACTTGACAGCTCTTTTGACACCCTTGCCCTCATGATACAAGAACGTCCTGACTTCAAGACACTCGAACCGTCTGATATACTTGAGAGGCTCAATACACATGAGTTCCAGCTATCTGAGAAAAGATATATCTATGGTCCAAACTATGGCCGAACTCACGCTTTGAAGGCAAAAGTTGTTTCCTCATCTGAAGAAGAATCTGACTGCGGTTCTGATGATCCTGAAGACATTGGAAAGGAACTTGCTATGCTTGTGAAGAAGTTCGAAGTTCACTAGGAAGAAAGGCTTGAGAAGTCTTCACGATCCAGCTCAAGAAATGATGAAGCTTCCACTCAAGACTACAAGAAGAGAACATCACAAGTGCAAGAAAAGCTGGACACTATATCTCTGAATGTCCACAGTGGGACAATGAGAAGAAGAAGAAGAAGAGCAAGGAATATGATTCTGATGACAAGAAAAAGAAGAAATCTTCAAAATCTTCTTCCAAGTCTTCATCAAAGTCTTCATCGCATAAGAAGAGCTCATCTGGCAAGGCTCGTGCTTTTGTTGGCAATGAAATGGATTCAGAGGAGGAGTCTGCTTCTGAGGAAGTGGAGGTGGATTCTGTTGTTGAGTCCGACCCGTGCGTTGCAAGTCTGGCTTTAGACACAACCTATGTTGCCAAGTCCATCTTGACAAAGACTAAAGACAATGACTTCTACACCAACGTCTGAAGGCGATGACAAGGACGACCCTGCTCCCACCCATCGCTTCATGGCACGCGGTGCCAAGGTAAAATCATGTGATGCCTACTTTCAAACATCAAGTGAAGATGACTCGATTGTGAATCCAAACCCAGCTACAAAACACTTGCTAAAATTGCAATCGAACAACAAAGAGCTATGGAACATACTCAAAATCGTTAGACAAAAGCGATGACCTGTTGGACGCGGAAATGACACGTTCACGGTCCTTAGTTGAAGACATTAGAAATCTTCATGCTAAGTACCAAGAACTTGAAAGTCGTCATGAAACGCTATCAACTACTCATGAAAGGCTCTCCTATGATTATCTTCAAAGGAAGCAAGAGCTTGAGAAATTGAGAGCGACTCATGAAGATCTTCAAAAGAGAATGAGTCACTAGCTCAACAAATCAGTTCCGGCCAGTGGTGGATTTGAACCACCATGTCTAAAATGTCTTGAGCGTGATACCACTACCTGCATTCTTTGAATGTTCAGCTAACGCTCTTGTTGCATTGTCTTCAACTACCAATGTGGTTACTAACCCCTCTGCGGAGGATACCACTGCCATTGCTGGATGAAAATGCTAGGTTGAAGACATTGCTTGAAACAGGGATGTATAAAAGTCTGAAAGGGCATCAGACACTTTGCGATGTCCTCAAAAGGCAGATTCTGAACCGAAACCCTAGGAAAGAGGGTGTTGGGTTTGAGAGGAAAACGAATGTTGATGGTTCCTACTGGAAGCTTGAGCAGTATCCCAAAACCACATGGGTTGCTGCAAAGGGACCTTCAGTGGATCCATCCACCTTATCTGGCTTTACCTGTGCTAACCCTATTATCATTGATGAATCCTTTGATGCAAACTATAAGCTGTTCAAGAATCGAGAATGGTGAAGTGTTTGCGGTGTATATTGGTACTAAGCTGCAGGAATGGACCGCCTATGAAGAAGATCTGGGTTCCCAAAAGCTGTCTTGAGAATCTTCGTTGAATGTCATCATGACACCACCGGGAAGAAGACAAACCCAGCACCAAAGGCGTCATATGGTCCAAAGGCTTCATACAGACAGAGGACTCACTTGAGTCACCCTAACGCCAATGTTTTGCAGGGAAACAGTACTCAAATTTATGAATATGAGCGTGTGTCTCAAACCGCTATGTTCACAGAACTAAGAACTTTTCTGCTTATTCATATGAGTATCACTCATCTCCTGCAAGGCTATTTGCTAGGGCTCCAAAGCCAAAATTCTCGAATCTTGCACTTAGACTCATTGCTTCTAAGCCACCCCTGAAGATGTGGGTGGTTAAGAAGAATTAACTCTCTTTGCAGGAAAGGGTCTCCAGAAAATCAAAGGCGTCTGATGCTATTCTTTGGGACCTAAAACATCTTGTAGGGCACAAGATCAAATGCCCAAATGGTCTCACTATGTATTTTGTTCTGAATCGTTTGCCATTCATCCCATCAGTCCTAATCTTGATTTAAGCTTCAATAATCCACTTGCCCGTCAAATGTTTATGCTTCACAATGCTCTTGGTGAAGCCTATCCCTAACTGCATCAGTAGGGTATGACACCTCATGCTTGAGAATGGATTATGGACGGTGGATGCACTAATCATATGACCGGTGATCGAAGTCTTCTCATGGACTCAACCTTCGTCCATCGGACAAGAGTCACATCACATTTGCTGACACTGGTAAAAGCAAGGTATTGGGTCTAGGTAGAGTTGCAATATCAAAGGATCAACGCATGGACAAAGTGATGCTTGTTGAGTCCCTTGGTTTCAACTCAATATCTGTCTCAATGCTTTGTGACTTGAACATGATTGTGATATTCGGAAAATATCGTGCCTTGTACTAATGGAATCTGACAAGTCTCTAGTCTTTGAAGGGTATAGGAAAGATGATCTATACATGGTAGATTTCTCAGCAGGTCCATGACTTGCCGTATGTCTTCTTGCAAAAGCTTGAGAATCTTGGCTCGCATCGGAGGTGGGGCATCTTTGGAATGAGGAACTTACACACACTCGCCAAGAAGAAGCATGTCATAGGCATCGAAGGTGTCAAGTTCAAGAAGGATCATTTGTGTGGTGCTGCGAAGCTGGAAAGATGACTAGGGCAAAGCACCCTCGAAGACAATCATGGCGACATCTCAACCCTTCGAGCTGCTTCACATGGATTTGTTTGGCCCTACTCATTACTCTACCCTCACAACAATCGCTTGTCTCTATGGCTTCGTCATTGTTGATGACTACTCAAGATACACATGGGTGCACATAATTCTCTACAAGACTGAAGTGCAAGATGTCTTGAGACGATTCGCCAATCGAGCAATGAACAATTATGGCGTCAAGATCAAGCATATCGGAAGTGATAACGACTGAATTCAAGAACATCGGACTTGATCTTTATCTGGATACCATGGGAATCACTCATGAGTTCTCTGCTCCATACACACCCCAAAGAAAATGGCATCGTGGAGCGCAAGAATGTAACCCTCATTGAGATGGCTCGAACAATGCTCGACGAGTACAAGACACCAAGAAAGTTCTCGCACGAAGCCATTGATACGACTTGTCACGTCATCAACCGTGTTTATATCCATAAGCTTACGAACAAAACATCCTATGAGCTCCTTATCGGCAAGAAGCCAAATGTCGCCATTTCAGAGTATTTGGGGCTAAGTCTTTGGATCAAGGATCCTCATCACAAGTCAAAATTTGAACCCAAAGCTCACGAAGGCTTCATGCTCGGTTACGGAAAGGACTCACACTCTTACAGAGTCTTCAATCTCTATCTTTACAAAATCGTCGAAACTGTAGATGTGCGATTTGATGAAACCAATGGTTCACAAAGAGAGTTCCTGCCAAGCACACTAGACGAAGCTCCACACAATGAATCTATCAAGCTAATGGGAACTGGTGAAATCATGCCTTCAAGCACTGACCTAAAGAGGAACTTATCATTTCGCACCTAACCAACCTCAAGACAATGCTCACCAAGACAATCCTTCCAATGACGACAACGATCAGCATGAGCAAAGTCTTTGTCCAGTTCATCCTCGAGTTGCAAATGAAGTACAGATTGAGAAGATAATCGATAGAATCAACGCACCTGGTCCGCTTACTCGCTCAAGTGCAACACAACTAGCAAATTTCTGTGGGCACTTTTCCTTTGTATCAATATCGTAACCCAAGAAAGTTCTTTGAAGCTTTTATGGAACCAGAATGGATTCAAGCTATGCAAGAAGAACTTCAGTTCAAGCTGAATAATGTTTGGGAACTTGTCAAGCGTCCACGACCCTACATAAGCATAACATTATTGGCACCAAATGGATATATGAAACAAGCAAGATGAGCATGGTCAAGTCGCCGAAACAAAGCAAGGCTTGTGGCTCAAGGATATACTCAAGTTGAAGGAATTGACTTTGATGAAACATTTGCTCCTGTAGCTAGGCTTGAAGCTATTCGCATACTACTAGCCTATGCTAACCACCACAACATATTGCTCTATCAAATGGATGTGAAGAGTGCATTTCTCAACGGCAAGATTGAAGAAGAAGTATATGTCGCTCAACCACCGGCTTTGAAGATCCAAAACATCCCGATATGGTGTACAAGCTAAATAAAGCCTTGTATGGCCTCAAACAAGCTCCTCGCTACCGGTATGATACAATCAAAGACTTCACGAAGAGCAAAGGCTTCAAACCTGTATCCCTTGATCCCACACTCTTCACGAAGACATATGATGGTGAACTGTTTGTATGCCAAATATATGTGGATGACATTATCTTCTACCGCACCAACCGTAAGTATAGTGATGAGTTTGGATACATGATGCAAGAGCAATATCAGATGTCCATGATGGGAGAGCTCAAGTTCTTCCTTGGTCTTCAAATTCAATCGACAAAGAAATGACATCTTTATATCTCAAGAAAAATACCTCCAAGATTATGCGAAGAAGTTTGGAATGCAAGAATGCAAAGGATACACGACGCCAATGCCGTAAACACCACTTGGGTCCCGACGACAATGGTAAAGAGTTCGATCAAAAGGTATACCGCTCCATGATTGGTTCCTTACTTTACCTATGTGCATCTAGGCGGATATTATGCTTAGTGTTTGCATGTGTGCTCGATTCCAAAGCGGCACCAAAGGAATCGCATCACTTAGCTGTGAAGCGAATTCTTCGATATTTGGCTCACACCCCAACACTTTCGGATTATGGTATCCAAAGGGCTCAAAATTTGATTTAGTTGGATTTTCGGATGCTGATTATGCTTGGTGACAAAGTGGATCGCAAGTCTACATCAGGCACATGTCACTTTACGGGACGATCACTCGTCTGTTGGTCTTCAAAGAAGCGTAACGTGTGTCACTCTCAAGCTGCAGAATCTGAATACATTCTTCTTTGGATCTTGCTGTTCTCGGCTTCTATGGTCAAGCAAACTCTCAAGGACTATGGCATCAATCGACACATGTACCTCTTTTACTGCGACAACGAAAGCGCCATCAAGATTGCCAACAATCCATTCCGGCACTTTCGAAGACAAAGCACATTGAAATTCGTCATCATTTTCTCGGGGATCATGTCATGAAGAAAGATATTGACATCATTCACGTCAACATCAAGAGCAATGGCGATATCTTCACAAAGCCCTTGGATGAGAAAAGGTTTTGCAAGTTACGGTGTGAGCTAAATATCTTGGAATCCTCAAATGTCCTGTGATCAAGCACACATCCTAACACTTGTGCATGTTGATGACTTAGATGTGCAACACACGAAGTAACGTATATCTTCAATCGGTGAAGACTTACATTACGAGTGTGAATACATTAACGTGGAATTTGACTTGAGCGCCACGATAATTGTGCGCCGTGTCTGGGTCTAATACTTCCTATACGGTGGGTAATGCCACCACCAAATTTCTTTGTTTGAAGTGTTTCACTCATGGCGTTATCTCTTGAAGCTATTCGGATTTGATTTGACTTCAACTTCAACCTATTTTCATGATTTTCTTCACTATGATGATTTGGTTGCTGTCTGATATATATTTATGTCCTCTACAACATTCACTTATAGCTATGTCTTCAAGTTGAATCTTTTGAACTAATTGAATGTGATCGGACCCCAATCTCTCTATGCTTTCTATCTCAAACTCTATCTGTCCAAATCATATGCATTCTATTGAAACTGTCGAATGTCTTCTCTGCGTCCTTGTCAGCAGAAGACACGAGACAAACTTTAAGTCTGTTTTAAATGATTCATCATTCTTGTTGAACTCGGAGAAGCGGAACGACCCTCAAACAAACCCGGGCGGCGTGGGAACGTGGGATAACTCACGGTATGTTGCATGCGTGCCACGTGCCCCTCGGATGTGAACCGCCAGGGCACTCACAGAATTGCGCTGCGCCGCACACCTCCTTATAAATACCTGTCCCCTGCGGTAAAGAAAATCTTCTTCCACCTCTCCACCTCGTCAAAACCCTAGCGCCACCGCTAGCTCTCGACGACGCCGGCAACGAAGCGCTTAGCTGCCGCGACTTCTCCGACGCCGTCCTCACGCCGGCCGCGAACATCTTCATCTCCGCCACCACCGTAGGTGTCCTCCGTCGCCAAGTTAGGGCACGGTGGACTTAACTGCTCGGCCTCCTTTCCTTCCGTCTAGCAGTTCTTCGAAGCGGTAAATATATCTCTATTTTTACCATCTCTTTGATCATCAAGATTCATCATACTTGACAAAAATGGTTTACGCCCATACAAAGTTAGATCTATTACATGCGCATCTCGACGCTTAGTATATTCACTTAAGCTTCACAATTAGTTAGATTCCTCACTTGTACTTATTCACGGATTCGTACAAACTGGAACCAACTCTCGCCAGATAAGTGAATGTCTTCGCATCATGAGGTCAATGTCTTCAAACCGATTTATCTTCAAAATCTTACGAGAATGCATATGACCTCTTCCCTTCCCTCACATCTCTAATGCTTTATCCACGGGTACATGTCCGTGGGATAATCCCTTGGTTCTCATAGTCCGCATTCGTTTGCGAATTCTTACAAAGATCAAACCAACTCTCCAAAGCCAGTTCTCGTCATCAACCAAACGCAAGCCTTTGAAGCCTTTGATTGTGAAGCCATTCAGTTTGAAGCTCATGGCTACAGATAAATCGGTCAGAAGGGCGGCAGACAACATCGTGAGGAACCTCAAAAGATCTCGCTGATGACCTCGCAGAGGCTGTACAAGACAGATCCGGAAGAGACTTATAATCGGCGCAAGACACGAATCCAATGGATTCGACGCTATTGGGCTGAATAAAGGGTACAAGTACAATTTCGTCACACAAGAATATGCCGAGAAGAATGCCATCAGAAGCCCTTGGGGTGATATTCTGTTTCGAGGCCTCCCTCCCAAGAGCATGGCTGAAGCTATTGCACAAGGTTTCTATCCTTGCATGGTCCGTGGACCTCAGCCTGAAAAATGCCGACCCGATGTCTTTGCTTTGGTGTCGCGATGACAATCTCTTCAAGCGCAACTTCCAAAGACGCAAAGGAAGCACGCAAAGGAAAACAAGAAGTCATTGGGATTAGACTTCAATCCTGGTCCCTCTGCTCCCCGTGCTGACGGCTCACGTGACGCTGAACCCAATGTCATCGGTCCGTTTTCAAACCTTGAAGGCCTCGTCACTTATATTTTGGTCCAAGGTGCCAAAGTGGATCACTCTGATGACAATGATGACTCTGATGAAGCCCCAGCTCCTACTCCTGCTCTAAAGCCGCAGAAGCTTAAGAAAGTCAAGGCTCTAAAGTCAGCTGCTCCTCCAAAAGCTTCTCATGTGAAGCCACCGCCCTTGCACCTCCACGAAGCAGTATACGGTCGAGGATCAATCCGCATCTCCAAGAAGACGGAGAAGAGAAAGAAAAGTGTCAAGAATCTTGAATCGACATCGCCCTCGATGCCATTCTGCGTGAAGAGCACATTGATCTGTCAAGTGATGACGATCTTGCAGATGATGCTCTTGAGCAGCTTATCAAGAGCAAAGAAGAAGCGAAATCTTCAACAACTTGCCTCTCTTTGATGTGGCAATCATCCATCACTTCATTGATGAGTGGTTTGACACACCAAACATCGACTTTGAAGATCTGCAACTTCCAATTGGCCTCGGCGTCTCTTTCAACGGCGCCATTGCTTCGAGCTAGCTCTAGCTCAATGGATTGTTGATTGAAGCACAAAATTGACTATGA
This sequence comes from Aegilops bicornis, assembly GCA_021605145.1. NCBI lineage: Eukaryota > Viridiplantae > Streptophyta > Magnoliopsida > Poales > Poaceae > Aegilops > Aegilops bicornis. The sequence goes on from CM038673.1 coordinate 490,796,479, forward strand.
GAAGGCTCGGTTCAAGAAGCATATGGCTGCACTCGGTGTGCAAGACGTCAAAACTTCAAGGTCATGCGCACGACCTCAAAGAAAACTTTGTCAATAAGCGTGAAGAAGCCGGAGGCTCTCGTGAGCGCATGAAGGCTCTGGCCGACAAGTGTGTGCTTGCCTACAATGAAATTTGAGAAAGCGCAAGGAACTTGGCCGCCCCGGCATCGACCCTGTGGATGGCTGCAAAGAAAAGAAGTCTTCGGTGACCAAGCTGCACCTTCAAGGCAGGAAGAGCCCGCATAGTCTTCCCAAGCAGCATGGTGGCTCGAAGCCAAAGGTACGGTCAATCGCTATACGTAATGAAAAAGGCGAGGGCTGCCGAGGCTGAAGCGAGAAAAGGAAAAATCATGACGCCTCGATGCTGCTCCCTCCAAGAAGAAGCTAAAGACCAAGAAGAATCGGGCTGCTCCTCTGAGCCCTTGATTGTTGAACCCATTTACGTGGTTCGTCCAGCGTCTGCAACCCAAGAACTTGAATGACTGTTCATGAGCACGCTTCCACAGAGGCTCCACGAAGTGAAGAGATTCCAAGGTGATCCCCATCGCTGAAGACATTGGTCACCATGACAATGTTGAAGATGATGAAGTTCTTCCTCAAATCGAGTACAATGTGGTATCATCGCTGTTCGTCACGAACAACAAACTCATCGACATTGGTCGCCCTCTCGGCGCCAATTGCTCAGATGCTTCATGGGCTGATCGTGCAACAACAAGACTCCCCAAGATACTCCCCAACAACAAGTCACTCCCCAACAACAAGTCACTCCCCAACGGCAACACCAAGAAGAAGAGGAAGACTTTGAGGCCCAGCAACCCCATCTCCAAAGGCGCCGCCAACATTTCGCAGCTTCGCAAAGGTGAAAGGCCTCAAGTGCCTCTTTCGGCGTTCGAAGGAGAAGTGCACCACCAACCTGTTGCACGTCAAGTGTTTTCGAAGCCACTCCAACTGTGAGCGTCTCGAGTCCGGGCTAAAGCTGCTAAAGACAATCCGGCTGCATCAGCCGCTGACACCCAAGACGAAGAAGAACGTGTTCCTACACCCCCAGTAATTGAAGTAGTGATCCCCGATATCAACGTGCCAGTGCCCGACCCTCCAGCTCCTCAAGTGGAGGTTGAAAACAATGAGGCTGCCACCTCCAACACCAATGAAGCCAATGGCGTGGTCATGGCCAAGCCAATGTGGAGCCTGTCCCAACCGCCTCCCGAAGCCAATGAAACGTGCACGAAGCCAATGAGGCAAGCTGCTCCGGAAGCATCTGGCATGCGACTGAAGCCTCGATTCTCGCCACTTCTCTAGTTCCGCCACCAAGGCCCTACACAATCGAGCAAGCATTCAACTATGGCGAGCTAGTCACAGTAAGATGGCCCGTTCTGGACCCTCCGCCTCATGCCTCTGGTCCTCAGTTCGACTATCATATTGAGCATAGGCCTCAGTCCAAGCCGGGCCAAGATCGCCAAGGTTTCCGTGCATCGCCACCTCAATGAGTTCTTTCAATGCAAATGGCTTCAAAGCCCACAATACTTTCTTTGACAAAGGTAAAGAACCCCTACACAAGGCCAAGGATCTCATCCGACCGGTTACGGAGCTATCGAAAGAAGCTATTACTCATGTGTTCTCAGTATGATCAAGGCCGCATTTTCCCTCATATGCGCCTCGACACTAAAGCCATTCTTGGATTGCCGTGCTTAGAAGAAGCACTTGATTGCTTTCATGATGCAGTCTGCTTGGCTTCGTAATGAATAAAGACCTTTGGAATGAAGAATTAGTGCTTCAATTCTATGCCACACTCCACATCCGCGGCTACAACAGAGAATACGAAGACATGGGTTCTCGAGTGGATGACCGGAAATGTCCATCATGAAGCCAAAGCTCTTGACATCATTGAGCTCACAGGCCTACCCACTCCGGAGAACTGTTTGAACACGGATGTCAACTCCACCGCGATGCCTTGGAAAGCATATTTCATAAGCCGTAACCCGACATGAGTCGGATCTCGAGCATGATGAAGCCAACGCCACATGACGCTGAATACCCTCAACACTTCTTTGTTGATGACCTTGAGTATCCGCCGCACCATATATCACATCATCGGTGAACTCTATTGCCTATCAAAGGGCATTCATCGCTGCAAAGCTTGAAGGAGCAATGAAGACAATGGTCTTCTACATTCTCAATGGCATCAGCTTCAACACGCAAGATTTCTCCATCAGGCAATTGGCTGCATGTGGATCTGATCTGTTTGGTCTAAAATTTTATGCTCCATGGGTTATGCGCCTCATCAAGATGCACTCTGCTATCAACTATCAACCTTCTGCTCGCAATCATCTGATATTTCTTCCAGAGGTTGATATGTCTGTTGAAGCCATATACCTTGAGCCTGCCAAAACACCACTAAGTCTTCAGAATGCAGATCACCACAGTTTCTCTCAACCTATGGAAGGCGTCCAAGCGGTATCTCGTGTCTATCCCCTGGCTGGGAACACACGTCTGCCTCATCGTGCACGGACTGAAGCCACTGAGAGCACAATTGGCCAAAGGCCTCGGAAGAGCTCTCGAGTCCTCAACGATCGAGAACTTCTTGTGGCGCTGCACCAAAAGCAAGATAAGCATCACTCCTGGCTAAAGCGTCAAATGCAAAGCCTCTTGGTGGGCGTCAATCGCATTCGTAACCTTGCCACCAAGAATGCTTTTATCACTCACGAGACTTGTCGGCGATCATGGAAGAGTTTGACCACCTTTCGGTCTTTGAAGCCGATCTTCAAGACGATGGCTTCACTGAGCGTTTCAAGTTTGACTCCACTCCTCCACGGAATGCAGTCCTACGGCGAACTCCATCTCTTGAAGACTCTGACTATTCTTCCTCCGCGGCAACGATCAATGCCAGAGTGATCGATGATGAAGCCGATGCTACTTCACCGCCTATTTACGCACGAATCGACATCGCGCCCGGCTTTTGCGCACCTCCAACCAACAACGACAACCTGCTGCATCATCTTCTTGAAGAGGACGAGTAGATGCTCTATGTCTTCAAACCTTTTGGTCCTTCTTGACAAAAGGGGAGAAGCATATGAGTTTGATAGTCTTCAAGCGGGTTCATAAGGGCGGTTGCACTATATTTTGCCTAGTGTTTACAACTCGCTTTTTGAAACATTTGGTTCTTATGAGTTGTAACACTTAAACTCGATGGTCGTCGCTACTTATTTGCTTTACCCTCCGCATGTGCTATTTATAACTTCCGCACTTAGATCATTCTCTGACGTCCATTTTTCATTATGCATGTCATTCTCTTAGCTATATCATTTCATGCATGATGAATTATCTTCATAAGTTGAAGAGGAACTCCACAAGTACAACCTGCCATGTGCATTTGCATTCCAAAAGCAAACCACTTATATGCACATCTTCAGGGGAGCCTTTGCCACTTATGAAGACAATTCCTATCCTTTACAATTTCACATATTTTATCCCGTTGAAAACTTCAACGGTTTGTCATCAATCACCAAAAGGGGGAGATTGTAAGTGCATCTAGTGCCACCCCTAGTTGGTTTGGAGTATTGACGACAAATGTGGTTGAGGGACTAATGCGTTTGTGAGAATTGCAGGATAACGCAGTAGTGGCCCTCATTGATTCGGGTTTACCTACCGGAGATGACCCTAAAAATGTATGAAGACATTGAAGACAATGGTGGTATGTGAAGATATTCACATTGAAGACTATGACATGAGAAGACATTGAGTGAAGACTATGGAGCCTTGAAGACTCGTTGTTTCGTTGTTTCCTTTTCTTCTTTGTTGAGTCGTAGGAACCACCGTCTTGTTAAGTGGGGTCCAAGTGATCATAGTCGAATGATCAAGTGATGCTCAACCCAAATCCTATGTCTTCGACGAAGATAATGAGAGCAAAACTTATCCAGAAATTTGGATGAGTCGACTTTGCTTGTAGCCCAAGTAAAGTTGTCGTGTGTTTGAAATCGACCATTGGAACACGTGTCGGGTTCCTTAGTGACCAGGGTCATTTCGGACATATCAGTCGGGTTGCCTAGTGGCTATAAATAGCCCACCCCTACACCATAAATGGGTGGCTGCTCAGAGTTAGTGCACAGACTTTTGTCGCTTGAGAGCAACCCACCTCGAAGCCTTTGAGAGAGAGAAATCCTTGCGAGGACAAAGCCCAAAACACCCAGAGCCAAAGAGTGTTAGGCATCACTGAAGTTTTCTGTCTGTGTGACACGAAGACTTATTACACTTGAGGACTGTGAATCCTCCGGTGGTTAGGCGTCGCATTACGAGCATCCAAGAGTCATTGTGGATTGCCGGTGAACGCTGCTCGTGAAGGTTCTAAGTCTACCTTGAAGACTTACCAGAGTGATTGGGCGAGGACTGTGTCCTTAGCTCAAGGGGAATAAGGTGAAGATGCGGTCTTCGAGTTGAATCTCAGCCTCCCTAACCAGATGTACAGTTGTCACAAAGAATCGAACTGTTCCAACAAATCCTGTGTCTTCAACTAGTGACCTGGTTCTATCCCTTCCCTCCTTTACCCTAAGTTTGTCTTCGTGAAGTCATTGCTTATATGTCTTATCTGTTTGACTTCACCGCTTGACTTCTATTGTTGTTTGGCTTCATACTATCTTCCATCCGATCCTTACTACATAGCTACTATTAGTCTTGTCCGTTCACATTATTGCATACTTGACTATGGCTTGCTTGTTGTAGTTATCTTCCGCTGCATATCAACTAGGTCATTTCTGTTGTTTGTCTTCGAAACATTCGTGTTTTGAAGACTTTCATAAAAATCGCCTATTCACCCCCCCTCTAGTCGATAACTAGCACTTTCACCTAACAACAACATTCAATGGGAGGAGTTGTAGTAACGAGTTGCTTGAAGCATTGACGGATGGGGAAATCCAAATTGGATTTCACTCTTTAGATACCATACCGGTCCTTATTATGTGCTTGTGCACTATTTGTTGCATGCTACTTCAACACACAACAAGCATTTGTGTAATGATTTGAGGCACCGCCAGATGAACAAGCAGGCTGAGTTGAGGTCGCAGTACAAAGCATACATGGCGAGATATCATTATGGGGGAGGTAGCCCCAGTTACACAAGAGAGAAGGAAAGGAGGAGGGGCTACTATGTGAGGAAGCCGAGGCCGGAGCAGGATGTCCATAGATCAGCAAGGAGCCCGCCTCGTAATGACAATGTGGATAGGAAGAGGAGGCCGAAGCAACATTGGGTGGTGAAGGGGGATTCGGTGAGGCAAGTTAGTAACGATACGTTCATTCGCGACACAAGGCAAAAAACGTCTTCTGTTTCGACCGTATCTCCGAGCAAACATGATGAAAGCGGACCTGCGAGGCGGGGCCGCCGGTCCCAATGAACATCTTGGCCTGAACTGCCGAGGAGTGGGTTGGACTCGACAGTGGGCGTACTCCGAGACCTGATTAGGTCCTACTACCCAGCGGTTGTGTTCTTAAGCGAGACTAAGAAGAAGGCGAGGGCTATGGAGAAGTTGAAGTGGAGTTTGGGTTTCCGAAGCGGTGTGGCTGTGGACTGTCAAGGTTTGAGTGGGGGTTTAGCTATGTGGTGGAGGGACCATCTTCAAGTCACTGTTCGGCCTTGGTGCCAATATTTTTACGAATGCGGAAGTAGTTTGGGAGGGTAAAACACAGAGGATCACTTTGGATTCTATGGTGAACCCAATGTTGAGCATAGGAAGAAATCATGGGATGCCCTCCGATACACGAGAAGACAAGACGAGCTACCATGGCTGTGTCTTGGTGATTTTAATGAGGCGCTACTACAGACGGAGCAACGCGGTGGTAACCCGAGGAGCTTCCTCCAAATGGAAGACTTTCGTGAGTGCTTGGCCGACTGCGGCCTGGCTGACCTTGGCTTCTCCGGGTATCCTTATACATGGGATAACAGAAGACAAGGAGATGAGAATATACAAGTTAGACTGGACCGAAGTACATGCAATTACGAAGTTTATGGCAATGTTTCCGGATACACATGTCCAGCATATCATCACGGAGGAATCGGATCATTGCGCGCTGGTTGCCAAGGTTCTGGAGACGGCTCCAGAGCGGGGTGAACGAGGCCCCAGGCAGTTTAGGTACGAGGAGGCGTGGACAAGACATGAGTTGTACGAGCCTATGGTCGTCGAGAAATGGAGTGCAGTGGACACAGGAGCGGTGGGTATCTCAGCCACGTGCAGTAGGCTGTCTACGCTCTCAAAAGGAATGCAAGAGTGGGGAAGAGTTGTTTTTGGTTCCATCTCAAACCAAATTAAGCAGCTGCAAGTTCAGTTAAATGATGCAAAGTTCAGAGCTCTAAGGACAAGATACCAATCAGAAGTACGAGACATAGAAGAACAGCTGCGAGAAATATATGCGCGGGAAGAAGTGATGCAACGACAGCGGTCGCGAGTGGACTGGCTAGCGGCGGGCGATATGAATACAAAGTATTTTCAGGGAAGAGCATCGCATAGGAAGCGGAAAAATACAGTTAGAGCGTTGATTAGAGATGATGGGTCAAAGTGCATGGTGGATGAGGAGATGAGAGAGATGGCAGCACATTTCTATGAAGGTTTGTTTACTTCTGAGGGATCAGTTGGTGCCCAAGACGTACTCCAAAATATTCCTAGCATTATTTCTGACAATATGAACCAGAGACTCATGACACCGGTCACTGACGAGGAGATCGAGCATGCGCTGTTCCAAATGGGCCCAACAAAGGCTCCGGGCCCTGATGGGCTGCCCGCCCTCTTTTATCAGCGACATTGGTCGCTTGTGAAGGAAGACGTGTGCACAGTGGTCTGTGACTTTCTTGCTGGAGTATCAGCGCCAAAGGCTTTTAATGCGACAGTGATCGTTATGATCCCGAAAGTTAATTCACCGGAGTTGCTTTCGCAGTTTCGCCCAATTAGTCTCTGTAATGTTTTATATAAAATTGCCTCTAAGGTGCTAGCTAACAGGTTAAAAGCTATTCTGCCGATTCTTATCTCCGAGGAGCAAAGTGCGTCGTCTCCGGGCGGTTAATAATGCATAATGTTTTTGTGGCATATGAGTGTGTGCATGCAATAAGGAAAAGGAAGAGGAAGAAACCACTCTGTGCTGTCAAACTGGATATGATGAAAGCCTACGATAGAGTGGAGTGGGTGTTCCTTGAGCAAATGCTCATCAAATTTGGTTTTGACAATGCATGGGTCTCCATGATCATGAGGTGTGTAACGTTGGCAAATTTTGTTGTCAAGCTAAACGGGGGATTGTCCAGGATGTTTACCCCATCCCGAGGATTGAGGCAAGGTGACCCTTTGTCACCTTATTTATTTCTGTTCTGTGTGGAAGGTTTTTCTGCTTTATTGAAGAAGGCACAAGAGGATAATCTTATAAAAGGTGTGTCTTTTGGGAGCACTGGCCCCCAAGTGACTCATCTTCTTTTCGCCGATGATAGTATTATCTTCCTTCAAGGCTGTGTTGACAACTTTCTAGCTCTGAAGAACATCTTGGGTACATATGAACAAGCGTCGGGACAGAAGGTAAATTTGAACAAATCAGCCATTTTCTTCGGGAAGGGGTGTGATCAGGCTCAAAAACAGGTCCTCAAGGCATCGATCGGGATTGAAACGGAGGCATTGAGTGAAAGGTACTTAGGCCTACCAACAGTGGTGGGGAGGGCTAAGGATGGTTCTTTTCAATATGTGGTTGAAAGCTCAAAAAATAAGGTTACGGGTTGGAAGGGGCAAGGTCTATCGAAAAAAGCAAGGGAAGTTCTTGTGAAATCTGGGCTTCAAGCTACTCCTGCATTTACTATGAGCTGTTTTCTCCTCACAAAGAAGATGTGCCGAACACGACATCTATCTCTGGCCAAAATTCTAGTGGGGGGCAGTTAATGGTGAGCGCAAAGTACATTGGATTGCCTGGGATAAAATGTGTGCTGCAAAGAAGGAAGGAGGCATGGGCTTTAGGGATGCTGAGGCGTTCAATCAGGCGTTATTGGCCAAGCAGGCATGGAGGATCCTGCGGGTTCCCTCCTCTCTTTGTGTGCGTGTCTTGAAGGCCAGATACTTCACAGATGGCGACATTATGAGTGCAACATGCCCTGATGGTGGATCATACACGTTCAGAAGTATTCTTCATGGCAGAGATCTTCTTCGAGCTGGGCTTGTGTGGAGAGTGGGAGATGGCACCAAGATTAATATCCACCATGACCAGTGGATACCGAGAAATGGCAGCTTATCACCACTGGGTGCCAAGTATGTCATGGGTGTCACAAAGGTCTGCCACTTGCTAGATCAGGAGGGTACACGTTGGAACGAGCAGTTGCTAGAGCGGATGTTCTCACAGGAGGATGCCGACAATATCAAGCAGATTGTCGTTGGAGGACCGGGTGCGGATGATCACTTGGCGTGGAACTTCACTAAAGATGGTTACTTCACGGTTCGCTCGGCATATCACCTGCGCGTTTCTATGAACCGAGCGCGAACGGGAAGACATGAGTCTTCGTCAACGGTGAACCAGCACAAGAGCTGGATGGCTATGTGGGACACCTCGGCTCCGGGGAAAGCAAAGATCCACATGTGGCGGCTGCTTCGCAATGGTTTAGCTGTCGGGCATGAACTGCATAGGCAGAAGATCAAAGCGGGCGTGTTTTGCACAGCATGTGGTCGAGATGAAACGATCTATCATAGATTTTGGGGCTGTCCCCATTCGATGCTCTCTTGGAAAAACTGCGTCGAAAAGGGAATTGCGGTGGCGATCCCACCGTGTCAACTTGGTTCCCAGAATGCAGTCGCAAGGTGGCTGTTGGAGTGGTTCCAGCAAGCAGGAGAGGAAGAGAGGTCGATGATGGTCCAGTCGGTCTATGCGCTGTGGTTGGCTCACAATGAAGCCCGGGATGGGAAACGAATCGAAGATCCACATGAAATAATGGAGCGGGTGGTGCGGTTGACTGAAGAATGGCGTAACATCCATGAAAAACCCCTGACGATCAGGGAGGTGGCTGCGAGAAGGAAATGGGAGGCGCCGGAGGAGGGATGGATCAAAGCCAATGCCGACGGCGCGTTCTCAAAGGACAGAGGGAAGGGAGGTGAGGGGGTAGTGCTCAGAGATCACAATGGAGGCTTTCGTCTGCCGCTTTGCTCTCTTGTTGATCCGACCTCTAGTGCTGAGATGGTGGAGGTGGAAGCCTGTAAGCGAGCAATTCAGCTGGCTAGTGGGGCTAACATGCACAATCTTCATATTGAGCTGGATAGTCTGGGAGTTGTGACGGCGATCAACAAGGCGGAACAAGACCTTTCTATTTTGGGGCCGTGTGTGGAAGAGATTAAGCAGTTGCTTATCCAATTTCTGCATGTGAAGGTTACATGGACGAAGCGAGAAGCAAATGGTGCCGCGGATAAATTAGCAAAAATAGGTTTAGGCGATGAAGTTTGTAATGTTTGGTGGGTTGGTCCACCGGAGTCTATTATCCAGCTTCTCTCTGATGAGATCCCTAGCTACGTTTAATTAATAAAGCGGCATTGATCCTAAAAAAAAGCATTTGTGTAATGAGAATCCACCGACTGACCATATGTACCGGGTTTCTGAGAACGTGTTGTGTAATTCTCATGAACGGGCGTTGGCGACAAAAGAACACATTCAAGTGGCCAGGATGGCTGGAAGCGTGGCCGACTTCCTCCCTTTCATCGGTGCCCATGGTGTCCGGGAAGCAATCATCGGCCGACAGGTCGGTCGCCTCCCCAAACTTGGGCACGCTGACCGTGAACGGGCGAACGACAGTAGGCGCCCTCGTGGGTCCTCCCCATATCCCATGTGTACACATCCCATACCACCTCCACGAACACCATGTCCCTCATGCACGCACTTCACCCTAACAGGCTCCACATACATATTGGCGCCTGATACGTCTCAAATGTGTATATAATTTTCAATTGTTTAATGTTATTATAATATCATTTTTACAACATTTTATATTTTTTACTGTGCTATCCTATTAATTCAGTTCCCAGAGTCAGTTGATATCTTCTGCATGTTTTTGGTTTTCTAGAAAACCATATCTTCATAGGTAAAAAATTCTAAGGATTTAGTACGGTTTTTCTCGAAGATTCCAGGAAGTGTCGGGACCTGCCGGGGGGCATGTCGGGGTTACGATCCTGACTCTTTCGTACTAGGGGTACGAAAGACGGGCGGAGCCTAGCTATGGCGCAGATGTAACACTCGGTGTTTACGAGTTCAGGCTCTCTCGAAGGAGGTAACAACCCTACGTCTCGTGCCCTGAGGCTTGTTTTCTCTTGGGAGGGGGGTATGATTACAAAGAGTGCTTAACCCTTGTCAAGGAGGAAGAGGGCAGCTTATATAGAGTGCGTCGCGGCCTCTTTACTCCCACGTTACAAGGGTGGTTTAATAGAGATACTACTGCGGTTACTAGTGATAATATCCACAACTACGGCAGTTACAGGTAACGGTAGCCATGACTATACTTAAAGACTGACTTAAGACTACTCAACTGTTGCAGCTCCCACGTCATCCCTTCACCTTCCTTGTCCAAGTGGTGATGGCTGCGCCGATTGGAGGGAAGATGTCCGAGTGTCGTCGGTGGTTCGAGTGGACTTCTTGTCATACGCATCCGAACGCGTCTATGGTCCGGAGACCTATCCATGATGTTGTGGGGCCCTAGGTGGGCCTTAGCTGTTAGGTCTTTGACCCTACATGCATTAGCTGACCTCATCATTAGCCCCCGAATCGGTTGAGGTTTCGTAGGACAAATGGATTGAGCTTATTGGTCCGAGTGCTTCACGGGCACTCGGAATATGTTTCTGAATAGTAACCCGTCGTGCCTTGGATGAAAACGCAATGGATTCTGGACTAAAAGGTATTCCGAGTGATCGAACGTTTGTTGATTGCCGAGCAAAACCTAGTGGCATTCATATGTCTCTCAGGAGAGATAGACTTAAGGCCTGAGTGTGGACATGTCATAAAACCCGAGTGATGATGCCGACGCGTGGTCTGACTCTCTGGGGAGATGACACTCCTTATCCCAGGTGAACGCCAGCGTAGGCCATCTCCGAGTCCAAGTTTATGAGGCATGCGTCTTGGAGCCTAGTGAAAGGGCCAAGTTAACATGTGGAAGGGCGTCAAGATCATCCCATAGAAATCCTGAAGGCGACTCCAGTCGAGTGTTTACGTGTCTGAGTGCACGGGTTTCCGCTAAGGGTTGTCAGCCAGACTGACAAGCGTCCTTTAGGAAAGGAGCGGTGGGCAATAAATTGGGTTGATTTGTTACGGAAATTATGGGATTTGAAATCAGGCGTGCACGCGTGGAAGCGGTTACGCCGCAGCTAGTGGGGAAAGTGGGGGCGTGACTACTCGATCCTCGCCCCGAAAATCCGCCATGTGTTGCACTGTTCCTGCATGTATGGCCGTCACAGGCACCGTGGATCTTGAGATCTGCGGCAGAAAATCAGCAGCCGATTTTTACCCGTGATATAAAAGATTTGGGGGTTAGGGTAATTCCCTCATATCTCGTTTCTCCCTCGACTCCTCCACTTCTCTTCGCCACCCGCTTATTCACCCCGTGTGCCAAAGCACTCAGGCCATGGCGAAGGACTCCACCATGAAGCTAGAGAAGGTGAAAAAAGCAAGAAAGGTCGGGTCGTCGAGCTCGGGCCCAGCGGTGGGCCGCGTCGCAGCGGATTGGTTCCCCTCGCGCATCACAACGAAGCGGCGGAAAGAGCTCAAGGATGACGGTCTCATTCCGACGGACGGATGGAGGCGGCCGGGGTGGGTGAGATCTAAAGGAAATATGCCCTAGAGGCAATAATAAAGTTGTTATTTATATTTCCTTATATCATGATAAATGTTTATTATTCATGCTAGAATTATATTAACCGGAGACATAATACATGTGTGAATACATAGACAAATAAAGTGTCACTATTATGCCTCTACTTGACTAGCTCGTTGAATCAAAGATGGTTTTGTTTCCTAACCATAGACATGAGTTGTCATTTGATTAACGGGGTCACATCATTAGTGAATGATGTGATTGACATGACCCATTCTGTTAGCTTAGCATTTGATCGTTTAGTATATTGCTATTGCTTTCTTCATGACTTATACATGTTCCTATGACTATGAGATTATGCAACTCCCGAATACAGGAGGAACATTTTGTGTGCTACCAAACGTCACAACGTAACTGGGTGATTATAAAGGTGCTCTACAGGTGTCTCCGATGGTACTTGTTGAGTTGGCATAAATCAAGATTAGGATTTGTCACTCCGATTCTCGGTAATGCACATCACTATAAGCCTTGCAAGCAATGCAACTAATGAGTTAGTTGCGGGATGATGTATTACGAAATGAGTAAAGAGACTTGTCCGTAACGAGATTGAACTAGGTATTGAGATACTGATACATCCATTTTGCATCGTGCCTTTATATCGATATTTATTGCATTATGGGCTGTTATTACACGTTATGTTACAATACTTATGCCTATTCTCTCTTATTTTACAAGGTTTACATAAGGAGGGAGAATGCCGGCAGCTGGAATTCTCAAATTTGAAAAAGGAGCAAATATTAGAGACCTATTCTGCACAACTCCAAAAGTCCTAAAACTCCACGAAAGTCATTTTGGGAAATAATAAAAAATATCCAGCGGAAGAAGTTCACCAGAGGGGGGCCCACCTGTCCACGAGGGTGGGGGGCGCGCCCCCTACCTCGTGGGCCCCCTGTTGGCTCTTCGATGGCCACTTCTGCTATATGAGGTCTTTCACCGAGAAAAAAAATCATATGCAACCTTTCGGGACGAAACTCCGCCGCCACGAGGCGGAACCTTGGCGGAACCAATCTAGGGCTCCGGCAGAGCTGTTCTACCGGGGACACTTCCCTCCGGGAGGGGGAAATCATCGTCAACATCATCACCAACGCTCCTCTCATCGGGAGAGGGCAATCTTCATCAACATCTTCACCAGCACCATCTCCTCTCAAAACCCTAGTTCATCTCTTGTATTCAATTATTGTCTCCAAGTCCGGGATTGGTACTAGTAGGTTGTTAGTAGTGTTGATTACTCCTTGTAGTTGATACTAGTTGGTTTATTTGGTGGAAGATCATATGTTCAGATCCTTTATGCATATTATTACCCCTCTGATTATGAACATGAATATGCTTTGTGAGTAGTTACGTTTGTTCACGAGGACATGGGAGAAGTCTTGCTATTAGTAGTCATGTGAATTTGGTATTCGTTCGATATTTTGATGAGATGTTTGTTGTCTAGCCTCTAGTGGTGTTATGTGAACGTCGACTACATAACACTTCATCATTATTTGGGCCTAGAGGAAGGCATTGGGAAGTAATAAGTAGATGATGGGTTGCTAGAGTGAGAAGCTTAAACCCTAGTTTATGCGTTGTTTCGTAAGGGGCTGATTTGGATCCATATGTTTCATGCTATGGTTAGGTTTACCTTAATACTTTTGTTGTAGTTGCGGATTCTTGCACTAGAGGTTAATCATAAGTGGGATGCTTGTTCAAGTAAGAACAGCACCCAAGCACCGTCCACCCACATATCAAATTATCAAAGTACCGAACTGAATCATATGAACGTGATGAAAACTAGCTTGACAATATTCCCATGTGTCCCTGAGCGCTTTTCCTTATATAAGAGTTTGTCCAGGCTTGTCCTTTGCTACAAAAAGGATTGGGCCACCTTGCTGCACTTTATTTACTTTTATTACTTGTTGCTTGTTACAAATTATCTTATTACAAAACTATCTGTTACCACTTATTTCAGTACTTGCAGAGAATACCTTGCTGAAAACCGCTTATCATTTCATACGCTCCTCGTTGGGTTCGACACTCTTACTTATCGAAAGGACTACGATAGATCCCCTATACTTGTGGGTCATCAAGACTCTTTCCGGCGCCATTGCCGGGTGTGAAGCGCCTTTGGTAGGTGGAATTTGGTAAGGAAAAATTTATACAAAGGTGCTGAAATTTCATGTCACTTGTTACTATGGAAAGTAATCCTCTGAGGGGCTTGTTCGGGGTATCTTCACCCCGACCAAAGAGAGCAAAGAGTTGCTCGTCAACCTACTGAACCCATCGAACATGAAAATATTCTCTTTGAAGTTCCTTGGGTATGATGGAAAACTGCTAGCTAATACTTTTACAGGAGATGGAACAAAGCATCCCGATGAACATCTACTCTATGTGGATGAAGTTTGTGGATTATTTAAGCTTGCGGTATACCCGATGATGTTGTTAAGAAGAAGGTCTTCCCTTTATCTTTGAAGGGAGATGCATCGACATGGTATAGGCTATGTGATGACACGGGATCATGGAACTATAAACGTAAAGTGAAATTGGAATTTCATCGTAAGTATTACCCTATGCATCTTGTTCATCGTGATCGCAATTATATATATAATTTTTGGCCTCATGAAGGAGAAAGCATCGCTCAAGCTTGGGGAGGCTTAAATCAATGTTATATTCATGCCCCAATCATGAGCTCTCAAGAGAAATAATTCTTCAAAATCTTTATGCTCGGCTTCACGAAAACAATCACACCATGCTCGATACTTCTTGTCTTGGCTCTTTTAAGATGAAGACTATTGAATTCAGATGGAATTTATTGGATAGAATTAAACGCAACTCAAGATTGGGATCTCGACGAAGGTAAGGAGTCAGTATGACACCTAAGTTTGATTGTGTTAAGTCTTTTATGGATACCGATGTTTTCCGTAAGTTTAGCACTAAATATGGACTTGACTCGAGATAGTAGCTTCTTTCTCGTGAATCTTTGCTACTTATGTTGATCTCCCCAAAGAGAAGTGGTTTAAATATCATCCTCCCATAGAAGTAAAAGTAGCTGCACCTATTGAAGTTGAAGAAAAGATTGTCACTTATAATGATCCTGTTGTTCCTACTTCTTATGTTGAGAAACCACCTTTCCCTGTTAGAATAAAGGATCATGCTAAATCTTCAACTGTTGTTCGCAAAAGCAATATTAGAACTTATACACCTCCTGAGCAAATTAAAGTTGAACCTAATGTTGCTATTGTTAAAGATATTTTAGCTGATAATATTGATGGGCATGTTATTCAATTCTGCGGTGAAACTGCTAGAATTGCCAAACCCTGTGCTAAAGATAAACATAGACCTGTGGTAGGCGTGCCTGTTATTTCTGTTAAGATAGGAGATCATTGTTATCATGGCTTATGTGATATGGGTGCTAGTGCTAGTGTTATACCTCATACTTTATACGAAGAAATTAAGCATGAAATTGCACCGCCGAGTTAGTAGGTATTGATGTTACAATTAAACTTGCCAATAGAGATACTATATCAGCAATGGGAATTGTTAGAGATGTCGAAGTTTTGTGTGGGAAAACTAAATATCCTGCTGATTTTCTTGTTCTTGGTTCCCCACAAGATAGCTTTTGTCCCATTATATTTGGTAGACCCTTCTTGAAAACTGTTAATGCTAAGATAGACTGCGAAAAGAATGTTGTTACTATTGGCTTGGGTGATATGACTCATGAGTTTAATTTCTCTAAATTTAGTAGACAACACCGGGAAGAAGAATTGCCTAGCAAGGATGAAATTATTGGTCTTGCTTCAATTGTCGTACCTCCTAATGATCCTTTAGAACAATATTTGCTAGACCATGAAAATGATGTGTTTATGAATGAAAGAAGTGAAATAGATGAAGTATTCTTTAATCAGGAACCCATTCTTAAACACAATTTACCTGTTGAAATCCTAGGGGATCCTCCTCCACCCAAGGGTGATCACGTGTTTGAGCTTAAACCGTTGCCTAATAATCTTAAATATGCTTATCTTGATGAAAAGAAAATATATCCTGTTATTATGAGTGCTAACCTTTCAGAGCATGAAGAAGAGAGATTATTGAAAACTCTGAAGAAGCACCGTGCTGCTATTGGATATACTCTTGATGATCTTAAGGGCATTAGTCCCACTCTATGTCAACATAATATAAATTTGGAAGAAGATGCCAAACCGGTTCGTGATCATCAACGACGGCTGAATCCTAAGATGAAGGAAGTGGTAAGAAAAGAAATACTAAAGCTTCTGGAGGCAGGTATAATTTATCCCGCTCTTGATAGTCAATGGGTAAGTCCTGTCCATTGTGTCCCTAAGAAGGGAGGTGTTACTGTTGTTCCTAATGATAAAGATGAATTGATTCCGCAAAGAATTATTACAAGTTATAGGATGGTAATTGATTTCCGTAAATTAAATAAGGCCACTAAGAAAGATCATTACCCCTTACCTTTTACTGATCAAATGCTAGGAAGACTTTCCAAACATACACATTATTGCTTTCTAGATGGTTATTCTGGTTTCTCTCAAATACCTGTATCGGCTAAGGATCAATCAAAGACTACTTTTACATGCCCTTTTGGTACTTTTGCTTATAGACGTATGCCTTTTGGTTTATGTAATGCACCTGCTACCTTTCAAAGATGCATGATGGCTATATTCTCTGACTTTTGTGAAAAGATTTGTGAGGTTTTCATGGACGACTTTTCTGTCTATGGATCCTCTTTTGATGATTGCTTGAGCAATCTTGATCGAGTTTTGAGAGATGTGAAGAAACTAATCTTGTCTTGAATTGGGAAAAGTGCCACTTTATGGTTAATGAAGGTATTGTCTTGGGGCATAGAAAGAGGTATTGAAGTTGATAAAGCCAAGGTTGATGCTATTGAAAAGATGCCATGTCCCAAGGACATCAAAGGTATAAGAAGTTTCCTTGGTCACGCAGGATTTTATAGGAGGTTCATTAAGGATTTCTCAAAAATTTCTCGGCCTCTGACTAATCTATTACAAAAAGATATACCATTTGTCTTTGATGATGATTGTGTAGAAGCATTTGAAATACTTAAGAAAGCATTGATCTCTGCACCTATTGTTCAGCCACCTGATTGGAATTTACCCTTTGAAATTATGTGTGATGCTAGTGATTATCTTTGTAGGTGCTGTTCTACGGCAAAGAGTTGATAAGAAATTAAATGTTATCCATTATGCTAGTAAGACTCTAGACAATGCTCAAAGAAACTATGCTACTACTGAAAAAGAATTCTTAGCATTTGTATTTTCTTAGGATAAGTTTAGACCTTATATTGTTGATTCTAAAGTAACTATTCACACTGATCATGCTGCTATTAAATACCTGATAGAAAAGAAAGATGCTAAACCTAGACTTATTAGATGGGTTCTCTTGCTACAAGAATTTGATTTGCATATTGTTGATAGAAAGGGAGCTGAGAACCCCGTTGCAAACAACTTGTCTAGGTTAGAAAATGTTCTTGATGACCCACTACCTATTAATGATAGTTTCCCTGATGAGCAATTAAATGTCATAAATGCTTCTCGTAGTACTCCGTGGTATGTTGATTATGCCAATTACATTGTTGCTAAATTTATACCACCTAGTTTCACCTACCAACAAAAGAAAAGGTTTTTCTATGATTTGAGACATTACTTTTGGGATGACCCACATCTTTATAAAGAAGGAGTAGATGGTGTTATTAGACGTTGTGTACCTGAGCATGAACAGGAATAGATCCTACACAAGTGTCACTCCGAAGCTTATGGAGGGCACCACACTGGAGATAGAACTGCACATAAGGTATTGCAATCTGGTTTTTATTGGCCTACTCTCTTCAAGGATGCCCGTAAGTTTGTCTTATCTTGTGATGGATGTCAAAGAATTGGTAATATTAGTAGACGTCAAGAAATGCCTATGAACTATTCACTTGTTATTGAACCATTTGATGTTTGGGGCTTTGATTATATGGGACCTTTTCCTGCCTCTAATGGGTATACACATATTTTAGTTCTTTGTTGATTACGTTACTAAGTGGGTGGAAGCTATTCCAACTAGTAGTGCTGATCATAACACTTCTATTAAAATGCTTAAAGAAGTCATTTTTCCGAGGCTTGGAGTCCCTAGATATTTAATGACTGATGGTGGTTCACATTTTATTCATGGTGCTTTCCGTAAGATGCTTGCTAAGTATGATGTTAATCATAGAATTGCATCTCCTTATCATCCACAGTCTAGTGGTCAAGTAGAATTGAGTAATAGGGAGCTCAAATTAATTTTGCAAAAGACTGTCAATAGGTCTAGAAAGAATTAGTCCAAGAAACTTGGGGATGCATTATGGGCCTATAGAACTGCATATAAAAATCCTATGGGTATGTCTCCGTATAAAATGGTTTATGGAAAAGCATGTCACTTACCTCTCGAACTAGAGCATAAAGCTTATTGGGCTATTAAAGAGCTCAATTATGATTTCAAACTTCTTGGGAGAGAAGAGGTTATTTGATATTAGCTCACTTGATGAATGGAGAATCCAAGCTTATGAAAATGCCAAGTTGTTTAAAGAAAAAGTTAAAAGATGGCATGACAAAAGGATACAAAAGCGTGAGTTTAATGTAGGTGATTATGTATTGCTATACAACTCTCGTTTAAGATTTTTGCACGAAAACTTCTCTCTAAATGGGAAGGCCCCTACGTTATCAAGGAGGTCTATCGTTAGGTGCCATAAAATCAACAACTTCAAGGCACAAATCCGAAAGTGGTAAACGGTCAAAGAATCAAACACTATATCTCGTAATCCTATAAATGTTGAAACCAATGTTATTGAAACCGTAACCCTGAGGAATACATAAGGGACACTTTCCTAACGTCTCGGACTCCAAAAAGGAATAGGTATGTGATGCGGAAGTAAACTGACTCCAAAACAATTTTTAAGGCAATATTTCTCCGTTTTGGAATATTTAGAAAAATAGAAAAATAAGTAGCAGTCCGGGAAGGACACAAGGGCCCCACGAGGTGGAGGGCGCGCCTACCCCGGGCGCCCCCTACCTCGTGGGCACCTCGTGTGCCTTTCGGACTCCGTTTTCTTGCACGATACGTATTTTGGTCGGTAAAAATTCATTATATATTCTCCCGAAGGTTTTGGCCACTGTATCTCGCAATTATCCTCTTTTCTTGTTTCGAGTTGTCCTACTGCAGATTAGATCAACATGTCGTCCCAGGATTCAGAAGGAGAAAGCTATGTGGATGGTTACCTAGCAAATCCTAAGGTCTATGGAGATGTGGAGCACGATGGTCGGACCACGGAGTAAGAAGAGGACTATGAACCCAAGGGGAAGGAGGAGACGAGCTCAGATGAAGATGAAGCCCCATTACCTCAACCTGGGGACATGCACGTGGAGTTCAAAAAGTCAAGTCTCCCTGATAGGGTAAAGAAACCAAAGATCGAAGTTTATCCCTTTTAAATGCATTGCGGGAAAATAAGCAGGACCTATGCAAAAAGATATTAACCACAGGTGGGAGATTGATGATTTGAGGGACCAAAATTCTGTCCTCAAGCGCAAATTAAGGGAGAAGTCTATGCCATCAACTAAGTCAACATCACCACCACCTTCTTCACCAACAAAGAAGGAGACTTAATCACATGGGTATGGGCACTCCCCTTGGCAACTGCCAAGCTTGGGGGAGGTGCCCTGGTATCGTATCACAACCACATCTCCTATCTTTACCGTTTTTCTTAGTTCGATCCTATTAGTAGTATCTTGATCTAGTAGAATAAAGTTTATGGCATGATCTAGTTTTGAGTTTTGCTTTATGATCTCTCTATGTAATCGAGTCCGTGAGCTATATAATAAAGAATAGTGCTGAGTCAAGGGCTTGATTATTTTGCCATGATCTTGAGTGAATAAAATAAAAGAAGAAAAAGAATAAAAATAAACAAAGAGTTCATATTGATCTTATTGAGAGTGATGACTTCACATAGAAAGAGTATGATGATTAAAAGTTGTTGGGAGTTGGCAAACATAGCTTTGGTCATCATTGCAATTAATAGGAAGTAATAAGGAAAGAGAGGTTTCACATATAAATATACTATTATTGACATCTTTTATGATTGGGAGCACTCATTAAAATATGACATGCTAAAGAGTTGACATTGGACAAGGAAGACAATGTAATGGGTCATGTTTTCTTATATCTGAGATAAAGTATATTTTCATGGATCATCCAACATGTTGAGCTTGCCTTTCCCCCTCATGCTAGCCAAATTCTCAGCACCGAGTAGAGATACTTCTTGTGCTTCCAAAAAACCCTTAAGCCAGTTTTTCCATGAGAGTCCACCATATCTACCTATGGATTGAGTAAGATCCTTCAAGTAAGTTGTCATCGGTGCAAAGCAATAAAAATTGCTCTCTAAATATGTATGATTGATTGGTGTGGGGGAAATAAGCTTTATACGGTCTTTTGATGTGGAAGAAATAAAAGCGACAGACTGCATAATAAAGGTTCATATCACAAGTGGCAATATAAAGTGACGTTCTTTCGCATTAAGATTTTGTGCATCCAACCATAAAAGCGCATGGCAACCTCTGCTTCCCTCTGCGAAGGGCCTATCTTTTATTATTATCTTCTACCTTATGCAAGAGTCATGGTGATCTTCACCTTTCCTTTTTACATTTTATCCTTTGGCAAGCATAGTGTGTTGGAAAGATCCTGATTGATATATCTAATTGGATGCAGGGGCATGAGTTCTTATTGTTGACATTACCCTTGAGGTAAAAGGTTGGGAGGCAAAACTATAAGCCCCTATCTTTCTCTGTGTCCGACTAAAACTCCGTAACCACAAGTATCGCGTGAGTGTTAGCAATTATGAAAGACTAAATGATAGTTGAGTATGTGGACTTGCTATTAAGCTCTGACATAGACTCTTTCTAATGTTATGATAAATTGCAATTGCTTCAATGACTGAGATTATAGTTTGTTGGTTCTCAATAAAGTTTATGATTCGTACTCTGCATTGTGAATGGATTATTACTTGAACATAAGAAATCATATGACAATATCTATTTATGTTGCTGTTATGAGAATAATCATGATGCCTTCATCTCCGTATTTTATTTTTATCGACGCCTCTACCTCTAAACATGGGGACATATTTTTCGTTATCGGCTTTTGCTTGAGGACAAGCGAGGTCTAAGCTTGGGGGAGTCGATACGTCCATTTTGCATCATGCTTTTATATTGATATTTATTGCATTATGGGCTGTTATTACACATTATGTTACAATACTTATGCCTATTCTCTCTTATTTTACAAGGTTTACATAAGGAGGGAGAATGCCGACAGCTGGAATTCTGGGCTAGAAAAGGAGCAAATATTAGAGACCTATTCTGCACAACTCCAAAAGTCCTGAAACTCCACAAAAGTCGTTTTGGAAAATAATAAAAAATATCCAGCGGAAGAAGTTCACCAGAGGGGGCCCACCTATCCACGAGGATGGGGGGCGCGCCCTATCCCCCAGGGTGCGCCCCCTACCTCGTGGGCCCCCTGTTGGCTCTCCGATGGCCATCTTCTGCTATATGAGGTCTTTTGTCGAGAAATAATCATAAGCAACCTTTCGGGACGAAACTCCGCTTCCACGAGGCGGAACCTTGGTGGAACCAATCTAGGGCTCTGGCAGAGCTGTTCTGCCGGGGACACTTCCCTCTGGGAGGGGGAAATCATTGCCAACATCATCACCAACGCTCCTCTCATCGGGAGAGGGCAATCTCCATCAACATCTTCACCAGCACCATCTCCTCTCAAAACCCTAGTTCATCTCTTGTATCCAATTCTTGTCTCCAAGTCCGGGATTGGTACTAGTAGGTTGCTAGTAGTGTTGATTACTCCTTGTAGTTGATGCTAGTTGGTTTATTTGGTGGAAGATCATATGTTCGGATCCTTTATGCATATTATTACCCCTCTGATTATGAACAGGAATATGCTTTGTGAGTAGTTACGTTTGTTCCTGAGGACATGGGAGAAGTCTTGCTATTAGTAGTCATGTGAATTTGGTATTTGTTAGATATTTTGATGAGATGTATGTTGTCTAGCCTCTAGTGGTGTTATGTGAACATCGACTACATAACACTTCACCATTATTTGGGCCTAGAGGAAGGCATTGGGAAGTAATAAGTAGATGATGGGTTGCTGGAGTGATGTGAAGCTTAAACCCTAGTTTATGCGTTGCCGTAAGGGGCTGATTTGGATCCATATGTTTCATGCTATGGTTAGGTTTACCTTAATACTTTTGTTGTAGTTGCGGATGCTTGCAATAGAGGTTAATAATAAGTGGGATGCTTGTTCAAGTAAGAACAGCACCCAAGCACCGGTCCACCCACATATCAAATTATCAAAGTACCGAACGCGAATCATATGAACGTGATGAAAACTAGCTTGACGATATTCCCATGTGTCCTCGGGAGTGCTTTTCCTTATATAAGAGTTTGTCCAGGCTTGTCCTTTGCTACAAAAAGGATTGGGCCACCTTGCTGCACTTTATTTACTTTTATTACTTGTTGCTTTTTACAAATTATCTTATTACAAAACTATCTGTTACCACTTATTTCAGTACTTGCAGAGAATACCTTGCCGAAAGCCGCTTGTCATTTCCTCCTGCTCCTCGTTGGGTTCGACACTCTTACTTATCGAAAGGACTACGATAGATCCCCTATAATTGTGGGTCATCAGATACCGACGATCGAATCTCGGGCAAGTAACATACCGATGACAAGGGAACAACGTATGTTGTTATGCGGTTTGACCAGTAAAGATCATCGTAGAATATGTGGGGGCCAATATGAGCATCCAGGTTCCGCTATTGTTTGTTGATCGGAGACGTGTCTCGGTCATGTCTACATTGTTCTCAAGCCCGTAGGGTCCGCACACTTAACGTTCGGTGACGATAATTAATATGAGTTTATGTGTTTTGATGAACCGAAGGTAGTTTGGAGTCCCGGATATGACCACGGACATGACGAGGAGTCTGGAAATGGTCGAGGTATGAAGTTCGATATATTGGATGACTATGTTTGGACTTCGGAAGGGTTCTAAGTAAGTTCAGACAAATACCGGAGTATCGGGGGGGGGGGGGGGGTTACCGGAACCCCCCGGGGAGTGTAATGGGCCTCATGGGCCTTGGTGGAGAAGAGGAGGGGCGGCCAGGGCAGGCCGCCTGCCCCCTCCCCCTCTAGTCTGAATTGGACAAGAAAGGGGGGGGGGCCTTTTTCCTTCCCCCTCTCTCCTCCTTCCTTCCCTCCTACTCCTACTCTTGGAAGGGGTGGAATCCTATTCCCGGTGGGAGTAGGACTCCCCTTGGGGCGCACCTAGGAGGGCCGGCCCTCCCCCTCCTCCACTCCTTTATATACGGGGGAGGGGGGCACCCCATAGACACACAAGTTGATCATTGATCTTTTAGCCGTGTGCGGTGCCCCCCTCCACCATAATCCACCTCGATCACATCGTAGCGGTGCTTAGGCAAAGCCCTGCATCGGTAGCTTCATCATCACCGTCATCATGCTGTCGGGCTGATGGAACTCTCCTTCAAAGATCTACTGGATCGTGAGTTCGTGGGACGTCACCGAGCTGAACGTGTGCAGATCGTGGAGGTGCCGTACGTTCGGTACTAGGATCGGTCGATCGTGAAGACATACGACTACATCAACCGCGTTGGCATAACGCTTTCGCTTATGGTCTACGAGGGTACGTGGACGACACTCTCCCCTCTCGTTGCTATGCATCACCATGATCTTGCGTGTGCGTAGGAATTTTTTTGAAATTCCTACATTCACCAACAGTGGTATCAGAGCCAGTTTCATGCGTAGATGTTATATGCACGAGTAGAACACAAGTGAATTGTGGGCGATACAAGTCATACTGCTTACCAGCATGTCATACTCTGATTCGGCGGTATTGTTGGATGAAGCGGTCCGGACCGACATTACGCCTACACTTACGCAAGACTGGTTCTACCGATGTGCTTCGCACACAGGTGGCTGGCGGGTGTCAGTTTCTCCAACTTTAGTTGAGTCGAGTGTGGCTACGCCCGGTCCTTGTGAAGGTTAAAACAGCACATGCTTGACGAAATATCGTTGTGGTTTTGATGCGTAGGTAAGAACGGTTCGTGCTCAGCCCATAGCAGCCACGTAAAACTTGCAACAACAAAGTAGAGGACGTCCAACTTGTTTTTGCAGGGCATGTTGTGATGTGATATGGTCAAGACATGATGCTAAATTTTATTGTATGAGATGATCATGTTTTGTAATGTGAGTTATCGACAATGGCAGGAGCCATATGGTTGTTGCTTTATTGTATGAAATGCAATCGCCATGTAATTGCTTTACTTTATCACTAAGCGGTAGCAATAGTCGTAGAAGCAATAGTTGGCGAGACGACAACGATGCTACGATGGAGATCAAGGTGTCGCGCCAATGACGATGGTGACCATGACGGTGCTTTGGAGACGGAGATCAAAGGCACAAGATGATGATGGCCATATCATATCACTTATATTGATTGCATGTGATGTTTATCTTTTATGCATCTTATTTCGCTTAGATCGACGGTAGCATTATAAGATGATCCCTCACTAAATTTCAAGGTATAAGTGTTCTCCCTGAGTATGCACTGTTGCGAAAGTTCGTTGTGCCGAGACACCACGTGGTGATCAGGTGTGATAAGCTCTACGTTCACATACAACGGGTGCAAGCCAGTTTTGCACACGCAGAATAATCAGGTTAAACTTGACAAGCCTAGCATATGCAGATATGGCCTCGGAACACTGAGACCGAAAGGCCGAGCGTGAATCATATAGTAGATATGATCAACATAGTGATGTTCACCATTGAAAACTACTCCATCTCATGTGATGATCGGACATGGTTTAGTTGATATGGATCACGTGATCACTTAGATGATTAGAGGGATGTCTATCTAAGTGGGAGTTCTTTAGTAATATGATTAATTGAACTTTAATTTATCATGAACTTAGTACCTGATAGTATTTTGCATGTCTATGTTGTTGTAGATAGATGGCCCGTGCTGTTGTTCCGTTGAATTTTAATGTGTTCCTTGAGAAAGCAAAGTTGAAAGATGATGGTAGCAATTACACGGACTGGGTCCGTAACTTGAGGATTATCCTCATTGCTGCACAAAAGAATTACGTCCTGGAAGCACCGCTAGGTGCCAAACTCGCTGCAGGAGCAACGCCAGATGTTATGAACGTATGGCAGAGCAAAGCTGATGACTACTCGATAGTTCAGTGTGCCATGCTTTACGGCTTAGAACCGGGACTTCAACGATGTTTTGAACGTCATGGAGCATATGAGATGTTCCTAGTTGAAGTTAATATTTCAAGCAAATGCCCGGATTGAGAGATATGAAGTCTCCAATAAGTTCTACAGCTGCAAGATGGAGGAGAATAGTTTGTCAGTGAGCATATACTCAAAATGTCTGGGCATAACAATCACTTGATTCAACAGGGAGTTAATCTTCCAGATGATAGTGTCATTGACAGAATTCTTCAATCACTGCCACCAAGCTACAAGAGCTTCATGATGAACTATAACATGCAAGGGATGGATAAGACAATTCCCGAGTTCTTCGCAATGCTAAAGGCTGCGGAGGTAGAAATCAAGAAGGAGCATCAAGTGTTGATGGTCAACAAGACCACCAGTTTTAAGAAAAAGGGTAAAGGGAAGAAGGGGAACTTCAAGAAGAACGGCAAGCAAGTTGCTGCTCAAGTGAAGAAGCCCAAGTCTGGACTTAAGCCTGAGACTGAGTGCTTCTACTTCAAAGGGACTGGTCACTGGAAGCGGAACTGCCCCAAGTATTTGGTGGATAAGAAGGATGGCAAGGTGAACAAAGGTATATGTGGTATACATGTTATTGATGTGTACCTTACTAATGCTCATGATAGCACCAGGTATTTGATACTGGTTCTGTTGCTAATATTTACAACTCGAAACAAAGACTACGGATTAAGCAAAGATTGGCTAAGGACGAGGTGACGATGCGCGTGGGAAATGGTTCCAAAGTCGATGTGATCGCGGTCGGCACGCTACCTCTACATCTACCTTCGGATTTGTTTTATACACGAATAAATGTTATTTGGTGCCAGCGTTGAGCATGAACATTATATCTGGATCTTGTTTGATGCGAGACGGTTATTCATT
Source organism: Aegilops bicornis (assembly GCA_021605145.1). NCBI lineage: Eukaryota > Viridiplantae > Streptophyta > Magnoliopsida > Poales > Poaceae > Aegilops > Aegilops bicornis. Next base: position 490,822,576 of record CM038673.1, read on the forward strand.
TAAATAAGAGAATAATGGTTGTTCTATTTATATGATTAATATCTTTTATGGTCATGCACCCTTGAAGAGTGGTCTATTTTTGATGAATCTCGATAGTAGTGATACACATATTCATAATAATGAAGCCAAAAGATGCAGAGTTGATAATGATAGTGCAACTTATTTGTGACACTGCCGTTTAGGTCATATTGGTGTAAAGCGCATGAATAAATTCCATACTAATGGACTTTTGGAATCACTTGATTATGAATCACTTGGTACTTGGGAACCATGCCTCATGGGCAAGATGATTAAAACACCGTTCTCTGGAACAATGGAGCGTGATACTTCTCCGTCGTATCTATAATTTTTGATTGTTCCATGCCAATATTCTACAACTTCCATATATTTTTGGCAACTTTTTATACTATTTTTGGGGACTAACATATTGATCCAGTGCCCAGTGCCAGTTCCTGTTTGTTGCATGTTTTTGTTTCGCAGAATATCCATATCAAACGGAGTCCAAACGGGATAAAAACGGACGGAGGATATTTTTGGAATATTTGGATAATATGGGAAGAAGAATAAACGCGAGACAGTGCCCGAGGTGTCCACGAGGCAGGGGGGCTCACCTGCCCCCCTGGGCGCGCCCCTGACCCTCGTGGGCCACCCGTAAGGCGGTTGCTGCTCTTCTTTGGCCGCAAGAAAGCTAATTTTTGGAGAAAAATCTGGGCGAAGGTTTCAATCCAATCGGAGTTACGGATCTCCATATATATATACGAAACAGTGAAAGGGCAGAAGAGAAGAACGCAGAGACAGAGAGAGACAGGTCCAATCTCGTAGGGGCTTTCGCCCCTCCCATGCCATGGAGGCTAAGGACCAGAGGGAAAACCCTTCTCCCATCTAGGGAGGAGGTCAAGGAAGAAGAAGAAGAAGGGGGCCCCTCTCCCCCTCTCTTCCGGTGGCGCCGGAACGCTGCCGTGGCCACCATCATCATCATTGCGATCTTCACCAACACCTCCGCCATCCTCACCAACATCTCCATCACCTTCCCCCCTCTATCTACAGCGGTCCACTCTCCTGCAACCCGATGTACCCTCTACTTGAACATGGTGCTTTATGCTTCATATTATTATCCAATGATGTGTTGCCATCCCATGATGTCTGAGTAGATTTTCGTTGTCCTATCAGTGGTTGATGAATTGCTATGATTGATTTAATTTGCTTGTGGTCATGTTGCTGTCCTTTGGTGCCCATCATATGAGCGCACACGTGGATCACACCATAGGGTTAGTTGTATGTTGATAGGACTATGTATTGGAGGGCAAGAGTGACAGAAGCTTCAACCTAGCATAGAAATTGATGCATACGAGATTGAAGGGGGACCAATATATCTTAATGCTATGGTTGGGTTTTACCTTAATGAACGTTAGTAGTTGCAGATGCTTGCTAATAGTTCCAATCATAAGTGCATATAATTCCAAGTAAGGGATGACATGCTAGCAGTGGCCTCTCCCACATGAAACTTGCTATCGGTCTAGTAAAGTAGTCAATTGCTTAAGGGACAATTTCGCAACTCCTACCACCACTTTTCCACACTCGCTATATTAACTTTATTGCTTCTTTATCTAATCAGCCCCTACTTTTTATTTACGCGCTCTTTATATTCTTGCAAACCTATCCAAAAACACCAACAAAGTACTTCTAGGTTTCATACTTGTTCTAGGTAAAGCGAACGTTAAGCGTGCGTAGAGTTGTATCGGTGGTCGATAGAACTTGAGGGAATATTTGTTCTACCTTTAGCTCCTCGTTGGGTTCGACACTCTTACTTATCGACAGAGGCGGCAATTGAGCCCCTAAATTTGTGGGTTATCAATACCTTTTTCTCGGCGCCGTTGTCGGAGTCATAGCGTGGGGTGAATATTCTCGTGTGTGCTTGTTTGCTTTATCACTAAGTAATTTTTATTTGTTGTTCTTAGTTGTTTTCTATCTTTAGTTATGGGTAGGAAACGCAAAATACCAAAAAAAAATAGTTGTATCTACTGAACCAATGGTTGAAGAACCACTCAAAATCTATCACACTCCTGAAGCTTTTTACTTGGATCATCTTCGATCCCCATGTGCTCGTGATGAAACCCCAACTAGCTTAGTTGAGGGCAAATCTTTAGATGAGCATGCTTGTTATGTGCGACACCGTATATCTGAAAAAGGGAAACGTCTACTGGATCAAATTCATCGTTTGCAATGCTATGCTTGGAATTTATGTGAAATATATGATGTGAAAACCCTAAGAAACAACTTCCCTACCAATGTGAGTTTATTGATAATGGGCTCGTATCTTCGTATGCTAAGGGTGTTTATAATTACTATGATGTTCAACAAATTGAAGAATTTGTTGCTTTTAAGGGTGCTTATGAAATTGCTTCTTTGATTGAAACGTATGATGCTACTCTTTACAAATTTGAAAATTTTGCCATACTTGAATATTGTTATGATAATTATGATTATAATGCCCGTGTTAAACCATATATTGAGGACTCCTCCCCTGTCCAAGAAGAGATTAATATTTTGCAGGAGTCTATGGAAGAAGAAATTGATGAAACTGTGAGCTCATTGGCTGAAAAAGATGATGAGGAGAGCGAAGAACAAAAGGAGGAAGAGCGGATTAGCTACCGTGCCCACCTTCTAATGAGAGTAACTCTTCAACTCATACATTGTTTAATTTCCCTTCGTGCTTACGAAGGATGATTGCTATGATGATTGTTATGATCCCGTTGATTCTTTTGAAATATCCCGTTTGATGATGCTTGCTATGCTTGTGGCCAAGATGCCAATATGAATGATGCTTATGGAGATGAACTTGCTATAGTTCCTTATGTTAAACATGAAATTGTTGCTATTGCACCCACACATGATAGTCCTATTATCTTTTTGAATTCTCCAAACTACACTATATCGGAGAAGTTTGCACTTATTAAGGATTATATTGATGGGTTGCCTTTTACCGTTGCACATGATGATTTTGATGAATATAATATGCATGTGCTTGCTGCTCCTACTTGCAATTATTATGAGAGAGGAACTATATCTCCACCTCTCTATGTTTCCAACATGATAAAATTGCAAGAAACTGTTTATACTATGCATTGGCCTTTACTATGTGTGCATGAATTGTTCTTTTATGACATGTCAATGCATAGGAAGAGAGTTAGACTTTGTTGTTGCATGATATATGTTACTTTGTGCTCCCTACTAAATCACAAACCATTGTTAATTAAAATTGGCTTTGATATACCTTGGGATCCGGGTGGATCCATTACTTGAGCACTATATGCCTAGCTTAATGGCTTTAAAGAAAGCGCTGCCAGCGAGACAACCCGGAAGTTTTAGAGAGTCATTTATTTCTGTTGAGTGCTTTCATATATTTTAGAAACAAAAAATAAATAAAGAGGGGAACCTAAAACTTTTTCAAAAAGAAAAGCGAAAGTGAGAAAAACGAGCATTGTTAAAGTGGGAGCTAGCCTTGAACTTTGTTCATGCTCATGGAAACTTTGTGAATATTGATTACAGAAAATTTTCAACAAAAATAATTATCCCCTTGTACAATTCCATTATAAAAATAATGTGCCAAGGTTTGCCTTTAGGATGTTTACAATGCTTGTTGGTTTATGCGGTGTGGGACAGAAACTTTGGCTGTAGTGCGCGATTTGTAATTTTTTACTGGAACGTCAAACAGTTCTGATTCTATTTGCACTGTCTTTCTAGACAAATTGTTTATTTTTCCTAATTTTTGCAGAATTTTTTAAGTATCAGAAGTATGGTGAATGTTCATATTATTACAGACTGTTCTTTTTTAGACAGATTCTGTTTTTGATGCATAGTTTGCTAGTTTTGATGAAACTATCAATTTCTATCAGTGGATTAAGCCACGAAAAAGCTATATTACAGTAGACACAATGCATAAACAAAATATTAATTGGTTTACAACAGTACTTAGAGTAGTGATTTGCTTTATTATACTAATGGATCTTACCGAGTTTTCTGTTGAAGTTTTGTGTGGATGAAGTGTTCGATGATCAAGGATGTCTCGATGTGAGGAGAAGGAGAGGCAAGAGCTCAAGCTTGGGGATGCCCAAGGCACCCCAAGTAAATATTCAAGGAGACTCAAGCGTCTAAGCTTGGGGATGCCCCGGAAGGCATCCCCTCTTTCTTCAACAAGTATCGGTATGTTTTCGGATTCGTTTCATTCATGCGATATGTGCAATCTTGGAGCGTCTTTTGCATTTAGTTTTCACTTTTCTTTTTGCACCATGCTGGTATGAGATAGTCCTTGGTTTATTTATAGAATGCTCTATGCACTTCACTTATATATTTTGAGTATGGCTTTATAGAATGCTTCATGTGCTTAACTTATATCATTTGAAGTTTGGATTGCCTGTTTCTCTTTACATAGACAATCGCCATTTGTAGAATGCTCTTTTGCTTCACTCATATTTGTTAGAGCGTGGGCATATCTTTTGTAGAAATAATTAAACTCTCTTGCTTCACTTATATCTATTTAGAGAGATGACAGGAACTGGTCATTCATATGGTTAGTCATAAAATCCTACATAAAACTTGTAGATCATTGAATATGATATGTTTGATTCCTTGCAATAGTTTTGCGATATAAAGGTGGTGATATTAGAGTCGTGCTAGTTGAGTAATTGTGAAACTGAGGAATACTTGTGTTGAGGTTTGCAAGTCCCGTAGCATGCACGTATGGTGAATCGTTATGTAACAAAGTCGGAGCATGAGGTGTTCTTTCATTGCTTTCCTTATGAGTGGCAGTCGGGGACGAGCGATGGTATTTTCCTACTAATCTATCCCCCTAGGGGCATGCGTAGTAGTACTTTGCTTCGAGGGCTAATAAACTTTTGCAATAAGTATATGAGTTCTTTATGACTAATGTGAGTCCATGGATTATATGCACTCTCACCCTTCCATCATTGCTAGCCTCTTTGATGCAGTGCATTGCCCTTTCTCACCTCGAGAGTTGGTGCAAACTTCACCGGTGCATCCAAACCCCGTGATACGATACGCTCTGTCACACATAAGCCTCCTTATATATTCCTCAAAACAGCCACCATACCTACCTATCATGGCATTTCTATAGCCATTCCGAGATATATTGCCATGCAACTTCCATCATCATCATATACATGACTTGAGCATTCGTTGTCATATTGCTTTGCATGATCGTAAGATAGCTAGCATGATGTTTCCATGGCTTGTCAGTTTTTTGATGTCATTGCTACGCTAGATCATTGCACATCCCGGTACACCGCCGGAGGCATTCATATAGAGTCATATATTTGTTCTAGTATCGAGTTGTAATATTGAGTTGTAAGTAAATAAAAGTGTGATGATCATCATTATTAGAACATTGTCCCATGTGAGGTTATCAAAATAAAAGAGGCCAAAGAAGCCCACCAAAAAAAGAACAAAAGGAAAAAACAAAAAAATGAGAGAAAAAGAGAGAAGGGGCAATGTTACTATCCTTTACCACACTTGTGCTTCAGAGTAGCACCATGTTCTTCATATAAAGAGTCTCTTGAGTTATCACTTTCATATACTACTGGGAATTTTCATTATAGAACTTGGCTTGTATATTCCGATGATGGGCTTCCTCAAATGCCCGAGGTCTTCATGAGCAAGCAAGTTGGATGCACACCCACTTAGTTTCCAGTTTGAGCTTTCATACACTTATAGCTCTTAGTGCATCCGTTGCATGGCAATCCCTACTCCTCACATTGACATCAATTGATGGGCATCTCCATAGCCCGTTCATTAGCCGCGTCAATGTGAGACTTTCTCCTTTTTTGTCTTCCCACACAAACCTCCATCATCATATGTTATTCCACCTATAGTGCTATATCCATGGCTTGCGCTCATGTATTGCGTGAGGGTTGAAAAGGCTGAAGCGCGTTAAAAAGTATGAACCAATTGCTCGGCTTGTCATCGGGGTTGTGCATGATTTGAATGCTTTGTGTGGTGAAGATGGAGCATAGCTAGACTATATGATTTTGTAGGGATGAGCTTTCTTTGGCTATGTTATTTCGATAATACATAATTGCTTGGTTTATATGCTCGAAGTATTATTGTTTTTTATGTCAAATGATAGACTATTGCTTTGAATTACTCGTGTCTTAATAATCATGCCATGATTAGATACATCATCAAGGTTATGCTAGGTAGCATTCCACATCAAAACTTATCTTTTTTATCATTTACCTACTCGAGGACGAGCAGGAATTAAGCTTGGGGATGCTGATACGTCTCTGTCGTATCTATAATTTTTGATTGTTCCATGCCAATATTCTACAACTTTCATATATTTTTGGCAACTTTTTATACTATTTTGGGGACTAACATATTGATCCAGTGCCCAGTGCCAGTTCCTGATTGTTGCATGTTTTTGTTTCGCAGAATATCCATATCAAACAGAGTCCAAACGGGATAAAAACGGACGGAGAATATTTTTTGGAATATTTGGAGAATATGGGAAGAAGAATCAACGCGAGACAGTGCCCGAGGTGGCCACGAGGCAGGGGGCGCGCCCCTGACCCTCGTGGGACACCCGTAAGGCGATTGCTGCTCTTCTTCGGCCGCAAGAAAGCTAATTTTCGGAGAAAAATCTGGGCGAAGGTTTCAATCCAATCGGCGTTACGAATCTCCATATATATACGAAACGGTGAAAGGGCAGAAGAGAAGAACGCAACAACAGAGAGAGACAGATCCAATCTCGGAGGGGCTTTCGCCCCTCCCATGCCATGGAGGCCAAGGACCAGAGGGGAAACCCTTCTCCCATCTAGGGAGGAGGTCAAGGAAGAAGAATAATAAGGGGCCCCTCTCCCCTCTCTTCCGGTGGTGCCGGAAGCTGCCGTGGCCACTATCATCATCACCGCGATCTTCACCAACACCTCCGCCATCCTCACCAACATCTCCATCACCTTCCCCCCTCTATCTACAGCGGTCCACTCTCCTGCAACCCGCTGTACCCTCTACTTGAACATGGTGCTTTATGCTTCATATTATTATCCAATGATGTGTTGCCATCCTATGATGTCTGAGTAGATTTTCGTTGTCTTATCGGTGGTTGATGAATTGCTATGATTGGTTTAATTTGCTTGTGGTTATGTTGCTATCCTTTGGTGCCCATCATATGAGCGCACGCGTGGATGACACCATAGGGTTAGTTGTATGTTGATAGGACTATGTATTGGAGGGCAAGAGTGACAGAAGCTTCAACCTAGCATAGAAATTGATGCATACGGGATTGAAGGGGGACCAATATATCTTAATGCTATGGTTGGGTTTTACCTTAATGAAAGTTAGTAGTTGCAGATGCTTGCTAATAGTTCCAATCATAAGTGCATAGAATTCCAAGTACGGGATGACATGCTAGCAGTGGCCTCTCCCACATGAAACTTGCTATTGGTCTAGTAAAGTAGTCAATTGCTTAAGGGACAATTTCGCAACTCCTACCACCAGTTTTCCACACTCGCTATATTAACTTTATTGCTTCTTTATCTAATCAGCCCCTACTTTTTATTTACGTGCTCTTTATATTCTTGCAAACCTATCCAAAAACACCTACAAAGTACTTCTAGTTTCATACTTGTTCTAGGTAAAGCGAACGTTAAGCGCGCATAGAGTTGTATCGGTGGTCGATAGAACTTGAGGGAATATTTGTTCTACCTTTAGTTCCTCGTTGGGTTCGACACTCTTGCTTATCGAAAGAGGCTACAATTGATCCCCTATACTTGTGGGTTATCAGAGCGAGCACCAGATTTGTTGGAAATCATACATACTGATGTATGTGGTCCGATGAATGTTGAGGCTCGCGGCGGGTATCGTTATTTCCTCACCTTCACACATGATTTGAGCAGATATAGGTATATCTACTTGATGAAACATAATTCTGAAACATTTGAAAAGTTCAAAGAATTTCAGAGTGAAGTGGAAAATCATCGTAATAAGAAAATAAAGTTTCTGTGATCTGATCGTGGAGGAGAATATTTGAGTTACGAGTTTGGTTTTCATTTGAAACAATGCGGAATAGTTTCGCAACTCACGCCACCCGAAACACCATAGTGTAATGGTGTGTCCGGACGTCGTAATCGTACTTTACTAGATATGGTGCGATCTATGATGTCTCTTACTGATTTACCGCTATCATTTTGGGGTTATGCTTTAGAGACGCCTGCATTCATGTTAGATAGGGCACCATCTAAATCCGTTGAGACGACACCTTATGAACTGTGGTTTGGCAAGAAACCAAAGATGTCGTTTCTTAAAGTTTGGGGCTGCAATGCTTATGTGAAAAAACTTCAACCTGATAAGCTCGAACCCAAATCGGAGAAATGTGTCTTCATAGGATACCCAAAGGAGACTGTTGGTACACCTATCACAGATCCGAAGGCCGGACATTCGTTGCTAAGAATGGATCCTTCCTAGAGAAGGAGTTTCTCTCAAAATAAGTGAGTGTGAGGAAAGTAGAACTTGATGAGGTAACTATACTTGCTCCCTTATTGGAAAGTAGTTCATCACAGAAATCTGTTCATGTGATTCCTACACCAATTAGTGAGGAAGCTAATGATGATGATCATGTAACTTCAGATCAAGTTACTACCAAGCCTCGTAGGTCAACCAGAGTAAGATCCGCACCAGAGTGGTACGGTAATCCTGCTCGGAGGTCATGTTACTTGACCATGACGAACCTATGAACTATGAGGAAGCGATGATGTGCCCAGATTCATGAAATGGCTTGAGGCCATGAAATCTGAGATGGGATCCATGTATGAGAACAAAGTGTGGACTTTGGTTGACTTGCCCGATGATTGGCAAGCCATCGAGAATAAATGGATCTTCAAGAAGAAGACTGACGCTGACGGTAATGTTACTGTCTACAAAGCTTGACTTGTTGCAAAAGGTTTTCGACAAGTTCAAGGAGTTGACTACGATGAGACTTTCTCACATGGCGATGCTTAAGTCCGTCGAGAATCATGTTAGCAATTGCCGCATTTTATGATTATGAAATTTGGCAAATGGATGTAAAGACTGCATTCCTGAATGGATTTCTGGAAGAAGAGTTGTATATGATGCAACCTGAAGGTTTTATCGATCCAAAGGGTGCTAACAAAGTGTGCAAGCTCCAGCGATCCATCTATGGACTGGTGCAAGCATCTTAGAGTTGGAATAAATGTTTTGATAGTGTGATCAAAGCATATGGTTTTATACAGTCTTTCGGAGAAACCTGTATTTACAAGAAAGTGAGTGGGAGCTCTATAGCATTTCTAATATTATATGTGGATGACATATTGTTGATTGGAAATGATATAGAATTTCTGGATAGCATAAAAGGATACTTGAATAAGAGTTTTTCAATGAAAGACCTCGGTGAAGCTGCTTATATATTGGGCGTCAAGATCTATAGAGATAGATCAAGACGCTTAATTGGAATTTCACAAAGCACATATCTTGATAAAGTTTTGAAGAAGTTCAAAATGGATCAAGCAAAGAAAGGGTTCTTGCCTGTGTTACAAGGTGTGAAGTTGAGTCAGACTCAATGCCCGACCACTGCAGAAGATAGAGAGAAAATGAAAGGTGTTCCCTATGCTTCAGCCATAGGCTCTATCATGTATGAAATCCTATGTACCAGACCTGATGTGTGCCTTGCTATTAGTTTAGCAGGGAGGTACCAAAGTAATCCAGGAGTGGATCCTTTGGAATGACTCAACAACATTCTGAAATACCTGAAAATGACTAAGGATATGTTTCTCGTTTATGGAGGTGACAAAGAGCTCGTCGTAAATGGTTACGTCGATGCTAGCTTTGACACTAATCTGAATGACTCTAAGTCACAAACCGGATACATGTTTATATTGAACAGTGGAGCTGTCAGTTGGTGCAATTCTAAACAAAGCGTTGTGGTGGGATCTACGTGTGAAGCGGAGTACATAGCTGCTTCGGAAGCAACAAATGAAGGAGTCTGGATGAAGGAGTCCATATCCGATCTAGGTGTCATACCTAGTGCATCGGGTCCAATGAAAATCTTTTGTGACAATATTGGTGCAATTGCCTTGGCAAAGGAATCCAGATTTCACAAGAGAACCAAGCACATCAAGAGACGCTTCAATTCCATCTGCGATCAAGTCAAGGAAGGAGACATAGAGATTTGCAAGATACATACGGATCTGAATGCTGCAGACCCGTTGACTAAGCCTCTCTTGCGAGCAAAACATGATCAGCACCAAGACTCCATGGGTGTTAGAATCATTAGTGTGTAATCTAGATTATTGACTCTAGTGCAAGTGGGAGACTAAAGGAAATATGCCCTAGAGGCGATAATAAAGTTGTTATTTATATTTCCTTATATCATGATAAATGTTTATTATTCATGCTAGAATTGTATTAACCGTAAACATAATACATGTGTGAATACATAGACAAATAAAGTGTCACTAGTATGCCTCTACTTGACTAGCTCATTGAATCAAAGATGGTTATGTTTCCTAACCATAGACATGAGTTGTCATTTGATTAACAGGGTCACATCATTAGTGAATGATGTGATTGACTTGACCCATTCCGTTAGCTTAGCATTTGATCGTTTAGTATATTGCTATCGCTTTCTTCATGACTTATACATGTTCCTATGACTATGAGATTATGCAACTCCCGAATACTGGAGGAACACTTTGTGTGCTACCAAACGTCACAACGTAACTGGGTGATTATAAAGGTGCTCTACAAGTGTCTCCGATGGTACTTGTTGAGGTGGCATAGATCAAGATTAGGATTTATCACTCTGATTATCGGAGAGGTATCTCTGGGCCCTCTCGGTAATGCACATCACTATAAGCCTTGCACGCAATGCAACTAATGAGTTAGTTGCGGGATGATGTATTACAGAACGAGTAAAGAGACTTGCCGGTAACGAGATTGAACTAGGTATTGAGATACCGACGATCGAATCTCGGGCAAGTAACATACCGATGACAAAGGGAACAACGTATGTTGTTATGCGGTTTGATCGGTGAAGATCTTTGTAGGATATGTGGGAGCCAATATGAGCATCCATGTTCCGCTATTGGTTATTGACTGGAGACGTGTGTTGGTCATGTCTACATAGTTCTCGAACCCGTAGGGTCTGCACGCTTAACGTTCGGTGACGATCGGTAATATGAGTTTATGTATCTTGATGAACCGAAGGTAGTTCGGAGTCCCGGATATGATCACGGACATGACGAGGAGTCTCGAAATGGTCGAGGTATAAAGATCGATATATTGGATGACTATGTTTGGACTTTGGAAGGGTTCCGGGTAAGTTCGGACAAATACCATAGTACCGGGGGGTTACCGAAACCCCCCGGGGAGTGTAATGGGCCTCATGGGCCTTGGTGGTGAAGAGGAGGGGCGGCTAGGGTAGGCCGCCTGCCCCTCCCCCTCTGGTCCGAATTGGACAAGGAAGGGGGGGGGGGGCGGCGCCCCCCTTTTTCCTTCCCCCTCTCTCATCCTTCCTTCCCTCCTACTCCTACTCTTGGAAGGGGTGGAATCCTATTCCCAGTGGGATTAGGACTCCCCTTGGGGCGCACCTAGGAGGGCCGGCCCTCCCCCCTCCTCCACTCCTTTATATACGGGGGAGGGGGCACCCCATAGACACACAAGTTGATCATTGATCTTTTAGCCGTGTGCGGTGCCCCCCTCCACCATAATCCACCTCGGTCATATCGTAGCGGTGCTTAGGCGAAGCCCTGCGTCGGTAGCTTCATCATCACCGTCATCACACCGTCGTGCTGACGGAACTCTCCCTCGAAGCTCTACTGGATCGTGAGTTCATGGGACATCACCAAGCTGAATGTGTGCAGATTGCAGGGGTGCCGTACGTTCGGTACTAGGATCGGTCGATCGTGAAGACATATGACTACATCAACCGCGTTGTCATAATGCTTCCGCTTACGGTCTACGTGGGTACGTGGACGACACTCTCCCCTCTCGTTGATATGCATCACCTTGATCTTGCGTGTGCGTAGGATTTTTTTTGAAATTACTACGTTCCCCAACAAGATCAAGCCGGCACCGCAGGGGGGACGAGTGTGTCCTCCTGATCACCCACGTCGAGCGAGGTTTCTTGATGCCGCCACCCCTTCTTTCATGCTTTCTAGATTACTTCGGGGCTCAGCTTCACCACCTTCCACCGAATGCCATCACCTACTTGTTTGCCTTTGTCTCTCTGTGCGACAACTACATTAGTTTCTACCCCCACTGGGGTTTGTTCAAGCACATCTTCACTTGTCGGTCTAGGACCGTGAAGAAAGACTTGTCGGATGGTGAGAAGACCCATGTGACCCAGTTGTGTGGGGGGCTCTGTTGGGGAACATAGTATTTCAAAAACTTTCCTACAATCACACAAGATCTATCTAGGAGAAGCATGTCAACGAGCGGGGAGAGTGTGTCCATGTACCCTCGTAGACCGAAAGCGGAAGCGTTTAGTAACGCGGTTGATGTAGTTGAACGTCTTCGCGATCCAACCGATCCAAGCACCGAACGTACGGCACCTCGCGTTCAGCACACGTTCAGCTCGATGACGTCCCTCATACTCTTGATCCAAATGAGGCCGAGGGATAGTTCCACAAGACCTTGGCGTGGCGACGGTGATGATGAAGTTACCGGCGCAGGGCTTCGCCTAAGCACTACGATGATATGACCGAGGTGTGTAACTGTGGAGGGGGGCACCGCACACGGCTAAGAGATTGTCTGTGGTGCTATTGGGGTGCCCCCCTGGCCACGTATATAAAGGAGGGAGGGAGAGAGGAGGCCGGCCAGGTAGGGCGCGCCAGGGGGGAGTCCTACTTGGACTCCTAGTCCAAGTAGGATTCGCCCCCCCCCCCTTTTCCTTTCTTCCACCGGAGGGAAAGGGAAGGGAGAGGGAGGGGGAAGGAAAGAGGGGGGCCGGCCCCCTCCCCTAGTCCAATTCGGTTTGGGCAAGGGGAGGGCGCGCCCCTCTCTTGTGGGCATTTCCTAAACGGTGCTCTAAGCGCCCGTTATAGGGTTAGCCGAGCCCATTTTTTCCTTTTTCCCAGAAAAATACTGCTGCAAAAAATACGTCCTGAGATGGGGTCGATCCCGCGCCGCAGAGGTTAACTAAAAAGGCGATAACCAACTGACCCTCGTGATATTATTTGGTCAGTTGCACATTCTTCCCTTATTTTTTCCTCACCTTTGTTTTTTTTTGTTTGTTCTTTTTTTTCTTTTTCTTTCTTTCTTTTATCAAACTAACGAGTTTTTCTTCAAAATTGTTGAACGTTTTGTCAATTTTGTGAACATTTTTTTCAAATTCGTGAATTTTTTTAAATTGATGTTTTTTTAATTCGAAGAACTTTTTTCAAATAACATGAACATTTTTTAAATTCAATGAACTTTTTTTCAAAATTGATGAACCTTTTCAAATTTGATGAAGTTTTTTTTCAAATTTAATGAACTTTTTTCAAATTCAATGAACTTTCTTTAAAAATCGGTGACCTTTTTTTCAAATTCTATGAACTTTTTTCAAAATTGATGAACTCCTTTTCAAATTCGATGAACTTTTTAAAAATTCAATGAACTTTCTTTCAAAATCGATGAACTTTTTTTATTTTTCCAAATTCGATGAACTTTTCTTAAATTTGATGAACTCTTTTTCAAGATCGATGAATTTTTTAATATTTGATGAACTTTTTTCAAAATCTATGGTCCTTTTTTCCATTTTGTGAACTTTTTTAAAATTTGTGAGATTTTTTCTAAAGATTTTCGAACTATTTTTCAAACCGGTGAACCTTTTTCAAAATTGGTAGACATTTTTCTCAAAATCATGAACTTTTTTTAATCAAATGAAATTTTCTGTAATTCATTAAATTTTTCGAAAATGTTTTAAAAAATTTAAAAATGAAATTGCTACAGTAAATGTTTTACATGTGTAATATATTACGCTGATACAAATGTACGTCAAAAGTTCGCCCTGGAATTGATCACTAGCGCGTTGCAGGTTGGGTGGTTAGCCCTACTCGTTCGCCCTTCTATAGGCGCGAGTTCGATCCTCACACAGAACCAATATTGGTGTGATTTTTTCGCTTTTGCGCGCTACACATGACCCGAGCTGTATGGATTGAATTTTGCTGGGCCGGCCCAGTGACATCGCCTTCGGGCGCCAGTACGACGAACCGGCGCTGAGAGCGCCGGTTAGGAGCTCCCTCTCTTGTGGACCTTTCTCCTCTCCTCCAATAAGGCCCACTAGGCCCAATACTTCTCCCGGAGGTTTCGGTAACCTCCCGGTACTCCGAAAAAAATGCCCGAACCACTCAGAACCATTCCGATGTCCAAATGCAACCTTCCAATATATGAATCTTTATGTCTCGACCATTTAGAGACTCCTCGTCATGTCCGTGATCTCATCCGGGACTCCGAACAAACTTCAGTACATCAGATCACATAACTCATAATACAAATCGTCATCGAATGTTAAGCGTGCAGACCCTACGGGTTCGAGAACTATGTAGACATGATCGAGCCACATCTCCGGTCAATAACCAATAGCGGAACATCGATGCTCATATTGGATCCTACATATTCTACGAAGATCTTTATCAGTCAAACCGCATAACAACATACGTTGTTCCCTTTGTCATCGGTATGTTACTTGCCCGAGATTCGATCGTCAGTATCCTCATACCTGGTTCAATCTCGTTATCGGCAAGTCTCTTTACTCGTTCTGTAATGCATCATCCCATAACTAACTCATTAGTCACATTGCTTGCAAGGCTTATAGTGATGTGCATTACCGAGAGGGCCCAGAGATACCTCTCCGATACACGGTGTGACAAATCCTAATCTTGATCTATGCCAACCCAACAAACACTTTCGGAGACACCTGTAGAGCATCTTTATAATCACCCAGTTATGTTGTGATGTTTTATAGCACACAAGGTGTTCCTCCGGTATTCGGGAGTTGCATAATCTCATAATCAGAGGAACATGTATAAGTCATGAAGAAAGCAATAGCAATAAAACTAAACGATCATTGTGCTAAGCTAACGGATGGGTCTTGTCCATCACATCATTCTCTAATGATGTGTCCCGTTCATCAAATGACAACACATGTCTATGGCTAGGAAACTTAACCATCTTTGATTAACGAGCTAGTCAAGTAGAGGCATACTAGGGCCACTTTGTTTTGTCTATGTATTCACACATGTATCAAGTTTCCGGTTAATACAGTTCTAGCATGAATAATAAACATTTATCATGATATAAGGAAATATAAATAACAACTTTATTATTGCCTCTAGGGCATATATCCTTCATGCTTGGCATACATGTCCAGAGAGTCACGCACCAAGGCGCACCACGACCCAAGTGGTCAAGCAGGGGGTGCTCCACAACCGACTGTCTGCGGTCGCACGACGCGCAGCTCGAAGCATGGACGATCGGAGGCGGAGAGCTCCACCAAGAAGCAACCCAAGCAAATCACCGTCAAGCTTTGGAAGGCTGTTGTGCCAAGGATCAATGTGAATGGTACCGGGGGCTTCTACGTAAGTGTTGAAGATCGTGCACCTTCTTTGTATAATTTACACTCATCTGACGACCGAGTGTTTTTGCAATTGCAGCAACGAGACGTAGACGACATCGTTGGATCCGAATGCCCCCAAGTAGGGTCAGGGTGAGGGTGATGCGGCGGACGTTGCCACCTCCAAAGGTACGGACATGCTGATTGATCAAAATTTCTAGGTCCCATCGATTACCTTCTGTATTGATACTTCTACCCGTGCATTTGTGTGGCACTGACTGAGGTCATCCAGCTGGATTACGATGATAAGGCCGACCCGCCTAACCCGGAGGCCAAGGGGTAGCGACTGATGTTGATGTGGTCATGCAGGAGGCCCATCCAAGCTGAGTGGAGCACAACTCTCCTGCTAAGGCCACCATGAAGCCCGTCGGACCGAGTCCTCTGGCCTAGGGCAGATCTGCGCCCATGAAGACCACAGTGCCAACACCAAGGCCTACGCCCGCACCACAGCCAACCTCTATCACCGCCTTCCTCCTGTATAGGGTCCCAAAAGACCAAGTGGGGGCGAGTAAGGAGGCTCTCATCCAAGTGAATTTGATGAATGAGCGGCTGAAGGATACGTACGATTCCAGCGAGGCGCTACAGACCAACGTCCAAGTAAGTACCACTGTGAATATGATTTCCAATCGAAGTTTTTGAGTCTTTGGATTTTTCGCTGTCTTCCGAATGGGTAGATGTCTTCTTGTCAGTGGGTTTGCACGGGGCACACCCACTAGGTGTTTTTATTCTAGTGGGGGCACGTTGAGTGCACCCACTGGGTGTAGTCCCTGAGACTGCCGTCGACTGGAAGCAGTCGGCAGGAGTCTTTAGAACTTAGTTTTTTTATTACTGTTTTCACTCGGATTTAGCCAAGCGTTTTCGAGTCCTTTCGGTTCCAGTGGGAGCACCCTGAGTGCACCCACTGGGTGTAGTCCCCGAGACTACCGTCGACTGGAAGCAGTTGGCGGGAGTCTTAGAGTATTTGATGTTCTTGCTCTGAGCATGACCGCCTTTTTTTTGTGAACCATCCGAGTGGATATCCTTTAGTGGGGGCACGCTGAGTGCATCCACTGGGTGTAGTCCCCGAGGCTATTGTTGATTGCGGGCAATCGACGATAGTCTTTAGAATTGTACCTGTTGTGTAGCACTCGGCGTGCGTCACCGCACTCGGCTGACCGAGTGGGTTGCTTGGTAATATGAAGACCAGTGTGTTGTTGTCCTCGATCTTATTCAGTGCCGACTCAGTGGCTAGCTACTAATTAAAGACCAGTGTGTTGTTGTCCTCGATCTTCTTTGCTGACTCAGTGGCAAGCTGAAGCTTCAGGATCTGATACTAGTCTAGTTTGTTTCTTCCGACTGACTGTCTTCTTTTCTCGTAACACAGATCTTGTGAGCTTGGAGCCAAGTATGTCGCCCTGCAGAAGGAGGTATTGCCACTCCGAGTGGACCTCGAGGCCGAGAAGCACAAGAGCGATCGCCTTGAGAAGGAGAAGAAAGCCTTGGGAGGTGAATTTCAATGTCCGACTACTTGTCAATTCCCGTTTTTTCCCTTGATCCGAGTCAATTCTCTTTAACAGATGTTCTTAGCGAGAACGTTCAACTGGTAAAGAGGCTCATGACTTCTATTTCTTTAGAAACCATGAAATGGGCCCTGGAGGACAAGGACAAGACGCTGGCGCTGGCGCAGAAGGAGGTCAGGATCAAGACCAAGACCCCCAACGAGAAGCTGGCGTCAGTCGACAAACTTGAGGAGGAGAACAAGACCTTGAAGGCCGTTGCTGAGGCGGCAAAAGGTGAAGCCTCCGGGTGGGAGAATAAGTGGAAGGACTAGGCTGGCGTCTTCGAGCAGGAGAAGAAAACCTTGGAAGAGAGAGTCACCCAGCTCCTTGAGAAGAAGGCAGCACTCGAGCAGTACATTGAAGACTTCTGCACAAAGATGAACGAGAAACTTGTTGGTAAGCCTTTTTTCACGAGTGAATCCGTCTTGCCTTTGAGTTTTTGTAATCATTGATTTTGGAGCTGTTTCCCTCTCGGTAGAGTATTTTACTGACGTAGAGCTGGAGACCATGAGGACCGAGAGGGATCTGAACCCCACTAGGCAGCTCATCAGGGATCAGGCGGCTCTGGTTGTGGTTCACCTGGATGAGCACCTGGACAATGCCATGGGGTACATTGTCCGTCTCAGGTCCGCGATGGCAAAAATCGACAATGAGCTGCAGCTGGACAAGACCCTCCACAATGATTTGGAGGCTTTGATGACTTGCCTGAATGAGATCCCTCGCTGAGTTGAAGAAGTCGACAACCCGTAGTGGCGCCGATGGCCTTATCACTCGTCTGTCCACTACAAGGATGTGGACGAGGAGAAGCTGAAGACTCTCCGAGTGGTTAACAATAAGAAGCTCAAGTTCGAGGACTTCATGGAGATATTCGCTGAGGCCGCCACATGGATTGTTGATGGCATCGATCTGGAGACCTTCGTTGAGCCAGCCAGCACACATCTTGATGCGTAAAAAATTCCTTTGAATGAATTTACCTCGGGATGCCGAGTGGTTGATGTTATCAGAACTTTGATGAGCCTTGGGCTCCGTTTACTACTTTTGCTTTTAAACACTCAAATGGATTGATGTTTTCAATTGGGAGACTTAATCTTTATTTGTCGATATGTTTTCCGACTCAGGTGAAATCTGGTTCGCGGCTAAGCTCCCGAGTGTGGAGCATGTCCGCACTCAGAATGTTTTTGACTTAGGTGAAAGCTGGTTCACAGCTAAGACCTCGAGTGTGGAGCATGCCCGCACTCAGAATCTTTTTAACTCGGTCGAAAGCTGGTTCACAGCTAAGCCCTTGAGTGTGGGCATGTTCGCACTCAGAATGTTTTTAACTTAGGTGAAAGTTGGTTCACAGCTAAGCCCCTGGGTGTGGAGCATGTCCGCACTCGGATACTTTTTAACTTAGGCGAAATCCAGTTCGGAGCTAAGCCCCCTGAGCGTGGAGTGTGTCCGCACTCGGAATGTTTTTATCTTAGGCAAAATACGGTTCGCAGCTAAGCCCCTGAGTGTGGAGCGTGTCCGCACTTGGAATGTTTTTAACTTAGGCGAAAGCTGGTTCGCAGCTAAGCCCCCGAGTTTGGAGCATGCCCGCATTCGGATAGTTTTCAACTTAGGCAGAATCTGGCTCACAGCTAAGCCCCCAAGTGTGGAGTATGTCTGCACTCGGATAGTTTTCAACTTAGGCGAAATCTAGTTTGCAACTAAGCCCCCGAGTGTGGAGCATGTCCGCACTCAGATAGTTTTTAACTTAGGCAAAATTTGGTTCGCAATTAAGCCCCCGAGTGTGGAGCATGTCCGCACTCGGATAGTTTTTAACTTAGGTGAAATCTGGTTCACAGCTAAGCCCCCGAGTGTGGTGCATGTCCACACTCGGATAGTTTTTAACTTAGGTGAAATCTGGTTCACAGCTAAGCCGACTCACCTGCTGGGAGTGCATGTGCTAGTTTTTGAACGTTCTTAGTCGTCGGAGTGAGAACACGACACTAGGCCAAATTAGACGATATACAGGAAAAGTAAGACTTTTATTCATCTAATTTCACTCAGAAAGCTATTACAATGAGGATTTTATCCTAGGTGTAAAACTTGCAGAGCAAATCCGCGTTCCAAGCTTTGGGCTCCTCTATATCCTTGTTAAAGTTGTAGAGTCGATAGGCTTCGTTGTTCAGAACCTTTGATATCATGAAAGGCCCTAGCCATGGAGGCGCCAGCTTGTGAGGCTTCTGTTGCATGATTCGGAGGACCAGATCTTCTTCCTGAAAGGCACACCCTCTGGCATGTCTGTCGTGATAACGACGTAGATCTTGCTGGTGTACAGTCTACCTGATGAGTTCTAACTTGCGCTCTGTGTCGGTGTCAAAACCGGCAGATCTCGGGTTGGGGGTCCCAAGTTGTGAGTCTTCGGATCGATGGTTAACAGGAGACAGGGGACACGATGTTTACCTAGGTTCGAGCCCTCTTAATGGAGGTAATACCCTACTTCCTGCTTGATTGATCTTGATGAATATAGAGATTACAAGAGTTGATCTACCTCGAGATCATATGTTGTGGCCTAAGACCTAAGGGTATGATGAATAATGTCATAATGATCTAGCATATCCCTATCGAATAGCCCGACCTCGGCTTATATAATGTACCAGGGGCCTAGGATAACAAGAGTCCTAGTCGAATACATCGGTGGAGAGGAGTCCTTGTCTTGATCACCAAGTCTTGTGGAATCTTCCTCGTGTATGCATCGGCTGTCCGAACTGGCCCATGAGTAAACGACCATGGGGGTCCTCGGCCCAATCCAACTGATCGGGAGACGATGTGGTGAGTACCCCCTAGTCCAGGACACCGTCAGTAGCCCCCTGAACCAGTCTTCAAGTTGGGGATGCTCCTCGGTTCTTCCGAACTGTTCTTCGTCTTTGATCGTCGGTCTTGAAAACTGGTTCAACAAATCTTCCCATCTTCTATCTTGAGGATTGCTGAGCTAAATCTGAAGATTTCACACATCGGGTATCCGAGGAGCCCTTTAAGTCTTCGGCCTTTATCAATGCCTTGTCATTTTTATGCCACACCTCGGGTTTGAAGTTTTTCCTGGTTGACGGTATCCCCTTTCGCGACCGAGCTCCAACACCGGATTGCATCCGAGTTGTCCTTTGGCAGCTGAGCTCCAATGCCGAAACATATCCAAGCTCTAACACCAGACCAGGTCCGAGCTCCAACGCCGGACTATGTCCAAGTTCCAATGTCGGATTGTATCCGAGCTCCAACGTCGGACTGTATCCGATGTGCCATAGATCACCTTGGTTCAAAAAAGTTGAAGGACTTTAGCCGAGCTTAATGCCGGAAATGCCCTCTATGGAGCCAACCACTTGCATCCGAGATATATCCCGAAATTCTTTCGAGGTGGTTCAGCACCTCAGTCATGGGCTGATTGTTTGCGGATTTTATTTCCGATGCGTGTAAATTTATTTGCTGTCAATATGTATAACCAGTAGCCCTCAAGGTGTGTGTTGGTCTAAAACCCGAGATGTAGCTGAAGGAAAACATTAAACCGCTGATCCTAGTAGCCCCTGACACTCAGGTCGATTCTCGAAATCGGCCTGAGGATCAACTCCTAGCTCGGCAGCATACATAGGAATAGAAACGCAGTGTAATATATTAGAGGTAATGGTGATCGGCGGACGGGCCCTTGAGAGAGGGTTTTGAGAAGCCGCCGTAATGTATTAGCTTGATGCCGGATAAATGCCAGTTGGTACCTATTGTTGTCCAAAGACGAGTTTGCCCATAGTTCGGTCAAGCCGAACACTAGTGATACATCTCCAATGTATCTATAATTTTTTATTGTTCCATGCTATATTATATTCTGTTTTGGACATTAATGGGCTTTATTATACACTTTTATATTATTTTTGGG
Source organism: Aegilops bicornis (assembly GCA_021605145.1). Classification (NCBI taxonomy): domain Eukaryota; kingdom Viridiplantae; phylum Streptophyta; class Magnoliopsida; order Poales; family Poaceae; genus Aegilops; species Aegilops bicornis. The sequence goes on from CM038673.1 coordinate 490,843,625, forward strand.
ACTAACCTATTAAACGGAGGCTCAGCCTGTAATTGCTGTTTTTTGCCTATTTCAGAGTTTCGCAGAAAAAGAATATCAAACGGAGTCCAAACGGAATGAAACCTTCAGGAACGTGATTATCGGAACGAACGTGATCCATAGGACTTGGACCCTACGTCAAGAAAGCTACCAGGAAGGCACGAGGTAGGGGGCGCGCCGTCCACCCTCGTGGGGCCCATGTTGCTCCACCGACGTACTTCTTCCTCCTATATATACCTACGTACCCCCAAACTACCAGATACGGAGCCAAAAACCTAATGCACTGCCGCAACCTTATGTACCCGTGAGATCCCATCTTGGGGCCTTTTCCGGAGCTCCGCCAGAGGGGGCATTGATCATGGAGGGTTTCTACATCAACACCATAGCCTCTCCGATGATGTGTGAGTAGTTTACCTCAGACCTTCGGGTCCATAGTTATTAGCTAGATGGCTTCTTCTCTCTTTTTGGATCTCAATACAATGTTCTCCCCCTCTCTCGTGGAGATCTATTCGATGTAATCTTATTTTGCGGTGTGTTTGTTGAGACGGATGAATTGTGGGTTGATGATCAAGTTCATCTATGAACAATATTTGAATCCTCTCTGAATATTTTTATGTATGATTGGTTATCTTTGCAAGTCTCTTCGAATTATCAGTTTGGTTTGGCCTACTAGGTTGATCTTTCTTGCAATGGGAGAAGTGCTTTGCTTTGGGTTCAATCTTGCGGTGTCCTTTCCCAAAGTGATGAGGGACAGCAAGGCACGTATTGTATTGTTGCCATCGAGGATAACAAGATGGGGTTTATATCATATTGCATGAGTTTATCCCTCTACATCATGTCATCTTACTTAAAGCGTTACTCGGTTCTTTTGAACTTAATACTCTAGATGCATGCTGGTTAGCGGTCGATGTGTGGAGTAATAGTAGTAGATGCAGGTGAGTCGGTCTACTTGTCGCGGACGTGATGCCTATATACATGATCATACCTAGATATTCACATAACTATGCTCAATTCTGTCAATTGCTCAACAGTAATTTGTTTACCCACCGTAATATTTATGCTCTCGAGAGAAGCCACTAGTGAAACCTATGCCCCCCGGGTCTATTTTACATCATATTTAATCTTCCAACACTTAGCTATTTCTATTGCTTTTTATTTTACTTTGCATCTTTATTTCTCTTTATCATAAAAATACCAAAATTTTTATCTTATCACATCTACCAGATCTCACTTTCGTAAGTGACCGTGAAGGGATTGACAACCCCTTTATTGCGTTGGTTGCGAGGATTTTATTTGTTTGTGTAGGTGTGAGGGACTCATGCGTGGCCTCCTACTGGATTGATACCTTGGTTCTCAAAAACTGAGGGAAATACTTACGCTGCTTTACTGCATCACCCTTTCCTCTTCAAGGGAAAACCAACACAGTGCTCAGGAGTGGGCAAGAAGGATTTCTGGCGCCGTTGCCGGGGAGACTTACGCGAAGTCAAGTCAAGATTTGACTCCCGACAACGAGCCATTTCTGGCGCCGTTGCCGAGGAGTCTACGCAAAAGTCAACACACCAAGTACCCATCACAAACCCCTATCTCCTGCATTACATTATTTGCCATTTGCCTCTCGTTTTCCTCTCCCCCACTTCACCCTTGCCGTTTTATTCGCTCTCTCTCTCTCTCTCTCTCTCTCTTTTCCGTTCGCCTCTTTTTTGCTTGCTTCTTGTTTGCTCGTGTGTTGGATTGCTTGCTTGTCACGATGGCTCAAGATAATACTAAATTGTGTGACTTTACCAATACCAACAACTATGATTTTCTTAGCACTCCAATTTCTCCTCTTACCGATACCGAATCTTGTGAAATTAATGCCGCTTTGTTGAATCTTGTCATGAAAGATCAATTCGCCGGCCTTCCTAGTGAATATGCCGCTACCCATCTAAACAACTTCGTTGATTTGTGTGATATGCAAAAGAAGAAAGATGTGGACAATGATATTGTTAAATTAAAGCTATTTCCTTTTTCGCTTAGAGATCGTGCTAAAGCTTGGTTTTCATCTTTGCCTAAAAATATTATTGATTCTTGGAATAAGTGCAAAGATGCTTTTATCTGTAAGTATTTTCCTCCCACTAAGATCATCTCTCTTAGAAACGATATTATGAATTTTAAGCAACTTGATCATGAACATGTTGCACAATCTTGGGAGAGGATGAAATTAATGATATGTAATTGCCCTACTCATGGTTTGAATTTGTGGATGATTATACAAAAAAATTATGCTGGATTGAATTTCACTTCTAGAAATCTTTTAGATTCGGCCGCGGGAGGCACTTTTATGGAAATCACTTTAGGAAAAGCTACTAAACTCCTATATAATATTATGGTTAATTATTCTCAATGGCACACCGAAAGATCCACTAATAAAAAAGTGCATGCGATAGAAGAAATTAATGTTTTGAGTGGAAAGATGGACGAACTTATGAAACTATTTGCTAATAAAAGTGTTTCTTATGATCCTAATGATATGCCTTTGTCTACTTTTATTGAGAATAATAATGAATCTATGGATGTGAGTTTTGTTGGTAGGAATAATTTTGGTAACAACGCGTATAGAGGAAACTTTAATCCTAGGCCGTACCCTAGTAATTCCTCTAATAATTATGGTAATTCCTACAACAATTCTTATAGAAATTTTAATAAGATGCCTTATGAATTTGAGACTAGTGTTAAAGAATTTATGAATTCGCAAAAGAATTTCAATGCTTTGCTTGAAGAAAAATTGCTTAAAGTGGATGAATTGGCTAGGAACGTTGATAGAATTTCTCTTGATGTTGATTCTTTGAAACTTAGATCTATTCCTCCTAAGCATGATATCAATGAGTCTCTCAAAGCCATGAGAATTTCCATTGATGAGTGCAAAGAAAGAACCGCTAGGATGCGTGCTAAGAAAGATTGCTTTGTGAAAGCGTGTTCTTCTAGTTTTTATGAAAATAAAGATGAAGATCTAAAAGTTATTGATTTGTCCCCTATTAAATCTTTGTTTTGCAATATGAATCTTGATAATGATGGGACTTTACCTAGAAGGCGTTCCAAAAATTCAGAGTTTTTAGATCTTGTGCAAAAATTGGTAAAAGTGGGATTGAAGAGATCAAAACTCTAGATATCAATGAACCCACTATTTTGGATTTCAAGGAATTTAATTATGATAATTGCTCTTTTATAGATTGTATTTCCTTGTTGCAATCCGTGCTAAATTCTTCACATGCTTATAGTCAAAATAAAGCCTTTACTAAACATATCGTTGATGCTTTGATGCAATCTTATGAAGAAAAACTTGAGTTGGAAGTTTCTATCCCTAGAAAACTTTATGATGAGTGGGAACCTAATATTAAAATTAAAATCAAAGATCATGAATGCTATGCTTTTGTGTGATTTGGGTGCTAGTGTCTCCACGATCCCAAAAACTTTGTGCGATTTGCTAGGTTTCCGTGATTTTGATGATTGCTCTTTAAACTTGCACCTTGCGGATTCCACCATTAAGAAACCTATGGGAAAAATTAATGATGTTATTATTGTTGCAAATACGAATTATGTACCCGTGGATTTTATTGTTCTTGATATAGATTGCAATCCTTCATGTCCTATTATTCTTGGTAGACCTTTCCTTAGAACGATTGGTGCAATTATTGATATGAAGGAAGGGAATATTAGATTCCAATTTCCATTAAGGAAAGGCATGGAACACTTCCCTAAAAATAAAATAAAATTACCTTATGAATCTATTATGAGAGCCACTTATGGATTGCCTACCAGAGATGGCAATACCTAGATATATCCTTGCTATTTTGCCTAGCTAGGCGCGTTAAACGATAGCGCTTGTTGGGAGGCAACCCAATTTTATTTTTAGTTTTTTTGCTTTTCGCTTATGTTTAGGAATAAATATTTGATCTAGCCTCTGGTTAGATGTGTTTTTATGTTTTAATTAGTGTTTGTGCCAAGTTTAACCTATAGGATCTTCTTGGATGATAGTTATTTGATCTTGCTGAAAATTCCAGAAACTTTATGTTCACGAAATTAATTGTTAAAAATCACCAGAACGTGATAAAATATTGATTCCAATTTCTGCTGATCAATGAACAAATTTTATAGGTCTTCCTATTTTGGCTGAATTTTTGGAGTTCCAGAAGTTTGTGTTAGTTATAGATTACTACAGACTGTTATGTTTTTGATAGATTCTGTTTTTCGTGTGTTGTTTGCTTATTTTGATGCATCTATGGCTAGTAAAATAGTTTATAAACCATATAGAAGTTGGAATACAGTAGGTTTAACACCAATATAAATAAATAATGAGTTCATTACAGTACCTTGAAGTGGTGTTTTGTTTTCTTTCGCTAACGGAGCTCACGAGATTTTCTGCTGAGTTTTGTGTTGCGAAGTTTTCAAGTTTTGGGTGAAAGATTTGATGGATTATGGAACAAGGAGTGGCAAAATCCTAATCTTGGGGATGCCCATGGTACCCCAAGATAGTCTAAGGACACCAAAAAGGCAAAGCTTGAGGATGCCCCGGAAGGCATCCCCTCTTTTGTCTATTTCCATCGGTAACTTTACTTGGAGCTATATTTTTATTCACCACATGATATGTGTTTTGCCTGGAGCGTCTTGTATTATTTGAGTCTTTATTTTTTAGTTTGCCACAATCATCCTTGTTGTACACACCTTTTGAGAGAGAGACACATGATTCGGAAATTGTTAGAATACTCTATGTGCTTCACTTATATCTTTTGAGTTATATAGTTTTTGCTCTAGTGCTTCACTTATATCTTTTAGAGCACGGTGGTGGTTTTGTTTTATAGAAACTATTGTTCTCTCATGCTTCACTTAGATTATTTTGAGAGTCCTACAAAACAGCACGGTAATTTGCTTTAATTATGATAGGCATTCAAGATTAGTAAAAAAATATTCTTATGAGTGTGTTCAATATTATGAGAAGTTTTATACTTGATAATTGTTTTGAGATATGGAGATGGTTATATTAGAGTCATGCTAGTTGAGTAGTTTTGAATTTGATAAATACTTGTGTTAAAGTTTGTGATTCCCGTAGCATGCACGTATGGTGAACCGTTATGTGATGAAGTCGGAGCATGATTTATTTATTGATTGTCTTCCTTATGATTGGCGGTCGGGGACGAGCGATGGTCTTTTCCTACCGATCTATCCTCCTAGGAGCATGCGCGTAATACTTTGGTTCGATAACTTGTATATTTTTGCAATAAGTATATGAATTCTTTATGACTAATATTGAGTCCATGGATTATACGCACTTTCTTCCTTCCACCATTGCTAGCCTCTCCAATATCGCGCACTTTTTGCCGGTATCATAAACCCACCATATACCTTCCTCAAAACAGCCACCATACCTACCTACCATGGAATTTCCATAGCCATTCCGAGATATATTGCCATGCAACTTACCACCGTTCAGTTTATTATGACACGCTCCATCATTGTCATATTGCTTTGCATGATCATGTAGTTGACATTGTATTTGTGGCAAAGCCACCGTTCATAATTCTTTCATACATGTCACTCTTGATTCATTGCATATCCCGGTATACCGCCGGAGGCATTCACATAGAGTCATATTTTTTCCAAGTATTGAGTTGTAATTGTTAAGTTGTAAGTAAATAAAAGTGTGATGATCATCATTTTTTAGAGCATTGTCCCAAGTGAGGAAAGGATGATGGAGACTATGATTCCCCCACAAGTCGGGATGAGACTTTGGACTAAATAAAAAAAAAGAGGCCAAAAAAAGGAGAAAAGGCCCAAATAAAAAAATGAGAGAAAAAGAGAGAAGAGACAATGTTACTATCCTTTTACCACACTTGTGCTTCAAAGTAGCACCATGATCTTCATGATAGAGAGTCTCCTATGATATCACTTTCATATACTAGTGGAAAAATTTTCATTACAGAACTTGTCTTGTATATTCCAATGATGGGCTTCCTCAAAATGCCCTAGGTCTTCGTGAGCAAGCGAGTTGGATGCACACCCACTTAGTTTCTTTTGATGAGCTTTCATATACTTATAGCTCTAGTGCATCCGTTGCATGGCAATCCCTACTCACTCACATTGATATTTATTAATGGGCATCTCCATAGCCCGTTGATACACCTAGTTGATGTGAGACTATCTTCTCCTTTTTGTCTTCTCCACAACCACCATTCTATTCCACATATAGTGCTATGTCCATGGCTCACGCTCATGTATTGCGTGAAGATTGAAAAAGTTTGAGAATATCAAAAGTATGAAACAATTGCTTGGCTTGTCATCGGGGTTGTGCATGATTTAAATACTTTGTGTGGTGAAGATAGAGCATAGCCGGACTATATAATTTTTAGGGATAACTTTCTTTGGCCATGTTATTTTGAGAAGACATAATTGCTTAGTTAGTATGCTTGAAGTATTATTATTTTTATGTCAATATTAAACTTTTGTCTTGAATCTTTCAGATCTGAATATTCATACCACAATTAAGAGAATTACATTGAAATTATGCCAACTAGCATTCCACATCAAAAATTCTGTTTTTATCATTTACCTACTCGAGGAGAGCAGGAAGTAAGCTTGGGGATGCTTGATACGTCTCCAACGTATCTATAATTTTTTATTGTTCCATGCTATATTATATTCTGTTTTGGGCATTAATAGGCTTTATTATACACTTTTATATTATTTTTGGACTAACCTATTAACCGGAGGCCCAACCCAGAATTGATGTTTTTTGCCTATTTCAGAGTTTCGCAGAAAAAAAGAATATCAAACGGAGTCCAAACGGAATGAAACCTTCGGGAACGTGATTTTCGGAATGAACGCGATCCTGAGGACTTGGACCCTACGTCAAGAAAGCTACCAAGAAGGCAAGAGGTAGGGGGGCGCGCCTACCCCCCTGGGCGCGCCCTCCACCCTCGTGGGGCCCATGTTGCTCCACCGACGTACTTCTTCCTCCTATATATACCTACGTACTTCAAACTACTAGATACGGACCCAAAAACCTAATTCCACCGCCGCAACCTTCCTGCCGTGAGATCCCATCTTGGGGCCTTTTAGGAGCTCACGGAGGGGGCATTGATCACAGAGGGCTTCTACATCAACACCATAGCCTCTCCGATGATGTGTGAGTAGTTTACCTCAGACCTTCGGGTCCATAGTTATTAGCTAGATGGCTTCTTCTCTCTTTTTGGATCTCAATACAATGTTCTCCCCCTCTCTCGTGTAGATCTATTTGATGTAATCTTCTTTTGCGGTGTGTTTGTTGAGACCAATGAATTGTGGGTTTATGATCAAGTTTATTTATGAACAATATTTGAATCTTCTCTGAATTCTTTTATGTATGATTGGTTATCTTTGCAAGTCTCTTCGAATTATCAGTTTGGTTTGGCCTACTAGATTGATCTTTCTTGCAATGGGAGAAGTGCTTAGCTTTGGGTTCAATCTTGCGGTGTCCTTTCCCTGTGATGAGGGGCAGCAAGGCACGTATTTTATTGTTGCCATCGAGGATAACAAGATGGGGTTTATATCATATTGCATGAGTTTATCCCTCTACATCACGTCATCTTACTTAAAGCGTTACTCTGGTCTTTTGAACTTAATACTCTAGATGCATGCTGGATAGCGGTCGATATGTGGAGTAATATGTAGCGACCCGACCTCAGACGGTCAAGCCTCTGTGTATCCGTGCCATCCCTGGATCAGTATGCTGGCACACACAGTACATCAATGTATATATCAAAGTGCAATCACATGTATAAATAACGTAAAACTGATATATACCTCAAAAACTCAGCGGAAACAATCAAACGGGTGTGGAGTCCCATCAACGCCATCGGCAGGTTGAGTGCAGACTGTAACCCTGTATCGTAACTCTTACTCGTCGAGGAAATATCTGCAACATGATACGTTGCAGTTGCAGGTAGGTCAAGACATTGAATGTCTTGGCAAGATCACAATAAGAGAAAGCAGATGATAAGCTATACTATATGCGGTATGGCTTTGTGGCTCTGTGTCCGAGTTTTGTTTATGCGTAAAAGCGGATTTATTTTCCCTACATCAAAGGAATAAATGAAGTCTGTACTATGGAGTTTTCTACCATGACATGGTTCCGCCAACCGATGTCTCATATCCCAAATCATCATAAGTTGCCCACAATTAAGTTATCATCCGGTGTTGAGAGTTCCGAGATAGATCCAAGTCCAGATGCTCAAATTGTCCGTGAATCGGGACACGGCTAATCGATTAGGTTTTAACCCTCTGCAGAGGTTTGTACACTTTACCCGCAAGATTCGATCCCTCTTTTACATTCTCGCACTTCGTGGTGTTTGAGAACAAGACGATCAAACATGGTCTTCCGAAGAGTTCCTCGACCACCGTCCGTGCTCATCCAATCCTACCGTATTTCTACATCTGCTAGCACCGTCCCAGCCAGAGTCACCACTAAGGTCAACCAAGCGAGCCCATAATGACTTGCGGTTGCACGGGTAAGCTTCCGGCATGAAGTATTCTTCCGTCTCTTTGAGTCCTGGGTGAAGCTTTCCGCAAGATGTCATGGCGCTTCTCCATGCATCCCGCCAACCACCGGTTTCTCCAGGTGCCCGGCCAACCGCCCTTCACCTAGTAGTGTGTATTGAATTCTTGTCTCGAGTCTTGAAGTCTTGAGGCCTTGAAGGTGCAGATCCTTGCAGATTTCATCTTGGTGTTGTCGTCATTGACGTAAATCCTCCATTCTCACACCACTCCACGAGCACTCATACCAAACCCCGTCTACTATAGCGTAGCATTAAAACAAATAACGTCCCGGCTTGGTATCGGGGTGATGGGTTCCTACCTCATGCATACTACTCAACTACAAGGATTCAATAACACTATTGAGGGGTGGTTGCAAAGATGCCACTAAATGCAATAAACATAGGTATGAAAGCATGGTCAAAGTGAACTTGCCTTGCTGACGATCTTCGAAAACTAGGGACTCGTGGTAGCAAGCTTCGCACTCCGGAAATTCTACCGAGGCAAACAACAATCATATAAGCATACAAACATATGATCACTTAACATAACATCATACTAATATGAAACACAAAAAACATTCGAATCAAAACCCAAAGACAAACTCGAAGAAATCCAAATCAAAGTTTTTACCACATCAAACAACAATCAAGAAATAGTTTTGCACAACAAAATTTTTCTTAACAGAACCTAAGCATGGGTTTATGCTACCTAACAGAAAACAATTCATCAAGCAACTAGGAGCAAAAAGAATCACCTTAAAATCTATTATAAAACTCCTATTAGGCCTAAAGCAAATTCTAGTAAGAAAAATAAAATAAAAGTTTTATTTATTATAAATAAAAGTTCATGCTCTAAAGTTACAGAAACTAACCTAGAATAATCTATCTCTCATGAAAAATAAATTTATTTGCTAAGTAAAACAATAGGAAAACAGTAGCTAGTTAATTAATTAAGAATAACATGATTCTGATTAAAACTATTATCTTATTAATCCTAAAATGCCCAAATAAATTCCTACGGTTAGGCAATGTTAAAACAAAGTTGTGACAAAAAGAATCACCCAAAAATAATATTCCTAACTCATTCTATAGCAGATTTACTATTCTGTCTAAATCTAAAATAAAGCAATTTTAAATAATTTTAACATGGCTAATTATATTTTCTACAGAAACTATAAGAAATTTGCAAACCAAAAAAAAAGAATCACTTAAAAATATTAAGTAGATTAAAAGATATGAATTTTTCAAATCTAAAACTATTCTGTTAAAACAGAAAACGAAAAATAAAGAAAAACGGCCTAATGGGCCTATATAACGCTTCGGCGTAATATAACTAAAACGGGCCCTAGGGTTTAAAACGAATTGGCCGGTTTAAATAAAACCTAACTAATCGATCTAAACCGGAAATAAACTGGTTCACTAAAAACTAACCTAATAAAACCATATTCTTCTGGGGATCTAATCCTAACCCTAGAAAACAGATCGGACGGCGGGAGGAGTCCGGCGACCGACGGGTTGACGGCGGCGACGGCCGATTTGCTCGACGTTAGTGCGGGGGCTCCGGTGCTCGGGGACGACCCGGGGACCTCCGGGTGCGGCGTGGCGAGGAGCTCGGGGTAGACTCTGCGAGCTCGAGGTGGTCGGAGGTGGCGGAGCAGGGCTAATGGCGGGCGGGCGGTACTCGGCGACAAATTGCGGCGAGGAGAGGGTCAGGCGAGGGGCGAGGTGGAGCAGGCGAGGAGGTTTATATAGGGGTCGACCGACTTGGGCGAGGCGATCGGGAAGGCAATCCCGAGAAGATCGGGATTCCCATGGCTGACGCGGGTGGCGTTGCTTAGGCGAAGACGACGGGTGGGGGCCACCCGTCGGTGAGAGAGGGAGGAGGGCGCTGGGTCAGGCGATCAAAAGGAGGGATTTCGAGGCGAGGAGGGCTCTGGGCGGCTCGAGGCTGGCCGGGTTGGCTATTTGGCCGGGCGCTGAGGTCTCTTTTCCCTTTTTCTATTTTTTTTTGAACTTAGAGAGAGAGGAAAAATATAATAAAGATATATATTTTATATAGGACATATATATATATCAAAATGATCAGGGGAATATTCCCTATAATTTGAACATTTTTCTAGGGGCAAAATTCAAACTTTATAAAAAAATCATTTTATCTAAAATTCCAAATAAAATCCAAATTTGAATTCAAAATTTTTTTGGCAATGTTTTTCATCTGACATTTTTGGAGTGTCATGTTTACTCCTCTCATACTTTGTCTCAAGTATTTGTCAGGCATTGGTTTGGAATAAATTTCAATCGCCAAACTTTGAATTCGAATTCCAACAACTCCAAAACTTCTGAAACTTCAAATGCCACTCAAATTTAAACAGAATGCATAGATGCTTAGCTATAATTGTAAAACATTCCAAATAGTAAATTTGGGATGTTACAAACCTACCACACTTAAAATGAATCTCGTCCTCGAGATTCGAAGAGGCTAGCAAGAAAGGGTTAGGGGTTGGGGTCTTCCAGCAATTCCATCGATCGGAATGGTCTAGTGTGCTACCACACTTAAAAGTGTGGTTATGGTTCCGACGAACTCAGGTACTCCATCCCTTTGGGTTGACAAAGGTCGCTCCGGGTTTCACCGAGGCTCTTTTCGGTAGGGTATAACCTTTTTCTCAACACGTGTCCTTTCATCCTGGTGAGGTTCTTCCGAGACTGGGTCTTCATCTCCGACGGGTCTATCGCCAATACTAAACAACTATCGAAAATCTCATGGTGGTCGACAATTCATGGTTTCTCCTGCAGGAATATGGTCGGGGTTGGATCTCACCAGATATTCTACGATTGGCATCGATTGCTGTAAGGGTTCCATCGCCCTACCATTCTATGGTTTTACGGCTTGACGTGTCGACACTCTTCTAAGGTTTTCAAGGCTCTACGATTTTCCATCAACATATGATAGTTCATGATAGAAGTCTCCGGTATGGGGGCCAATCCATCCCGTACTTGAACCATTACTACATATGCAGACATCGAATCACGTATTCTAACACTTGGGCATACTCACAAGCATTGCGGACTTTCTCTTGTTCTCGAACTGGGTTCGAGTAAATCCTTTGGTTCAGCAAGCCAAACAAAACATCTATCGTTACTTCACCACTCTCAGGTTTTTTTGCGTAACCTCCTACGAAACGTATGCTGATTGGATCACTGATTCTTCCAAATTTATTCCTTTATCAAGGTTACATCCGTTCCTTTTCAAAATCCTGGGCCTGTGGGTTATGAGCCCACTTCAACACTTGTACCAATTTCACCCATCCTTGGAGTTACAATTGCTCCATTTTCCAACATTACACCACTTTAAATCCAATAACATTTCATTTCTTAATACCATCATATCAAAGATAAAACTTCAACTCATTTTTTCCAAACTCCAACCTGTGGGACACATTTCCATTTCCATTGGTCTAGTGTTCTTCATAGGGTACTATCACCCTTAAAATGAAATTCACAAATCCATCCATAGACCATATTTCTCATATCCTCAAAAATGGTCAAAATCCGTGTTCATAGAGTAACAACTCATACAATTAAACATATGAAAACATGTCACCTTAACTTTATTGATTTCATGAATCCATTACAAACTCGAGCACCCATTACATAACTCAACTTATTGTAATCATGAAAAAAATTGGTTTCTACCACTCTTATTATCCATATCAAAATTCCAACTACTCAACTCCAGCTTCCTTCTTGTAGGAACATTTAGTAGCATAATGTCCTGCTTCCTTGCAATGAAAACACATAACTTTCGATAAGTCTTTGGGGTTCTTGGAGATGGTGCCCGCTGCTTGAGTTCCTTGCTTCCTTTCAAGACAATGATTGGCATAATGCCCGACGTCCTTACATTCAAAAGCAGGTAATATGACTCTTGTCCCTCTTTGCAGAAATTGGGTTGTTACGAGGGTGTCTTTGTTTTCTCTTCCCGGTTTCTTCTGCTCGATCAAACCTTTTATTCCTGTGGATCAAACTCTATTGCTTCCGTCGAGAAGTATCCCAGATACTCTTTTCTTTCCTTGGTGCAATCTTGTGAAAAATGTCCTTCTTCTCCACATGAATAGCAGGCATTGGAGTAAAATCTGTTGAGGCCTTCTCCATCGGGGTCTTCAACACATTCCTTCATCACAGGTTCTTTCATAACTTCTCGAGCGCTTCTTTTCATTCCTTCTTCCTGCTCTGAATAGTTTGTTGCACCATGGGGTAAATGTGACACCGAGTCGGGTAGTGGGTGGTTCCTTCACACAAGAAACAAGTCACCCGACTAGTTGGGCATTCCTCACTGGGTGTTTCTCCTCACAATGAGGGCATCCATCCTTGTGTTCCTCCTGGGTGTGTCCTATTTCTCCGCAAATCTTGCAGGCACAAGGTTTATTTCTTGGTGTATCATGTTCCTTCCGGATAAGACGAGATCTTGTCAGAGTCTTCTTGAATTCTTTCCAAGTCTTTGCTCCATTCCTTCCCTGTATAGCTTGATGCATCTGCCACCATGTTGCATCACTTCCTTCAAAGTAATCAAGAGCGTCACGATACTTCATTCTTCCTTGAAACCAAATTGCTCCAAGTGATTCTCCATGTTCTGCATCCATAGCTACGCCTCCTACTGAGTCTTCGGTCCAGAGAATATCAGTCCAACTTCATTCATCATCTATGGGGTCCAAAAGTTTTGGGATGAGATATGAGAGAGGTGGGGAGGGATACACACAATACAAACAATAGTTTTGAAGAAACGAGTTTTACTTTGTGGCTGTCGGAAAACATCAATCAAATGACAGCTCACAAATCGTCAGATCTAACGTAAGTATGTAACAGTGGGTTTGGTCTTCTAAAGGTCAAATAATTCTTCAGATTCTTCAAATTCTTCTAGTCTTCGGAGTCTTCAATTGTTGCAGCTTCAACTCTTCTAATGCATGGTGAAATCCTCTTTACTCTGAAATGGCCATCAGTTGTCCGATATCTTTAATTCTTGGAGTGACTCATCAGTCAAATCTTCGAGTGGTCAAAAGGGGTATGGTCTCACTAAAAAGGAATATTTGAATAAGCTCAGAAGAGAAGAGAGGTAAAAGATCTTTTTGAAAAAGAAAGTTGTAGAGAAAAAACTTTCCTATGGGCTTGCCATTTTCTAGGGTCACGTCCTACAGTCAACATGTGCTCGATACCATATCTCAGAGCGGCCCGACCTCAGACGGTCAAGCCTACGTGGTATCCGTGCCATCCTCGGATCAAGGTATCTTTGGCACACAGTACATCAATGTATATATCAAAGTGCAATCACATGTATAAATAACGTAAAACTGATATATACCTCATAATACTCCGGAAACAATCAAACGGGTGTGGAGTCCCATCAACGCCATCGGCAGTTGAGTGCTGAACCGTAACCCTGTATCGTAACTCTTACTCGCCGAGGAAATATCTGCAACATGATACGTTGTAGCCGTGTAGGTCGATTACATTGCATGTACCGGCAAGATCACAATAAGAGAAAACAGATGATAAACTATACTATATGCGGTATGGCTTTGTGGCTCGTGGTTCCGAGTTTTGTTTATGCGTAAAAGCGGATTTATTTTCCCTACATCAAAGGAATAAATGAAGTCTGTACTATGGAGTTTTCTACCATGACATGGTTCCGCCAACCGATGTCTCATATCCCAAATCATCATAAGTTGCCCACAATTAAGTTATCGATCCGGTGTTGAGAGTTCCGAGATAGATCCAAGTACAGATGCTCAAATTGTCCGTGAATCGGGACACGGCTAATCGATTAGGTTTTAACCCTCTGCAGAGGTTTGTACACTTTACCCGCAAGATTCGATCCCTCTTTTACGCTCTCGCACTTCGTGGTGTTTGAGAACAAGACGATCAAACATGATCTTCCGAAGAGTTCCTCGACCACCGTCCGTGCTCATCCAATCCTACCGTAGTTCTACATCTGCTAGCACCGTCCCCAGCCAGAGTCACCACTAAGGTCAACCAAGCGAGCCCATAATGAATTGCGGTTGCATGTGTAAGCTTCCGGGCATGAAGTATTCTTCCGTCTCTTTGAGTCCGGGTGAAGCTTTCCGCAAGATGTCATGGCGCTTCTTCATGCATCCCGCCAACCACCGGTTTCTCCAGGGTGCCCACAACCGCCCTTCACCCAAGAGTGTGTATTGAATTCTTGTCTCGAGTCTTGAAGTCTTGAGGCCTTGAAGGTGCAGTCCTTGCAGATTTCATCTTGGTGTTGTCGTCATTGACGTAAATCCTCCATTCTCACACCACTCGAAAGCACTCATACCAAACCCCGTCTACTATAGCGTAGCATTAAAACAAATAACGTCCCGGGCTTGGTATCAGGGTGATGGGTTCCTACCTCATGCATACTACTCAACTACAAGGATTCAATAACACTACTGAGGGGTGGTTGCAAAGATGCCACTAAATGCAATAAACATAGGTATGAAAGCATGGTCAAAGTGAACTTGCCTTGTCGACGATCTTGAAAACTAGGGACTCGTGGTAGCAAGCTTCAGCACTCAGGAAATTCTACCGAGGCAAACAACAATCATATAAGCATACAAACATATGATCACTTAACATAACAGCATACTAATATGAAACACACAAAACATTCGAATCAAAACCCAAAGACAAACTCGAAGAAATCCAAATCAAAGTTTTTACCACATCAAACAACAATCAAGAAATAGTTTTGCACAACAAAATTTTTCTTAACAGAACCTAAGCATGGGTTTATGCTACCTAACAGAAAAGAATTCATCAAGCAACTAGGAGCAAAAAGAATCACCTTAAAATCTATTATAAAACTCCTATTAGGCCTAAAGAAAATTCTAGTAAGAAAAATAAAATAAAAGTTTTATTTATTATAAATAAAAGTTCATGCTCTAAAGTTACAGAAACTAACCTAGAATAATCTATCTCTCATGAAAAATAAATTTATTTGCTAAGTAAAACAATAGGAAAACAGTAGCTAGTTAATTAATTAAGAATAACATGATTCTGATTAAAACTATTTTTTATTAATCCTAAAATGCCCAAATAAATTCCTACGGTTAGGCAATGTAAAAAAAAAGTTGTGACAAAAAGAATCACCCAAAAATAATATTCCTAACTCATTCTATAGCAGATTTACTATTCTGTCTAAATCTAAAATAAAGCAATTTTAAATAATTTTAACATGGCTAATTATATTTTCTACAGAAACTATAAGAAATTTGCAAACCAACAAAAAAAGAATCACTTAAAAATATTAAGTAGATTAAAAGATATGAATTTTTCAAATCTGAAACTATTCTGTTAAAACAGAAAACGAAAAATAAAGAAAAACGGCCTAATGGGCCTATATAACGCTTCGGCGTAATATAACTAAAACGGGCCCTAGGGTTTAAAACGAATCGGCCGGTTTAAATAAAACCTAACTAATCGATCTAAACCAGAAATAAACCGGTTCACTAAAAACTAACCTAATAAAACCATACCCCTTCGGGGGATCTAATCCTAACCCTAGAAAACAGATCGGACGGCGGGGAGGAGTCCGGCGACTTACCGACGGGGTTGACGGCGGCGACGGTCGACGGCGGCTCGGGCGACGTTGGTGCAGGGGCTCGGTGCTCGGGGACGGCGGGGACCTCCGGAGTGCGGGCGTGGCGAGGAGCTCGGGGTGGACTCGAGGCGAGCTCGAGGTGGTCGGAGGTGGCTTTAACGGGCTAATGGCTGCACAAGCGGTGCGGTACTCATTTAATTGCGAGGAGGAGAGGGTCGGGCGAGGGGGCGAGGTGGAACGGGGCGAGGGGAGGGGTTTATATAGGGGGTCGACCGACTTGGGCGAGGGGGCGATCGGGGAAGGCAATCCCGAGAAGATCGGGATTCCGGCGGCGGCGACGCGGTGGCGTTGCTTGGGCGAGGGGAAGACGACGGGGTGGGGGCCACCCGTCGGTGAGAGAGGGAGGAGGGCGTCGGGTCGGGCGACCGGTGCGGAGGGATTTCAAGTAGGGAGGGCTCACTGGCCGGCTCGGGCACTGGCCGGTTACTGGCCGGGCGCTGAGGTCTCTTTTCCCTTTTTCTAATTTTTTTTTGAACTTAGAGAGAGAGGAAAAAATATAATAAAGATATATATTTTATATAGGACATATATATATATATATATCAAAATGATCAGGGGAATATTCCCTATAATTTGAACATTTTTCCAGGGGCAAAATTCAAACTTTATAAAAAATCGTTTTATCTAAAATTCCAAATAAAATCCAAATTTGAATTCAAAATTTTTTTGGCAATGTTTTTCATCTGACATTTTTGGAGTGTCATGTTTACTCCTCTCATACTTTGTCTCAAGTATTTGTCAGGCATTGGTTTGGAATAAATTTCAACTGCCAAACTTTGAATTCGAATTCCAACAACTCCAAAACTTCTGAAACTTCAAATGCCACTCAAATTTAAACAGAATGCATAGATGCTTAGCTATAATTGTAAAACATTCCAAATAGTAAAATTGGGATGTTACATAATAGTAGTAGATGCAGGAAGGAGTCGGTCTACTTGTCGCGGACGTGATGCCTATATACATGATCATACCTAGATATTCTCATAACTATGCTCAATTCTGTCAATTGATCAACAGTAATTTGTTTACCCACCCTAATACTTATGCTCTCGAGAGAAGCCACTAGTGAAACCTATGGCCCGCGGGTCTATTTTCCATCATATTTAATCTTCCAACACTTAGCTATTTCTATTGCTTTTTATTTTACTTTGCATCTTTATTTCTCTTTATCATAAAAATACCAAAAATATTATCCTATCATATCTATCAGATCTCACTTTCGTAAGTGACCGTGAAGGGATTGACAACCCCTTTATTGCGTTGGTTGCGAGGATTTTATTTGTTTGTGTAGGTGCGAGGGACTCATGCGTGGCCTCCTACTGGATTGATACCTTGGTTCTCAAAAACTGAGGGAAATACTTATGCTACTTTACTGCATCACCCTTTACTCTTCAAGGGAAAACCAACGCAGTGCTCAAGAGGTAGCAACTGGTCATAGGAGTTTTCTGCATTGAATAGGCAATGCAGTAGCCCCCAAGCCACTGGTCGGGTGGAAACACCCAGTCAGGGGATCGATGTGCCCCTTTAATATTTGTAAATGATAAGCGCGAAGCCCAGTAGCCCCCGAGCCTTAATGTGGGCACGGGTGGCCGAATTAAGGATCGATATCCGTTTGACAGAAAACTTTGTTGTGTTTAACACAAACTTCTCGGAAAGAGAATAAAAATCTCATAAAGGAGTTAGAGCTAACAAAAAATGAGCTCGCGAAGGTTGGCCTCAAGGGTCTTAATAGATAGGAAATCAATGCCAATAAGGAACTATGAGGGCATTATGTCAGCTGCTCGGTTGTCTCAAAGAGACTGTGCCATTGACTCTTTAAAAGATTGGGTGTGAAAAAATTGATTTTTGCTCACAATTTATGTGTAATGATTCTATGTACCCAAGTACTTTACATCATTAATGCTCGGATCTGCATTGTACAAAACTTTGTTGACCGACCATCGGCTTCAACCTCCTCGGCCAGTAGCTAGGGAGTATTTGTCCCACTATATAAAGCCTTTACAAGGGCAAAGTTTTACGACAAACAAGGCAATCCGGCCATATGGTTTTATAAACAAAGATATGTGGAGAGATATGTTACATAACTGTTTAACATAAGAAATG
Source organism: Aegilops bicornis (assembly GCA_021605145.1). Lineage (NCBI taxonomy): Eukaryota > Viridiplantae > Streptophyta > Magnoliopsida > Poales > Poaceae > Aegilops > Aegilops bicornis. The sequence goes on from CM038673.1 coordinate 490,861,946, forward strand.
TCTTCCAAAGAAAATAGTCCTGCTATCGGTTCCTTTCTTTGGGTTCTCATGCTAAGCATGATCATGAAACCTCACCTCCGATCATTGTGGGAGAAAAATATTGAGGATTTAGTTTGGGGAAAGTTCCAGATCTATGTGGTCTTTAGTGAACCTAAATTTTCACTTTCGTCATTGCCGACCAATTATATTCTTTAAGATGGCTAGCTTTCGGCTTCTCCCAGTCCGAGGTACTAACACGGATGTCCCGGAAGTAACAATCATAGAGGTGCTCCCTTTACCTCCTAGCCAAACAATCGGGACCGTATGGGTAGTCACAGGAGCCAGGCAACCCAGCTTGGCCAAAATCTTAAGTCAAATTGATGCATATTTATGGCTTTATAACGATGATTACGGAAGGCAGCGATTTGTATATTGAATACAAAGGCTGGTGATATATGTTTATTTTGACTCCATTGCGACCGTTTATCATTTGAAAGTGGCCCATCATCGGCTTCTACCCCTTTGTAGATGCTATGCAGGGTGTTTCATGATAACAAGACAACCCTTAGCCAACGTCTCGGTGCCCGGAGGCGGTTGCGTTAGCGGAAACAAGGCAATCAGATATGCAGGCTTTATAACTTTCACTTAGTCATAGGAGCTTAAAATTGGGAGGCCAGTTACTAGCCCCCGGTTAGTGTTCGGTGTTAGCCGAGGTTAAGCCGTTAACACTTGGGCTAATGTTATGAACATCCGTCGTTTAACACGGGGTGACCTCCATCGATCTTATAGTTTAACAAAGTCATCGGATCGCTGACTAGTTTACGCTTATTGTGACAGTCACTTTTTGGCTTTCTCCACTGAGGCGCTTAACCATGCGAGCTGGAAGGACAATCGCAGTGGTTCTCCCTCTGCACACCTAGCCGAACAAAGCGGAACGCAGGAGGCAAGCACAGGGAGCCTGGCAATCCAACTATTGACCGAAGACACAATTAGAAACCGATGCATATATAGCAATATTCGAGAATGTTTTTGCCGAGGACTCTATGGCGTACCTTGGTTTTTGGTGGGTTCGGCTGTAGTCCAACCCCCCATTAATATTGCCAATGCTTTAAAGGTGTCTGGCATTGCACTGCTCAGAAACTAGTCCCGATGTGGCTTGTGTTTTGCCAATGCTGAGGTGTAGTTCGGCGGGAAAGATGCCGAGCTCTTGGTTGAAAAAGATCTCCTGAGCTGAATTATTATGCAGGGCACCTCAGTCATGAGGATGTCCCGCTTCCTGAAAGAAAAACATACAAATAGCTAAAAAGTGCCATAAGCTCGAAAAGCGAAAAAACTTATGTAAAAGCTTGACGTGCGAACGAAATCAAGATTTTTGTGCCAATCCGAACATAGGTCTTTAAAAAAAAATTGTGCTTCTGTCATGCTTTACCATGACACATCTGATCTCGAAACTTCAAGTAGGTTAGCCTTTAGCTTCAACCTCCTTTTCCGAAGGCGGAGAGCTTCTCCGAGGCTAGTTTAGCAAAGTAAACTCGAACAGCTTTAAAGAGAAACCAGGCTATTCGGCTATTGACCACACACTCGAGTAAAAAAAGGAGCGGTAGAAAAAGACTTTGCAACGACCAAGAAGAAAACACATTTACTATAAAACGGCTCATATAATTTGAAGAGCCCCCAATTAACTTGGGTAAACAAAATTGCTTTTAACAAACACCATTTGTAATAAACATTGTTTTAGCAAAATGCTTTTTTAACACAAATGTAATGTTTGGTCGAACCAAATAAAAATTAAACACTAAAAAGAAACTTGAGCATGAAAACGACTTAGCTGGTTAATGTGCTCATCGTTGGTGACGCAGCCTACGCGGCCCGAGCTTACGGCGGGACGAGGTCCCAGCCACCAAACCGGTCCCGAGGTGGCCGAGCGAAGAGCTTGGCAATCCGAAGAGGTGAAGCCCCCAGTCTAGCCGAGGTGTGGCGGATGACGTCGGAGTCTCCGGCTGAGTAGGTTGATAAAGCGAACGGCGCGGTATTGCCAATAGAAGGCAGCACGCCAAGGCAACAACACAATTGTGTCGACGGAGGTGGGACGACGACGTCGGCACGCCGAGGTGACAGCACGGCCCGGTCTGAACCAATCGCCTGCACACATAAAATAGTGCAAGCCAGAAATAATAACAATAATATGCTTAAAAAATTCTTTTGCTTAATTAATTTAAGTGAAGTAAATAATGAAATAAATATGGCCTGAATGCCGAGGTGACAGAGCAGGTCGGTAAGGTGATGTTGCAGCCACCATGCCAGCCGATGTGTCGAAACTGGTCGGCCGGTGACGCCGAAGTCACCAGAGCATGTTGATGAAGAAATAGCGGAGCCCTGGTCCAGCCGAGGTGTCGAAGCCTCCATGTTAGCTAATGAGTCGAAGTAGGTCGGCGTGATGGAGATCGACTTGAAGAAGCAACAGTGCGGCCATGCCGATGCAGGTCGTAACTCGTGATGTGGTCAATGCCGGCTTGATGAAGTGACCGTGCGGCGATGCCGGTGTGCCCGCTCCGTGTAATCCATGGGGCGGCGATGTTGGTGATGGTTTATCCTTCGCGATGCCGAACTCTTGTTCGGCTCACCGAGATGATGATCCGATGAAGTTGAGCTCGACTCAACAAAGCGACGACGTGTCTAGCGGAGGTCGGCAGTCGAGGAGCAATGTTGCCGGACTGGTTGACTCCAGCATGATGGTGAAGAGTACCTCAAAGAAGGCTTAAAAATTTATGGGAACATGTTAGAACAACGCACAATACCCTAGAAGAAAATTCCTTTAAAAATGTTGTCCAGTCACGTTCATAAAGAAGCATGAATTCAGGTTGGATCCGTATTCGCGCAGAAAACATGTCAGAAAATTGGTCCACTCATCGGAAGGTTCCCGGAGTTTGAACCGTCGGATCGAGCTGAAATTTTGAGGGGTGGTAGATATGGAATTCCGCAGCAGATGAACGGTTGGGATCTTTCAAAGGACCTCCGAGCTGGGCTCTGGAGACCACACCCTAAACTCGTCCAGATTCCCGTTCAGATTTGACAGAGCTCCAGTATATCGTAGATTGCCCGAGATTCCTCCATCGGAACTGACGAAATTTTGCATGGTTGTTTTAGACTTAATTCCGCAAAATTCCACCGAAGCAATCGTTAAAACGACACTCGAGGAGGCGGTGGCGACGGATACAAGTTCGTTGTCCAGAAAAACAGCACGGTCGCTCAAGGGCAATGTTGACATTGAGCCCCCAGGCTCCATGAATGATTCCTCCATGTTCTTGAGAGAGATCAGAGTTGATGTTGATGAAGATCATCATCCTAACATGACGATCTGACGCGGAGTGCAGTCCTCGGTCGAGCCAAGGTGACCAGTCGAGCCGGTGACGAAGATGCTGACGTCGCAATTAATTTTCAGAGGAGCCATTGATCCTTCGTTGATCTCACAGCGGAACTCTCAATGAAAGCACCATTGTCGGTGTCAAAACCGGCAGATCTCGGGTAGGGGGTCCCAAGCTATGAGTCTTCAGATCGATGGGTAACAGGAGACAGGGGACATGATGTTTACCCAGGTTTGGGCCCTCTTAATGGAGGTAATACCCTACTTCCTCCTTGGTTGATCTTCATGAATATAGAGATTACAAGCGTTGATCTACCTTGAGGTCATATATTGTGGTCTAAGACCTAAGGGTATGATGAATAATGTCATAATGATCTAGCATATCTCTATCGACTAGCCCGACCTCGGCTTATATAATGTACCAGAGGACTAGGATAACAAGAGTCCTAGTCGAATACGTCGGTGGAGAGGAGTCCTTGTCTTGATCACCAGGTCTTGTGGAATCTTCTTTGTGTATGCATCGGCTGTCCGAACTGGCCCATGAGTAAACGGCCATGAGGGTCCTCGGCCCAATCCAACTGATCGGGAGACGACATGGTGAGTACCCCCTAGTCCAGGACACCGTCACTCTTACTCTAGGAGGTCGAGGCCATCCTATCACACTTCTTCAACTTTCGCCTCCGAGTACATATCTACTCGGGGGGAAGAAGCAAGTCACTCGGCAAGACTGCTTCTGACCCGTACAGCATGAAGAACGGAGTGTGATTTGTGGATTGATTCGGGGTTGTTCATAGGCCCCGAGGACCGACGGCAGGTCGATAACCCAGGCTCCCACGGCGTGTGTAAGGTCGCGCATAAGGTGTGGCTTCAGCCCTTGGAGTATCAACCCATTTGCCCGTTCTGCCTAGCCATTCGACTGCGGGTGAACCACAAACGCATAATTGACCTGAGTGCCTTGAGAGTAGCAGAATTCGTGGAATTCGTCCGATTCGAAGTTTGACCCGTTGTCCGTGATGATGCTATGGGGAACTCCAAATCTGAAGATTATCTCTTTGATGAACTTTATCACAGTCAGTGACTCTAGCTTCTTTATGGGTTTCGCCTCGATCCACTTGGTGAAGTTGTCTACCGCCACCAGCAAATGTGGAGTCCTTTATGTGTGTCATGTTGCACAATTCAGCAAAATTATGTAAATGCATACTTGCGTCCTCAGAAGGAGAGCCTCCAAATTGGTCCAGTTGAACCATGGAAAACTAAGTTTGGTTCGTTCTCATATTCTGCAGCTGCAACATCGGGTTATGCTATTGGTTCACGCATGAAATTGTTGCTAGGAGTAACAAAACTGCCAAGATTACAAGCCATAGTAACTTTTTGGATTTTTCTACTGACAGAACTTGCAACAAAATAAAGCTTAAACTAATACTAAAAAAGTAAAGAAAAAACTAAAAATTAACTTTAACAAAAACTCTGAACACAAAGACTTGGAATACTAAACTCCTCCCCGATAATGGAGCCAGAAAAAGGGCTTAATATCTCCTTTTTATTGATCCGATATTGGAACAAGAAAGGGTATCCCGCACCTATCCCCAGATGTGACCCTGGGTATCAAACCCACGAGAGGAAGACTCCCTTGAAGCGATGGTCTCTAGCATGCTTTTGTCAAAGTCTAAAATTCAGCTTTTGAGCGGATCGACAAGCAAATAGTGATTACAACCATGTATTGGTGTTGGGATTAAAAATTATATTAGTTTGTGCTCGGGAAGTCACCCATCAAGAGGTGCTTGCTTCGTTCGGAATGGGGGATATGTCCAAATAACTTCTTGACCGACACAAGTCCTGCATCAAGAATCAGTTGTCTTACCAAAGGCCCTATCCATCTCGTAGGGTTGCCCCGATAATTAAGATAATAATATTAGACAAAAGCTTTGGGTGTTCAATGACTGCACCTCATGAATCTCCAAGGATATGATCCATGTTACCCTAATAAACCTTACCGTCACCGGTGTTCGGTATAACACTTCACGGTCCCCTTGCTCCTAACCTCATCGATGCTCGATCTCCATGATCCTTAGTACCTACAAGGATGAAGATCGTGGACAAGACAAGAGATAGTTCATGATGCAATTTTATTTTACACATACAAGACATTGTGTCAAAGACTTCCATTGACCCCTTCACCAAATACCTGGGGCTGCAGGGCCCGTGCCTCACCAATACCTTAGCATACTACTCACTCATGGAGATCGGATCGCAAGAAGATATCATTGAAGAACGCATCTTGAGATTGATTTATTGCAATATGTCTTGCAATGGATGTCTTGTGTGATGCACGATCACAAGTATGACTAGATGAGAGAGGGCTATGGTGGTGGAGATGGCATGGAGGTGAAAATGGCGGCGGCTAGGGTTTGTAGATGAAGATGATGAATGGGTTGTGGCTGCGATCGAGCTCCTCCTCTGCTTGTTTTGTTGACATTTCGATGGGCCCCCCTTAATAAAAGTTGTTCAGTTGGACAACTGCCTCAGTTTCCATGCCAATGACCACTCATGCGAGCGCGTGCAGTCGCATGGAATGCCATATTTTGCTCTGGTGGCCTTTTGACGCCTCATGATGATTTATTTCTTCTCCATTTTCCTCCCTTTCCTTTTTCCCACGTGATATCTTCCCTTTTCGGACCATTTCCTGTGGGAAATATTAAAGAGAGGATTTGTGGAATCCTTTGCACTCATTAGTCACTAGTGGAAAAATCGGAGCGAATATCTCTCTTTTAATGAAATATATCAGTTTAAGCAAGGTTGAAATGAGTGTAAAAATATTACTCATCATAATGCAGACGCACTTTGAGGAGCCCGAAAGATCCTGTCGAGCTGTACGTCGGGTCGCTTCTTCGCCTGCCTGGCAGTCCGCTGTGAAGGCCGTTGTCTGCACCTCTATCCAGAGGGAGCACTCCGTGTTTCCATTAATGGTGATGGCACCATGTGGCCTCGGCATTTTGAGCTTTAGGTAAGCATTGTGCGGCACCGCATTGAAGCGGGCGAACACAATATGTCTGAGCAACACAATAGTTCTAGTGCATTGGGATTCCATGTCTGGTATGACACCCTTGAATGTGGTGTTGGCTATGATTCATGACGAATTGATGCCCATTTTTCTTGACCATATTGGCGTAAATCAGGTTTAGACTGCTTCCACCGTCCATAAGGATGCGGGTTAGGTGGAACCCATCAACAATGGGGTCTAGGACTAGAGTAGCCGACTCCGCATGACGTATACTGGTCGGATGGTCCTTCTTATCGAAGGTGATCGGGCAAGCCGACCACGGGTTGTATTTCTGGGCTATAGGCTCTAAGGCATAGACGTCCTGAAGTGCACATTTCCATTTATTCTTGGGAATGTGCATGACGTAGATCATGTTCACGTCCTCGACATCAGAAGGAAACTACTTTCAGCCACCACTGTTTGGCCTGCAGTAATCATCCTTATCATCGCTCTGAGGCTGGACCTTGCCCGACTCCTCGACTACTCTTTTGCCAGCCTGCTTAAACACCAAACAGTTTTGATTGGTGTGGTTGGCGGGCTTATCCGAGGTGCCATGAATCTGGCAAGACCTGTCGAGTATTTTATCCAAGGCGCTTGAGCCATCCTTGTTCACTTTAAAGGGTCTCTTCTTTGGTCCACCGCATGAGCTGCTGAACCCTGCATTTACTACGGGGTCCTCGGCATTGATGTCGTTGTTCTTGTTCTGGCGCTTGCTTTTGTTATGCCTGGATCTACCGTTCCTGCCGCGTGCTTCCGAGGTGTCAGGGTCGCTCCTATGAGAGGTACGGGCCAACCAACTATCCTCGCCTGCGCAAAAGCGTGTCACTAGAGAGGTGAGAGCCGCCATGGTTCTCAAATTATCCTGCCTGAGCTGTTGGGCAAGCCATTCATCCAGGATGCTATGCTTGAATGCCACAATTGCCTCGGCATCGGGACAATTGATGATCTGGTTCTTTTTAGTTAAGAACCGATTCCAGAATTTCTAAGCTGATTCGCCCTCCTTCTGGACTATGTGGTAGAGGTCATCGGCATCCGGGGGCCGAACATAGGTGCCCTGGAAGTTTGCCCTTAAGGCCTCGTCGAGCTCCTCCCAGTTTCCAATAGAATTTCCAGGGAGGTTGTGGAGCCAATGCCTTGCCGGTCCTTTAAGCTTGAGCGGTAGATATTTTATGGCGTGGAGATCATCACCTCGGGCTATGTGAATATGCAAAAGGAAGTCTCCTATTCAGACAACCGAGTCAGTTGTCCCATCGTATTGATTGATGTTAATGGTTTAAACCACTCTGGGAACTGGTGCTCCATGACCTCGTCTGTGAAACATACTGGATGTGCGGGCCCTCGATATCGAGCCACGTCTTGTCGGCCGTTGGCCATCGCCCTAGGCCAACTATGTTCCTGAGCTCTTTCGTGCCTATCTAACCAAGCATCGTAGCCCTCCAAACCGGCAGGTGCACGGTCCCGTGATCCCTAAATGGATCGAGTAGGGGCCTTATTGGCTTGTATTTTATTGCGCAGATAAAAGGTTCGGGATGTTCGAACGCACTCTTGCCATGAGGGTAGGCTTTAGAAGGGGGTTGCTTGGGTGCCCCTGTTGGCCGATCTCACCCTCTAGGAGGATAGTCAACCCGGCCTGCGTGGCCATATGTTAGCAACTCATTATCCGCTGCCTCATCATCGCAGTCGGGCAGCAGCCGCCATTTCTGGAACATTTGACGGCTGCACTTCGGGCCTCAAGGTCTGCTTTGACCGCCAGGATTGTTATCCATTTGTCAGTCAGAGATTTTTCGTGAGTGTACAACTCTTGCTGCTTCTTTTTCAGGCTTCGCGCAGTTGTGATTAGCTACCGTTGAAACCATACCAGCTCGACTGGGTTTATGGGCACCACAAAGTCTTCGGTTCTGAGGCTAACCACGTCCTTGGACTCAGGGAGGTAATCGCTGTCCGACCCGTCATCAAAGGTTCCCATGTCCTCAGGTCTTCCTCTGCAGGCGTTCCTGCGAGCCCATTCTGTTGGCGGGTGAGTCTTTCCTCACCCAGGTTGTCAGTGGCGGTGGAGGCAACACCCTTATCGGCGGCCTGAGGTGTTGGTTGAACTTCTACTTCCGTTGTGACCCTTCGGTCGCCTCTTCGAGCGATGATGCTTAGGGTTTTCCTTAGGTTTCTCACTGGAATCATCCTTGGGAGTGTCGACCATGTAGACATCATAGGTGGACATTGCAGCCCAATTCCTTGTACGGGATATGACCGCGGACAGGTTTGTTCCATTGTCGCCATCGACATCCTCATCCATGTTAGTGGCCTCGTCCGAGCCATAATCAAGCGTATCAGCCAGGTCAAAATTTCTCGACCTGAGTGGTGGGCGGGATGATAATTTCCCGACTGTCGGCTTAACATTTGATCTGATCATAAACAACGGATGTGATTGCCAGGTTTTGAATTTGATCCAGCACCTCCTTTATTTGCGAGAGCTCCTTGGTGTCGAGGACCTGGCTATAAGCCTGGCTGATCTGAAACAGTTTGTTTGGGCCTCTTTACGCAGACTCATCATCACGATTGCTCCGGGTCGACCCTAGGTCGGAAAGCGGAGAAGCTGCCTCAGAGACTGCCGCCGAATCTGAAGACAAGTTCGGCTTTAGGCCATCATATGGGGAGGCAGGGGTTATATCGTACATAGTCACCATCGGATCTATCTCCGGGGTTGGCTCCGTTGAGAGGTCGGATTAAAGGATTAGGTCGAAACCTGTTCCAGAGTGCTAGTTCCAAAGGGATCTTCGAATTGATATGAGATTCATTTGAAAAGACTAGACCACCTCGAGCGTCCATGATGTATTCCAGGCTTCCGAACATGATGACCCAGTTTGGGGAGCACGACACGTCTTAACGGGTCGGCCGGATCCGCATGCAAAGACGATGTCTGCAAAAAGGCGAAAAGTTGGTCGGGGACAAAGATGTCACCACAGCCAATACTGATGTGAATCTGTGAGAGAGCCATTGATCCTTGGTGATCTAAGAGTGAGCTCTCAATGAGAGCACCAATTTCGGTGTCAAAATTGGCAGACCTCGGGTGGGGGGCCTGAGCCTTGAAATCGGTTCAATGGGTAACAAGAGACATGAGACACGATGGTTTTACCCATGTTTGGGCCCTCTTAAAGGAGGTAATACCCTACGTACTTCTCTTGCTTATATCATGGATGTATAAAAAGTATAGTGTTGATCTACCTCGAGATCATGAGTTGTCATCTAAATGTTGGGAAACATAGTAGAAAACAAAAAAAATCGCCCTACGATCACCCAAGAACAATATGAAGATGCATAACAGGTTTGGATCAATGATTGTTACCGACTCCAGCAGTGTAGAGTAAGTAGACGAGTCGGTGTAGATCGTACTTGGAGTCCCTCAAACATTGATGACGATCCCGTGAACCATCCATGAACGATCCCTCGAACGGAAGACCGAAAGCACGGCCTCTATACTTGGTTGCAAGCGCACGGTCGGCAGCGCTTCACCGTCCATAGCTAATCATTGTCGGAGAATTAGAGGGGAGATATTAGAACAAGATAGGGCTTCTAATTATGAGGATTAGAGGTGGCTAGGGCTAGCTCTAATTAGTCAACTAGGACCAACTAGAACTAGATCAACTAGAGGAGGCTCCAAAACTTGTGTTCTATGTTGGGCACCAAACCTCCACTATATATAGGTTAGAGGGGAGAAGGGGGGCTGCCACCAAGGAGGAAAACCCTCCTTGGGTCGTCGAACAAAGGGGAGGAGGAGTTGGACTCCTCCCCCACTCCTATTCGTCCTCCTTCCTTAGGGAAGGGGCACCTCTCCCACTTGGGCCCTTGTGACCCAAGTTGCTTTCCACCTCTTGGCCTTTTAAGGCCTGTTGATATTTAAATTAAATATAAAATGTTCTAAATACTTCTGGACCATTATATATACATATAATTTAACATCCCCAGAAAAATTCTCCACCTATATATAATTAATGGTAATACCAGGTATTTCTCGATATTCACTGAAACCCTTCTGGTGACCCCGAAACGCTTCCGGAACCTCACGGAACTATTTCGGATATTAATGAAAAAATTCCACAAATATATTCTCATTACTCACGTACCACTAGCACTCAACAAATCATGATTAACTTAAGCTTGTGACCCCGTAGGTTCAGTAAATAGTAGACATGAACGGAACCCCTTCATTCAATGATCGATAGCAGAACCGTGGACATCCATATCAGTCCCTATGGTTACACGAATGATATTCGAGTGAACCTTTGGTTATCATGTGATGTTCCCTTTGCTTCGAGATGCTTTAAAAAACCCGGTGTGCATCAGTATCCTCCTGAGTCATCACCATGCTCACTATACTGTTGCTCCCATTATCGGTTTTGTTCTTCTTTCTCGTTAACATGTTCCGGCATCCCCGTGACATAGTCACCTATGTCTGGCCAGACGATGATCGATGCCATCACACCTAGAGGGCCCTAAAAATATATCTCCATCATCGGAGGAGAAAATCCCACTCTCGAGCTATGCAGTCACTTGCCAAACTTTCCGGCGAGCCTGAAAGTTGTTGTTGCGATCACCTTGTTACAGATGACGTTTGAGCAAACCTAAAGCCCACCATATGGTAGGAAGTGACAGAGACACTCACATGGTCTGAGTAACTAAAACACATGCTAACACTCCGTGTTATAACAGATGATTTCAGACGATATAAAGTATAACAGACAAGTATTGGATCGATTCAATATGATTGTTCTTCTAACGTCATACCCGCAATGTTGTTTGAGGACTATCGTTACACTTAACGTTATCCTGAGATCCGAAAAACGTGATCACCAACAACAATTGAGCTAGTCTTAGAGGCGAGACCGGGAACCTATTGTTTACCGTTTATCATTTCACACGTGCATATGAGTTTTCCACTAAATCGCATATTCCGGGATCATAGCAGTTATAGCATGAAATAACTCTTAATTATGAATAATGGAAATATAATAATACAATATTATTGCCTACAGGGCATATTTCCAACAGTCTCCCACTTGCACTAGAGTCAATAATCTAGTTAGCACTTTTAACTGTTACACCAATGGCAATCCGGTATCAGTCCATGTTTTGCTTGTGGTATAGACTTCGTCCTATCCAATCTGACAACTTTAGATCCGTGTGTATCATTTGCATTTCAATGCATCCGTCATGCTTTCACATAAATTCATAATTTGTGTGAAACAAACTTACACTGGTACAACGAGCTGCTATACAAACGATTTTTAACCCCTTTCTGTGGTGGCATTTTAAACCGTCGTCAGGCGAGTGTGTGCGATAGGGGGGTCCTTCTCACACGACTCAGAAACCGTCGGGGATAGGGAGTAGCAATACATACGTTTTGCATAACTCATCGTATGCGATGCCAGCATCTATTCCAAACATGAGTTTTTAGACAACTGTTTCTTAAATCTCCAATATCCCAAATGCTCCATCCTTGCTAATCGTTTGTGCTCGCATTACAATCACAATCGGTATTCTGTTGTGCTACGTTTACGATACATGACCCATCACAAACAGTTCACGGTTATAGAACGTGTACGATAAGCAGACAATCACACACATTCACTTCTCCCAAACCGTATGCGATAGATAATTAAGAAGATTAGCTAATCATCGTACGGGTGTCGGATAGGATTACGAAACGTCAGGCCACCGTACCAGTGTCGTACAAGATAACCATCACACATGCTATTCTGTGGTGCAACATTTTATGATGCGTACCACATCAGAAACAGTTCATGATTGTAAAGCGTGTACGATAAGTAAACTATCACAAACGTTTAGTTTTCTCATATGGTTTGTGATATTGTCTGACATCACACATGCTTTGCAAACGGCAATTGTGTGCATGGTTACACACATTTCCTCTCTATGAACCATGTCGGATTAAGATGTATACCACACACGTTGTGCTTTACAAACCATATGCGCGGTAATAACCTGTAGAGCGTAATTTCACCCTAATTTAATTGCCTCTATTTAAAATTATACCAACACTGGTATCGTAACGTGTTATACAAACGGGTTTTAACCCCTTTCCGCGACGACATTCTGAACCGTCATCGAGTGAGTGTGTGCAACAGGGGGGTCCTTCCCACACGACCCAGAAACTGTCGGGGATAGGCCCTCCGGTCACACACGCTCGGGAAAATGAGGTCGTGTGCGATGAGCGAGTGATCAAATATGATTATACAAGCCCAATCAGTTACGGTCGTAAGTACATCCCACACAGCCAGTCCCAGACAAACATTTCCGTTTGTAATGTACATTCCACACAGTCAATCCAAGGAATACGTTTCCGTTCTTATGTACATCCCACACAGTTAATCCAAGAAGTACGTTTCCATTCGTAAGTACATCCCACACAGTCAATCCAGGGAAAACGTTTCCGTTCGTATATACACCCCACACAGTTTTATGTATAGCCTCGTGTGTGATAGGTGTAACTATCACACACGCACACATGTTTGAAACATTTGTCGTATTACCATGAATCGCACACACATATGAGACGAAACCGTGTGTGCATCTGTCGGGCATCGCAAACGTTTCACGTCAAAGAACTATCTGTTCTCTATTTTTCATCACACACATTGTTTTGTTTCTAACCATGTGCACATTATTTTATTTGCTCCTGTTTAATTTTATTTTTCCCTGTAATTTATTATTCGAATTGGAAATTTTGAAATATGAAACGTGGAATTAAAATTCTCATCACAATGGTTCTACAGCCAATCCGTAAATAAAATTCGCAGTACAATATGTTCAGTAATTACAAGATTAGGCAACAATTAACTATGATGAACCACAATATTTAGAGGCAATAAAGGTGAAGAGACAAGTGTAAATCATTTTGGCTGTCGATAGTGTTGAAAAAGCGAAATGCCCCTAATGTGCCCTCCTGCATGCCATAGACACAAACAACTTTTGTCCAACCCCTTCTGACGGTCGCTCGCCCATCCTTCACTGCCTTTAGGAAGACTTCTAGATCATTATCATGGTAGTATGAATTATATACTTTAACCTTAGTTGCCTCCACTCCGGCCATGTAGTTTGCAAGGTAATCATGAGCAATTTGCTTCGGAAACCACTGAAAAGAGAAAAAATTCAGATACTCAGGTCTAATAGAGTAACTTGTTGTGGGCTGGGGGAAAAGGCAACACATTACTTACCATCCGAAAGTTCACTGTTGTCTTGGACAAAGTGTAAATAAAGAGCTTAATTCCGATCACCCGTTTCTTTTGCCTAACAATCTTTCTTAGTTTCCTCACTTCACGCTTGTTCATGAATATCTCATTGCCCCATACACAAAAGGGATCGAAGCGTGGATCAGTACCGCTCATATATGTACCTACAAGCGACCACTAAGTGCTAGAAGCTAAACTAAGATTGCACAAATGATGTAAAATACAACTACCTACGTTTCTAAGTACAAGTATTTTTTAGATATTTCAATATGAACTACATACCGATGTATATAGAATTATAGACATAGTTTAGATTCACTCATTTTGCTCCATATGTAGTATATACTGGAATCTTTAAAAATACTTATATTTAGGAACAGATGGTGTATAAGACATGGGATGCAGCTAACCTCGACAACAAACAACAGCATCGCCCATTGTAGCTCTGTGTAAGTACATGGAAAGGCAATGTTAACTGCAACAGGGTTAACATCCACCAAAAATAACAAATGGTAATAAAACGACAACATCTGTAGTGATATCTTCATTGCGAAAGAGTAGCACGGTAGCAAAGGGACGGATTAAAAATGGATAGAATTGTTTACTACAACAGACAACCTAGTATAGCCATTGAAACTAGTACTGATAGAAATGAAATTTTCATAGTTAAACATCGCAAGGCAGGTGCTGCTAGAGCAGAGAATGGCCCTATTGTATATAAAAAGGTAGGGAAAATATATAAGACGGGCTAGGCATGTTTACTACAACATGCTTAATACATGAACCGTACAAAACACGACCATTGCAACTGGTATTGGTAAGATTCAACTGGTCAGTTCATACTTGGTAAGTCCTGAGTAGTTGCTAGGGCACTTCATATGGACAAGAGCCCGCCCCAAGTTGGCCGCAGCGGAGGCGAGTTGTTCCTTCGGGTCGAAGAGTGGATCAGTGCCGCTGACATGTGTACCTAAAAGAAGCAAGTAAATGTTAGAAGCCAAACTGCAATTGCACAAATGATGTAAAATATTGTAAGACATGGGATGCAACTAACCTTGACGACAAACAATAGCATCGCTCGTTATGGCCCTGCGTAAGTACATGCAAAGGCATGTTAAGTGCAACAGGGTTAGAATCCACTAAAAATAGCAAATGGTTAGCATCTCTAGTATAACTTCATTGCGGAGAGTAGCGCTGTAGCAAAGGGACAGACTAAAAAATGGATACAACTGTTAATTGCAACAGGCTTAACAACATCCTAAGTCATGTTTTGTAAGTTTGTAGCCATTGAAATACATATCTTAAAAAATGGATACAACTGTTAATTGCAATAGGCTTAATAGCCATTGAAACCGGTACTGATAAAAATGCAGTTGGCAGAGTTCAACATCACAAGGCAGGTGCTGCCAGAGCAGAGAATGGCCCAGTTGTCTATAAAAAGGTAGGGAAAATAGCTAAAATGTGTTAGGCCTGTTTACTACAACATGCTTAATACATCAACTGTACAAAACATAGCCATTGCAACTGGTATTGGTAAGATTGAACTGGTGAGTTCAAACTTGGTAAGTCCTAAGGGCTAGTTGCTGGGGCACTTCATCTTGGCCAGCGCCCGCCCAAAGTCAGCGGCGGCGGAGGTGAGCTGTTCCTCCGGGTCGAAGCATGGATTAGTGCCGCTGACATGTGTACCTATAGGTAACCAGTAAATGATAGAAGTTATACTGCAATTGCACAAATGATGTAAATACTGTGATACATAGGATGCACCTAACCTCGACGGCAAACAACAACATCGCCTTTTATGACCCTGCATAAGTACATGGACATGCATGTTAACTACAGCAGGGTTAGCATCCACCAAAAATAGCAAATGGCAGCATCTCTAGTGATATCTCGAGTCATGTATTGTAAGACTGTTGCTGATATTGGTGAAACTGAGCTGGACAGTTAATACTTGAACATCACACAATGTGCAGTACTGAAATAACAAGGCACGAACATGCTTAATACATCAACCATACAAAACATAGCCATTGCAAGTGGTATTGGTAAGATTGAGCTGGTCAGGTCATACCTGGTAAGTCATGGGGGGTAGTCGCTGGGGCACTCATCTGGGCCAGAGCCTGCACCAAGCTGGCGGCGGCGGAGGTGAGGTGTTCCTCTGGGTAAACACGCACAACGGCCATCACGCCATCGACCTCCATCACCTCCTCGACCTCCACGTGATATGTGGTTGGGTTTGCATGACGATGCTCTGGAGGTAGGGGCGGTTGGGATTTGGAGGCATGAGGATGTTTCACGGGCGACATTTAAACAATCAGGCCGGGGTCGTGATAGAGATCGGTGGGTTACCTGACTGGATCGACGATGCTCGGGCAGAACATGGATGTGGTTGAAGCTGTGGTTACGGCGGTGGCGGTTTGAGCTGTCGGGAGGGGGGGGGGGGGGAGATACTGCAGAAATTTGATGGGTGGGAATGTGGTGGGAGGAATAAATTCTGAGATCACGCACCTAATGAATATTTCGCTGCGAAACATTAAAGTTGGGCGGGGGAAACACACAACACAGACGAAGCGCATAAAATACTCGTGTGCGAGAAAGGAGAAAATTGGCAGATCCCGTCTCCAAAAAAATGTACACATGTTGTTGATTTCTTCGGTCAATGGTATGCTTGCTTTATTAGGAAACATCGCATAGGTTACTGACTTATGGATCATTAACGCAAAAAAATGCACATGGGTACGCCATAGAAACTGTGTGTTTTGTGATCTTCTAATAATTCGTATATCTATCAGCATCTCCAGCAACACCTAATTTCAAAAATCTCTTTCATTGTATTAGGATTACTCAATGTACATGAACGAGGCAAGGTGACACCCGATTAACAATCATCAGTTTATGAAATGCAAACTGGTAATTTGCTCTAAAACTAGTATTGGTATGTAGTACCGGTAGATGCTCGTAATTAATTATAAAAACTTACGGGTGACACACGCACTAACTACTTCTCACATGCTGGCATCGGGGCATGCTAGCTAGACACCGTCGTTCTCCTTCCCGGCCATGTAGGCAGCAGCCCACCGTGGTTTGAGATCCACCGAGCTCTCCTCAGCACGGCATGCGACCTCTTCTTTCTTGCGGCGGCGGGACTCTCTTTTCTTGACTGCTTTCTGCCTTTTCCGCTCCTTTTGTGCGGCTTTGGCCGTTGATACGACTCCAACGTATCTATAATTTTTTATTGTTCCATGCTGTTATATTATCATTCCTATATGTTATACAAGCATTTTACAATCATTTTATATCATTTTCGGGACTAACCTATTGACATGGTGCCAAGTGCCAGTTGCTGTTTTTTTGCATGTTTTTTACATCGCAGGAAATCAATATCAAACGGATTCCAAACACCGTGAAACTTTTTGGAGAATTTTTATGGACCAGAACACCCAGGATGGGCCAGAGCAGCACCTGGGGGGTGCCCCAAGGGGGGCACAACCCACCAGGGGGCACCTGGGCCGCCAGGCGCGCCCAGGTGGGTTGTGCCCACCTCGGTGGCGTCCCGCACCCTCTTCGCCCTATAAATTCACAAATATTCCAAAACCCTTCGGGGTAGCCCTAGATCAGAAGTTCCGCCGCCGCAAGGTCTCTTTATCCACAAGATCCAATCTAGACCCCGTTCTGGCACCCTGCCAGAGGGGGAGATCATCACCGGTGGCCATCTTCATCATCCCGGCGGCCACCACGATGAGGAGGGAGTAGTACACCCTCGGGGCTGAGGGTTTGTACCAGTAGCAATGTGTTTAATATCTCTCTCTCTCTCTCGTGTTCTTGAGATGTCACGATCTTGATGTATCGCGGGCTTTGTTAATATAGTCGGATCATATGGTGTTTTCCCCTCTATATCTTGTTGTGATGAATTGAGTTTTCCCTTTGAGATTTCGTTGTTATCGAATTGAATACTTTTATGGATTTGAGAACACTTGATATATGTCTTGCAATTGAATACTCGTGGTGACAATGGGGTATCATATTGATTCACTTGATGTATGTTTTGGCACTCAACTCGCGGATTCCCGAGGTGACATTGGGGTAATCTATGCATAGGGGTTGATGCATGTTCTTGTCTTTGTTTCTTTGATAGAAATCTTGGGGCACTCTTTGAAGTTCTTTGTGTTGGATTGATTATTACGAATATGAATTTGCTTCGGTGTTATTTTAGTACGAACTCTAGGATAGATCGAATGAAAAGAATAGCTTTGTGTTATTTTAGTAGGAACTCTTGAATAGATCGAACAGAAAGAATAGCTTTGAGGTGGTTTCGTACCCTACAAACAATTTATTCTTATGTTCTCCGCTAGATAAGATCTTTGGAGTGATTCTTCGTTGCACGTTGAGGGATAGTTATATGATCCAATTATATTAGCATTGTTGAGAGATTGCACTAGTGAAAGTACGGACCCTAGGCCTTGTTTCTAAGCATTGCAATACCGTTTTTGTGCCCGTTTACTATTTGCTACCTTGCTGTTTTTATTTATTCAGATTATAAAAATGTATTTCTACCATCAATATTACACTTTTATCACCATCTCTTCGCCGAAGTAGTGCACCTATACAATTTGCCATTTTATTGGGTGTGTTGGGGACAGAAGAGATTTCTTGTATTTGGTTGCAGGGTTGTTCGAGAGAGACCATCTTCATCCTACACCTACAACGAACTGATAAACCTTAGGTCATCCACTTGAGGAAAAATTTCTACTGTCCTACAAAACTCTGCGCTTGGAGGCCCAACACGAGTCTACAAGAATAAAGTTGCATAGTAGACATCAAGCTCTTTTCTGGCGCCGTTGCCGGGGAGGTGAGTGCATGAAGGTATATCTTTAGATCTTCCAATTGAATCTTTTAGTTTCTTGTTTTATCACTAGTTTGGTTTATAAAAACAAAACTACAAAAAAATGGAATTGAGGTTGCATCATATTATTGATCATCTTTATAATATCTTTCTTGAAAATGATGGATCGAAAAATTGTGCTCAATTGTTAGAAGAAGAAGTTAATAAAATGTTTGGCACAAAATATTTGAATGATGAGCATGATTGCAGTGTTGTTAGTATGAATTCTTTGAATATCCAAAATGCTAATGATGATTGCACAAGTCATGAAAAAAATGTTTCTTATAAGCATGCCAATTTTTGCGGAGTGAATTGGGAGTGCAAATGCACACCAAAAAGGGAAGATAGATTTTGTTAGAAGCATAAATATTTGGAAAGAAAAATGTTGCAAGAGAGGCTAGATGATTGTGCTGAAAGATTTAATTTTTTTCTCCATCCTTGTGAACTTTGCAATGAACATGGTCATTTAAATCTCCAATACAAATTGTTTCATGATCAAATCATGTCCAAAAATTGTGATAACTTGATTACCCTTGAGCATCATCAAGAGCTTAGTCTTCTTTTGGGATATGAAGAAATGAAACCTATAACTAAGGGTATTCCAAAATTTAATCTCAAGAGATTTCTTGATTTTGATCTAGAGGAAATTTATATGTTTTGTGCGGTAAATTGCATTGAGAACCCTTATATTGCCAACTATCTAAAGATAAGAAAACAAATAGAATATGAAGAGAGTACTAACGAAAGGGAAAATATTTCCCAATACCCTCCTAGTGTTTATTATGATGAATCAGGTAACGAGGAGGAACTTCCTATCCAATCAATCTCTTCAACGAGAAGCTTGAATAAATTAATTAAACGCACACATGATGTGGTGAATAAGAAGAAAAGAAGAAAGAATAGAGGTAAAAAGGTATCTCTCCCAAATAATGTTGCTCCTATCACCATTGTGCAAGTGAATCAAATATGTTGATGGAAGATGGTGATATTGAGTATGATTTTGTGATACCTACTACTTGTTGTAATGATTATTATTGGGAAGACAATGATGTCCCTTATGATCTTGAAAATCTTTTTAGCACTTGCTTGGAAGAATATGATAATAATGTTTGCTATACTATTGGTTTCATTCATGCTATTGATAAGAATGATTGTGATGATATGCAAAACCACAAGCATGGGGATGCTATGTTTAATGAGTATGAATGTTTGAAGATTTATTTGCTGTAAATAATGCTTGCCCTAAGCTTGGGGATGCTTTGCTTAATGATTATGATCCTTTTATTCCTTCTAATTTCGATAAGAAAATTTATTATGATGATAGCATGCCTCCTATTTATGACGATTACATTGATGAAAGTGGATTTGGAAGAGTGTCAACTCTAGGTAGTAGTGATCCCACTATTTTGGAGGGTGTTGAATCTTATTACAATATTGATGAAAGTGGATTTGGAGAGTTCATGACTTTATTTAGTGATACATCCACTATTTTGGAAGAGGTTCCAATTGACTATGACAATATAGTTGCTATCTATGATGATTATTATGATGACATGTATGCCATAAAGAGTAATAAATTTTCTATGCTTGTGCATCATGAAAAGAGTGTTGTATGTGATAGTTATATTGTTGAATCCATTCATGATGCCTCTGAAAATTATTATGAGAGAGGAACTTATGCTCTTACATATCTCAATAATATCAAGTTTCTTCCCCATGTGTTGATTGTTTTGAAGTTGTACTTGTCTTGCCTTCCTATGCTAGTTGGTTCTTGTTTTCATGGGTTGCTTGCTCACAAAATCCCTATGCATAGGAAGTATGTTAAACTTAAATGTGCTTGACATGTGTTTCATGATGCTCTCTTTGTTGGAAATATGCCCTAGAGGCAATAATAAATTAGTTATTATTATATTTCCCTGTTCATGATAATCGTTTATTATCCATGCTATAATTGTATTGATAGGAAACTCAGATACATGTGTGGGTACATAGACAACACCATGTCCCTAGTAAGCCTCTAGTAGACTAGCTCGTTGATCAATAGATGGTTACGGTTTCCTGACCATGGACATTGGATGTCGTTGATAACAGGATCACATCGTTAGGAGAATGATGTGATGGACAAGACCCAATCCTAAGCCTAGCACAAAGATCGTAGTTCGTATGCTAAAGCTTTTCTAATGTCAAGTATCATTTCCTTAGACCATGAGATTGTGCAACTCCGGATCTGTAGGAATGCTTTGGGTGTACCAAAGCGTCACAACGTAATCGGGTGGCTATAAAGGTGCACTCTGGTATCTCCGAAAGTGTCTGTTGGGTTGTACGAATCGAGATCGGATTTGTCACCGTGTAAACGGAGAGGTATCTCTGGGCCCACTTTCGGTAGGACATCATCATAATGTGCACAATGTGACCAAGGGGTTGATCACGGGATGATGTGTTACGGAACGAGTAAAGAGACTTGCCGGAAGCGAGATTGAACAAGGTATCGGGATACCGACGATCGAATCTCGGGCAAGTACAATACCGCTAGACAAAGGGAATTGAATACGGGATTGATTGAGTCCTTGACATCGTGGTTCATCCGATGAGATCATCGTGGAACATGTGGGAGACAACATGGGTATCCAGATAACGCGGTTTGTTATTTACAGGAGAACGTCTCGGTCATGTCTACATGTCTCCCGAACCCGTAGGGTCTACACACTTAAGGTCGATGGCGACGCTAGGGTTATAAAGGAAGTTTGTATGTGGTTACGAATGTTGTTCGAGTCCCGGATGAGATCCCGGACGTCACGAGGAGTTCGGAATGGTCCGGAGGTAAAGATTTATATATGGGAAGTCCTGTTTTGGTCACCGGAAAAGTTTCGGTTTTTCAGTAACGTCTGGGACCACCGGGAGGTCCCGGGTCCACCAAGTGGGGCCACTAACCTGGAGGGCTGCATGGGCCAAGTGTGGGAGGGACCAGCCCGGGTGGGCTGGTGCGCCCACGAGGCCCAAGCGCGAGGAAGTGGGGAAGGGGCAAACCCTAGGCGAGATGGGCCTAAGGCCCACCCTAGGTGCGCCTCCCCTCTCTCCCTTC
The DNA here is from genome assembly GCA_021605145.1 of Aegilops bicornis. Lineage (NCBI taxonomy): Eukaryota > Viridiplantae > Streptophyta > Magnoliopsida > Poales > Poaceae > Aegilops > Aegilops bicornis. Next base: position 490,883,534 of record CM038673.1, read on the forward strand.
AGCCGCCACCAGATGCCATCTGGGGGCTGCCGCCCCCCCTGGGGAGGGAACCCTAGAAGGGGCGCAGCCCCCTCCCCTCCTCCTATAAATAGTGGGGGTTTTGGGGCTGCCCAACACATGAGAGCCTCTCCCTCTTGGTGCAGCCCTGCCTCTCCTCCTCCTCCTCTCCCGTGGTGCTTGGCGAAGCCCTGCTGGATTGCCACGCTCCTCCACCACCACCACGCCGTTGTGCTGCTGCTGGATGGAGTCTTCCTCAACCTCTCCCTCTCTCCTTGCTGGATCAAGGCGTGGGAGACATCACCGGGCTGTACGTATGTTGAACGCGGAGGTGCCGTCCGTTCGGCACTAGGATCTCCGGTGATTTGGATCACGACGAGTATGACTCCTTCAACCCCGTTCTCATGAACGCTTCCGCTTAGCGATCTACAAGGGTATGTAGATGCACTCTCCTTCCCTCGTTGCTAGTTTCTCCATAGATAGATCTTGGTGACACGTAGGAAAATTTTGAATTTCTGCTACGTTCCCCAACACTCTTCATGTTTCAATTCTTATCTTTTATGCGAGCATCATTGAAATCATCATGCCTAGCTAAAAGACATTAAAGAAAAGCGCTTGTTGGGAGACAACCCAACACTTTTACCTAATGTTTTTGTGTTTTAACATGATTATGCTACTTTGGTAATCATGTTTTATTGCTTTTGTTTCAATAAAGTGCCAAGTAAAGCCTTTGGGATAGTGTGGATGATAGTTGACTTGAATCTATGCAAAAACAGAAACTTTTGCGCTCAGTCCAGGAAATTTGAAAATTCACTGGAACGTGTTTTTGATCTGAAATTTTTACAGGTGATAGGTATACAAATTCTCTACGTTGTCCTAATTTTTCAGAATTTTTGGAGTAGCAGAAGTATGGTCGGAGTACAGATTACTTCAGACTGTTCTATTTTTGACAGATTCTGTTTTCAATGCATAGTTTGCTTGTTTTCTAGTTTCTATGGCTTATATTGCTTAATATAAGTTGTGTAAATGATATGATACAATAGGAATTCTGTGGAAAAAATTATGAATCTTGTCTTTGACAGTACTAAAGTGAAATTGTTTGCTCTATATCATACTAACCTATCTCATGAAGTTCCGTTAAGTTTTGTGTGATTGAAGTTTTCAAGTTTTGGGTGAGATATCGATATGAGGAGAATAAGGAGTGAGAAGACCCTAAGCTTGGGGATGCCCAAGGCACCCCAATGTAATATTCAAGGAAGATCCAAGCAACTAAGCTTGAGGATGCCCCGGAAGGCATCCCCTCTTTCGTCTCCAACATTATCGGTTACGTCACTTGGAGCTACATTTTTATTCGTCACATGATATGTGTTTTGCTTGGAGCGTCATTTTATTTTGTTAGTATTTGCTTGCTGTTATTTATAATAATGTTTATCATCTTTATTTTCAATAAAAATGTCAAGGATAGCCTTTACCATGCTTATTTTGCAAGTATACATTTGCTGTTTCAAAACAGAAAGTTTATCACTATTGCAAAAAATTCCCTAGAAAAGCCAGAATATGATAAAATGTTGAAACTTTTTGCATAATAAGCTCTGATAAATTTTCTACAATGTGGTAAATTTTCATAATTTTTGGAGTTAGGGAAGTATTGATACTCTTGCATTCTTTATAGACTGTACTGTTTTGGCAGATTGCTGTTATGTTTGCATTGCTTGCATATGTTTGCTTGTTTAATGATTCTATTTGAGGAGAGGAGTATTAAATATGCAGAGGCATTTAGTATGCAATGTTAAATAATAATTTTAGTGATTTTCTACAGTATAGAATGATAAGGTTTTTGCATTGGTTTACTAACTTATCTCACGAGTTCTTGTTGAGTTTTGTGTGGATGAAGTTTTTGAGATTTAGGAAAACCGTGATATGAGAGGAATGAAGAAGACACAAGAGCTCAATCTTGGGTATGCCCAAGGCATCCCAAGTTAATATTACAATAAGTCTCAAGCATCTAAGCTTGGGGATGCCCCGGTAGGCATCCCACCTTTCTTCTTCAACAATTATCGGTTAGTATCAGTTGAGCCTAAGTTTTTGCTTCTCCACATGAGTTGTGCTATTATTAGAATGTCATTTTATTTTGTTTTTTCTTGCTGTTTTAATAAAATACTTAGATCTGAAAGTTTTTGAATAAGAGAGAGTCCTCAAATAGCTACCTATTTACATAACTACTCGCTTGATCTTCACTTATATCTTTTTTTGGAGTAGTTTGTCATTTGCTCTAGTGATTCACTTATATCTTTTTGAGCACGAAGTGCTTTAGTATTTTTGAAGAAATTCTCTCTTGCTTCACTTAAATTAATTTGAGAGAAAGAAATATTATACTCATGATCTTCACTTATATTTGTTTGAGCTTATCAAAAGCAACACATGAAAATTAGTCCCAAAGTGATAGATATTCAAGAAGGATATAATAAAAACTTTCATGAAGATCATTGGACAAAATAAACTTGATTCCTTGTAATAGTTTTGAGATATGATGATGTGATGTGTGAGTCACGTTGATGAGTAATTATGCTTTACTAAGAATATTGGTGTTAAGGTTCGTGATTCCCTATGCAAGCACGGAAGTCAATAGTCATGCAATGAAATTATATCCTACTTGTGATGCATTATTTGGTGTTAATTATGCTTAATGCTCGCTTATGATATTATTTGTTTCTTGGTTGGTCGCTTCTCAATCTTTTGCTAGCCTTCATTTTGCACTAAGTATGATCACTACTTGTGCATCCAAAATCCTTTAAACCAGTTTTGCCACATGAGTCCACTATACCTACCTATATGCGGTATTCTTTTGCCGTTCTAAGCAAATTTGTATGTGCCATCTCTAATTTTGAAAATAATTTTCTCTTTTGTGTGCTCGTACCGCTCGCGAGGCGGTGAGGGGTGGCCGATATTTTCCATGCTAGATGTGTCATTCTCACGATGAGTGTTTATTCGCTTGTCATTGCACGAGAGTAAGGCAAAGGTATTAGGGATGCCCAGTCTCGAAATGAAAAATGAATTTTCTTTATGTTGTCAAATAATAAATTCCTTGGAAAGTGTTGGTATGGAGGGCAACCGTGGATTCGGCTAGCCATGGAAAGTGAAAGTATGGTGGAAAAAGGAATAAACTTTATTTTCTGTTTGGGAACTGCCTATGATATATCTAGCATGGAAAGTGTTGGGAGCTCTAAGTCGTTTTTGTTGGTGGGAAAAGCATGCCTCCCAAAATGTTTTTATCTCTAAGTTCTTCGCTTTGAGCTCTGGCACCTCTGCAAATCCCTACTTCCCTCTACGAAGGGCCTTTCTTTTACTTTTTGCAATTTTTATTTTTAATTTGAGTCTCCATCTTCTCTTATAAAGCACCAACTAGGAGGCACTATGATCGTACTTGAGCATTGGGTGTAGCTAATATGCGAGTGTGTTTCCTGAATGGATCAATGATTGAGTATGATGGGCTAGGGATAACTTAATTTAGCGTTGATATTTCGAGAGACATGGTTGCTTGTTGATATGCTTGAGTATTTAATTCTCATGTCAAAACTAGACTATTGCTTTGAACCATATAAAAACTCCAAATGTCCATGCTATAAATAAAAAGATTATGAGATGACATGTTAGGCAGCATTCCACATCAAAATTTTTGTTTTTATCATTTACCTACTCGACGACGAGCAGGAATTAAGCTTGGGGATAGTGATACGTCTCCAACGTATCTATAATTTTTGATTGTTCCATGCTGTTATATTATCATTCTTGGATGTTTTACAAGCATTTTACAATCATTTTATATCATTTTTTGGGACTAACCTATTGACATAGTGCCAAGTGCCAGTTTTTGTTCTTTGCATGTTTTTTACGTCGCAGGAAATCAATATCAAATGGAGTCCAAACACCGTGAAACTTTTTGGAGAATTCTTATGGACCAAAACACCTAGGATGGGCCAGAGCAGCACCTGGGGGGTGCCCCGAGGGGGGCACAACCCACCAGGCGCGCACAGGCCCCAGTGCGTGCCTGGTGGGTTGTGCCCACCTCGGTGGCCTCCCGCACCCCCTCTTCGCCCTATAAATTCACAAATATTCCAAAACCCTTTGGGGTAGCCCTAGATCATAAATTCCGCTGCCGCAAGGCCTCTGTATCCATGAGATCCAATCTAGACCCTGTTCTGGCACCCTGCCGGAGGGGGAGATCATCACCGGTGGCCATCTTCATCATCCCGGCGGCCACCACGATGAGGAGGGAGTAGTCCACCCTTGGGGCTGAGGGTTTGTAATAGTAGCTATGTGTTTAATCTCTCTCTCTCTCTTTCTCGTGTTCTTGGGATGTCACGATCTTGATGTATCGCGGGCTTTGTTAATATAGTCGGATCATATGGTGTTTTCCCCTCTCTATCTTGTTGTGGTGAATTGTGTTTTCCCTTTGAGATTTCATTGTTATCGGATTGAATACTTTTATGGATTTGAGAACACTTGATATATGTCTTGCAATTGAATACTCGTGGTGACAATGGGGTATCGTATTGATTCACTTGATGTATGTTTTGGCACTCAACTCTCGGATTCCCGAGGTGACATTGGGGTAATCTATGGATAGGGGTTGATGCACGTTCTTGTCTTTGTTTCTTCGATAGAAATCTTGGGGCACTCTTTGAAGTTCTTTGTGTTGGATTGAGTATTATGAATATGAATTTGCTTTGGTGTTATTTTAGTACGAACTCTAGGATAGATCGAACGGAAAGAATAGCTTTGTGTTATTTTAGTGCGAACTCTTGGATAGATCGAACGGAAAGAATAGCTTTGAGGTGGTTTAGTACCCTACAAACAATTTATTCTTATGTTCTCCTCTAGATAAGAACTTTGGAGTGATTCTTTGTTGCACGTTTTTTTTGACAGGGAAGACAGTAGGGGGAAAACCCCTACTGTAATATCATATATCTATATAAATGGGGAGTTTACATAGACATATCAGTTTTCCTTTTACATCACATTTTGTTGCAACCAAACCTAATGTGTGGTTGCTCAACCAGTTGAAGAAAGAGAAGGATGCTATACAATAGAAGTACAAAAGGTGATCAGAGAAGCTCTATGTGTTGCTTTAACCCTATGTTGCAAAAGAGACAAGTCTTCTCTGAATCATGTTAGCCAAGATCCAATACTGGGGGCCAGGCCTCTGAAGTTTTGATTGTTTCTCTCCTTCCAAATACTCCACGCTATTGTTAGAAATGTTTCATAGAAGAACGAGTTCGGCCAGCTTTCCTTTGTGTTGAGGGATAGTTATATGATCCAATTATATTAGCATTGTTGAGAGATTGCACTAGTGAAAGTACGAACCCTAGGCCTTGTTTCTAAGCATTGCAATACCGTTTTTGTGCCCATTTACTATTTGCTACCTTGCTGTTTTTATTTATTCAGATTATAAAAATATATTTCTACCATCAATATTGCACTTTTATCACCATCTCTTCGCTGAACTAGTGCACCTATACAATTTGCCATTGTATTGGGTATGTTGGGGACACAAGAGATTTCTTGTATTTGGTTGCAGGGTCGTTCGAGAGAGACCATCTTCATCCTACACCTCCCACGGATTGATAAACCTTAGGTCATCCACTTGAGGGAAAATTGTTACTGTCCTACAAAACTCTGCGCTTGGAGGCCCAACACGAGTCTACAAGAATAAAGTTGCGTAGTAGACATCAGCCGCCTCTAGATCCACCATGCATTTGGCCATGGGAGCATCAAAGTCCGCCCACGTACTTGTGCGACCGCAGTCGGCGATGAACTCGGCGCGACGGGATGCCATCGCTTCCTTACCATGTGTGTGGTCGCGGGCGACGAGGAACTGCGTGCGGTGGGATGCCATCGCTTCCTTACCAGTCACTATGCGCCGTTGTGCCATGAACAACGCTTGGAGAGAGCTCTGGGGCGGAGTGGCCGGACAGCCGTATAGTGCGGTGGTTTTTAAGAGCTCAACAACAAATGACGAAGGAAATTTGGCTTCCCTTACAATCTTGCTCATTCATTATCGCAAACGGTTCATATCCGTCGCCTCCGGAAATAGTGTGCGCTGAGCCTATTGTGTGTTGCGTTATGATTGGCCGGAACCCCAGCCACGCGGATCACGCATTTGTACCGTAGGATGGCAATTCACGCCCCTCACATCACGCCCATGCAACTGTAGCTAGATTGGATTTATATGCCTTGAATGCCTAGAAAATGCACATAATCCCCTAAATATGGTAAATGAGCCCGGAAAAGTGCCAAATTTGAACACTGTGATTTGCATGGTGTATTTTCCTCGTCGAAAAAAACTCAAGGGAAAAGAACAAAAAAATTAGGATTCCCCTTCAATCTTGGTGATTTCCCTCTCGAAAGCATGGGCTTCCTCGGTGATGGTTTGATTTATGAAGGGCTTGCATGATGACATAAGCCAAACCTTCTCAAATTTTTACCAGGGCATGGGGAGGACATACCATGGCACCATGCCAGGCGTCATGTTTTTCAAGAATTTATTTCATTTTTCTATAGTTGAAAAACCAATAAACAAACGTTTGTGGTTGACTATTGCCACACATTTCATCGAAATATCTGCCCATTCCTTGTAAAAGGCATGCGAATTTACTAAATGGCACGAGCATGGTTTTTCAAACCGTTCTTGTGCACCATTTCATGCATCGATTGTTTGAATTTGAATTATGTGCATTAATGCCAAGAAGATACACATAATCCCTAAAATATGGTACATGAACCCGGAAAAGTGCCAAATTTGAACACAGTGATTTGCAGGGTGTATGTTCATCGTAGAAAAAAAATTCATGGACAAAATCTTGGTGATTTCCCCCTCGAAACCATGAAACTTCCGCGGCAATGGTTCGATTTATGAAAGGTGTGCATGAAGACATAAGCCAAACATTCTCAAATTTTTACCAGGGCACGGTGAGGCCATACCATGGCACCACGCCAGGCGTCATGTTTTCCAAGCATGTATTTCATTTTTCTATAGTTGAAAAACCAATAAATGACGCGTTTGTGGTTGACTATTGCCACACATTTCCTTGAAATGTCTTCCCAGTCCTTGTAAAAGGCATGAGAATTTACTAAATAGCACGAGCATGGTTTTCGAGACCGTTCTTGTGCACCTTTTCATGCACCAGTTGTTTGAATTTGAATTATGTGCATTAGTTCCTATAAAATGCACATAATCCCCTAAATATGGTGAATGATCCCGGAAATATGCCAAATTTGAACATGTTGCATTGGAGGGGTATGTTGATTCTTGGAAAAAAAACTGAATGACAAACTAGGACGGAAATTTGGATTCCCCTTCAATCTTGGTGATTGCCCCCCCTCGAAAATCATGAAACTTCCTTGGTGATGGTTCGATTTATGAAGGGCATGCATGGCAACATAAACCAAACCTTCTCAGCTTTTTACCAGGGCACGGTGAGGCCATACCATGGCACCATGCCAGGCGTCATGTTTTTCAAGCAAGTATTTCATTTTTCTATAGTTGAAAAACCAATAAATGATGCGTTTGTGGTTGACTATTGCCACACATTCCCTTGAAATCTCTGCCCATTCCTATTAAAAGGCATGAGAATTTACTAAATACCATGAGCATGGTTTTCCAGACCATTCTTGTGCACCTTTTCATGCACCGATTGTTCAAATTTGAATTATGTGGATTAATGCCTAGAAAATGCACATGATCCCCTAAATATGGTAAATGAGCCCGGAAAAATGCCAAATTTGAACATGTTGCATTGGATGGGGCATGTTGATCATAGAAAGAAAATGAATGACAAACTAGGAAGGAAATTTGGATTTTGGCCCCTTCAATCTTGGTGATTTCCCCCTCGAAACCATGAAATTTCCTCGGTGATGGTTCGATTTATGAAGGGCATGCACGATGACATAATCCAAACTTTCTCAATTTTTTACCAGGGCACGGCGAGGCCATACCATGGCACCATGCCAGCCGTCATGTTTGTCAAGAATGTATTTCATTTTTATATAGTTAAAAAACCAATAAACGACGCTTTTGTGGTTGACTATTGCTCCTTGAAATCTCTGCCCATTCCTTGTAAAAGTCATGAGAATTCAGTAAAATAACACGGGCATGGTTTTCTAGACCGTTCTCATGCACCTTTTCATGCACCGATTGTTTGAATTTTAATTATGTGCATTAATGCCTAGAAAATGCACATAATCCCCTAAATATGGTAAATGAACCCGAAAAATGCCAAATTTGAACACGATGTATGTTCATCGTAGAAAAAAAATCATGGGCAAAGGACGAAGGAAATTGGAATCCCCTTCAATCTCGTTGATTTACTATCGCACATGATTCATCTCCGTCGCCTCTGCGAACCATGTGTGTTCACCCGCACATGAAAAAGAAAAAAGAAAACTCTCGCCCCTGCCCCCACTTCGTCCCCACCCAGTCACCGCGGACTCCTCCGCAACTCTGCACCTCATCAACTTCTATCGCGGTGGCCACCCTATGCTCGACGGCTGTCGTCGGCGGGCGGAGGTTACGGTCCAAACGGCACGGGATTTCGCCCCTACCGCTTGCCATTGCCTATCTGCACCGACTTGCACCGACATTCTAGACTCTGGTTGATTGGGGTTTTCTGCGGGATTGGGCCGGGGATTTTGCTCATGGAGAAGGAAATAAATTTAGCAAAATATTCACTCATCTCGTATCGCAATCCGTCCATCGTTGTTAATCAACTGGCCGAAATTGTCGTGGATTCAATTTTCTTCTAGCTGATTCGAGGGTTTTCATTCATGTGTCCACAGTGCGAGCACAAATCCGGCAAGTCTGGTCGCAGCCAGTCGAAAAGGAAGTTCTATCTCACCATTCCGGATGACTTCAGGGAGCGCTCGGTATGTTTAATCTCACCCTACCACGGTCGGCATGGCCTAAATTTGTGAACATATACCATCTATTGCTACATTTGGATAAAAGGTACGGTGCCACATGCAACCTACATGTTGAAGCTGATTTTCCCCCTATATTAGGCAAATTAATGATGTATTATTCATTCAGTTACTCTCATATTTGCATCAAATCTTTGTTACGTTATTTATTTCAGTTATATATTTTTGTACTTTGCTTTCACCTATATATTGTTCTGTTCTATCAGTTACTCCCATATTTGCATCTTGCTCTGTTATTTCAATATATCTAATTTCCGATCTTAATTTTAATTTCAAGCAGTACATCCCTTGCTTTGCAAGAACACGAGTAGAAGGAAATCTTGGGCTTTACTTTGTTGATGACTCCATGGATGTCATATTAACAATGTAACATGGATTTACAATGACAGTTAGCGTAAAACTTAAAAAAGATGGTCACTCCTATTTTAATGCGGACCTTTGGAGAAACATATTCTAAGTTTTATGAGCTGAAAGCTGGCAATAAAATTCTAGTGCGTGCACCACAGCGTGGTCTAATTAACATGGATGTTTACTTCCCCAACGTCTTCAGCCGATCAAAGTCTGATCGAGGTTAGTGTTCTTTCAACTTTCTCCATGCCGTGATATTACTTAGCAAAATTGGGGTATTTGTTCTGATTAATTGATCACTATTTAAGCAACCAATTGTGATTTCATTTTCTGACTCCGTTCATAGGCAGTAACAAATTCTATTTACCAATTTGTGCGCACTATATATTCCTCTGCCATGTTTTGAATAAATAATACATTTCCACCTTTTAAGCAGGATATGTTGGATGCATAGTTAACGATCTGTATGTTACTCGGCATACCAAATTTCACTCGAAAGACTTGAAGCATGTCATAAAATTTGTTGATAATCTGACAGAGATAGGACAACCTATGAACGCTGAATTTTGGATGGGATTAATTATACCTATGGTGCACACATTGAACAAGACCAATTGTGTGCACAAAATGTTGGTACAAAGTCTTATTTTTATGTTGATGCACAAAACTATATATATCTTCAAAGATATGTTACAATTGGTTTTTATTCTACATTTCAACAGAAGTTGCCCGCTGCAATTGTTCCTGAATCGATTTCCCGGCGTGGTCGAATTACACTTGTGCTTGCTAATAACGCCAAAGTGATTGCAAGGTACTGCATTTCCCGCAGAAATGGAACCATTCAAATTAACAAGTTCTCGCTTGTCGTGGAAATGCATCCATATTGAAAAATTGGAAACACTATTCTACTCATGCTCTACCAAGGCACAGGAGGGTTCTTCCTTTTCATTGACGGGATGTCGAGTCGTCGTGATCAAGCTGCTTCCAGCGGATAGTTGTGGTTGTTGGGCCTCATCCTCTTAAAATGTGCTAGATGTTACTATGTTAAGTATGTAGATATGGACCATATGGTTGTTGGCCCTCAGCCTCTTAAAATGTGATAGTTATTACTATGTTAAGTATGTAGATATGGACCATTTGGTTGTCAAAACTGTGTTACGAAGATCCTCCTTTTGTCAAATAGTGTAACCAATATATATATATCTTACTCAAATGTTGTTAGCCAAGTTCTTAAATTTTCATGGAAAGTATTAGTATCGTACACAGTTCATTGAGTTTAAGCGTGTGCCCGGTAGAGCGGTAGAGTAGAGGACGTCCATGTTTTCGACGTGGCGATCAACACTGATGTCCAGAAGGAAAATGCATATTGATTTTCCATATAATTCAGATAATTTAAAATGCCACATGCAGCAACGCCCAAAACCGATGAGGGAAGATGCGGGAACCATTGGCGTGGATTGCGGGACACGTGTATAACGTCATTAATTTATGCACTGGGCGTCTGTGTTCGTATAGGTACTACCTCTGTCGTGGTTTATTGGCCCCCTTCGTATTTTGTAGTACCAAACTTTGACTTTAGATTTAAATAAGAATATATTAATGCATGTCATTGGACATAATATTGTTGGACGGCTATTCCCCGCTTGTTCATCTACTATATGCAATAATAATGCATGTGCTTGCTCGCCGTTTAGGCGGCCGCGGCGCGCTCTGCTCGCGTGCCTCCGCGCGCTCTACTCGCTGTTTAGGGTCCCTCGGGTCGTGTCCCTCTACACGCTCTGCTCGCCATTTAGGCGCCAATGCTCTCTCGGGTCGTGTCCCTCCGCACGCGCTCTGCTAGCGGTTGGGGCCGGCGATCACATTGGGGAAGCTTAGTTATTTGATCTTAGATTATGTTAATTAATTATACTTCTAGAGCCGAAATCATCCATCTCTAGAGGTATAATTAATTAACCTAAACTATGATCCCCGTTGCCCGTTCCCGTCGCGCAACTCCATCCTGTCGTCGGAATGCCGGTATGTGTGGGTAACTAGCTAGGAAGTGGATCAGTAGTGAGTCGCCGCTGACAGCCATTGCTGTGGTTATTTATAGGTAGCAACTGGCTCGGGGATTAGGGATTTTACAATTCACCCCCATGGAGCACGGGAATCCTTCACTGGAGCGCGGAAAGCCTTCACTGGAGCGCAGGAAGACTAAGTGGAGCACAAACCCGACAAGCATATGCGGTGTCACGTTTTACCACAGACGTGTTAACACAAGGAAACGTATGTGTAACTCACGAATCATCGCACACTCGCACACCCATCATGTGCGATACTCCTAGCCATCGCAAGCAACTAGTATGCATTTTTCAAAGTTTTTACTACACACAAAATCACACACGACTTAACTCTAGTAACCGTCTGTGTTATATTTTCTCATCGCAAACAGTTCATCCGAGTGGGCTATTTGTCGCGTATCACACACATCTTGTTTACACGAATCATTTGTGTTCTTTTGGCTCATCGCAAACAGTTCATCTATGTGAACTGTATGCCGCATATCACACACATGTTGTTAAGTTGAACCATTTCTGCTGTGTTCCCTAATCGAAAAGAGTTCGTCCCAGTGAGCCGTATGTCCTATATCACACACACCTTGATCTGGCTAACCGTTTCTGTAACAGTTTATCGGAGCAAACTGTATGTCGTATATCGCACACACCTTGATATGGCTGCCCGTCTCTGTTGGTCTGTCTCAGCGCAAATAGTTCGTACGGATCAACCGTATGCCCCGCATCACATACACAACTAAAATCTGAACCGTGTTTGATGTCTCTGCAATTGAAAACATTTTGCATCTTTTTTGATGGTTTTTTTACATCACCATTTGCGATTAATGCATCGCACACAGTTTCGTCAAAGGGCCTCCGATCGTAGTGTCGCGTTAGCAGCATCCTGCTGTAGTGCAAATTTGAATTTGAAAGTAGGCTATAGCTTTATTCATATCCATCATGTTCAAACAACCAATTGATTATTCGATTCATAGGTACATATGTTCAATAATTACATAAGAACCAAATAAAGAATGATGAACCACGATTGTATACTTGAACTATTGAAGACGGTAAAGAAAGAGGGGAAAACATTCTGGTTGCTGAACAAGGTGAAGCGGAATTCCCATATTGTGCCATCCTCCATGCAGAAGGCACATAAGACTCTAGTCTAGCCACTTGTGATGGCCAACCGCCCATCCTTCACTGTCTTTATGAGGACATCTAGATAGTCATCCTGTTCTGGTAGATATACTTTAACCTTTGCATGCCCACCACTCATTTAATTTGAGAGGTAACCTTGAGTAAACTGGTTCGAGAACCACTACAAAGGAAAAAGATTCAGACATTGTCATCTAACACAACTCATTATGGGTAGTAAAAAGAAGGCCGCAGAGTTCTTACTTACCATCCTGCAGTTCACTGTTGTCTTGGATGAAGTGAAACAAATAGTTTAATTGCCATCTTTTGACCCATTTTACTAAAAATCTTTATCAGTTTCCTTACTTTATGCTGGTTTATATCTCATTGCCCCATACGCAGAAAGGGTCGAAGCGTGGATCTTTACCAATGACATATGTCCCTAAAAGCACCAAGTTAATATTAGAAGCTAAACAACAACTACACAATGATGTAGTACAACACTCCTTTCGCCCCATTATATAAGATCTAATAACATACAATATACTCATATATTGGATGAATTAACATCTTATATTATGGGGCAGAGGGAGTTTATTATATTTTTACAAATATCGTCCGATTAACTGCAGTTAACTGCTGCTGTGTTGTGGTTGTTGTTGCTGCTCTTCTATGTGTATCTAGACATCATCAATACATTAAGGTAACACTCTTAATTGTTGCTATGTAGCCTAGGATTGCATATTTAGACATTCAGTACAATGCATGTTGCTATGTAGCCTCAGAGATATTAGATATTGCCCTAGTTAACCTACCGATAAATGGGTTACAAATATATCCAGTTAAATGTCCAATTCACCGATTAATCCCTTATCAGCCCCCAGCCTATATGGTACCAGCTACTGATATCCTGAACGGTGAGTATATATAATCCATGGGATGAAACTAACCTCGATGGAAAACAACAGTCATTCCCAAAACTCTCCTGTGTAAGTACATTGAAAGGCATGTTAAGCACAACAGGCTAAGCATCAACCAAATATATTGATGGTAGACAACATAATCTCCAAATGATAACTTCATTGTGAAGGTTTAATCATGCTAGTCAAGCAAAACAAGAAGTGGAAAGGTGTGTTAACTGCAACGGGCCTTACATTTAACAACAAGCAAATATAGACATTCAAACTGGTATTGTGCCTGTCTAAGTACACTAGCTATTGTTAAATAAAAAGGGAAAGGCGTGTTAACTACAACATGCTTAACAACAACCAAATGTAGTCATTCATAGTGGTATCGTTGAAACTGGTATTGATGAAATTGAACTGCATAGTTCATACTTGCACATATAGAACATCACATTGTGAATAACTGAAATAAACAATGCATACTATGAACAACCAAAGATAGCAATTGAACCTGGACATATGCTAACTACAAACAACCAAATAAACTAAAACCATTAAAAGAGGCATATGCTCGCTACAACAGGCTTAACAACAACCAAATATAGTCCTTGATATTGGTATTGTTGAAACTGGTATTGATGAAATTGAACTGCACACTTCATACTTGCACAAATAGAACATCACTTTGTGAATAAATGAAATAAACAAGGCATACTACAAACTACCAACGATAGCAATTGAAACTGTACATATTCTAATTACAAACAATCTAACAACCTAAAAACGTTAAAAGAGGCATATGCTCGCTACAACAGGCTTAACAGGTCCAAAATATAGTCATTCCTATTGGTATTGTTGAAACCAGGTTTGATGAAATTGTACTGCACAGTAAATAGTTGCACATATAGAGCATCCTTTCTGAATAATTGAAATAAACAAGGCATACTACGAACAACCAAAGATAGCAACTGAAACTAGACATATGCTAACTATAAACAACGAACAACCAAAAAACTTTAAAAGAGGCATATGCTAGCTATACAGGCTTAACAACAAGCAAATATATTCATTCCTATTGGTATTGTTGAAACTAGTATTGATGAAATTGTACTGCACAGTATATAGTCGCACATATATAGCATCACATTGTGAACAACTGAAATAAACAAGGTGTCGGATCACGGGTTCCGGAAAAACCCCTCAAGGTTCGAACACAGGGGTGCGCGCGGAGATTTCCTCCCTACCGATCTACGCCCAAGCTCGCTAAGATATCGCGGACGAACTCGACGAACTCGCAACACAAAGACACAAGGTTTATACTAGTTCGGACCACCGTTGTGGTGTAATACCCTACTCCAGTGTGGTGGTGGTGGATTGCCTCTTGGGCTGATGATGAACAGTACAAGGGGAAGAACAACCTCCTGAGGTTGGGGTGTTCTTGTGTTCGGTGTGTGGCTAAGGATTGGCTCTCGATCAGATGAGATCAAGCTGCCCCCTATTGTGGTGGCTAGTTCTACTTATATAGGCCCTGATCCTCTCCCCAAATATTGAGCGGGAAGGGAGCCAACAACGGCCAATTTGAAAGGGGACAACTAGTACAACTTATCCTGACAAAAGCGGTCTTTGCCTACAGAAAGCTCTGGTGGTGACGCCGTCTCGGGCTCCACGGTGACCTCCGTCCTGCCGTCCGGCTGGTCTTGGTCTTGTTGCACTAATATGGAAACCTTTCCCTGACGCCTCGGTACTTCGTGCCTGCGCTGGCCTCCTTAGCACCAAAGAGGAAACAAGGACGCTGCACGCGATGGCGCCCGCCTTATCTTGATCGTCATGGCTCACATCACGAGAGCCTCGCGAGGTTTGCCCTGCCTTGATATCTCCACTCCTCGAGAGGCAGCCTGGTGAGGCTGCTCTTGAGGAGGTGTCGCGTCGTCCGCCTCGCGAGGCTTGGCCCCTCACGAGGGTCTTGAAAACCTTGTTGACGAAGATGGGCCGTGCAGGGCCTGCTGGCAAAAGCCATCTTTGTGGGCATGACGAGGCAAGTCACAGGGGACCCCGTTCCCAGAATGCCGAAAGTAGCCCCCGGGCCCAAGGTGTGCTCGGGCTTGGCTTCGCGGTGAAGCCAAAGGTCAAGCGCGGAGCGCCACGGGCCCCAAAAGCCTGCGGCCTTGGTCGGCGCGTGACGATTGATTGGATGTGGGCGTCTCCGCTTCCCCACGCGGCCTCAGCAACTGCTCGACTTGACAAAAGGCTGGCGCAGGCAGCACTTGCCTTCACTGTTCCCCTTCGCCTAGCCTCAGATCCCATTTCTCGCTCCTTGCTGCTGATACCTCCAGACCTACTCCAATTTCGCTCCGCACCTGCGACAGATGGTGCCGCGCATGGTCAAGCCCTCCTCAGTGCCGACTTGGTATGAGCCGGCTCTTGAAGCACCCAACGTTACAGAGAAGAGCCTCGCCTCCATGCACTTGCTGACGGTGGGGGATAGCAATGAATGGGGGAAGACGGAGCTCTGGCTTACCTCCGACGCACCGGAGCCTGAGGGAAGCACCTTCTTCCCCTTCTTCTCGAGCAACATCTCCGCCGGGTTGGTTCCTCCCTTCTCAGATTTCTTTTTCGAGGTCCTCGACCACTTCGGGCTGCAGGCGCTGCATCTTCATCCCAACTCTATCCTCCTCTTGTCCATCTTTGCCTACTAATGCGAGGCGTATCTGGGGGTGATGCCGTCCGTAGCTCTCCTACGCCACTTCTTCTTCCTTCGTGTCAGTGATGGTCACGTCTCTGGGTGCGCCAATTTCGTTGCATCTGGCAAGGCCAACTCGATCTCGAACACCGGGAAGAGAGCCGACAACATCCGGGCCAAATGGGTCATGATGGATGCCAAGCGCGTCCACCCGCGCTTGGCGTTGCCGACGAAGGCACCCCAGTTTAACAAGGGGTGGCCTCACGCAGAGCTTGCTGACGAGCGGGCGTCATCCGTGTTGGCGCAGGTGCAGACCGACCTGAAGCCGGGCAACACGAAGGCGGCGAAGGTCACAGGGGCCATGCTCCTGAGGGAATTCCTGATGTTGCGCGTTGCCCCGCTCCAGGCGCGTGCACGCCCCTTGTGGAAGCTCGGAGATGAAGAAGACAAGACCCGCCTGAGGCCGGGGGCCCTGCCTGACGACGAACTGGCTGCTGTCCTGCGCCTCCTAGTTGGGGATAACCAGGAGTACCCACCGAGCGCCTTCACTCCTTTGTTCCTCCGCAAGGATTGGGAGCCACTCATGCCTACCAGGCCGACCTTCAAAGCGCGCGGGCTGGTGCCGCCTGCGCTCTCTGGAGCCCCGGCGGCGCCGAAGCCGGTGGAGGTATCTTCTGACGAGTCCCGTGGGGAGGAGGAAGAGGAGGTGGACTCGGAGAAGACTCTTGAAGAGGTGGGGGAGACTCCTCCTCTGAGCAAGGCCGAGATCCTCCGCGCCCTGCCAGACGACGCCGAGACCGACGCTCGACAGGAGGAGAGGGAGCAGCCCCTCATCCCGACAAGGGGTAGGTCGTCGTTGGTTCCTCGAGATGCTGCCTCCGTCCTGACGCCTCCCGGGCACCGGCCCTTACATTCTTGCCATATACCGCTTCCCGGGAGCCAGCGCCCACTTCTCAGGCCCCGACGCTTTTAGGCTTCAAGCTTCTTAAGCGGAGGGTGGAATACACCACGGTGGATCAGTAAGTGTTCAATCTCCGTCTTGTTTTTGCTCATGTCGCCGCTTCCTAACGTTCATCCTCGGTTGAACAGGCCGTCGTCTGCGGTGAAAAGGAGGAAGGAGGGTACGGCGGCTGCGCTTCTGCTGAGAAAGGAGACGTCAGCGCTTGCACCTCCCCAGCCTGGTCGACTTTGCGAGGCCAAGAGGAGAGTCGCCGGGAGGAGTCAGCCCCCATGGCCCCGCTGGCCCAGAGGTGCCAGCGTCTGGCTCTGCTGAAGAGGTCCCGACCGCTCCGGAACCCGCAGTCTCCCATGCCCTAGTGACGGCGTCGTATCCTCCCACTTCTGCACCTCCACTCCCAGGTTCTTCTGCCTCTGCTGCTGTCCTGGAGCGTGCTCTTTTGGAGATGACCCAGTTGCAGGCGGATCTCCTGAGCGCGGACCCGCGCATGGTGGCCGAGCGCCTGGAGCTGGCCTCTGGCTGGCTTCACTCCGACTCGGCGGTTCACGCGACGCTGAGCCAGGCCACGGCGTCTTCCGAGAAGGAGAAGTAGAGCGCTGCCGATGCTGCAGCTGATCGTGAGGCAGCACTGAAAGACGCCAAGGCCACCCGCGACCGCTGCCAAGAGCTGGAGGACAAGCTGAAGAGCCCGCGCGACAAGCACGCCGAAGAAGCACACGACCTCCAGGTGAAGGAGGAGGAGATGAAGGCCCGGGAGGACGCCGTCAAGAACCGTGACACTGAGTTGGGGGAGTTGGGGAAGACGCGGGACGCCGAGCGCAGCCGGCTGGAAGAGCTGGAGCGGAAGGTGAAGGCAAGGGAGGCCGATCTTGATGCCAAGGCGCGGGTCCTGGCCGAAGATCACATGGCCTTTGCCGATCCGAAGGAGAGGTCTCGCATGGCACTGAAGACGCTCTACGAGCATGGCTTGGAGAGGCCGCTAACCACTGATGAGGACGGCTGCGCCCTGCTGCTTCCCCTCTTGGTGAAGGCGCTCGAGGAAGTCGTGGATGGTATCGGTCCCATGGCAGAGGTAGAAGCTCGCGTCCTGTCTTCAGCTGCGTTGACTCGCGTCTTCAGCCATCTGCACCTCCGCGACCCCAACGCTTGTCTTGATGAGCTGCTGGAGCCTGTGGCTGATGATCACTGCGCAGCCACCGCCGCAACTGTGCAAGGTCAGGTGGAGGCCCTGCTGAAGAAGTTCCGCGGCTTTGCCTCTGCACCCTTGTCCGGCGATGCCGCCGATCCTGCGACTGGTGGTGCAGGTGAAGGCGATGTTACCCGGGGAGGAGCATCTTCTGCAGGTGATGGCGGTGTCCAGGGGTGACCTGCGGCTGCTCTCCTGTTTCGTTCCTGTAATATGCATCAGGCCTCGTGGAGGCGTTAAACTTTTCATTTGATATTGTGAGGACAATATGTTTTGTAATATTTGCTTCGAGATTTTGCGATTTTCTTCCCATCCGCTTTGTGTTCTACCTCGGCAGAGCCCAACCCCGCGCATACCTCAACCTCCATTGGGCTGACCGGAGACCAGGACGGCCCAAGGAGTGAGGGGCTACGTGACCAGTTAGGATCCTGAGTCGTGATGCTCAGGAATCCCCCTTGACGCGCAAACAACTTATAGGGAGAGTACGCATGGATAGATTAATGTTCTACGTCGGCAGAGCCCGGCCCCGCACATACCTCAACCGCCATTGGGCCGACCGGAGACTAGGATGGACCAATGAGTGAGGGGCTACGTGACCAGTTAGGCTCCTGAGTCGCGATGCTCAGGAGTCCCCCTTGACATGCAAACAATCTCCATACCTGCCCTCGCCGAGGCCTCGAGAGGGGCGTGCGGCGGCCAGGTCCGGGAGACCTGGTTGGGTGGCGTGCGCTTGCGCGTGACCCAAGCGCAGCCCCCAGGTCCGAGAGACCTGGTTGGGTGGCTTACGCTTGGGCATGACCCGAGCGCAGCCCCCGTGCCCAGCCCCCTCGCACGGCTCTCCCGAGGGGAGGCGTTGCGATGAGGCCGGACGCTGAGCTCTGGGGCTCCCTGAGGTTGGTACGACCACGGAGCCACCCTCAGTTGTTTATCACCAGCATGGAGCATAGTGCTTCCGCTTGTGCACGGGCATAGCCGCTCCTCGGCAGTGTCAACGGCCAGCACGGAGCATGGTGCTTCCACTTGTGTGTGGGAGGGGGCCCTCGGAGGAGCCCTGGGCGCAGACACCCCGCCCGACACGTGGCTTGCACGGCATGACTGCTCGGTGTATCTGGGCACTCGTGAGCCAGTGCGGGACTCACGAGGCCCTACCTCAAGGCAGGTTGCGCCTGGTCTTGGGTCTTGATAGTTGTATGTTCCTGCGAGGCGGTTAGGGTGCAAGCGCACCACGCCCTCGTGTCTCGCCCTGAAGCGAGCTCACCGCCGGGCCGGTATGCTGTGTCGCGATGCCGTGGTCAAGGCCAGGGGGTGAGGGCTGGAGAGCCAGTAAGAGCTCCTAAGTCGTGATGCTCAGGAGCTCCCCTTTTAACACGCAAGCGAATTGCATGATGGAGGGGTGGACCCGTGGCGGGTGGCAATTGAGCAGGTGATAATCATGGGTAGATTAAGCATTGGAAGGCAAATCAGCTTGGGTAAATGCGGAAAGATACATGCCACTTGGGTCAGGCCCGAGTGGCTTGGGGATGATGCAGCCCGAGGTGCGCCCCCAGCAAGGTAAGCTAAAGACATAAGCAAAGGGATACATGCCACAGGGACGGACCCACGCGGCTTGGGAATGATGCAGCCCGAGGGGCGCTCCCAGCTGAATGAACTTGGAAAATGTCACACCGGTTCTTTGATGAAGAGATGTCGAGGCAGGCTGAAGGTACGCGGCGGGGAGGCTGCTCCTCACGAGCCGCCAGGGCCCTGAGCCTCGGGAGGCTCTGGGGGCCCAGGCGGTTCCCTGAGGACCGTCTCCATCTCTGCCAGGACGGCATGGTGCCTGGCCTCCTGAGCCGCCAGGATGCGCCGCAGGTTGCGCTGATAGACGAACAACATGCTCGGCAAGGCAAAAGGCATGCGAACATAGCTATGTGGTGGACCCTCGCACTGGCCCATGCGCGAAGGCTAGAAAAGCTCCTGAGAGGCGGCCCTGTTGAGCCCTGGGACGTCGATGCAGACGTGCAGCCCGGCATCCTCGCCTGGATGGGGAGCCGCGCCTCGCGAGCGGCGGTCGCCGCGCATGGTCCTTGTGTCTTGTAGTTCCTGAGTGGTCTTGGTGATGAACTCCTGAGCGGTGGGCGCTCCTTGCCCTGTGTTCTCCTGAGGGAAACGTGCCTTGAAGCACGCCTCCAAGTGGTGCCCGAGCGCCTCCCTCGTGATATGGGCAAGGTCTGAGGCCCTCAAGGAGAGAGCCCGCGAGCCCTGCCCAAGGAGGGCGCCGGGCGTGCCTTCCTATGCGATGGAGGGAGGCGCCCCTGGAGCGGGCGCTGATCTTGACGAGGCTCTAGCTGCGTTGCCACCCTCCTGAGGCCCGGTATGGCGCAACTGCTTCTTCTTCTTGGGGATGGCTTCCGGAGGGCCATCGCCCTGGCTGTCGGGGTCGTTGATTGCTGCAGCTTGAAAGGCACGCTCGAGGGAGCATACCGCGTCTCTTTCTTCACATGGGACTGTGATGATTCCGCCACTTCCCGGCATCTTGAGGACGTTGTAGCCGTGGTGGGTCACTGCCATGAACTTGGCCAGGGCTGGATACCCAAGGATGGCATTGTATGGCAGACGGATGTGCGCGACGTCGAAGTCAATGAGCTCGGTGCGGCAGTTCTTGCGCTCTCCGAAGGTGACAGGGAGGCGGACTTGCCCTATCGGTGTGGTGGAGCCATCGGTCACTCCTGAGAAAGGCTTGGTGGGCTGAAGCTGGTCATATGGCACTTGGAGGTTGTCGAACGTGTCGACAGAAAGGACGTTGAGCCCTGCGCCGCCGTCGATGAGGGTCTTGGTAACTTGCACATTGCTGATGACTGGTGAACAAAGCATTATGAGAGCGCCAGCGGTGGCTGCGCACTTGAGCTGATCTGTGAGTTGAAGGTGATGGCACACCGGGACCACCTGAGCGGGCGTGTGGCCTCAAGCTTGGGGAGGACTGCATTCACTTCATGAGCAAACTGTTTGAAGATACGCTGCGAGGCTGGGGCCCGAGCTCCGCCCAAGATGCAGGCGATTACACGCGGCTCTTGGAAGCCCCCAGCCCCCTCGTCCTGATGGTGGTTGTCATTCCTTCTTGGCGGTGGCGGCAGCGGGGGAAGACCAGTGTTGCCCTGAGGACGATCCTCACGAGGCTGGTCTATCCAGGCGCCCTCGCGAGGATGATCCTGCCAGCGGTCCTTGCGAGGCATGTCGCGCCACTCCTGGCGCGGTCCACGGTCATCCTAGCGTCCGCCACCATGTCCTCCCCCTCGGCCGTAGCCCCGGTCGCTGTGCTCGGGGCGTCGACCGAAGCGTCCTTCTCAAATGGTATGAGTTCTTGACAGTCGCTAGTGTTGTGGATGTTCAGGTTGTGGAAGGCGCAGAACGGTCGACTGCTCTTGGATGACTGGGCTGATCTTTGCCTCGCTTGGTGTCCGGCTCCGCTGTGAGCACGGCTGCTTCCTTGCGCTTCACGTCCTTGGCCTTGGCTTTCTTCTCCTCCGGGCCTGCAACTGGCAGCTCGAGGAGGGATAGGCGCCCCTCCTCAGCTCTTGCGCACTTGGTCGCCAGGTTGAACAGCTGCTGAGATGTGCACAACTCCTCGTGGATAGCGAGCTCCTCCTTCATCTTGATGTCGCGGACGCCGTCAGAGAATGCGGATATCATGGCCTCGTCCGTGACCTTGGGGATCTTGAGGCGATTGTTGTTGAAGCGCTGTATGTACTTCTGGAGGGTCTCTCCTAGTTGTTGCTTGATGCGGTGCAGATAACCCGCGGCCGGCGGGCGGTCGCGAGTGCCATAGAAGTTGGCGACGAAGCGGTCGCGCATCTCTTCCCAGGAGGAGATCAAGCCCCAAGGCAGGTTCAGGAGCCACAAACGGGCGCCGTCTTTGAGCGCCATAGGGAACCAGTTCGCCATGACTTTCTCGTTGCCGTTGGCCGCCTCGATGCTCAGCTCATAGAGCTGCAAGAGCTCCACAGGGTCGAGGGTGCCGTCGTAGCGAGGAGGCAGATCTGGCTGAAACTTGCCCGGCCAGGCGACGCTACGTAGCTCGGGGGTGAAGGCGCAGCAACCAGCCGTGGTCGCTGGGGCCTGCCTCGGAGGTGGGGCCTGGTCTTGATGCCCACACGCCGCTACGGCAAGCGGCACGGGAGCCTGCTGTGGCAGATGATCCTGGCGCGGTGGTGCGAGGAGTGGCGGGGCATTCTCTTGTGGTCGAGGAACTTCTTGGCAGCTTCCTTCTTCACGCGCGGGTGCCGGACGCGGCGGATCGCGTCTAGGCGGCGCACGCCTTGGTGCCAAGGCGCCATCTTGGGGCAGAGGCGGGTGGAGGCGCTCCGTGAGCTGCGTCGCCTGATGCTAGCGGAGGGCCAGGCGGAGAGAGGGACGGCGTAGGGGAGCCTCCTGTGGCGCAGACAAGCTCGGCGATGCGGTCGAGCTAGTCCTCGTAGAGGTCATCGACCGGGCGGTAGCGCATGAGCTCGTGCGCCATGAGGGGCGCGGCCCATCCGTCCATGGGAGCGCGACGAGCGTGAGATGATGACCCGGCTGGGGTCAGCGACGGAGTGGCGGTGCGGCCGTCCTGCCGCATAGAGGGGTGAAACAAGGACGCCTGCTGCTCATTCCTCGCCGGGCCAGTGGCGGCGTTAGCGGCAAGAGATGGAGAGCGACGAGGTGGCCCATCGACGGGAGCCGTTCGAGTGACACGGGTGGCCAGGGCAGCCCGACGCTCAGCGCGAGCACGACGAGCGTCCACCATGGAGACAACGGAGCAACTAGGCGCGAATGACAGAAAGGAAGCTCCGGCTCACCCCTACCTGGCATGCCAAATGTAGGATCACGGGTTCCGGCAAAACCCTCAAGGTTCGAACACTAGGGTGCGCGCGGAGATTTCCTCCCTACCGATCTACACCCAAGCTCGCTAAGATCTCGCGGACGAACTCGACGAACTCACAACACAAAGAAACAAGGTTTATACTTGTTCGGGCCACCATTGTGGTGTAATACCCTACTCCAGTGTGGTGGTGGATTGCCTCTTGGGCTGATGATGAACAGTACAAGGGGAAGAACAACCTCCTGAGGTTGGGGTGTTCTTGTGTTCGGTGTGTGGCTAAAGATTGGCTCTCGATCAGATGAGATCAAGCTGCCCCCTACTGTGGTGGCTAGTTCTACTTATATAGGCCCTGGTCCTCTCCCCAAATATTGAGCGGGAAGGGAGCCAACAATGGCAAATTTGAAAGGGGACAGCTAGTACAACTTGTCCTGACAAAAGCGGTCTTCGCCTGCGGAAAGCTCTGGTGGTGACGCCGTCTTGGGCTCCATGGTGACCTCCATCCTGCCGTCTGGCTGGTCTTGGTCTTGTTGCACTGATATGGAAACCTTTCCCTGATGCCTTGGTACTCATGCTACCGGGCTGGCCTCCTTAGCACCAAAGAGGAAACAAGGATGCCAAGGCCGGGTGCCCGCCGGGCGCCTACCGATCTTGATCGTCATGGCTCACGTCACGAGAGCCTCGCGAGGTTTGCCCTGCCTTGATATCTCCGCTCCTCGCGAGGCAGCCTGGTGAGGCCTCTCCCGAGGACTGGCGTCGTCCGCCTCGCGAGGCTTGGCCCCTCGTGAGGGTCTTGAAAACCTTGTTGACGAAGATGGGCCGTACAGGCCTGCAGCATAGCCACGCCGTGGGCCACAGGCACGCAAGTCTGGGACCCCCGTTCCCAGAATGCCGACAGAAGGCATACTGCAAACAACCAAATATAGCAATTAAAACTGGACATATTATCACTACACTACAAAAGGGGCTCGACAAAATAAATCATGGGTTCCCCCCTGTGAAGAGGCACGGCAAAACAAATCATGGGTTTACTCACTTGCCACAGATGGCTCGTTCCCATGGGAAGAGCACGGACTCTGGGTGCACTCCATGTTGTCGCAGATGGGCTCCTTCTCCTTGAAGAGCACAACTGTAGGGTGCCCTCCCTCATGTTATAGATGAGCTCTTTCGCCTTGGAAGAGCCGGAGAGGGTGCCCTCCTCGTGGTCGTCGTTGATGAGGTCTGACTTTGCAGTTATGGATGCAAGCCAGCGTCACAGAACATGTCTTTCAGAAATGACAAAAGGGGCTCGATGGCGATGTAGGATGGCAAATTCTTGATAGTGAGCCAGAGGAGATCAACGACAGGGCCATAGATGAGATCGACGGCGGTTGAACCCGAGGGGTTGGGGGTGGTCCACTTAACCTGTGACATAGCCCACTTTAGGCCATAGTTGTCGACGACCTTGATGTCGTAGCCAGCGTCCATGACATACCAGCATACTCACTATAAAAAAAGATACATCCATGACATTTTGGGCCGGACAATTTTTTTTTCTGTCATGCTTATGACACTTCTATGACGATAATTGTGATAAAACCTGGTATCATCATAGATGTGGTAGGCTCCTACTTCTATGACAAAAAATCGTGACAGAAAATGGGCTTTTCATCCTGGGCGGGCCGGAGATGCAGCTGGATGACATTCTTTGGGCCGTCCATGATGGAAACAACCATGGTAGAAGCGAGGGCGTGGGAAATATCGGGGAGTTCCCGATTACGGTGGGTGGTCGGGGCCGAGCGATGCGCGTTTCTCTCATACACGTACGCGCGTGGGTGCGAGGCGTTGGGATCTAACTGAACTCGAGCAAGGCATTCGCCTACTAAACCCGAGCGATTGCACTGCAGGCTAACCCAAGCGATCGATCGATCCCTGGCTGTTAACTGAACCCGATCAAGCGATTCCTTTGCTACTGCTGCTAACTGAAGCCGATTGAACCTGCTGCCTCTTGATGAACAGTGAGCGTTGTTGGCGTTGTTGGGGGGGGGGGGTTTGGATGAACAGTTCCCGGTGGGGGGTTGGATGAACAGGACCCCGTGGTGTTGCCGCTGGATGAACAGGACCCCGATCGATCGAGCCGGTTGGGGGTGGATGAACAGGAAATCATGGAGGACTGGATGAACATGACCCCGTGGAGGGCTGGTTGAACAGTAGCCGGTGGAGGGCTGGATGAATAGCCCGTGGAGATGTGGTTGAACAGGAACCCGTGGAGAGCGCTGCACTACAAAAAAAAAGACACATCCGTGACATTTTGGGCCGAATGAAAATTTGTTCTGTCATGCTTATGACACTTATGAGGAGGAGGAGGTTAGCATTGATAGCCAGGTGGTACTTCAGAAGGACACCTTTTGGTGTTTGGGGTCAATGCTGCAGGAGGATGGGGGTATTGATGGAGATGTGAACCATCGAATCGAAGCTGGATGGATGAAGTGGTGCCAAGCTTCTGGCATTCTCTGTGACAAGAGAGTGCCACAAAAGCTAAAAGGCAAGTTCTACAGGACGGCAGTTCGACCCGCAATGTTGTATGGCGCTGAGTGTTGGCCGACTAAAAGGCGACATGTTCAACAGTTAGGTGTGGCGGAGATGCGTATGTTGAGATGGATGTGTTGCCACACGAGGAAGGATCGAGTCCGGAATGATGATATACGAGATAGAGTTGGGGTAGCACCGATTGAAGAGAAGCTTGTCTAACATCGTCTGAGATGGTTTGGGCATATTCAGCGCAGGCCTCCAGAAGCTCCAATGCATAGCGGACGGCTAAAGCGTGCGGAGAAGGTCAAGAGATGGCGGGGTAGACCAAATTTGACATGGGAGGAGTCCGTTAAGAGAGACCTGAAGGATTGGAGTACCACCAAAGAGTTAGCTATGGACAGGGGTGCGTGGAAGCTTGCTATCCATGTGCCAGAGCCATGAGTTGGTTGCGAGATCTTATGGGTTTCACCTCTAGCCTACCCCAACTTGTTTGGTACTAAAGGCTTTGTTGTCTATGATGATAACTGTGACAAAACCGTGTATCATCATAGATGTGGTGGGCTCCTACTTCTATGACAAAAAATCATGAAAGGAAATGGGCTTTTCGTCCTGGGCGAGCCGGAGACGCAGCTGCATGACATTTTTTGGGCCGTCCATGACGGAAAAAACCGTGGTAGAAGCGAGGGCGAGGAAAATATCGGGGAGTTCTCGGTTACGGTGGTTGGTCGGGGGCCGAGCGATGCGCCTTTCTCTCGTACACGTATGCGCGTGGGTGCGAGGCGTTGAGCTCTAACTGAACCTGAGCGAGGCATTCGCCTACTGAACCCGGGCGAGTGCACTGCAGGCTACGCGTTACTGAACCCGAGCGATCGATCGATGTGGCTGTTAACTGAACCCGATCGAGCGATTTCTTCGCTATTGCTGCTAACTGAAGCCGATAGAACCCTTCTGCCTCCTTCCCTTGATGAACAGTGAGCGTTGTTGGGGGGGGGGGGGGGGGGGTTGGATGAACAGTTCCCGGTGGGGGGTTGGATGAATAGGACCCCATGGTAGTAGAGGCCGTTGCCGCCGGATGAACAGGACCCCGACCGATCAAGCAGGTTGGGGCTGGATGACCAGGACCCCGTGGAGGGTTGGATGAACAGGACGACCCTGTGGAGGGCTGGTTGAACAGTAGACGGTGGAGGGCTGGAACAGTAGCCCGTGGAGGGGTGGTTGAACAGGACCCCGTGTAGAGGGCTGGTTGAACAGTAGCCGGTGGAGGAGCAGTGGAGGCTGGATGAACATGAGCCCGTGGATGAACAGTCGCAGGTGGAGGCAGGAGGGGAGACGCCGTGGATGAACAGTCGCAGGTGGAGGCTGGAGGAGGTCGATGGTGGATGAACAGTAGCCCGTGGAGCCAGTCGACGGTGGAGATGAACAGTATCTCGTGGAGTCCCGTTTTGCGGTATGCCACACCCCTCCCGATGAATAGGACCCCCGTTTCGACCATAGTGCTCCAACACAAGTCTGTTTCCTCCGTTTTGCGATACGCCACACCCCTTCCGACCAACAGGACCCCGTTTCGACCGTAGGAGGTCGAAGAGAAGTCCGTTTCCTCCGTTTTGCGGTACGCCAGACCCCTCCCGATGAACAGGATCCCGTTTCGATCATGGCCAGTCGAACACAAGGTCGTTTCCTCCATTCTGTGGTATGCCAGGCCTCGTTTCGATTGGCTATTCCGTCCAAGCCGGTTGGCTCCCGATGAACACGATGACGTAGTTTCTCCATTCCAACCCAGCCATGTACATGAGCCCTGGCCGTACGTATGCGCGACTAGGCATTCGAGACCCCGCCCGTATGTACGTAAGCGGCCGTATTTACTTTCTTGCACCCTGGTTGTACGTATGTGTACATGCTACGTGCGCGCCTCCACTACGACACGTGCGCGCCTATACTACGACACGTGCCCTTCCTTACACAGCCACGGTTCATCGATGTAGCCTATAGACAGACCGATCGACCAGTATGTACATACACGTTCGCGACGAGAATGACAACGGTACGTAAGCTTCGACTAGGTGAGTCCCGACTGCCAGGCACTTCCTTGCATGCAAAGATGTAGCTGGTGGGTCCGAGCAGTCAGGGGGAGAAAACATTAATTTTTAGGGTAAAAAGGATGCAGTTGCATGCATGCGTCCATGGGCGTGGTGCGTCCCCACTGTGAGCCTTTCACGTACAGTCATCTTTCGATGACTCTCGTTTGTTGACCATGTTGACCACACCGTGCCGAGCGCACCAAGGCCGGTGGATGAGGGCGAGGCCCCAGACTGGAACAACCCGGAGATGGGTAAGACACGACAGTGGAGTCATAGATGGAGAGGAGTGGGAAACTTGACTGGTTCATGTGCGCGGCAACACTGCCGCCCACGGGAGACAGGAGCAAGAACAGAGGTTGAAGAAGGAGCATGGCTCCTGGATTAACATCCAACGGTCCATCTGCTAGAATCATTTGGTTATTAAGTTGACAAAGCCCTGCGTACAAGTCTGCTTAGTAGGCCCACAAGTCAGCCACCAAATCTGCCGGGTCCAAGCTGTCATCGGGAGGAATAGTTTTTTTTGCATAACAAGGAGGCACTTCCTTACGTGTGAAGATACATTCAGTGGGTCCCAGCTGTCAGGGGGAGGAAACATTTTTTGAGCTTAATAACGAGGAACTTTCCTTGCGTGCGACCATGGACCTCGTGGGTCCCAGCCGCCAGGCTATCCACGTACAGGTCTCTTCTGATGACTCTCGTTTGTTGACCATGCCGCGCCGAGTGCAGCGAGGCGGTGGACGACGGCGAGGCCCCAGACTGGAACGACCCAGAGATGGGGAAGACGCGGCAGTGGAGTCGCAGACAGAGAGGAGTGGGAAACTTGACTCGTTCGGGTGCGGGGTGGGCCTACACTTGGCAGAGAATAACAGGAGGTGCGGAGTGGAGGGATGGCCTGGTTGTCGGCGGGGTAGCGTTTCGCTGTGAGGCGCGCAAAACAGCACC
This sequence comes from Aegilops bicornis, assembly GCA_021605145.1. NCBI lineage: Eukaryota > Viridiplantae > Streptophyta > Magnoliopsida > Poales > Poaceae > Aegilops > Aegilops bicornis. The sequence continues at coordinate 490,912,122 of CM038673.1, forward strand.
GCTGGACACTGGTGGCTGGAGCAGGCGGTCCCGGCAGCGCTGCGGGAAGAAGGCGAGAGATTGAAGAAGAATGACGGCCGTTGGATGTAAATCCAAAGCCTTGCTTAGGCTTCGACCTTTGTATTTTTCTTTTTTGCGAAAGTGCTTAGGCTTCGACCTACTGGCCCACATGTCAGCCAGTCCATTTGGTTTTTAGTCCATTTGGTGGGCTGGGTGAAACAATGATGTAGCATCTATGCAACCCGTTTATATATTATAGTAGAATTTAAAGCCCATTTGCATTTTCTCGAAATCCGCAGACTTGCTGGGCTGGGTGAAAATATCATGTTGGGCTGGAGGAAGAAATGTTTTAAAAACATAAACACATGAGTGCATGTATATTACCGCATTGGTTAGTAAAATCTTTGCAAGCTTATGTACGCAGTCACTAGGAGTTAACTTGCCAAGTTATATAAAAATAATAATTATTATTATTTTATAAGAACTTTCAATTTGTGAAATAAAATATCATTTTAATTTTGATGAGTTAATAGGACGTGGGGTGTTATTATTTTTTAGGCTAGACGTGGGATAATTGAGTTGGTTCTAGGGAAAAGTACTGGGAGAAAACTCAGTTTACATCAAAAAAGAAAGTGGGAGAAAATTCATATATAGGATTAATAAAAACGAAAAATAAAGGAAGTGGGAAGGTCTATAAAATGGTTGGACGAACGATAGGTTCAACAGAACCTTATGTTGTTTCTATTATATATATGTAAGAAAATAAGATATACATATATATATATACTATTATAGAAGGGAAAACATAGGTTCAGTTTTGCATTCTTATAGAAAAATAGAACTGAGTTGTGCGTCGTTTTGAAAAAGCAAACATAACTTGGGCTGCTGATGTTATAGAAAAGCTAGGTTGGGAGGCCCAGAGGCCTCTTGATACCTGCTGGGTCCAAAAAAATGTTGAAACATGTCATGGGCTGCCCATGTTAAACAACAAAACCTAGGCCATGACCTGGTGGGCCCGGGACTGTTAGCCTCTCGAGGAACAGTTGTCTCCTGTTTCCTCTTGTTTTGCTGACCATGTTGGGAACGACAGACGGCGGCGCCGCGGAGAGAGCACCAAGGCGGAGGACAACGTCGAGACCTTAGACCGAACGAGCCGGAGCAGGGGAAGACGCGGGCGGAGGGGAGTATGAGGGTTGACTTGTTCGGGTGTAGGGTGGGCCGGCGGAGCTGCCGCCGTCGGACAATGTGTGGGAGTAGAGGGATGGCCCGGCCAACGCCATAGGCACTGATGGCTGGACTATGTATAGGAAGAGGACGAAAGATTGAACAAAATAAATAAATACAAATGGATAGGTGGTTGGTCCCATATGTCTGTGTGCGAGAACTGTTGGGTCCACCTGGGAAGGGGAATATGTTGGGAGGAAGGAGATTCAAAGCACGACAGCTGAGTAAACTAGTTGCATACATAAGCAAATAGCCACTAAAAAAAGCAAACATGTTAATGGGTTCTTAGAAGAAATATTTCGGACAAAATAGATAATTACGACACATAGGCTAATGCATGAAACACTCAGATGGTAAAGGTGCTTGTCGGTGTCAAAACCGGCGGATCTTGGGTAGGGGGTCCCGAATTGTGCGTCTAGGCGGATGGTAACAGGAGACAAGGGACACGATGTTTTTACCCAGGTTCGGGCCCTCTCGATGGAGGTAAAACCCTACTCCTCGCTTGATTAATATTGATGATATGGGTAGTACAAGAGTAGATCTACCACGAGATAAGAGAGGCTAAACCCTAGAAGCTAGCCTATGGTATGATTGTTGTTCTTCCCACGGACTAAAACCCTCCGGTTTATATAGACACGGAGAGGGCTAGGGTTACACAGTCGGGCCATTACAATGGGAGGAGATCTACATATCCGTATTGCCAAGCTTGCCTTCCACGCCAAGGAAAGTCCCATCCGGACACGGGACGAAGTCTTCAATCTTGTATCTTCATAGTCCAAGAGTCCGCCGAAGGTTATAGTTCGCTATCCGGACACCCCTAATACGGGACTCCTCAAAGAGCCCCCGAACCAGGCTTCAATGACGATGAGTCCGGCGTGCAGATTTGTCTTCGGCATTGCAAGGCGGGTTCTTCTCCAAATTCTGTGTACCTGTTGAATAGTGTCTGGCTTTTCGTGAATATTGCGCTCCTTGGCTTCCACGCCCAATAATGGCTGTCTTCCACGTGTCAAACGAATGCGAAAAGCCAGGGTGTTTTTACTTTTACCCCCCTAGCTGCGCAAATAAGCTGCCTTAGAAAAGATACGAGGATTTAGATCCGAATCACACCATCTCCCCTTCGTGAGCATTCATCGGAGCGCATCTGACAGAAATCCATTCCATCATGGCCAGTCGACGCAACTCCTCCTCTCGCCCTGCCAGTCCTTAGCCTGGAGATTGGGAGAGATGTTCCGTCCCACACAACGAGCTAGTGACGCTCCAAACCAAGGGATTTCTTCCCCCAGCCTTCATGGTCCCGGTTCGAGCCGGACTCGCCACCTATGATGGTGGAAAGCAGGCGGAGAGCGTCCCCAATCCCTCCAAAGGAGAGCGGGTATGCCTTGTCTCTTACTTAATAAGAGGGCTCGGATTTCCAATTCATCCGCTTTCCGGGGCTCTGAGTTCTCGACCTCCACCGCACAACCTTACGCGCCTCCATATTGCATATCGCGGGCTTCAGAGCCCTTTGAAATGTTTCTGGGCGCCGAGGCTCATTTCGCGCTGTGGAAGAAGCTGTTACGCCTTGTGCCCCGTTCTCGTGGAGGGGTCGATATATCAAGTGGGCGGAGCCGAACTATGGCGCATCGCCGGGACCAGATATCTATCCAGAACCCCAAAGAAGGCGTCCGAAGACTGGCCTTCAGAATGGTTTTATATAGAAGATGTCCCCCTGCCGGACCCTATTTGGATCGGCCTTCCTGAGTTCAATAATGCTCCTTTGAAGAAGCGCCTAAGCTGGCGCCCACGGAGCCCTCAGAAGGAAAATGACACGGACGTCCTTTACCTGATGAGCCGGATAAGATTACTAGCTCATTCCGGACTGACCATGATCGGGGTCATGGCCACATGCATCATGCGGGGGGTGTAGCCGCTTAAGTATAGAGGCCACCCCATGTGGGATTTCAATGGGGAGGATGATGCCACCCGCTGCGGCCGTAAGGGGCCTGGATCGGTTGCTGCTCTGACGAAGGCCTTGTCCGCATTATACAAGGGAGAAGAGGAGGATTTCCTCCGGCCAATCCACAGGCGGATTTTCTATGTACGATCCTCCAAGCTGGGTAAGCGGACACTTCTTTATGCCCATCCGTTCCATATTCCCATAGTTAAGTACCTTATCTTGTGATTTTGACGCAGGAATTGCGCCGGGCCGTAAAGGATATAAACATCCCACCTCCACAACCCGAGGATCCGGAACGGTCCCTCGATCCGGCCTCCCAAGAGGATCCGGACATATCCGTGGAGCTGATCGATGGGGTATTTCACCAACTGAGCATCGACAATGCCTTGGTTGCCATTACGGCCGACTACCCCGGAATATTTCCAGCCTCACAGGTAATTGAGACCGAAGTCCCAATACTTTAAAAATGATCCCTCCGTGCTTATCTTTGATCACCGTATATCAATGGTGTTTTGCAGGGGGAGCCCTTGAGGCGGAAGGCCGAGCCTGCGGTGGCTAGCCAACAAGGGGCAGCAAGGCCAGCAGGCTGAAAAGAAGTGCGGCTCGGATTGCGGCCGCGCCACGGTATGGCATGCCGCCTTATTCCTGTGTTTTATTCCCGGAAGGTATACTAACGCCGTGTTTCTCTTCGAAAAGAGCGCCACGGACTATATCCGGAGAGGCTGCCAATCGAGCCTCCACCAGCCAGGCTCCAAAGCCAGGTCTAGAAGCGGAGGCGAACACGAGGCGTGCGTCGGACACTCCTCCGATAGAGGATGTCGACGGACTATCTGCCACCAATTCCGAGGTGGAGAGTGCCATGAATCACATGCGTCGCCGGACTGTTCTTCGTGACTCATGTTTCTCCCAAGAGGCACTGGATGCTTTCAACTCGGGAGATGCGCACCTCCGTGCCGCTCAAAATGGTCTAGCCAGAGCCACAGAGCAGTATGTGAAAGACATACGGGTGAGAAAATTTGATGGTTATATATACCAAGAGCCCCGAGACTTGAAATAGTTAGAATAACTGATTTAAGGATCATTTGTTATGCAGGATCATACAAAAAAGAATACCCTACCGTCCCAGGAGCTGGAAGAGTGCAAAGCCCAACTTGAGGCCGCACTAGCCGATGCAGGGGAGGCCAAGGAGACCCCCTCTGGTAATATACGCCTTGAAAGATAAGTATGTTGTGAAGTGTGGCGTATGTGTAAATCTGACAATATCATTGCAGATGGCGCCAGAGTAGATCCGGACAAGCAAAAACTCTTGCGCCGGTTAGAAGCCGGGGACATCGTGCTTACGAGGGTGAGGCAGGAGAAGAATAATCTCCAAGATGCCAACACCCAGCTGGAGAGGAACTCAAAGATGTTCGTGCCCAGCTGGCGGACTCCATGAAGGAGAATCGACGGCTTCGACGCGGCATTTTTAGTAAGTGCTTGAACGAACTTTGAAAAAGAGGTCGGCGAAGAAGTCGACTAACAGAGTTATGTCTGTAGGCATGCTCACAGGTCGTCCTGCGGAGGAAATGCCCGGTTCTACGGGTGACCTTCTTCTGAAGTTTACAACCGCATTTAACGAGTTCGGCAGGTGATGAAGGGCGCCTCCTGTGCCTTGTGGCCATCTCGTCGCTCAAGGCCTTGGAGAGCTTGCAGAGAGGTTTAAGGCAGCGCGGCGGTGCTTCCGATTATGGAAGATATCGGCCTGTCGTCAAGGCGCCAGGGAGGCCTGGCCATGGTGAAGACGCGGTACACGAAGGCTGACCCAAACCACACGGCCGAGGTCGGACCTGTGGGGCCTGATGGGAAGGAGATCCCTGTGAGCTTAGTGTACGGCCAAGTAGAATTGGCCGCAAAGTATTCCCAACAGGACTGTAAACTAGACAGCCTATTAGATGGTATTGAGGAGGAATACACCTACCAAATTGACTATGTAATTTAAGATGACATGTAAAAATGCCTTCTAGCCGGATTGTAGATCGCTTTTCATGGCGGACCTTTTCGCTTCAACCTCGGGACCCTATAGTCCGGAGTGTGTCCGAATACCATCACGGTTATGTAAGAACCGGGTATGCGTGGAGACCAGCGTAGGGGTCATTAGTGCTTTAATGCATAAGTGCCCAACTAGTTATGTTATATTACATGGTTAGTAAGAAACATCTTCCAGGGAGAATAGTTCCGTTAGGGGTTCCTTTCTCGGGAGGCATGCCTTAAAGTGCATGTCCTGACCGCGAAAAAAAGCAGTAAAAGCATCCGGGGCGGATAAATAAATAAGTGAGAAACCATCTTTAGTTCACCGACCAAATATTCCCTTAAGAACGCTTAGCTTTCGGCTTCACCGGCCGAGGTACACATCCGGTGACCCGGCAAGAATAATCGCAGAGGTGGTCCCTTTACCACCTAGCCGAACAATCGGGAATGTAGGGGTAAGCACAGGAGCCAGGCAACCCAGCTTGGCCAAAACTTAAGTCATATCGATGCATATAATGGTGAATAAAAGGTACATGCGGAAGCGTTACGCATGTGTTAGGCATAAAGCTCGTACAAATAAGCTTATGTTAGAGAAGCCCCCAAGTATAATGAGCATGGATAGCGCGTCAAGTGTGTGCGAACAATGCGCGAACGAGCCTTTAAAGGCTGTAAGAGAAAAAGAGGGAGAAGGAGAGAAATATAAGACAATTAATGTGTAAAGAATAGACAGAGGAAGGAGACGAACTCAGAATCCGGCGCTAGGCGTAGAATCTTCGGAGACGGGCTGCATTCCATGGGTTCGGTTCGAGTCGATTATCCGATGCATCTCGCAGACGGTACGCTCCACCGGTCAGGACTTGGTCGATAATAAAGGGACCTTCCCATTTGGGCTTGAGTTTGTCCTTTTTCTTGTCCGGCAGGCGTAGAACTAACTCGCCAACATTGTAAGTTTTGGCCCGTACTTCTTTGCTTTGATATCTTCGAGCCTGCTGTTGATAGAATGCGGAACGGGCTTTGGCCACATCACGCTCCTCCTCCAAGGCGTCCAAACCATCCTGCCGATCAAGCTCAGCTTCTCTTTCTTCGTACATGCGTACGCGAGGTGAGTCATGAATTATTTCACAGGGCAGAACTGCCTCTGCGCCGTATAACATAAAGAATGGTGTGAATCCGGTGGTGCGATTCGGCGTGGTCCGCAGCCCCTAGAGTACGGAGTCGAGCTCCTCTACCCAGTGCGTGTTAGATTCCTTGAGGGACCGCACTAATCTGGGTTTAATGCCGCACATGATTAGACCATTTTCTCGTTCGACTTGACCGTTAGTTTGAGGGTGATAGACTGAAGCGTAGTCGAGCTTGATGCCCATGTTTTTGCACCAGAGTTTGACCTCGTCGGCCGTGAACTTCGTACCATTATCAGTGATGATGCTATGGGGGACGCCGTAATGGTGTACGACCCCTGATATGAAGTCTATCACCGGTCCGGATTGGCCGTCTTAACAGGCTTGGTCTCTATCCATTTGGTGAATTTATCCACCATGACCAGTAGGTATTTTTGCTTGTGGGTTCCTCCTTTAAGGGGTTCAACCATGTCAATCCCCTGCACATGAAGGGCCAGGTGATGGGTATAGTTTTGAGGGCGGTGGGTGGCATGTGGCTTTGATTAGCAAAGAGTTGGCAACCGACGCATCGTTGGACTAAGTCCTGAGCATCTGCCCGGGCCGTTGGCCAATAGAATCCTGTATGGAAGGCCTTGCTTACAAGGGCCCGGGCTGCGGCGTGGTGCCCGCCGAGTCCGGCATGAATTTCAGCCAGAAGATTCCGCCCTTCCTCTTCGGAGATACACCTTTGAAGGACTCCGGTGGTGCTTTTCTTATAAAGCTCTCCCTCATGGACTTTATAGGCTTTAGATCGCCGCACTATGCGCTGATGCCTCGTTTTGGTCCTCGGAAGTTCTTGCCTGGTTAGGTAGGCTAGGAATGGTTCCGGCCCATGGGGCAAGGACTGCCATTATTACGTAAATTTGAAGATGTTACTTATTTGGCGAGAGCCTCCGTGTGTCGAGAATGTTCGGTGTCGAGAGGCGGTCTTTGTTGGAGTGCAGGCTGTTATTTCCGGACTCCCCTTCCCATGAATCTGAGATGGCTTGAACAGCCTCTCTAAGAAGATATTGGGGACGACATCGCGCTTTGCGCCAATGCGTGCCAAGACGTCTGCTGCTCGATTGTTTTCTCGGGCTATATGGTGAAATTCGAGCCCTTCGAACCGAGCTGACATTTTTAGGACGGCGTTGCGATAAGCTGCCATTTTCGGATCCTTGGCATCAAAGTCTCCATTTATTTGGGATATCGCGAGGTTCGAGTCCCCGCACACCTCTAGGCGTTGAATGCCCATGGTCACTGCCATCCGGAGACCATGTAGAAGGGCCTCGTATTCGGCTGCATTGTTGGAGTCCGTATACATTATCTGAGTACGATCGAATCAGATCTCCTGTTGGGGACGTCAGAACGACGCCAGCCCCAAGACTAGCCAACATTTTGGAGCCGTTGAAGTGCATGATCCCGTTGGAATATGTGCCGTACTCCTTAGGGAGTTCGGCTTCAGTCCATTCAGCGACGAAGTCGGCCAAAACTTGTGACTTAATGGCTCGCCGTGGCTTATAGGTTATGTCGAATGGGAGGAGCTCAATGGCCCATTTGGCAATCCGGCATGTCGCGTCGCGGTTGTTTATAATGTCGTTAAGAGGTACTTCGGAGGCTACTGTTATTGAACACCCTTGAAAGTAGTGTCGCAGCTTCCGGGATGCCATAAACACCGCGTATGCTATATTTTGATAATGCGGACACCGTGACTTGCATGGAGTGAGGACAGTGGACACATAGTAGACTGGCTTTTGAAGGGGAAACTTGTGTCCGTCTGTTTCTCGTTCGACAACGAGCACCGCGCTTACAACTTGATGAGTTGCGGTGATGTATAATAGCATTGGTTCACCCATGTTGGGCGCAACCAGGACCGGGTTTGTTGCCAATATGGCTTTTATTTCTTCGAGTCCGCCAGCGGCATCAAATCCACTCAAAGTGTTCGTGCACGGAGGAGGCGATAGAGGGGTAATGCCTTTTCTCCCAATCGGGAGATAAAGCGGCTTAAAGCCGCCACGCATCCAGTCAAATTTTGTATTTGTTTGAGGTCCTTTGGGATATCCAATTGTGACAGAGCTTGGATCTTGGCTGGGTTTGCTTCAATTCCTCTACCGGATACAATGAAGCCCAAGAGCTTTCCGGTGATGCCTTGAAAACGCATTTTTCGGGTTAAGCTTGATGTCATATGTTCGGAGGTTATCGAATGTGAGCCTCAAGTCGTCTACTATAGTTTCGACATGCTTGGTTTTGACGACCACATCATCTACGTATGCCTCCACTGTTTTGCCGATCTGGTTTGCCAGACATGTCTGAATCATGCGCTGATATGTTGCGCCGGCATTTTTGAGCCCGAAGGGCATTGTGTTGAAGCAGAATGGGCCGTATGGGGTGATAAATGCCGTTGCGGCTTGATCAGGTTCTGCCATCTTAATTTGATGGTAGCCAGAGTATGCATCGAGGAAACACAATGAATCGTGTCCTGCGGTAGTGTCGATAATTTGATCGATGCGGGGGAGGGGGAAGGGATCCTTTGGGCAAGCCTTGTTGAGGTCCTTGAAATCGATGCATAGGCGTCAGGATTTGTCCTTCTTTGGTACCATCACAATGAATCGAGGAAACACAATGAATCGTGTCCTGCGGTAGTGTCGATAATTTGATCGATGCGGGGGAGGGGGAAGGGATCCTTTGGGCAAGCCTTGTTGAGGTCCTTGAAATCGATGCATAGGCGTGGATTTGTCCTTCTTTGGTACCATCACCAGGTTTGCTAGCCAGTCCGGATGTTTTATATCTACGATGAATCCGGCCTCCAATAGTTTGGCTAGCTCCTCTCCCATGGCTTGTCTCTTAGGTTTGGAGAAACGCCAAGAGCCTGTTTGTTGGCTTGAATCCTTTTAGGATGTTTAGGCTGTGCTCGGCCACCGGCGTGGGATTCTGGCATGTCCGAAGGGTGCCAGCAAAAATGTCCCAATTTTCGCGTAGGAATTCTCGTAGAGTCACGGCGTCTACGTCGGGGGTTTAATTGTGCCCCAATGGAAGCCGTTTTTGTAGGGTCCGTTGGGTGGACTTGGAATTTGATTATTTTGTCTGCTGGTTTAAAGGAGGTGGACTTGGATCTTTTATCGAGTATCACATCGTCCCTATTCACCGTGGAGCGTAGCACAGTCAGTTCCTCGGCCGCTAGGGCTTCGGATAGTGCCTCAAGGGCTAGTGCGACTGTCATATTTTCGGCGCTGAGTGCTATGTCCGGGTCACTAGCAAGAGTGATGATTTCATTGGGTCCGAGCATTTTGAGCTTCATGTACCCGTAATGGGGTATAGCTTGAAAAATTGTGAATGCCTCTCGCCCTAATAGAGCGTGGTATCCGCTGCTGAACGGGGCCACTTGGAACGTGACCTCTTCGGACCTGTAATTATCCGGCGTGCCGAACACCACATCCAGTGTGATTTTACCTGTGCAGCTCGCTTCCCGACTGGGGATTATTCCTCTAAAGGTTGTGCTGCTTCGCTCAATGCGGCTCCAGTCTATTTCCATTTTTCGAAGGGTTTCCTCATAAATGAGGTTCAATCCGCTGCCACCGTCCATGAGTACGTCGGTAAGGCGAAAGCCGTCCACTATTGGACTGAGGACCAATCTTCTTTGTGCTTGGGCTGTTCGGAATGTAGGTTCATCACTGGCGTTAAAGGTAAAAGCCGTGTCACTCCATGGAGTTATTGTTGCTACCTGGTGGACTTCAGCAATGCCGCGGAGTGTTCGATTCTGCCTATTGTTTGATGAGAAAGTCTCAAGACCGTAAATACCGTCTTGGGTATCCTTGGGCTGGTGTTACTGTGGATCTTTGGGGTTAGAAGCTCCTCGCCGCTTTTGGCCACTGCCGGAGTATCCAACATGCTCTAAGGCTATGAGTTGGTGTGGCGCCCTACGTACTATGAATTTTACAGGTCCATTGAGCCATCCCTCCAGTACGGTTCCATGCCCCGTGGGGTTTTTTGTTTTTTGGTGTTTAACCCGAGTGATTGGCGATAATGCACCCTTTTGTTCCGGACTGGGTTTGTATTCGGGGCCGGATCGTCCCAAAATCTTACTTCGGTTTTCCAGGCGCTTTCCATCGCACAATACTTTTGTACTATGAACGCCAAGTCAGCAAAGCGTGTAATTTCACGGCGACCTATGGCGTTGAGGATTCCCATGTCCGTGCAATTATTGCAGAAGAATGAAATTGCGTCTTCCTCGCGGCAGTCCTTTATCCTGTTCATAACCTGGAGGAATCTGGCCCAGTAATGATGTACTATTTCTTCAGGCTCTTGCCTAATATTGGATAGATCGCCTATGTTCGGGTGGGTGGGTGGAATTAGATCCGAAACCCCACCCAATCTGAGGCTCAAGGGCCAAGGAGTTTCCGAACTCGGAAGCTTGTATTCTTGGATGTTGTCCACTGAATCTAGCCCGTTGTCTGACTCTAAGTTCAGGTCTTGAGTGACGTCCTCCCCTCATGGTATACGGCTTGGAGGGATTGGGAATCCGGACATAGTTAGTCCTTAAGATAGATGAAGGGTCGCCGCATTGTTCCTCCACCACATCAACGTGATGGGTGACCTGGGGAGAGTTAATCTCTCTCAGATCGGGTTTAGGCCTAATCTGATCATAGTCTGTAGCGACTCCCAGGGCGGCGATGCGATCCAAGAGCTCGTTTAAAGAAGAGAGCTCCATCGGATCTAACTGCTCGGCGAGTTCCGAGTTGACGTGAAGATTGCTTTTGATGACCCGAGAAGTCATCGTCGGCGCGGCGGCCGAACAGGCGATCATAAGTAAATCGCCTAGCCGGAGAGTTTGGCTGATAGCCAAAGCTCCTTTAGCAACAGAGCCGTCTTTAAAGACGGGATGATGCATCCTTCCTGATGGCGACAGCACAGCGGAACTCTCAATGAAAGCACCAATGTCGGTGTCAAACCCGGCGGATCTCGGGTAGGGGGTCCCGAACTGTGCGCCTAGGCGGATGGTAACATGAGACAAGGGACACGATGTTTTTACCAGTGTTCGGGCCCTCTCGACGGAGGTAAAACCCTACTCCTGCTTGATTAATATTGATGATATGGGTAGTACAAGAGTAGATCTACCATAAGATCAGAGAGGCTAAACCCTAAAAGCTAGCCTATGGTATGATTGTTGTTCGTCCTACGGACTAAAACCCTCCGGTTTATATAGACACCGGAGAGGGCTAGGGTTACACAGAGTCGGTTACATTGGGAGGAGATCGACATATCCGTATTGCCAAGCTTTCCTTCCACGCCAAGGAAAGTCCCATCCGGACACGGGACGAAGTCTTCAATCTTGTATCTTCATAGTCGAGGAGTCCGGCCGAAGGTTATAGTTCGGCTATCCGGACACCCCCTAATCCGGGACTCCCTCAGTGCTTAAATAGATAAAGTACAAAATCTAGACCTTCCTGGCACGCTTGATCATGACGCTGGGGTTGTCCTTGTACTCGTCGGTTACGGGAAGCAGACACGCCTGATGGAGTCCTGGATTAGGGGGTATCCGGACAGCCAGACTATATACATCGTCCGGACTATTGAAGCGTGAAGATACAAGACTCAAACTTCGTCCCATGTCCGGATGGAGTTCTCCTTGGCGTGGAAGGCAAGCTTGGCGATCCGGATATTATATTTCCTTCCTTGTAACCGACTCCGTGTAAACTCTAGCCCTCTCCGGTGTCTATATAAACCGGAGAGGTTGGTCCTTAGAAGGCCGATCACAATCACAATCATACCATCATAGGCTAGCTCCTAGGGTTTAGCCTCTACGATCTCGTGGTAGATCTACTCTGGTACTACCCATATCTTCAATATTAATCAAGCAGAAGTAGGGTTTTACCTCCATCGAGAGGGCACGAACTGGGTAAACATTGTGTCCCTTGCTTCCTGTTACCATCAGCCTAAGACGCATGCATCGGGACCCCTACCCGAGATCCGCCGTTTTGACAATCGACATTGGTGCTTTCATTGCGAAGTTCCTCCGTGTCGCTACTGAGGCTCGATGGCTCCTTCAACCATCGTCAACAACATGGTCCCGGTGAGACCTTTCTCCCCGGACAGATCTTCGTGTTCGGCGGCCGCCTGCGGGCCAATTAAGCAGCCATCCGGAAGCAGATCGATAGCTACGCTCAGCCACCAGATCAGGATCAAAACCTGAACTACACGGCGGACACCCGCTGAGACTGGATCTTTGACGGATTCGGGCCTATGCCAGGAGCACCGGACAGTCACGACGAGCACGGCTTAGACCTGTTGTCAGACAAAGCTCGGGATATTACCCCCGCAGTAGCCTCAGACCTAAATCCGAAGCAGGCTGCGTTGCCTAAGGACGGAGGGCTGGACCCCGCCCCGCTGGTCGCACACCCGTCGGCGGTGGAGCCAAACACGGGCCTTACCTCTGTGGTGGCCTGTGAATCCAGACCCCCGGACTCGTATCCGGAGGTTGGTTCCGGTCCGCGCACTCCCGAGCCAGTTGAGCCAGGTTGGGCTCCGGTAATGGAGTTCACCGCTGCGGATATCTTCTTGTGCTCGCCCTTTGGCGACATGCTGAACTCGTTAAAAACTCTCTCTTTGGCAGAAAATTCCGGGCCAAACTATGTCCGGCTCGAGTGGGAAGTAGGCGACGAAGAAATTCGTTACCCACCCACCACCCACTTCATAGCCAGAGTCGATGATTTAACTGACGTGCCTGACTTCGACTCCGAAGGCATCGACGGTATGGACGACGATGCAGGAGAAGATTTGAAATATATGGGGCGCTGGACTTCGGCCTCGTCACACGACATATACATGGTGGATATGCCCAAAGAGGAAAAAGGCAACAATCCGGAAGATAAAACCCTCGGGCAAAAGCCAAAGCGACGGCGCAGACGCCGTTCTAAGTCCAGCAACAGTAAAAATAGCGACAAGAGCGCTAGAAGGATCGATACTACAGTCAACTCCAAAGGCAACAACGACCATACGGACCCAGCGATGGAGCAGGGCGAACCAGGCCACCCCGAACACAGTTCGGAGCAGACGCCCGAGGACAATGATCCCAACGGACGAGGTCATCAAACCGAACCAGCACAAGAAAACAGCCCGGATGACGATGCATTCATCATCCCGGAAAAACGCGTGGAACGAGATAACCTCCACAGAAAGCTTATGGCCACCGCAAGAAGTATAAAGAAGCATAAGCAACGGCTCGAAGCCGCACAGGAAACGCTCAACCGTAGATGGAATGAAGTGCTAGACACTGAAGAAAGATACGACGATGATCGCCATACAAAGAGCTATCCAAAACACAAGCTACTGCAAGAATTAGACGACGAAGCCGTGCCACTTCATAACCGCAACAAAGCGGCTACAGACGCCGCGCACGATCTACGTGAGCACCTGGATAAGAAAGTTGGCACGGCCAGGTCCATTTATGGATCTAAAGGATGCACCCAGGCGAGGCACTATGGTCACCAAAACGATTATGCTAATCGAAAACCAGTTCGGAATAAACACCGGACACAACAACAGCCGACGGCATGCCACAACACGTCTAGACACAGAGGGGCTGCTCACCCCCTGTGCTTTACCGAAGAAGTACTGGACCATGAATTTCCACAAGGCTTTAAACCTGTGAATATAGAGGCATATGACGGAACGACAAACCTGTGTGCGGATCGAGGATTTTATCCTGCATATACATATGGCTCGTGGGGATGACCTCCACGCCATCAAATACCTTCCCCTCAAATCAAGGGACCAGCTCGACATCGGTTGAAAAGCCTCCCGAAAATTCAATTGGGAGTTGGGAGGAACTCGAGGACGCTTCAGGGCCAATTTTCAAGGGACCTATGTCCGGCCTCCGGATCTTGACGATTTAAGTCATATAATCCAACAACCCGGAGAGTCCGCTCGCAAGCTTTGGAACAGATTCCTCACTAAGAAGAACCAAATTGTCGATTGTCCGGACGCCGAAGCTTTAGCGGCATTCAAACACAGCATCTGTGACGAGTGGCTCGCCAGACACCTCGGCCAAGAAAAGTCGTGGACAATGGCAGCCTTAACAAGCCTCATGACCCGCTTTTGCGCGGGTAAAGACAGCTGGCTGGCCCGTAAAGCACCAGCGATCCCAGCACATCCGAAATGAGGGACGGCAACGGGAAGCCACGATGTAATAAAAACAAACGCCAAAAAAGGAAGAGAGCCCGCACAACACAACGGTTAATGCCGGATTTAGGGGCTCTCGACCTGATCAGCAAAAGAAGCCACTTAAAGGCAGTAAAGAGGGACCGTCCGGTCTGAACAGAGTCCTGGACAGAGTGTGCCAAATTCATGGCACTTCGACAAACCTGCGAACCACACGCACAGAGAGTCTGGGTCTTCAAGCAGGCCGCAAATTAAATGCCGAACACAAGGGAAGGAAACACCAAGTGAAGACGAGGATGAACCTCGTCAGCCGAACACTGGAGGACAGAAAAAATTCCCACCAGAGGTTAAAACAGTAAACATGATCCACACGATTCATACATCCACGAGAATGCACGAACACGCGCTCGGAAACGCATGCACTATAGAGCCCATCGTACCCACACCTAGCTATTGGATGACCAGTCCGATCACCTTCGATCACACGGACCGCCCGACTAGTATTCGGCGCGAAGGATCAGAGGCCTTGGTGCTTGACCCAATAATCGACAGATACCATCTCACCCACGTCCTCATGGACGGCGGCAGTAGTCTCATTTAATATATGAGGACACTGTCCGTAGGATGGGGATAGACCCATCCAGAATTAGGCAAAGCGACACCACCTTTGAAGGGGTGATACCAGGCGTTGAAGCCTACAACATGGGCTCCGTCGTACTGGAGGTAACATTCGGCTCCCCAGGCAACTCCATAAGCGAAGAATTACTCTTCATCATCGCACCCTTCCAAAGATACTATCATGCATTGCTCAGAAGAACGACCTTCGCCCGCTTCAACGCATTACCGCACTACGCCTACCTTACACTCAAGATGCCCTGTCCACGTGGCGTCATCACCGTTAACGGAAAGACAGAGCGCCCTTCACGCGCGGAGGAATACGCAACGGCCCTAGCGTCCGAACTATAAGCGGATTCCAATATCAAAAAGCATGACTGGTCATCAAGACCACAGACTCGGTTAGACGAGTCCGGCAGCCCGGATAAAACTGAACCAGGGCACCGTATATGTAATCCCATAGAGGGCACCAGGGGCTGTAGATATTTAATATAGCCTCACACTTGGCTCAACCTTATTGGCAGGCCAACATTTCACACCTTTTACTATTCATCGCATACTTACGTTGTACTCTCCTACGAGTTCTCTTTTTCACAGACAACGTTCGCGCGATACCCTTCCAGGATACGGCACAACGGAGACAAAGGCGCAGAGCGTCTGAGGGCCCCGCTCAACAGGTTTCTTTTTAGATTAAGCCCCTGTGTAAACCTTTTCTATTGCCTCTTGTTGTTTAACCATCCCAGGGGTTCCATACCCACAGAGGATACTGCCGTTATTGGCATTTCGCCATGACAGATCAACGCACGTACCTGGAAACACATGGTTTATAATGAATGGGCATTCTTGAGCCCATCGTCTGTTATTAAGTCCGAATACCTTCGGGAGTGTTCGGCGTCACGAGTTTGGCCATATATGCATCAGCTCCGAATCATGTCTTTGGTCAAATGTTGGGTTTGCCCGGCTCCTGGGTTTGCCGCCTTATGTTCCGTTACTATCGGCTAAGGTGGCCAAAGGAGAACTCTGCGATTGTGCCTGGTTATTCGGACGAGCACCTCAAGAGAGAAAGCCGAAAACTGATCGTCATGATATGAGAGACTGTTCAACCACTCGAAGACTTATCGGAATCTTTAGGATCCCTCTGCATTAACGAAGGACCGTTTCCCAGTCATGTACACACGCGCCCGTATTCGGATGCAAGCGAAGGTACCAGGGGCTACATAGTAGCCCCACCATTAGACTCCCATGGCTAAGCGAAAGCATTACAGCTATATAGTCCGGTTGCCTAGTTCGACGTGCGATCACCTCCTTAATGGACCAAGACGTTGGATCAAGTGTGAATATGCATATTTTCTCGAACACCCCCACATTATATGCGTGGGGGCTGAAGCCAACGACTGCTAACTTTTGGATTTTATATATATATATATATATATTTATATATATATATATATATATATATATATATATATATATATATATATATATATATATACAAAACGGCCGCACAGGGGACACAATAATACTTTCGGGCACAAAGTATAAATATAGCCTTATAACCAAAATAACATTGTTTTTACAAGACTATGATTTGTCACTCGAACAAGACATCCTTCGAGCACTGCGCCTCTATTAGGCGGGCACCTTCATTACTGCGCCAAATAGTGCTCGGCCGGATATTGGCCTCCCTCCGGATCCTGGGTCGCCATAATGGTGGCCTACATATCTGTCCAAAATGCTTTAACGCGGGCAAGGGCCATCCGTGCACCTTCTTTGCACGCCGACCTTCTCATGGCATCAATCTGAGGCACGGCCCCAAGGAACTGTTGCACCAAGCCAAAGTAACTATCCGGCTTAGGCCCTTTTGGCCAAATATGGTCTATCACAGACCGCATTGCAAGTGCAGACAACCTGTGAAGTTCCGCTAGAGTAGCCATCTTGTCACTTAACGGCAGCGGGCGAGTGGGAGCATTGAATTGCGACCAGAAAAGCTTCTCCACTTCCTTATCACCCTGATCCTCGAAGAACTTGGCAGCGTCAGATGTACTCTTCGCCAAATCCGCATACGCGTCCGCAGGACTCCAACGTCCGTCCAGGGGAACGTAGTTCGGATCGAAAAACTTCGTCCACAGCAAGTAGGAGCCCCCAGCCGCGATTTTACCGGCCTGTTGAAGCTCCTCCCGCGCACCCCCGAGCTCGGTCCGTATTTCCTTGGTGGCATTAAGTGCCTTGTTCAGGTCGGCCGAACTATCATTATGCTCCTTTTTAAGGAGCTCATACCGGTCAGCGGCATTTTTTAACTCCACGGCCATTTCGGCTATCTTTTCCTCTCTCCGGCGACGAGTAGCCTATTCGGCTCTCAAATCTTCGGCCGCTTTTAGGGCAGCCGCATTGCTAACCCGAGCTTGCTCCTTGGCTTGGGCAAGTTCCGCCCTCAGGGCCTCCACGGCAGCAGCACCATCTGCAGTCCAAACATATTACATCAGTATCATGCCGCCTTCATATTTTCCTATACAAGGGAAGGTAGAGCACATACCTTGTGATTGGTCCAGCCGCTCGTTCACCAGAATGATATCGGCATCAATCGATCCAATCTGCCTCGTTAATTCGGCAACTTCAACGGACTGATCGGCGGCCGGACCCACAGGTACCTACACGTATTTACAAAGCTATCATTGATTTATGATCCCCCGTTTGCCGCCTAGGGCGGGCAACCAGAGTCTCAGGGGCTACTATCTATATGGAGCACATCTAGCGCGTGCCTCACAGCCAAAACTTGTGTATTCTTCACTACATATCTCAAAGCCTCTGAGTAGGCTTGTAAATGCTTCATTCAAACCGCTTGTAGCGGATGAAATCTTCTTGAGCACCGCGCTCATTAAAGAGCGGTGCTCCTCCGAGAGTGCAGCTCGCTCCAGTAGGCCTGTCAGTACGTCCGGCCGGACATCGAACTGTGCCGGACCCTTCCCATCGCCCCTCATGGGAGCCAAATGCTCTGGGCTCAGGGCGGCTGACGCATTGGCTTCCGGCTTCGGCAGATCCGGACTCCTCCGTGACGACACTTCGGTGTCGCCCGCTTCATAAGGCAGAGAGGTGGGTGGGGTCTCGCTCTCCATCATCTCCGGAGGAAGATCCCCAAAGACGAACTTTGTTGAGAAGAGCTGCTAGCCGGACTGCAAAAGACAAATCCTGGTCATGGATCCCGGAGAAACGCAGTACCTTCGAATTAAAAATTAACTTACAGCTCGATGGTGGGCTGGCCCGTTGGTGGGCCCGACGCGGTGAGGGTGCCGTCGAAGGCGAGCCCCTGGTGATATCTTTTTCCCTGGTTTGGGCATCTCCGTCTCCGAGTCTTCGGAGGCAGCCCTCTTCTTCCCGCGCAGGGAGGAGGCCTTAGCCTCCCCTTTCCGACTATCCTCCTTAGGGGAGGCAACAATTCCCCCGGTTCAGATGCGTAGCGTGTGAAGTTCGGTTTCTTCGTTCTTCCCCTTGTCTTTCCCTAAGAGAATTCTGCTGAGTACCCGGTCAAGCATCTTGGCCATGGTGGGACCAGGCGAGCCTTCAGGAAGTGGCGCCAGACACCTGATTCTCTCCGCCTTGCTGAGCCATTCCTGGCCATGGATGATTTTCAGAATAAACAATTACGAGAAATACAAAACAAGGTGTCCGATATCAAGTTTACTTACTTGGGTATCTAGGCGATTGCAGCTTAGGCCCACATCCTCGGTGGTGTCCGGACACTCTACTTTCGGTCTGAAGAATAATTTGCACATCCCTTCGAGCTTCAGGCCGAAGAAGTGCTTAACAGTCCGCGGACCCTCTGGATTGAACTCCCACATCCGGAGAGGCCGGCGTTGGCACGGCAACATCCGTCGGATTAACATCACTTGCATTATGCTGACAAGGTTAATGTCCCTCTCAAGAAGCTCTCGGATGCGGCTCTGCAGTACTGGTACATCACCAGCGGGCCCCCAATTCCGTCCTATGTCGGTCCAAGATGCTAGTTGTGACGGAGGGCCCGAGCGGAACTCGGGGGCGGCCACCCACTTTGTGCCTCTGGGAGCCGTGACATAAAACCACCTCCGTTGCCATACATCGGATACTTCTGGGAAAGAACCCTCTGGCCATGGGGCATCAGCGTTCCTGCTTATTATGGTACCTCCGCACTCCGCGTGTCGCCCCTCCATCATCTTCGGCTTCACATTGAAGGTCTTGAGCCATAAGCCGAAGTGTGGGGTGACATAGAGAAGGCCTCGCATACTATAATGAACGACGAGATATGGAGGATAGCGTCCGGAGCTAGATCATGAAAATCCAACCCATAATAGAACATGATCCCCCTCACACAAGGATCGAGGGTGAGGCCCAAGCCACGAAGGAAGTGAGGAACGAACACGACGCACTCATTGGGCCCCGGTGTAGGGATGACCTGCCTCGAGCAGAAGCTTTGTCTTGGATGTCGGCGGTCAGATATCCGACATCCCTAAGCTTCGCAATGTCCTCCTTTTGAATCGAGGAGGCCACCCACCGGCCTTGAGGGTTAGATCCGGACATATTGGAGGATCCGGGGTGTTGGATCTTAGATCTCGGGTGTTAGAACTCGAGGTGCGAGAAGGCGCGAGTGAGGTGGAAAAGAGGCATAGGCCTCGGCCCCTTTTATAAAGGGGGTGAATATCAAGAGTCCTTAGGGTGATCGCTTGAGGTTTACCTTACGGCAAACGAAGTCATACCAACGGTCGTCATAGGGCTACACACGCCCTCATTAATGTATTCGGAGAAGGAACCCGCCCTGCAATGCCGAAGACAAGACTGCGCGCCGGACTCATCGTCATTGAAGCCTGGTTCAGGGCCTACTGAGGGAGTCCTGGATTAGGGGGTATCCGGACAGCCGGACTATATACATCATCCGGACTATTGAAGCGTGAAGATACAAGACTCAAGACTTCGTCCCGTGTCCGGATGGAATTCTCCTTGGCGTGGAAGGCAAGCTTGGCGATCCGGATATTATATTTCCTTCCTTGTAACCGACTCCGTGTAAACCCTAGCCCTCTCTGGTGTCTATATAAACCGGAGAGGTTGGTCCTTAGAAGGCCGATCACGATCACAATCATACCATCATAGGCTAGCTCCTCGGGTTTAGCCTCTACGATCTCGTGGTAGATCTACTCTTGTACTACCCATATCTTCAATATTAATCAAGCAGGAAGTAGGGTTTTACCTCCATCGAGAGGGCCCGAACCTGGGTAAACATTGTGTCCCTTGCTTCCTGTTACCATCAGCTTAAGACGCACAGATCGGGACCCCCTACCCGAGATCCGCCGATTTTGACACCGACAACGCCCTCATGTCCAAGATCCGCCTGTACATGTCTTAGCATGCGTACGTGTCCTTGGCCGTGTAGGTTATGTAGGCTAGATTCAGAGGTACCTCCCACGTGTTCAGGTCCTTGGCATCGTTGTCTTCTTTCATGTTGGTGTAGCAAGGGTCGATGATGGTCCCAGCGAGGTCAACCACGGAGTCCTTCTCCTACCCATTGCCGATGATCTTGTATTGCTTCTGGATGTCGACAAGCTTGTTGCACCAGATGGACGAATCGTCGCGTTCTTCCTTCTCTCCACCATAGCGAAGGTGCAGTCGGCGCTGCCGATGTAACGGGCGAATGCTCCAGAACCTCTGATGCCCTACAACAGTGGTAGACGAGAACCTCATCCCGCACGCATACCTGGGCGACCACGATCCGCTGGTCCCTGTTAGGAGATGAATGGATGGGCACAAGGTCTAGTCCTGCGACCTTGTGATTTCTCGTCCTGTAGGTACTGCTTGAACTCGGCGAGGCAGACCTTCACCGAGTCCGGATCGTTGGTGTACGTCAGATTCAACTCGGTGCATCCATGGGACGTAACGGCGAACTCAAAGGTGAACTCCTTGATGAAGTCCATATCCAGCAGGCTCACCCCTCGGATCGCCATTGGAGTCTCTTCAAGTTCACGAGTGGATAGGCGGCGGCGGATTCGTTTTCAGCTCTTGGGGAACTGGATTCAGCGATGGCCCCGAGTGTGTACAGGCGACAACAGTTATTACCCCTCCCTCGCCCCCTGCACGCCCGACAGAACATGCACCCTCAGCGTATTCAAACGCCTCCATTAAGAAACCTATTCCGGCCATACGTCGGTTCACGAGCGGTTCTGTATTGGTATTGTAACAATAAGTGTTAGTAGTCACTTTACTTAAATTTAATTAGCTTTAATAGAAATTTATTCTTAAAACAAGCAATGCATTGGTTCGTTCTATCAGTGCCACAGGATCAACATGCACAACAATTAGAATTATTATTCTCAGGACGCACACGATCAGCACATTTGTCGCACTTTCACACAGATAATACTACCAAGTTTGAACAATTTGTTATGGTTGTTGTCCTCTGCATCATCATGTCATGTTTCCTAGCTTGCAAGATTTAGAACCAACAAATAAGATTCAAATAATAAGTACATCAAAGATGCCTACACATCTCATTGATTCCCAGCTTGCAAGATTCAGAATCAACAAATAAGATTCAAACAATAAGTACAACAAAGATGCCTACACATCTCATTGATTCCCAACTTGCAAGATTCAGAACTAGCCCATTAGAGCCTTTTGATAAACTGAATATCGGGATTAAATCCGTCTTTGCTAGCCGTGTCATACAATCCAAGAACTTGGCGAATGCTCTTGACCATCACAACATTTGTAATTTAGTATTCCTGTTTGCACAGATAAGAAAGAGCATGATTACTATAATAGTGGCACTAGTTGAAGCAAACTTTATTTCCAAAACAAGAACATATTGCAATAGAATAGCTTTATTTAAAAATAGAACATTAGCACAGTATGACAAAGCACAATCATGTTGATAAAGGACAGTATTGACCGGTGTGAGGGGCCCTATGTCGCCACGACTCGATGTGGTGAACCTGCAACTCCACTCGGATGAGGCCAACCTGGAGATCCATGATTCAATTCATGCGCCTTTTTCTGAAGTTCACCTGAAATGAAGCAAAGATTGCATCATTCAGCTAGCAAGAAGTACTTGCTCCCGTGAGCTGGCGGGTTCTTCTTTAGTAGTTGCACAAAAATTGAGCAACATTAAGGTTGGTTGTCCTGCTCATGTAATGTGCAACTATAATTTTCTTATCCTTTTGTGCAGTTCCACTAAAATAAATTGCCATTGTGGTGACAGTGACGGCTCATCTTGCAAAGGCTAATAAAATGTTGCACGAGATCACCAACAGAATTTGATGGAGATTTTGGAAACTCCAATCACTATTTTGTGCAGTTCCACCAAAATTGAGAGATGTTGCCCACGTGACATTTTAGTTGAACTGCACAAGACACTCATTCCAAAAAAGTGTTTTGTGCAGTTCACCAAAAGGTCACAATAGCAACAAGGTGAAATGTATATCCCTATCTCGCACAAAAAGATAGAAAGTAAGCGATTCTTTGGTCAATAAGAATATACGAAATATACACGAAATGAAAAGAAGCATCTTCATTATGTTCATGGCAATCACGCAAGGACAATAGAAATTTTAAAATGTCAGCAATGCTTCATGTTACCGGAAGCATTACGATCAACAATGGCATTCGTCAAATATGGGATTACTTTAATGGTGGCATTGCTTGTTTACCAGATATAATAAATCAACAGCATCTAAAGAGTTGGTTTAAGGGCATGGGATTGTGGGGACACCAGGTCACTCAACAACGTAAAGAAGGAACTTACTTATCATACTGGGGAAAACAGTAGGAGTACCATTTGTAACACAGTTTAATTGCATCATATCACTGGAGGCATTAGATTAACAATAACACTGGTTAGACATGTCCTTAAGGTAAGAGTGTGATCGCTTCATTTTACATGCGCCCTTACATTAACAACAACAAAAATTTGGTATAAGGACATGCGACAGTGGATGCATCAGCACAATGTACCTACAAGGAGGCATAAAGTGGTGATGCCGAGTTTTTTCATGCTCTGTGAGGGTAGCAAATCTAATCCCGGAGACCTTTTACTATGTGAGGGCAACAAATCTAATCCTGGAGACCTTTTACAATGTGAGGGCGGCAAATCTAATCCTGGAGACCTTTTACTATGTGAGGGCAGCAAATCTAATCCTGGAGACCTTTTACTATGTGAGGGCAGCAAATCTAATCCTGGACATACTATGTTGACTTGTACACCAGCCACCACTTTCTATCGTTTTTTCAACCAATAACAGATTTGTTCCTTATCCAGCTTGTACTGTGTTTTCCCATTATTTCCATTTTCAACCAAGAGAATGGTTGGGTATCCGGTCTCTACTACTTTCCCCCTATTATTTCCTCTTTGAATCAAGTCCTAGATTCATGCTACGACTTTCCCCCCTTTCTTCGTTGTTTGAACCAAGTCCTAGATTCGAATGCATGAAGTAGCTTTACCTCTAATAATACTAAAAATTTAGGTGGATTTGGAATTAGAAAAAGATGCACATGCAAACACGTGGGGAGCTGGGGCAGTAGAGCAAGGCCGCTTTCGAAGAACTTATACCCGAGGGTCGTCGGGATGTCGGCGGCGGTAGGTCGGATCTGCGCACAATACGACAGGGAGGAAGAAGGGTCGGAGGACCTTCCGAGCCGGCGCTGTGTCGAAAAGAACGGCACATGCAGAGGATCGGGCCCCACCGGCTGCTGTGGTTTTCCTCCCTCGCCGGTGATAACCGCGTGAACGATGCACCTTAGTCCTCTACACACACCGGCCGAAGGGATCCGACCGGATCTTTGACCAGCGGTGAGCAGAGAGAAAATGTCGCTACCGCTGTCTTGTTTAGATCTGGAGAGGATGAGAGAATCAAGAGAGCAACCCTAGTAAAGCAAGCGCTCAGGCCCGTGCGTACATATATAGTGGAGTGATTATCTTTTTCTCTCCACAACAAGCGTTTCAATTTGTGTACGTGGCATTAAAGAAAAGAAACTCTTTATTTAAGGTGACTAACTGTACGACTCCTACTTACTAGTAGTAGTATTGTTCACTTGTGCTCCCCGACCCTCCATTCATTCAGAAACCCCACGGGTGAATAAACATACAATACTAGTATTTATATAGAATGAACAAGCTCGAACTATTTTCACGTTGTTAAAAGTTGAGGGTGGGGCTTTTCCCGGGCAGTACGCATGGTAGTTTTTGCGTAGGCGGTTTGACAGAGAGGCGGGGAGGGTGAGGGAGTAGCGGATTCAACTTACTTACTTCTAGAAAGGTCGGGCTGTGCGATTTGACGACGCGTTACTGCTAGAAAGACTTGTGATATGACTACTCACTATAGTCATGAATTACTGGCGCTACGATCGGGGTGATGCCCCCCTTCCGCTCCGCACTCTAATCTGGTGCATGACACGTCGACCCGGATGCTGGCTCTCCCACATGTCGACGAAGTACATAGTAAGAAGGAGCAAAGAATCATGTGATATATATAGTGTATATACCAGTACTACTACTCACGTCGGAGGAGTGCGAACCACGGCAGCCCAATGAACCAGCAGTGCGAACCACGGCAGTCCAGTGAACCAACAGTAGAAAACAATGTGGTGATATGGCCATAAAAAATGTGCTAAGGTACAGACTGTAGCATGTACAGTACTAGTCCTCTTTGTTTGGATCCCTGAGTTAGAGCTAGTTTGGGTTGAAATAGCCTCAAAGTATCCAAACAGGAGGGGTTAGTTTGAGCTAGTTTGCTCTAACCCAGCTAAAAAACTCGCCCGGTGGAGAGGTTCTAATTTGGTTAGTTCTCCTCGAGCCCACTAAAAGAGAACTAAAAAAATCTCCCCTACCCGCACCTGATCACTCCCTCCGCCCCCGCCTCGCATGACTCCTCTCTGTTCCCCATCGGGCCGCCCGCCCAAGCACCAATCCGCTGCTCACCCTCTCTCTCCTCCGGCCGCCCTCTCCCTCCGGCCTCCGCCGCCCTCCTCCAGCCTCCGAAGCTCGTCCCGCTCCCCCTTCACCGGTCATTTTTATCCCTCTGTCATGCGCGGCGGCGGCGCATCTTCCAGGGAGGTCGCGAAAGGGGTGAGTTTGTTCGTTCCTTCTCTGTCTCACAGCCATATCATTGATCTTGCTCACTCTAGCGCTAATTCTGATTTGGAAAAGTAGATCCTGATTAAACTTGGTATAGATTTGTGGTGCACGCATGGAATTGTTTGATGCTGCTTGAGGAGGTAATATATCTTTCTAGAGGCCCAAAGATTCAGTTCACCTTTCTAGGTATTTCAGTTTCAGGCTTGCATTATTTTTAGAGGCCCAAAGATTCAGTTCACCTTTCTAGGTATTTCAGTTTCAGTCTTGCATTATTTCTAGAGGCCCAAAGATTCAGTTCGCATTCGTCGGCAAGCGGTCCTGCTACCCATGCCGGTGTCGACCTCAACTCGCAAGCGCTAGCGTTGGAGGAGTTCCTGGGGCTTGGGCTCTACAGAGCCTTCCTCCAGAGCGACGATGACGAGCTCATCCCTGGGTGCGAGAGGGGCTCCGGGCTCCCTCCCTATCGTGAATGATTTTCGTGATGAGTTAGCTCATGCTTTGTTTCATGGAGTGTATTTTTTGTGAAGCTTGATTGACGACTTGTATGTTTAAGTGGGATATCTCATTTGTATGGAAAAAGTAAAATTTATCATGTTCTGCATGCTTGATTTGTAAAGATGGTTTGTTTATGTCAATTGTGAGTGGGAGGAGGCCACACAAGAGCTGGCCACACCAAATCCGGCAGGAAATAGGGTCCAAAGTAGTCAAATGATTTAGAAAGAGCATTTATTGTCAATCTAACCCTGTCATCCATACACCTCTTTGGTTAGAGTTAGTTCAGGGTTAGAATCTAACTCTAACCTCTAACTGAGTTAGAGTTCTCCTTGTCTCGGTTCATCGCCATCATACTTTCCCCATTCATGTATTTTCAGTATCCTGCGAATCAAAGAGGCCCTTAGTCTGGTTTAGGTCCGGTCGTGTTTTATAAACGTGTTATGTCCAAAATTTAATGAACTTGCTCCGGTTTCCATGAAAATAATATGGTTTCATGTAGTAATTCATTTTGTTTATTTATTTTTCTGCGAGGGGTTTGCATGTAATTCTGAGGTCTGAAATGTAAAGTACCCCGGCATATGCTCCGAGTCGTGCATGCACTACGACCCAGATGCTCTATGTCCCACATGTCGGCGAAAGGGAGCACGTGGAAATAGCCTAGGAGTACATATAGGAGGATAAATGCGTGAAAAAATATGTACTGTGAAGCGTAAGTGTGGTTCGAAAAGGAGACCTAAAGTGATGATAAGTATAGGTCGCACAGACCCAACTAGTGGTACTAGACACACGACTACTTTTTCCCTCAGAAAAAAGAGGTACGAGTGCTCAGTACTCCTATTCTATCAACACGAGTCCCATGTGACAACAACGTCCGTGCTACAGCTAGCTCTTCTCCCTCGTTTCTCTCTTCTAATTCTAAACTCAGCCGATGCACGATGGGCGGGGTGGGGATTTTCCGATGGTCGGTTTGCTCGAAATATGTACTATACTAATAAAACATTAAGGCCACGAGGCGATGCAGTGCTGGTTAAAGAGGCAAGAAGAAAGATGCATCCATCGACGGCGTCCACCTCCTCCACTCAGGGCGCCAGCCCACCGAATGGCGGCTAAGTAGCAGCGCCTTTCGTGGCTAGGTTGACGTGTTTCTAAACAATGGCGTCCAAAGATTCCAGCCGCTGGAAGAAGGCCAACGTCTTTCTGTCCTCGCTGGCCTTGTAGTGGCCTATGTAGACAATTTCCTTGTAGACGTGGATGTGCAGGTCGACGGTTTCTTACATGGCGAGGAACTGCGTGGCGAACGCGGCGTCGAGGTGCACATTCTTCGTCGCAACCTCCGGCACCTGCAGGGCCACCAGGGCTTGAAAGAGTTCGTAACCATGGAGGTCGATGAGGGTGGCAGGCAATGAGGAGCCTGGGCGCGCGGGCTGGAGCAGTACGGCAAGGTCGTCCATGCGCTTCTTGATGGCAGTGAACTTGCGGATGGAGTGGACCATCATGTCATCCATGCGAGAGGCGAAGCCAGCATCGGCAAGGGCTATGACGCTGGCGGTTGCCAGCACCATTTGGAAACACTGCACGGTGCGGGGCCGCAGGCCGGCGTCTTGGATGATTTGGCACAGCCGACTGCCGGCCACGTCCATCGCCTCCATAGGTGCTTGTGGCTTCTGGTCACTTGGTCTTGGATTGGAGTGAGCAGTGTTGCGCAGAGACTAAGAGTAGATGGATTGGAGTGGTGGGGCGCCTTTATATGAGAGTCCAAACTCTTTTGCATTCACATCGTGCTGGCTCTATCTGCTTCTCCAATTAATTCCCTCTGCATGCTAATTGAGGATGCATCATTGACCGTTCAACATCTCGGGAACCGCTACCCTATCCCTCCTTGGCATTCAAGCCGTATCGATGTAAATGCAGGTCAAGAAGAGACTAGTTACTACATTGTGCACCGCGACCGTGTGGGGGTGCGACGCCAACGACACAGGCATGTTGTACTTGTTCCACTTCTCATTTTGAACTCGTGACTTGTAGTAACGCTCAGTTTTGAATATACTTTATAAGTTTGTTGTTGTGCCAATATATACAGCACTCCCTCCACGTAAGTTGGGTCGCTGAAGTCAAAATTAGACACAAAACACGATGGTGATGGACCAATGTACCTCCGTCCTGGTTTATTGCTCCCCATCATAATCTATGCCAAAATTTGACCATAAATTTGTCTATCAAAAGGTTCATGCATTTCACCAAAATTATATCATTGAAAACTATGTTCAAATACAAATCAAATGATATAATTTTTGTTGACATGCACAAACATTTTGTCAGTTAAATCTTTGGTCAAAATTTAGCACAAATTACAAAAGGGACAAATAAACCAGGACCTAGGTAGTACACCAGGTCGAAGACAGTGATACTACAAATGATTAAAGAGCAAGGGGTCACACATGTCATTTATGACTGGAATAAAAATGCCATACACTAATAAAACATTAAGGCCACAAGGCGATGCAGTGCTGGTTACATGAGGCAAGAAGAAAGATGCATCCATCGACGACATCCACCTCCTACTCAGGGCGCCGGCCCACCGAACGCCGACTAAGTAGCAACGGCTTTTGTGGCTAGGTCGACGTGCTTCTGAACAATGGCGTCCAAAGATTCCAGCCGCTGGAAGAAGGCCAACGTCTTTCTGTCCTCGCTGGCCTTGTAGTGGCCTATGTAGACGATTTCCTCGTAGATGAGGATGTGCAGATCGACGGTTTCTTGCATGGCGAGGCGTGATACGTCTCTAACGTATCTACTTTTCCAAACACTTTTGCCCTTGTTTTGGACTCTAACTTGCATGATTTGAATGAAACTAACCCGGACTGACGTTGTTTTCAGCAGAACTACCATGATGTTGTTTTATGTGTAGAAAAGAAAAGTTCTCGGAATGTCCTGGAAATCCACGGAGGCACCTTTTGGGATTTATAAGAATTATTGGGCGAAAGAAATACACCAGGGGCCCCAGGGCCCGTCCATGAGACAGGGGGCGCGCCCCCTATCTCGTGGGCCCCCTGGACCTCCTCCGACCTCAACTCCAACTCCATATATTCCTTCTTGGGGAGAAAAAATCGGAGAGAAAGTTTCATCGCGTTTCACGACACGGAGCCGCCGCCAAGCCCCAATCTCTCTCGGGAGGGCTGATCTGGAGTCCGTTCGGGGCTCCGGAGAGGGGGATTTGTCGCCGTCGTCATCATCAACCATCCTCCATCACCAATTTCATGATGCTCACCGCCGTGCGTGAGTAATTCCATCGTAGGCTTGTTGGACGGTGATGGATTGGATGAGATTTACCATGTAATCAAGTTAGTTTTGTCAGGGTTTGATCCCTAGTATCCACTATGTTCTGAGATTGATGTTGCTATGACTTTGCTATGGTTAATGCCTGTCACTAGGGCCCGAGTGCCATGATTTCAGATATGAACCTATTATGTTTTCATGAATATATGTGTGTTCTTGATCCTATCTTGCAAGTCTATAGTCACCTATTATGTGTTATGATCCGACAACCTCGAAGTGACAATAATCGGGATACTTCTCGGTGATGACCATAGTTTGAGGAGTTCATGTATTCACTATGTGCTAATGCTTTGATCCGGTTCTCTATTAAAAGGAGGCCTTAATATCCCTCGGTTTCCGTAAGGACCCCGCTGCCACGGGAGGGTAGGACAAAAGATGTCATACAAGTTCTTTTCCATAAGCACGTATGACTATTTACGGAATACATGCCTACATTACATTGATGAATTGGAGCTAGTTCTATATCACCCTATGTTATAACTATTGCATGAGGAATCAGATCCGGCATAATTATCCATCACTGATCCATTGCCTACGAGCTTTTCATATATTGTTCTTCGCTTATTTACTTTTCCGTTGCTCTTGTTACAACTACTACAAAACCCAAAAACATTTATCTTTACTTTTACTACCGTTACTATTATTATCATACCACTTTTGCTACTAAACACTTTCTGCAGACACTAAGTTATCCGGTGTGGTTGAATTGACAACTCAACTGCTAATACTCAAGAATATTCTTTGGCTCC
This sequence comes from Aegilops bicornis, assembly GCA_021605145.1. NCBI lineage: Eukaryota > Viridiplantae > Streptophyta > Magnoliopsida > Poales > Poaceae > Aegilops > Aegilops bicornis. The sequence continues at coordinate 490,941,864 of CM038673.1, forward strand.
CCTTGTGTCGAATCAATAAATTTGGGTTGAATACTCTACCCTCGAAAGCTGTTGCGATCCCCTATACTTGTGGGTTATCAAGACCAATTTCTGGCGCCGTTACCGGGGAGCATAGCTCTACACTTGGGATTTATATCTGTTGATCACTATGAAGAACTTGAAAGACGATTGAATTACTATTTTGCCCTCAACTACAAGGGGAGGTAAGGAACTGCCATCTAGCTCTGCACTAGATTCTCCTTCCGTTATTAGTAAGCTTGCGACACCTAAACCTGCTACTGCTATGAATTCTGATATTGTCGGGGCAGGCTGATCTGGCCCACGAACACCTATGGGACCGGCGGACCGAGCCCCTTTCGGTTCGGCGGGGAGCGGAGGTCGCACGAAGAGCAGATCGAGGCGAAGCACGCGAGAGGTTTACCTACCGGAGCTCTCCGGAGAGATAATACTCCTACTGCTGCATGTCTAGGTGTATTGAGTTCTTGCTCAGGAGCGCTGAGTGCTACAGTACACACGAGCTGCTAACGAGACCGAGCGTGAGTGTCGAACCTTTCGAACCTCCCTCTACGTTGCGCATGGGCCTCCTTTTATATCTTTGAAGGGGTCACCCGACGGTGGCAACGTGAACAAGGGTACAAATGGAAATGGAGTGGTTGGTACACCTACTTGTACAGTGTACAGTGTACCATACCTAACCCTGACGGCAGGGGACAAAGGCATTAAATGCCCGTCTACGTCGCCCTAACAGTGCAAACAGGGACCGTCAGGGGCGCCACCACTTGCCACGATGGCAATCTTGTCAGCGCCGCTTGCCACCTCGCACCGTTGGCTGCGACCTCTGCGCCACGTCTTTGGAAAGGTCGAGGCGACACGTTAGTGGATGTGCTGGAGCGTGAAATCTGAAGAGGTGGTCTGCATGCAAGCGCCTTTGCCGCGTTGTTGTCTTGTCGCGCCGAAGCTTGTCGCTCATCAGGCCTTCCGGCAAGCTCCCTTGCCGGGCCTTGCCTCCTATGTGCCTTGGGTGGCCTTCCCGGCAAGCTCCTCTTGCCGGGCCTTGTCTCCTTGGCTTGAATACTTTGTTCTTGAATGGCTCCAAAGGAACCACGGAGGATCTTGGCGGTCACCCGGTAAGCCTTGTCGCGAGGGCTGCAATCGCTGCCGTGCACAAGTTCGGGATACTAGGGTACCCCTACTCTAGTACACCGGCCAGGAGCCCCGGCCTGGGCCACACTGCGGTGCCGAAGCGCTGTTGGGCCAGCCCAAACAGGCACGGCACGCGGCCCGGTCACGCCGTAACTCACCCCGGACCCACCACGTCCTCCACGAGCACGCAGCGTCGAACGTGGCGTCGTGTGAGAGATCGTGGGCGAGATCGTGGGGGTTTCTTTATTCGGAATAACGAACGCCCGCCTCCCTCTTTATAAGCAGGGAAACAGGGCAGGCCGCTTACCTTGCCGATTCTTGTCCCATCGAAAAACCACCGCTGCTCCCCTTCTCTTCAAGGCTGAAAAGAGAGCAGCGCTCACTTCATCGCCACCAGCACCCTCAACGCCGTTGGTCTCCTCCACCGCCTCCGCCATGGGCCCGAAGCCGACAAGGGAAGGCCGTGAAGTCGGCCGAGGCGTGACTTCTGCTTGCGGAAGGAGCGGGCCATCTTCCCCTCACCGCCGCGAGGGAGCCGAGGGAGAACTACTACCTCTTCGGTCGACGGAGACGCGGCGCATCCGGCGCACGAAGGTACTCCTCGCCGCTAACTGCAGGAACTGGCCCGTGCCCAGGTATCCCTTCTTCGGCGCTCTTCTTCTCTGCGGGCTCTGCCCGCGTTTCTCAGTTCTTCTGTGACATTATGAACACCTACGGGTTCCGCCTCCTTGATTTCACCCCCAACGCCGTTTCGACCATGGCAGCTTTCGCACATCTCTGAAAACTTTGTCGAGTCCACCCAAATGTAGCCCTTTTCCGCCACTTCTTTTTACCCCGTGTTGAGAGAGGAGAGCCCCTTGCGGAGGAATTGCTTGGATCTCTGTGGTCGGCAAGAAGGAAGCTTATCTGGAGGGAGAGCTCCGTAGCAAATGGGAGGAGTGGAGGGCAGATTGGTGCTGGATTGTTGAGGAGAACCCGCAGCCATTTACCGCTCAGCGCCAAACCCCAGTAGTGCGCGGTAATGATTGGAGCAATCTGGCCCCGGAGGACGCTAGGCTGAAGATCGCGATCACCGAATCCTCCGCCAGACTTGCCGGACTCACCGTAAACCTTTGTTGGCGCGGACTTTCTTCGCCGCCGCAGACGCCCCTTGCGGAGAGAAGGAGACCTGCTTGGGAATTTCGTAACGCAGCAGATATCATGAGGCTGCGCCCGGGCCTCAACTTCAACTTCACCGTCTTGGAGCTTGACGCGATGCTCTTAGAGCTGTTCAAGCCCGATCCTGATCATCCGGAGATGTTTAGGTTGCCGAGGGGCGTTGTTCCGCTGTGTAACAATTCCGCGCTTGACCGCATCCGTGCAATGATGCCGTCGTGCGACTCACATGGAATTGTCCCCACTAGGCAAGAGCGGCGAGATGACGTCGTCGGCGGTTCTTTGACAATCTGGTGGAAATGCCGGTCCGCCCGACGGCAGAGGAACCTCACCCGCGACACTATCGACGATGAGATGCAGCGCGCCACCGAACTAGAAGAGGCGGCAGAAGGCCGTCATGGCGAGTTTGGCTTCACTGTGGAGGAGGCAGAGGCAGCAGAGGCGGCAAGCCTTGTCGAGCGAAAGGAGTTTGCCGGCGAGGAGGAGCTTGCCGAGCCTGAAGCCGAGTCGAGCGAACCCGCCGAGGGCGCCTCCTCCCCGCCTCCAAGCAGCTTGCCGCGAGCGGAGCCCAGCTCCACCAAGGAGGCGTCTTCGCAAGGCCGAGACGTGGCGGGCGGCAGACGGGCCAACAATGGCCAGCCGCGCGCTCCACCGCGGCAAGCACTGTTGCCGCGGGAGCACCTCACGCCGCTGCGGCAACTGGAGCGGGGCCCTCGCAGGCCACCGGTCCCGCTCCCGCCAAGCATCCAAGGGAACCCACTCCTCCGCCTCGTCGTACTGGAGGCGGGCCAGAATTCGACCTCTCCGCGCTCAGCTCCGACGAGGAAGAAGAAGAGTAAGATTCCTCGCTGTACTTGTAATTCTTCGATTTGTTGCTTTGTCTTGTATCTGATTTGCTTTACTCTGAATCCATTCCTTTTCAGGACGGTGGCCCAGAGAATGTCGAAGAGAGCCAAGACCCCGGTGGTTGTCATCGAGGATGAACCCACTGCAACAGCAGGAGGCGCGTCCGAGACCACCTTGCCGGATGAGGCAACTCTTCTTCAAAGCAGCCCCAGCCAGAAGCATATGGTCTACTTCTTGCTGTTCGGGCGTGCATGGGTGCTTTTTCCTTGCTGATATCTGGCTGTTGATTTGTGTAGAGCAGAGCAGCCTCATACGCTTCGACTACGCCGCCAAGGGTGGATTCCCGGCAAGGGAGCGTTCTCACGGCAAGGGAGACTTCTCCGGCAAGGGAGGCTCTCCGGCAAGGGGCAGTACCAGCGATCCCTTGGCGGCGGAGACCATGACCGCGGACCCGGCGCAGTAATCTTCTTGCACGAGAACTTCCCTTGTGTTTTTCTTCTTATGATTTTGTCTTTGAATATTTGCTTGACTTTCTTCATCCATCCGCCACAGAACCAATGGAGACCGAGGTCGCCGGCGAGGAGGACGTGCGTGGCGACACTGATAACACTTCCGCCGCCGTGGAAGAAGGAGCCGGCGCTGACGAGCCTGCCGGCGAAGAGGCCGCCAAAGCTGCCGCCGCAGAAGCTGGCGAGGGGTCTAGCGATCGACCGACGACTTCGAGGCCGCAGGAGCGCCAGCGCCACGCCGACCGGGCCGATCCTCCGCCGCCGGCAGCGACAGGCTCCAAAGAGCCCCACCCAGCGCCTACTTGAAGGCCGGCGATGGCGTCTTCATCAAGCTCCCATGGGAGTCGAGCTCAGGCGCCCGGCCAAAGGAGAAACCTTCGATGAAGAGCTGCTCGCCTCCATTGGCCGATGCTGGTTGACGTAAGCAGCAGCGGGCGAGCCCGAGGAGGAGCAGCTGTTGCGGAAGCTGCTGTCGCTCTACCGTGCCCGACAAGCCAAGCTGGAATCCCGGGAAGCGCTTGTCGCGAAGGCGGGAGCAGACATTGAGAAGCGCGCTGAGGAGCTCCGGGGCCGCAACCAGGAAGCACTCCGGTCCTTGGCGGAGGAGTGGGAGCAACTCGCCGAGGAGCGCAATGATGGGGAACGTAGCAGAAATTCAAAATTTTCCTACTATCACCAAGATCTATCTATGGAGAGACTAGCAACGAGGGGAAGGAGAGTGCATCTACATACCCTTGTAGATCGCTAAGCGGAAGCGTTCAAGTGAAGCAGGGTTGATGGAGTCGTACTCGCCGTGATTCAGATCACCGATGATCCTAGTGCGAACGGACGGCACCTCCGCGTTCAACACACGTACAGCCCGGTGGCGTCTCCCACGCCTTGATCCAGCGAGGAGAGAGGAGAGGTTGAGGAAGACTCCATCCAACAGCAGCACAACGGCGTGGTGGTGGTGGAGGAGCGTGGCAATCCTGCGAGGCTTCGCCAAGCACTACGGAGGAGAAGGAGGTGTTGGAGAGGGAGAGAGAGGCGCCAGGGGCTCAGGTGCTGCTGCCCCTCCCTCCCCTTTATATAGGTGCCAAGGAGGGGAGGGCGCAGCCTTGCCCCTCCTCCAAGGGAGGGTGCGGCCAAGAGGGAAGGAGTCCATCCTCCCAAGGCACCTCGGAGGTGCCTTCCCTCTATGGACTCTTCCTCTCCAAGTGTTTCATGCGCATGGGCCTCTTGGGGCTGGTTCCCTTGGCCCATGCAGGCCTAGGCGCACCACCTAGGGCCCATGTGGCCCCGGGGCAGGTGGCCCCACCCGGTGGGCCCTCGACCCCTCCGGTGGTCCCGTACAATACCGATATCACCGAAACTTGTCCCGATGGCGAAACAGCACTTCCTATATATAATTCTTTACCTCCGGACCATTCCGGAACTCCTCGTGACGCCCGAGGATCTCATCCGGACTCCGAACAACATTCGGTAACCACATACAAGCTTCCTATATAACCCTAAGCGCCATCGAACCTTATGTGTAGACCCTACGGGTTCGGGAGACAAGCGAACATGACCGAGACGTTCTCCGGTCAATAACCAACAGCGGGATCTGGATACCCATGTTGGCTCCCACATGTTCCACGATGATCTCATCGGATGAACCACGATGTCAAGGACTCGATCAATCCCGTATACAATTCCCTTTGTCTAAGCGGTATTGTACTTGCCGAGATTCGATCATCGGTATCCCGATACCTTGTTCAATCTCGTTACGGCAAGTCTCTTTACTCGTTCCGTAACACATCATCCCGTGATCAACTCCTTAATCACACTTGTGCACATTATGATGATGTCCTACCGAGTGGGCCCAGAGATACCTCTCCGTCACACGGAGTGACAAATCGATCTCGATTCGTGCCAACCCAATGACACTTACGGAGATACATGTAGTGCACCTTTATAGTCACCCGATTCACGTTGTGACGTTTGATACACCCAAAGCATTCCTACGGTATCCGGGAGTTGCACAATCTCATGGTATAAGGAAAAGATACTTGACATTAGAAAAGCTTTAGCATACGAACTACGATCTTTGTGCTAGGCTTAGGATTGGGTCTTGTCCATCACATCATTCTCCTAATGATGTGATCCAGTTATCAATGACATCCAATGTCCATGGTCAGGAAATCGTAACCATCTATTGATCAACGAGCTAGTCAACTAGAGGCTTACTAGGGACATGGTGTTGTCTATGTATCCACACATGTATCTGAGTTTCCTATCAATACAATTATAGCATGGATAATAAACGATTATCATGAACAAGGAAATATAATAATAACTAATTTATTATTGCCTCTAGGGCATATTTCCAACAGCCTCCCACTTGCACTAGAGTCAATAATCTAGTTCACATCGCCATGTGATCAACAGTGATAGGTCACATCGCCATGTGACCAACATCCAAAGAGTCTACTAGTGTCTTAAACTAGTTCACATCACCATGTGATTAAGACTCAATGAGTTACGAGGTTTGATCATGTTTTGCTTGTGAGAGAGGTTTTAGTCAACGGGTTTTAGTCAACGGTGCGAACCTTTCAGATCCGTGTGTGCTATGCAATTCTCTTATGTCATATTGTAAATGCTGCTTCCACGCTCCACTTGGATCTATTCCAAACGGTTTGCTCCACTATACGTATCCGGTTTGCTACTCGAGTCACTCGGATAGGTGTTAAAGCTTGCATCGATGTAACCCTTATGCGAACTCTTTATCACCTCCATAATCGAGAAACATGTCCTTATTTACTCCAAGGACAATTTTGACCGCTGTCCAATGATCCATTCTGGATCATTCTTGTACCCTATGACCGACTCATGGCATGGCACACTTAGGTGCGGTACACGGACATAGCATCTTGTAGAGCCTATGTCTAAGGCATAGGGGACAGTCTTAAATCCTTTCTCTCTACGTTACCGCCGTGGTCGAGCTTTAAGTCTTAACTTCATACCTTACAATTCAGCTAAGAACTCCTTCTTTGGTGATCCATCTTGAACACCTTCAAGATCATGTCAAGGTACATGGTCATTTGAAAGTATTATTAAACATTTTGATCTATCTTATAGATCTTGATGCTTATTGTTCAAGTAGAATAATCCGGGTTTTCTATTTGAAAAACACCTTCCAAATAACCCTATATGCTTTACGAGAAAATTCTCGTCATTTACGATCATCAATATGTCAACAACATATACTCATCAGAAATTCTATAGTGCTCCACTTACTTCTTTGGAAATACAAGTTTCTCATAAACTTTGTATAAACCCAAAATCTTTGATCATCTCATCAAAGCGCACATTCCAACTCCGAGATGCTTACTCCGGTCCTTAGAAAGGATCATTGGAGCCAAAGATAACTTTTAGCATCCTTAGGATCGACAAAACTTTACGATTGTATCACATACAACCTTTCCTTACGAAACTGGTAAGGAAACTCATTTTGACATCCATCTCGCCAGATTTCATAAATGCAGCTTATGCTAACATGATTCCGACAGACTCAAGCATCGCTACGGATGAGAAAATCTCATCGTAGTCAACTCCTTGAACTTGTGAAAAACTCTTACGCCACAAGTCGAGCTTCATAGACGGTGACATTACCGTCCATGTCCGTCTTCTTCTTAAAGATCCATTTATCTCAATGGCTTGCCGATCATCGGGCAAGTCCATCAAAGTCCATGCTTTGTTATGATACATGGATCCTATCTCGGATTTCATGGCTTCTAACCATTTGTCGGAATTTGGGCCCACCATCGCTTCTCCATAGCTCGTAGGTTCATTGTTGTCTAGCAACATGACCTTCAAGACAGGATCACCGTACCACTCGATGCGATGCAGCGTTCTTGTCGTCCCTCACGAGGTTCGGTAGTGACTTGATCCAAGCTTCATGATCAATATCATAAGCTTCTACTTCAATTGGTGTAGGTGCCACGGGAACAACTTCTCGTGCCCTACTACACACTAGTTGAAGTGACGGTTCAATAACCTCATCAAGTCTCCACCATCCTCCCACTCAACTTTTCGAGACAAACTTTTCCTCGAGAAAGGACCCGATTCAAGAAACAATCCCTATTGCTTTCGGATCTGAATTAGGAGGTTTACCCAACTGTTTTGGGTGTCCTATGAAGATGTATTTTATCCGCTTTGGGTTCGAGCTTATCAACCTGAAACTTTTCCACATAAGCGCCGCAGCCCCAAATTTTTAAGAAATGACAGCTTAGGTTTCTCTAAACCATAGTTCTTACGGTGTCATCTCAACGGAATTACGTGGTACCCTATTAAAGTGAGTGCGGTTGTCTCTAATGCCTAACCCATGAACGATAGTGGTAATTCGATAAGAGACATCATAGTACGCACCATATCCAATAGGGTGCAACTATGATGTTCGGACACACCATCACACTATGGTGTTCCAGGCGGTATTAATTGTGAAACAATTTGCACAATGTCTTTAATTGTGTACCAAACTCATAACTCAGATATTCATCTCTATGATCACATCACGGACATTTTATCCTCTTGTCACGAAGATCTTCAACTTCACTCTGAAATTACTTGAACCTTTCAATAATTCAGACTTGTGTTTCATCAAGTAAATATACTCAACATCTACTCAAATCATACGTGAAGTAAGAACATAACGATATTCCTTTGCATGCCTCGGCACTCATTGGACCGCACACATCAAAATGTGTTACCTCCAACAAGTTGCTATCTTGTTCCATCTTCTTGAAACCGAGGCTTTTCGGTCATCTTGCCCATGTGGTATGATTTGCATATCTCAAGTGATTCAAAATCATGCAAGTGCAAACGATCCATCTGCATGGAGTTTCTTCATGCGTATACACCTATAGACATGGTTCGCATGTCTCAAACTTTTCATAACCGAGTGAGTCCACAGATCCATCAACATGGAGCTTCTTCATGCGTATACACCAATAGACATGGTTAGCATGTCTCAAACTTTTCAAAAACGAGTGAGTCCAAAGATCCATCAACATGGAGCTTCTTCATGCTTTTATGACTTACATGGCGGTGCCACAAGTAAGTGGTACTATCATGACTATCTTATATCTTTTGGCATGAAAATGCGTATCACTACGATCGAGATTCAATAGACCATTCATTTAGGTGCAAGACCATTGAAGGTATTATTCAAATAAATAGAGTAACCATTATTCTCCTTAAATGAATAACCGTATTGCGATAGACATGATCCAATCATGTCTATGCTCAACGTAAACACCAAATAACAATTATTTAGGTTTAACATCAATCTCGATGGTAGAGGGAGCGTGCGATGCTTGATTACATCAAACTTGGAAACACTTCCAACACATATCGTCGACTCACCTTTAGCTAGTCTCCGTTTATTCCGTAGCTTTTATTTCGAGTTACTAACACTTAGCAACCGAACCGGTATCTAATACCCTGGTGCTACTAGGAGTACTAGTAAAGTACACATTAACATAATGTATATCCAATATACTTCTATCGACCTTGCCAGCCTTCTTATCTACCAAGTATCTAGGGTAATTACATTCCGATGGTTGTTCCCCTTATTACGAAGCACTTAGTCTTGGGTTTGGGTTCGACCTTGGGTTTCTTCTTTGGAGCAGCAACTTATTTGCCGTTTCATGAAGTGTCCCTTCTTGCCCTTGCCCTTCTTGAAACTAGTGGTTTCACCAACCATCAACAATTGATGCTCCTTCTTGATTTCTACTTTGGCGATTGTCAAACATCGCGAACACTTCAAGGATCATCATATCTATCCACGATATGTTATAGTTCATCACGAAGCTCTAGTAGCTTGGTGGCAATGACTTTGGAGAAACATCACTATCTCATCACGGAAGATCAACTCCCACTCGATTCAAGTGATTGTTGTACTCAGACAATCTGAGCACAAGCTCAACGATTGAGCTTTTCTCCCTTAGTTTGCAGGCTAAGAAAACTCGTCGGAGGTCTTGTACCTCTTGGCGTGGGCACGAGCCTGAAATCCCAATTTCAGCCCTCGAAACATCTCATATGTTCCGCGACGTTTCGAAACGTATTTGGTGCCTCTACTTAAACCATTCAACCGAACTATCATGTAGTTATCAAAAGCGTGTATGTCCGATGTTCGCAACATCCACAGGCGACGTTTGGGGTTGAGCACACCGAGCGGTGCATTAAGGACATAAGCTTTCTTACGTCCGCATAATCGCCATCTTGTCAACTTTCAACTATATTTTCTCTAGGAACATATCTAAACAGTGGAACTAAAGCGCGAGCTTACGACATAATTTGCAAAGATCTTTTGACTATGTTCAGGATAATTAAGTTCATCTCATGAACTCCCACTCGAATAGACATCCCTACGGTCATCTAAGTGATTACATGATCCGAGTCAACTAGGCCGTGTCCGATCATCACGTGAGACGGACTAGTCATCATCGGTGAACATCTTCATGTTGATCGTATCTACTATCGACTCATGCTCGACCTTTCGGTCTCTGTGTTCGAGGCCATGTCTGTACATGCTAGGCTCGTCAAGTTAACCCCAAGTGTTTTTCTTTGTGTAAATCTGTCTTACACCCGTTGTATGTGAACGTAAGAATCCATCACACCCGATCATCACGTGGTGCTTAGAAACGCATTTAACTGTAGCAACGGTGCAGCGGAGGAGAACACTTCTTGAAATTTGTGTAAGGGATCATCTTATTTACTACCGTCGTTCTAAGTAAACAAGATGCATAAACATAATAAACATCACATGCAATTATATAGTAGTGACATGATATGGCCAATATCATATAGCTCCTCTTGATCTCCATCTTGGGGCTCCATGATCATCATTGTCACCGCATGACACCATGATCTCCATCATCATGATCTCCATCATCGTGTCTCCATGAAGTTGTCTCGCCAACTTATTACTTCTACTACTATGGCTACCGGTTAGCAATAAAGTAAAGTAATTACATGGCGTTGTTCAATGACACGCAGGTCATACAATAAATAAAGACAACTCCTATGGCTCCTGCCGGTTGTCATACTCATCGACATGCAAGTCGTGAATCCTATTACAAGAACATGATCAATCTCATACATCACATATCATTCATCACATTCTTCTTGGCCATATCACATCACATAGCATACCTGCAAAAACAAGTTAGGCGTCCTCTAATTGTTGTTTGCATGTTTTACGTGGCTGCTTTGGGTTTCTAGCAAGAACGTTTCTTACCTACGCAAAACCACAACGTGATATGCCAATTGCTATTTACCCTTCATAAGGACCCTTTTCATCGAATCCGTTCCGACTAAAGTGGGAGAGGCAGACACCCGCCACCACCTTATGCAACTAGTGCATGTCGATCGGTGGAACCGGTCTCACGTAAGCGCACGTGTAAGGTTGGTCCGGGCCGCTTCATCCCACAATACCGTCGAATCAAGATAAGACTAGTAACGGCAAGCATATTGAACAAAATCAACGCCCACAACTACTTTGTGTTCTACTCGTGCAAAGAATCTACGCAATAGACCTAGCTCATGATGCCTTCGATGGGGAACGTGGCAGAAATTCAAAATTTTCCTACGTATCACCAAGATCTATCTATGGAGAGACTAGCAACGAGGGGAAGGAGAGTGCATCTACATACCCTTGTAGATCGCTAAGCGGAAGCGTTCAAGTGAACGGGGTTGATGGAGTCAGATTTCGCCGTGATTCAGATCACCGATGATCCTAGTGCCGAGCGGACGGCACCTCCGCGTTCAACACACGTACAGCCGGTGGCGTCTCCCATGCCTTGATCCAGCGAGGAGAGAGGGAGAGGTTGAGGAAGACTCCATCCAACAGCAGCACTGGCAGGCGTGGTGGTGGTGGAGGAGCGTGGCAATCCCGCAGGCCGCCAAGCACTACGGAGGAGAAGGAGGTGTTGGAGAGGAGAGAGAGGCGCCAGGGCTCAGGTGCTGCTGCCCCCTCCCTCCCCTTTATATAGGTGCCAAGGAGGGGAGGGCGCAGCCTTGCCCCCTCCTCCAAGGGAGGGTGCGGCCAAGAGGGAAGGAGTCCATCCTCCCCAAGGCACCTCGGAGGTGCCTTCCCTCTATGGACTCTTCCTCTCCAAGTGTTTCATGCGCATGGGCCTCTTGGGGCTGGTTCCCCTTGGCCCATGCAGGCCTAGGCGCACCACCTAGGGCCCATGTGGCCCCGGGGCAGGTGGCCCCACCGGTGGGCCTCGGGACCCCTCCGGTGGTCCCGATAATACCGATATCACCGAAACTTGTCCCGATGGCGAAACAGCACTTCCTATATATAATTCTTTACCTCCGGACCATTAGGAACTCCTCGTGACGTCCAGGATCTCATCCGGGACTCGAACAACATTCGGTAACCACATACAAGCTTCCTATATAACCCTAGCGTCATCGAACCTTAAGTGTGTAGACCCTACGGGTTCGGAGACAAGCAGACATGGCCGAGACGTTCTCCGGTCAATAACCAACAGCGGGATCTGGATACCCATGTTGGCTCCACATGTTCCACGATGATCTCATCGGATGAACCACGATGTCAAGGACTCGATCAATCCCGTATACAATTCCCTTTGTCTAGCGGTATTGTACTTGCGAGATTCGATCATCGGTATCCCGATACCTTGTTCAATCTCGTTATCGCAAGTCTCTTTACTCGTTCAGTAACACATCATCCCGTGATCAACTCCTTAATCACACTGCACATTATGATGATGTCCTACCGAGTGGGCCCAGAGATACCTCTCCGTCACACGGAGTGACAAATCGATCTCGATTCGTGCCAACCCAATGACATACGGAGATACCGTAGTGCACCTTTATAGTCACCCGATTCGTTGTGACGTTTGATACACCCAAAGCATTCCTACGGTATCCGGAGTTGCACAATCTCATGGTATAAGGAAAAGATACTTGACATTAGAAAAGCTTTAGCATCTGAACTACGATCTTTGTGCTAGGCTTAGGATTGGGTCTTGTCCATCACATCATTCTCCTAATGATGTGATCCGTTATCAATGACATCCAATGTCCATGGTCGTGAAATCGTAACCATCTATTGATCAACGAGCTAGTCAACTAGAGGCTTACTAGGGACATGGTGTTGTCTATGTATCCACACATGTATCTGAGTTTCCTATCAATACAATTATAGCATGGATAATAAACGATTATCATGAACAAGGAAATATAATAATAACTAATTTATTATTGCCTCTAGGGCATATTTCCAACACGCAAGGCCTTCATCCTCGAGAAGGCTGAAGCTGAGGAGGAACAACGGCTTGCCGCCGAGAAGCTGTCTGCGCAGGAAGGTGAGTTGGCGCAGCGGAAGGTTAACCTTGACAGCCACGAGGAGGATCTTGCTATGCGCGAGAAAACATTCGGCGGGCTCTCAAGGAAGCAAAGGATCTTGCCAGAATCGCCGAGGCCGCCAAGAAGGAGCTGGAGACGAAGGTGGCGCAGTTGGAGGCCAGTCTCAAGAAGAGCGGCGAGGAGCTTGCTGCACTCAAGCACGAGCGCGAGAAGGACGCCTACACTCTTGGCGAGCTGCAGGGCCGTCTCGCTAAGAGGAGCAAGGAGCTCAGCGCCGCCAAGGACTCCAATGCAGATCTTGTGTTGAAGCTAACTACTTTGACTCGGTATTGGACGGCGCCCGAGAGGCGAGGTGGCCTTGAAGGAGAAGATCAAGGCCGACGAGGCTGGCTGGCGAGTGCTGTTTCACCAGAGTGCTTTGAGGGAGAACGTGGAGCACCGGACCGAGGGTCTCGTGGATACTGCCGCAGACCATCCACTGTGGAGCCGATGGAGCTGGGGATGGTGGATCTTGGATATTCCTCCGACGAGCACCTCCAACCCAGCGCCAAGCTTAGCCTGTTCTTCAAGGGCGTGGTGAAGGGCCTCCAATGACTCGGGAAGAAGTCCCAAAGCAGCTGGCCGAGGAGTCGCGCCAGATCTGCGCGGGAGCTCTCCGAAGGTGCCGATGAAGGTGGCCTTCCGCAACCCAGGCCTCAACCTCACCAACGTCCTCAAGTCCCCGCCACGGGATCTTTGATGTGGAGGCGCTCAAGACCCTTGTCGCACCCATTGTGGACAGGGTGAGCGGAATCAAGAGGGTTGAGGGCGATCGCATAGATTAGGCCGCCCATTTTCTCTTTCTCTTGCCGCTGCTGGTCATGTCATAGGAACAATCCATTAGAGCTGCGGCAAGCTATCTTGTAATATAACTCTATTTTGAGTATCCATTGCTATGTTATTTCCTTTACTTGATTCCTTCCTCTGTATGTTTTGCCCTCACGCTTTTAGGGAACTTGTCGGGCAACTTTGAGTATGAGTCTTGGAGACGTCGGCACTTCTTTGGCGGTGCCGCTTCCGACAAGCAACCTTGTCGCAACTAGTCGCAGCTCACTTAAGTTGTTGAGCGGACTCGAAACAAAGTAAGGGCGCAACTAGCTACGAAGTTGGTTCCTTTGCACGTGTTTTCCATACAAAGTACGGTCGTTCGAGGAAGATAACTTAAAATTTTTAAAACTGATTGCTCAAACTTTGGCAACTTAGCTTTTCTGTCGTTTGCTTCCCGGTAAGGATAGGCTTCCTTGAGCAACACTGATTGCTCAAACTTTGGCAACTTAGCTTTTCTGTCGTTTGCTTCCCGGTAAGGATAGGCTTCCTTGAGCGACACTTGGTCCACACCATTATCTTCTCCTTCCCCCCAGCAAACTTGTGTGCGAGGGAACCTTCCTTTCTTTGAGAAAGAGAAAGAAGAGAAAATAAAGATATGGAGCCTTATGGCTCGTTATTACTTACCAGGGGTAGGTGCTGCACAAAGTGTCAGATAATGCATGCAAATAGAAGTAAAAAGCATGAAATTGACAAGATGTGCGAAGCACGCTAGCTTTACTTATGCACGGGGTCTGCGCCCGGCTTTGTACAAAGGATTACATGCAACAGCAGCAAGACTTGTACAAAAGGTGGTTGCTTAGGAACAGGTTCCGCAACCGCATCTGAGTAAAACTTACGAAGATGCTCAATGTTCTAGGAGTTGCTCACGAATTCCATCTTGATCTGGCGGACAGCGCCAGCCTAGTGACTCGTTTCACCCGATAAGGCCTTCCCACTTGGCGTCAACTTGTTGGAATTCTTGGCGGACTGAGCAGCGCCCGAAGAACAAGGTTGCCTTCCTCGAAACTTCTGGAATTAACTGCGGCTATGGTAGCGGCGCCAAAGCTTGCTGGTACCGAGCAGGCTCGTGACAGCAGCCTTTGAAGGCGATCTTCCTCAAGGAGCAGCGCGTCATCTTGTCGCAGCTGCTCTTGCTCAAGCTCATCATAGCGAGCACTCGAGGCGATCCGTTATCACGAAGTTCCGTGGGGAGAACTGCCTCTGCTCCATAGACTAGAGCAAAAGGTGTCCGGCGGTGGCTCGATTTGGCGTCGTCCCGATTGACCAAAGAACCACCGGCAGCTCCTCAATCCAGTTTCTTACGCACTTGCGCAGCTCGCCGAAAGTTCTGGTCTTGAGCCCGAAGCACTTCAAAGATTTGCCCTCTCCGCTTGACCGCTGCTTCTCGGATGAGCAACAGAAGCGAAGCAGACCTTGGCGCCAAGATCTTGGACGTACTGCATGAAGGTGCGGCTTGTGAATTGTGTGCCGTTGTCGGTGATGATCCTATTAGGGATTCCGAAACGGCAAACAATCGACTTGAAGAACTTGGATCACTTGTTGTCTTTGTCACCTTCCTCATCGCTTCCACTTCCGCCACTTTGTGAACTTGTCGATTGCAACGCATAAGTACTCAAAGCCCCGACAACTTCGGGGAAAGGGGCCGAGGATATCGAGCCCCTGCATCAAAAATGGCCAGGATAAAGGGATCGTCTGGAGAGCTTGAGCTGGTTGGTGTATCTGCTTGGAATGGAACTGGCACGCTTCACACTTGGTTACTTGTGCAGTTGCATCCGGGAGGGTTGTCGGCCAAAAGAAACCTTGCCGGAATGCTTTGCTTAAGCAAGTGCTCGGCCGCCAATGTGGTGACCACATATGCCTCCATGTATCTCCTCGCCAACAGCTTTTGTCCGTCTTCCCGGTGAATACACTTCAATTTCACACCGTTGAGTCTTCTTCTGTACAGTGTGCTATCGACAAACTGGTACATACTTGACTGCCGGGCTACTCTTTCCCCTTCTTCTTGCTATTCGGGAAGTTCTCCTGTCTGAAGGAAATGGACAATCTGCTGCGCCCATGCTGGAGCTTGCGGCTCGACAACAAGGACTAAAGGCACATCTGCTGCTGCGGGAACATCAGCTTCCACGGCGAGAACCCGCGGCTCGGCTGGAGCTTGACGTTCTCCGGCAAGCTTGCCGGAGCAAAACTTGTCGGGAGCGTCTGCTTCGACGAAACAAACCCTGGGGCTTGTCGGAGCAGACTGCTCCTCAGCACTGTTGGTGTCGATCTTGGGGGCCTTCTTGGCGGCGGCTTCAGGGAAGCTCTGCGGAAAGTAGTCACCAGAGATCAACTTCCTCTTCTTGCTCTGTCCAGTTGATGGTGTTACAGACGGTTGAGTCAGCTTGAGCACAAAATCCCTGGTTCCACAGGTAGCTTAAGTCGCGGCGCACTTTGACAGCCATCAACAATGTCGTTACGAGCTCTTGGAATATATTCCATCCAGAGGCCGTCAAAGTGCTCTTCTAGCTTTCTCACTTCATCAACATAAGCTTCCATCAATGGACTCACGATAATTCTTGTTCACTTGGCGGATGACAAGTCGTGAGTCACCCACGACAATGAGCTTCTTGATCCCAAGGTCTACTGCGATCCTGAGACCGGCAAGCAAACCTTCATACTCTGCAGTATTATTTGTTGCTTGCTCCTTGGGAAAGTGCATCTGGACTACGTACTTGAGGTGCTCTCCGGTGGGTGCGACAAGTAGCACACCGGCACCGGCGCCTTGCAACGAGAAGGCACCATCAAAGTACATCAGCCACTCTTTGTTTGCTTCCTTGACGGGGATGCTCGTTTCTGGAATTTCTTCATCTGGTGTTGGCGTCCATTCTGCTATGAACTCCGCCAACGCTCTTCTTTGGATAGTTGAAGTGCTCTCAAACTTGAGGCCAGAGCTTGACAGTTCCTGTGCCCACTCGACAATCCTGCCTGTTGCCTCTGGATTTTGTAGTATCCTCTTCAGCGGAAAGCGAGTGACGATTGTGATCTCATGTGCCTGAAAGTAATGGCGCAGCTTTCTCGAGGCCATGAGGAGGCCGAAAAGCAATTTCTGCACACCAGAGTACCTTGACCTAGCCCCCTGCAGAAGGGAACTGACAAAGTAAACTGGGCGCTGCACCATTCTTTTCTGTATCTTCTCATGTGTCTGCGCAGATCCATCCTTGTCGGGACCAGGGCTTGCCGGTGAAGCCCCCTGCTTGTCGCTGGATGCACCTGCCATGGTTGCTAGCTCATCATCCGCCTCCCTCTCCGCTACTAACGCAGCACTAACCACTTGATTGGTTGCTGCTATATATAGCAGCAACTTCTCTTGTGGCTTAGGTGCGACAAGTGTTGGAGTGGAGAACAGGTATCTCTTCAAGTCCTGCAGCGCAGCCTCCCCTTCCGGAGTCCATTGCATCGGACCTGCCTTTTTCAAAATTTTGAAAAATGGCAGGGCGCGCTCAGCAGATACGCAACCGGCAAGCCTTCGTACATCCTTGACGTGCTTTGGTGCTTCAATCTACTCAATGGCCTTGATCTTGTCGGGATTGGCTTCAATTCCCCGCTGAGACACGAAGAACCCGAGAAGCTTGCCGGAAGGGACTCCAAACACACACTTCTCAGGGTTGAGCTTGAGGTTGATCTTGCGCAGATTTGCAAAGGTTTCGTCTAAATCTTGAATCGAGTTGCCTTGTCCTTGCTTTTGACCACTATGTCATCCATGTATGCTTCCACATTTACGTGCATTTGCGGCTCAAAAGCGTCATGAACTACTCTTGCAAATGTTGAACCAGGCATTCTTTAACCCGAAGGGCATCCGTACAAAACAGTATGTGCCACATGGGGTGATAAATGCAGTCTTCTCCTCATCCTCTTCGCCATGAAGATCTCGATGATATCCTCGAGTATGCATCCGTAAATGAAAGCAAATCACATCCGCCGTGGAGTCAACAATCTGGTCGATGCGGCAAGGAAATGGGTCTTTGGGACAAGCTTTATTGACATCGGTAAAGTCGATATAAAGCCTCCATTTCCCATTAGCCTTGGCGCATAACTACAGTGATTGGCCAACCACGTAGGATGGAGCACTCCTTTGACAAGGCTGCTGCTTCGGTTTCTTGATTTCTTCTGCGATGAACTCTTGGCGCCCACCGCTTGCTTCGACTTTTCGCTTGACGGGCCGCGATGAGGACAAGCGGCAAGATGGTGCTCAATTACTTTCCGGGAACACCGGGATGTCGACGGTTGCCACACAAACACGCCGACGTTAGCGCAGAAAGCAACGAGCGCCGCTTACTATTTAGGGTCGAGAGAGGCGCGATGGTGAAAGTACCACCAGTGCCGTCCTCCTTGGCGGACACCCTCTTGGTCTCTGGTGGAGCTACCATCGTCTTCTTACACTTGCCGGTGGAGCTCGATGGTGCGTCCTCGACGGTAGCGCAGCACTCCGAAGAGGTGCACTTACCGGAGTGGGCATCAGAGCTCTTGCCGGACTTGGTCTTCTTCTTCCCCGGAGCTTCAGGCAAGTGGCTTGCAATCCGCTGGTACCGCCGCTTCCCGGTAAATCTTGTCGGTGCAGATAAGAGCATCCTTCTTGTCGCCAGGACAGAGATGACACTTATCGGGCCTGGCATCTTCAAAGATGTTGTAGGCATAGTGAGAGGCCGCCATGAATTTGGCGAGTCTTTGGGCGGCCAAGTATTCCATTGTAAGGCAATGGAAAGTCAAGAACATCAAAGGTGACCCTCTCGATCCTGAAGTTCAACTCGCTGCCAAACGTCACCGGCAACGTGATATTTCCCTTCGGCTTGCTCCTTCCCGGATTGATTCCTTGAAAAGTGTCGGTCTCTTCGAGCTCGCCATCAGGGATCTGGAGTTTCTGGAGTACCGCTGAGGAGATCAGATTCAAGCCGGCCCCACCGTCAACTAGCATCTTGGTGACCTTGAGGTTGCGGATAGTTGGTGAAACCAACATCGGCAAGCACCCGACCGCGATCACGCCGATCAGGGTGGTCCTCAATATCAAAGACGATAGGCGTCTTGGACCATTTCAGAGGCTTGCGTGACTCGATGGATGGTTCTGCTGCATTGACTTCCCGCATCCACTGCTTGAGTTGGCGGTGTGAAGTATGCAGAGAAGCACCACCGTCAATGCACGGACCTCTGTGGCTTTCTGGAACTCCTGCTCATCGGCCTCGTCATCATCCATGTCTTCATCGTCGTCGCTGCCGTCATCCTTGTCGCGCCACGGGAGGTCTGTCTCCTTGCCGCTGCTTGGCCTTGCCGCGGCGTCCTCCCGCCGGGCGCTTCTTGCTAGCTCCTCCGGCACCTTCCTGGGCCTTCTCCTTGTCGCGTCGCTCGTATTCAGCCTTCTGCTGCTCGACAAGCTGCTCGACCTTCTTGCAGCTCTGGAGGTCATGACCCTTGGTGCGGTGGATCTTGCAGTACTGCTTGCCGGAGCCATCCTGCTTGTCGGCGACCGCCACAGACAGGGAGTTGGTGCCAGCGGCAACCTCCTTGCCGGAGCTACCAGCCTTGGCTTTCTTGTCGCCACCTCCGTTGCCGGACTGCTCAACAACTAGCACATCTCTCCCTTTCTTTTTCCTGTTGCCCCGCCGCCAGCTCTTCTTTGCCGGGGCGGTCTCCTCACTATCAGATCCTCCTGCTTCAAGATTCTCTCCGGGAGTCTCCTCCTTCCTCAAAGACGCCGCACACTTGTCGGCCAGGGCATATAGCTCATCGACGCGTCTACGATCTTGCACATCGCCATCTCCTCCCGCATCCTGCGGTTTATCACGCTCGATGGAGCGCTGATTACCGCGATGTGGTGGACATCCGGGATGTTGTGCCGTACACGGCTGAATCTTTGAATATACTTGCGAGGGGCTCTCCTTCCTTCCGGGCGAGCAGATGAAGGTCGCTTTCTTGGCCATGGGGCTTGTGGGTCACCAGAAGGCGCCGACAAACTGATGGCATAGATCTGCCCAAGAAGATATGGAGTTGTCCGGCAAGTGCGTGAGCCAGGATCTGACATTGGGCTTGAGCACTAGCGGGAAGTAGTTGGCAAGGATCTTTTCGTCTCACCACCCGGCAGCTTGCACCGCGATGGTGTAGATGCTGAGGAACTCCGACGGATGCGTCTTGCCGTCGTACTTCTCTGGTACGTCTGGCTTGAAGTTTTTCTTGCTGGGCCACCGGACTTGCCACAGCTCACGAGTGAACGCAGGGCAACCTACCGTGTACGACAAGTCGCCTGGTTCCTCTGGCACGTGCATGTCGACAGAGGGCCCAGCGCGCTTGTCGGATTGACGCCGCGCTTCTCTTGGCGCTCGATCACGAGTTCGGCGTCTTCTTCTTGCCGATCGTGTAGAACTTGGCGCCGATCGCGACGAGCTCGTGGATCCGGCGACGCGGTGGAGTCGCTGTCGAGGTGGATCCGGAGAGTCGGCGATATTGGCCTTCGGGCGGAGAGTGCATGGTGGTTGCACCCCACCGGTCTAAATGCCGCCACCGGCTCGTGTTTAGCAGTCCTGCCGCGGCGGCGATGCACTTTCGGTTGGCGGAGCGTCGCGTTAAGGCGGCCGATGAGACTCTGAATGGTGGCCCTCCATTCATCGACCTTGTCGGCCGTTGGAGGGTAATCTAAGAGCAGCTGAGCTCTCGCCAAAGCTTCTGCTGGAGTGGTGGTTGGCAGTGGCGAACGGCGCGAGGAGCGGGATATGCTCGGACTTCTAACTATGTTAGAAGGAGCAGTATCTCGTCCGGGCGACCGTGCCTCGCTCGCGCCAGCATGTTGGCGTGCATGCCGGTCTTGAGCATCCCGAGATCCACCAGCTCGATCTTGGTCCAACGAGCGTATGGCATTGTGAATACCATGACGCTGTCGGTCCCGCGCCTCCTGAGACGGGCGCGGTGCATGTACGGACGCCGAGGTCTGCGCAGCCTTGTCCTTGGACTTGGCAGCACCGTGAGCTCCCCCGTCGCCGTCCATTCTTCTGCCGGCGTCTACCCCACCACCCGTTGCTCCGGTGGCGGTGGGTTTGACACGAATGGGGCTTCTACCGCCGAAGCCTTCTTCTTCGGTGGCATGTTGATGAAGATGATGAAGATCTAGCTCGCGTGGACGCCGGATCAGGTTCACACAACCTCGATGCCCCCTACCTGGCGCGCCAAAGATGTCGGGGCAGGCTGATCTGGCCCACGAACACCTATGGGACCGGCGGACCGAGCCCCTTTCGGTTTGGCGGGGAGCGGAGGTCGCACGAAGAGCAGATCGAGGCGAAGCACGCGAGAGGTTTACCCAGCTTCGGAGCTCTCCGGAGAGATAATACTCCTACTGCTGCATGTCTAGGTGTATTGCGTTCTTGCTCAGGAGTGCTGAGTGCTACAGTACACACGAGCTGCTAACGAGACCGAGCGTGAGTGTCGAACCTTTCGAACCTCCCTCTACGTTGCGCATGGGCCTCCTTTTATATCTTTGAAGGGGTCACCGACAGTGGCAACGTGAACAAGGGTACAAATGGAAATGGAGTGGTTGGTACACCTACTTGTACAAAGGTACAGTGTACTATACCTAACCCTGACGGCAGGGGACTAAGGCATTAAATGCGCGTCTACGTAGCCCTACCAGTGCAAACAGTGACCGTCAGGGGCGCCACCGCTTGCCATGATGGCCATCTTGTCAGCGCCGCTTGCCTCCTCGCACCGTTGGCTGTGACCTCTCGCCACGTCGCTGGAAAGGTCCTGAGGCGACACGTTAGTGGATGTCGGAGCGTAAATGCAGAGAGGTGGTCTGTCGCGGCAAGCGCCTTGCCGCGGTTGTTGTCTTGTCGCGCCCGGAAGCTTGTCGCTCACCGGGCCTTCCCGGCAAGCTCCTCTTGCCGGGGCCTTGTCTCCTTGGCTTGAATACTTTGTTCTTGAATGGCTCCAAAGGAACCACGGAGGATCTTGGCGGTCACCCGGTAAGCCTTGCCGCAGAGGGCTGCAACTGCCCGTGCACAAGTTCGGGATACTAGGGTACCCCTACTCTAGTACACCGACAGATATGTCGCATGTTATTGATGATGTCACTTCTGCTATGCATGATGAAACTACTTCTGTGCGTGATACTACTTTGCCATTAGGTGAATTTCTAGATGAACAACTTGCTAGAGTTAGGGGGGATGAAATTACTGAAGATCCTATTACTGATGATAGTGATGATGAAGGTTCCCCCAATGATTATGTATTACCTGTTGTTCCAAAGGGTTATGTTATGAATGAAAAAGCTGCTCTGGAAATCCTTTCTTGCAATGATAGAAATGATCTTAAGAAATTATTAGCTAAATGGAAGCAGCAGTCTCTGAATGCTAGAATGAAACCCGATCGTGCGTTTGCTACTTCACCTATCTGTGTTACTGATAAGGATTATGAATTCTCTGTTGATCCTGATATTATTACTTTAGTTGAATCTGATCCTGTTTATGGCCTTGAATCTGAAACTGTTGTGGCACATCTTACCAAGTTGAATGATATAGCCACCTTGTTTACTAGTGATGAGAAGTCTCGCTATTTATATATCCTTAAGATATTTCCGTTCTCATTAAAGGGTGATGCTAAGACTTGGTATAATTCTCTTGCTCCTGGTTTTGTGCGTAGTCCCCAGGATATGATTTATTACTTCTCTGCTAAATATTTCCCTGCTCATAAGAAACAAGCTGCCTTGCGGGAAATATATAATTTTGTGCAAACCAAAGAAGAGAGTCTCCCACAAGCTCGGGGGAGGCTTCTCCGGTTACTTAATGCTTTGCCTGATCATCCTCCTAAGAAAAATGAAATACTTGATATCTTTTATAATGGACTAACCGATGCTTCCAAGGACTACTTGGATAGTTGTGCTGGTTGTGTTTTCAGGGAAAGAACAGTCGACGAAGCTGAAATACTATTGAATAATATGTTGACTAATGAAAATAATTGGACTCTCCCCGAGCCAGTTCCTGAAGTAATTCCTGAACAAATTGAGCCAACTCCTAAGCCTATTCCTAAACCCACTCCGAAGAAGAGAGGTGTTTTATTTCTCAGTCCTGAAGATATGCAAGAGGCAAAGAAATCAATGAAAGAAAAAGGTATTAAAGCTGAAGATGTTAAGAATTTACCTCCTATTGAAGAAATACATGGTCTTAATTTACCGCCTGAAGAACCACATTGTCTTGATAACCCGATACAGGGAGTAAAGGTAAATTCTCTCTATAGATATGATAAAGTTGAAATACCCTCTACTAAATTTCATAGCCCATGCTTAGATGAATTTGATGACTTTATGGATAGACAAGAAAGTTTTAATGCTTATGTTGGTAGAGAGTTAAAGAATAATGCTTTCGAGGTAGGACGCGTAGGTGATAATCTGGCTAGAGTTAAAGATGAACTTCACCGCGTTAGCAAATATGCTTCGACGGTTGCTACTCAAGCAGAGCAAGTACTTAAAGCTCAAAATGATTTGCTTGATGAATTGAATAATAAAAATGACTTTATTGTTAGAGTGGCTACTAGAACTGGTAGAATGACTCGGGAACCTTTGTATCCCGAAGGCCACCCTAAGAGAATCAAACAAGATTCTCAGAGAAATAATTTAGAGGCACCTAGTTCTTCTAAAAAGAAGAAAAAAATGATAGAACTTTGCATGCTTCTAGTGAACCTACTGTAGACACACCTGAGAATCCCAATGATATTTCTATCTCTGATGCTGAAACTCAATCAAGTGATGAACATGAACCTAGTGATAATGTTAATGATAATGTTCATGTTGATGCTCAACCTAGCAAAGACAATGATGTAGAGATTGAACCTGCTCTTGATCTTGATAACCCACAATCAAAGAATCAACGTTATGATAAGAGAGATTTTGTTGCTAGGAAGCACGGTAAAGAAAGAGAACCATGGGTTCACAAACCCATGCCCTTTCCTCCTAAACCATCCAAGTCAAAGGATGATGAGGATTTTGAGCGCTTCTTTGAAATGATTAGACCTATTTTCTTAGGTATGCGCTTAATCGATATGCTTAAAGTAAATCCTTATGCTAAGTATATGAAGGATATCATCACAAATAAAAAGGAAGATACCGGAAGCTGAAATTTCCCTTGTCGATGTAAAACCGGTGGATCTCGGTAGGGGGTCCCGAACTGCGTCTAGGCGGATGGTAACAGGAGACAAGGGACACGATGTTTTTACCTGTGTTCGGGCCCTCTTGATGGAGGTAATACCCTACTCCTGCTTGATTAATATTGATGATATGGGTAGTACAAGAGTAGATCTACCACGAGATCAAGGAGGCTAAACCCTAGAAGCTAGCCTATGGTATGATTGTTCTTCCTCCTACGGACTAAAACCCTCCGGTTTATATAGACACCGGATAGGTTAGGGTTACACAGAGTCGGTTACAATGGTAGGAAATCTACATATCCGTATCGCCAAGCTTGCCTTCCACGCCAAGGAAAGTCCCATCCGGACACGGGACGAAGTCTTCAATCTTGTATCTTCATAGTCTTGGAGTCCGGCCGTGATGATAGTTCGGCTATCCGGACACCCCTAGTCCAGGACTCCTCAAAGAGCCCTCGAACCAGGGCTTCAATGACGCATTTAGTCCCACAGATATTGTCTTCGGCATTGCAAGGTGGGTTCCTCCTCCTTATACTTCATAGAAGGTTTTGAACACAAGGATAGTGTCCGGCTCTGCAAAACAAGTTCCACATACCACCATAGAGAGAATAACTTTTGCACAGATCTGCTGACGTATTTCGCGGCGTGACATCACACCACGACCAGGCCTTTATATGAATCGTTTTTTACCGTTTCCACCTTAGCGCGTTTAGCGAGGCGGTTTCCTTGGCACGTCTTATCAAAGCATAGATCGTGCCCCCTTATTCCGGGATTCTCATCAATATGGACGTGGGTAACCCAACCGTGCCCGTTGGCACGCCTCCTCTATCAAAGGCGAGTCCTAATCGACCACGGGGTGGGCTCTTGGTATTCAACCTCTTTATAATGAGACCAAGGCCCTCTTCCTTTTACACCCTCCATTGAGTTCGCCTCGCGCTTCGAGTTCCAACACCCAAAGCTTCAGATTTAGGCGCTCCGGACCTTCGACGATGTCCGGCTCCGACCAGCACGGCCGATGGATGTCTTCCTCCGTTATAGAAGAAGATGTGCTAAAGCTGCGAGACGCCAGGTATCTAACCGGCGAGATCTCGCATAGGCTGCCTGCCTGTGGCAGGTCATTCCCACTCTGAGCCCGGCGAGAACGTATGCGTTCGTGTCTCACTTCCTTCGGGTTTAGGCTTCCCGACGGATCCCTTTGTGCGAGGGCTCATGTTTTATTATGGGCTTGATTTCCATGACTTGAATCCGAGTCCATCCTCCATATCTCGTCATTCATTGTAGTATGTGAAGCCTTCCTCCATATTACCCCCACTTTGGATTGTGGCTCAAGACCTTCAAGGTGGAGCCAAAGGAGATCGGGGCAACAAGCAGAAAGTGAGGGGCGGTCATAAGCAAATGTCTTTGATGCTCCATGGCACGAGGGCTCTTTTCAAGAGGAGCTTGGTTTGTGGCGGCGGGAGTGGTTTTATATCACTGCTCCCGGGGGCACCAAATGGCGGCGCCCCGCCTTCCGCCAGTCCACCATGGTGGCGTCATGGGTCAACAAGGGGCTCGATTGGGGGCCGTCCAAGGACGTTCCTTTGCTGCAGGGCTGTATTTGAGACCTTCAAGAAAGAGAGATCAATCTAGTTGCGGTGGTGCAAGTTATGTTGATCCGGCGCCTTCAGCCCTGCAAACGTCGCCCCCTTCGCCTGTGGGAATTTAATCCGGAGGGACCACGAGCTCTCCAAAATTTTATGGGCACAACGCCCGTGGAGATGTATAAACGGTTCTTCGGATCACGAGAGAAGTGTCCGGACCTGACTGAGGACGCGGGACTAAGCTGCAATCGCCCGGATACTCAAGTAAGTAGTCATGTAACCGGACAAGTTGTTCATTCATTATATACATGCCCTTTAAAGGAGCCGTTTCTTGAACAGGAGTGGATAGCCAAGGCAAAGTTGATAAGGTGTCCGGCTCCCCTCCCGGAGACCACGCCGGATCCCATGCTGACCAAGATGTTGAAGGTCGCGCATTTTGAAGAAGGCGAAGGGGGAGCGGGGAAGCAACTGCCTCTACAACAGAGGCTATCAAGGAAGGAGGGATTAAAGGTCCCATCCTTCAAGGAGAGAAGAGGACCGCTTCAGAAGATCCGGAGGTCAAGGCCTCAAAGAGGGAAAGGAATCTTCGTCGGAGAGTCGTGGGAAGTAACCTCACAAGACTATTTCCCCAAGGGATCAGCCCTCCAAAGAAGCCGTAAGTAAAAAGTAGGGGTCTTGTAAATAAGGAACATCCTCAGATATATTTCTAAAGATAACCGAAATTGTACCTTGTAGTTCGGACCTCAAATTCTTCTCAAAGAGAGCTCGTCTTCGGGAGATCTTCTTCCAGAGATGATGGAGAGCGAAACGCCTCCACCTATCGCACCCTCATGCGAAGCGGATGACCCTGAGGTGTCGTCATGGAGGGCTCCCCCTAGTCCGGCGGGGCCGGAAGGTCCGGCGCCAAGTGGTGTGCGGTCGGAAGAGCTGAAGGATCTGCTCGGGCGAGCAGCTATCCCAGAATAACACCATGCTCTAATGGGTACGGTGATTGAAAGAATTGCATCCGCGGAGAGCGGATTGCATGAAGTCGTCAGGAACTTACTGACGGGGTTCGAGGTACGCAAAAATGATGTACCTTCTGACAGTTATGCATATAGAATACGCCCTGTATAGATAGTAGCCCCTGAGACTCGGTATGTTGTCAAAATTGACAGCGTGCCGAGGATCAAAATCTCAGTTATAACAGAAGGCCGCTCCTAAACAGGTGGCGGGGCGTCCGGTGGCCAGCCGAACTGATGAATATGCCGAACTAAAGCGGCAACTTGACGAAGCGGATGCGGACATCGCGCTGGTCAATAAACGTTTTGACGAGCCGCAAGGTATGCGACTTCTATGCGGACACCTAGTAAGGGAGCTTGACGCCCATGTCTTACTATTTGTATTCTTAATGCAGATGGTGCCGCTTCTGTGGAGGAGCTGCGGGTGGAACTCGCCCGAGCGAAAGAGCAAGCCCGAAGTAGTAATGCGGCCGCTTTAAAAGGCGGCTGAAGAGCTGGAAGCCGAACGGGCTGCTCACTGCCGAAGCAAGGAGGAAATGGCCGATATGGCCAGAAAGTTGAAGAATACTACCGATCGCTGCGAGGTTCTTGAAAAAGAACGTCAGGCGGAGCAAGAGGGCCTAAAAAAGGCCGCCGCCGAATCCAAGAGTGCCCATTCGGCCTTGAGAGCTGCCAAGGAGGAGCTGAGTCGGGCCGGGCAATGCGGCCGGAAAACCGTTTCGCTGCGGAGGAAATATACTGGATCCAAAGTATGCTCGCTTGGATAAATTGTGGAGTTCGGAGGATGCTTATACGGACTTGGCGGCGAAGGCCGCGGACGCTGTTGAGCACTTCCGGGCGGAGAAGGGCATGAAGGAATAGCTATATTGGTCGCAATTCCATAGTCCGGAGCGTCCTCCGCCGTTGATCGGGTCGGTTGGCGAATGGGCCGAGCTGAATCGGTTATCCGGATTTGCCATGAAGCATGTCTTGACTTCATTTGTGGCCGGTGGACCCCAAAGAAGAGCTATTTTGGTTTAGTGCAGCAGTTCCTTGGTGCGGTATCGCCATGTCGACGCAATGAAGCGGTCGACGTGTATTGAGGAGCGCGGATGGCTCGCCCGTGTCAAGACATCTTGGGCAGAGATGAAGGCCACCGACGTTGCATCCCAAGATTCGGACAGAAGCCGAGTACCGCCGAGCACTACTTTGAAGAAGTCCTGTCGGCGCTCGTTTAATAGAGACGCGATGCTCGAAGGATATTATGTTTAAATGACATGTATGATTTATGAAAACAATGTTTCAATATAATATAAGAGCTTTTTATACTTGTGCGCCCAAGTAGTAAACTACTCCTGTGGCGGCCGCTTTATGTATATGTGTATATAACTTTGAAAGATGGCAGTCCTTGGCTTTCAGCCCCACGCACATAGTGCGGGGTGTTTGCAAAGAAAGCGCTTTTTCACACTTAATCCAACGTCTTAGTCCTGTTAAGGAGGTGATAGCGTAGCAAAACCGTGCAACCGGACTATAATGCTTTATCACTTTCACTTAGCCATAGGAGTTCGAGGGTGGGGCTACTATATAGCCCCTAGGGGCACCGCACTCTCCCGAATTGGGTGCGTATGTGCACGACCGAAAACTGGTCGCTTCGTTAATGCGGAGGAATCATAAACATTCCAAAGTGAGTCATCGAGTGGTTGACCAGTCTCTCGCTATATCATGATGATCGATTTTCAGCTTTCTCTAGTGAGGTGCTCGCCCGAACCGGGCACAATCGCAGAGTTCTCCGGTGCAGCGTTAGCCGATAAAACAGATCGTAAGGCATCAAAACACTGGAGCCGGGCAAACCCAACTTTTGACCAAAGACATGATTCGGAGCTGATGCATATAAGGCCTAACTCGAGACGCCAAACACTCCCTAAGGTATTCGGTCTTTATAAAAACGGGCAGAATAATGCCCTAAGCCCCTGGTGTCTAGGTACGTGCAAAAATTCTGGTGCGGCCAATGCCAAAACGCCAGCCTCCTCCGCGGTTATAGTAAGAAACCGGGGGATGTATATCAACAAGAGACAGTAAAAAAAGGTTTACGCAGGGTCTTAATCTGAAAAGAATCCTTGCAATGGGTCCCTCTTGCACGTCTGCGCTTTGTGTCTCCGCGCAGCCGTATCCTGGACGGGTGTAGCACGTTGTTCATCTGTAAAAGAGAGGAACTTAGTTTAAAAGAAAAAGGATCGCGCGAAAGATATACTTTGTATTAAATAAACAGAGTACAATTTGAAGAAGTGGAAAAAAATTGAGCTTTATTGTCTCTTGAATGCAGCCCCTTGTATGGGGGTAGGCCGCTAGTGGGCGCCGGACTCGTCTAGCCATGTCCGGAGTTGGAATGACCTATTCAGGTTCTTTGACTAGCGGGTTCGGATAGGTGTGGGGCTGTCAAGGCAGTCTCACGTTCTTCTGTGCTCGAGTAACCCTTAATATTCCCTTTTAATGAGATGATGCCGCGTGGACCGGGCATTTTAAGTGTTAGAGATGCATAATGCGGTATTGCGTTAAAGCGGGCGAAAGCTTCGCGTCCCAATAGTGCCTGATGGCTACTTTTAAATGGGGCGACAAGGAAGACTAACTTTTCGCGACGGAAGTTGTCGGATGATCCGAACACGACTTCTAACAGTAGGGATCCCGTACAATGGGCATGTGGGCCTGGTATTACCCCTTTAAAGGAGGTGTTGCTACGGCGAATTTTGGCTGGGTCTATCCCCATCCTGCGGATTGTGTCCTGGTATATCAGGTTTATGTCACTGCCGCCATCCATGAGGACTTGTGTAAATTGGAATCCGTCGATTATGGGATCCAATATCAAGGCAGTCCATTCTGCGTTCCGGATACTTTTGGAATAGTCCTGATGGTTGAAGGTGATTGGTTTTGACAACCAGTGTGCGGCGCGCGTTTTAGTGGGCGTCGCTCTGTTTTTCCCTTGGATCACGTAAAGTGAGTTTACTGTTTTAACCTCTTGTGGGAAATTATTTTGTTTTCCGGGGCTCTGCTTGTGGTGCTCGTCATCATCTTCACTTGGTGTGTCGAGCCCCTTGTGTTCGGTGTTGAGTCTCACGGACTGCTTTGAAGACCCAACAATTTCTATGGGTATGGTTTGCGGGCCTCCCGTGAGTACTATGGATTTGACATATCTTGTCCAAGATTTTGTTGAAGTTGGATAGCTCATCGCTATCATCTTTAAGGGGCAGTTTTCTGCTGTTCTGCCGTGAGCTTTTGAATCCGGCGTTGACCGCCGCGCTCTTTGGACTATTCCCTTTGATCCGGCGCTGGTCCTTGTTGTGCCGTGGTTTCCCGTTTCCATCCCTGACTTCGGATGTGCTTGGGTCGCTGGTGCTGCATCTTGCTAGCCAGCTGTCCTCTCCTGCGCAAAAGCGGGTCATGAGGCTTGTTAATGCGGCCATTGTTCTTGGCTTTTCTTGGCCGAGGTGTCTGGCGAGCCATTCGTCTCGGACGTTGTGCTTGAAGGCTGCTAAGGCTTCATCGTCCGGACAGTCGACTATTTGGTTCTTTTTAGTAAGGAACGTGTTCCAGAATTTCTGGGCTGACTCTCCGGGCTGTTGAGTTATGTGACTTAGATCGTGCAGATCCTGAGGGCGGACATAGGTCCCCGAAAATTTGCGAAAGCGCATCCTCGAGCTCTTCCCAGATTCCAATGGAATTTTCGGGAAGGCTCTTGAGCCAATGCCGAGCCGGCCCTTTGAGTTTGAGGGGTAAGTATTTTATGGCGTGGAGATCATCTCCCCTAGCCATGTGTATGTGGAGGATGTAGTCCTCTATCCGGACTCTGTGGTCTGTTGTTCCGTCGTATGCCTCTATGTTTACGGGTTTGAATCTCATTTGAAATTCATGATCCGGCACCTCATCGGTGAAACATAGGGGATGTGCGGCGCCTATATTTGGGTGTGCCGTGATGTTCCGATTTTGGCGTGTTGCATTGCTTTGAAGAGCACCTTTCTTGGCCCATAGATGGACCTAATCGGGCCATCCTGTTGATGTGAATCCTTATGCGGATCGCATATTGGTTTGTGTGTGGCACCATTTGCCGCTCTCTTTTGCCGTGGGTCGTCCATCCCACCGGGTGGCCTTCTTACTTTTTAATTGTGGGGCTCTAAGGCCTCCTCGTCAATTCGGGCATTAGCTTTCTTTTTAGGTAGCTCTTTGTTCGCGGCCGTCATTGCATTCTGTTCAAGGGTGCTGAATACTTTGCTCCATCTGATCCCCGAGTGCATCTTCCGCTGTTTTGAGCTTCCGCTTCGCTTTTTACGCTCAGCAGCGATGGCGACGAGCCTTTTCTGGAGGTCATTTTGCTCCAATAGTTTGTCCGGCGTGAGATCGTCCGGACTGTAGTCTTCGCCGGGGACAGATTGTTTATCGATGTTGTCTTGTTCGGACGATTGCTCGATAGCTTGTTCGCCGTCCGCCGGTTCGCCCAGCTCTATGGCTGGGTCTTTGTTGAGGCGGGACTTGGTTCGGCGTTTACGTTGCCGTTTTGACTGCTTTTCGAGGGATTTATCCTTTGTAGCGTCCCGTTGTTCCTTGTCTTCATTTCCTTTAGGTGTATCCACCATGTATACATCATGGGATGAGGTGGTTGTCCAGCATCCTATAGGTGCTGGTTCATTGTTGTCTCCTACATCGTCGTCCATACCGTTGATGTCTTCGGAGTCGAAATCGAGCACGTCGTGTAAGCTTTCGACAGTGGCTATGAAGTGGGTGGTGGGTGGGTGTTGAATTTCTTCGTCGTCCGCATCCCAACCTTCCTAACCGTAGTCCGGCTAAGGCTCTCCGGATAAAGAGAGAGACTTTAGTGAATTCAGGATGTCGCCAAAGGGCGAGTGCTGAAAGATGTCCGCGACCGTGAACTCCATGACCGGCGCCCAATCGGATTTGATTGGCAGGGGCGCGGAGGGTTCGGAGTCCGAGAGGAGTCCGACGCCCTGGAGTCGAGGTCTTCGCAAAGGACATGGATGGAGTTCGGCTCGATTGCCGTAGAGATCGTAGCCCCCGAGGCGGCGCCCAACCACTCATCCTCGATCGGGGAATCCGGCTCCGGATCAAGGGCCGGAGCGGATGCCGGTGCGGCCTCTAGGACACTGTTCGGCTGCAGAGCTAGATCATGCCCATCGAGACAGTGCGGCGCGCTTGGCTGCGGCTCGAATCCGTCGAAGATCAAGTCTCCGCGGATATCGGTCGTATAGTTCAAACTTCCAAATCTGACCTGATGGCGGGAGCGTAGCTTCGATCTGCTCCGGATGGCTGCTTAATTGCCCGCGGTAAAGCCGCCGAATCACGAAGATCTGTCCGGGAGAAAAGTCTCACCGACAGCGCGTCGTTGTTGATGATCGCAGGAGCCATCGGGCCTATTGGTGACGACGGAGGAACTCTCAATGAAAGCACCAATGTCGGTGTCAAACCGGCGGATCTCGGGTAGGGGGTCCCGAATCGTATGCGTCTAGGCGGATGGTAACAGGAGACAAGGGACACGATGTTTTTACCCAGTTCGGGCCCTCTCGATGGAGGTAATACCCTACTCCTGCTTGATTAATATTGATGATATGGGTAGTACAAGAGTAGATCTACCACGAGATCAAGGAGGCTAAACCCTAGAAGCTAGCCTATGGTATGATTGTTCTTCCTCCTACGGACTAAAACCCTCCGGTTTATATAGACACCGGATAGGTTAGGGTTACACAGAGTCGGTTACAATGGTAGGAAATCTACATATCCAGACGCCAAGCTTGCCTTCCACGCCAAGGAAAGTCCCATCCGGACACGGGACGAAGTCTTCAATCTTGTATCTTCATAGTCTTGGAGTCCGGCCGTGATGATAGTTCGGCTATCCGGACACCCCCTAGTCCAGGACTCCCTCATCCACCATGCTTGCTAATTACACTTTTAAGGGTGGAATACCAAAGAAACTTGGAGATCCGGGTGTTCCAACTATACCTTGCTCTATTAAAAGAAATTATGTTAGAACTGCTTTATGTGACCTTGGAGCCGGTGTTAGTGTTATGCCTCTCTTTATATCATAGACTTGAATTGAATAAGTTGACACCTACTGAAATATCTTTGCAAATGGCTGATAAATCAACTAGTATACTTGTCGGTATTTGTGAGGATGTGCCTGTTGTGGTTGCAAATGTCACTATCTTAATGGACTTTGTTATTCTTGATATTCCCGAGGACGATAGTATGTCTATTATCCTTGGTAGACCTTTTCTTAATATCGCAGGGCTGTTATTGATTGCAACAAAGGCAATGTCACTTTTCATGTTAATGGTAATGAGCATACGGTACACTTTCCGAGGAAACAATCTCAAGTTCATAGCATCAATTATATAGAAAAAGTTCCAACTATCATTTTTGGAGGTTTTGAATTTCCTCTCACTACTGTCAAGAAAAAGTATGATATTCTTATTGTTGGGGATTTTCATATCCCCTTTGAGGTAACTTAGTGTTATTCGAAATTTCTTCGGTTCCGTGTTATTCAGAATGAGTTTGTTAACAAGACTTGATCAACCTTGTTAGTGGATTCATTTGGATGATCATGAGATGGATGAAACTAGAAGGCACAACCTTCTGTACCCTCTTTTTACTTTCTGTTATTTAGAATAAATAAAGCAAAAATTGTATTATCTGCCCGTTTTCTGAATTATCCGTGCATTAAAAAATAGTCCAAAAATAAAAGTGCTCCAAATGCCCTACAAATCTAGTATGATTTTTTTGGAATATTTGAGGATTTTAGGCACTGAAAACACTGCAGGAGGGCCAAGCACTGTGCCACGAGAGAGGAGGGCGCGCCTGTCTCGTGGGCCTGGTGGCTCCCTCCACTTATGCAAGCACCCACACACTTCATCTTCCATCCAAAAAATCCCCATCCAGCTCAAGCACGAGTTCTAGCTCATTTTTTGCGATTTTTGATCTCCTTGCTCAAAGCTCCATTCACAAAACTGCTTTGGGAGATTGTTGCTTGGTATGTGACTCCTCCATTGGTCCAATTAGTTTTTGTTCTAGTGCTTTATTCATTGCAAATTTTTGCTGCATAGGTGACCATGTTCTTAAGCTTGCATGTTAAATTTTTTAGGTCCCAAGCAATTCCAATGCATGGTATAGGCTCTAGGCACTTGTAGGAGTAGTTGCTATCAATCTTGTTTAGTTTTATTCACTTTTGTTTTGAAGTTACTAAAATTTCAGAAATTTTTAGAAAATGTTTAGGAGGCTCTTTAAAGGCTCTTCTAGCCAAAGCTCTAAGGAAAAACAAGACAAAGAGAAGGAAAAACCCAAGTATAATCTTCCTCGCTTAGCGGAAGTACGGTCGTGCGAATGGCCATGTGAGGATTTCTTGAAAGAAGCCGGAATTCATGAAGATTTTTATGCTTTAATCGAGACTGCAGGCCTCATCGGTTTCATCAACGACCGAATCGATCAGTATCTCTTACTCACCAATACTTTCGTGCAAAACTTTTATTATTATCCTAAGAAATCACCGCCTGCAGTATCATTTCATTTATATGATGAATTCAAAGAAATTTCTTTACGTCATTTTTGCGCGGTATGTAGGATACCTTATGAGGGAGAATTATATGAACCCCATCGTGAAGATGTGGGTGGCTTTGTTAATACTATTGTTGTAGAGGAGCCAAAGAATGGCTCCGAGGCGAAGGTCTCTAGCATACACTTTCCTGTTTTACGCTATTTTGCTATATTTGCTAGTAGATGCTTGATGGGTCACGGAAATAGTGGAAATTTGAGCGTTCTAGATATTATTATTCTTCAACATGCTTTGCTAGGAGACAATACTTTTAGTATGGGTGTCGTCGTTGCTAAACGGCTAGCCCTGAATCGTACAAAAGGCCCCATATTTGGAGGTATCTATGCTTCACGTCTTGCTGAACATTTTCAGACACCCATTCGGCATCATGAGGAGGAGACAAAATTACCTCCTCACATTTTAGATTACAAGAGCATGGTAGCACACAAGTTTATTGTTGACGATGAAGAGAAGATGCTCTTGTATAGACTTAGATTCAATAAGAAACACTTTGAGTTTATTATTTTGCCTGCGCCTTTGTTGTTTGATTTGACTGCAGATAATTTCTTGTCACGAGAAGCGGTGAACAATCATCGAGCTCAAGCTTTTACTCCAGAACCTGAACCTGAGCCGGAACCTGAACTGGACCCTTATCGTGCATCATCTGTCCAGTGGGATCCGGAGATGACCAGCCAGTGGTATCCTGATTACACCTCCCATTACACCGGGGAGAGTAGTGGCGGTCCTTGGTACTAGACCAACTTAGGCAAAAAGCCTAAGCTTGGGGGAGTACGTATTTCTCACCGACTTTACATTCATGTTCACACACTAGTCGTCGGTGCTCATACTCTTTCACTGTATTATTCATGCTAGTTTAAATTTCTTTTCCTAGTTTTCTTCTTGTGTGTTTGATAAACCTTAAGAAAAAACCAAAAAAATTAGTTAGTTTAATTTCCATGCTTGTAGTAGAAATTAAAATGAAAACCCAAAAAGATTTCTAGTTCTTCTTCTTACTTGTTGGGAGCTTTCCCGTGTAAATAGTTTTATTTTCTTTCTTTTGGGGGTCGAGAAGACCATCTTGAAAATGCTTAGTGGCTCTCATATGCATGATTGTTTATTTAATTTAGATCCCATATTACCCTGTCTTCTCTCTTGAGTTGAATGCTTGCAGATTCCAGCTTAGTCCAATGCACGTGCACTCTTATTGTTATACACATCGTTCGGTCGTGCGAGTGAAAGGCAATAATGACGATATATGATGGACTTATTGGGATGAGAAAAGCTGGTATGAACGCGACCTCTTTTGTTTTTGTAAATATGATGAGTTCATCGTTCCTGAGTCAGCTATTATGAAGTAAACATATTTGCAATGACATTTAGAGATTATAGTTGTTCGTGACATGCTTGATTAGCTATGAGTTATAATGGTTTACCTTGAGTGCCAACATGCTATTAGAATGATTATGATGTGATATGATGGGATGGTATCCTCCTTTGAATGAATTTAGTGACTCGACTTGGCACATGTTCACGCATGTAGTTGAAACAAATCAACATAGCCTTCATGATATTTATATTCATGGTGGATTATATCCTACTCATGCTTGTTCTCGGTGTGAATTAATTTTAATGCATGTTCATGACTGTTGTCGCTCTCTCAGTTGGTCGCTTCCCAGTCTTTTGCTAGCCTTCACTTGTACTAAGCGGGAATACTGCTTGTGCATCCAAACTCCTTAAACCCCAAAGTTGTTCCATATGAGTCCACTATACCTTCCTATATGCGGTATCTACCTGCTGTTCCAAGTAAATTTGTATGTGCCAAACTCCAAATCTTCAAATGAAATTCTGTTTTGTATGCTTGAGTAGCTCATGTTTCAACTAGGGCTGCCTATATCTTCCATGCTAGGTGGGTTATTCTCAAGAGGAGTGGACTCCGCTCCTCATTCATGAGAAAGGGCTGTAAGGATGCCCAGTCCCATGATCCAAAAAGATCAAAGCAAATCAAAATAATTAAACAAAAATCCCCCAGGGCTGTTGTATGTTGGAGGCACTCGTTGTTTCGAGAAAGCCATGGATTGATGCTTGTTGGTGGTTGGGGGAGTATAAACCTTTACCATTCTGTTAGGGAACTGCCTATAATGCATGTAGTATGGAAGATACAGCCATCTCATTGTTGTTGCGTTGACAGTGAAAGTATGCCACTCAAAATGTTATTCAATCTCTATTTTAAAATTGAGCTCTGGCACCTCTACAAATCCCTGCTTCCCTCTGCGAAGGGCCTATCTATTTACTTTTATGTTGAGTCATCACCCTTCTTATTAAAAGCACCCGCTAGAGAGCACACTGTCATTTGCATATTCGTTACTATTGGTTTATATTGGGTATGACTTGACTGGATCTCTTTTACCATGAATTACAATGTTTAGTCAGTCCTTGATCTTTAAAGGTGCTTTGCATTTATGTTTTGCGGTCTCAGAAAGGGCTAGCGAGATACCATTTTGTTATATCATGTTATGATTATTTTGAGAAAGTGTTGTCATCCGAGTTTTATTATTATGGCTCGCTAGCTGATTATGTTATTGATATGAGTAATTGTGAGACCTTTGTGTTATTGTGAGTATGGTTAGTTCATAATATTTCTTTGAAACTTGAATCTTTGGCTTTTCATGTTTACAACAACAAGAGCAAACAGAGTTTGTAAAAGTTTTCTTTATCACTTTCGGTTTATCAACTGAATTGCTTGAGGACAAGCAAAGGTTTAAGCTTGGGGAGTTGATCGTCTCCAACGTATCTACTTTTCCAAACACTTTTTCCCTTGTTTTGGACTCTAACTTGCATGATTTGAATGAAACTAACTTGACCGACGTTGTTTTCAGCAGAACTACCATGATGTTGTTTTATGTGTAGAAAAGAAAAGTTCTCGGAATGTCCTGGAAATCCACGAAGGCACTTTTTGGGATTTATAAGAATTATTGGGCGAAAGAAATACACCAGGCCCCAGGCTGTCCACGAGATGTGGGGCGCCTCAGGGCGCGCCTATCTCATGGGCCCCTGGACCTCCTCCGACCTCAACTCCAACTCCATATATTTCATCTCGGGAGAAAAAAATCAGAGAATGTTTCATCGCGTTTCACGACACGGAGCCGCCGCCAAGCCCTAATCTCTCTCGGGAGGGCTGATCTGGAGTCCGTTCGGGGCTCCGAAGAGGTGGATTCATCGCCGTCGTCATCATCAACCATCCTCCATCACCAATTTCATGATGCTCACCGCCGTGCGTGATTAATTACATTGTAGTATTGCTCGACTGTGATAGGTTGGATTACATTTACCATCTAATCAAGTTAGATTTGTTAGGGTTTGATCACTAGAATCCACGAAGTAAAGAGATTAATGTAGCTATGACTTTGCTATGCTTAATGCTTGTCACTAGGGCCCGAGTGCCATGATTTTATATCTGAACCTATTATGTTTTCATGAATATATGTGTGTTCTTGATCCTATCTTGCAAGTCTATAGTCACCTATTATGTGTTATGATCCGACAACCCCGAAGTGACAATAATCGGGATACTTCTCGGTGATGACCATAGTTTGAGGAGTTCATGTATTCACTATGTGTTAATGCTTTGATCCCGTTCTCTATTAAAAGGAGGCCTTAATATCCCTTAGTTTCCGTAAGGACCCCGCTGCCACGGGAGGGTAGGACAAAAGATGTCATGCAAGTTCTTTTCCATAAGCACGTATGACTATTTTGCGGAATACATGCCTACATTACATTGATGAATTGGAGCTAGTTCTATATCACCCTATGTTATAACTATTGCATGAGGAATCACATCCGGCATAATTATCCATCACCGATCCATTGCCTACGAGCTTTTCATATATTGTTCTTCGCTTATTTACTTTTCTGTTGCTACTGCTACAACTACTACAAAAACCCAAAAACATTTATCTTTACTTTTGCTACCGTTACTATTATTATCATACCACTTTTGCTACTAAACACTTTGCCGAAGATACTAAGTTATCCAGGTGTGGTTGAATTGACAACTCAACTGCTAATACTCAACAATATTCTTAGGCTCCCCTTGTGTCGAATCAATAAATTTGGGTTGAATACTCTACCCTCGAAAGCTGTTGCGATCCCCTATACTTGTGGGTTATCAAGGCGCTGCGCGGCGAGCGCGGCCTCGAGGTGCACATTCTTCGTCGCGATCTCTGGTAGCTGCAGGGCCACCAGTACTTCAAAGAGTTTGTCACCTTGGTGGCCGATGAGGGTGGAAGGCAATGAGGAGCGTGGGGGCGCGGGCTAGAGCAGTACGGCAAGGTCGTCCGCGTGCTTCTTGACGGCGGTGAACTTGCAGATGGAGTCGACCATCATCTGGCGCATGCGAGTGGCGAAGCCGGCGTTGACGAGGGCTATGACACCGGCGGTCGCCAGCACCGTCTGGAAATGCTACTCAGTGTGGGGCCGCAGGTCGACGTCTTGGACGACCTGGCACAGCCGACTGTCGCACGCGTCCATTGACACCATGGGTGCTTGTGGCTTCTCGTGACTTGGTCTTGGTCTTGGTTTGGAGTAGGTAGTATTGTGCAGAGACTAGGAGTAGATGGATTGGAGTGGTGGGGCGCCTTTGTATGAGAGTCCAAACTACGTTGCATTCACATCATGCTGGCTCCATTCTGCTTCTTCAATTACTCCTACCTATGCATGCTAGATTTTCTGTTCATATGTGCTTATTTGCGTTAGCTCTGTTCATTTGTTTCTTTGAGCTCTGATTTTCTGTTCCCTATCTTCTCCCAGTATCCCATGCTAGATTCAGGGGGAGCAAGTATTCTAAGGGCAATAAATTTCTTAAATTCATTGCACATCTTTACCCTTGGGAACATGTCAATATCTATTGTGGTACTTAGTACTCACTCTCTACATGTCATCCCAGTCTTGGTATTCTTGTGGTTTCTTTTGTTTGCTCTGGCTAGTAGGTGTATCTGTGTTAGCTAACCTTGTTTACGCGGGTTCATCCCATCCTTAGCCAACTCAAGACCACAAGGTAAGTATATGCATCATAATCATGTGTATGAGGAATTCTTGTTGATGTACATACTGTTTACAAGAAGGACTCCTGAGCATGAAGTTAAATTTCCCACATTCACATCTTTTGTTCTCATGCATATAGCCAAGATAAATGTAACACATGCTTACTCTGTCATGTTTATGCATTCACATGTTCTTATATTCCATACTCACATGATTGCATACATGTAGGGGGAGCCTATGCATGTTACATGTATATCCAAAGCTTTACTTGCTATCCTTTATATCTTTATCTAAAGCTTTGATGTATGTTGCCATCAATTACCAAAAAGGGGGAGATTGAAAGCACAAGTGCTCCCTGGGTGATTTTGGTAATTAATGTCAACATATCTCTTGTTGGACTAACACTTTTACCTAGTATGTTTCAGATAAGTTCAACAATGAAGTGGCATGGACTAAAGGATGTGGAACCCCTTCAAGATGCTAAGGACAAAGGATTGGCTCAAGCTTCAAGCACAAGACTCTACATTTTATATTTTAGTGATCCAAGATCACATTGAGTCTATAGGAAAAGCCAATACTATCAAGAGGGGATGAGATGTTGCTTAATGGCTTGCTTGCTGAAAGTGCTTACTTATATGCTCCAAAACCCTCAACTACTTTCCCACATCCACATATGACCTAAACCAAAAGTCTAACTCGGCCCCACCGATTCTTTCTATCCGGCGCCACCGAGTTCAGATGTCGTAGCCACTGCCACAAACCCTAGGCAAATCGGTCTCACCGATAGGGATCTCGGTGGTTTGAGCAATCGGTACTACCGAGATTACAATGCAAACTCTCTGGTTAGCTTATTACCAAAATCGGTCCCACCGAGTTTGTGTAATCGATCTCACCGAGTTTGCCTGACCAACTCTCTGGTTAGCTTATTACCAAAATCGGTCCACCGAGTTTGTGTAATCGGTCTCACCGAGATTACGTTATTCCCTAACCCTAACCATATCGGTCCTACCGAGTTGCATGTCGGTCCCACCAAAAATCCTAACGGTCACTAGATTTGCTGAATCGGTCCGACCGAGTTTAACAATTCGGTCCCATCGAGTTTGGCAAGTTGTGCGTAATGGTTAGATTTTGTGTGGAGGCTATATATACCCCTCCACCTCCTCTTCATTCGTGGAGAGAGCCATCAGAATGAACCTACACTTCTAATACACATTTTCTGAGAGAGAACCACCTACACTTGTGTTGAGACCAAGATATTCCATTCCTACCATATGAATCTTGATCTCTAGCCTTCCCCAAGTTGCTTTCCACTCAAATCTTCTTTCCACCAAATCCAAATCCTGTGAGAGAGAGTGAGTGTTGGGAGACTATCATTTGAAGCACAAGAGCAAGGAGTTCATCATCAACACACCATTTGTTACTTCTTGGAGAGTGGTGTCTCCTAGATTGGCTAGGTGTCACTTGGGAGCCTCTGACAAGATTGTGGAGTTGAACCAAGGAGTTTGTAAGGGCAAGGAGATCGCCTACTTTGTGAAGATCTACCGTTAGTGAGGCAAGTCCTTCGTGGGCGACGGCCATGGTGGGATAGACAAGGTTGCTTCTTCGTGGACCCTTCGTGGGTGGAGCCCTCCGTGGACTCACGCAACCCTTACCCTTCATGGGTTGAAGTCTCCATCAATGTGGATGTACGATAGCACCACCTATAGGAACCACGACAAAATATCTGTGTCTCCAACTGCGTTTGAATCCTCCAAACCCTTCCATTTACATTCTTGCAAGTTGCATGCTTTACTTTCTGCTGCTCATATACTCGTTGCATGCTTGCTTGTTATGTACTGTGATTGTTAAACTTGTGCCAAAACTCCACTTGAACTTAAAGAAGTTAAAAACTGCAACTTTTGGTACTTAGTGTCTAATCACCCCCCCCTAGACACCTCTTCTCGATCCTTTCAATTGGTATCAGAGCTTTGGTCTCCATTGCCTTGGCTTAATCACCATTGGAGAAATATGGATGTGTCTACTTTAGGGAGTCTTAGACATAGAGTGCCTATTCTTGACGGAGAATACTTTCATGAGTGGAAAAATAAAATGGTTGAGATTTTCAGTGAATATCATTTGAACAAGTACATTGCTAGCCCTTGTGCACCTCATATTGATCCCTTGCATCCCACACCCGAAGAGGATCTTGACATGATTCGCAATCTTAGAACCATCAATCTTATCATAAGAGGATTGCCCAAAAACTTGATTGCTAGTTTGCCTACTCTTGAGTGTGCCTATACTATATGGAAATTTCTTGAGGAACGATTTCCAAATTATTCCTTGAAAAATTTAGATGAAATTCTCCATAAGTCTATTGCCTTGAGTAAGATGAATTCTAGTGATCCTAGCTTTGGTGATTGTCTATTTGAGCTTACAAATCTCATGCGTGCCATAGGAGATGTTGGAATCATTAGCAATATCATTTTCGAAGCTATTAGAATCCATAAAGACAATCATAGAAATGATCATTTGTCTAATGAATTACCCTCTCTAGGAATTGATCAATCACAAGATGATGTTGAACATGTATACTATGATGAGGATGATGATAGTGAATATGATCTTGACGATGCAATGAGACACTTTGGTCTTATGGCAAATCT
Organism: Aegilops bicornis; assembly: GCA_021605145.1. Classification (NCBI taxonomy): domain Eukaryota; kingdom Viridiplantae; phylum Streptophyta; class Magnoliopsida; order Poales; family Poaceae; genus Aegilops; species Aegilops bicornis. The sequence continues at coordinate 490,983,732 of CM038673.1, forward strand.
TCGCGGCTACATGGCTGGAGGAAAGGAATGGGTCCTTGATAATGGATGTACTGATCATATGACCGGAGATAAAGACATGTTCCGTGAGCTTGCTGAAAACGACGGCCATCGAAAATATGTCACTTTTGGTGATAATTCAAAGGGTAAGGTTGTTGGCCTTGGTAAGGTGGCCATCTCACATGATAACTCCATACAAAATGTCATGCTCGTTGAATCTCTTGGCTACAACTTACTTTCAGTATCTAGACTTGCTGATTTCGGTTTCAATGTCCTATTTACTGAAGTATATTGCCAAGTGTTTCGTAGAGATAATCATAAAATGGTCTTTACCGATTATGCGTAGAGGTGATCTCTACATTGTTGATTTCACTAAAAGGCTCAACCTAGAACTTGCTTTATTGCTAAATCTTCTAAAGGCTGGTTGTGGCATAGAAGACTAGGTCATGTTGGTATGCGAAACCTTGATAAGCTTATTAAAGGAAATCATATCCTTGGCGTTAACGATGTCATATTTGATAAGGATAGACTTTGCAGCGCGTGTCAAGCAGGTAAATAGGTTGGAGGAAGGCATCCCGTGAAGAACATCATGACCACAAGGAGGCCACTCGAGCTACTTCACATGGATCTTTTTGGTCCCAATGCTTACAAAAGTCTCGGTGGAAATTCTTTTGGTCTAGTTATAGTTGATGATTTTTCAAGATTTACGTGGGTATTCTTTCTCGATGATAAATCGCAGTTCCAAAAGATCTTCAAAAACTTCGCTAGGAAGGCCCAAAATCAATTTGAAGTGAAGATCAAGAAGGTTCGCAGCGACAACGGAACGGAGTTCAAGAACGCAAATGTGGATACCTTTCTTGATGAAGAAGGGATTTCACATGAGTTCTCGGCTACGTACACACCTCAACAAAATGGAGTCATTGAGAGGAAGAACCGGACTCTTATATAGATGGAAAGAACGATGCTTGATGAGTACAAGGCAAAGCACTTACGGCGGAAGCGGTTGAGACAGCTTGTCATGCAACAAAGCGCTTGTATCTTCACAAGCTACTCGGCAAGACGGCATACGAGCTCCTCACTAGTAACAAACCCCAAGTTGGATACTTTCCAGTATTCGGCTCAAAGTGCTACATTCTTGATAAGCATCATCGTTCTAAATTTGCTCCTAAGTCTCATGAAGGTTTCCTACTTGGTTATGGCTCAAACTCTCACACATACCATGTCTACAACAATTTCACCCGAAAGGTTGAAGAAAGCGGTAGATGTGAAGTTTGATGAATCTACTGGCTTGCAAGTAGAGCAATTGCCAATTGATGTAGGAGACAAAGACCCCTCGGAAGCAATCCAAGACTTGTCTATTGGCAAGATTCGTCCAACGGAGGTGAAGGAGAGTACCTCGACCGTCCAAGTGGAAGCTTCTACCTCACGACAAGGTGAACCAAGAGTTGATACGGAGGCATCCACAAGTGGGACACACCAAGATGAAGAAAACAAGGAAGTGCACCAAGACGAACGCCGACAACCTCCTTCTCCACCACGACAAGAGAATGACAACGCCAACAATGAAGAAGGCCAAGAATAAGAACAAGATGAAGAAGATGTTCAACCAAGACCCAAGCAAAAGCTTTCGCGAGTTCGAGCAAGAATTGCTAAAGATCATCCCGTCGAGCAAATCTACAATGATATCCAAACCGGGAGAATCACTCGCTTAAAACTCGTTTAGCTAACTTTTGTGAACACTATTCATTCATCTATAGCATTGAACCTATGAAGGTTGAATAAGCATTGGAAGATCCGGACTGGATAAACGCTATGCATGAAGAGCTACACAACTTTGAGAAAAATCAAGTGTGGACATTGGTTGAGAAGCCTGACAAGAACCACAACATCATCAGTACCAAATGGGTGTTTCGCAACAAGCAAGATGAAGATGGACAAGTAGTCCGCAACAAAGCACGTCTAAATCGCCCAAGGCTACACACAAGTCGAAGGTATGGACTATGGTGAGACTTATGCTCCCGTTGCTAGACTTGAGTCCATTCGCATCTTACTTGCTTATGCTAATCACCATGATATCACCTTGTACCAAATGGACATTAAAAGTGCTTTTCTAAATGGTGAAATTGAGGAGGAAGTTTGTGTTAAGCAACCTCCCGGCTTTGTCAATCCTAAGAAACCTGATCATGTCTACAAACTTCACAAAGCCCTTTATGGTCTTAAACAAGCTCCTAGAGCATGGTGTAAATGCTTGACCAAGTTCCTTATTGAAAAAGGCTTTGAAATTGGTAAAATTGATTCTACTATTTTTACAAAAAGGGTTAATGGGGAACTATTTGTATGCCAAATTTATGTCGATGATATTATATTTGGTTCTACTAACCCTCATTTTAGTGAAAATTTTGGGAAGCTAATGTCGGAGAAGTTTGAGATGTCTATGATGAGTGAACTCAAATTCTTTCTTGGTTTGCAAATCAAGCAAACTAAGGAAGGTACCTTTGTCTCTCAAACGAAGTACACCAAGGACTTATTCAAGAAGTTCAATATGCAAGAATGCAAAGGTATGACTACACCCATGCCTACTAGTGGACATCTTGATTTGACCAAAGATGGTGAACCAGTTGATCAAAAGGTTTATCGCTCTATGATTGGTTCATTGTTATATCTATGTGCTTCACGTCCCGATATCATGCTAAGTGTGTGCATGTGTGCACGATATCAAGCTGCTCCTAAGGAATGTCATCTTAAGGCCGTGAAAAGGATAGTGAGATACTTAATACATACACCAAATTTTGGCATTTGGTATCGTAAGAGGTCTTATTTCGATCTTGTTGGCTACTCCGACTCGGACTATGCCGGTGACAAGGTTGACAGAAAGTCCACTTCGGGTACTTGTCAATTTCTTGGTAGACCTCTTGTGTCTTGGTCTTCCAAGAAACAAAACTCGGTATCCTTATCCACTTGAAGCGGAATACATTGCCGCTGGTTCATGTTATGCTCAATTACTTTGGATGACCCAAACTCTTAAAGATTATGGGATATATGTGAAACATGTTCCATTACTTTGTGACAATGAAAGTGCTATCAAGATTGCTCACAATCCCATGCAACACTCTCGAACTAAGCACATTGAAGTTCGTCATCATTTCATTCGAGATCACGTTGCTAAGGGTGACATTAATCTTAAGCATGCTCGCACCGACAAGCAATTAGCAGATATATTCACTAAACCACTTGATGAGAAAGTGTTTTGCAGGTTAAGAGGTGAATTGAACATCATTTATGCTTCAAACTTGGAGTAGGAACTCCATTGGATACATGCAAAACTTGAGCTTATGACTATTCCTTGATATTTCTCTTATGATGATTATCTTATGTCCTGGATATATTTGCATCTTGCATGTTATCTAACCCTTGTAGGTACTTGGATGAATCTAAATCTATGAGATCGCAACTCACTCACATCTTGAGAAATCTCTACATCACCAAGTCTCTACACAATGGTGGTTGAAGACAAGGAAGCACGAAACCGTTTAAACATATCCTTTGACAAATTTTATGTTGAGTTTCATGATTGTCATTTTGGATACACAAGTGCTCTTCCTTGCAAAAACTAACCCATGTAGGTAGATGAACTCAAATTCCAAGTGGTGCTCCCAACTCTTGGTGAGCTACATCAACCTTGAGCAACCCACACAAGTTCAACTACATGATCACGATCAACACCACCACCCAAGGTATGTTATTCCATCTTAGAGAAGCTTTACTCCAAGTCATGAGTCAAAGCAACTCGACAAGATGTGAATACATCAAGATGTAAACAAAAATGGCAACCCCATTTTTGAGCTTAAGCGATGAGTATGACCTATGATCAAGTGATCTCACTTGACTCCTAAGTCAATATACTCTAACATAGGTGACTTTGTCGCCGACCATCTCTAGATGAAGTTTTCTTGTGTTCTTTTCTGTGCCCTTGCATTTGTCTCATGCATATTTGTTTCATCTAGATTTCCTTTCTTTTCTTTTCTTTTCTTTTCTTTTCTATTTGTTCTGCATTCCCTGCATCCAATTCATTGCAAATCTTTCAGTTAATTCCTTGCAAATCCTTGTGAGATCTTACTTGTCTAGTGAGCTGAGGTGACAAGTGATTTTCTTTGTGATGAACTCGGTCACATCGGTTTCTTGTTTTTGGTCTAACCGAAGTTTTTCGGTGCAACCGAAGCATCCAACTTGGTGCCACCGATTTCACTAAAGGAAAAACATTGCCATTTATTCCTGCTTTACTCTTGATCCAGCTCCACTCAATGAATCTTGTCCTCTACAAGCATCACATTTACCTTAGTGCTTTGTGCTGTGACTCAAGGACCGAACCCATTCATGACAAAATTCCAGAAGACCCTTCTTGGAAATTGATGTCAAAGGGGGAGAGAGAGATCACATCAAAGCTTAATCATGTCTCTAGGGGGAGAGATCTCTAGGGGAGGGAATTTTCAAGGAAAGAGTAATCTTCAAGGATCCCAGATGCTTGGTGTTCAAGAGGAGAGATGCCACATGTCTTCTTGAGGGGAAAGACATGTGCATATGTGCTTATTTGCATTAGCTCTGTTCATTTGTTTCTTTGAGCTCTGATTTTCTGTTCCCTATCTTCTCCCAGTATCCCATGCTAGATTCAGGGGGAGTAAGACATCTAAGGGAAAGAAATTTCTTAAATTCATTGCATATCTTTACCCTTGGGGACGTGTCAATATCTATTGTGGTACTCAGTACTCACTCTCTACATGTCATCCCAGTCTTGGTATTCTTGTGGTTTCTTTTGTTTGCTCTGGCTAGTAGGTGTATCTGTGTTATCTAACCTTGTTTACGCAGGTTCATCCCATCCTTAGCCAACTCAAGACCACAAGGTAAGTATATGCATCATAATCATGTGTATGAGGAATTCTTGCTGATGTACATACTGTTTGCAAGAAGGACTCATGAGCATGAAGGTACATTTCCCACATTCACATCTTTTGCTCTCATTCATATAGCCAAGATACATGTAACACATGCTTACTCTGTCATGTTTATGCATTCACATGTTCTTATATTCCATACTCACATGATTGCATACATGTAGGGGGAGCCTATGCATGTTACATGTCTTTCCAAAGCTTTACTTGCTATTCTCTATATCTTTATCTAAAGCTTTGTGTATGTTGCCATCTGTCGGTGTCAAAACTGGCGGATCTCAGGTAGGGGGTCCCGAACTGTGCGTGTAGGCGGATGGTAACAGGAGACAAGGGACACGATGTTTTTACCCAGGTTCGGGCCCTCTCGATGGAGGTAAAACCCTACTCCTGCTTGATTAATATTGATGATATGGGTAGTACAAGAGTAGATCTACCACGAGATCGTAGAGGCTAAACCCTAGAAGCTAGCCTATGGTATGATTGTTCTTCGTCCTATGGACTAAAACCCTCCGGTTTATATAGACACGGAGAGGGCTAGGGTTACACAGTCGGTTACAATGGGAGGAGATCTACATATCCGTATCGCCAAGCTTGCCTTCCACGCCAAGGAAAGTCCCATCCGGACACGGGACGAAGTCTTCAATCTTGTATCTTCATAGTCCAGGAGTCCGGCCAAAGGTTATAGTCCGGCTATCCGGACACCCCCTAATCCGGGACTCCCTCACCATCAATTACCAAAAAGGGGGAGATTGAAAGCACAAGTGCTCCCTGGGTGATTTTGGTAATTAATGTCAACATATCTCTTGTTGGACTAACACTTTTACCTAGTATGTTTCATATAAGTTCAACAATGAAGTGGCATGGACTAAAGGATGTGGAACCCCTTCAAGATGCTAAGGACAAAGGATTGTCTCAAGCTTCAAGCACAAGACTCTACATTTTATATTTTAGTGATCCAAGATCACATTGAGTCTATAGGAAAAGCCAATACTATCAAGAGGGGATGAGGTGTTGCTTAATGGCTTGCTTGCTCAAAGTGCTTAGTGATATGCTCCAAAACCCTCAACTATTTTCCACATCCACATATGACCTAAACCAAAAGTCTAACTCGGCCCCACCGATTCTTTCTATCCGGCGCCACCGAGTTCAGATGTCATAGCCACTGCCACAAACCCTAGGAAAATTGGTCTCGCCGATAGGGATCTCGTTCTCACCGAGATGGGATTGTAATCTCTCTCTGTATGTCCATTACCAAAATCAGTCTCACCGAGTTTGAGCAATCGGTACTACCAAGATTACAATGCAAACTCTCTGGTTAGCTTATTACCAAAATCGGTCCCATCGAGTTTGTGTAACTGGTCTCACCGAGTTTTCCTGACCAACTCTCTGGTTATATTATTACCAAAATCGGTCCACCGAGTTTGTGTAATCGGTCTCACCAAGATTACGTTATGCCCTAACCCTAACCATATCGGTCCTACCGAGTTGCATGTCGGTCCCACCGAAAATCCTAACGGTCACTAGATTTGCTGAATCGGTCCGACCGAGTTTAACAATTCGGTCCCACCGAGTTTGGCAAGTTGTGAACGGTTAGATTTTGTGTGGAGGCTATATATACCCCTCCACCTCCTCTTCATTCGTGGAGAGAGCCATCAGAACGAACCTACACTTCCAATACACATTTTCTTAGAGAGAACCACCTACACTTATGTTGAGACCAAGATATTCCATTCCTACCATATGAATCTTGATCTCTAGCCTTCCCCCAAGTTGCTTTCCACTCAAACCTTCTTTCCACAAAATCCAAATCCTGTGAGAGAGAGTTGAGTGTCGGGGAGACTATCATTTGAAGCACAAGAGCAAGGAGTTCATCATCAACACACCATTTGTTACTTCTTGGAGAGTGGTGTCTCCTAGATTGGCTAGGTGTCACTTGGAGCCTCTGACAAGATTGTGGAGTTGAACCAAGGAGTTTGTAAGGGCAAGGAGATCGCCTACTTTGTGAAGATCTAGCGTTAGTGAGGCAAGTCCTTCGTGGGCGACGGCCATGGTGGGATAGACAAGGTTGCTTCTTCGTGGACCCTTCGTGGGTGGAGCCCTCCGTGGAATCGCACAACCGTTACCCTTCGTGGGTTGAAGTCTCCATCAACGTGGATGTACGATAGCACCACCTATCGGAACCACGACAAAAACGTCCGTGTCTCCAACTGCGTTTGAATCCTCCAGACCCTTCCCTTTACATTCTTGCAAGTTGCATGCTTTACCTTCCGCTGCTCATATACTCATTGCATGCTTGCTTATTATGTATTGTGATTGTTAAACTTGTGCCAAAACTCCACTTGAACTTAAAGAAGTTAAAAACTGCAACTTTTGGTACTTAGTGTCTAATCACCCCCCCTCTAGACACCTCTTCTCGATCCTTTCACCCACCCCTACACAAAGACTGCCACGCGATAGTTCGCAACTGCCACATTCGGGTTGCGCTTGGCTCATCGCCTCTTCGAGAAGACGAACAATGATGTTACTACTACTTCTACAGTATCGAATCCACTGTTGCATTTCCGTCCACCGCGTGCGGGAGGGATAGCTTGTTGTAGTACTCCGGTGTGGTCGCGAGCCACCGCGCGCATGGGCGAGGGAGAAGGCATGTAGTAGTAAAATCAAGCTTCTGCTCGTTGTACTGGCCCCACATGCTTGCCTCTAAACTTGGCTAAAAGGCCCGCAGTGTACAATATATTTGCTGCAACCTCTAACATTTACCCCACCACAAATATAAAAAAAAGTATTCCCGTCTTGACCAGATGAGCGTGCAAACTACAATCACCAGGATGACAGGTAGGGCCAGAAGATTATTTTATTCAAAAAATGCTTCGAGACGGCCTCATAGCATCGAGCCGCCCCCAATGATTTTAAGCTTATAGGCACAGTACAGCTTATCCTAGACTACTCTACACATGAAACTACCACACGAGCGTCCGGGCTGCGCTTGGCTCTTCGCCTCTTCAGGAAGTCGAACAATGATGGAGTACTACTGCAATGGAGTAATATAGTATGCTTCTAGGCATCTGACACCGAGTGAATTGCAGCATGTCCACCGTGTGCGGGAGGGAGAGCGTGTAGCGAAAGCTTCTCCTAGTCCTGCCAGCCACCACGCTCATGGGCGAGGGAGGGACGCAGCTTGATTGACCTAATCCTCCTGTCTTTGCGTGTATGACAGGTGGGCCCAACAGGTGGGTGGCCCACCTGTCATGACTAAAAGCGAGTGTAGTTAAACACGGAGCTCGGTCCAGCGAGGAGAGGCGTTGTAATCAAATTTCTCGTTGTTATGCGAGTTGATGCGACACATCAAAGCACTGCACTCGATATATTTCAATAATTTGCGTTTACTGATGCATTAATTACAATGCATGCATGCATGCCGTGACTCTCCTTTTGATACTTGCGTGTGTTGATTTAATGCACCTTGAAGTAGTATGAATATGTGACGGTAAAGCTTTGTGATGCCCGGTCTATAAAGCGAGAGATGGTTGTGCACGAGGAGGGTGAGATGATGCCGATGGAACTGGAGCTGACGATGGAGCTCTCTATGGTCTTGATGGACCTCACTTTGCTACACTGCCTCTTGTGCCTCCGCCCCTTGAAGCATCTAGTGTATGAGGTACGAATACACCTAGTCCGTTTGGCTGATCGAGCAAGGTGCAGGTTTCTTGATTGATGTGTTGTTCGATTGATTTGTGCAATGCAAGGGAAGGCACCTGGCCTGTGCGGACTGCCGCGTCGAGCGCCCCGAGAACCAGCGACAGTGCCAGAAGTGCGAGCGCGGCGGTGGCTTCAACGTCCGGAACACAACGGTGGACGTCGTCCTCTCCTCGGTGAGGGTGGAGTGCCCGCACAAAGGCTGTGGGCTCTACGTCACTTACCACAAGCTCGCTGATCACCAGAGCGTGTGCCCGCTCGCGCCCTGCAAATGCCCCGTGCCCATTTGCGGCTACGAAGGCCCGCCGCCAGCACTCTCCCACCACATCAGCACCGTGCATACCATGCCCGTGCACAGGATCCAGTACGGCAAGCTGCTCCAGCTGCAAGTGCCACTGTCGGAGCAACGACTCTTGCTGTTCGCGGAGGAGGAGGGTCGCACGTTTTTCTTGGTTGGCGTCGTGCTCTACATCGGCGCGCCTATCACCGTGTCGGTCGTGTGCATCAGAGCGGGGCGTCCTCACTACCGCACTACGTGGCTAGGCTATCGGCGAACAGCCCGCCGGGGGAGCTCAAAGGCAGGACCGACGCTGTCAAGGTGGAAATGGAGGTGACAAGCAGCAAGGATCCCGGCGGCATCGCCGTGCAGGAGCTGACCTTCTTCACAGTTCCGCCCAAGCTGCTGGTATGGGGCTGGGTTGTCGAGGACGGTGTCCCTCCACATTTAGATTGACAAACTCACCTCCTAAATGATTCTACAGTGCCTTCTATTTATCTTAGTGATATGCTAATATAGGGGTTAGCTCGGTCTACTTTAGCTTAAGAGATGGTGGGTTTTGGTGGCGATGCAGCAATTACTTCGACATCAGATCAGTAGTTAAAGTAATTTCCAAGAGTCGAACGAATATTTTGTGTGTGTTGGATATAAAGATCCTTTGGGTAAGAAGTATAACAGCTTATATGCTTGTTTGTTCAGGAAGTGTTGCATACTTGTGCGAGTTGATGCGACACATCAAAGTAGTACTACTACTAGTAGTATTCCCTCCGATCCTAATTTCTCAGTGCATAAGTCGAGGCACAGATACCAAGGAGGGCCTGGTTGTGTCTATACTTTGACAACTCACCCGACTGCGCACCAGGCAGACGAAACTCGTGTCGTGTTGGTGCCGTGTGCGGCTCGCACATTAACCAAAGGACCTCAATAAGTTCTGAACATTCGGAATTTAAGCATGCTAATCTGAACTCTTTTCATGGTAACTTTAGTTAAGGCGATGCTGAAAAACATGGCAATTTTCTGACAAAAAATCAAACTGGAACGAAGTTGCCATGTGTTAATAACTAAAGTTGCCACCTCGCAGCAACTAAAGTTGCCATAAAAATCATTCGGGATGACATGCTTAAATTCCAAACGTTCGGGATTTATCTATTCTGTAACAACCTCGCGCCTCCAGCTTAGCTTCCGCGTTTTAAACTTCTCAATCTCAAGGCCAAGGAGCAACGTGAAACCTATGATAGAGCCAATCGGATGGTTGAGAACACTACAATCCGTAGCTATAGATGCGTGTGTGAGAGAGGACGAGTGCGTGTGTGCACCTCTTCTCTTCCTGTATAACGTACTAAACTCAGAGTACAAGTGTATTTGGGTGGCATCGACCTAAGGAGCTAGAGATGGTGCGTGCGAGAAGTCCCGAGAGATAGGTGTAATGCGTCTGAAAGAAAGACTAGTCTATAGCTCACCACGAGGCAATTCCTGTCGAACGCCCCAATAACCGTAAGATATGTATCCGATGGTGCCAGTTATTGCACGTACACAACAGTAGAAAAAGAAGTACCATGGCATATGCTACACCAAGGCCGAGAATATGTGCCCACGTTACACCATCCGGGAATAGTACCGCACTTTGAAACTAGAACCGTCAATAAATTTTGAGCTTGCATCTCGTCACATTCCAAATTACTACTACCACGCTATATTAAATTGCAAACCTGTTCACACAGATCACAACCTAAACGGTTTCCCACTTAGGAGTGTATTAGTACTCGGTTATAAATACTACTATGCCAAGATGACTGCACATTCCTCCTCAACTCCTCATCCACATAAACAAACAAGTCATTCAACATCCTTCCCTTGTGTTTGCCATGGCCAGCGTGATTTTTGGGTCGAGAGATTACCACCAGGGAGAGGCGAGCATGGAAGCGGAAGCACGAGAGATGTCCCGCCTCGCCACGAAAGCAACCAACATGTCCCGCTGTGCGGAAGTAGAAGCACCGAGGTCCTGCCGCACCGTCGAAGCAGCACGGAGGTCCCGCCCTGCCGTTGATGCAGCAGACTGGTCCGGCCGCACCGCGGAAGCAGCAGAGATGTCCCACCGCGCCACGACGGCCTGGGAAAATGTTCCGCGGGCAGGCGACGACTCTTACAAGCGCATGCATGCGATCGCCCATAGCCATATGGATCATATCTCCGGCAGGGCGAGGTTGCAGGATGACATGAAAGTCTCGTTTGAACAGGCTACTGGCGTCATCCGGCAACTAAGGGAGGGCAATGAGAGGATCCGGGCCGAGCGTGACCTGCTGAGGGCGAAGATTGTCTGAAGTGCAGAGCAGGAGGACGAGACCAGTGCCTTGTTGAAGAGGACCGGCGTCATCGTCAAGAAACTTATGGGCAAGAATGACATGCTCCGCATCGAGCGCCAAAGGCTGGTGGAGGAATCCGTGGATGCTCTCAAGCAGCGTCTTGAGAAAACGACAGAGCTCATCGCCGCTCGCCGCGGAGACTAGTTCTCGCGGCCTGTAGCAACGCATCAAGAAAGTATAGATCAGCGAGCCAGATCGTTGTCTTCCTTCTTCTTTTGCCCTTGTGTATTTCGGGCGTAGCCGGATGTGGCTTTTTAATTATCTTGCTAATTATGTAAGACAATTATTATCCACTGTCGTCGTCCTTATATATTCATCAGTCTTGCTATAAGTTGTAGTAGATGCTATATCGGTCCGTCGGATCCTACATCAAGATCCGTGCAAAATTTTCTTTTCAGATTTTCTTTTTTCTCGCTTAAATCTCAGCCGAGTGTGACATAGCCACGCCATTAAATAGGGGCTCCGGCGCCATTAATGGAGACCTTGGGAGAGAGGTGGGCGGCAGATGGAGGTCAAAGGGCTCTCCTCCCGATAAGCACGCGCAGGGGTCTGATTGCACGCCTCCCGTACTCAAATAGCTACCCTGCACGACGCCTCCTATCTAATAAAAAAAGGGGTGCATGGCAGCACGTAAATGGTAAGTAGAACGCCCACGGTTTCAATAATACTTGTGTTTCCGATTGTAACGTGACATCACTTGTTCCAAAATGACTTTGTTGATTGTTAATGTGTGCGCAACCGCCGTCGGACAGCAAAATTACCACAGCATGTTGGTGCCATGTCATGACACCAAGCCAAGTTTCATGATTTTCATGCGTGTTTTGGATTTATAGGAATTAAAAAAATAAGTTTCTCAATGTTTCCGGCCGAGCCACGACGCCCATATGTTTGAATTTAGTTCTGATTTCTTTAATGGGACCTAGAAATTTATCCGAGGACACACTTGTGATTTTTCATGCAACTTTGGTGCATTGGAGCATGTGCTTGTATTTCAAATTTGAATTATACACACAAAGGTGACACGTTCCCTCTTAGAACCACGAGCCTTCTTGAGAGAAGCTCCGGTTTGCAAGAAGCTTGTACCAAAACTTGTTCCTATTCGGCCAAATTTTTTTACCACGGCATGGTAGTACCATGACATGACACCATGCCAAGTTTCATGATTTTCAGGCGTGTTTTGGATTTACAAGAATTTTAAACCAAGTTTCTCAATGTTCTCGGTCGAGCCACGATGCCCAGATGTTTCAATTTCATTCCCATTTCTTGCATGGGACCTAGAAATTCACCCGAGGACACACATGTGATTTTTCAACCAACTTTGGTTCACGGGAGCATATGCTTGTTGTTCAAATTTGAATTATGCACATTAAATGACCAGAAACTCAATTAATGTATTAAAAAGGCCAAATGAACCCGGAATAATTCCAAAATTTAACAGGGCACTCATGTAGTTCTATGTTGCCTCTGTAAAGAAACTCAAGGGGGGCAACTTATATCGTTTCACACTCAAAGGTGACACGTTCCCTCTCAGAACCACGAGCCTTCTTGAGAGAAGCTCCGGTTTGCAAGAAGCTTATACCAAAACTTGTTCCTATTCGACCCAATTTTTTACCACAGCATGTTAGTGCGATGACATGACACCGTGCCAAGTTTCATGATTTCTAGGCTAGTTTTGGATTTACGGGAATTTAAAACCAAGTTTCTCTATGTTCTCAACCGAGTCACGACGCCCAGATGTTTGAATTTCATTCCCATTTCTTGCATGGGACCTAGGAATTCACCCAATGACACACATGTGATTTTTCAACCAACTTTGGTGCACCGGAGCATGTGCTTGCAGTTCAAATTTGAATTACGCACATTAAATGTCTAGAAACTCAATTAATGTATAAAAAAGGCCAAACAAACCCGGAATAATTCCAAAATTTAACCGGGCACTCATATAGTTCTATGTTGCCTCTGTAAAGAAAATTAGGGGAGGCAACGTATATCATTTCGCACACAAAGGTGACGCGTTCCCTCTCATAACCACGAGGCTTGTTGAGAGAATCTCCGGTTTTGCAAGAAGCTTATACCAAAACTTGTCCCAATTCAGCCAAAAATTATACATATTAAATCAGGGTTTAGATTATCCCGAACATCTCACTACCTAGACCAATGTACTCTGATTTGAATTCAACATAAAATGGATACAAATATTTGAATTGGAGATCGTATGGTACATGTAGTTCATAGTGAAATATGATTACTGCTATATGCATGTTTCTTGTTATCAAGATAATATTCGTATTCAGATAAGGAAAATTGATTAAAATATAGTCCATATGGTAGACGACAATATATAAGTTTATAGGGTGGAGTAAAATGTTCATATATGATGGAAGATCAAAATGTAGGACTACATCCATTATAAATCGCAAGGTCACCTAACGATATATTCCAATTCAACATAACGTGGATTCAAAATTTGAAGTTCGAGATCCTGGCATTTGTAATCATAGAAAAAGGGACATGGTTCTTTATTTAGGTGGGAATTGATTTGTTTTTTGTTATTGTTGAGGGAAGTGCGAATCGGTTTGGTACTGTACAGGGTAATCTTGTTTTCCCAATTTTTTACATTTTTTTGTAGTTTTTTCAATGGCATTTATAGCAATATAGTAAAAGGTCACATGACTCTCTTGTGTCTTGTATGAATTGTTTTTTTCTACACGTTAAGTTTGTTCTGCCGAACATGGAATCCGCGCCTTGTTATCCCAAAATTTTCAAGCTCGAGTATCTTTTGTCTCATCTGCTTTGAAACTCCCGCCACCTCTTCAACCCGCGCCGCGCCTTGTTATCCCGAAATTTCGACGCGCGCGAATGCTCCCTCCTCATCCGAAATCGGTCCCGCAGCCCGCATATCGAAATCCCCTTCTACCCCTCGGTCGAAATGCCGCTCGACGTCAGCGAGGTCAAAACCGTGAGGGTATCTGGTAACTTACCCTACATTTCGGACAAGCGCGTCCCTAAGCCATGGCTCCCCTACCTTCCCCTTCGCCCCATTCGCATTAATCGAGGCCGCCAAAACCCCCGAAACCCCACGCTCCTCCGTCGGCCTCCCGACCGCCGCCCAGCCGGAGACTCTTCCATGACGATGTCGTCCACCGCAATAGCTCGTTGTCCCTCATCCACCGCATCGGATGAGGATCCGTCGTTGATCTCGTCGTCCCGCCGGATCAGCCTCCCCCTCCACCTCCAAGGAGTTGCCCCGATGTTCGCCTCGTCTATCGCGCCACCTCCATCCCCACAGCGTCGTCTTGACCTGCCCCACCGGAACCATAGCACCCTCACCAATTCCTCCGATGAAGCCAAGGCCAATTCGGTGCCACCAAGGAGATTCTGCACTCACCGCTTCATTTTATCTTTTATTCGATCTCACGGGACTACCGGTGCTCGATACCGAGCAGCCATGGCGGGTCTCCATCGACGGCGCCGTTGCCGGCCACTTCATCCACGGCGTCTATCCCCCATGTCGTTGCTTCCTCGGTGGCGACTTCCACATCGGCACTAGCTGCAGCTGCTCCGGCTCTCGCTCGCTTCTGCTTCTTTATTCTTTGCCGGCTCTCGCCGCGATCTTGGCTCTGTTCTTGCTTTGGTCGCCTTCTTTGCCTTTGCTCTTGCTTTTTTCCGTGCTTTGCTCGCTCTGCTATTGTTGTCGGTCGCGCCGCTTTGCTCGCTCTTGCTCTCGTTCGTGTTCTGCTCTGCTCTTGCTCTCGCTTCATTCTTCTGCTTTCTGCTGCACGACCTCCGGCAGCTATAGGAGTTGTTGCTTTAGCACTCACTCGCGGTGATGTTGCATGACTTGCTCTCTGCTAGTGCGTTCCCTGCTCGAGCGTCTGCTGATTTAGATCAGTGCTTCTCTTCTACTAGTGCTCGAACGCCCTAAACATCTATTGCAATGCTCTGTTACTAGTTCAATCAGTTTCGACATTTAAATTCAGTTTCGACTGTAAAGTTCAGTTTCTTCAGTTAAGTTCAGAGTGAACAGTATTTACAACATCTGTCGGAGCGGTCGTGTCACGGCTGATGCGTTTTACATCTAGCACTTTTTGGTGATGTATTTTACATCATCTATTGCAGATGATATTAGAGTCCCACTTCAGATTAACATTGTCTGTCTTGTCCCGCTTCAGCCTCGCCGCCGTGCACCTCACTGGAGCTGCTCCAATGATGGAACCGTCCATCACAGTGGAGTAGTACCCTCGGTGCCGTTTCTAGAGGCCTCGGATCTTCTTCCCCGCCTCCGACAGTCACACCAGCATCACCATCCTCCATGTCCAACCCAATGACGCTGAGGTCGACAAGGCTATGCCAAAGTGGCTATACACTCATCGCATCATTTTGTTACTCTCCATTCATGTCGATCCCTCAGGGATCCTTTGCTATGGAACTACTATGGTACTACTATTCATGCATTTGGTTAGAAGGAGTGGAGAAAAGCAAAACTGGAGGATTTTTTCCTCTGGTGTCTCTTTCAAAGAAAAAACGTAGTAATTTTAATATCCTCTTGGACGTCCTTTTTAAATTAATATGCATGAAGAATAGGAGTAATTGCATTACTGGCATAATAAGATTCTTATTTTTTTCATTTTCATGTGGTTTGACTTTAATTTCACCATGTTTCTCCATTCCTGTGTTCTTCCAATTCATGTGAACCAAACACTCAGGTTGACAGAAATCCTATGTTTCCAAATGTGTGTTTTGCACGTGCATTCCTATCCTATTCCCGTGTTTTTCCTGTCCATGCGTTTATAGAATCCTCCAATTCTAAGGAGCCCTTACAGATTTACTTCATTTTCAGATAGGCATGAAAGAAAACTCTGTGTGTTATGTCTTGCTCCTATCGTGCCATCATCCACCCCACCTAAAGTGCACCATCGACAGAAGTGTTCACTACAGCAGAGATTCCCCCTATAGACTTTCTTTCACCGCCTCAGATCATCTTCCCTGTTGCCGGCGGCCACGCCAACTGCATTACCATCATCGACTGAGCAGATGAACCTAAGGACTACACAGTTCCGAAAGAGAGGTCGCACTGTTTCGTGTTTGCTTACGTTATACATCAGTTATTATTACCTGCTACTTTATCGTTCAAACTTGAGTTTTAAAATGCCCGTGGGGCACAATTGAGGCAGAAATGAATAGTATCTGTCTACTATATGGTTCATCTGGGGTTAGTCATGGCCATCTCAAGCCTGGCCCTGTCGGCCCACCCAGGCCCGGACCTAAAATCCAGGGCCTAGGCCCGATGGGCTTGCCCGTGGGCCGGGCTTGGGCCTGTGTTTTGAGCCCACCAGCTAGGCCAGGACGGGCTTGGGCTTGGCATATTGGCATTTTAAAGAAGAGGCCCGGCCCACGGCCCTAAGCCCTAAGGGCTTTTCAGGGCTTTTTACCAGATGGGCCGGGCTTGGGCTTGAAAAGTAGGCCCGATGGTTGGGCCTGGGAGGGCCTGGGCCTCAGTTTTCTGCCGTGGGCTTTTTTAGGCCCGGCCCGGCCCATGGCCAGATATATCTGGGGTCTTCTATGTGGTTCATGTTTGGTGGGCAACAAATATTAGATGATCCATTGTCTATCTTTTTAAACTAAAGCTATAATCTACCTGCTATCATTAGTTTTGGATCTATCCACTCGTTTGCTACCATCAGTCTTGATTTCTGCATGCACCCCTTAGGCCTTACAAAATCTAACTATTTTTTTACTATGCATGTCAGTTATTGCACACAATCATACTGAACATGTAGAGAAAAAGAGAAGACCGTTCGTTGCGTGGGAATATAATGTCATGCAGACGCCGCTCCATGGTGGGAGAAGTGCCCCCCCTCCCTCCATTCCAGATTGTATTCCAGAGGAAGATAACTGTTCAAATGGGGATTCAGAGGGAGACGACCACTCCTATTTACCACCGGAGGTGTGCTCTAACCTGGCATGCTGATGTTGGTCATATCATGCATATGGCGCCTCGCATTGCTTACATTATACATCTTATATGTCATCAGTTAGTTTAGATTTGCTTTGTGTGAATGCCACCTGTTTGGTTTCTATATCATACTCCCATCGTTCCTAAATATTTGTCTTTTTAGAGATTTCAACAAGTGACTGCATACGGATCAAAATGAGTGAATCTACACGCTAAAATATGTCTATATACATCTGTATGTGTTAGTCCATTTGAAATCTCTAAAAAGATAAATATATTGGAATGGAGGGAGTATATGGGAATTATGCAATGACATCTTCTTTAGCCAGGCATCATATACGTGAATCATGCAATGCCATCCTGTTTAGCCAGTCATCGTATATGTGAATTGTATCGTGCCATATTTTTTTCATAATGTGTTCCATTTGTCAACAATGTTTATACATTCATCTACTCTTCCTGTGCATCAGCCTTTTGAGTCGGTCATGGGAAAAACTGGATTGAAAACATGGTCTTCTGAGCAGTTAGTGCTACCTTTCGATGCAGATTTCTTGCTGGTTACAGATAGCTCCTTAGAGGAGGATTCAGAGACAGATGACCAGTCGTATCCCCCTCCCCCCCGAGGTGCATGCTCCAACTTGGCAGGGTTATATTGCTCATATCATGCATATGGTGTCTTGAATTGCCATGCCATCTGCTTAGATTAGACATGCTTTGTGTGAATGCCTCTGATTTGCTTTCTATATCAGATATGTGAATTATGCAATGCCATGTTTTTCAGCCAGTTATCATATATGTGAATTATGCACCGCCATGTAGCCAGGTGAAAGTGCGTTAAGTCGACTAGAGGGGGGTGAATAGGCGATTTTGACAAATTCGTCACTTAGGAATTTCAGGGTGAGGAAATTCCTAATTCGCGAACAACTAGCAGCAGAATAAGTACTGAAGTGTGTGCATAACAGAGTAACAACATAATCATCATGATGAAATGAAAAACAAACACAAAACACAAGTAGCGTAAACCAGGATAAGCAGGCTGAAGACAAACTGACTGAAGAAATAGGATTGAGGAAATTGAGAAAGTCTTCAGTCAAAGTCTTCAAACAATAACGATCAAGTACAAAAGTAAGTAACTGAGGAAATGAAAGGGTTGAGGAAATAGAACCAGCAGCTCGGTGAAGACAGTGATTTGGTAGACCAGTTCCAACTGTTGTGACAGTCGTACGTTTGGTTGGAGCGGTTAGGTATTTAAGCCTGAGGACACACTATTCCGGACACACAGTCCTCACCGTATTCTCCTTGAGCTAAGGTCATACAGATCTCGTCCAATTACTCGTGGTAAGTCTTCAGGTGACTTCCAAACCTTCACAAACTTGGTCACTCGGCGATCCATAATTTCCTCTTGGATGCTCTAGACCATGACGCCTAACCGTCTGGAAGATGCACATTCTTCAAAGGTAACAAGCGTCGGATCCACACAAGAACAATCACTTCAGTGATGCTCAATCACTTTGGGATTGTAGGTGTTTGGGTTTTCCTCACTTGATGATTTTCGCTCAAAGTCCTCGGAGGATGGGATGCTCTCAATGACAAGTGTCAGTTTCTCTCGGAGCAGCCAATCAGCTAGTGGTTGTAGGGGGCGGCTATTTATAGCCTAGGGAGCAGCCCGACATGATAAGACATAAATGCCCTTGAATGATATGACTGTTAGGTGGATAAGATATTTTGGGACAGTTGGCGCATAGCACAGCAACGGTCGGAAATTTGGCTATCAAATTCCTCAGGGCTATCATGTTCCTCACTTGTAGGTAATCCGCACTGGTGAATTCCTAACTCCTCAGTCAGAACAAATTCCTCAGAGACCAGAAGATCTTTGTCTCTCACATCAAGAAATTGACTGAACTGTATGAGATTTCCAATGGCTTCACTCGAAAGGATTGGTAGGCGTAGGATTTTGAGATGAGTATCACCTGGAAACTTTTCTTTAGTTTCTCCTCGACCCCCTTTAACATTACGGTGTTTCCTATGACTCAAGAAAGAGAAAAACAAAACTACGAAAACAAAAGTCTTCACGCTTCATATTCCTCGCATGAATATAGAGTCTTCACGGTCATACCAATTTGTTCACTTTCAAAGTCTTCAGAAAGCCAAAGTCTTCAGTTGAAGACATTCATTTTTAGGGGTCGACTTTCTCTGTGAATATCAAACTCCTCATAGACTTATAGACATGTGTACACTCACAAACAAATTAGTCCCTTAACCTATAAGTCTTCAATACACCAAAATCACTAAGGGGCACTAGATGCACTTACAATCTCCCCCTGTTTGGTGATTGATGACAATATAGGTTAAGTTTTCAACGGGGATAAACATATGAAGTGTAAATACTGATATTGAGGAATTTGATTGCAAGATATAGAAGAACTCCCCCTGAAGATGTGCATCTGTGAGGAATTTGCTCTTGAGAAGCAATGCACATTGAAGAGTAGAATCATGGAGATCCCCCCTATTTAAACTTAAAACAAGCCTAGCCGACCCTCCTCCTCGGAGCTCCCCCGAATCAGGATGTTCCTGGCCGTTCAATCGCGTTGAATCTGGTCAACCGAGCAGCCAGGTCCGTCGGATCCTTACCGCTGATTTCACCTCGCGGTTGATTTCTGAGGTCCATGACTGGTGGGCTCGGGGTCCCTTTCGATTGGCTAGGTGAAACTTTACTGGGTGAAACTGCCCTTTCCCCACTCGCCTCGTGCGCCTCACTCATTTGCTGGCACGCTTCAGCCCCCACAGCGCAAACCTAGCTCTCTTTCCCCTCGACCCCACAGCGGAGCGCATCACCACTCCCTCCTCCTCCATCAGCCGCCGCCGGGTCATCTTGCTGGGGTGGAAGAGTAGGGGATCCGACCGGATCCGAGGCATGCGGGCGTGGTGGCGGGCATATTTGGCAGCAGCGGCGGTGGGCATCTCCGGCAAAAGGCGATGGCGGGGATGCTCGATTCGCCATGGTCCGGTCCCTGCATGAGAGAGAAAGAAAGAGAGGAGGGAGAAAGCGAGAGGAAAGAGGAGAGGAAGGTGCGACGGCGGGCGGGAGAGGGTCTCCGGCCGGTGCGAGACATTCACGTCTCTCCTCCTCTCCTGCTCTCGACCACCACCGTGGCCCTCCTTCTCCCCTTCAATTCCCTGTCTCCTCTTCTCTGGAGTTACCTGAGTGGTCAACACCGAGAAAGATGGGGAAGACAGAGCCAGCGAGGAAGACGGCTTCACTCTGCCGCCGATGCTGACCGGCCAATTCCGTCGGGCGCTGTCATGGGAGGAGGCGAACCATCGAGGAGCAGCACGGGAGGAGATAAGATAAGCCGCCGGACTCCCTGTTCACTTCTGGTTGCATCTTGCCCGTGAGCTCCTTCTTCTTACAGCCAGCTTGGCCCTTTTCTTGCCATGTTTTGGGTGATGCAGCGTATCAAGCAGGCGATGGCGAGGATCAGATGCGGTAGCAGCTGAAGGAGTCATGGAGAGGGGGCGAGAGTGAGCAGCGGCTGTCGGCCAAGAAGGAAGAGGCTGGGGCGAGGACCGGAGGAGGAGGCGCTCATGGTGGAGCATAGGAGGACGGAGACGGAGTGCTGCTGCAACGGTTGTGGGACTGGGCGAAAGGATGTGAGTTTTTGAATTTAAGAGTTGGAAACTCCACAACTTGAGCAAAATATTGATAGTGATCGCTTGTTTGCTTAACACATAAGATTACTGGATCTGTCACTCTATATGGTTGATTGTTAATTGTGTGCTTTTTCGTCCATAATTTTGCTCCTGTAATTAATCATTTCCCTATCCATTGCAGGAAATTATTGTTTACTTTAGATTGGGGTGCTGGAGCCAATGAAAAAAGATCACTACAGCTTTGAATGTAGGCACAAGTCAAATGAAACTATTGGATGGAGCAATTCAGTGCGGTGGGGTACAGGGGCTGGTGCAGGAGGATATATAACAGCAGAGTTCATCTCTGTTTTGCTGACAATTCACACTGAAACTGTTGAAAAGTAGATAATCAACCAATAAACAGTAAATGATCACATCTATTTTCTTTTCTGGTATATGGGGCCATTATTATTCTGGTACTTCTAAAGAGTCATTATTCTTATGGTACTTCTAAATTTGCATATCTTTGTGTTCAGATGGAAGTCACCTGGCAAAGGTCTAACGTTTCAGATTTAATGTTATATACATGCCCAAGAGTAATACGTTATATAATATACTCTAGACTGTATTCTTATTTAGTTTTTTTCATGCTTCTTGTTTCACTGGGCTATTGCAAAGACGACATATCCACTTGGAGTTGGATATTATTTTGATAACCATATCTAACTATTTTTACAAAATAATATCAATTAACTTGCATCGATTCAATGCTAGAGCGGTAGTCATGAAACATTGCCACTGCGCCACAAGGCAATTAAAATCATGGAAATTGATATAAAAGTTACTTGTGATTTCTATAGTCATGTAATCACAAACCATAATGATAAAAAAGCCAAATCATTTATTTTATTGGAGAACACATCAAATATATGGAGAATCAAAGGTAAATGTAAATGAAACGCTTCATGTACGTTTAGGTTCCAGTATAAGATTAAAATAGTGGATAAATCATTGTACCATATTCAATTAGAACTACAAAGAAGAAGAGAAATGATTGAATAGCAAATTCTGACCGGCCAATTCCGCCGGGCACCGTCATGGGAGGAGGCGAACCATCGAGGGGCAGCATGGGAGGAGATGAAAATAAGCTGTCGGACTCCCTATTCACTTCTGGTTGCATCTTGCCTGTGAGCTCCTTCTTCTTACAACTAGCTTGGCCCTTTTCTTGTCATGTTTTGGGTGTTCCTTCCTACAGCCAGCTTGGCCATTTGCTTTGGAAGTAGTAATTCAACTCAGAAAGCATAAATAATTTGAGACTGCTTCTGTCCTCCCTACAATTTGTTGAAGTCATCATTCTTTTTTCTTTTTTTTCTGTAGTTTTTCCTCATCTTTTACAGTGTATTTGGGTTATTTCATTCTCTGGTACTTGGGCATATTGGTTGTCTTGTTGTCTCCTTTTACTAACAGTATTTCCTATTCAGTGTATGGGAGAGGTTACTAGCTCACATATATAGTTTAGTTATTAAGTTTCTAAATAAGTTCAGCCTCAGAGCTCGGATTTTGTACGCTTCAAAATTGGAGTGTGACTTTTGCTTGCTGATTGATTCAGTTATGGTGTGGTTGCCTACTACTCAAAATGATTTTATATCGTATCATAAATTTCAGAAACCGTACAACAAATCATTGGCATTGCAGCTTCAGGGACATGTATGATGCATATCCCATCACTGAACAAGATTGGATTTTAGTGTATACAAGCCATCCTACTCGCTGCCCTCCTCAGCTATTCAGATAGTTCTTCCTTCTCATTATCAGTGAATAAGTTGGTTACAGAACATGCTTGAAGATTGTAGTACATAGAGATTGCCTGGCAGACTAAAATAATCAGGAGCTTCTGATTGGACCCTTCAAGCAATAGTGTTGTCCATATATTAATTACTGGATTATGTTACTATACTCTTAGAACAACTTCCTGATATATGTATTTATAGGATTCTCTGATATTTGATGCAAAATATTGATGGTCGGGTGAATGCAGTGGACTCGTCGAGATCGAGGGCACCAACGTCATATGCCGAGGGCGTCCATCGACAACCTGCCCAATGTCCGGATTCACCGAGGAGTACAACTGGAGACACTATTGGTTGCCTGCAGGCCTGTGAGTACTTGCACTTGGACCTTTTTTATGAGCAGTACTAAGTAATCTAATGATATGCTCCTTGCAATCTAAGGAAAATAAATAAATCTAAGTCATTTCCGATCCTAAGGTCTGGGTACTAACTATTTGTGTTTATGTCTACAAGCTTTTGATTTTTTGTCTGGTCTATCTTTTATTAACAATGTTGGACACTCTTTCCTTTTCTTGTGAATAATGTTTCTGTTTGATCGTACTCTCGATATACTACAGAGTTTGGGAACAATCAGTACTGCACCCGGTTATCTACAGAGGAATGCAAGGACAACTAGATTGGACATTTCACAAGATCCTCCCAATTACAGACAGAAACTCCTTTCAAGATATTACGAGTGTGGTTGATTATCGAAGATTGTCAGATGGAAAGAAAGTGTATCCTTTATCTTTATTTAGATGTTTAATTAGCTGCACAACCATACATGATTTTGTAAGGAAACTATTTATCTTGATGATCCTGATATCCAGTCGTGTATTAGTATAGGCTGTAATTTTTGGCTAGGAATCTATATATGCAGCCATGTATGAATAGGCTATGATTCTTTTTTCCTTCTGAACAGATTCTTTTTTTGTTCATTCCCTGTGAAATAATTCCAGAGCTACTGTGTTATAGTAATTATTTGGCACATCCATAACTCAGCCAGTTTATGCGTGATTATTTAGTGTATTTGGTTCCAAAGTGAACAAACTATTGGCCTTCGCTAGGCAAGGATAGGTGTTTGGTACCAAAACAAAAAATTAACTTTGTCAAGCTAACTAGCATGCATGGGTTTGAATCAGCTACTTCTTATATCCCTGGACTATAGATATTACATGCATCAGTACTTGATGCATCTCTGATAATTTTTTGCTAATATCATTGAATTTCTCCTGAGATCTCTCTTTCCAAATGTATTTTAGTTCAGTGTTTGTATTAACTAGATGAAGAAGGGATGCAAATGGAAAGAATTTGAGATGCATAAACATGAAAGCACTAAAAGATTTTCTCAAAGCAAAGATGTCTAGCCGGGATACATATGGCAAGAACCTTTAGAGATTGACTTATTTTCAGCTGCTATTGAGATATATACTTGCTCATAGGTCACAACTCATGAAGTTACCTCCTTTTGGTTTTGATTTTGAAATATATGTGTCACAGGTCACAACTGATGAAGTTACTTCCTTTTGGTGAAGGTCTGAATATCGTCATGATCTTGGCTGAGAGGCTGGCATTTTGGAAGGTTCTCGTGTGTATAGATTAGTTAATAGGATGACAATTTAAGTTTATTGAAGCTCTTCGTTAGGAGGCGGGGGTCTGCTTTGGTTTCTTGCTATTTTCCTTTCTCTCAAAGTACTTGACAGGATGCATCTGAAAGTTTATAAATCAATAATTTGGATGGTTCTACTTCTTAAATTATAACTCTTAGTCTTTTCACTTAAAAATAATGTGAGTTATTTTATAGGGGAAAATAGTTTTTGTTCACTTAATAAATCATGCTCGTTATAATCAATGCTGCTATATCAAAAAGTAGTGTCTCGTGCTGGGTAGCATCCATGTAGCTATTTCTTGATCATATAATCTTATATCCTATATGTGCAAATCAGGCTTTAGGCTACTGGAATTTCACTATTGTTTAACTTAGGAAAAGCTGATTGATCCATTATCAAGGGCAGCATGAATTATATGTGATTTAGCACTTTTATTAAGTTTCCATTCTTCTTTTAGCTTATTAGTTGCTACTTAAGATAGTACCAAGCATGATCTTTGGTTTGCCATGTACAACACCACATAGTCATTTTATTAAGCTGGCATTAGTAATTCTACTCCCTCTGTCCCGAAATAAGTGTCTCGACCTTAGTATAACTTTGTACTGGAGTTAGTACAAAGTTCGGACACTTATTTTGGGATGGAGGGAGTACTGTGTGTATGGCCAAAGCACTCATGATTTTATAGACACATATATTTTTAAACAAAAGCCTATGTTTTTTTGCTCAAACAGAGTCACTGGAAAGTGCACATATTTTCAATGCGTACATGATTTCAAATGGGTCTGTGTGAAGATGGTATAAAATATTTTATGTTATCAAATTAAAATGTGTACATACATCTCGTTGTAGACAACAATCGACCATTTTTCCTATTTAAGGTGATTGAACCATGGATAATTTTTTCCTCACGCACATGGATTTAGGGTGCCTCTACACCATTTGGTGCAACAAGCACCCGTTTTCCTTAACTAAGAGAGATTAAATTTATTGTCATATGTGCTTACCCGTAACAAAATCATCTAAACTATGGATTTCTTTTCATCACTAACATGGAATCAACAGGTCTTTGTGCTATTTGGCGCGACAGGTTTCGCATCGTGATAACATATTTTCAATATATCATTCTACTACAAATGTCGAATAGGTTCTTGCAAAATGAAACTATTTCCATCGCAACATGGCTTTAGCGGGTCTCTGTGCCATTTGGCGCAACGGGTCAACTAGTATCTTGTAATTCATACACACATTTAACATATGATATGAAGAATTTGTAATGCATGATGGAATATGGCGACTGATGTAATTCAGCATGCGTGCATTAACATATATGAGGAAATAGCATGCAGAAGAACATAGCAAAAGTGTCAGACCACCATCGGTTTTAAGTTTACAACTCGATCCAATAAAGACTTCAAAAGAACGAAAGATGTAACTTAGCAAAAAAACGCCCATATATAGACCCGCTTGAAGACTAACTCAAATTTCTCTCCCTTTTCATCGAATGACCAAAAGGGACGAAGAATGAGGACTAACGCCCCTGAAGAATATCATCATGATGTCGATGGAGGAGCGCCAACATTGTTGGGGTCATCCGTTGAAGTAGGGCAATGCCGCAGTGTCGTCCAAATCTTCAGCTGAGTCTATCTCGCGCGATGAAGAATATGAACTAGTGACGAGCTGAGGAACTTTGATTTTTTTGAATTTCTTTGAAGGTGGGTGAGACCAGTCAAAGTCCTTTTGGAAGTCCATCTCCTTGAGATCTTCAGCAGAATATATATTGGAAAGTATGGCCCAAGTGCGGTCGAAGACTTGATGCAAGTAGAGGTGGTTCTTCTTCACTGAATTGTGTGTAGCAGTCATGTTTTGAAGAATAGCACCAAACTGTCTCTTGGCCCACTTATGGCTGCGATCGACCTTCTGATGAAGACTGAGGAGAAGCTCACTGATACGTCTCCAACGTATCTATAATTTTTGATTGCTCCATGCTACTTTATCTATTGTTTTGGACTATAATGGGCTTTATTTTCCACTTTTATATTATTTTTGGGACTAACTTATTAACCGGAGGCCCAAATTTCGTAATTGTCGTTTTTGCCTTTTTTCGTGTTTCAAGAAATGAATATCAAACAGAGTCCAAACGGAATGAAACCTTCGAAACGTGATTTTCTCACCGAACGTGATCCAGGAGACTTGGACCTCACGCCAAGGAACCAGAGAGGCGGTCACGAGGGTGGTGGCGCCTCCCTAGGGCGCGCCCCCGCCTCGTTGGCCCCTCGAAGCTCCACCGACGCATTCCTTCCTCCTATATATACCTACGCACTTCAAACGATCGTATCAGAGCCAAAAACCTAATTCCACCGCCGCAACTTCCTGTATCCACGAGATCCCATCTTGGGGCATGTTCCGGAGCTCCACCGGAGGGGGCATCCACCACGGAGAGCTTCTACATCAACACCATAGCCTCTCCGATGAAGTGTGAGTAGTTTACTTCAGACCTTCGGGTCCATAGCTAGTAGCTAGATGGCTTATTCTCTCTTTTTGGATATCAATACAATGTTCTCCCCCTCTCTCGTGGAGATCTATTAGATGTAATCTTCTTTTTATGGTGTGTTTGTTGAGACCGATGAATTGTGGGTTTATGATCCAGCTTATCTATGAATAATATTTGAATCTTCTCTGAATTCTTTTATGTATGATTGAGTTAACTTTGCAAGTCTCTTCAAATTATCCGTTTGGTTTGGCCAACTAGATTGGTAGTTCTTGCAATGGGAGAAGTGCATGGCTTTGGGTTCAATCTTGCGGTGTCCTTACCCAGTGACAGAAGGGGTTGCAAGGCACGTATTTGTCGGGGAGGCTGATCGTACCCACGGACACCTATGGGGCCGGCGGAGCAGGCCCCTTGTGGTTCGGAGGGGGGCGGAGATCGCACGAAGAGTGGATCGAGGCGAGGCACACGAGAAGTTTACCCAGCTTCGGAGCTCTCCGGAGAGATAAAACTCCTACTGCTGCTTGTCTGATGTATTGTGTTCTTGCTAGGGAGCAATGCGGGCTACAAAACCTAGCGTGAGTGTATCTGGTCTCTGGTGGGTCGAATCATCCGAACCAAATTAACCTCTTCTACGCTATGCATGGTCCTCCTTTTATATGCTCAAGGGTCTCCGGCGGTGTGGCAACATAGACGAGGGTACAAATGTAAAAACAGGAGTTGGTACACCTACTGACAACAGACGTCTGATGCAAAATACCTAACTCGACGGCAAGGGACAATAGCAATAAATGCCCGTCATTGTCGCCCAAACAAAGGCAACAGAGGGCCGTCGGGCGCCTCGCCGCCACGATGGCAAGCTTGTCACGCCGCTTATCGCTGCTCTCCGCCGGCTGCCTTCTCGACACGCACCCATGGAACGGTCCCATGGCGACACGTCCGCTGGATGAGGTGGAGCGGAGAGGAGAGAGTTTGCATGCAGCGACAAACGCCTTTGCCGCGGCCGGTCCTTGTCGCGCCCGGAGGCTTGTCGCGCTCGAGCCTTCCCGCAAGCTCCTCTTGCCGGGGCCTTGTCTTCTGCGTGCCTGGAGTGGCCTCCCCGACAAGCTCCTCTTGTCGGGCCTTGTCTTCTTAATAAAAAACTTTGTTCTTGAATGGCTCCAAAGGAGCCACGGAGGATATTGGCGGTGACGAGGCAAACCTTGCCGCTGGGTGTCAGAATCGTCTGCAGTACGGATACTAGGGTACCCCTACTCTAGTACACCGATAGGAGCCCCGGCATGGGCCGCACACGGTGCCGAAGCGCTTGTCGGGCCAGGCCCAAAACTGCACGGACACGACACGCGGCCTCGACCACGCCGCAACTTCGCCCGGACCCACCACGATCCCCACTAACGGCACGCACCGGACGTGGCTCGTGCGAGAGATCGTGGGCGCGGTTGTGGGGGGTTCTTTATTAGTATAAGCGGAACGTCCGCCCCCTCCTCCCCTTTATAAGCGGAGGAAACAGAGGCAGGCCGACCACCCCTGCCATTGCTGTCTTGTCAAGAAACCACCGCCGCTCCTCTTTCTTCTCCGGTGCGAAGAGAGCAGCGCCCGCCCTTTCGCCACAAGCACACTTCATCGCCGCCGGCCTCCTCCGCCCGCCATGGCTCAAAGCCGATAAGGAGAAGGGCGTCAAGTCGGCCGAGGCGCAGCGGCTCGCTGGCGCAAGGCGCAAGGAGCGAGCCATCTTCCCCGCAGCTCGGCGCACGGGAGCTGCGGACGTCTTCTACCTCTTACGTCGACGGAGACTCAGGCGCATCCGCGCACGAGGGTGCTCCCCGCCTCCGCCTCCGATTTGGCCCCAACAGGTACCCTTTCTTCGCCTTTTCTTCTATTGCGGGCTTTTCCCGCCTTTTTCCGAAGTTCTTTATGCGACATAATGAACACCTTTAGCCTCCGCCTCCTTGATTTCACCCCCAACGCCATCTTGACCATGGCGGTTTTCGCGCATTTGTGCGAAAACTTTGTCGGAGTCCACCCGAACGTGGCACTCTTCCGTCATTTCTTTGTTCCCCGCGTCGAGAGAGGAGAGCCACTTGCCGGAGGGATAGCTCGGGTCTCTAGGATCGGCAAGAAAGAGGCCTACCTAGAGGGAGAGTTCCGCAACAAGTGGGAGGAGTGGAGAGCCAACTGGTGCTAGGTCAGAGGAGAATCTGCAGCCCTTCACCGCCCAGGCGCCAAACTCCGATAGTGCGCGGCGTGGATTGGAGTAACTTGGCGCCGGAGGATGCGGTCGAAGATAGTCAGACCGGATCTCGCGCCTCAGCTTGCCGGGTTAATCAGAGCAGTTGGCGCAGATTTCTTTTCGCCGCGCCAGACGCTTCCCTTGCGTGAAAGGAGGAGGCCTGCTTGGGAGTTTCAAAATGCGGCGACATCATGAGGCTGCGCCCGGCCTGAATTGGAACTTCACCGTCATGGAGCTGGACTCGACATCGCTCAAGCTGTTCAAGAACGACCCGACCACCCCGAGTGGTTTAGGTTGCCGCTGGGGTCGCCCTTTGTGCAACAACTCGGCGCCGACCGCATCCGGCGCCATGATGCCACTGCGGCGACTCCCACGGATCGCCCCAACTCGGCAGAGCCCCGACGAGGTCGTGCAGCAATTCTTCGATGATTTGCAAGAAGTGCCGATCCGCTCCGACGAGCAGAAAAGGCTCACCCGCGACACCACCGACCAGGAGATGGCGCGGATTGCCACCAGGGTTCACCGTGGCAAGCGAGGTTGCCGCGGGAGCGCCCCACATAGCAGCCTCCTCCACGGTGAACCCGAAGGCTCCGCCAAGCGACTTGCCGCCACCGCCAAGCGACTTGCCGCCACCGCCAAGCGACTTGCCGCCACCGGAGCCCCCGGCTCCGCCGAGGAGGCGTCTCCGCAAGGTTGGAGACGAGTCAAGCGGCAGATCGCCCACAAGAAGAAGCGCCATGACGCTGGCCCACCGCTGGCAAGCGAGGTTGCCAGGAGCGCCCACATAGCAGCGACAACCGGGCGGAATCTTCCTGTGCCACCGCCGACGCCTCCGCCAAGCGGCCAAGAGAGCCCACGCCTCCGCCTCGTCGCACCGGAGGCGAGCCGGAGTTCGACTTCTCCGCGCTCAGCTCCGAGGAGGAGGGCGAAGAGTAAGCTCTTGAGATTTGTGCTTGTATTTCTTCAATTTTTATTGCTTCATCTTGAATCTGATTTGCTTGCTCGACTCTTTCCTTTTCGTGACGCTGGCCCAGAGCGCGAAGAGGGCCAAGATCCCGACGGTCGTCATTGAGGACGATTCTCCTGTGGCGGCTGTGGGACGCGTCTGAGACCGCTTTGCCGGACCCGCAACCCTTCTTCAGAGCAGCCCCAAAGACAACCCCTGCAGTAAGTGTGCAGTTTTCTCCTTACTATTAGGTGTGCAGGGGTGCCCTTTTTTCGTTGATATCCGATCGTGTGCTTGTGTAGGAGCAGAGAAGCCTCATCAGAGGGCTCGGAAGCCGCCCGAGATCCCGCCACGCCACTACGCCGCCGAGGGAGGACTCCCCGGTAAGGGAGCTCCCTCCGACAAGGGAGGCCACCCCGGCAAGGGAGGCCACCCCGGCAAGGGAGGCCACTCCGGCAAGGGAGGCTACCCCGGCAAGGGACGGCGCCAGCGACCCTCCAGTGGTCGAGGCCATGGCTGCAGATCCTGCTGTGTAACTCCCTTGCGCGAAAATCTCCCTTGGGCTTGCTTTCTTTTGTTTCTCTTTTTGAACATCTGCTTGACTGCCCTTCCTTCGTCTGACGCAGAGCCGATGGAGGTCGAGGCCGCCAGCGAGGAGGAAGCGCGCGGCAACACCGACGAGGCCGCCGTCGAGGAAGAAGTGGTCGTCGTCGCGGAAGAAGAGGCCGTCGCCGACGAGCACATGTAGGAGGCCACCGACTGCCGACGCTGAGGCCGGGCGAGGGTCGGGCGATCAGATCGACGGCCCCGAGGCCGCAGGAGCGGCAAGCGCTACACCGACAAGCCGACTTCTGCCACGTTGCACAAGGCCAGTTCGAGGAGCCCCAATGCCTACCAAGGCCGGCGAAGGCGTTTTCATCAAGCTCCCCGAGCCGAGTTGTGGCGCCCGGTCGAGGGAGAAACCTTCGACGGCGAAGCTACTCGCCTCATTGGCCGACGCTGTGGACGCGTAAGCAGAAGCGGCAAATCGAGGAGGAGTTGTTGAAGAAGCTGCTGTCGCTCTACCGCACCCGGCAGGCCAAGTTAGAGACCCGGGAAGCCCTTGTCGCGAGGGCGGGAGCGGACATGGAGAAGCGCGCCGAGGAGCTCCGGAGCGCCAACAAAGAAGCCCTCCGCGACATAGCAGAAGCGCGGGGGCAGCTCGCAGAAGAGCGCACAGCCTTCATCCTTGAGAAGGCCGCAGCTGATGAGGAGCAGCGGCTGGCTGCCGAGAAGCTCGCCGCAGAAAGCGAAGCCGGGCAGCTGAAGGTCAACTCGACAGCCACGAAGAAGACCTTGCCGCGAGGAGTCGCTGGCGGGCGCCAGAAGCGAAGGACGCTGCCGCAGCCGCCGAGGCCGCCAAGGAAGAGCTGAAGGCGAAGGTGGCACAGCTGGGGGCCACCCTCAAGAAGAGCGGCGAAGAGCTTGCCGTGCTCAAGCGTGAGCGCGAGAAGGACGCCTACACCCTTGGCGAGCTGCAGAGCCCTCTCGCTGACAGGGCCAAGGAGCTCGACGCTGCCAAGGATTCCAAGGCGGATCTTGAGCTGAAGCTGACCACTCTGACGCAGACGTTGGATGGCGCCAGAGAGCGGGAGGTGGGCTTGTTGGAGGCGATCAGGGCCAAGGAGGAGCTGCTGGCGAATGCTGCCTCCGTCCAGAACACCTTGAGGGAGAGCGTGGAGCACCGGATCAAGGTCTTGTGGACACCGCCACGACATCCACAACGAGCTGATGGAGCCGGGATGGCGGACCTTGCATTCCTCCGACGAGCATCTCCAACCCAGCGCCAAGCTCAGCTTATTCTTCAAAGGCGTATGACGGGCCTCCAGCGACTCGGGAAGAGGTCCCAAAGCAGCTGGCCGAGGAATCACACTGTGTCTGCAGGCAGAGCCCTCGAGAAGGTGTTGATCAAGGTGGCCTTCCGCAACCCGGGTCTCAATCTTAACGGCGTCCTCCGATCCTTGCCGCCAGACGCCAACGTGGAGGAGCTCAAAGCCCTTGTCGCACCCATTGTGGACAAGGTGAACAAGATCAAGCGGATTGAGGGCGACCGCGTGGACTAGGCCGCCAACCCTATCTTTCCCTTGTCGGCTACGATCATGTTTAGAAAACTTTGTTAGATCAGCGACAAGTTATTCTGTAATATACTCTATCTTAGGTGAACAATCAATGCAACGTTATTTCCTCTACTTGATTCCTTCCTTTGTAATGCGTTTACGCCTTTACGCATTTAGGGGACTTGTCGGTGCGGGCACTTTAGCCGCGAGCGCTGAGTGCGGAACGTCAGCAGCCTGCTGGCAGCGCCGCGTCCGACAAACAACCTTGTCGCGACTAGCCGCAGCTCGCTTAAGTTGTTGAGCGGACTCGAAACAAAGTAAGGGCGCGACTAGCCGGCGAGTTGGTTCCTCTCACAAGACAAGTTTTCCATACAAAGTACTATCGTTCGAGGAAAATAACTTAAAAATTTCAAAATTGATTGCTCAAACTTTGGCAACTTAGCTTTTCTGTCTCTTGCTTCTCGATGAGGTGAAACTTCCTCGAGCGGCGCCTTGTCCATAGTATTGTCTCCTCCTCCCCCCTGGTTAACTTGTGCGCGAGGGAGCCTTCCTTTCTTTGAGAAAAGAAAAAAGAAGAGGAAATAATCGTTATGGAGCCCAAATGCTCGATTCTGCTTACGGGTGTGGTTGTGCACAAAGTGTTAGCCAAAACATGCAATAAAATAATGAAAGCATGAATTTGACAAGCTATGCGCAACACATGAGCTTTATCGATGCATCGGGTCTGCGCCCGGCTTTGTACAAAGGATTACATGCAATCGCTGCAAGACTTGTACAAAAGGTGGTTGCCGGAACGGGTTCCGACAACCGCGCCTATGGGTAAAACTTACGAAGATGCTCAATGTTCCAGAGTTGCTCACCGGAATGCCATCTTCGGTCTCAAGGCGGACATCGCCAGTGCCTAGTGACTCATTTCACCCGATAAGGGCCTTCCCACTTCAAGGCGTCAACTTGTTTGAATTCTTGGCGGACTGAACGCACTAAAGAACAAGGTCGCCTTCCTCGAGACTTCGGCACTAACCTTGCGGCTATGGTAGCGACGCATAAAGCTTGTCGGTAGCGAGCGGCTCGCGACAATGCCGAAGAGCGATCCTCCTCAAGGAGCAGCGCGTCATCTTGTCGCAGCTGCTCTTGCTCAAGCTTATCATAGCGAGCACTCGAGGCGATCCGTGATACGAGTTCCGTGGGAGAACTGCCTCTGCTCCATAGAGTAGAGCAAAGAGTGTCCGGCGATGGCTCGATTTGGCGTCGTCCCGATCGACCAAAGAACCACCGCAGCTCCTCGATCCAGTTTCTTCCAGACTTGTGCAAATTGTCGAAAGTTACGGTCTTGAGCCCGCGCAACACTTCAGCATTTGCCCTCTCGCTTGACCGCTGCTTCTCGGGTGAGCAATGAAGCAAAAGCAGACCTTGGCGCCAAGGTCTTGGACGTCTTTGCATGAAGGTGCGACTAGTAAATTGTGTGCCGTTGTCGGTGATGATCCCGTTAGGGATTCCAAACAGACAAACAATCGACCAAGAACTTGATCACGATCTTTGTCACCTTCCTCATCGCTTCCACTTCCGGCCACTTTGTGAACTTGTCGATGGCGACGCATAAGTACTCAAAGCCCCGACACCTCGGGGAAGGGGCCGAGGATGTCGAGCCCCTGCAATCAAAATGGCCGTGGATAAAGGGATCGTCTGGAGAGCTTGAGCTGGCTGGTGTATCTGCTTGGAATGGAACCGCACGCTTCACACTTGGTTACTTGTGCAGTTGCATCACGGAGGGGCTGTCGGCGGAAGAAACCTTGCCGGAAAGCTTTGCGGCAAGTGCTCTTGCGCCAATGTGGTGACCACATATGCCTCCATGTATCTCTCGCCAACAGCTTCGGCCCATCTTCCCCGGGAATACACTTCAATTTCACACCGTTGAGTCTTCTTACAAAGATGCTGTCGACAAACTGGTACATACTTGACTGTCGGGCTACTCTTTCCGCTTCTTCTTGCTCTTCGGGAAGTTCTCCTGTCTAAAGGAAACAGACGATCTGCTGTGCCCATGCTGGAGCTTGCGGCTCGACAACAAGGACCAAAGGCACCTCTATTGCTGCGGGAGCATCAGCTTCTACGGCAAGGACCTGCGGCCCTGCCGGAGCTTGATGCTCCCCGACAAGCTTGCCGGAGCAAGACTTGTCGGGAGTGTCCGCCTAACGAAACAAACCACAGGGGTCGGGCTGTTGCTCCTCGCCTCAAAGATTGGTGTTGATCTTGGGGACCTTTGCAACGACGGCTTCGGGAAGCTCTGGGAAAGTAGTCACAAGAGGCCAACTTCCTCTTCTTGCTTTGTCCTCGTTGATGGTGTTACAGCTATCGAGTCAGCTTGAGCACGAAAATCCTCGGTTCCACAGTGCAACTTAAGTCTGGCGGCGACTTCGACAAAGCCGTCGGCAATATCATTACGAGCTCTTGGAACATGTTCCATTTGCAGGCCGTCAAAGTGCTCTTCCAGCTTCCTCACTTCATCAACGAGGCTTCCATCAACGGACTTTGGTAATCTTTGTTCACTTGGCGGACTGACGAGTTGTGAGTCTCCCCGACAATAAGCTTTTTGATCCCAAGGTCCACGGCGATCCACGAGACCGCAAGCAAACCTTCATACTCTGCAGTATTGTTTGTCGCTTGCTCCTTGGGAAAGTGCATCCGGACGACGTACTTGAGGTGCTCTCCGGTGGGTGCGATAAGCAAGACGCCAAGCACCGGGCGCCTTTGCAGCGAGAAGGCACCATCAAAGTACATCAGCCACTCTTTGCTCGCTTCCTTGACGGGAATGCTCGTCTCCGGAATCTCTTCATCCGGTGTTGGCGCCCATTCCGCTATGAATTTCGCCAACGCTCGCTTTGGATAGTTGATGTGCTTTCAAACTTGAGACCAAAGCTTGACAGGCTCCAAATACCACTCGACAATCCCGCCTGCCGCTTACGGATTCTCGCAGTATCCTCTTCGGTGAAAGCGAGTGACAACTGTGATCTCATGTGCTTGGAAATAATGGCGCAGCTTTCTCGAGGCGATGAGGAGGCCAAAAGCAATTTCGCACACCAGAGTACCTTGACCTAGCCCCTGCAGGAGGGAATCGACAAAGTAGACTGGGCGCCGCACCATCCTTTTCTCATGTCTGTTCATGTGTCTGCGGACTCGTCCTTGTCGGGACCGAGCTTGTCGGCGAAGCCCCAAATTTTGTCGCTGGATGTGCTTGCCGTGGTTGCCGGCTCATCATCCGCCTCCCTCTCCGCTACTAACGCAGCACTAACCACTTGATTGGTTGCCGCTATATATAGCAGCAACTTCTCTTGTGGCCTAGGTGCGACAAGTGTTGGAGTGGAGGATGTATCTCTTCAAGTCTGCAGCGCAGCCTCCGCTTCGGAGTCCATTTCATTGGACCTGCCTTTTTCAAAATCTTGAAAACGGCAGGCGCGTTCAGCAGAACCTAGAAATAAACTCACTGAGAGCAGCCACGCAACCGGCAAGCCTTCGTACATCCCTGATGCGCTTTGGTGCTTCAATCTGCTCAATGGCCTTGATCTTGTCGGGATTAGCTTCAATCCCTCGTTGAGACACGAAGAACCCGAGAAGCTTGCCGGAAGGGACTCCAAACACGCACTTCTCGGGGTTGAGCTTGAGGTTGATCTTGCGCAGATTTGCAAAGGTCTCTGGCCCAAATCTTGAACCAGAGTTGCTTTGTCCTTGCTTTTGACCACTATGTCATCCATGTAGGCTTCTACGCTTACGTGCATTTGCGGCTCAAAAGCGCCATGGACTACCTCGCAAATGTTGAACCAGCATTCTTCAAACCGAAAGGCATCCGTATGAAATGTAATGTGCCACATGGTGTAATGAATGCGGTCTTCTCTTCATCTTCTTCAGCCATGAAGATCTGATGGTATCTTGAGTATGCATCAAGAAACGAAAGCAAATCACATCCAGCCGTGGAGTCAACAATCTGGTCGATGCGCGGCAAGGGAAATGGATCTTTGGGACAAGCTTTATTAACATCCGTGAAGTCAATACAAAGTCTCCATTTTCCATTTGCCTTGCACACGACTACAGGATTGGCCAACCACGTAGGATGGAGCACTCCTCTGACACGGCCTGCCGCTTCCAGCTTTCTTGATCTCTTCGGCTATGAATTCTTGGCGCCCACCGCTTGCTTCCCGACTTTTTTGCTTGACGGGCGCAAGATGAGGACAAACGGCCAGCGGTGCTCAATCACTTTCCTGGGAACACCGGGATGTCGACGGTTGCCATGCAAACACGCCGACATTCGCCCGCAGAAAGCAACGAGCGCCTTCTTCCTATTTAGGGTCGAGAGGCAGCGATGGTGAAGGTACCACCAGTGCCGTCCTCCTTGGCGGGCACCTTCTTGGTCTTCGGCGGAGCCACCATCTTCTTGCACTTGCCGGTGGAGCTCGATGTTGCGTCCTCGACGGTAGCGCAGCACTCCGAAGAGGTGCGCTTGCCGGAGTAGGCATCAGAGCTCTTGCCAGACTTGGACTTGGTCTTCTTTCCCCCGGGAGCTTCAGCGGCAAGTGCTTGGCCATCTGTCGCGGCTGCTGCATCCCGGAAGATCTTGTCGGCGCAGATAAGGGCATCCTTCTTGTCGCCGTGGACAGAGATGACGCTTATCGGGCCTGGCATCTTGAGTAGGTTGTAGGCGTAGTGAGAGGCTGCCACAACTTGGCGAGTGCTGGACGGCCAAGTATCCCATTGTAAGGCAATGGGAAATCGGCAACGTCGAATGTGACCCTCTCAGTCCTAAAGTTCAGCTCGCTGCCAAATGTGACCAAACAGCGTAATCTTCCCCTTCGCTTGCTCCTTCCCGGATTGATTCCTTGGAAGGTACCGGTCTCTTCGAGCTCATTGTCGTGGATTTGAAGCTTCGGAGCACCGCTGAGGAGATCAGATTCAAGCCGGCCCGCCGTCAACTAACATTTTTGTGACCTTGAGGTTGCGGATGGTTGGAGAGACCAACATCGGCAAGCACCCGACCGCAGTTATGCGATCAGGGTGGTCCTCAATATAAAAAATGATAGGCGTGCTGGACCACTTGAGAGGCTTGCGTGACTCTACGGATGGTTCCGCTGCATTGACCTCCCGCATCGATTGCTTGAGTTGGTGGTGGGAGGTATGCAGGGAAGCACCTCCGTCGACGCAAAGGACCTCTGTGGCTTTCTGAAACTCCTGCTCATCGGCGCTGCCGTCTTCCATATCTTCGCTGCCGTCCTCATCTTCATCTTTGTCGCGCCGCTGGGAGGTCGATCTCCTTGTCGCTGCTTGGCCTTGCCATGAGTCCTCGCCGGACGCTTTCTTGCTTGCTCCCCAAAGACCTTCTGGGCCTTCTCCTTGTCGCGCCGCTCGTACTCAGCTCTCTATTGTTCGACAAGCTGCTCGACCTTCTTGCAGCTCTGGAGGTCGTGGCCCTTGGTGCGGTGGATCTTGCAGTACTGCTTGCCGGAGCCGTCCTGCTTGTCGGCGGTTGCCACCGACTGGTGGTTGGCGTCAGCGCAACCTCCTTGCCGGAGCCACCAGCCTTGGCGTTCTTGTCGCCACCTCCATTGCCGGACTGCTCGATTGCTAGCACTTCTCCGGCTTTCTTCTTCCTGTTGCCTCGCCGGCCCTTCTTTGCCGGGCGGTGTCCTCACCGTCGATCCCGCTTCGCATTCTCTCCCGGAGTCTCTTCCTTCCTCAGCGTGCACACTTGTCGGCCAAGGCGTACAGCTCATCGACGTCCTTGACTTTGCACATCGCCATCTCCTCCCTCATCCTGCGGTTCCGCACATTACGATGAAATGCGCCGATCACCTTGGCGAGGTGGACGTCTGGGATGTTGTAGTGCACACGGCTGAATCTCTGAATGAACTTGGCGCAGGGACTCTCCTTCCTTCTCGGCGAGCAAGTGAAGGTCACTCTCTTGGCCATGAGGTTTGTGGCCACCGTGAAGGCGCCAACAAACCGATGGCACAGATCTGCCAAGAGGATATGGAGCTGTCCGGCAAGTGCATGAGCCAAGATCGGACGTTGGGCTTGAGCACGGCGGAAGTAGTTGGCGAGGATTTTGACGCCCCGCCCCCGCAGCTCGCACCGCGATGGTGTAGATGCTAAGGAACTCCGACGGATGCGCCCCGCCATCATACTTCTCCGCACGACGTCTGGTTTGAAGTTTTTGGCTGGGCCATGGACTTGCCGCAGCTCACGAGTGAACGCAGGGCAACCTACCGCAGACGGCAAGTCGCTGGCTCCTCCGGGCGCGCGCATGTCAACAGAAGGCCCAGCGCGCTTTGTCGGATCGACGTCGCGCTTCTCTTCGGGCGCCGATGCGAAGTTCGGCGTCCTCTTGTTGTCGCTCATGAAGAACTTGGCGCTGATCGCGGCGAAGCTCATGGATCCGACGACGCAGTGGAGTCGCTGTCGAGGTGGATCCGGTGAGTCGGCGATCTTGGCCTTTCTTGGCGGAGAGTGCACGGTGGTTGCACCTCCGGCAGTCTCGCCGCCACCGGCTCGTGCCTTTTGTCGTCTCGCCGCGGCAATGATGGCGTTGGTTGCCGCGAGCGCCGCCGTTAGCAAAGCCGATGAGGCTCGATAGTGGCCCTCCACTCGTCGACCTTGTCGGCCGTTGGAGGGTAGTCGAGGAGCGGTGAGCTCGCCGCAGCTTCGCTAGAGTAGTGGGTGGCATTGGAGAACGGTGCGAGGAGCGGACACGCCGGATTTCTAACTACGTTAGAAGGAGCAGCACCCGTCCGGCGCATCAGATCTCACTCGTGCTGCATGTTGGCGCGCATGCTGGTCTTGAGGGTCTCGATCCAGCGAACGTATGGCGTTGCCAGAACGCCATGACGTTGTTGGTCCTGCGTCTCTGAGATGGTAGCGGGGGATGCGCGGACGCCAAGTTTGCGGTGCCTTGTCCTTGGACTTGGCAACGTCGCGAACACCCTCGTCGGTGCTCGTTTCCTCCGCCATTGCCCCGCCCCACCACCCGCTTGCTGCGGTGAGGGTGGGTATGACGCGGACGGCTCACGCCGCCAAGCCTTCTTCTTCGGTGGCATGTTGAGGAAAAGATGTTGATGACGCTGCTCGTGTGAACGCCGGATCAGATTCACACGGCCTCGACGCTTCTACCGGGCGCGCCAAAGATGTCGGGAGGCTGATCGTACCACGGACACCTATGGGGCTGGCGGAGCAGGCCCTTGTGGTTCGGAGGGGGCGGAGATCGCACGAAGAGCGGATCGAGGCGAGGCACACGAGCAGCTTTACCCGGCTCGGAGCTCTCCGGAGAGATAAAACTCCTACCGCTGCTTGTCCGATGTATTGTGTTCTTGCTAGGGAGCAATGCAGGCTACAAAACCTAAGCGTGAGTGTATCTCGGTCTCTGGTGGGTCGAATCAACCGAACCAGCGAACCTCTTCTACGCTATGCGCATGGGCCTCCTTTTATATGCTCAAGGGTCTCCGACAGTGGCAACATAGACGAGGGTACAAATGTAAAACAGGAGTTGGTACACCTACCGTGACAAAGGTATGATGCAAAATACCTAACTCGACGGCGGCAAGGGACAAAAGCAATAAATGCCCGTCATTGTCGCCCAAACAAAGGCAACAGAGGCCGTCAGTGCGCCTCCGCTCGCCACGATGGCAAGCTTGTCAGCGCCGCTTATCGCTGCTCTCCGCTGGCTGCACAGCCTCTCGACACGCGCCCATGGAACGGTCCCATGGCGACACGTCGCTGGATGAGGTGGAGCGGAGAGGGAGAGAGTTTGCATGCAGCGGCAAACGCCTTGCCGCAGCCGAATCCTTGTCGCGCCCGGAGGCTTGTCGCGCTCCGAGCCTTCCCGGCGAGCTCCTCTTGCCGGGGCCTTGTCTTCTGCGTGCCTGGAGTGGCCTTCCCGACAAGCTCCTCTTGTCGGGGCCTTGTCTTCTTAATCTAATACTTTGTTCTTGAATGGCTCCAAAGGAGCCACGGAGGATATTAGCGGTGACGAGGCAAACCTTGCCGCTGGTGTCAGAACAGTCCCGTGCACCTAGCACGGGATACTAGGGTACCCCTACTCTAGTGCACCGACAGTATTGTATTGTTGCCATCGAGGATAACAAGATGGGGAATTTATCATATTGCATGAATTTATTCCTCTACATCATGTCATCTTGCTTAAGGCGTTACTCTGTTTTTAACTTAATACTCTATATGCATGCTGGATAGCGGTCGATGAGTGGAGTAATAGTAGTAGATGCAAAATCATTTCGGTCTACTTGTCACAGACGTGATGCCTATATACATGATCATACCTAGATAACCTCATAACTATGCTCAATTCTGTCAATTGCTCAACAGTAATTTGTTCAGCCACCGTAGAATACTTATGCTCTTGAGAGAAGCCACTAGTGAAACCTATGGCCCCCGGGTCTATTCTCATCATATCAATCTCCATCACTTTTATACTTGCTTTGTTTTTCCTTTTCCTTTACTTTTCAGTTTGCATCTTTATACCAAAAATACCAAAAATATTATCTCTATCAGATCTCACTCTCGTAAGTGACCGTGAAGGGATTGACAACCCCTAATCGCGTTGGTTGCGAGTAGGTATCATTTTGTGTAGGTACGAGGGACTTGTGCGTGGCCTCCTACTGGATTGATACCTTGGTTCTCAAAAACTGAGGGAAATACTTATGCTACTGTGCTGCATCATCCTCTCCTCTTCGGGGAAAACCAACGCAAGCTCAAGACGTAGCTAGAAGGATTTCTGGCGCCGTTGCCGGGGAGTCTATGCAAAAGTCAACATACCGAGTACCCATCACAATCCCTATCTCTCGCATTACATTATTTGCCATTTGCCTCTCGTTTTCCTCTCCCCCACTTCACCCTTGCTGTTTTATTCGCCCTGTCTTTTCGTTTGCCTTGATGTCTTACTTGGCTCGTTTGCTCGTTTGGTTGAAATAGTTGAGTATTTATTCCTAAACAGAGAAGCTAATATCTATGGATCCTCATCCGCTTGCCAATCTTTTTAAGAGATCCAATTATGATGAACCAATTCCTAGTGATTTGGATGCACTAGATTATCTTTATAAGCTTTTGCCTGAAATCTGTAAATCTGAAAATTGTGATGAAGTGCTTCACGTTAGATCTTTGAATAAAAAGCATGATTGCAATGATTTTATTATAAATTCAATTGATGTAAATTATGCTAATAATATGCAAAACCCTAAGCTTGGGGATGCTAGTTTTGCTATGTCCAATAGTCATGATTGGGGAGATTCTTCTTGTGATCTTGAAAATTTATTTAAGCCCCATGATGAATATAAGATTGATAATAGTGTTTGCAATAATATTGAAAGTGGGTTTGGAAGAGTGTCAACTTGAGACCCACATATTTGGATAACATTCAATCTTATGAAATTTTTGATAAAAGTGGGGTTGGAGAAATCATGACTTTAGTTAATGATAATACCACTATTTTGGAAGAGTGTCAACTTCGCATGCATGTGGATCGTGTTGAGAATATGTTACGTGATAGCTATATTGTTGAATTTTCTTATGATCCTACATGTAATTATTATGAGAGAGGAAAATATGGTTATATAAATTTTCATGTTACTAAATTACCTCTCGTTATGTTGAGATTGCTATTATTCCTTTCCGCTTCCTTGCATATGCTAGTTTTTGCTTGCTACGATAATTTATTTTCCTATGATATGCCTATGCATAGGAAGTATGTTAGACTTAAGTGTGTTTGTCACATGTTTTATGATGCTCTCTTGGTGCCTCAATTATTGTCTTTCTTGTGAGCATCATTGAAATCTCAATGCCTAGCTAAAAATGCTTTAAAGAAAAGCGCTTGTTGGGAGACAACCCAATATTTTTCCTTGCTGCTTAGTAATAAATAATCCATCTAGCCTCTGTTTAGATGTGGTTTTATCTTTTAATTAGTGTTTGTGCCAAGTTAAACCTATTGGATCTTCTTGGATGATAGTTATTTGATCTTGCTGTAATTTCCAGAAACTTTGCGCTCAGTGCCCGAATTGTTAAAAAATCACCAGAACGTGATAAAATATTGATTCCCATTGCTGCTGTTCAATAAAAAAAATGTCCAGGTCGTCTAATTTTTGTAGAATTTTTTGAGTTCCAGAAGTTTGCGTTAGTTACAGATTACTACATACTGTTCTGTTTTTGACAGATTCTGTTTTGCGTGTGTTGTTTGCTTATTTTGATGAATCTATGGCTAGTAAAATAGTTTATGATCCATAGAGAAGTTGGAATACAGTAGGTTTAACACCAATATAAATAAAGAATGAGTTCATTACAGTACCTTAAAGTAGTCTTTTGTTTTATTTCTCTAACGGAGCTCACGAGATTTCTATTGAGTTTTGTGTTGTGAAGTTTTCAAGTTTTGGGTGAATTCTTTTGATGGATTATGGAACAAGGAGTGGCAAGAGCCTAAGCTTGGGTATGCCCATGGAACCCCAAGATAATCCAAGTACACCAAAAAGTCAAAGCTTGGGGATGCCCCGGAAGGCATCCCCTCTTTTGTCCACTTCCATCGGTAATTTACTTGGAGCTATATTTTTATTCACCACATGATATGTGTTTTGCTTGGAGCGTCTTGTATTATTTGCGTCTTTGCTTGTTAGTTTACCACAATCATCCTTGCTGTACACACCTTTTGAGAGAGCCATACATGAATTGGAATTTGATAGAATACTCTATGTGCTTCACTTATATCTTTTGAGCTTGATAGTTTTGCTCATAGTGCTTCACTTATATCTTTTGAGCGTGATAATTTTTGCTCTAGTGCTTCACTTAGATCTTTTAGAGCACGGTGGTGGATTTGTTTTAAAGAAACTTGATCTCTCATGCTTCACTTAGATTATTTTGAGAGTCGTTAATAGCATGGTAATTTGCTTAATGTTAATATACTTGGTATTCAAGATATGTGAAACTTTCTTTTGAGTGCGTTGAATACTAAGATAAGTTTGATGCTTGATAATTGTTTTGAGATATGAAGATGATGATATTAGAGTCATGCTAGTTGATTATTTGTGAATTTAAAGAATACTTGTGTTAAAGTTTGTGATTCCCGTAGCATGCACGTATGGTGAACCGTTATGTGATGAACTCGGAGCATGATTTATTTATTGATTGTCTTCCTTATGAGTGGCGGTCGGGGACGAGCGATGGTCTTTTCCTACCAATCTATCCCCCTAGGAGCATGCGCGTAATACTTTGCTTTGATAACTTCTACATTTTTGCAATAAGTATATGAGTTCTTTATGACTAATGTTGAGTCCATGGATTATACGCACTTTTTCCCATCCTTCCAGTATTGCTAGCTTCTCTAATACCGCACACCTTTCGCCGGTATCATACACCCACCATATACCTTCCTCAAAACAGCCACCATACCTACCTATCATGGCATTTCCATAGCCATTCCGAGATATATTGCCATGCAACTTTCCACCGTTCCGTTCATTATGACACGCTCCATCATTATCATATTGCTAGCATGATCATGTAGTTGACATCGTATTTGTGGCAAAGCCACCGTTCATAATTCTTTCATACATGTCACTCATGTTTCATTGCATATCCCGCACATCACGGAGGCATTCATATAGAGTCATATTTTGTTCTAAGTATTGAGTTGTAATTGTTGAGTTGTAAGTAAAATAAAAGTGTGATGATCATCATTATTAGAGCATTGTCCCAAGTGATGAAAGGATGATGGAGACTATGATTCCCCCACAAGTCGGGATGAGACTCCGGATGACAAATAAGAAAAAGAGGCCATAAAAAAAGAAGACAAAAGGCCCAAATAAAAAAATGAGAGAAAAAGAGAGAAGGGACAATGTTACTATCCTTTTACCACACTTGTGCTTCAAAGTAGCACCATGATCTTCATGATAGAGAGTCTCTCATTTTGTCACTTTCTTATACTAGTGGGAATTTTCATTATAGAACTTGGCTTGTATATTCCAATGATGGGCTTCCTC
Organism: Aegilops bicornis; assembly: GCA_021605145.1. NCBI lineage: Eukaryota > Viridiplantae > Streptophyta > Magnoliopsida > Poales > Poaceae > Aegilops > Aegilops bicornis. The sequence goes on from CM038673.1 coordinate 491,027,807, forward strand.
AAATGCCCTAGGTCTTCGTGAGCAAGCGAGTTGAATGCACACCCACTTAGTTTCTTTTGTTGAGCTTTCATATACTTATAGCTCTAGTGCATCCGTTGCATGGCAATCCCTACTCACTCACATTGATATCTTGGTGGGCATCTCCATAGCCCATTGATACGCCTAGTTGATGTGAGACTATCTTCCCTCTTTTTTTCTTCTCCACAACCACCATTCTATTCCACATATGGTGTTATATCCATGGCTCACGCTCATGTATTGCGTGAAGATTGAAAAAGTTTTGAAAATGTTAAAGTATGAAACAATTGCTTGGCTTGTCATCGGAGTTGTGCATGATTTAAATACTTTGTGTGGGAAAGATGGAGCATAGCCAGACTATATGATTTTGTAGGGATAACTTTCTTTGGCCATGTTATTTTGAGAAGACATAATTGCTTTGTTAGTATGCTTGAAATATTATTATTTTTATGTCAATATGAACTTTTGTCTTGAATCTTTCGGATCTGAATATTCATACCATGATTAAGAATATTTACATTGAAATTATGCCAAAGTATCACTCCGCATCAAAAAATCTCTTTTTATCATTTACCTACTCGAGGACGAGCACCTAATTAAGCTTGGGGATGCCTGATACGTCTCCAACGTATCTATAATTTTTGATTGCTCCATGCTACTTTATCTATTATTTTGGACTATAATGGGCTTTATTTTCCACTTTTATATTACTTTTGGGTCTAACCTATTAACCGGAGGCCTAGCCCAGAATTGTTGTTTTTTTTGCCTTTTTCAGTGTTTCGAAGAAACAGAATATCAAACGGAATGAAACCTTCAGAAACGTGATTTTCTCACCGAACGTGATCCAGGAGACTTGGACCCTACGCCAAGGAACCAGAGAGGCGGTCACGAGGGTGGGGGGCACGTCTCCCCCCCCTAGGGCGCACCCCCTGCCTCGTGGGCCCCTCGAAGCTCCACCGATGTACTCCTTCCTCCTATATATACCTACGTACCCCCAAACGATCAGAACAGGAGCCAAAAACCTAATTCCACCGCCGCAACTTCCTGTATCCACGAGATCCCATCTTGGGGCCTGTTCCGGAGCTCCGCCGGAGGGGGCATGCACCACAAAGGGCTTCTACATCAACACCATAGCCTCTCCGATGAAGTGTGAGTAGTTTACTTCAGACCTTTGGGTCCATAGCTAGTAGCTAGATGCCTTCTTCTCTCTTTTTGGATCTCAATACAATGTTCTCCCCCTCTCTCGTGGAGATCTATTCGATGTAATCTTCTTTTTGCGGTGTGTTTGTTGAGATCGATGAATTGTGGGTTTATGGTCCAGCTTATCTACGAATAATATTTGAATCTTCTCTGAATTCTTTTATGTATGATTGAATTATCTTTGCAAGTATCTTCGAATTATCCGTTTGGTTTGGCCAACTAGATTGGTAGTTCTTGCAATGGGAGAAGTGCATGGCTTTGGGTTCAATCTTGCGGTGTCCTTACCAAAGGATGTGAAGGGGTTGCAAGGCACGTATTGTATTGTTGCCATCGAGGATAACAAGATGGGGAATTTATCATATTGCATGAATTTATTCCTCTGACAGATGTCATCTTGCTTAAGGCATTACTCTGTTTTTAACTTAATACTCTAGATGCATGCTGGATAGCGGTCGATGAGTGGAGTAATAGTAGTAGATCCAGAATCATTTCGGTCTACTTGTCACGGACGTGATGCCTATATACATGATCATACCTAGATAACCTCATAACTATGCTCAATTATGTCAATTGCTAAACAGTAATTTGTTCACCCACCGTAGAATACTTATGCTCTTGAGAGAAGCCACTAGTGAAACCTATGGCCCCCGGGTCTATTCTCATCATGTCAATCTCCATCACTTTTATACTTGCTTTGTTTTTCCTTTGCCTTTACTTTTCAGTTTGCATCTTTATACCAAAAATACCAAAAAAATTATCTGTATCAGATCTCACTCTCGTAAGTGACCTTGAAGGGATTGACAACCCCTAATCGTGTTGGTTGCGAGTAGCTATCGTTTTGTGCAGGTACGAGGGACTTGTGCGTGGCCTCCTACTGGATTGATACCTTGGTTCTCAAAAACTGAGGGAAATACTTACGCTACTGTGTTGCATCATCCTCTCCTCTTCGGGGAAAACCAACGCAAGCTCAAGACGTAGCACTCACGATCAGTCATCACCCGTGGAGCCGTGGCTTGAGGTTTTTGCTTTGAAGCATTTGCGTCAGAGTCATGGGTGGCAGAGTCATCATTGGTGGAGTAGGATGCTGGTTTGTGAAACTGTCCATCCAATGGACGTATGCCTTCATCAATAACATTGGCCTTGCCCCTCTCATCAGTTATGGAAATGGTCCATTTGAGGACTTCAATAGGGGGCAAGTAGCTGCCATGGTTAAGAGTATCAACCTTGTAGTTGATTGAAGACCTTGATCTGATGAATCTCATGATCCAAGGGGCATAAGGCTTCATTTCAAATGGTGAAAGAGCAACATTGGCCATAGTCCTCATGAAGAAATCATGGTAGTTGATTGGAACTCCATGAATGATATTTAAAAGCAGAGTCTTCATGATGCCAACAACCTCTTCTTCATGAGAGTTGTGGCCCTTAATTGGACTGAGGGTTTTGGTCAATATCTTGTATATGATCCTTGGCACATAGAGCAATTCCTTCATGAGGAATTTGGTTCTTGGAGCTTGGCCAGTCTTCAGAGGATTCATCAACACTTGCATGTAATGATTAGATAGCTCAGGTTTATGGTAGATAAGCCTAGCACCTTCAAGGGGAGGACTGACTGGTAGGTCATGAAGCAATTCAGAAGCTGGTGCTTTGTAGTGAGTGTTCTCAGTCATCCAGTCCAACACCCATGAATTCACATCTTCAGCGTTGCCGGTGATGTGCAACGTAGCATAGAACTGAAGAATTAGCTCTTCATTCCAGTCGCAGATGTCGGTGCAGAAATTGAGCAGCCCAGCGTCATGAAGAACACTGAGGACTGGGGTGAAGTAGGGCAGCGACTCCATATCCACATGAGGAATATGCTCATGGTCAAAGATCTTGTCTTTATCGAAAAGCAGTGAAGAGTAGAAATTCATCTGACTTGTTGTCCAGAAGCGCTTCCTTCGAAGACAAGAAGAGTCATAAGGGTTGTAATCAGTGAAAAATACATGCTCATGAAAGAAGTCATCAGCTTTGAACTCTCTGTTTTGTTTGAGAAGGGATTCTTCGACTTGAATGAGGAGTATCCCAATGTCTTCACAACCTCTGGAATCACAGTCTCAGGAGCCACAGGCTGAGGAATTTCAGTTTCAACATCTTCAGTGGCAGCCTGGGTCTCCAATTCTTGAGCGGCATGTACATCAGCACTAGTGGCTGGAATTTATTCAGGGATGGTAAGAAGAAAAGCTTGAGGTTCTTCAGAGCCCGTATGCATTTCTTTAGTTTGGACTGGGGATTGAGGAATCTGCTGCGGAGGGGTGAACATTGGTGAATTGGGGTGATGACTTTCCCAATAGTCATCATTCAGAATTGGAGTGGTGCACCCAATGTCCATGTCTTCATCTTCTTCATCAATTTCTTCAACGCCTGCCTCTTCAGCTGTGAACTGAGGCATGGGCGATGATACCAGAGGGGTTGAAGGGATGTTATCACTTCAATTTCTTCATCCAACTGCTCGGACGAAGCAGCAGAAGGATCTTCTTCATCAGATTCACTTGGAATTTCATAATCCTCACCAAAGGGAACAATTTCCTTTGATGGTATGCTAGAAACAGGAACATCATCTATTGGATTTTCAAAAGAGCTTGTCAAAGTCTTCACTTTCTTTGGTGCTGAAGACTCTGAGGCTACATATGCTTTCCTTTTCTTCACAGCTGCTCGCTCCGTAGCCTTGGTTTTCATTACTTCTGATGCAGAAGGAAGAATAAGACTTGGTGTTGGTGCAGGAGGAGCAGAGGAAATTGGCGCAGTTTCCTCACGCGCAACTGATGCAGTTGGCCTGACTTGTTCCGTGTCTTCAGCAGTGTAGCGACCCGACCTTAGACGGTCAAGTCTCTGTGCTTCAGTGTCATCCCTGGATCAGTAATGCTGACACACATAGTACTCGAAGGATTTATAACAGAGTATCAATCACACACTTATTACATTGATAGTCTCCAAAGAGAACTTATTACATAAATATGGCTTAAGGCCATCTAAATAAGATAATAGCGGAAGGCTTGGAAGATAAAGTGAGTCCATCAACTCCAGCGGCATAGCTGAGTGCACGACAACGGCCTAGCGAACCTTACTCCTCGTCTGAAAAGTCTGCAACATGACACGTTGCAGCCCGAAAACGGGTCAGCACATGGAATATGCTGGCAATGTAACACAGTAGAGTACTGAACAGATAAATGCTATCACTATATGCATATATGGCTGGTGAGGCTCTATGGTTAAAATGTTTTTTGCAAAAAGCCAATTTTTCCCTACGACAAAGGAATATATTTTATTTAACTATCATGGTAGTTGAAACATCATTGAGAAGGTTCCTCCAACTCAATCCCAATTAAAAGTAATTATCAACCCAACAAGTTAAATTAGAGTGATGAGATCCATATGATAATCCAAGAACCAGATACTCAAGATGTCCATAACCGGGGACACTGCTAACCATGATTAGTTTGTACACTCTGCAGAAGTTTGTGCATTTTTCCCCACAAGACTCGATCTCCTCCGTTGGATTTCTCGCACTACATGGTGTTTGAGAAACGGATGACCGAGACACAGTCTTTCAAAAGCATTGACTCTAACCCCGGGTGGACAGTTACACCTACTTTCCCTCTACATCTGCTAGCCCACCACTGGAAGAGGTCATGCAACATACTCAACTATGCTAGAGCCCATAATAGCTTGTGGCTGCACACGGAAGTTTCTAGCGTGAATAATCTTATGGTCCCTTTGAGCCTGGGTGGCGGACCGTAGGATGATCACACGGGTACTCCGGGATATCCTAGGACAACACTGGATTCTCCAGGTGCCCACAAGCAATCCACCCAGATGTGTATTAAAGTTGCCATCTTAAGTTGAACCATTAATTATCAACTCACATCTGTCATGGATCTCTCAAACCAAACCACGTCTACGAGCATAACATAGCAATATAAGCATATGTAGAAGTGACCCCCAAGGGTTTGATAATAAACATGGCAATAGGTTCTACCTCATCAAATACTTCCCAATACCGACAAGTTAAACAAATCCTAATCATGCAATGTTTGAGGATTGGAACTAATGCATAAAAACTGGGTATGAAAGAAGTATGATCAATGTGTTACTTGCCTTGCTGACGATCCGCAAAACCTAGGGACTCGTAGTAGCACGCTTCGCACTCCGGGAATTCTATCGCAAACAAACGATAGCATACATAAGAAATCAAGCAATGATGCACGGGTAAAGAAGATCTAACCAGAAAGTTCAACTGAAGAACTCCGGTTTGCAAAAAGAATCAAATCAAACGAAGCAACGAAACTCAAACCACGAAAGAAACAAGATCCGATTACTAATCTGGAATAAAGTCAAATTTTACTGTATCAAAATCTTGTTCAAGTTGGTTAAACAGAAAGAGAACTTCGAGACGAAGATCTAGGCGCTTGTTTCACATGTTTTGGATAAACGAGCGAAAAGATAAACTAAAACGAAAATCAGGGCAGAAATCGCGATAAAAAATAATCGCGGAAACCCTGGAAAAGAAAAACTGACGAACAGGCTAACGAACGAACGTTCGCTGTCTGCGCCTAACGGATGAATAGCGTTCGTTAAAACGAACGTACGGATGAACGTCCGCTATTTAACTAAACCGAGAAAAACCGAAACAAAAACCGATCTAATCAGAAGAAAAAAAGAATCTAGGTTTTCAAAAAAACCTGAACGTCTTTCAAGTGAAAACCGGCGGCATCGGGCGGCTACCTCGGCGAGGTCCGGCGGGGTCGGCGGCGGTGAGCGGATCCGGCAGCGGAACGGGGCGGCGGCGCGGCGCAGCGGAAGCGGCTAGCGCGGGAGGCGGCGGCTTAGTGTTAGGGCGGGGTTGCGGGTCGGGTGGGCTGCGAGATCGCGGGGCACGACTTATAAAGGGGGCCGGCCTGGGGAATCCTGGCCGGTTATGGCCCGGAGTCGGTTAGAACTTTTTTTAATATTCCGACACGCAGAAAAATGATTAAAAGAAATACTAAACGGACTCCAAAATCCTGAAATAAAATTTTCCCGTCCTCTAAAAATAGAGCGGATAAAGTGAACATTTATTTGGGCCTCTAATGCAATTTTGAGAAACGCTTATTTTTCATAATTCAAATAAAATAGCGATAAAATCCAAATAAAAATAATAATAATTGATTTTAATATTTTTCCTCCAATATTTCATTTATTTTGGAGAAGTCATATTATCTCCTCTCATATATTTTTAGTATGAAATATTTTCGGAGAGAAAAAATATTAAAACCAAAATGATCCTTGTTTTGATATTTGAGAAAAATTCAAATATGAAAACTAGGAAATCCCCAACTCTCTCCGAGGGTCCTTGAGTTGCTTAGAATTTCGAGGATCGCAAAACGAAATGCAATAAAGTATGATATGCATGAATGACCTATGTATAACATTCCAAATTGAAAATTTGGGATGTTACAAGCAGCAGATGCTTCAGCTGGCCTGTCTTGATCTTCAGGCGCAACGCTAGTGGTTGCCCTGACAGATTCTTCAGCGGCTGGAATAGCTTCATTAGCCCTGGTGCTCTCATTTTCTTCAAAGAACTTTGATCATCATCGGTGTCGGCATATTTTTCAAGAGGGTCAAGTGATGCTCAAACTGAGGAATTTCATTGTGCGTTTGAGCAACAAAATTTTATGTAAATCACTTCGCCATTCTGACGAATCTGACTTTGGCTCCTAGCCATTCTGCATGGTATGCGTCAAATTCATCACTGAGATTCTTGATTTCTGATTGCAGAGCAACAAGTTCATCAGGTGATAGCGTCAGAATAATTTGCTTCAGAAAGCACTCTTTCTTGTACTGACCTTTCTTCACCTTCCTGGCTTTCTCAAATTCTCATTTTTCTTCATCTATGAAAACCGTAAACATATGACTATGGTCAGGTGTGAGATTTAATTCTGGCAAGGGAGTGTTTGGCTCTTTGTGCCATAGATCAATGAAGTCCAGGATCTTCTTCGGATCCAGCAAAAGTGGCACAGCACTGCCCTTGGCTCTAGTGGCCCGTTGTTGTCTGTATCTAATGATATCAGCAAGTTCATCATCATCAGCTTCGTCTTCACTTGACGGTACATGGAAGGCAACCTGCTTCTTGTGAGGACTTGGTCTAGTGCCTCATCCAGCAGTATTCTTGGTCTTCAGCAAAGTGGGGCCAGACTGAGGAGGAGCTGAAGAACTTGTAGAAGCTCCTGAGGCAATTGAGATGCATGTTGTCCTTTGGCAAGAGGCGAGATGCACAGGTGCCGAGGACTTTGCTGGAGGAGCTGAGGGCTTTGCAATTGGAGGAAGAGGAGTTGTTTGAGGAATTTGTCATGAGGGCATTGATGAGCTTGTCCGTGAGGGCATTGCTGAGGAAGGTGGTTTGCAAGCAGGCTTCTTTTGCATAGACTTCCTGGGCTTGCTAGCAGAGGCCTTAGCAGCGGCAGCAGCAGAGTCTTCATTGAATTTCCTCACTGCTTCCTTGGCCACTTTGGCCAGTTTTGCTTGCCGCTTGGCCCATTCATCAGGATAGTTCTCACCGCGCTTGAGGCTGGTGGGATCAGCTTCTTGGCCAGGTGCCAGTGGATGTCTTGGACAAGGAGGGTGTACAGTGAATTTCTTCATGTACTTAGGAGTAACATATATGTATTCCCTCCATTCCCGTGCCCATGTTCTTTCAATCCTCCGAATGCGCACCTTGCGCTCATTCTTTGTTACCTTTCCATGAATTGCCTCATCAGGAGTGCAATACCCTGCATAGATGTCATCAGGGATTTCAAAGGTGGTGTTCACTTCCAGTTTCTTGCCTCCCTTCTAAGGTTTCTTGCCATCTGCCATTTTCTTCAGCTAGGGATTTCGAACAATTGAGTTCTCTGAAGAGGTATGCAATTTGTCTTCGAGGAACGCTGCAAACGAGTTAAGTTGATGAGAACCTAGTGATTCAGTAGCGGAAATGAGTACCTATGAACAGAGTATAGGTGCGAAGAATTTGGAGAGGTCATATGCGTTCTCAGAAGTTTTTGCAAAAAGAACAAGTTTGAGGAATTTGACCAGAGGTGTCTTGAGGAATTTAACTAAGTGTTCTTTGACTTAGGTTCCAGAGTTGTATAGATTGAAAAATCCAGACAATTTAGGAATCTTGAAGAAAAAACATTGCTTAGAGAAACAGATCAATAACAGATGCTTGTGTGAGGTGTTTAAAGTGTGGAAGTTGAAGAATAAACACCTTTTGAAGAGTTTGTGGAAATCATCAGAATCAACAAGGGTAGTAAAAATAAATTTTATTTACCCTTGACGAAGAACACAATGAACTGAGAGAAGTAGATTGTAAGCTCGTCAGTCCAGATCTTCCACGCCCTAACTTGGCATAGGAAGCAGCTACGGCGATGGCGAGTGAAGATATCCGCGGCCGGCGCGAGTACGACAGCGATGAGGTCGAGGCAGTGAAGCTCTTCCTCACCGGCGACGATGGAAGTAACGGCGGCGCTAGGTCTTGAGAGATCGAGTGAGGGGAGAGAGGTCGAGCGGGGTAAATGCAGTTTGAGGAGGGTGAGGGGTATATACAGCCGAGGTGAAAAACCGCTCGCCCGAGGAAATTGGACGAACGTGCCCCTGACCCTTGTCATCCTAGCAACATGTGTCACCCACGTACAGAGCGGTGGCGATCATGTGAGTCGTGGGTGAATAGATAAATCCTATCATGGGATGTGGTATGGTTTGAGCGGCAAAAGCCGAGAATTCAGATAAGAATATCTTAATATTTCATTCGCAAATTCTTCAGCTGACAAGGATACAATGAAGATTTTGAACGGGTTTCAAATAAAATGCACATGAAGAATTGTTGAACAGATTGGGTTGAGTTTAGCATAGAGGGGGAAGGGTCCGATCACATTCACTTAGCAGAAAATGCAACTTGATGAATTAGCAATAAGTGAATGTTGTAGAGGACTAAAAACTCATATATATATATATATATATATAGCCAATTAAGAACAACAGTGGAAAGAGTGAAGACGGTGCAAATTTGAAGAATTTGAACAAATGAGGAATTTAAAAATCTGAAGAAAAACTCAAATTGAAGATTTTCAACTTTTGTTGGTGGCGTGCCCCACCGTATAAGAATGATGATTTCATACGCCGCGTACAATTGTCGTAGGGCTATGAGAATCAAATTCTTCATTAATTTCTTCACACTTAGAGGGTTAGTCTTCATTGATTGAAGAAAAACGTTACTTCGTGTGTTGCACATCTAAGTCATGAATTTTGCATAAGTTTTAGGGTGTGTGTCCTTTTCAAAGGACATTCAAAGATTCTAAGATATTTAGCTCACACCGCAACTTGCTAAATCTCTTCTCATCCAAGGACTTCGTGAAGATATCGGCTAGTTGTTCTTCAGTCTTCACGTGCTCGATAGAGATATCGCCCTTCAACACATGATCACGAAGAAAATGATGACAAATCTGAATGAGCTTTGTCTTCGAGTGCTGAACTGGGTTATGAGAAATTTTGATGGCACTCTCATTGTCACAATAGAGAGGCACATTCTTCACGTTGATTAGTCCTCGAGGGTTTGCTTCATCCATAGCAATTGAGTACAGCACGAACTAGCAGCAATGTACTCATCTTCAGCAGTAGAGAGTGATATGCAGTTTTGTTTCTTTGAGGACCAACATACCAATGATCGTCTGAGGAAATGGCATGTGCCTGATGTTGACTTGCGGTCCACACGATCACCAGCATAGTCAGAGTCTGAATATCCAATGAGATCAAAAGCCGAGCCCTTGGGATACCATAATCCAAGTGTTGGAGTGTGAGCTAGATATCAAAGAATATGCTTCATAGCCTTATGGTGTGATTCCTTCGGTGTAGCTTGAAAACGGGCACACATGCAAACACTAAGCATAATATCTGGCCTAGATGCACATAGATACAATAAAGAGCCAATCATGGAGCGGTATACCTTTTGATCAAAGTCAATACCATTTTCATCGGTGCATATATGGCCATTTGTGGGCATAGGGATTTTGACGCCTTTGCAATCTTGCATGCCGAATTTGCTCAACACATCCTTGAGGTATTTCTCTCGAGATATGAAAATGCCATTGCGCTGTTGACGAATTTGAAGACCTAAGAATAATTTCAATTCTCCCATCATAGACATTTCATATTCTTCACTCATCATATAGGCAAATTCATCACTGTAACATTGGTCAGTACAGCCAAAGATGATATCATCAACATATATTTGACACATGAATAATTCATCATCGTAGGTTTTGGTGAAAAGAGTTGGATCAAGTGAACCGGGTTTGAAGCCTTTCTTCATGAGGAATTCCTTCAAAGTATCATACCACGCCCGAGGGGCCTGCTTGAGGCCATAGAGGGCCTTATTGAGTCTGAAGACTTTGTCAGGATGCTTTGGATCTTGTAGCGACCCGACCTCAGACGGTCAAGCCTCTGTGTTACTGTGCCATCCCTGGATCAGTATGCTGGCACACACAGTACATCAATGTATATATCAAAGTGCAATCACATGCATAAATAACGTAATACTGATATATACCTCATAATACTCAGTGAAACAAATCAAACGGGTGTGGAGTCCCATCAACGCCATCGGCGAGTTGAGTGTAGACCGTAACCCTGCACCGTAACTCTTACTCATCGAGGAAATATACGCAACATGATACGTTGCAGCCGTAGGTCAGTACATTGAATGTACCGCAAGATCACAACATGAATAAACATATGATAAAACTATACTATATGCAATATGGCTTTATGGCTCTGTATCTGAATTTTGTTTGTGTAAATGCTGATTTTATTTTACCTACATCAAAGGAATAGAATGAAGTCTGTACTAAGGAGTTTTCTATCATGACATGGTTCCGCCAACCGATGTCTCATAGCCCAAAAATTCATCATATGTTGCCCACAATTAAGTTATCAATCCGGTGTTGAGAGTTCCGAGATAGATCCAAGTCCAGATGCTCAAATTGTCCGTGAATCGGGACACGGCTAATCGATTAGGTTTAAAACCCTCTGCAGAGGTTTGTACACTTTACCCGCAAGATTCGATCCCTCTCTTTACGTTCTCGCACTTCGTGGTGTTTGAGAACAAGATGACCAAACATGGTCTTCCAAAGAGTTCCTCGACCACCGTCCGGTACTCAACCCATCCTACCGTAGTTCTACATCTGCTAGTACCGTCCCAGCCAGAGTCACAACTAAGGTCAACCAAGCCAGAGCCCATAATGACTTGCGGTTGCACAGGTAAGCTTCCGGGCATGAAGTATTCTTCCGTCTCTTTGAGTCTGGGTGAAGCTTTCCGCAAGATGTCATGGCGCTTCTCCATGCATCCCGCCAACCACTGGTTTCTCCAGGGTGCCCACAACCGCCCTTCACCCAAAGAGTGTGTATTGAATTCTTGTCTCGAGTCTTGAAGTCTTGAGGCCTTGAAGATGCAGTCCTTGCAGATGCCATCATGGAGTTGTCGTCATTGACGTAGAGTCCTCCTTTCTCACACCACTCCCAAACACTCATACCAAACCCCGTCTACTATAGCGTAGCATTTAAATAAAACGTCCCGGGCTTGGTAACAGGGTGATGGGTTCCTACCTCATGCATACTACTCAACTACAAGGATTCAATAACACTACTGAGGAGTGGTTGCAAAGATGCCACTAAATGCAATAAAACATAGGTATGAAAGCAATGGTCAAAGTGAACTTGCCTGGTAATACTTGATGAAGATAACAACGCTGTCAGAAAATGACTTGGTAGAACTAATCGTCACTCCGTTGAAAATCTATATAGTCAAACATAGCATTCACATAAGCAAACATCCTAGCAAACAATTTTAGCACTTCGAAATAACAATCAAAACAGCAAGGAAAATCGATAATAAAACTCAAACAAAATCAAAAGAAACTTCAAATAAAACTACAAAGAAAAACTACTAACGAAGATCTATGACTTTGCTACAAACATCTAATATAGTTTTGCCGTAAGTAAAAACTTAACAACAATTAAAATACTAAACTAATAAATTAACAGAAAATAAAATGTAAAATAACTAATTTAACAGAAAGTATTTTTTTCCATAAAATTTTATTTGCAAAAAGAAACAAATAAAAAGCTTTTATAAAACTCTAACTATGACCTATAGAATGTTTCATACAAAACTAAGGAAAATAATTTATTTTTTAAGTAAAAATAAATTTTCTCCTGTTGTCTAACAGAAACACAACTAATTTTGTCAAAAGTGACAAAAAGAAATAATTTAAAACTAATAAAAACAATAAATAAAAAGCTAAAACAGAACTAATATTAAAACAGTACTGTTTTGCTAAAAACCTAATTTAAATTAACCTGAAAATAAAATACTAAATACTACTGGATAAACAAAGGTCCTAGAGACCAGGAGCAAAAAGAATTAATTAAAAACCTATTTTTAAACTCCCGGAATAAGCAAAACAAGCTTTAATTCAAATCTGATCTAACTCAATTTTTATAAATCCAAACATAGACAAATTATATATTTTTGGAAACTACAAGAAAATTGTGATCTAACGCAAAAAGAATCAGCATCATTGGACTTCTAGATCAAAAGTTATAAGCTAAACAAGAACGGAACTAAATCTGTTACGGGAATAAATCTGAAAACGAAAACGGAGTTACCTGTACGTGAGGCAGAGATGGCAGGAAGGAGACGGCAATGTGGAGGGCTGCTCCGGCGAGGGGGCGAGGTCGCCGGCGAGGGTGGGGGTGGCGGAGGAGGGGGTCGGCGCTTGGGGAGGTTCCAGGAGAGCTCCTGGTGAGCGTTTCTAGGCAGAAAAAGAGGACGGTGGCGAGAAGGCTACGGGCAGGAGGGGCGTGGTGATGGGAAAAATGGAACGAGGAGAGGAGGGGTTTTATAGGCGGTCTCGGGAGGCGCTGGGATGGAAAGACGAGGGAGATCGGGAAGGTGGAGATTCCTGTCTCCATGGATATGGAAAGCTTCTATAACGTGAGAGGAAACAGAGGAAGGAGATGATCTCTTGTTGGGCTAGAATAGGAAAGTGCTTAATGGGCAAGCAGGTTTTTCCTAATAAAACGATTCCATTCCTATTTTTAAAATTAGGAAACTAAAACAATAAAAAGGAAATCAAATCAATTCGGAATAAAGAGTTTTTATATACTAAAATTATCAGAAAAATAAAATGTAGATGATGAGCATTATTCCACGGCCAAAATAAAACTTAAAAAATGTTTTTCAGAAAATCCCTAAAGGCTTTATTTCTTTTGCAAATAATTTTTTTTAAATAAAAACTTTGGTTTTTCTTGGCTCAAATATTTTCAAAAATGCCCCTGATTTTGGAGGGTCATTTTCCTCCGCTCTTTCTTGCTTGCAAGAATTTATTTTTCGGGGTATTTCTCGGGAAGAAAAATAGAGAAGAAAGTGCAAATATTTGAAAGAATTAAATTGCAAAACTCCGTTCAAATTCTTTATAGTTGAAGAAGTCATGTCATCTTCTCTCATTGATTTTAATAGGATGAATTTGAATTTACCGGAGAAGGGGAAAGTCATTTTATTCTCTCTCATTCAAAAGTTTTTGAAAAGGTTCAAATTTCACTCAAGTTTAATTCACTCAAGCAAACAAACAAACAATTCAATTAATTATATTAACATTCCAAAATTTGGGATGTTACAAACCTACCACACTTAGAATGAATCTCGTCCTCGAGATTCGAAGAGGCTAGCAAGAAAAGGTTAGGGGTTGGGGTCTTCTAGCAATTGTTTTGGTCAGAAAGGTCAGGGGTGCTACCACACTTAAAATGCAAGGTTACAGTTCCAATAAACTCAGATACTTCCTCTGGAGGGCTGAACATGTATGTCCCTTCACATATCTTACAATAGCTCCTTCATTAAGGCTCTTCTGCCAGAAGTATAGAGTTTTCCTCAGAATCTTGGGTCGGTTCGTCAAAGTTGAAGTTCGTCCGAGACTGGATCTTCTTAGCTGATCGGTCTGTGTCCATTCTAGACAACTATCGAAACACTCATGGTGGTCTACCATTAATGGTTTCTCCTGCAGAAACGGTTCGGGTTGAACTTCACCGTATAACCTACGTTTGGCAACGGTTGCCTGTAATGGGGTTCCATCGTCCTACCATTTTATGGTTTTATGGCTTATCGCATCGACACTCTTCTAAGGTTTTCAAGGCTCTCGATTTTCCATCAACATATGATAGTTCATGATAGAAGTCTCCGGTATGGGGCCAATCCATCCTGCATACTTGAATCATTACCACATATGTAAATATCGAATCACGTATTCTAACACTTGGGCATACTCACAAGCATTGCAGAATTTCTCTTGTTCTCGAACCGGTTTCGAGTAAATCCATGGTTTCCGCAAGCCAAACAAAACATCTATCGTTACTTCACCACTCTCAGGTTTTTGGCGTAACCTCCTACGAAACTTATGCTGATTGGATCACTGATTCTTCCAGATTTATTCCTTTATCAATGTTACAACGGTTCCTTCTCAAAATCCACGGGCCTGTGGGTTATGGCCCACTTCAACACCGGTGCAGCTTTAACTCATCCTTGGAGTAACTCTCATGTTACACCTCCTTTAAATCCAATAGTACTCTGTTACTTCATACCATCATATCAAGAACAAAACTCCAACTTATTTTGTCCAGCTCCCTTCTATGGACCGTCGTGAATAACATATTTTTTTCTCCATTGATCTTGTGGCTTTACGGAGTACTATGACCAAAGAATGCACAAGTTTATCCATAAAATCTCATTATTTTCATATCAACCTTTCATTACATCCTTAATCATTTTCAGAAATCCAAATTCCAAAAGTACTTTGTTACAAATGCTGCCACCCACATGATTTGGTATGGTCAGCATTACTTCCAACTTATTTATTTATCCTCTTCGAGGATTCTTGATCCACCGGAAGTGTGCGACATGAGCCTTGAAATCTTCAATCTTCTGTTTCATCATGGTGGTCTTGAGCTTCATTACCATCATCTCTGCACGCATTTCGTAGGGTATTCCTGAGTATAACGGAGTCTTGCTTCAAGTATTTCTCCGATCTGGCGTATGGCTTCCATGGCTGCTTCACGAACAGCATCGAAGAAAGTTGCTTGTGGCACACGTGAGATGAAAAAGTACTACCCCATCATCTTTGGGCAAACTCCTTTCAAATGGTGGAGGTGTACCTCCACATACCAAAGTTCCACTCCCTTTTGCATGAAGGGGTAGCCTTTGTAGACTACATCTCCTTCAAGGTGAATATGCTTCATCATGTCCTTCAGGATCTTCGGGTAATCGTGATCACTTGTCAGGGTCATGATCGTTTCAGGACCTTTAAGGAAAGACTCATAAAGGGTTGTCATCTGCATGTGTAGGATAAGAGAGGTGCTCAGAACAAGGGATGTATCTCCATGGGAATTTGCAACTGTCTCCAGAAAAGTTTGGTGTTGATTGTCCATGGGTTCAAGATTTCGGGTGCAGTTGAGATAGAAAGAGAAAAGCAATTACCCACTCATCAATAAAATTATCGTTTGTAATGGGCGTTCTACTATGGTTTCGCTTTCTAGGTCCTCATTTCTTCAGGTCTTCAATGCTCGGGAGTTTCCAATTCCTCAGCTAGGTGTTTCTCCTCACAATGAGGGCATCCATCCTTGTGTTCCTCCTGGGTGTGTCCTATTCCTCCACAAATCTTGGAGGCATAAGGTTTCTTCTTCGGGTTATCATGGTGCCTCCGGATGAGACGTGATCTCATCAGGGTCTTCTTGAATTCCTCCCAAGTTCTTGCTCCTTTAAATCCTTGTATGGATTGATGCATTCTCCACCAGGTTGCGCACTTTACGTAAAAATCTTGAAGAGCGTATTGGACCTCATACTTCCTTGAAACCAAATTGTTCCCGAAGTGATTCTCCATGTTCTGCATCCATAGCTACGCCTCATTTGAGTCTTGATCCAGAGAATATCAGTCCAACTTCATTCATCATCTATGGGGTTCAAGGGTTTTAAGGTGAGATGAGAGAGAGGTGGGGAGGGATATACACACAATACAAACAATAGTTTTTTTGATGAAACAAGTTTTACTTTGTGGCTGTCGGAAAAACATCAAACAAATGACAGCTCACACATCGTCGCATCTAACGTAAGTGTGTAACAGGGGTTTGGTCTTCTAAAGGTCAAATATTTCTTTAGGAACTTCAAATCTTCGGAGTCTTCAACTGTTGTAGCTTCTAATACATGGTGAAATCCTCTTTACTTGAAAGAGGTCATCAGTCCTCCGATATCTTTCTTGGAGTGGCTTGATTGATCCTTCATGTGGTCAAAAGGAAAAGGGTATATCCTAACTATTTTGAGGTGAGAGTGTCTATTCGATAAAATCAGAAAAGATGAGAAGTAAGAGTCTTTTTGTAAATAAGGTTTTTGAGATATCCTGTCCTAAGGGCTTTTCGGTTTCTAGGGTCACGTCCTACAGATCAACATGTGCTCGATACCATCTCTGTGAGCGACCCGGCCTCAGACGGTCAAGCCTTTCTTTATGTGCCATCCTCGGATCAAGGTATCTTTGGCACACAAGACATCAATGTATATATCAAAGTGCAATCACATGCATAAATAACGTAAAACCGATATATACCTCATAATACTCAGCGGAAACAAATCAAACGGGTGTGGAGTCCCATCAACGCCATCGGCAAAGTTGAGTGTAGACCGTAACCTGCATCGTAACTCTTACTCATCGAGGAAATATACGCAACATGATACGTTGCAGCCGTGTAGGTCGATACATTGAATGTACCGCAAGATCACAACATGAATAAGCAGATGATAAAACTATACTATATGCAATATGGCTTTATGGCTTTGTATCTGAATTTTGTTTGCGTAAATGCTGATTTTATTTTACCTACATCAAAGGAATAGAATGAAGTCTGTACTAAGGAGTTTTCTATCATGACATGGTTCCGCCAACCGATGTCTCATAGCCCAAAAATTCATCATATGTTGCCCACAATTAAGTTATCAATCCGGTGTTGAGAGTTCGAGATAGATCCAAGTCCAGATGCTCAAATTGTCCGTGAATCGGGACACGGCTAATCGATTAGGTTTAAAACCCTCTGCAGAGGTTTGTACACTTTACCCGCAAGATTCGATCCTCTCTTTACGTTCTCGCACTTCAGAGGTGTTTGAGAACAAGATGACCGAAACATGGTCTTCCAAAGAGTTCCTCGACCACTGTCCGGTACTCAACCCATCCTACCGTAGTTCTACATCTGCTAGTACCGGCCCCACCAGAGTCACAACTAAGGTCAACCAAGCCAGAGCCCATAATGACTTGCGGTTTGCAGGTAAGCTTCTGTGCATGAAGTATTCTTCCGTCTCTTTGAGTCTGGGTGAAGCTTTCCGCAAGATGTCATGGCGCTTCTCCATGCATCCCGCCAACCACTGGTTTCTCCAGTGGTGCCCACAACCGTCCTTCACCCAGTAGTGTGTATTGAATTCTTGTCTCGAGTCTTGAAGTCTTGAGGCCTTGAAGATGCAGTCCTTGCAGATGCCATCATGGAGTTGTCGTCATTGACGTAGAGTCCTCCTTTCTCACACCACTCCCAAACACTCATACCAAACCCCGTCTACTATAGCGTAGCATTTAAATAAAACGTCCCGGGCTTGGTAAAAGTGTTATGGGTTCCTACCTCATGCATACTTCTCTACTACTAGGATTCAATAACACTACTGAGGTGTGGTTGCAAGGATGCCACTAAATGCAATAAAAACATAGGTATGAAAGCAATGGTCAAAGTGAACTTGCTCGGTAATACTTGATGAAGATAACAACGCTTTGTCGAAAAATGACTTGGTAGAACTAATCGTCACTCCGTTGAAAATCTATATAGTCAAACATAGCATTCACATAAGCAAACATCCTAGCAAACAATTTTAGCACTTTCAAATAACAATCAAAACAGCAAGGAAAATCGATAATAAAACTCAAACAAAATCAAAAGAAACTTCAAATAAAACTACAAAGAAAAACTACTAACGAAGATCTATGACTTTGCTACAAACATCTAATATAGTTTTGCCGTAAGTAAAAACTTAACAACAATTAAAATACTAAACTAATAAATTAACAGAAAATAAAATGTAAAATAACTAATTTAACAGAAAGTATTTTTTTCCATAAAATTTTATTTGCAAAAAGAAACAAATAAAAAGCTTTTATAAAACTCTAACTATGACCTATAGAAGGTTTCATACAAAACTAAGGAAAATAAATTTTTTAAGTAAAAATAAATTTTCTCCTGTTGTCTAACAGAAACACAACTAATTTTGTCAAAAGTGACAAAAAGAAATAATTTAAAACTAATAAAAACAATAAATAAAAAGCTAAAACAGAACTAATATTAAAACAGTACTGTTTTGCTAAAAACCTAATTTAAATTAACCTGAAAATAAAATACTAAATACTACTGGATAAACAAAGGTCCTAGATACCAGGAGCAAAAAGAATTAATTAAATCCTATTTTTAAACTCCCGGAATAAGCAAAACAAGCTTTAATTCAAATCTGATCTAACTCAATTTTTATAAATCCAAACATAGACAAATTATATATTTTTGGAAACTACAAGAAAATTGTGATCTAACGCAAAAAGAATCAGCATCATTGGACTTCTAGATCAAAAGTTATAAGCTAAACAAGAACGGAACTAAATCTGTTACAGGGAATAAATCTGAAAACGAAAACGGAGTTACCTGTACGTGAGGCAGAGATGGCAGGAAGGAGACGGCAATGTGGAGGGCTGCTCAAGCGAGGGGGCGAGGTCGCCGGGCGAGGTGGGGGTGGCGGAGGAGGGGTCGGGCGCTGGGGAGGTTCCAGGAGAGCTCTGGTGAGCGCTTTCTAGGCAGAAAAAGAGGACGGTGGCGAGAAGGCTACGGGCAGGAGGGGGCGTGGTGATGGGAAAAATGGAGCGAGGAGAGGGAGGGGTTTTATAGGCGGTCTCGGGAGGCGCTGGGATGGAAAGACGAGGGAGATCGGGAAGGTGGAGATTCCTGTCTCCATGGATATGGAAAGCTTCTATAACGTGAGAGGAAACAGAGGAAGGAGATGATCTCTTGTTGGGCTAGAATAGGAAAGTGCTTAATGGGCAAGCAGGTTTTTCCTAATAAAAACGATTCCATTCCTATTTTTAAAATTAGGAAACTAAAACAATAAAAAGGAAATCAAATCAATTCGGAATAAAGAGTTTTTATATACTAAAATTATCAGAAAAATAAAATGTAGATGATGAGCATTATTCCACGGCCAAAATAAAAACTTAAAAAAATGTTTTCAGAAAATCCCTAAAAGGCTTTATTTCTTTTGCAAATAATTTTTTAAATAAAAACTTTGGTTTTCTTGGCTCAAATATTTTCAAAAATGCCCCTGATTTTGGAGGGTCATTTTCCTCCGCTCTTTCTTGCTTGCAAGAATTTATTTTTCGGGTATTTCTCGGGAAGAAAAATAGAGAAGAAAGTGCAAATATTTGAAAGAATTAAATTGCAAAACTCCGTTCAAATTCTTTATAGTTGAAGAAGTCATGTCATCTTCTCTCATTGATTTTAATAGGATGAATTTGAATTTACGGAGAAGGGAAAGTCATTTTATTCTCTCTCATTCAAAAGTTTTTGAAAAGGTTCAAATTTCACTCAAGTTTAATTCACTCAAGCAAACAAACAAACAATTCAATTAATTATATTAACATTCCAAAATTTGGGATGTTACAGATCTTCAAAACCCAGGGGTTGAGCAACATATATTTCTTCCTCAAGCTTACCATTGAGGATGCACTTTTCACATCCATTTGATATAAGATGATATTATGATGGTTAGCATAAGCAAGAAATATGCGAATAGCCTCAAGTCTAGCAACAGGTGCAAAGTTTCATCAAAATCAATTCCTTCAACCTGTGTGTAGCCTTGAGCTACAAGCCGTGCCTTATTCCTCACCACAAGGCCATTTTTGTCTTGCTTGTTTCGGTAGATCCATTTTGTGCCGATGATATTGTGCTTGCGTGGGTCTGCTCACTTGACAAGTTCCCACACATTGTCGAGCTTGAATTGATGTAATTCCTCTTCTATCGCTTGACTCCACTCAGGCTCCAGAAATGCCTCATCTACTTTGGTCTGCTCTGTGATTGAGACGAAAGCAAAGTGCCCACAAAAGTTAGACAAATGTGAAGCCTTTGAGCGTGTGAGAGGACCTGGTGCGTTGATGTCGCTGATGATTTTCTCGATCTACACTTCATTTGCAACGCGTGGATGAGCGGGTTGGGGACGTTGAGTTGGCTCAACATTTTCTTCAGAGCCATTTTCTTTAGGTGTGCCAGCTTGCTGTCCTTCACGTTCTGGAATGACTTCTTCAGCAGATTCTTCAGTAGGAATGACATCCTCAGTAGCCTTGAACTTGATGATTTCCTCATATGACTTTTCATCTAGCACAGGAGGCAGGTGCTCTCTTTGTGAGCCATTAGTTTCATCGAACCGCACATCTACAATTTCAACAACCTTGTGGTGAAAGGAGTTGAAGACTCTGTAGGTGTGTGAGTCCTTTCTGTAACCAAGCATAAAACCTTCACGTGCTTTCGGTGCAAATTTAGAATTGTAATGAGGATCTCTAATCCAACATTTAGCACCGAAGACTTTGAAATACCTCACATTGGGTTTCCTGTCGGTGAGGAGTTCATATGAGGTCTTTTTGAAGAATTTGTGAAGATATACCCTGTTGATGATGTGGCACGTAGTATCAATTGCCTCAATCCAGAAGTGATGATACGTCTTGTATTCATCAAGCATAGTGCGAGCCATCTCAACAAGAGTCCTGTTCTTGCGCTCCACGACGCCATTGTGCTGAGGAGTATAAGGAGCAGATAACTCATGAGTAACACCAAGTTCATCAAGATAATCATCAAGACCAGTATTCTTGAACTCAGTCCCATTTTCACTTCTGATGTGCTTGATCTTCAGACCAAAGTTGTTGAAGCCCTTGAGGAAAATCGTTTGAAGACTTCCTGCACTCCACATTTGTAAGTGATTATATGCACCCATGTATAACGAGAATAGGCATCAACAATAAACAAAGCCATATAGAGATGCTTCATTGGTGAATGCGGAATAATGATTAGGGCCAAAGAGATCCATGTGAAGCAATTCAAATGGACGAGTGGTAGTCATGATAGTCTTTAAGGGATGCTTGCCCTTGGTCATCTTTCCAGCTTCACAGGCTCCGCACAGGTGATCCTTGAGGAATTTGACATTCTCGATGTCGATGACATGCTTCTTCTTTGCTAGTGTGTGCAAGTTCCTCATGCCAGCATGACCGAGTCGTCGATGCCATAGCCAGCCTTCAGAAGCTTTAGCAAGTAGACATATAGTAGGTTGTGGTCCTATAGAGAAATCAACAATATACAGATCTCCTCTCCTAAGGCCTTCGAAGACTTTGGAATGGTCAGATTCCATGATCACAACACAACGATACTTGCCAAAGATGACAACCATATCAAGATCACAAAGCATTGAGACAAACATGAGGTTGAATCCCAAGGACTCGACAAGCATGACTGTCCATGTGTCGATCCTTTGAGATCGCAACCTTACCTAGACCCAATACCTTGCTTTTTTTCCTTTGTCAGCGTAGGTGATACGCTTTAGATGCGATGGAGATAAAGCAGTGTCCATCAATAAGTTCCTATCACCAGTCATGTGATTTGTACATCCACTGTCGAGGACCCACTCAGTGGCTTTGGGTTGATCATGCTGTAGATGAATTAGTGCAACTTACGAACAATTCATCAGATCAATTTCATCAAACATTAAAAGAGATAGCAGTATGAGGACGTGAGCAATGAAAATTCATTTCTTCATGATTGTCTTGCGTCCTACCAAGCATATTCAGGTCTCCAGCAAATTCTTCAGACGTTTAACTTCGTATAGAGACCTGACCCTGCAAAAGAAATCAGTTCTTTTTCTTCACCACCCACATCTGGAGGGGTGGCAAAGAGTTCATCATTCTGCGAGCTCCATAAGAGAAAGTTGGCATAGATGCCAGTCCACTTCGTTTCACATAAGAGGGGTCAGGGTAAGCATAAGAGTAAGCAGAGAAATTCTTCGAGGACTTATGAACATAAGGATTTGAAGAATAATGCACATATTCATAACCCTTAGTCTTTCCCTGCGAAACAGAAGTGTTAGCACGATGATGTTCATATGAGGACTTTGATCCATATGAGGAATTTGGTCCTTATGAGGACTTGGATCCATATGAAGAATTTGATCTGGGGTTCCTATTCTTCACAGGCGGTGTCATGATGACATTCACCTAAAGACTTTCAAGGCACCTTTTGGGAACCCAGATTTTCTTCATAGGGGGACCGTTCCTGCAGTTAGTGCCAACATATCTAACAAATAGTTCACCATTCCGATTTTTGAACAGCTTATAGTCGGAGTCAAATGACTCATCAGAAGAATATGAAGATTCACATGTAAACCCAGATAAAGTGGATGGATCTACTGGAGGTCCTTTTGCAGCAACCCATGAGGTTTTGGGATACTGCTCAGGTTTCCAGTAGGTCCAATCAGCATTGAGTTTCATCTCAAAGGCAATACCCTCTTTCCTAGGGTTCCTGTTGAGGATCTGCTTTTTAAGCACATCACAAAGAGCCTGATTCCCTTTGAGGCTTTTGTACATGCCTGTCATATACAATTCCTTCAGCCCTGCATTCTCAGTGATACTAGTAGCATCCTCATAGGAGGAATTTGTGATAGCAGAGACAGTTTAAGAATTTGCAACAATAGAAGCATTTGAACTTTCAGGTGAAGAATTAGCAGATTCACGTTCAATGCATTTAAAACATGGTGGAATGAATTCTTCCTGAGCGGCACTGATCTGCTGAGCAAGTAATGAATCACGCTCCTTTTGAAGATCTTCATAACTCTTCCTTAGCTTCTCGAGATCTTGCTTTCTCTGAAGAAATTCATAAGAAAGCTTCTCATGATCATATAAGAGAGTGTTATGATGACTCTGAAGGTTATTAAACTTGGACTGAAGTCTCTGAAGATTATCAGTCAAGGTTTGAGAGTGATCCATTTCTTCACCCAACATATCATCGCTTTCATCAAGCATGCTTTGAACTTTTTCCAAAGCTCTTTGTTGTTTAGTGGCAAGGGAAGCAAGTTTGACATAGCTGGGTCCAAATTCATCACCAGATTCATCATCACTAGACTCGGATAAGTAGCATTTAGTTACCTTGGCACCTTTTACCATAAGGCATGGTGCAAAGGATGATGATTCTGGATCGAAAGTCATCGCCTTGAGCGATTCCTTGAAATCCTCAAACCAGGGATCATGACGAGTTCGATGACCTTCATAGACCTCAGAGAGTCGGTCCCAGATAAGCTTCGCATGGCTGAGATGCATAATGTTCCTGGACTAATTTTGGGACAGACAGGAGCAAATGATGTCCTTCGCCATGAGGTTGAGTAGAGTGTACTTGCGAATATCATCAGCCTCCGCCATCTTGCATAGATCGGTAAGACCAATCTCAGTGACGGTCCACAGATCGTTGTTCATCGCCATGAGACGCTTCTTCATCATGGCCTTCCACTTGGGATAGTCATGACCGTCAAAGATGGGGCATGATACAGTCGTCATTCCTGCGTTTGACATAACTAAACTCCAGGCGGTTAAACCAGAATCACACAGAACAAGGGAGTACTTTGCTCTGATACCAATTGAAAGTGCGTTAATCTACTAGAGGGGGGTGAATAGGCGATTTTTACAAATTTGTCACTTAGGAATTTCAGGGTGAGGAAATTCCTAAGTCACGAACAACTAGCAGCAGAATAAGTACTCAAGTGTGAGCATAACAAAGTAACAGCATAGTCATCATAATGAAATGAAAAACAAACACAGAGCAGAGGTAGTGTAAACCAGGATAAGCAGACTGGAGACAAACTGACTGAAGAAATAGGATTGGGGAAATTGAGAAAGTCTTCAGTCAAAGTCTTCAAACAGTAACAATCAAGTACAACAGTAAGTAACTGAGGAAATGAAAGGGTTGAGGAAATAGAACCAGTAGCTCGGTGAAGACAGTGATTTGGTAGACCAGTTCCAACTGCTGTGACAGTCGTACATCTGGTTGGAGCGGCTAGGTATTTAAACCTGAGGACACACAGTCCCGGACACACAGTCTTCACCGTATTCTCCTTGAGCTAAGGTCACACAGACCTCGCCCAATCACTCGTGGTAAGTCTTCAAGTGACTTCCAAACCTTCACAAACTTGGTCACTCGGTGATCCACAATTTTCTCTTGGATGCTCTAGACCATGACGCCTAACCGCCTGGAAGATGCACAGTCTTCAAAGGTAATAAGCATCGGATCCACACAAGAACAATCTCTTCAGTGATGCTCAATCACTTTGGGTTTGTAGGTGTTTGGTTTGGGTTTTGCTCACTTGATGATTTTCGCTCATAGACCTCAGAGGATGGGATGCTCTCAATGACAAGTGTCAATTTCTCTTGGAATAGCCAACCAACTAGTGGTTGTAGGGGGCGGCTATTTATAGCCTAGGGAGCAGCCCGACATGATAAGACATAAATGCCCTTCAATGATATGACCGTTAGGTGGATAAGATATTTTGGGACAACTGTGTCGGTGTTCTGGGAACGTGGGTCCCCAGACTTGCATGCCTGCGGCCTGCGGCGTGGCTCAAAGGAGGCCCAGGACAGCCCATCTTCATCAGCACAAGCTCAAGACCCTCGCGAGGGGCCAGGCCTCGCGGGGCGGACGACCAGGAGCTTCCTCAGGCACGACCTCATCAGGTTGGATCATGAGGAGGCGGAGAGTTCAAGGCGGGGTACCTCGCGAGGTGCCCATGACGCAAGCCATGACGACCAAGGGCGCCAGTCGGGCGCCAGCCGCGCAGCGTCCTCCTTTCCTCTTTGGTGCAAAGGGAGCAAGCGCAGGCAAGAGCATCAAGCAAAGGCATCCGTTTCGGTGCAACAAGACCAAGACCGGCCCTAACGGCTAGAAGGGAGTCATCGTGGAGCCCAAGCAGGCGTCATCACCAGAGCCTTTGGCAGGCGAGGACCAACTTTAGTTAGGATAAGTGTACCCGCTTTTCCCCTTCAAAATGGCCAATTGTTGGCGCCCTTCCCACTCAATATTTGGGAAGAGGCCCAGGGCCTCCGTCTATATAAGTAGAGCTAGCCACCATAGTAGAGAAGGTGGGCGTTTGGAATCCAGAGAGAGAGATAGAGACCCGATCCTCAAGCTAGAGCGACGGAACACCACCTAGCAGTTCATCACACCCACCAAGAACAGACCCTCGCGAGGCTGTTCTTCCTGTCTTATTCTTCATCAGCCCAAGAGGCAATCCACCACACCACAAACTAGAGTAGGGTATTACACCACAACGGTGGCCCGAACTAGTATAAATCTCGTGTCTCTTGTGCTTTGTTGTTTTTAGTAGTTTAGGTCCCTGCGATTTGGCGAGATGCGAGGCGGTGGAGGTTGGATCTTCGCGCACCCTAGAGTTCGAACCTTAAGGGTCTGCCGGAACCCGAAATCCGACATTTGGCGCGCCCGGTAGGTGCACGGAATCTGCCTTCGTCGCCTCGTTCTTCCCCGACCACCGCAACCATGTTCGGCGCTCGTCGGGCCCGCGCCCGGCGCCGAAACGCCCTCGCCTCCCATGTCGCCCGACGGCTCCCGTCGGCGGGCGCCCTCGTCGTTCCCCGTCACCTGCCGTCAACGCCGCCACCGGCCCGGCGGGAAAAAGCAGCAAGCATCGTCCCAGCACCCGTCCATGAGGCGGGACGGCCGCACCGCCACGCCTTTCGCCACTCACCCGGTTCTTCGTCACGCGCGCCCAGCGCTCATGGAGGCCCGAAGCTGCACTCATCGCGCTAACGAGCTCCTGCGCTACCGCCCGTCGGCAGCGTCTCTGAAGAATGGCTCGACCGAGTCGTCGAGCTTCGTCCGCTGCAGAGGCGACCCAGCGCCGTCCGTCTCGCTGCACCGCACCCGCCCAGCGTGGCGATAAAGCTCCGGGCGCCACCGCCTCCTCCTCAAGACGCCGCCACAGCCCCAAAGGCGCGGTCCTGGGCGGAACCCGTTCACTTGAGGGCGCGCAACAAGAGCAGAGCTGCCAAGAAGTTCCTCGCCCGCAAGAAGCTGCCCGGCGCTCCCGCTCCAAGACGTCAAGACCTGCGCTGCCCCGGCCGTGGCGCGAGGAGGCCCTAAGACCAAGCCCTCTGTCGTCCGAGGCCCCCACGGCCACGGCGGGCTGCCGCTCCTTCACCTCCGAGCTGCCTTGTGTCGCGTGGCCGCCAAGTTCAAGCAGACCTGCCTCCACGCGGCAGCACGGCTGACCCTCTGAGTTCCTCCAGCTCTATGAGCTGGGCATCGAGGCTGCCAGCAGGGATGAAAAGGTCATGGCGAACTCGTTTCCCATGGCGCTCAAGGACGGGCCCGCACTGGCTCTGAACCTGGCCCTGTGCACGACCTCTTCTGGGCCGAGATGCGTACCCGCTTCATCGCCAACTTCAGGTACTCGCGACCGGCCACCCGCCGTGAGTGACATGCGCCGAATCAAGCAGCCGGGGAAACCTGCAAAAGTACATCCAGCGCTTCAACAACGCGCGCCTCAAGATCCCGGAGTAACAGAGGAGGCCATCATCTCTACCTTCTCCGCCAGGCGTGCACGACGTCAAGATGA
Organism: Aegilops bicornis; assembly: GCA_021605145.1. NCBI lineage: Eukaryota > Viridiplantae > Streptophyta > Magnoliopsida > Poales > Poaceae > Aegilops > Aegilops bicornis. The sequence continues at coordinate 491,054,838 of CM038673.1, forward strand.
AGGAGGAGGCTGGCGATGCATGAAGATCTGTGCACCTCCTCGAGCTGTTCAACTTGGCGACCAAGTGCGCCCGGGGCTGAGGAGGCGCCTCTCCCTCCTCGAGCTGCCTGCCGCGGATCCGAAGAGAAGAAGTCCAAGGCCAAGGGCGTGAAGCGCAAGGGGATGCCGTGCTCGCAGCCGAGCAGACACCAAGCGAGGCGTAGATCAGCCCAAGTCCTCCAAGGGCAGCCGATGCTGCGTGTACCACGACCTCCACACCCACAACACCAATGAATGTCAAGAGCTCCGGGCCGTGCGTGAAGGAAGGTCGGGCAGACGCCCGGCGCTTGGACGGGCTACGGCCGAGGAGGAGGAAGGAATGCGGGGCCTGGGAAGACCGCGGCCCGCGCCAAGGTGGCGCGACCAACCTCGCGAGGACCGTGGCAAGACCCACCTCGTGAGGGGTGGAGGATCAGCCTCGTGAGGATCGCCTGAGGGAACGCGAGCCTCGCTCATTGCCACGACGCCAAGGAGAATTGAAGACCGTCATCGGGGCAGGGGCTGGGGCTTCAGAAGCGCGTGCGATCGCTGCATCTGGGCGGAGCTCAAGCCCCACCTCTCGGCGCATCTTCAAGCAGTTCACCTGAAGTGAATGCAGTCCTCCCCAAGCTCGAGGCCACACGCCCTCTCGGTGGTCGGCGTGCGCCATCACGTTCAGCTCGGCGGATCAGCTCAAGTCGCAGCCACAGCGGAGTTCTCCCGATGCTTTGCTCCCCAATCATCAACAACGTCTTTGGTCACCAAGACCCTTATCGACGGCGGAGCGGGGCTCAACGTCCTGTCCGTGGAGACATTCAACAATCTTCAAGTGCCTTCTGATCGGCTTCAGCCAACCAAGCCTTTCTCCGGAGTCACCGACGGCTCCACGGTCCCGGTCGGGCAGGTCCGCCTTCCTGTCACCTTGGGGCCCGCGACAACTACCACACCGAGCTCATCGACTTCGGCGTCGCCCACATTACGCTGCCGTACAACGCCATCCTCGGGTACCCAGCGTTGGACAAATTCATGGCCGTAACCCACCATGGCTACAACGTCCTCAAGATGCCAGAAGCGGCGGGGTCATCACGGTGCCACGTGAAGAAAGAGACGCAGATGTGCTCCTGGGCGAGCCTTTGAGCCGCATCATTTGAAGACCTGCACCACAGCAGCAGGAGGCCTCCCGAAGCCGCACCCAAGAAGAAGAAGATATCGACCGGCCCGGCTCCTCAAGAGACAGGCCCCTCAGGGCCTGCATCGGGCCAGGGGGAGCCTCCTTCCATCGCATAGGAAAGCGCGCCTGGCGCCCTCCTCAGGCAGGGCTCGGGGGCTCTCCCCTGGAGGGCCGCCGACCTCACCAAGGTCTCGAGGGAGGCGCTTGGGCACCATGTGGAGGCGTGTTTCGAAGCACGTTTCCATAGCGAGGAGCAAACCAGAAGGGCAGAACCCTCAAGAGTTCGTCAGTAAGGCCATTCAAGAGCTACAGGAGTCAAGGGTCATGAGGGGCAGCCGCAGCCTACCCGTTGTGGCCCCCCATCCAGGCGAGGATGGTGGGCTGCGCGTCTGCATCGACATACCATGGCTCAACCGAGCCGCATCTCAAGAGCGCCTCTGGCCCTCGCGAGTGGGACGTTGCGAGGGTCCGCCCCACAGCTACGTCGCATGCCTTATGGCACCGCCTTGGCTGCTGCGCACCAGTCTCATGAGGACCATCTGGAGGCTCAAGAGGTCAAGCACGCTGCAGCCTGGCGGAGATGGAGATGGCCCCGAGGAGCCGCCAACGCCTCGGAGCCTCCCGAGGCACTGGGCACAGGGGGCTCGTGAGGATCGGCTCCGCAGCCCACCGAGTCTGCTACACCAACACCCCTTCATCCCCAACATCACGGTGACATCTTTAAGTTTTATTTTAATTTGGGGCGCCTTGAGGCTGCATTATTCCCAGGCAGCGTGGGTCCGATCCTGCGGCATGTATCCCTTTTACTTCATGTCATTAGCTTATCCTGCTAGGGGCGCCTCGGGCTGCATCATCCCCAAGCCGCTCGGGCGGTCCAGCGGCATGTATCCTTCTGCTTCTTCCTTAGGATTATGCTCTCGCTCCACCATGCTTGTTATTTGGTGCCTTTTCTGGGTGGCGGAATCTTGCGGCGTTAAAGGGGGTGCACGAGCATCGCGACTCAGGGGCTCCTACCGGCTCTCCGGCCCTCACCCTCTGGTCTTGTCCATGGCATCGCGACTGGCCTGCCGGCGATGATCGAGACCAGCCCGAGAGCCGGGACCCGAGGACGAGAGTTTCGCCATCCAACCCAGCTTGCAGCGTTAAAGGGGGTGCACGAGCATCACGACTCGGGCTCCTACCGGCCTCCGGCCCTCACCCTCTAGTCTTGTCCATGGCATCGCGACACGGCTTGCAATGACCGGTGAGACCAGTCCGAGAGCCGGGACCCGAGGACGTAGAATTGCTGCGTCTGACCCCATTTTGCGCGTTAAAGGGGGTGCCCGAGCATCGCGACTCAGGGGCTCCTACCGGCTCTCCGGCCCTCACCCTCTGGTCTTGTCCATGGCATCGCGACACTGGCTTGCCAATGACGGCCGAGACCAGCCCGAGAGCCGGGACCCGAGGACGTAGAGTTGCGTCATCTAATCCAGCTTGCGCGTTAAAGGGCGGGTGCCTGAGCATCGCGACTCAGGGCTCCTACCGGCTCTCCGGCCCTCATCCTCTGGTCTTGTCCATGACATCGCGACCTGGCTTGCCAGCGACGGCTGAGACCAGCCCGAGAGCCGGGCGAAGACGAGAAACAGCGACATCCGCCAAATTTGCAGGAACACACTCGAAGACAAGGCCCAGAGCCAGGCGCAACCCGCCTTGAGGTAGGGCCTCGTGAGTCCCGCGCTGGCTCACGGGTGCCCCAACACACCTCGCGAGGCCTCTCGTGCCCCTCGCAAGCAACTAACGGCAGGACTAACGATCGCCACGGTGAGCTCTTGTTCCTTTTGTGGTGAACCTGCAGGGTCTCTCCAAGGAGCACGAAACGACCTCGCCACGCAATCTCTCGTCAGCCAAGGCACAGACCTAGCACCACACCAGGAGGCATTGTCCTGACCCTCGAGATAAGTCACCCCTCCGGACACACTAGTTATCGCAACACCATCCCCACACTCAATGCAACCCCGTGTTAGCAACGTCGCTCTCCTATCTCACCGAATGATGGCTGCTTGAGCGCCAAGGGGGACCCCCTGAGCATCACGACTCAGAGGCTCTTACCGGACCTCGGGCCGCTCACCTCCTGGCCTTGACCACGGCATCGCGACTGGCATACCAGCGGCTCAAGCCGCCTTGGAACTGGACACATCGGCGTGAGCATCAAGCCCTCACGAGGTCCGAAGGAAGAAAAGCGAGCTAGAACGGAATGAGCATCCCGCATTGCCTCACAATAAGGATCATATTGACAAACGAAGCTACAAATATCTTACAAGCCCCATGGTACATTCTTGGCTCCTTGCAGGAACAAAAGACGCGAATCCTAAGGAGTCCTATCTACAGGGACCACCACGGCAGACGCCATCATCAACAGTGGGCCACCCGGTCCGGAGCCAACCCCATCCAGCTCAGGGGCGGCCACGACCTGACGAGCTCGCCCTGCTCCGGGAGCGGCGCAGGCTCGGGGGCTCGTAGCTATCGTCGCTCGTCTCCGGCGTCGCGAAGAGCTCGGCGGAGTCGCTGGATCCTCCGGCGCCTTCGTCGCCTGAGGAGATGCCAAGGGAGTGGACGGTCGGCCTCTGTCTCGCCGCAGCAGGACCCCGACCACCTCTCCCAGGGAAGCACTCCAGACGGCGGCCCTCCACGTCGAAGACCTTGAAGGACATCACCGAAGCACCGTCGTACTCCAGGTGGATCGTGAGGGCGCCCCTCGTCCTGCAGACACGGGCGACCTCGCTCCAGCCTCGTGTCATGAAGACCTCGCTCGGCAACTTCGCCCGACCTCTGCCCGGTCGCGAGTGCTGCAGCCGGCGTCTTTGCAGCGAGAATCGAGGGCTCCCCTTCACGGACGACGGAGGCGAAGAAAGAAGGAAGACGAATCCAAGACTTGGGAGGCGCGGCGACGCGGAGCACGATCTCCTGGCAGGAGCCCTCGGCGTGGACTCCAGGGGGGAAGACGCACACCTTCGTGACCCGCCTGCGTCGTCGGCGGCGCCGCTCATGGCGCCCGGCGTCGCCTCCTTCAGGGCCACCAATTCGCGCGTACAAGGGAAGAGGAAACCCTGGTGGCGGCCGCACGGACCAGGGCATGGGCGCCTCCTCGTGCGCGCTCCTGCCCTGACACCACAGAGCAAGCCGCTTCTTTGGGGGGAGCGGGTGAGGATCCTCTTGAGGAGCCTTTCCCTTCTCTTCCCTAGAGAACCGGCGGATCGGAGCCATGGCAACCAGACGAGACGAGGAAGAGGAGAAGCAGAAGGATAGACTGGAAGGGCGCACGCCGTTCCGTACTTATAGCCGGCGAAGGCCAACCGCCGGCCTCCATGATCAAAAGTAATCATGACTGACCATGCATGCAGGGACTTGTCGAGTCCGGGCGGTTACCGAGGCATCGTGGGGATGCAGTGCCCACATCCAATCAACCGCCACGTGGCGCCCAAGGCCGCAGGCTGTTAGGGCCCGCGACGCTTCGCACTTGCCCTTTCACCTCTCTGCTCGGCCAAGTTCGGGCGCGCCGTGGGCCCGGGGGCTACTGTCGGCGTTAAGGGAGCAGGGGTCCCAGACTTGCACTGCTGCCTGCGGCTGCGGGCGTGGCTCAAAGGAGGCCAGGACAGCCCATCTTCATCGGCACAAGCTCAAGACCCTCGCGAGGGGCCAGGCCTCATGAGGCGGGCGACGAGAGCTTCCTCGTGCACGGCCTCATCGGGTTGGCTCATGAGGAGGCGGAGAGTTCAAGGCAGGGTACCTCATGAGTTGCCCATGACGCAAGCCATGACGACCAAGGGCGCGATCAGGCGCCCGGCCCAGCGTCCTCCTTTCCTCTTTGGTGCAAAGGGAGCAAGCGCAGTCAAGAGCATCAAGCAAAGGCATCTGTTTCGGTGCAACAAGACCAAGACCAGCCCTAACGGCTGGAAGGGAGTCATCGTGGAGCCCAAGCAGGCGTCATAACCAGAGCCTTTGGCAGGCGAGGACCAACTTTAGTCAGGATAAGTGTACCCGCTGTTCCCCTTCAAAATGGCCAATTGTTGGCGCCCTTCCCGCTCAATATTTGGGAAGAGGCCCAGGGCCTCCGTCTATATAAGTAGAGCTAGCCACCATAGTAGAGAAGGTGGGCGTTGGGAATCCAGAGAGAGAGATAGAGACCCGATCCTCAAGCTAGAGCGACGGAACACCACCTAGCAGTTCATCACACCCACCAAGAATAGACCCTCGCGAGGCTGTTCTTCCCTGTACTGTTCTTCATCAGCCCAAGAGGCAAGCCACCACACCACAAACTAGAGTAGGGTATTACACCACAACGGTGGCCCGAACTAGTATAAATCTTGTGTCTCTTGTGCTGTTATTTTTAGTAGTTTAGGTCCCTGCGATTCAGCGAGGTACGAGACGGTGGAGGGTTGGATCTTCGCGCGCACCCCAGAGTTCGAACCTTAAGGGTCTGCCGGAACCCGAAATCCGACAAGCTAGCGCATAGCAGAGCAATTGTTGGAAATTTGGCTATCAAATTCCTCAGGGCTATCATGTTCCTCACTTGTAGGTAATCCGCACTGGTGAATTCCTAACTCCCCAGTCAGAACAAATTCCTCAGAGACCAGAAGATCTTCGTCTCTATCACTGAAGAAATTGACTGAACTGGATGAGATTTCCAATGGCTTCACTCAAAAGGATTGGTAGGTGTAGGATTTTGAGACGAGCGTCACTTGGAAACTTTTCTTTAGTTTTTCCTCGACCCCCTTTAGCAGTACGGTGTTTCCTATGACTCAAGAAAGAGACAAAAAAAACTACGAAAACAAAAGTATTCACGCTTCATATTCCTCGCATAAATATAGTCTTCATGGTCACACCAATTTCTTCACTTTCAAAGTCTTCAGAAATCCAAAGTCTTCAGTTGAAGACATTCATTTTTAGGGGTCGACTTTCTCTATAAATATCAAACTCCTCATAGACCTATAGACTTGTGTACACTCACAAACACATTAGTCCCTTAACCTATAAGTCTTCAATACACCAAAATAACTAAGGGGCACTAGATGCACTTACAATCTCCCCATTTTGGTGATTGATGACAATATAGGTCGAGTTTTCAACGGGGATAAGCATATGAAGTGTAAATACTGATATTGAGGAATTTGATTGCAATATATAGAATAACTCCCCCCGAAGATGTGCATCTGTGAGGAATTTGCTCTTGAGAAGCAATGCACATTGAAGAGTAGAATCATGGAGATCTCCCCATATATCTTGTAATTCATACACGCATTTAACATATGATATGAAGAATTTGTAATGCATGACGAAATATGGTGACTAATGTAATTCAGCATGCGTGCATCAACATATATGAGGAAATAGCATGCAGAAGAACATATCAAAAGTATCAGACCACCATCGGGTGTAAGTATACAACTCGATCCAATAAAGACTTCAAAAGAACGAGAGCTGTAACTTAGCAAAAAAAACCATATATAGACCCGCTTGAAGACTAACTCAAATTTCTCTCCCTTTGTCGTCGACTGACCAAAAGGGACGAAAAATGAGGACTAACGCCCCTGAAGAATATCATCATGATGTCGATGGAGGAGTGTCAGCGTTGTTGGGGTCGTCCGTTGAAGTAGGGCATGCCGCAGTGTCGTCCAAATCTTCAGCCGAGTCCGTCTCGCGCGATGAAGAATATGAACTGGTGACGAGCTGAGGAACTTTTACTTTCTTGAATTTCTTCGAAGGTGGCTGAGACCAGTCAAAGTCCTTTTGGAAGTCCATCTCCTTGAGATCTTCAGCAGAATATATATTGGAAAGTATGGCCCAAGTGCGGTCGAAGACTTGATGCAAGTAGAGGTGGTTCTACTTCACTGAATTGTGTGTAGCAGTCATGTTATGAAGAATAGCACCAAACCGTCTCTTGACCAACTTATGGTCGTGATCTACCTTCTAATGAAGACTGAGGAGAAGCTCACGATCAGTCATCACCCGTGGAACTCTCTCTTGACCCACTTTGGAACATGTGAATTATGCACCGCCATGTAGCCAGGCATCATATATGTGGATTATCTCATGCCATCTTTTTTACATATTCCATTTAACAACAATCTATGTATATTGAACTACTCTTCATGTGTATCAGCGATTTGAGCCGGTTATGGAAAAATCAGGAGTGAAAACAAGGTCTTGAGAAAGTGCAATGGTACTGTTGAAGCATATATCTCGATGGTTCTGAGGAGCTCCTCAGAGGAGGATTTAGAGACAGATGACCTGTCCTATATCCCACCTGAGGTGTATGCTCTAAGTTGCAATGTTTATATTTCTCATATCATGCATATGGTGTCTTTCATTGCTTAGTTTAGACATCATATGCACAATATTGAATTCCATCTGCTTAGTTTAGAGATCATACATGCGAGTGCTAGCTACTTAGTATATGAATCAATTATGTCAATTATATCATGCCATCCTGTATACTTAGACAACATGTATGTGAATTATTTCATCCCAACCTATTTTAGAAAGACATCATATAGTTTTGTCATGTCATCCTATTTAGATACTCATCATATGTTGAATTATGCCATTATATCTTGTTAAGTTATCCATCATATATCTGAAACTGTGTCATGCTATCATGTTTAGTTAGGCAACATATATGTGAAATTGTGTCATGCTGTCATGTTTGGTTAGACAACATATATGTGAATTACCACATCTGTCTATCATACAATGTCTGTATGTTCAATTTCTTTTCTTGTTTATCAACCATTTGAATTGGAGGGGGTGATGGCAATATCTAAGGGAGCAAAAACTCGTTCTTCACAAAAGACAGTGCTACCCGTCGATGCAGATAGAACCATGGTTGTACTGTCCCACAAACTAGCCCCACCACACATAATCGAGACTCTTCCAGATTGCACACTTACACCGTTGGGCAGAAACCAGCTACAACCCATCTAACCCCAACCCCAGCAGATAGTAACCCACTTCTAGTTGACAAAGCACCATGTCCATCACAGAGTACCCCCACACGAGCAGTTTGTAAAGCAATTGTAGTGCCCAAAGCACGAAGACCACCATAGCGAACCCAAACTCCACGTTTAAAGCAGAAGATCAACTGTTCTTATGTCAGATTCCGTAGCGATGGTCCATACTCCTTTGTTGTTGCATCACTGTATTTACTCATACCAACTACTTTCGAATTTGAAGGATCCAATTGAAACTCCAATGGCGCAACAGGTATGTTTTAAACCTATTTCTTTAACTGGATTGTTGTTCTAACTTCTGCTCTATGTTGATTTCAGTTTCAGTTGTATAAACAGTTATGTTCTCATGTGATGAACATTACAAGTGTTGCCAATGATGTGTAGTTTCTCACACTTATATTCTGTCTATGATGTTGTGTCTTAAAAATATATGAGTTGAACTGTGTCTCTATCTTGATTTGGCAACATAAACTAGAATGATATGGACAATACAGTGACCATTGTACATAGATATATGTTTGTTTCATGTTGTTATCCTGTCCACCTTACTACTGAACCCGTTTACCAAAATGAGTTTCGTATACTACATGCTAAACCTGTGATGTGTCTGCTTGTTTCTCTTGTAGTATGCGAACAGAATATTGGAGAAGAGCACCCCACTATGCAATGGTAGAGAAAGTAATGCTGATAAGGTTCAAGATAGTGAGACAACCCTATTGGTCTCCAAGAAAGGTGATAAAAACGATCGTGTAGACAGTGTGAAAACCCCACAGTCCTGCGTTGATGTAGTGTTCGAGTTACTGGCCAGTACCGCTAGCACAAGCTCTTCGAACTTCATTGCTGAATCACTTTGGCTTCTTTAGTCTCAGCTACAAGCTGAAAGGCATCAGTCAGTTGTGTTGCGGCAAGAAGCCGAAGGACTGAGGAAGTCCCTGCAGAATTCAGATGCATACTTTCTTGTGCAACAGCAAGCGCTGGAGGATTTTAGCACCAAACTAGTGGAAGTTAATAAGCTTGCTAAGCATCTTGCCAGCATTATGGGTACCCAGGATATTGTTTCTTGAGCTCTTCTGAAGTGGTTTCAGTTCTGGACTTGTTTTGTTGTGGTGTTTATTTGCCTTTGGCCAACTTTGACAACCAGTGTATGTGATATGCTGCTTTGTTCCCTATATTTGCACTGGTGGCGAACTTTGATGCCCATTGGATGTAATATGTGTAATAGTCGTGATAGCCTAGTGTAAGTTGCTTGCTTATTTATTTCCTTGTTGTCTTGTTTATTTGTTTGTTGTAGTCAGTGCAGTTCTTTTTCCGTGGTTTGCTAGTGGCCGCAATAACCTATTTTTAAAACTAGGCCACAATAACCATGGGCTACATATTTACTGTAGTGACCCTGGGACTCCTACAGGCCGTAGAAACAATGGGCCTTCTACGGGCTGTATGATCGATTGGCCAAACATGGGCCAATAATGGACCGCATTATGGGCCTTAAACGGGCTATGGTTGGAATCGTCCGTTCATGGGCCGACCATTACGGGCCATCGTTAATCGGCCGTATTTGATGACGCTATGAAAATGGCCCAATGGATTAACGGGCCACAAATGGGCCGACTGTAACCACGGGCTGAATTTGGCCCACAATCAGAAAAGGCCAGTAACAGGCCGTAAGTAACCGAATGCTGGAAATGAGCCCAAGAATAAATGGGCCCTGAGAAGGCCGAAAGATAACATGGGCTTGAAACGTCCTAATGGAATAATGGACCGTTAATGGGTATAAAGAGATATACTATTCATTACGGGCCAGTTTCACCACGGGTCGTTAACGGACCAAGAGTTACAAAGTGCCTCATATGGGCCGAAAGACGTCATGGGCCAGACATGGGCCGGAAGTTACAACGGGCTGGAATCATATTGGACGGCCCAGATGACGCTACTGGGCCAAATTCGGATAGGCCTTAACGGGTCCTGGGTTAGCGGGTTGTAAATGGGCTATGTGCGAACAGGCTTTCCGTGGGCCAGCCCGCTATCTTTTGACCAAGTCAAACGGGTCGGCCTTTTCACAAGAATGGGCCTTGATACGCCTGCAACGTATCTATAATTTTTGATTGCTCCATGCTATATTATCTTCTGTTTTGGACATGATTGGGCTTTATTATTCACTTTTATATTATTTTTGGGACTAACCTATTAACCGGAGGCCCAGCCCAGAATTGCTGTTTTTTTGCCTATTTCAGTTAAGTAGAAAAGAATATCAAACGGAGTCCAAACGGAATGAAACCTTCGGTAGCGTGATTTGAACGGACATGATCCGGAGACTTGGACCCTACGTCAAGGAAGCCGAGGAAGCCACGAGGTAGGGGGCGCGCCAACCCGAGCGCGCCTCCACCTCGTGGGACCCATGTTGCTCCACCGACGTATTCCTTCCTCCTATATATACCTATGTACCCCCAAACGATCAAAAACGGAGCCAAAAACCTAATTCCACCGCCGCAACCTTCTGTACCCACGAGATCCCATCTTGGGGCCTGTTAGAGCTCACGTGGAAGGGGCATCGATCATGGAGGGCTTCTACATCAACACCATAGCCTCTCGATGATGTGTGAGTAGTTTACCTCAGACAACCGGGTCCATAGTTATTAGCTAGATGGCTTCTTCTCTCTTTTTGGATGTCAATACAATGTACTCCCCCTCTCTTGTGGAGATCTATTCGATGTAATCTTCTTTTGCGGTGTGTTTGTTGAGACCGATGAATTGTGGGTTTATGATCAAGTTTATCTATGAACAATATTTGAATCTTCTGAATTCTTTTATGTATGATTGGTTATCTTTGCAAGTCTCTTTGAATTATCAGTTTGGTTTGGCCTACTAGATTGATCTTTCTTGCAATGGGAGAAGTGCTTAGCTTTGGGTTCAATCTTGCGGTGTCCTTTCCGGTGTGATGAGGGCAGCAAAGGCACGTATTGTATTGTTGCATCGAGGATAACAAGATGGGGTTTTATAATATTGCATGAATTTATCCCTCTACATCATGTCATCTTGCTTAAAGCGTTACTCTGTTCTTATGAACTTAATACTCTAGATGCATCTTTGGATAGCGGTCGATGTGTGGAGTAATAGTAGTAGATGCGAGGCGAGTCGGTCTACTTGTCTCGGACGTGATGCCTATATACATGATCATACCTAGATATTCTCATAACTATGCTCAATTCTGTCAATTTCTCAACAGTAATTTGTTCACCCACCGTAAAATACTTATGCTCTTGAGAGAAGCCACTTGTGAAACCTATGGCCCCTGGGTCTATCTTTCATCATATTAATCTTCCAACACTTAGCTATTTCCGTTGCTTTTATTTTACTCTGCATCTTTATCATAAAAATACCAAAAGTATTATCTTATCATATCTATCAGATCTCACTCTCGTAAGTGACCGTGTAGGGATTGACAACCCCTTATCGCGTTGGTTGCGAGGATTTATTTGTTTGTGTAGGTGCGAGGGACTCGTGCATAGCCTCCTGCTGGATTGATACCTTGGTTCTCAAAAACTGAGGGAAATACTTACGCTACTTTGCTGCATCACCCTTTCCTCTTCAAGGGAAAACCAACGCAGTGCTCAAGAGGTAGCAAGAAGGATTTCTGGCGCTGTTGCCGGGGAGGTCTACGCAAAAGTCAACATACCAAGTACCCATCACAAACCCTTATCTCCCGCATTACATTATTTGCCATTTGCCTCTCGTTTTCCTCTCCCCCACTTCACCCTTGCCGTTTTATTTGCCCTCTCTTTTTCGTTCGCCTCTTTTTCGCTTGCTTTTTGTTTGTTCGTGTGTTGGATTGCTTGCTTGTCATGATAGCTCTACCTAGATTTGGTGACCTTCACCTTAAAAGGTTAGAAGAGATCGAAAGCAACGTCAGGAGTTTTATGGTTTTGCAATTTGAGCATAATAGTTTCTTTAGAAACGAGCTGAAGGAACAAAAAAGCTTTATGAGTTATATGAATAAAGAGCTCGATGATATGTCTAAAGAATTTGATGGTTTGAGATCCCAAATTGCTCGTCTTGAGAAGTTGATAGCTGAAATATCGGATAAGAAGGCTACCTTAGTTAATAAGATGGCCGCTAAACCGGAGAACTTTGAAAATAAAGATGAAGATCTAAAAGTTATTGATGTGTCCCCTATTAAATCTTTCTTTTGCAATATGAATCTTGATAATGATGGGACTGAATATGATCCACCTTTACCTAGAAGGCGTTCCAAAAATTCAGAGTTTTTAGATCTTGATGCTAAAATTGATAAAAGTGGGATTGATGAGATCAAAACATTAGATATTAATGAACCCACTATTTTGGATTTCAAGGAATTTAATTATGATAATTGCTCTTTGATAGATTGTATTTCCTTGTTGCAATCCATGCTAAATTCTCCTCATGCTTATAGTCAAAATAAAGCCTTTACCAAACATATCGTTGATGCTTTGATGCAATCTTATGAAGAAAAGCTTGAGTTGGAAGTTTCTATCCCTAGAAAACTTTATGATGAGTGGGAACCTACTATTAAAATTAATATTAAAGATCATGAATGCTATGCTTTGTGTGATTTGGGTGCTAGAGTTTCCATGATTCCAAAGACTTTATGTGATTTGCTAGGTTTCCGAGATTTTGATGATTGCTCTTTAAACTTGCACCTTGCGGATTCCACTATTAAGAAACCTATGGGAAGAATTAATGATGTTCTTATTGTTGCAAATAGGAACTATGTGTCCGTATATTTTATTGTTCTTGATATAGATTGCAATCCTTAATGCCCTATTATTCTTGGTAGACCTTTCCTTAGAACGATTGGTGCAATTATTGATATGAAGGAAGGAAATATTAGATTCCAATTTGCATTAAAGAAAGGCATGGAACACTTCCCTAGGAAGAAAAGAAAATTACCATATGAATCTATCATGAGAGCCACTTATGGATTGCCTACCAAAGATGGCAATACCTAATTCTATCCTTGCTTTTATGCCTAGCTAGGGGTGTTAAACGATAGCGCTTGTTGGGAGGCAACCCAATTTTATTTTTAGTTTTTTTGCTTTTGCTTCTGTTTAGGAATAAATCTATGATCTAGCCTCTGGTTAGATGTGTTTTTATGTTTTAATTAGTGCTTGTGCCAAGTTAAACCTATAGGATCTTATTGGATGATAGTTATTTTATCTTGCTGTAATTTCCAGAAACTTTCTGTTCACGAAAACAATTGTTAAAAATCACCAGAACGTGATAAAATACTGATTCCAATTGCTGCTGATCAATAAAAAAAGTTTTTTACTTTTTGCTTCTGTTTAGCAATAAATTTTTGATCTAGCCGCTGGTTAGATGTGTTCTTATGTTTTAATTAGTGTTTGTGCCAAGTTAAACCTATATGATCTTCTTGGATGATAGTTATTTGATCTTGCAGAAAATTCCAGAAACTTTCTGTTCACGAAAATAATTGTTAAAAATCACCAGAACGTGATAAAATATTGATTCCAATTGCTGCTGATCAATAAACAAATTTTCCAGGCCGTCCAAATTTTTCAGAATTTTTGGAGTTCCAGAAGTTTGCATTAGTTACAGATTACAACAGACTGTTCTGTTTTTGACAGATTCTGTTTTTCGTGTGTTGTTTGCTTATTTTGATGAATCTATGGCTAATTAAATAGTTTATAAACCATAGAGAAGTTGGATGTAACATCCCAAATTAAATATTTGGAATGTTTTACAATTATAGCTAAGCATCTATGCATTCTGTTTAAATTTGAGTGGCATTTGAAGTTTCAGAAGTTTTGGAGTTGTTGGAATTGAATTCAAAGTTTGGCAGTTGAAATTTATTCCAAACCAATGCCTGACAAATACTTGAGACAAAGTATGAGAGGAGTAAACATGACACTCCAAAAATGTCAGATGAAAAACATTGCCAAAAAAAAAATTGAATTCAAATTTGGATTTTATTTGGAATTTTAGATAAAATGATTTTTTTATAAAGTTTGAATTTTGCCCCTGGAAAAATGTTCAAATTATAGGGAATATTCCCCTGATCATTTTGATATATATATGTCCTATATAAAATATATATCTTTATTATATTTTTCCTCTCTCTCTAAGTTCAAAAAAAATAAATATAAAAAGGGAAAAGAGACCTCAGGCCAGAACCAGCCAACCCGGCCACCCAGGCAGCCCAGCCGAGCCCTCCTCGCCCGAAATCCTCCACTTTTGGTCGCCCGACCCGACGCCCTCCTCCTCTCTCACCGACGGGTGGCCCCCACCGTCGTCTCCCCTAAGCAAACGCCACTGGCGTCGCGCCACGGAATCCCGATCTTCTCGGGATTGCCTTCCCCGATCGCCCCCTCGCCCAAGTCGGTCGACCCCCGATATAAACCCCGCCCCCCGCCCCGTTCCACCCCTCGCCCCCTCTCCCGACCCTCTCCCCTCGCCGCAATTAAATGGCCGCCGAGTACCGCCCGCGCCATTAGCCCTGTTCCGGCCACCTCCGACCACCTCGAGCTCGCTTGAGTCCACCTCGAGCTCCCCTCGCCACGCCGCACCCGCCGGAGGTCCCCGCCGTCGTCCCCGAGCACCGGAGCCCCTGCACCAACGTCGCCCGAGCCGCCGTCGACCGTCGCCGCCGTCAACCCCGTCGGTAAGTCGCCGGACTCCTCCCCGCCGTCCGATCTGTTTTCTAGGGTTAGGATTAGATCCCCCGAAGGGGTATGGTTTTATTAGGTTAGTTTTTAGTGAACCGGTTTATTTCCGGTTTAGATCGATTAGTTAGGTTTTATTTAAACCGGCCGATTCGTTTTAAACCCTAGGGCCCGTTTTAGT
This sequence comes from Aegilops bicornis, assembly GCA_021605145.1. Taxonomy (NCBI): domain Eukaryota; kingdom Viridiplantae; phylum Streptophyta; class Magnoliopsida; order Poales; family Poaceae; genus Aegilops; species Aegilops bicornis. The sequence goes on from CM038673.1 coordinate 491,069,850, forward strand.
TATATTACGCCGAAGCGTTATATAGGCCCATTAGGCCGTTTTTCTTTTTCTGTTTTAACAGAATAGTTTCAGATTTGAAAATTTCATATATTTTAATTTACTTAATATTTTTAAGTGATTCTTTTTTTGTTGGTTTGCAAATTTCTTATAGTTTCTGCAGAAAATATAATTAGCCATGTTAAAATTATTTAAAATTTCTTTATTTTAGATTTAGACAGAATAGTAAATATGCTATAGAATGAGTTAGGAATATTATTTTGGGTGATTCTTTTTGTCACAACTTTGTTTTGACATTGCCTAACCATAGGAATTTATTTGGGCATTTTAGGATTAATAAAAATAGTTTTAATCAGAATCATTTTATTCTTAATTAATTAACTAGCTACTGTTTTCCTATTGTATTAGTTAGAAAATAAATTTATTTTTCATATGAGATAGATTATTCTAGGTTAGTTTCTGTAAATTTTGAGCATGAACTTTTATTTATAATAAATAAAACTTTTATTTTATTTTTCTTACTAGAATTTGCTTTAGGCCTAATAGGAGTTTTATAATAGATTTTAAGGTGATTCTTTTTGCTCCTAGTTGCTTGATGAATTCTTTTCTGTTAGGTAGCATAAACCCATGCTTAGGTTCTGTTAAGAAATATTTTGTAGTGCAAAACTATTTCTTGATTGTTGTTGGATATGGGAAAACTTTGAGTTGGATTTCTTTGAGTTTTTCTTTGGGTTTTGGTTCAAGTGCTTTGTGTGTTATGTTAGCATGCTATTATGTTAAGTGGTCATATGTTGTATGCTTATTATGATTGTTGTATGTCTCGGTAGAATTTCCGGAGTGCGAAGCTTGCTACAACGAGTCCCTAGTTTTCGAAGATCGTCAGCAAGGCAAGTTCACTTTGACCATGCTTTCATTCCTATGTTTTTATTGAATTTAGTGGCATCTTTGCAACAACCCTACAGTAGTGATATTGAATTCTTGTAGTTGAGTAGTATGCATGAGGTACGAACCCATCACCCTGTTACCAAGCCCGGGATGATATTTTATTTTAATGCTACGCTATAGTAGACGGGGTTTGGTATGAGTGCACGAGAGTGGCGTGAGAATGGAGGATCTACGTCAATGACGACAACTCCATGATGGAATCTGCAAGGACTGCATCTTCAAGGCCTCAAGACTTCAAGACTCGAGACAAGAATTCAATACACACTCTTGGGTGAAGGATGGTTGACGGGCACCTGGAGAAACCGGTGGTTGGCGGGATGCATGGAGAAGCGCCATGACATCTTGTGGAAAGCTTCACCCAGACTCAAAGAGACGGAAGAATACTTCATGCCGGAAGCTTACCGTGCAACCGCAAGTCAATATGGGCTCTGGCTTGGTTGACCTTAGTTGTGACTCTGTTTGGGGCGGTGCTAGCAGATGTAGAACTACGGTAGGATTGGATGAGCACCGGACGGTGGCGGAGGAACTCTTGGAAGACCATGTTTCGGTCATCTTGTTCTCAAACACCACGAAGTGCGAGAATGTAAAAGAGGGATCGAATCTTGCGGGTAAAGTGTACAAACCTCTGCAGAGGGTTAAAACCTAATCGATTAGCCGTGTCCCAGTTACGGACAATTTGAACATCTGGACTTGGATCTATCTCGGAACTCTCAACACCGGATGATAACTTAATTGTGGGCAACTTATGATGATTTGGGATATGAGACATCGGTTGGCGGAACCATGTCATGGTAGAAAACTCCATAGTACAGACTTCATTTATTCCTTTGATGTAGGGAAAATAAATCCGCTTTTACGCATAAACAAAACTCGGAACCACGAGCCACAAAGCCATACCGCATATAGTATAGTTTATCATCTGTTTTCTCTTATTGTGATCTTGCCGGTACATTCAATGTATCGACCTACACGGCTGCAACGTATCATGTTGCAGATATTTCCTCGACGAGTAAGAGTTACGATCTGGTTACGGTCTACACTCAACCTGCCGATGGCGTTGATGGGACTCCACACCCGTTTGATTGTTTCCGCTGAGTATTATGAGGTATATATATCAGTTTTACGTTATTTATACATGTGATTGCACTTTGGTATATACATTGATGTACTGTGTGTGCCAGCATACTGATCCAGGGATGGCACGGATACACAGAGGCTTGACCGTCTGAGGTCGGGTCGCTACATTGGAATACAGTAGGTTTAACACCAATATAAATAAAGAATGTGTAGCGACCCGACCCGAATGGATCGAGTCTCTGTGCTTTCGTGTCATCCCTGGATCGTATCTTTGACACACCGCGATTACTTTCGAAGGATTTATAACAGAGGTAAATCACATGTATGAAATAACGAAAATACCATTACCTCAATCCAAATATAGCGGAAGCAACAAGGTTGTGGATTCCCATCAACACCAACGGCAAAGTTGAGTATAGGAAATCGTAACCCTAACGTATCACTTACTCGTCGTCTGAAAAGTATGCAACATGAAAAGTTGCAGCGGGCAAACGGGTCAAGACATGGAATATCTTTGGCAATGTAACACATAGAGAGTAATGAAAGAATAAGCTATACTACATGCATATATGGCTGGTGGAAAGCTCTATGGTTACAGTTTTTATGAAAAGCCAATTTTCCCTATTTCAAAGGAATAAATTTATTTAACTATCATGGTGGTTGTTAAACATTGAGAATGGTTGTGACATCCTCAATCCCAATTAAAAGTACTCATTAAAACCCAACAAAGTTAATTAAAGTAACATGATGAGATCAACAGGATAATCCAAGAACTAGATACTCAAGATGTCCATAACCGGGACACGGCTAATCATGATTAGTTTATACACTCTGCAGAGGTTTATGACTTTTCCCCACAAGACTCGATCGCCTCCGTTTAGTTTCTCGCACTACATGGTGTTTGAGAGACGGATGACCGAGACATAGTCTTTCAGAAGCGCTAGCACCTTACGACGGGTAGACCGGTACACCTACATCCCCTATGTCTGCTAGTCCACCACTATAAGAGTTCATGACGACTTAATCAACTATGCCAGAGCCCATAATGGCTTGTGGCTGCACACGGAAGTTTCTAGCATGAATAATCTTATGATCCCTTTGAGCACGGGTGGCGGTCCGAAGAAAAAGCAGTAAGTCCCGATAGAAACCAGGTGCCTCAATCCACCCAGATGTGTGTTTAAGTTGCCACCTTAAATAAACATTAATTTAACAATCTCACATCTGTCATGGAATACACTCACCCAATCCACGTCTACTAGTATAGCATAGCATAATAAGCAAACATAGAAGTAACTCCCAAGGTTTCATAAGTAAAACAAGTAATAGGTACTACCTCAATCTACTTCCCATCCCACAATTTAATTAGATCCTAATCATGCAAGTGTTTGAGGAATAGATCTAATGCATAAAACTGGGTAGAGAAAGTATGATCAAAGTGTTACTTGCCTGCAAAGTTGACGAAGATGATTCACACTCAAAACTCTTGATAGTTCTACTCGTCACACTCCGGTTAATCTATCGTAATCAAGCAATAGTAACCATACATAAGCAATCAATCAAAACATCGGACCGAACGAAGAAACAATTCGGAAAACATCAAAACCAAGCAAATAACTCTTGCAACATAAAACAATTTCTAAGAGTACCCAAATTATGTGAATTTGGCCTTATCAGAAAGTTTAGGTCAAGAGCTTCGATTTGCAAAAAGAATCAACTAAATCGGAGTTACGAAACTCAAGTTATGATCAAACGAAGTTTGAATTCAAATCTGATCTAGTTCAAATTTTAAATTTTCAAAAACAAGTTTGAGTTGGATTACTGGATAGAGGGGATCACAACGAAGACGTGGGCGTTGGTTTCGTTGAATTTGGACTAACGAGTAAAAAGTTATGATGGTTTGAAAATTAGGGACTAATCTGTGAAGAAAAATTATCACGAATAGGTCCCTGGCCACGTGTCAGAAAACTGCTGGGTGAAAACCGTTCGTTGCGAGATTTAATCGAGCGAACAACTGCTACTTAGTGCATACCTGTTCGGAAAAAAACTAACAGATCTAATCTAGGCCGTTGATTTTAGATCGGGCGGAGGTGGCGGCGACGGCGACTTACATGCGGCCATGACGGTCCAATGGCGAGAGACGACGGCGGCGGCGGCTCGGATCCGACCGAGCGGGCGGCTCCGGTGGCCAACGAGGCCGGCAAAGGGGTCGGGGAGAGGCGGCGCAGTGCGGTGGAGTCGATGGTGGTGGCTGCGGGGGTCGGGGAGGTGCGGGGCGACGACAAGGGAGTTCGGCGGCGGCGGCGTCTTCGGTGAGGCGGCGACGAGATGCAGCGGCGGCGGCGCGACAACGAGGAGGAGAGGAGAAACGGGGTCGGGGCCTCGGGTTTTTATGGAGGAGGCGGCGGTGGCGTCTTGAGGGGCGAGGAGGCCGGTGAGGACGGCGGCGCTCTCGGGAGGCGTGCGGGCGGCGGACTCCTCCCGGAGTCGAAGGCGGCGGCGCGGGCGCTTGCTGGGCTGGGCCGTGGCCTGGCCGGTTGGCTGGGCAGCCCCATGGAGGGGAAACTTTTTAAACAATTTCAGCATTTAAATAAAAATAATAAAACCAAATAAATAAATATATTATATAGGCATATAATATATCAAAATTTTCAGAAAAAGATTTTCTACATGATGAACATTATTCTAGCTTCAAATAAAATACACACAAATTCAAATAAAACAAACAGTGCTACTGCCCTAATAAAATCCAATCGAAAATCATTTTAAAAATACCAAAATGATTTCAAATTAATTTCTCTCCAATTTTACGATGTAAGGAATCATGTTACACTATTTTCCATATATTTTATTTTGGAGAAAAATAATTTGAATAAAACTCAAATAACTCCAAATTGAAAATAAATTCAAAGGAACTTTGAATTTAATTCTTGAAACTCCCAACTCATATTTCATATGTTTTGAAGAAGTCATTTTATCTTTGCTCGTGAAAATCATTGAGTTGCATAAAGTTTCAGAATTGGAAATATTCTCAAATGGAATTCAAATATTTTCAACACCCCTTGTCGTTTAAATAAATGGAAGAAGTCGTGTCATCTTCTCTCCAGGGTTTTGTGATGAAAAGAATTTGAATTCACGAAGATCATAAAAGCAAAAATTGAAAGTTTGGGAAAGTCCTTTTATTCCCTCTCATTTAACTTTCAAAAAGGTTTCGAATTCCACTCACTTTCAGTCAATCAATCAAACAATCATACAAAACTATCTATGTGTTTATAACATTCCAAAATTTAGAATTTTGGGATGTTACAGAATGAGTTCATTACAGTACCTTGAAGTGGTCATTTGTTTTCTTTCGCTAACGGAGCTCACGAGATTTTCTGCTAAGTTTTGTGTTGTGAAGTTTTCAAGTTTTGGGTGAAAGATTTGATGGATTATGGAACAAGGAGTGGCAAGATCCTAAGCTTGGGGATTCACATGGCACCCCCAAGATAATCTAAGGACACCTAAAAGCCAAAGCTTGGGGATGCCGGAAGGCATCCCTCTTTCGCCTACTTCCATCGGTAACTTTACTTGGAGCTATATTTTTATTCACCACATGATATGTGTTTTGCTTGGAGCGTCTTGTATGATTTGAGACTTTGCATTTTAGTTTACCACAATCATCCTTGCTGTACACACCTTTTGAGAGAGACACACATGATTCGGAAATTATTAGAATACTCTATGTGCTTCACTTATATCTTTTAGAGCACGGTGGTGGATTTGTTTTATAGAAACTTTTGGTCTCTCCTGCTTCACTTAGATTATTTTGAGAGTCTTAAATAGCATGGTAATTTGCTTAAATAATTCTAATATGCTAGGTATTCAAGAATAGTAAAAACTTTCTTATGAGTGTGCTGAATACTAAGAGAAGTTTGATGCTTGATGATTGTTTTGACATATGGAGGTAGTGATATTAAAGTTGTGCTAGTTGAGTAGTTGTGAATTTGAGAAATACTTGTGTTGAAGTTTGCAAGTCGTAGCATGCACGTATGGTAAACGTTATGTAACAAATTTGAAACATGAGGTGTTCTTTGATTATCCTCCTTATGAGTGGCGGTCGGGGACGAGCGATGGTCTTTTCCTACCAATCTATCCCCCTAGGAGCATGTGCGTAGTGCTTGGTTTTTGATGACTTGTAGATTTTTGCAATAAGTATGTGAGTTCTTTATGACTAATGTTGAGTCCATGGATTATATGCACTCTCACCTTTCCATCATTGCTAGCCTCTTGATTGCCGTGCATTGCCCTTTCTCACATTGAGAGTTGGTGCAAACTTCGCCGGTGCATCCAAACCCCGTGATATGATACACTCTTTCGCACATAAACTTCCTTATATCTTCCTCAAAACAACCACCATACCTACCTATTATGGCATTTCCATAGCCATTCCGAGATATATTGCCATGCAACTTTCCATCATTGTCATATTGCTTAGCATGATCATGTAGTTGACATAGTATTTGTGGCAAAGCCACCGTTCATAATTCTTTCATACATGTCACTCTTGGTTCATTGCATATCCCGGTACATCACGGAGGCATTCATATAGAGTCATACCTTGTTCTAGTATCGAGTTGTAATCATTGATTTGTAAATAAATAGAAGTGTGATGATCATCATTTAATAAAAAAAAGAGAAAGGCCAAATAAAAAAAGGCCCAAAAAAGAGAAATAAAAAGGGACAATGCTACTATCCTTTTACCACACTTGTGCTTCAAAGTAGCACCATAATCTTCATGATAGAGAGTCTCTCGTTTTGTCACTTACATATACTAGTGGAATTTTTCATTATAGAACTTGGCTTGTATATTCCAACAATGGGCCTCCTCAAGTGCCCTAGGTCTTCGTGAGCAAGCAAGTTGGATGCACACCCACTTAGTTTCTTTTGTTGAGCTTTCATATGTTTATAGCTCTAGTGCATCTGTTGCATGGCAATCCCTACTACTTGCATTAAAATCAATCAATGTGCATCTCCAAAGATTATTGATTAGCCTCGTTGATGTGAGACTTTCTCCTTTTTTGTCTTCTCCACATAACCCCCATCATTATACTCTATTCCAACCATATTGCTATATCCATGTCTCAAGCTCATGTATTGCGTGAAGGTTTATAAAGTTTGAGATTACTAAAGTATGAAAGAATTGCTTGGCTTGTCATCGGGGTTGTGCATGATGAGAGCATTCTTGTGTGACAAAAATGGAGCATGACCAAACTATATGATTTTGTAGGGATGAACTTTCTTTGGCCATGTTATTTTGAGAGGACATAATTGCTTAGTTAGTATGCTTGAAGTATTATTATTTTTATGTCAATATTGAACTTTTATCTTGAATCTTTCAGATCTGAATATTCATACCACGATTAGGAAGAATTACATTGAAATTATGCCAAGTAGCATTCCACATCAAAAATTCTGTTTTTATCATTTACCTACTCGAGGACGAAAGGTGAATTAAGCTTGGGGATGCTTGATACGTCTCCAACGTATCTATAAGTCTTGATTGCTCCATGCTATATTATCTTCTGTTTTGGACATGATTGGGCTTTATTATTGACTTTTCTATTATTTTTGTGACAAACCTATTAACCGGAGGCCCAGCCCAGAATTGGTGTTTTTTGCCTATTTCAGAGTTTCGCAGAAAAAGAATATCAAACGGAGTCCAAACAGAATGAAACCTTCGGGAACGTGATTTTCGGAACGAACATGATCCAGGAGACTTGGACCCTATGTCAAGGAAGCTTCCAGGAAGCCACGAGGTAGGGGGTGTCGGTCTCAAAACTGGCGGATCTCGGGTAGGGGGTCCCGATCTGTGCGTCAAGGCCGATGGTAACAGGAAGCAAGGGACACATATGTTTACCCAGGTTCGGTCCCTCTCGATGGAGGTAAAACCCTACTTCCTGCTTGATTAATATTGATGATATGGGTAGTACAACAGTAGATCTACCACGAGATCGTAGAGGCTAAACCCTAAGAGCTAGCCTATGATGGTATGAATGTAATTGTGATTGGCCTTCTAAGGACCAACCTCTCCGGTTTATATAGGCACCGGAGAGGGCTAGGGTTTACATGGAGTCGGTTACAAGGAAGGAAATATAATATCCGGTTCGCCAAGCTTGCCTTCCACGCCAAGGAAAGTCCCACCCGGACACAGGCCGAAGTCTTGAGTCTTATAGCTTCACGCTTCAATAGTCCGGACGTTGTACACAGTTCGGCTGTTCGGATACCCCCTAATCCAGGACTCCCTCAGTAGCCCCTGAACCAGGCTTCAATGATGATGAGTCCGACGCGTAGTCTTGTCTTTGGCATTGCAGGGCGGGTTCCTCCTCCGAATACTCCAAGGTAATTATCGAACACTCAAACCGTGTCTGGATCCACAAGATGATCTTCGTATGCCACCGTAGAGAGAATAATGTTTCGCAAATGCAATCTGCTGACGACTTTTCAAGCAACGCGACATGTCATTACGGTCGGGTCATTATTCGAACCGTCTTTCCACAACCAGACATAGCGCATATTGCGAGGCGGTTTCCTTGACACATCTTGTCAAAGCAGAGATCGTGCCCCCTTATCACGGGATTCTCATCAATACGGGTACGGGCAATCTCACCACATCATTAATCGTGGCGCTTGGGAAGCAAGCAATTCCCAACGGGCAAGTGGGGAGGCGCACCGCTTTCGTCGCCTCTATAAAGGGATAAGATTTCCTCATTTTTACCCACGCCTTATTCCTTCTCTACCCATTCTTGCCCCCTCGAGCTCCAACGCCCAAGCCCAAGTCTCCTACGCACAGCTAAACATGTCCGGAGCAGGAGGCAAGTGGGTGGCTTCCACCGTCAAGGAGGAGCACATAGAAAATCTTTGGGCGGCCGGATACTTGGCCGCAGACATAGCACACCGGCTACCGGATGCTGGGCACGTCATCCCGACCCCAGGACCCCACGAGAGAGTCGTGTTCGTCGCCCACCTCGTCCGTGGACTGAGATTTCCACTCCATCCCTTCATCCGCGGGCTCATGTTCTACTATGGGCTAGATTTCCATGATCTAGCCCCGAATTTTGTCCTCAACATCTCGGCGTTCATCGTCATTTGCGAGGCTTTCCTCCGCATCCGGCCTCACTTCGGCCTATGGCTGCAAATCTTCTGTGTGAAGCCGAAGGTGGTACGCGGCCAACAAGCGGACTGCGGAGGTGCCATGGTGGGCAAGATGCCTAACGTCACCTGGCTGGACGGCTCCTTTGCGGAGTCCGTAAAGGGATGGCAATCGGGGTGGTTCTACATCACCGAGCCGCGTGGCGCCAACTGGGTGGTGGCCCTCGAATTCCGAGCCGGAATCCCCATGCAGCTCACCTCCTGGGAAAAGAAGGGCCTGTCCTGGGGCGATTCCACGGAGCTGGCCGGACTCAAGACATGCATCAAAAGGATGAAGGACAAGAACATCAAGCTTGTCAATGTGATCCAGGTCATGCTTGTTCGCCGGGTCCTGCCCTGCCAAAGGCGGGCGGTAAATCTGTGGGAGTTCGTCCCGGACGAACACCGTGACGCCCGAAGTTTCTACGGCATGACGCACAAAGGCGCATGGAAAGTGTTGTTTAAGGCCTCCGAAGTACCTCCTCCCACATCCGAGGACCGCGGACTCCATGCAGCGCGGCCCCCGAATCCGGTGAGTTTTGGGACCACCACCGGGTTTAGTTGTTTCCCAATACATTCATAGGGTAGTTTTAAGTATTTATATATATTTGCCTCGGGATTATGTGAAGACAGCGGAGCAGATTGACTGTCCGGCTCCGTTTCCGGAAGATCCATCAGATGCTCTCCTGACGGAGATGCTAGTCCCGGCACCGTACGAGGTGCCGGAGAAGAAGGCCGAAAAGAAGGCCCCGGGGACCAGGAAGGGTCTCCGGCGTAAGGTTGCGTCCGAAGCCTCGTCCGAAGACGACGAGGCGGACTCCTCCCATGAAGGGGAGGAGGAAGAAGAAGACGCCCCATCCAGGGAGGATGAGGGCCCGGCGAAGCGGGACAGGGGGGCAGAAAAGGCCCTCGGCGCAAGGCCGTTATTCCTCTGTCGTCCGATGATGACGAGACACATTCCTCTCGCGGAGGCGGGGGGAATCAATAATAAATTCCACCATCCCGCACTGGGGGGGGGGAGAAGAAGAGAAAGCCCGAGGGGAGGTCAAGGGCGTCCAAGAAGGGGAAAGCATCCATTCCGGACTACTCCACCACGGCAGCCTACAGCGATGAAGGGTGGCTGCCCAGGGGGAAGCCCCTGGTGCGATCGTAAGTGTCCACATTCTATCGTGGTTTTAGGTTATAGATGTTTTAATGACGCCGAGTGTATATGCAGTTCGGCCAGGGCTCATCCGGAGGAGTCGTCCTCGGACGGGTCTCTGAGCGCTTCAGAGATGAACTCGCTCCCGACGGCCACCACTCCTCAGCCTGCGGATGACACGGAGGTGTTGTCCCGAAGGTTCCCCGAGCAGGGGGAGCTGAACCTGGAGACGTCCCAAGGAGGACTTCCAAGTGTCGGACATGCGGGGTTCAAGGTCCCCGCGGATCGCGTTGAGGAGAGCCGCAACAAGGCGGACTCTCGACCGAACACTGCTCCGGAACCCCCAACGGTTCCGGACTTGGGCGGGCAGCCCCTCATTAGGGAGGGCGAGCCGCCCGTGCCGAAGACTTCCGTCGCATCAACGGCGCCGGATAGTCTGGTGGAAGCGCTTCGAGGCGCTTCCATGGAAGAAGAGCACCGTACTCTTATGAGTGCGGTGATTCAAAAGGTCATGTCTGCCAAAAGCGGACTGACCGAAGCCTGCTCAAACTTCCTAACGGGCTTTGAGGTAAGTAATAAAAATGTATAAAATGACCACCCGATAGGTAATAGCCCCTGATACTCTGTTTGGTGTTCGGAGAGAAAAGCCAAATGAAGGGTCAATTATAATCCGCAGGAGTCTAGTAATAAGTATTGTTGTGAATAAGCAGGTTGTGCTGCTTGCTGTTGCTGCCCGTACTGCCGAGATTGCCGAACTGAAACGGCACCTGGAGTAGGCGCAGGGAGAGCTCGTCCTCACGAAGAGGCAGCTCGAAGAGAACAAGGGTAAGTAATTCCCGCTCTTATGCATTTAAGGATAGGCAGAATTGATCAGTCTAACACCTAAGTGTCGTGAGTGTATTGAGGGGCCACCGCTTGAATTGGCGTCCACCTGAAGAAGGTGCTGTCCGAGGCCGAAGACAAGGCGGCCTCGGAGTGTAAGGAGCGCGAAAAGCAAAGTGCTAGAGTGGGCGAGGTACAGCAGGAGCTCCAGGACCTCGGCAAGAAGTGCGAGTCCGTGGAGCATGAGCTGAAGGCGAAGGAGGCCGAGCTTGCGAAGGCCCTTGTGGATTTGAAAGTTGCTGTGGCCAAGCCGAGAAAGCACAGCAGGAGATCAAGGAGGCCAAGAAGATAGCAGCGGGTAAGAAATTCTTTATGCAGAGCAAACATGTGGAGGAGGCGTTTCTTTTACTTACTCAAATACGGAGCTCTCCAGGGGCATTTGCAGATCTGCCACGCAGCGCCTCAGACGCTGCGGAGTTCTACCGTGCCTGGAGGGAGCTCAACGGAGAAGCTGTTACGGTCCTAGTATCTTTGGGGCCGAACATCCGATGCCTCTGAGCGACCAATCAAGCAGTTGGTCGAACTCCTGTGTCGGCCGAATCGGCTATGAAGGACTTCATAGTCAGGATGTGGCCTGGTGAGCTAGTGCCCAGTAGCTACTTTGGCCTGATCAAGCAGATGGTGGATGCCTGCCCACGGCTTGAAGTAATCAAGCGATCTGTTTGCATCGAAGGTGCCCGCCGAGCTTTTGCCTGCGTCAAGGTGCATTGGGGCAAGCTGGATGCGGAGAAGCTGGTCAAGGACGGGCCAACGGAGGGCAAGGCGTATTGCCATCCCGAAATGTACTACGATGGCATGATGAAGGGTGCTCGTCTCGTTGCTAATGAATGTACCAAGGACGCCATATTTGAATGAATTCAATTCTGTCATGTTTTAATTAAAGACGAAGTTACTTGCGCTATGTAGCTCTTTTGTCATTTAAAATATTACCTTCTGTGCGGTTGTTTATAAAAATCCTGAAAGTAGGCGATCGTAAAGCTTCCGCACGTGACTAGCCTTTGGGGTGTTAAGTGAAAACCCGGACACTCTTTACCCAAATGTTTGGTCCCTTAAGGAGGTGTCCGGCGCAGTGAACAAGGAAATCAGACTATGCGGCTTTATAATTTTCACTTAGCCATAGAAGTCTACAATTTTAAATTTCGGCGAAGCCCCTAGAATCCGGAAGGCCGAATTGGGGCGCTATACACATCTAGATCGGAAGAAGCCGAATTATCGCCTAAAGCGGAAAATCTTTAAGGATTTTAAAACCTCTCGAACAACGACCAGCTCTTGCCACATCATGCCGGTCAGTTTCAGCTTTCTCTACTGAGGTGCTCATCCGGATGAACCGGGACACAATCGCAGTAGTTCTCCCTGCGCTACCTTAGCCGATATAACGGAACGTAAGGCACCAAAACAAGGGAGCCGGGCTATCCCAACTGTAGACCCAAGACATGATTCGGAGCTGATGCATATAGTGCTATAAGTTCGGGGTGCCGCACTGTTGAAAGTGTTCGGACTTTAGTTGCCATATAGCGGGGCGCCATAAGAAGCCCCTGGCAAACCGGTCGCACCAAGGTGTACGGATGCAATATCAAATAAACATTTATAAGAGAAAAATACTCGAATGAGAATAATAAGCTGACGGTATATATAATCTCTCATTGACAAAAAATACATTTAAGTGTACATTTACAATGGATGAGTTAAGCAAATATAAAATTGGACTATTTGACATGTCCTATCCAGGGGTAGGCTGTGTGCAGGTAGATAAAGCAGGTATAATGATCGTAAATAGATTCCACCGGTATTTGTACATGCACAACGTCTATTGCCTCCCTGGATGCCTCTTCCCTATAAGTCCGGCAATTCGGCTCTTTTGAGGATGTTGCGCCAATGCGGTGTCCTGAAAGGTAAGAGGGAGAGAGTATGAAAGTATTTGGCGGTTACCCGCACTATTGACCGAGTCGTTGATGCGCCTCCGCCTATGCCCATGGTATTTTCAGTGCGTAATTGTGTGCACATGGCACGAATGCTGCTTTGATGGGGCTTAATCGGAGGCCGGACTGCTAGTCGCGCTCTTGGCGTGCCTGATGATCCTGTTGCGGGGTGCTCTGGACTCGCTTGACTGTCGCCGGATTGGTTTGTTGGAGAAGGCCGCACTGTGCTTCCGCCGCAAGGGCTGAGTATGTTCTTCTGTTCGTAGGGAGCGGTCCATATTTCCGTTCACCGTTATGACCGCGCGCGGTCCTGGCATCTTGAGCTTGAGATATGCGTAGTGTGGTACTGCATTGAATCTGGCGAATGCGGTTCGTCCGAGCAGTGCATGGTAACCACTGCGGAAGGGGACGATATCGAAGATTAACTCTTCGCTTCGGAAGTTATCCGGAGATCCGAAGACCACTTCCAATGTTATAGAGCCTGTACAGCGGGCCTCTACTCCAGGAATTACACCTTTAAAGGTGGTTTTAGTGGGCTTGATCCTTGAAGGGTCAAGCCCCATTTTGTGCACTGTGTCCTGGTAAAGCAGGTTCAGGCTGCTACCGCCGTCCATAAGGACGCGCGTGAGGTGGAATCCGTCAATGATTGGGTCTAGGACCAATGCGGCTGAGCCACCATGACGGATGCTAGTAGGGTGATCCCTATGGTCGAAGGTGATCGGACAAGCTGACCATGGGTTGAATTTGGGGGCGACTGGCTCCATCGCATAGACGCCCTTTAGGGCCCGCTTTCTTTCCTGCTTGGGGATGTGCGTGGCGTAGATCATGTTGACCGTTTTCACCTGGGGGGAAATTTCTTCTGTCCCCCCGTGTTCGGACGTCGGGGCTCCTCATCGTCGTCGCTGTGCAGCCCCTTGTCCTTGTCTTCAGCGTTTATCTTGCCGACCTGTTTGAATACCCAGCAATCTCTATTGGTGTGGTTGGCTTGTCCGGGTGCCATGAATTTGGCATCAGCGCTCGATATGCGGTCCGCATCGGACGGTCCTCGATTATTTCTTTTGAACGGCTTCTTCGGCGACCGGGTTTGGACCCACCGAATCCGGCGTTGATCGTCGTGTCTTGATCTTTGTCGCCATTGTTTCATCGCTTATGTCTGTTACGCCGTGGCTTGCCGTTATTGTCGCGGCCATCCGAGTTGCCAGACTGTGGCGTAGTGCTGATGCGAGCCAACCAACTGTCCTCGCCCGCGCAAAAGCGGGTCATTAATGTTGTGAGAGCTGCCACGGACTTGGGTTTTTCCTGGCTGAGGTGTCGAGCGAGCCACTCGTCACGGATATTATGCTTGAAAGCCGCTAGGGCTTCGGCGTCCAGACAGTCAACTATTTGGTTCTTTTTGGTTGACTCTCCGGGCTGTTGAGTGATGTGGCTCAAGTCATCGGCGTCAGGTGGTCGTACGTATGTGCCCTGGAAGTTGTCGAGGAATGCATCTCCAGGTTTTCCCAAGTGCCAATGGAGTTTGCTGGCAGGCTGTTTAGCCAGTGTCGGGCTGGTCCTTTGAGCTTAAGTGGAAGATACTTGATGGCGTGTAGATCGTCTCCGCGGGCCATGTGAATGTGGAGAAGGAAATCTTCGTTCCATACTGTGGGGTCTGTTGTGCCATCGTATGATTCGATGTTTACGGGTTTAAACCCTTATGGGAATTCATGATCCATTACTTCATCAGTGAAGCTGAGGGGGTGCGCGGCGCCTCTGTGCCGCGCTATGTGGCTACGCAGGTCGAGTTGCTCTGGATGGCTATATTCGGCCCGGCCGGACTTGTTGAAGGTGTGTCCGGCGTGACGGTCCTTGTCGCGTACCGAGGCGCGCCCCCGCGATCCATAGATCGATCTTGGCTGTCGCGTTTTGTTGCCCCGGGCCATAGTATGTTGGCGTGGGGGTGTTGGCTAGTATGCGGACTGGTATGCGGCTTTATCCTGGCCACGAGGTGGCCGGTCAGCCGTGTGGTGCTCGAGTCCGTATTCCTCGGCTGCCAGGACATCAGTCCATCTGTCTGTGAGCAAGTCTTGATCAGCTTGGAGTTGCTGCTGCTTCTTTTTCAGGCTCCTCGCAGTGGCTATAAGCCGACGCTTGAAGCGCTCCTGCTCTACGGGATCCTCAGGCACGCCAAACTCGTCGTCGCCGAGGCTAATCTCGTCTTCGGAGGGGGGCATGTAGCTGTCCTCCTCCGGGTATTCGTCCGTCGCTTTGTTCATCCAGGCTGACCTGCTCTTCCTCTGCTCGGCCTGCTCAAGGCGGGCTATTCAGTGGTTGTATTCTTCTTCGCACCATTCGGATTGTTTTCGTCTCTGGGCCGGTATTGGTGTGGCGGGGCTTGGAGTGCCATGGCGGCGCCATTCTTTGCTTTTTTCCACGAGGTTTTATCCTCCTTTGCCTCATCGCAATTTGTTTCCTTCGGAGTGTCCACCATATATATATCATAAGAAGAGGTGGTTGTCCACCGCCCAGTGAGCGGTGGTTCATGTTCTTCTCCTGCATCGTCATCCATACCGTCGATGTCTTCGGAGTCGAAGTTCAGTACCTCGGTTAAGTCATCGACCGTGGCATTGAAGTGGGTGGTGGCTGGGCAACAAATTCCTTCGTCGCCTGCTTCCCACTCAAGCCGGACATAGTTCGGCGAAGAGCCTCCTGACAAAGATAGAGACTTTAATGAGTCAAGCATGTCGCCGAAGGGCGAGTGCTGGAAGATATCCTCAGCGGTGAACTCCATTACCGAAGCCCATCCTGGCCCGAGAGGCTCGGGAGCGTGCGGACTAGAACCAACGTCCGGATACGGATCCAGGGATTCGGAGTCACAGGCCGCCGCAGAGGTAAGGCCCGTGTTCGGCTCCGCCGCCGATGAGTGTGCGACCTGGGGGACAGGGTACATCCCTCCGCCCTCAGGCGACGCAGTCTGCTCCGGATCTAGGTCCGGGGACAGCACGGGGATGATGCCCCGGGCTTCGTCTGACGGCAGGTCTAAACCATGCTCGTCGTGACTATCCGGTGCTCCTGGCATAGGCCCAAATCCGTCGAAGATCAAGTCTCCGCGGATGTCCGCCGTGTAGTTCAGGTTTCCGAACATGACACGGTGGCGGGCGTAGCTATCGATCTGCTCGGATGGCCAAGCAAGTTGGCCCTTGATGCGAAACGCCCGAACACGAAGATCTGTCCGGGAGGAAAGTCTCGCACGGGCGATGTCGTTGATGATGATTGAAGGAGCCATCGAGCCCGATAAAGAACGACACGGAGGAACTCTCAATGAAAGCACCAATGTCGGTGTCAAACCGGCGGATCTCGGGTAGGGGGTCCCGATGCATGCGTCAAGGCTGATGGTAACAGGAAGCAAGGGACACAGATGTTTACCGGAGTTCGGGCCCTCTCGATGGAGGAAAAACCCTACTTCCTGCTTGATTAATATTGATGATATGGGTAGTACAAGAGTAGATCTACCACGAGATCGTAGAAGCTAAACCCTAAGAGCTAGCCTATGATGGTATGAATGTAATTGTGATTGGCCTTCTAAGGACCAACCTCTCCGGTTTATATAGGCACCGGAGAGGGCTAGGGTTTACATGGAGTCGGTTACAAGGAAGGAAATATAATATCTGGATCGCAAGCTTGCCTTCCACGCCAAGGAAAGTCCCATCCGGACACGCGCCGAAGTCTTGAGTCTTATATCTTCATGCTTCAATAGTCCGGACGTTGTACACAGTCCGGCTGTCCGGATACCCCCTAATCCAGGACTTCTTCTCTCTTTTTGGATCTCAATACAATGTTCTCCCCCTCTCTTGTGGAGATCTATTCGATGTAATCTTCTTTTGCAGTGTGTTTGTTGAGACCAATGAATTGTGGTTTTATGATCAAGTTTATCTATGAACAATATTTGAATCTTCTAAATTCTTTTATGTATGATTGGTTATCTTTGCAAGTATTTATCAGTTTGGTTTGGCCTACTAGATTGATCTTTCTTGCAATGGGAGAAGTGCTTAGCTTTCGTTTCAATCTTGCGGTGTCCTTTCCAGTGACAGTAGGGGCAGCAAGGCACGTATTGTATTGTTGCCATCGAGGATAACAAGATGGGGTTTTTATCATATTGCATGAATTTATCCCTCTACATCATGTCATCTTGCTTAAGGCGTTACTCTGTTCTTATGAACGTAATACTCTAGATGCATGCTGGATAGCGGTCGACGTGTGAAGTAATAGTAGTAGATGCAGGCAGGAGTCGGTCTACTTGCCTCGGACGTGATGCCTATATACATGTGTAGGATCGAAAGTTTGTCTAGAGGGGGGTTATTAGACTACTTTACGAAATAAAAACTTATCCTTTTCCCAATTTTAGTCTTTGGCAGATTTTAGCTAACTTAGCACAAGTCAAGCAATCTTAACACAACGCAAGCAAGCATGCAAAGAGTATATGAGCAGCGGAAAGTAAAGCATGCAACTTGCAAGAATGTAAAGGGAAGGGTTTGGAGAATTCAAACGCAATTGGAGACACGGATGTTTTTGTCGTGGTTCCGATAGGTGGTGCTATCGTACATCCACGTTGATGGAGACTTCAACCCACGAAGGGTAACGGTTGCGCGAGTCCACGGAGGTTTGACGCCCGGATAATTAACCTACAGTAACCTCACCCTAATGTGCCTTGTCATCATGTTTTAAAGCCATTTTCCACTTGATGAAAATGGTGTCAAATTCAAATGATATAATAACAAGTCAAATTATTATTTTTTTCAAACTGTCAAATAAAAATGTTCGATGAGCTGCAGATATAAACTAAGTAATTAACATGTTGGAAGCAACCTCATTTGGTTTCCTAAATTGCCCCTGAAATTAATTTAGTGGAACAACAAGATTAACTAAACACATTTTAATTCAACTATAAATTTGAACTGTTCCAATTGGCCTCAAACTTTTTGTGCAACCTTATAGTGTTGACTAGGAATTATGTGCAAAGTTTCATAGTTAAAAAGATCATTTGGTAGCTAAAATAAATAGAAAACTGTAGCTAAAATAAATAAAACAAAGAAGAATAAAGGAAACTGAAAAGGAAAGGAATAAAAGTAAAACCCCCTGTGCACTTAGCCCAACCCTTCTACTGTACCAGCCCAGCCCTCCACCAGGGCCTTTTCCTCAACCTCTGTACAGAGGGAGGCAGAGCCATGGCCAGGAGCTGGCGCGCCCGTCCACATCGCCGATGGGCGCGTGTCAGCCATCCGCCGGCACCCACGACCTAGTTAAGCTGGAGCCCGACCCAGCAGGCGAACCCTAGCCTCCCAAATCCCCCTCTCTTGTTCGTCTTGTTCGTCTCTTTGTCGCCTGAAGCTCATTGTTGCCGTCACCGCATCGATCCCGCAGCCACTGGCCTCCCGGGTGTCCAGAAGGATGTCCACGAGCTCCAGCATCGACGACTCCCTCGCCTCCTTGCTTTAAATCGAGTAGGGGCGCATCGGAAGCTCGCCATCGCCGTCTTCTTCTACCTTCGACCGCTGCAACGCCGTCGTCGATCCGCTCGCCTCCAGTTCTCTCCGGCTACAACGAGCACACCAAGCACCTCATAGTGAGCTCCTCCCTCGGATCCCCCTTTCCCCCCTTTGATTTGGACACCATAGGCCGCCTTCACCGATGTGCCCGATCTCGGGCATACGCGTACGTATATGCGTGCGTGCTCTAAACTGCTGCTCTACCTTGCTTCTGCTGCACTGCTGCTTTAGCCGCCGCCGTCGCCTATAGCTGGTCGTGCCTGCCAGCGCCCAGCCGCGTCGTTGGTCGCCCCATCGCCCCTAGCTGCTTCTCGTGCCCGGAGCTTGCTCCTTGCGCGCGCCGCTGGCGCCGTGGCCGTGCTCACCCCCCGCACCCACTGTCGTCGCTCCCGTCGGCTCTTTGCGTCCCACCTCTGCCCGCTCCTCCTGTCACCCCAGCCGCGCCCCACCGCTTGCGGCGTGCCCGCCTCCGACCGGCGGTGCCCACCCCGGCCCTGCCTCGCCGCTGCTGTTGTCTCAAGCCGAGGCCGCCAGCGCCCCCTGCCACTTTCGCCCTCCGCCGTGGCCTCAGGCCACCCGAGTTAACCGCCGGCCTAATTGGCCATTAAGGCACTAGCCCACCTACTTACCCCCCCCCACTAACATACGGGCCCCGCGTGCTTAATTAAAATAAATAACCATGTTGGTTTAGTCACTGGGTATTACAATTGTGTCCCCCCAGTGAATTAAAAACTTTTAACTAAAAGATATTAACTATCAGTCTATGACAATTTGGGCCTCGACGCCCTTTGACTGGTCAACATGGACGATCAACTGCGCAATCGCCGAAAGTTTTGCGACTGGTGCATCTAACAATTTCCTTTTAAATTTCGAAATTAATATAAATTCCAGAATTTTCAGAAAATGCATAAAGCTTTGAAAAATCATAGAAAATAAACCATAGCTCAGATGAAAATGTTTTCTACATGAAAGTTGCTCAGAACGACGAGACGAATCCGGATACGCAGCATGTTCGTCCGCCACACACCCATAGCATAGCGAACACGCAACTTTCCCCCTCTGGTTTATCTGTCCGAAAACGCGAAACACCAGGAATACTTTCCCGGATGTTCTTCCCCTTCGTCGGTATCACCTAGTACTACGTTAGGTCAACCCTAGCACCTTGTATTGCCATGTTATGCTTTGTGTTCCTTTGATTGCTCCGTTATTTATTTGTGTTCCCCCTCCGTTACTTCTTTCCGGTAGACCTCGAGACCGCCGCCGATACTCCCATGATCGACTACATCGATGACGGCCCCTTCTTCTTGCCAGAGTAACCAGGCAAGCCCCCCCCCCCCTTGATCACCAGATATCGCCTATTCTACTCTCTACTACTTGCATTAGAGTAGTGTAGCATGTTCTTGCTTTCCGTTATTCCTATCACGATGCATAGCCTTTGTCTTTGCTACTCATCGTTGTTACCTTTACCTGCAATCCTACATGCTTAGTATAGGATGCTAGTATTCCATCAGAGGCCCTATATTCTTGTCCGTCTGCCATGCTATACTATCGGGCCGTGATCACTCGGGAGGTGGTCACAGGTATACACTATATACTTTATACATGATACATGTGGTGACTAAAGTCGGGTCGACTCGTGGAGCACCATGAGTGATTCCGCAGTTGGGGGCTGAAAGGACCTTTGTCCCAGCGGCCCTCTGTGTGGATCTTTGCGGCGGAGCGACAGGGCAGGTTGAGACCGCCTAGGTGAGAGGTGGGCCTGGCCCTGGTCGGTGTCCGTGGTTACATCATTAACATGCTTAACGAGATCTTGGTATTTGATCTGAGTCTGGCCATTTGTTCTATACGCACTAACCGACTACGTGGGAAAGATATGGGCACTCAGCGTCGTGGTATCAACCGAAGCCTTCGTGACGTCAGCGACTGAGCGGCGCGCGCCAGATTGGAACGTAAGCCTGCTCTTGTATTAAGGGGGCTAGTTCTGCTTTCGGTCGCCGCGAACGCGTGTGTGCTAAGGCGATGGGCCTGCACTTCGCGGCGCTTAGGTTTAGACCGGCGTGCTGACCTCTCTGTTGGCCTAGGTGGGGCTGCGACGTGTTGATCTTCCGAGGTCGGGCATGACCCAGAAAAGTGTGTCCGGTCAAATGGGATCAAGCGTGTTGGGTTATGTGGTGCACCCTTGCAGGGAAGTTCATCTATTCGGATAGCCGTGATCTTCGGTAACAGAACGACTTGGAGTTGTACCTTGCCCTTATGACAACTAGAACTGGATACTTTATAAAACACACCCTTCCAAGTGCCAGATACAACCCGGTGATTGCTCTCTAGAAGGGAGGCGAGGAGAAGATCGCCGGGTAGGAGTATGCTATACGATGCTACTTGGAGGACTTCAGTCTACTCTCTTCTACATGCTGCAAGACGGAGGCTGCCAGAAGCGTAGTCTTGACAGGACTAACTATCCCCTCTTATTACGGCATTCTCAGATTCACCCACCGATATGGCCCTTTACACATATACCCATGCATATGTAGTGTAGCTCCTTGCTTGCGAGTACTTTGGATGAGTACTCACGGTTGCCTTTCTCCCTCTTTCCCCCTTTCCATTTCTTCCTGGTTGTCGCAACTAGATGCTGGAGCCCAGGAGCCAGACGCCACCATCGACGACGACTCCTACTACACCGGAGGTGCCTACTACTACGTGCAGCCCGCTGATGACGACCAAGAGTAGTTTAGGAGGATCCCAGGTAGGAGGCCTGCGCCTCTTTCGATCTGTATCCCATTTTGTGCTAGCCATCTTATGGCAACTTGTTTAACTTATGTCTGTACTCAGATATTGTTGCTTCCGCTAACTCGTATATGATCGAGCACTTGTATTCGAGCCCTCGAGGCCCACAGCTTGTATTATGATGCTTGTATGACTTATTTATGTTTTAGAGTTGTGTTGTGATATCTTCCCATGAGTCCCTGATCTTGATCATACATGTTTGCGTGCATGATTAGTGTATGATTGAATCGGGGGCGTCACAAGTTGGTATCAGAGCCGACTGCCTGTAGGAATCCCCCTTCCACACTCCTTGGCCAAAGTCGAGTCTAGACATTGCAAAAGCTTTTACTAACATGGCTGTGTGTCTTACGGGCCCACGTCACCATTGGGTGGTATTAGGATCTTTTACTCCTCGATCTTTACTCTGGGACTCTAATCTCTCCCCTATTCGGATTAAATGATTTTGCTAAAAACAAAACTAATTTTAGGTTTCGAAAGTACTTTCTCCTGGAGATCCCCTCACTTCAGATGATCGCCTACTGCACTAGAAGATACCGAAGTTACTCTCTGATGTTTTCCCGAGATCCTTGTGTCCTCCGCTGTTGCAATCCCTACCACCGATAAATCGTTATGGATAACTACCTGCAATCGTTGTTCATACCTCCATCCCCAATTGCTCTTGTTATTACAAGATTCCCTGAAACATTTCAATATCCAGAGAATCCATTATGCATGCTGCCTTGCAACTCCATTTCCGCTTTAATACATCTACGGACAATTCCTCACACTCTATCGAGGATTTGTTCATTCCTAGTTGATCATGTGGTCCACAAGATACTTTGAAATACTATCCTGTCTTCCGATAATCCATTGCCAACTACTTTTCTGCAAATACTTGTCTGCTTGCATTATGGATACTTTCCATATGTCTAGCAATATTCACGAGCATCCTTTGTCACCGTCATTTTGAGTCTTCCATCCAATATGTTTGCGAATGCTCGCAATCATCAATCCAACCCAGAATTCATCCTTCCGGCTCAGACGTCATTTTAAACATGAGCTGGATCTCGACCAACCAAATTATCATCGATTATATCCCTAGGCCTACTCAACTTATCCATCCTTACTCAGAGTGTTTGCTTTTGATCTTTTGATTTGGAAATCATAATTCCTTTACATGTGAGATTTCAATTAGCCAGTTGCTTCTGTAATCCAATGCCTTCGCATTGTTTCTTCCTCTGGTTGTGTGCCGATACTCACATCAGCTTCGCTATGGACCGTCGGATCCTTTGTTGAAATATCATCCGAAAGTGTCCTTCGTATACAAAAACCTCGAGAAGTTCTTTCCCTGGTACATAATGCCTTTGGTAAATTGTATCCTCTTGTTTTGTCACCCATGCTCTACTATCGAGCTTGTGTTATTTACTATTGAAGCTTGTGGTATAAGTTCCCAAGATGCCCCTAAGGGTTGAACCTATGCCTTCCCAGATCCGGGTAAACCCGAGAACATGGCCTGTCAATTACAACTTATTCGAAAAATGAGAAGTGAATGAAAGATTATGCATTGGAGAAGTGGGAGTCGACCTTGAACTTTGTGTTCATGCCCATGGACACGATGTAGATCCTATCATGAAAGCTTCTTATAATAATAACTATTTCCATGGTATAATATCATCTGGTATCGGTGAATTGATCCTTTGCAATCGTGATTCCGACCATGTTCTCATTTAAATACCATTTCCTGTGCAAGTTTAAGCACTTGTCTTCTACAGAGCAATACCCCAGTCCAATCTCTACTTTGATCTGTCGTCGAGTATTACCCCCTGGTATCTCGAGATTATCACGGAACCGCATAACTTCTTATGAGTTCGTCCTCAAGTACTACATTCTCACCGATTCCAATTTTTCCTGGGTTTTGAGTGGTTAGTCACTCGAGTACCCCGATAACTGCATGAAGTCCGCACTACGGTTCAACAACTCTTAGTAATCTTCCTTACTTACGAGTTTGTACCCGATCGCGTCATTCCTAGCCTGTTTGGCTATATCATTATCATGATGATTTTAATTGTGCTACCTAGTCCTTATTCACGGAGCACAACTTTCGACGATGAGCTAAGCTTATGTCGAATTTCCTCGTCATATCATTTCTCCTTAAACAACAATCTTGATTTCGAGTTTGTGTCATACCCTTGGTTCCAATAACCTTTCGCTTCACCATTCCTTTGACTTGATGTCATCGTCGATCAATTACATCTTCATGAAATTTCTCGACAATAGTGTCGTGATCATCATCAGCATTCTGAGCTCTTCCAGGGTATCAATTGAATTCATAATGAGAAATACCATCCTTTCCCTCGATGATTTGTATTATCATCGACCACTTTATTGCCTTCCGTTCAATACAAACTTGTTTGTGTTTTGTGTATACCTTGAGATCCTTGCTATCCAACATTTATTCTCCTTTACCTTGGAGTATTACTATCTTTTATGTCAAGAATGTCGTGAGAATTTCACCACCCCTTAAGAAATTCTTGTTGCGGTGATGCTTCTCGCCATCACCAATCCTTTCTTGGTCCCCGTGTTGAGTGAACTCTGTTGTGCGAATTCAAAACTTCTAGCAACCCTATTGCTTTGAAGTTAATGGTCGATATTTCATTCTTAGACCATTGGTTATCGAATCACCATTCTAACATTGATCTGCTACCTAAGCCCATAATTCGGGTACACCTGTCAACCGATGTTTAAGCGAGTATGATTTCCTAAGCATACCTCATTATATCATTTGATCTGACAAATTTATCTCCTTGTTCACATAATTGTGGAAATCCATCTTTTGGAAATCTCGTTGAATTGTCGTTGAGTCCATCAGCCACCTCCTCATCCTCTCCTTGGTTTAATGATTAACTATTGTTTCAGGAACCCGCTCCCATAGTTCATTTCTGAGAATCTTACAATGTCATCTCGTCAAATTGTGTCGCACCTTTTCTTCTCAAGCATCCTAAGTCTGAGGTAACGTGACACCAATCAGATCTGAATCTCGGTCAGATATGATGGTTGGAACATATTTCCAAGAGTTATAATGTTGGTCTTTACATGACCCGGTAATGTGATGTCATGCCTAACGCACCTGGCTGAAGGACCTATTGTTATAGTTCCTTTTTAGCAAGGTTATCCATTCTTCCATGAGGAAATTGTAAGACTTATTCTATAAGTTGTTCCTGATGAATCCTTTGTGTACCCAAAGTCTGACCTTTGCTTGAAGACCATGTCAGTGCTATCTCGAAGCATGTCTATGGTACTCCAATTTTCAATAAGAACATTTGAAGCACCATGTTAAATGTTTCTTGTTGAAACTACCCAAACACCGTTGTATGGGTAATGTCATGAAATTTCTCTCCCCTTACCTAAAGAGTTTTCTACACTATATCCTGTCATGGATATCATGCTCTGCTTGTCCTTGGGAAGGATATACCCTTGAAATATGTGTTTAAACACATTTTCCTTTCCATTGTTCTATTTACTCTGATAATCATATTTTCCTTTCCATTGTTTGATTTAACCTTTCTTGTGATCTATATGATCTAAGCAGTAATATTTTCCTGCTTATGAAAACACCTCGTTGTACCACCTTATCAGTCACACCCTGTTACTATTGTTGATGACATTCCGGTAACCACCGATGGACGAGAACTTCGCCTATTGGTCCGCCTCGTTTCAACGAGCAGGAGAATTGTTCTCATCGTCCCTCGCCCTTGGTAGCGATGTTGTTGCCGACATAACTGACCGTCTATCCTCTGACATGCCTTGCTTGCATGATCGTGCAAGACATCATCGCCTTCCTATTTTTAACCCACCTGGTGGCCCCATAACCCACAGTTCCACAGGATCGAAACCTGACTCTCCTGCACCCCCTGTTCCCAAGGTTTTTCCTCGTATGTGGCCTCGTATGTAATTCACGAGCCACCTTCCGAGAGATCATGAAGTCTGTTACCAGACGCAAAACTTATTCCCGATTGCTTTGAGCCCCTTTCACGCCCTATTTCAGGCATCGAACGGTTGCCTGCTCGCTCGAAACTTCCCGTGAAACCTCATTACTTTGCTCTCAAAATTTTCTTAAGTTTCAATTCGAGAGTTACTTTCTGCCACCTTCCCCAATGTTATCGACCAGATAGTCAACCTTGTAGAGGTTTGTTCTCCCAGAATACCCCCCTTATTGTTTCATAAGTACGATGGAACCCCCGAAGAAAGGATGCCGACTTCATCTTGATGACTTGAAGCAGAAAAATGAAGACATCAATATAATGGATCGACCACTTCGAGAAGAGCAACCAAGACCGAGAAGATTCGTTAGAATTTCATAACCACACATTTCCCCCGTTTTCCACCTCTTAAATCTCGGGACGAGATTTCTTGTAGTGGAGGAGAATTGTGACGCCCGGATAATTAAGCTACAGTAACCTCACCCTAATGTGCCTTGTTATCATGTTTTAAAGCCATTTTCCACTTGATGAAAATGGTGTCAAATTCAAATGATATAATAACAAGTCAAATTATTATTTTTTCAAACTGTCAAATAAAAATGTTTGATGAGTTGCAGATATAAACTAAGTAATTAACATGTTGGAAGCAACCTCATTTGGTTTCCTAAATTGCCCCTGAAATTAATTTAGTGGAACAACAAGATTAAATAAACACATTTTAATTCAACTATAAATTTGAACTATTCCGATTGGCCTCAAACTTTTTCTGCAACCTTATAGTGTTGACTAGGAATTATGTGCAAAGTTTCATAGTTAAAAAATCATTTGGTAGCTAAAATAAATAGAAAACTGTAGCTAAAATAAATAAAACAGAGAAGAATAAAGGAAACTGAAAAGGAAAGGAATAAAAGGAAAACCCCCGGTGCACTTAGCCCAACCCTTCTACTGTACCAGGCCCAGCCCTCCACCAGGGCCTTTTCCTCAACCTCTGTACAGAGGGAGGCAGAGCCATGGCCAGGAGCTGGCGCGCCCGTCCACGTCGCCGATGGGCGCGTGTCAGCCATCCGCCGGCACCCCCGACCTAGTTAAGCTGGAGCCCGACCCAGCGGGCGAACCCTAGCCTCCCAAATCCCCCTCTCTTGTTCGTCTCGTTCGTCTCTTCGTCGCCTGAAGCTCATGGTCACCGTCACCGCATCGATCCCGCGGCCACTGGACTCCCCGGTGTCCAGAAGGATGTCCACGAGCTCCAGCATCGATGACTCCCTCGCCTCCTCACTTTAAATCGAGTAGGGGCGCACCGGAAGCTCGCCATCGCCGTCTTCTTCTACCTTCGGCCGCTGCAATGCCGTCGTCGATCCGCTCACCTCCAGTTCTCTCCGGCTACAACGAGCACACCAAGCACCTCATAGTGAGCTCCTCCCTCGGATCCCCTTTCCCCCTTCGATTTGGACGCCATAGGCCGCCTTCACCGACGCGTTCCCGATCTCGGCATACGCCAGGTGCGTATGCGTCGTGCTCTAAACTGTTGCTCTACCTTGCTTCAACAGATCGCTGCTTTAGCCGCCGTCGCCTATAGCTGGTCGTGCTCGCCAACGGCCGCGTCGTTCAATCGCCCCATCGCCCCTAGCTGCTTCTCGTGCCCGGAGCGTGCTCCTTGCGCGCGCCGCTGGCGCCGTGGCCGTGCTCACCCCCCGCACCCACTGTCGTCGCTCCCGTCGGCTTTCTGCGTCCCACCTCTGCCCACTCCTCCTGTCACCCCCCAAGCGCCCACCGCTTGCGGGCGTCCCTCCCCGGCGGTGCTCACCCGGCCGCTGCCCCGCCGCAGCTGTTGGCCAGCCAGCGGTGCCCACCCCGTACCGAGAATTACATGTGCAATGGCCTAAGCCGAATCGGTGGTACCGAGTTCTACAACTCGGTTGGTCCGAGATGGTTTCGGCGGAAACCTAACCCTAAATATTCAATTCATCTCTAATCTACAGAGTGTTTTGACTAGATAAGATAGTTTCAATTGTGGCAAGATTCATGGCGAACACAATGTGCTAGGAATCAGATAGGGATAGCACGGAGATCGAGTTCATACCCTAGTTCGGCGATGAACTCGCTACGGCGGCAACGGTGGGGATGATTCCCGTTGAGGGCGGCGGAGACCAGCGACTGGAGGCAGCTGGCGACGAGGAGGACGATACGGAGACCCTGGAGGCAGAGCGGGCTGAGCGCGGGCGAAAGGGTTCAGAGAAAATTTCCAAAATTTTGCCCATGGGTATATATAGCCCGACCCTGTCGGTGTGACCGAGTGGAACAACTCGGTGGCACCGATATGCATAACTGCAAGCAGTTACAACAACTCGGAGTGACCGAAAAGTTCAAATCGGTTGCACCGAGATTGAAAACCTAGATCAACTTAGTGATCTCGGTATGACCGAAATGGAAAAATCAGTCAGACCGAAACGCACAAAGAAGTTTTGGAAGTTTAAGTCTATGACGAATCGGAGACTCCGAGTGCTCCTCACACAGAGTGGTTCGAATCTGACTTGATCAAATTTTGTGATACAGCATGAATAGAGTTTGAGACGAGAAGAGCATAGATAGCTAGAGAAGGTTCTTAGGCATTCTTGTCCATCCACTTGGCAGAATAAAGAGAAACCAATCAATCAAAACAACAAGTGGATGTCCTCGAATGAGTAAAATATGCAACCAACATGCTCACACAATAAAATGGCAAATGAAATATGTGGGAAAGCATGCACAACCAATTCTAGCATCTATCAAGCAATTGGCGATGACTAGGTCATCTATATATGAGTATATTGACTTAGGATTCAAATGAGAACATTTGATCATAGGTCATACTCATCGTTTAAGCTCAAGTGGGGTTACCACTTTTACATAATGCATTGTTGTGTCCACACCATTAGAGTTGCTTTAGCTCAATTCTTAGAGTAAAGTTCCCCCTAGATGTGAGATCCCCCCTTAGAGGGATGAACTAACCTTGGGTTTTGTCGATGATGACTTCATGTAGGTGTTGAAGATGTGGATGCTCAATGTTGATGTAGATCATTTGGAGCGATCCTTTGGAGTGAGTTGCACTTTCAATACCTACGGGTTAGTCCCACAAGGAACAAACAAGGATATCCATAGACATAGAGTGATGCACACACAAGATGATGTCTATGAAAGCATTAGGTTACCTTGTCCCTTGTCTTACCAACAAGAGGGTTTGTGACTCCTTGAACTAGTGCAAGATGTGGAAGTTGATTGCACTTGTTATTGCCAAAATGATATTAGTGAAATATGTTGGCGGAGTCACCCTCAATAACTCTCTAGTTCTTCTTCTTCGGGACCCACGTCATCTTGATTGGAATCCTTGGAGTTGTAGTTGTACTAGATGAAGTAGAGCTTGATGTAGTCTTGGGAACCCACTTGACCAAGGCCTTTGGAGCTTCTTCAAAAGCATCAATCTCTTCTTGAAGCTTGTCCTTGCCTTTTTGCTTTTGGTCTTGTGGTGGAAGATCATCTTGGGCTTGTGTCCCCTTGAAGGAAGTAGGATCGTACTTCTCTTGTTGAGGAACAAACTTCGTCTTGGGGTATTGATCTTCTTCCCACTCAACTCCATTGGCATTGAACTTCTGTTCAAAATCAACACCTTGCTTCTTCCGGTGCCTTCCTTGCTTGCGTACAATTTCCTCAAATTGCTTACTCCCGGCAAGGCTCTTGTAAACACCTTTCTCTATAATTCCCTTCAATAAGCTATTTTGTTGCTCAAGTGGAACTTGGCTAAGAGAATCATTAGTGGAATCAAGAGAACTACTAGAAGCAACAACATTGGATTTAGCATGATTATTGTTACTACTAGAGGAAGAATCCTTCTTGTTCTTGTTACTAGACTTGACTTGAGGCATGTAAGTAGATAAGAGTAAACGCTTGGCAATGTCAGAAGAACTTTTCTTACGAAGATCATCATTGATTTCCTTTAAGAACTCATGCTCTTGCTCAAGGTTGAGCTTTTCAAAGCGTAACTTCTCATGAGTCCTTAAAAGTTCTCGATGATCTTCTAAGATAGTTTCATGAGCTAACTTAAGAGTGTTTAGTTCTTTTGTTAGAAGCTCAATCTTCTCCTTATCATTGTCATTCGTTTTATCTTGATTATCATGATTAATTGACATTTCATCATAGTATTCATCACTAGAGTTGTCAACAAGTAAATCATCATCACCTAACAAGTCATCTTCATCACTATTGAAATCAACATACTCGGGGTGTGTTACCTTTGGGCCTTTGGCCATGAAGCATCTTCCAATTCCTTCATTTGGTGAATCAAATATGTCGTAGGAGTTAGTTGACACAAGTTCTAGACCGGCAACACCTTCATCTTGAGTATATTCGGAGTCGGAGTGATAGCTTCTCTCGGAGTGATTGTCGGAGTCGGAGCCGGATACCCATTCACCAACATGAGCTTGATGTCTTTCGTTTTGTGTAGCTCCTTGATGACTTGTCCTTCCTTTCCGAATCCTTGCTTCTCCGGGATGTTCTTCGTTCATAACGATCATCTCTACTCCTTCTCTCTCTTGGTGGTGATTCTTCTGTTCTACTTCTCCTTTTAGGTGATTCTTCTCTTCTTTTGTAGGGTGTCGTACACTCCTTGGAATAGTGTCCGGGTCTTCCACAATTGTAGCAATTACGCTCTCGATTAGAAGATCTTTTGTCATTGTAGGACCTTGACTTGGAGCTTCTCTCTTTGCTTCTATTCTTGTAGAATTTGTTGAAGTTCTTCACCATTAAGCTCAATTCTTCACTGAAGGTTTGTTTCTCACTTGATGACGCGGGGACTTCACATGAGGCTTTATAAGCACCACTTGATTTGTTGTGAAGTTCCTCCTTATCCTTGAGTGACATCTCATGAACAACAATTCTTCCAGTGACTTCTGTTGGCTTGAGATCTTTGTAATTGGGCATCATTTGGATCAATGTGCACACGGTATCATATTTTCCATCCAAGGCTCTTAGGATCTTCTTGATGATGAATCATCGGTCATCTCTTCACTTCCTAAGCCGGCAATCTCATTTGTGATAAGAGCAAGCCTAGAGTACATTTCTGACACCTTCACCATCCTTCATTTTGAACTTGTCAAGTTGACTTTGAAGCACATCCAACTTGGATTCCTTGACGGTCGGTACCTTCATGCATATCAATCAAAGTATCCCAAATTTCCTTTGCATTCTCAAGACGGCTGATTTTGTTGAATTCTTCGGGGCACAATCCATTGAAGAGGATATCACAAGCTTGAGCATTGTATTGCAGCATCTTCAACTCTTCCGCGGTAGCTTCCAACTTCTTCGGTTCTCTCCCATCAAAGAATTCACCTTGCAAGCCAATACACACAATAGCCCAAACGGCGGGGTTATGTCCAAGAATATGCATTTTCATCTTATGCTTCCAACTAGCAAAATTAGTACCATCAAAGTAAGGACCTCTACGGTGATAATTTCCCTCGCTAGACGCCATACTCTCCTAGGTTGTGAAACCAAGGCTATGACTACCAAAAGATATGGAAATCAAAGCAAATGGAGAACAAAGCTCTGATACCACTTGTAGGATCGAAAGTATGTCTAGAGGGGGGGGGGGTGATTAGACTACTTTACCAAATAAAAACTTATCCTTTTCCCAATTTTAGTCTTTGGCAGATTTTAGCTAACTTAGCACAAGTCAAGCAATCTTAACACAATTCAAGCAAGCATGCAAAGAGTATATGAGCAGCGGAAAGTAAAGCATGCAACTTGCAAGAATGTAAAGGGAAGGGTTTGGAGAATTCAAACGCAATTGGAGACACGGATGTTTTTGTCGTGGTTCCGATAGGTGGTGCTATCGCACATCCACGTTGATGGAGACTTCAACCCACGAAGGGTAACGGTTCTTGTGAGTCCATGGAGGATCCACCCACGAAGGGTCCATGCAGAAGCAACCTTGTCTATCCCACCATGGCCGTCCGCCCACGAAGGACTTGCCTCACTAGCGGTAGATCTTCACGAAGTAGGCGATCTCCTTGCCCTTACAAACTCCTTGGTTCAACTCCACAATCTTGCTCGGAGGCTCCCAAGTGACACCTAGCCAATCTAGGAGACACCACTCTCCAAGAAGTAACAAATGGCGTGTTGATGATGAACTCCTTACTCTTGTGCTTCAAATGATAGTCTCCCCAACACTCAACTCTCTCTCACAGGATTTGGATTTGGTGCAAAGAAGATTTGAGTGGAAAGCAACTTGGGGAAGGCTAGAGATCAAGATTAATATGGTAGGAATGGAATATCTTGGTCTCAACACAAGGGTAGGTGGTTCTCTCTCAGAAAATGTAGGTTGGAAGTGTAGGTTCGTTCTGATGGCTCTCTCCACGAATGAAGAGGAGGTGGAGGGGTATATATAGCCTCCGCACAAAATCTAACCGTTACACACAACTTCCCAAACTCGTTGGGACCGAATTGATAAACTCGGTCGGACTGATTCAGCAAATCTAGTGACCGTTAGGGTTTTTGGTGGGACCGACATGCAACTCGGTAGGACCAATATGGTTAGGGTTAGGGCATAACGTAATCTCGGTGAGACCGATTACACAAACTTGGTGGGACCGATTTTGGTAATAAGCTAACCAGAGAGTTGGTCATGTAAACTCGGTGGGACCGATTCGCTCATTTCGGTGAGACCGAAATGTTACAAATAGGAAACTGAGAGTTTACATTGCAATCTTGGTGGGACCGATCGCTCATCTCGGTAGTACCGAAACGTTAGGAAGGGAAATAGAGAGATTACAATCCCGTCTCGATGAGACCGAGATCCCTATCGGTGAGACCGATTTGCCTAGGGTTTGTGGCTGTGGCTATGACATCTGAACTCAGTGGCGCCGGATAGAAAGAATCGGTGGGGCCGAGTTAGACTTTTGGTTTAGGTCATATGTGGATGTGAGGAAGTAGTTGAGGGTTTGGAGCATATCACTAAGCACTATGAAGCAAGAACCTCATTAAGCAACACCTCATCCCTCCTTGATAGTATTGGCTTTTCCTATAGACTCAATGTGATCTTGGATCACTAAAATATAAAATGTAGAGTCTTGAGCTTTGAGCTTGAGCCAATCCTTTTATCCATGATTTTGAGGGGTCCACTTTTCTCATCCATGCCATGCCATTCATTGAGCTTTTCCTGAAATATTTATCTTGGAATAATGTTAGCTCAATGAGCTATATGTTGTTAGGAATTACCAAAACCACCTAGGGATAGTTGCACTTTCAACATGATCATACCTAGATATTCTCATAAGTATGCTCAATTCTGTCAATTGCTCAACAGTAATTTGTTCACCCACCGTAAAATACTTATGCTCTTGAGAGAAGCCAATAGTGAAACCTATGGCCCCCGTGTCTATCTTTCATCATATTAATCTTCCAACACTTAGTTATTTCCGTTGCTTTTAGTTTACTTTGCATCTTTATCATAAAAATACCAAAAATATTATCTTATCATATCTATCTGATCTCACTCTCGTAAGTGACCGTGTAGGGATTGACAACCCCTTATCGCGTTGGTTGCGAGGATTTATTTGTTTGTGTAGGTGCGAGGGACTCGCGCGTAGCCTCCTACTGGATTGATACCTTGGTTCTCAAAAACTGAGGGTAATACTTACGCTACTTTGCTGCATCACCCTTTCCTCTTTAAGGGAAAACCAACGCAGTGCTCAAGAGGTAGCAGGCCTCTGTTGGGCCATGGCATGTGTCGACGTATCATTGGCACATTCTGTCCAATGAGTGGATGACATCTGTGCCAACGCGGAGCTGACACATGGTTCCGTCGGCCAATGAGAATTTTACACGTGGAAAATCGGCATTGGTCGTGGCTTTTAGCGGGTTATCGGATCCAAAACTGGACCTGATAGCTTAACAGCGACCCATTACGGTGGATGCCACATGTCGGTCACCCTTGACGAAAGCACTTCCATGACGCGGCATTTATCGTCATGGAAGTGAACACTTCTGTGATGATAACTTTGGTGATGTCATGGAACACTTCTACGATTATGACTATCTTGATTCTGTCATAAAATCGTCATGGATGTACATGCATGACAGAAAACGTGACCTGCTGTGACAAACATGTATCATCACGGAAGTGTATTTTTTTGTAGTGTTGGTTGAACATTAGCCGGTGGAGGAGCGGTGGAGGCTGGATGAACAGGAGCCTGTTGATGAACAGTGGCTAGTGGAGGCAGGAGGGGAGACGTCGTGGATGAACAGTCGTAGGTGTAGGCTGGAGGAGGTCGACGGTGGATGAACAGTAGCCCGTGCAGGCAGTCGACGGTGGAGATGAACAGTAGCCCGTGGAGTCCCGTTTTGCGGTACGCCACACCCCTTCCGATGAACAGGACCCCCCTTTCGACCGTAGCGCTCCAACACAAGTCCATTTCCTCCGTTTTGCGGTATGCCACACCCCTCCCGGTCAATAGGACCCAGTTCTGACCGTATGTGGTCGAACACAAGTCCGTTTCCTCCGTTTTGAGATACGTCAGACCCTTCCTGATGAACAGGACCCCATTTTGACCGTACGCGGTCGAACAGAAGGCCCGTTTCCTCCGTTCTGCGGTACGCCAGGCCTCATTCCGATCGGCTGTTCCGTCCAAGCCGGTTGGCTCCCGATGAACATGCCGCATTCCATTCTGACCCAGCCAGTTAGCCGCTGATGAACACGACGACGCATTCCGTTCTGACCCAGCCGGTTGGCCACCGATGAACAGGACGCCATCGCAGCCTCTCCATGTACACGAGCCCTTGCCGTACGTATGCGCGAGTAGGCGTTCGAGACCCCGCACGTATGTACGTACGTGGCCATATTTACTTTCTTGCACCCTGGCTGTAAGTACGTGTACATGCTACGTGCGTGCCTCTACTACAACACGTGCCCTTCCTTACTCGGCCACGATTCATTGCTGCAGCTTGCAGACAGACCGATCGATGAGTATGTACGTACACGTTCACAACCAGAATGACAATGCTACGTACGCTTCGGCCAGGTGGGTCCCAACTATCAGGCACTTCCTTGCGTGCGAAGATGTAGCTGGTGGGTCCCAGCTGTCAGGGGGAAACATTTTTTCGTGAAATACAGTGGCCCGTCCGATGGGTCCCCGCCGGTGGAGGAATCATTATTGTGCACGTAATAAGGAGGCACTTCCTTGCTGCGGCCGTGGACCCAGCTGTCAGCCTCTCCATGTACAGTACTCTTCCGATGGAAGTCGTTCCTTGACCACATTGACCACGCCGCACCGAGAGGACCAAGGCGATGGACGACGGCGAGGCCTAGGATGGGGACGACACGGAGCCAGGGAAGACGTGGCAGTGGATGCCCACATGGAGAGGAGTACGAGGGTTCACTGGTTCGGATGCGGTGTGAGGCTGCCGTCGCCGTAGAATAACAGGGGGTGTGGGTGAGTAGAGGGACGGCCTGGCCAACGGTGGGAGTAGTAGGGCGGTGAGGCCTCCGCGGCAGCACAACCGGCCACGGGAGGCAGGAGCACGCGGCACGACTGGCGCTGGTTTGGGCGGCTGGAGCAAGAAGACCAGAGGTTGAAGAAGCACTACGGTCGTTGGATGGACATCATACGGTCACTGGAGCTAGAATCGTTCATATTGACTAAGTTGACAAAGCCGTCCCCGTCAACTGAGTAGGCCCACAAGTCAGCCTCCCACTATGGTGGGTCGCAGCTAGCAGGGGGAGTATTCATTTTTTGAGCGTAATAAGGAGGAACTTCCTTGCGTGCGAAGATATAGCTGGTGGGTCCGAGCTGACTGGGGAACGCTTTTTCACGAATACAGAGGCCCTTCCAAAGGGTCCCAGCTGTCGTGGAGGAATCATTATTTTATGCTGTAATAAGGAGCCATTTCCTTGCGTGCGGCCGTGGACACAAATTGTCACCTCTCCACGCATGATCCACTTCCGGTGGATGTCGCTCGTTGACCACGTTGACCATGCCGCTACCGAGAGCACCAGGCGGTGGACGACGGCGAGGCCTAGGAAGGAACAACACAGCTGGGGAAGACTCGGTAGTTGTTTCCCACGCTGAGGGGAGTACGAGGGTTTACCGTCTGCCCCGCCATCGCCGGAGAATAACAACAGGTGTGGGTGAGTAGAGGGATGGCTAGGCCATGATGGGAGTACGGTGGGCGGTGAGGCTGCGCGGCAAGACAGCCTACCGCGGAGGAGGAGGGCAGTAGTCCCGTCGGCGCTTGTTTGAGCGCCTGAGCAGGAAGAGTAGAGATTGAAGAAGTACGACGATCGTTGGATGGACATCCAACAGTCACTGCTCTTGTGTGTTGACTAAGTTGACACGGTGTTGAGTGTGCGTCAACCTTTTTTTCTAGTAAAGCGTATGCGTCAACCTATAGTAGCCGCACAAGTCAGCCTCAAATGTGTGGAAAATAGCATACAACCCATCTGCCATTATTTCTAATAATTTACAGCCCATTCGCTATTTCTTAAGGATTTTTTTGGAGCCCATCTTCTCTTTGTTAGCATTACAGCCCATATTGTGGCCATGGTTAAAAATTATACTAAATTTTGCATATTTCGGTGCGGTCAACTGTTTTTAATCACGACATTTCGAGTCACACTCAAACTAATTTGAAAAATAAATTCATATCAACATAAAATCCAAATAATTGTCCACGCATATAAATCAATGGAATTTAAAATCTCTAAATGAAAAAAAAGAAATTTGAAACTAATTGTCATTCTGATTTGTTTTAAAAATGTACAGCCCATTTCTCATTACTGATAGCCCATTTTCTCGTCTTGAAAGATTTGCAGCCCAGCAGGGCTGACAAAGCAAGTAGGCCTCGGTTGGGTATTCTGCAAAAGAACAAAAAAACTGGGCTAGCCATTTTCAGAAAGAAAAAAAACTACTGGGCTGGTCTTGTGGTAAACATAAAAGAAAAGGCTGGCTAGACAGGCCAGAGTGCCCCGCACAGCCCAGTTGACACCCTGCTTCCATCTCAAAAACAAAGATAACTGGGCAAGCTACTTCCCTCAAAAAAATTGGGCAAGCTACTGGGTCCCTTGTGTCAGCCGCTCGTTGTGCAATTCTCTCGTTTATTGACTATGTTGACAATGGCATGGGATCCAGATGTCAGAAATCCATTAGGAGGAACTATTTTTCTGTCTTGAAATAAGAAGGCACTTTCTTGCTTACTGCCATGACCCTGGTGGGTCCCTACTGTCATCCTCTCCACGTACAATCATCTCCTGATTGTGTACGCATCAACCTAGTAGGCCCAGAAGTCAGCCTCTAAACCCGTGGCGGACAAATACAACCCATTAAAAAAATTACAGCCAATTCCATGCGTTCACACGAAAAGTTCAACATATAGAGCAAAGTAACAGGTCTGACCAGATATAGAGTACTGAACTTCCACGTTGACAACCATCATAGCCAAGTTAACTATCTACTCCCACTAATACTCTAGTGTACAAGTACTGACTTACTCCTAGTTAACTAGACGATGTCGGCCGCCATCTGCGGTACACGCTAAATGCCGGCGCCGACGTCCTCCTCCTCGCCTCAGACTTGCCGGAGGTGCGATAGGGCACGTTGCTCACGTGAGTTGGCCCTTTCCATGCCGGCATGGTCCACCGAAGCTTCGGCTTCTAAGCGGGAAACCCACTTGACGAGCTGGTAGTGAAATTCGGCGTTGCGCACGCGTGCGCGCCCGACAGCCTCTAGGGCTATTTGCCGGGCGCCGGCTGATACGTCTCCAACGTATCTATAATTTTTGATTGCTCCATGCTACTTTATCTATTGTTTTGGACTATAATGGGCTTTATTTTCCACTTTCATATTACTTTCGGGACTAACCTATTAACCGGAGGCCCAGCCCAGAATTGTTGTTTTTTGCCTTTTTCATTATTTCGAAGAAACAAAATATCAAACGGAGTCCAAACGGAATGAAACCTTCGGAAACGTGATTTTCTCACCGAACGTGATCCAGGAGACTTGGAACCTACGCCAAGGAACCAGAGAGGCGGTCACGAGGTGGGGGCCGCCTGTATGGCGCGCCGCCTCGTGGGCCCCTCGAAGCTCCACCGACGTACTCCTTCCTCCTATATATACCTACGTACCCCCAAACGAACAGAACATGAGACAAAAACCTAATTCCACCACCGTAACTTACTGTATCCACGAGATCCCATCTTGGGGCCTATTCCGGAGCTCCGCCGGAGGAGGCACACCACGGAGGGCTTCTACATCAACACGATAGCCTCTCTGATGAAGTGTGAGTAGTTTACTTCAGACCTTTGGGTCCATAGCTAGTAGCTAGATTGCTTCTTCTCTCTTTTTGGATCTCAATACAATGTTCTCCCCCTCTCTCGTGGAGATCTATTTGATGTAATCTTCTTTTTGCGATCTGTTTGTTGAGACCAATGAATTGTGGGTTTATGATCCAGCTTATCTATGAATAATATTTGAATCTTCTCTGAATTCTTTTATGTATGATTGAGTTATCTTTGCAAGTCTCTTCGAATTATCCGTTTGGTTTGGCCAACTAGATTGGTAGTTCTTGCAATGGGAGAAGTGCATGGCTTTGGGTTCAATCTTATGGTGTCCTTACCCAAAGGATGTAAAGGGTTGCAAGGCACGTATTGTATTGTTGCCATCGAGGATAACAAGATGGGGTATTTATCATATTGCATGAATTTATTCCTCTACATCATGTCATCTTGCTTAAGGCGTTACTCTGTTTCTAACTTAATACTCTAGATGCATGCTGGATAGCGGTCGATGAGTGGAGTAATAGTAGTAGATGCAGAATCGTTTCGGTCTACTTGTCTCGGACGTGATGCCTATATACATGATCATACCTAGATATACTCATAACTATGCTCAATTCTGCAATTGCTCAATAGTAACTTGTTCACCCACCATAGAATATTTATGCTCATGAGAGAAGCCACTAGTGAAACCTATGGCCCCCGGGTCTATTCTCATCATATCAATCTCCATCACTTTTATACTTGCTTTGTTTTTTACTTTGCTTTTTACTTTTCACTTTGCATCTTTATACCAAAAATACCAAAAATATTATTTCTATCATATCTCACTCTCGTAAGTGACCGTGAAGGGATTGACAACCCCTAATCGTGTTGGTTAAGTAGTAGCTATCGTTTTGTGCAGGTACAAGGGACTTGCGCGTGGCCTCCTACTGGATTGATACCTTGGTTCTCAAAAACTGAGGGAAATACTTACGCTATTGTGCTGCATCATCCTCTCCTCTTCGGGGAAAACCAACGCAAGCTCAAGACGTAGCACCGGCCTCCACGTAGTCGGCCCAATCACGGGCACTCTGCTCGCGACTCAAAGCGGCGGTGCGCTGCTACTCCATGCCCTGCTAGCGGTGCAAATCGCGATACGCTCGCTCTTCCACCAGCCGGTCGCACTCCAACAAGTCCTCGACCTCCGCATTGCCATCTAAAGACCGATAGAATGCCTCCTCCCTCCGTCTTCCTTCCGGTGAATAACCGAACACTAGCTCCAGCAGTGAGCGCCTCTGGCGTCGCCTATTGCGGACGGTTGGGGGCATGACGGACGAGACGAGAGCGAGGGCAAGTGACGAGCGACGTCGGGCCGGTGGGGTTGTGAGGGGAGCCGATAGGGCGAGTTGAGTGACGATGCTACCGGAGAAAGCCGGGAACCAGTAATTATAGGCGGATAGTGTACGTGTAGCAGCGTGTCGCGGGAAATGTGACAGTCATAAAAATCTCACAAACCAAGGTAGTTGAAGCAGCATGTCGCGGGAAACGCGATGGTCATCGGAATTCATTGCATAAGCAGGCATGGCTTAGCGCGCTAGCTTACCGGGAAAAACTGGAAAAACTGATGTGTCGTCCCGTCCCATCAGTGGTGTGTCCCGTTCGTGCTGGGTCGCACATCGGCATGATGGTCAAACGAGTGCACTCGAATCATCCAGATGAGGTACTCCCTCCTTGTCAAAAATGATTCCACCACTCATCATCTACCTTGGTTGGTGAGATTTTTGAATTGAGCCCTGCAAATCAGAAAGGAGGTAGTACGTGCGTGATCTGCTATTTATTCGTGTAGGATCGAGTAGGTCGAATAGTGTATGTGTAGGATCGAGTAGGTCGGATAGTGTACGTGTAGGATCGCATTAGCTGATGAACGTTCGCTGGGAGATAAGGCATTTGCGAACGTTTTTGCTGGAAGTTTCTTCAGATTTGCATGGCAATTTCTTCAGAACAGCTTGTTAGTTTCTTCAGAGGTAGGCATTTTTATTCAGAAAACTGCCACCTTTGGATCTTGTGTCGCAACTAAAACTGCCAGGAGCGTATTAGTAGGCTAGCTAGTGATCAAAATGTAACTTGTAAACACTGAGCAAACAGAAATAAGCAACTGCTAGTAACTTGTAAACACTGAGAACACATAAATCAGGATAATGTTGTGCACAGTAGTAAGAGTCGATCCGTTCGAAATGTTCACATGAGACTCACAGGCCTGCCATTGTAATATGTTCACATTAGTAGCCCAAATTCACAACCAACTAGTAACATGTTAATGCATCTCAATGATTCACAGATCATATACAAATATGTAGCTCCAAAACCAAAGATCTAGAAAAAACATTTGTTCTTCCTACTAACATGGATGCTTCTCTGGGCCATCATTCAGTTCAGAGTGAAAGACAAATTTGTTTGTGAAGTCTACAATTCCTCTTGCAAATGTAAGTGGTTTCACCAACAGCTAGAACCATGAGAATGAACCACACATGACGGAGGAACATCCACTGCAATATGATTTGGTCTTCTCTCGATCACACGAGGAAACTATTTTCAGAATACAAACTTTAACTTAGGCAAAATGATGCCCATTGTATAATCAGACCAAAGCAATGAAGCACCTAGTGTTGGCCAATAAATAGTATAGTACTACTTTTGTGCAGTCCATGAAGTTACTATCCAGTCTTTTTGTGTCTATTTTCAAATGGCACTGCATGCACTGACTATACTATTCTTTTGTGCAGTTCCACCAAAATTGCGGTCACTTTGTTTGTTCGGGCAGACATCTGTCTACACAAATATTAACCAGCTAGTAAACATATACCCCACCTTGTATTTTTTGTTTAAACACGCCTCTTCCGCTTAGCATGTGTCATGTTTTGCACTGGATAATTTGATATTGTCATGTTTGGCCCTCGACAATTACATACTGAATTGATTTGCTGGTTCAGAGCAGAAATATAGCGCCTATTCTTCATCAGACCAAGGATATCCATGTTCGCAGTGATGGAAGAGGTGAAATCGATACAACCAAAATTGAGCATCCAATCATTGAA
Source organism: Aegilops bicornis (assembly GCA_021605145.1). Taxonomy (NCBI): domain Eukaryota; kingdom Viridiplantae; phylum Streptophyta; class Magnoliopsida; order Poales; family Poaceae; genus Aegilops; species Aegilops bicornis. Next base: position 491,110,618 of record CM038673.1, read on the forward strand.
TCATGTCCTGCACCTCCAATGTAGGTCCACCCTGCCAATAACTTCACATGCAAACCACTAATATTACTATCTAATGAGAGTACAAAAAGAGTAGCAAGATAGTAGCAAACCATGTACCTTCGTAATGAACAACTCATAGTGCCACCAATTGGATATAAAGGTTTGGAAGAAAACATGCTCCTAATGTTGAACCATTTGCACTTTTTGTGCAGTTCCACTGAAATCGAGCATCCCTGTTTGCATAGATATTGAAAGTGTGATTACTATAAAAGTGGCACTAGTTGAAGCATAGACTCACAAATATAAGCATTCCAATTTCTTAATGGTAAAAGGTAGCAAGACTATTTCTAACCACCGGTTTGAAGGAATAAATAAGGCAACAATGGCTGATGTCAGGAAGGCATATATAGTTTTTTCTGAAAAAGTGAACCATTCCTGACCTTTCCTCTTCTTTTAAGCAGATTTTTTGCTGTTCAACTACAATAAAATGCCATCACCGCCTTGACAATTCAGTGACACTATACAAAAAGAAATGACTTAACATTACATCATGATGTCAGGTATGTAATCGACAGGTATGTATTCTATAAGCACTAACAGTGCAAAAATCTGAAGGTACTAACAAGTTTCATCTTTGGTATACAGGTTGTGCAACAGCATTAGAATGCCTTAGCTGAAAAATCTTTAATACATCCACAATCAACAGCTAACCCTGAAATAATCCAGTGACTGGCATTGCTTAAATTTATCGGTGGCTTTAGACTGAGTGCAACATTAGTTAAATGTGGCATCACTTTAGCAGTAGCATTGCTTGACTTTACCGCTGGCGTTATACTAACAGCAAAAAAGTGGCAATAAGAGCATGGGATGCCCATTCGGACAGTGGGCGCACCAGTACGATGTACCTCCACGGACGCATAGAGTGGTGCCCAGAGCAACAAATATCCAGGCAGCATATGTGGATTACGTCCCATTTTTGTTCTCTTTAGCCACCTTTTTCCTATGTGAGGACAACAAACCGATCGACCTGGTCATTCTCTATTGTGTTGTCATGCATTTCTACCCTTTTTCACCCTTTTTCAACCAAGAGACACGAGACTCATTCCTTAGCTACTGATTTTCCCCTTTTCAACCTAGATGCGGGTTTGATGCCTAGTATCTTGGACAGTACTTTCTCCCTTCCTTTCCTTATTCAACCCAGACATGGATTAGTCTGCATGAAGTAGGGTTTCCTTTAATAGTGCAAATTAAGGTTTTCATCTGCGTGGCCAACAGAGCAGAGGATAGCAAATTGGGAAGATGGTGGAGTGGAAAAAGATCCACATGCAGCGACGTGGCAGATGGGGCAATAGAACAAGGGTATGGTTCGAAAAGAGGTAGCATACCAGAGGGTCGGCGGGAAGTGGCTTCGCTCGTGGTCATCATCCTCCGCACAGACTACGGCAACGAGCTTGGGGACGGAGGCCATCCCGCGCGGGCACTAGGTCTGAGAGGACGGCCTTGTCGTTAGTGCGTGACCTCGCGCCGATGACGAGTGCATCAACGTTGCACGTCCTTTTCTTCCCCGGAAGATCTGAGACCACCGGTGAGGAGGGAGAGAGAGGCCGCCTTTTTAGATCTGGAGAGAGGGTGATAGTGTGAGAAGCAAGTGGGCAGCCCTTAGCAAGAAAGCGTTGAAGCTCCAGCCTATATATCTTTTTTGATACTAGTACTAGAGGTGGAGTAGTGGTAGAGTAGTTTATATTTTCTCTATGTACAGTACCAGTTAGTCGTGCTTCAAAATTGAACGGCATGCCATTAAAAAGATAAAGGTTGATAACTAATGCGGCACCACGGGCCAACACGGCCAGATCGCATTTTGCACACGAAATTACACAGCATGTTTCATTGACATGTGGTCCCGTTCCAACATGTCAGTGAGACGATGGCGAGTCCTTTCGTACAATTTCTGAACGGGCGTCTATGTAGGCCAGGGCGCCTCTTCATGTACCGTGGCAACCGTCCACCGCATCTTTGCCTTTCCCTCTCGATTTGGAACTGTTGTTGCACGCTCTTCCTCCCTCCTCCATTTGCCTTCACCCTTCCTTCTTCCATTGTTTGATCATCTTCTCCATAGAGGGAACAGGCCGGAAACGACCCCGTTATTCTTGCCCTGATCTGAAAGATGACGTGGTGGAGGAACTCATTGATCGGTGCGACATCATCACCTCGGCTAGCATGGCAGGTTCGTTCAAGACCATTCTTGACTCAACTAATAACATCATTACAAGGAACCCAAGGGTCCAGGAGTGGTTTGATCTCCCCTATTCTTCGTCATGACCCTGCTGACTGGCGCGCGGACAACTGAGGCCTCGCCTTGTGCAAGTTGATGCCGCTTGATAATGATATGTGTGATGTTAAGATGCCATCGCTTGAGCGCAAGGCTTGGGCAGGCGCAAATGGAGATTGGGTTATTTATATTGGGTACAACTGCGAGTGGGAACTTGTGAATGTGTACACTCATCACCGGGTTCCACTTCCAAAAATCTCTGACTACCCAGAAGTTGAGCACACCAGTATTCTACGTGAGTTCAAATACGATCATGGTGACTTTCGTCTACGAAAGATAGCAATTTGTCGAGTTCCCAGCCGCTCTTGGGATTAGACAAACTATGAAGTTGTTGCTATCTTTGACAAGCTTGTTGCCGTCCTTACTTCCACGCTTGATGGATATTGCTCAAAAATCAATTTCTGTACACGGATGAGTATTGTGATGCAATTCAATACGAGGGTCTTGTGTTTTCTGCCACCACTCGTGGCAATCGCTTTTGCATGGAACTCGATGCTTTCTTGCACGCTTTGTCTTCCACCGTAATTATAATTGTTTCATCCACATGCATGAGGGTTAGCTAGTTTCCCTTTACTAATTAACCTTCTTCTGTTTCCCAGGTCCTGTGAACATTCCACCACCTATACTTGAAAAAAATTATAACCAAGGGGGAGATGACGATGGTGATGATCACGAGCATGAGGACGAGCAGGACCCATATACTCAGTGGCGCTTGGAAACTTATTCCAATGGATCACCTCTTCTTGTCTGTATACAGGGCATTGCTGATGTTACTAAGGAAGTAGGTGTTTTCTCACATGGTCGCACTCTCCGAACCTATTCCAACATCCGTTGCAGGGTATTCGGGATGCATACTAGCGCCAACACCTTCTCCCTCGTTCAGTATTGATAGTCTTGGAGGAAACTCGCTCTTCCTTGGACAAAACTATCCAATGATGGTGAAAGGCGATCCAGCTGCTGTTGACACAACATTACTACCATTTATGAGAAGCAACTGTATCTATACCTTGGACATTGCTATGCTTCCCTCTATCACAATATGCGTCCTAACATAGGCCGCTTCAGCCTGGATGATCAGTCCTGCGTTGGTCTCGAGATTGATAGTAGCTGGCCCTTCCTAGAGAATCACTTCTGGTTCAAAGGAAGCGTTTCCAACGCCGATGAGTGGTTGAGCTGAAGTTCATTTCATTGCTTGTTATTTGTTGTGTGATGAAAACTTTAGTATTTATAATGTATCCTCGCTGTCGTTGTGGGTTGATGACCTGTTGTATGTAATGCTAAATGATATGCCTGTGATAAACTTACTAAATTTATGAATGGCTTTCGAGTCGCTTCTCAGAGTGGGTGCTGCGACGAGGCAAAAAAATATTTTCCGAATACATAATTGTACGTGAATTGCAATAGGTTATCGCATGAGTCCAATCAACAATAGTACTACTATTTGTACTAGCTTCACATGCTTCGTGCGTCGGGCGAGTGTTTTTACTATACTTGTGAATCCCATCATCCTAGGTCCTCAGAAGAGTCCAGTAGAAATTGCATTCTGATGTTTGGGTTCAAACTTCCAAAACTGTTGCACTATCTCTACGTCTACGTATACGTAATACAACAAGTTTTAAACTTGAGACCAGACATCCAGCCTCACAAAGAAAACTTTTTAACCTAGCACAGACTCCGGGAAATTTGGCCACAGTGTGAGGTGGGCCATATGTTAATGTGTTCGATGTACATAACCAGCACCTCGAATCCTCGATATATAGTAGGGTGGCATGGGCCAGAACAAGCATTCATGTCCAGGAGTATGGCACACGCCACCAGCACGACTTCCATCTGACACAATATTTCTTGGAGTCCGTGCTACAGCTATCTCTTCAACCTCTTCGTTTCTCTAACTCAGCCATCGCGCGGCGGGAGAGGTGGGGGTTTGCCGATAGTCGGTTTCCTCAACTGCAGTCCCACTTGGAAGGCCAACTCCAAAGCACGACCCCAAACGGACGTCCGTTTTTCCCATATTCTGTCCGTTTGGGTAGGGCAATGGGGTCGTGTCCGGGCCATTTCTCGGATGCGGTGGCCGTGCGCCCAACACGCGGACGCATCCCGGCCACGTACATTTTTCTTTGCAAACATATATCTTTTTTTCATCATTGATTTTTGGTACATGGAAATACATCACCAAATTTTGACTAGAAAAGAAAGACCAAAGAAAACAAGAACCACAAGAATACATTTTAGAAGATATCCAACATCCATAACTGTCCCTGTAAGTTGGATTAGTGCCTTCTCGATGCATTCATTATTGATTTGCGGAGGCTCGATCTTGCGTGCTTCTTTCTTCTTCGAGTGTAAAGAAGTAGATGTTGCTTCCTTGCATTTAGTCTCATGTCTAGCCTCTATTCTATCAACAAGTGCACTAGTTGCATCTCTAGCCTCTATGCTAGCTAAAAGTGCTAGAACATCTAATTAATTGCGCTCAATCAATATATCTATGTACTCTTCTTCCCAAAACCAAAACTTGCATCCATTCTACACAATAAAAATTTTAAGTTAGCACAACTAGTCAAATCCGAGAGCAGAACCAAAGCTAAAGTAGCACATACCCAATCGGTTGAGCACTTGATGAACACCCATCCGGGATGTTCCGGCGTTGTAGACACGCGTTGTAAGACCTTCTTTGGGCAGTCGTCACATGTAAATAGTGGCAACGGTGCACTAACGAGCTTTTGGGCCAGCATCGAGCCCGACCGACCGCCATTCATGTATCTGCCGGTGGACTGCCGACGCAGTAGATCCGAGCGGCTAGAGGAGGAGTCAGTACCTGCATGCGGCCTTGCGGCCTTGCCGGGGCCTTCTTGCCCGGTGCCCGGCCAGTCCGTGGCGCGGCGCGGTCTCCCACAGCCAGGCGAGCTCAAGCCCGACCGGATCCGCTCCAAATCCATCCGGCGAGTGCGCAAAACACGTAGCCGTGGTTGGGTAGCTAGGGGCGCCGAGGAAAGGGGTTGGGCGAAGCGTCCGAGCTGCACGCTACTGGAGTTGGCCTAAGTGAAGATGCAAGACGACGCATTTCCCTAGCGGTATGGCGGACCAACCGTGTGGGGGGTGCGAAGTGGCTTCGCTTCGTGTGGGGGGGACGGAGGCCATTTGTTGTGTGATGAAAACTTTAGTATTTACTAGAATGTTTTGTTGGAACTAATCCATAATCCAACATGTATCCTCGTTGTCGTTGTGTGTTGATGACTTGTTGTATGTAATGAATGGTACATTTGCATATGCATGTCTAAACTCAATTTATGAATGGTTTTCGACTCACTTCTTGGAGTGTGAGTATCGTAGTATTATAGCCAGCATCCGGTTATATGAAGTTGCCACATCACATAGAGCCAACCTAATATTGGAGTATGCTAGCACAATAGTTAGTTCTAGTTAGATCAACTAGAGCTAGATGTCGCACGGAGGCCGAGAAATATGGTGATAGCGTGATTGCGTGAGGTGGGCTTCTACGTAGTATGATGTAGGCACAGGGCTTGCCGTGTTTCCTACTCCTCTGGTCTAAATGTGGAGAAGATTTGGTTGAGTTCTTCCTCCTTTTGCCGACATCGGGACATCCAAAGATCCGTGTCGTGTCATGCAAGAAAATGGAGTGCTAGTAGAAGCCGCGTGATGTGCATCTTGGGTTAAACTGTAAATAGATTCTTACTCTTGAGTAACTCCAAAAGCGGCCACCAAAGATCTTTATTGGATTTGTTTTTCAGTACCAGCACGTCGAGGTGAAAGATGTGCAGGTTCAGTGGGTCCTCTTGCATTTTCACTCACATGTGGGACCGCATGTGAGCAAACAGACGATGGGCTCTACGCGTCTGCTGGCTGGCTAAGGAGAGAGAGAGAGAGGAGGGACGAGCACGGACTCCAGGAAATTTGTTCTACGTAACCAGCACCTCGATATAGGCTCGATATAGTGGGGTGGCATGGGCCATAAGGTACCTGGATCCAGACAAAACTCCAAACATGTAAGAATCTACCTTGAAGCGTGTGAGATTGTAATAAGTGTGATTGGAGAAGCTTTTAAAGAAGTGGAGGAAGTAGAATGGATAAATTCTATCAATATCCAGCTCCGCCAACAGCTGACGATCCCGACAGTAATGCTAAGGACGCCGTTCTAGGTATGCTCCAATTAAATACCTAGCATTCACGTCTAGCAGTACGGCACACGCCACCCACACGAGTCCCATCTAACACCAATTTTCTTGGAGTCCATGCTACAACCATCTCTTCTCCCTCCTGTTTTCTCAGCATCGCGCGATGGGCGGGGTGGGGGTTTGCCGATAGTCGGTTTGCTCAACTGCGGTCCCTCTTGTAAGTGAAAATGCAACACAGCACGCATTCCCCCTTGAGCAGTGTGCCGGACCAACCGTGTGGGGGTGCGACGCGAACACGGCAGGCCTTTCCTTTTGAACTTGTAACTTGTAAATTTGGTTTTGCTCCATGGCGAGACCGATAGATATAATGAGAAGTTTGGTTCTGGCGCGGTTCATGCATGGAGTACGTACGAAAATTATGAAGTTGATGTGAAAGGTAAGATAATTACTAGTAGTACCATATACTACTACATGGATTTGACGGAAAGATAAAGATACATATATACGGATCCATCAACTACATCCTCATGCCCTAGTGCGGCGAGTCACCAACCGACGTGTGAGGAGCAGCGGCGTTGGCGGCGAGCTCAACGTGCTTCTGAACAATGCCCTCTAAGGTTGCCCTATGGTCCAAGAAGGCCAACGACCTATCGTCCTCCTCTTGCACGTAGTAGTCCTTGTGGACGATTTGCGCGTAGACGTGGGTGATTTTGTCGATGGTGTCTTGCTGTGCCAGGCGCTGCACGGCGAGCGCGACCTCGAGGTGGACATTCTCTGGCACGACGGCGGGCAGTCGCAGGGCCACCAGTGCGTCGAAGAGGTTGTCACCATAGAGGCCGTTGAGGGTGGCGGGCATCGCAGAGCCTGGGCGCGTGGGCTGGAGGCATACGTCAAGGTCGTCCGCGAGTTCCTTGACGATCGTGAACTTGTCGAGGAAGCCGACGAGGACCTCGTCGAACAAGGAGACGAAGCTGTCGTCCAAGCGGCCTCTCGCCCTGGCAGCCTCAAGCACGACCTGGAGACATTCCTCAGTGTCGGGCCGCAGGCCGGCGTCGTGGACCATCTGGCACAGCCGGCTGATGCTCGCACTCATCGCCTCCATGCGTCTAGCTTCTAGTCAACTGATCTTGCGATTGGAGTGATCACTCTTACCCTTGGTTAGGGTGCATAGGTGCGTAGGATTTCGTAGATTGGACTGACTGTGAGCCTTTGTATGAGAAGTGCATAATGTGTTGCATTCACGTGTGTGTTGGCCATCTACTCCTCGGCCCTCTACTGCACCTGCCTTTGGTTGTATGACAGGTGGGCCAGCCACCAGTTGGGCCCACCTGTCATACACCAAAGGCAGGTGCAGTAAGTCAATGAAGCTGCGTCCCTGTGGGACTGAGCTCCGGTGCCTTAGCACTTTTGCCTTTGGTCGTATGTGACAGGTGGACCAGCCACTTGTTGGGCCCACGTGTCATACACCCAAAGGCAGGTGCAGTAAGTCAATGAAGCTGCATCCCCCTCTGTGCCGGTGCAGTATAGTCATCTCACCGGACCTCTAGTTGGGGACAAACGAGAGAACTTTGATGTTTACTGGTTTATTGGTCCCCTTTGCATTTTGTGCCAAGTTTTGACCTTTGTTTTAACTAATAAAATGTTAATGCATGTAACCAAAAATATTGTGCTAAGGCTTGTCATAGTGGGAGTAACTTTGCAAGTAACATACCGTAGTCTAAGACAAGTTTGCTTATGTGGCATGTATTTAATGAGGAGAGATGTGTTTAGAGTAACATAATATGTTACTGTAACATAGCGTTTTCCAAGAAAAGATGAGTCTACAAGCTAATAAATGAAGCCATCTATGACACTACTACTATGTTACTTTGCACTATGAAGGTAGTAACTTAGATTAGTGTCATATGCATGACACTAGTATAAGTTACTCCCCACTATGACCAGCCTAAGTACTCCCTCCGTCTAGGTGTGTAAATCACCTTACGAGAACCAAATAATCCCAAAACACTTAGGCACGGTACATTAACTCCCTCCTTGTTTCTTATTTCGTGACATATCAACCAATGAGAGATGTGGGTCGTGCATGCTTTCAATGACTTGAGACTACCAAACATGACATGCAGTGGTTAGTTCATTGCATGTAATGCTATTAATTAGCAAAAATACATTAAGTTCTCTCGATTTCCCCTTCGTCTTGGTCATGGTGCACAACCTAAGAGCATCATTAATAGTATAGCCAGCTGCTGGCTATATGATGTTGCCATGTCATATAGAGCCATCACTTGTATCCACTCATACAATAAGGTTAGCTATAAGGCTGGCTATAAGAGTACTAGTTTTTCTCATCTTCTCTCTCTCTCTTTCTTCATATTTATTGTATCGGCCTAGGAATCCGCATATAGCTAGGCTCTCGCATGAGAGCCCACTCCTCTTTTTCACTTGCTCTAAGATGACTTATACACCTAGACGGAGGGAGTAGTCTCAAGTCATTCGATGCATACGCACCCCACATCTCGTATTGGGTGATTTCTTTTGTCGTGGTAAAAAACAGGGAACGAGGTGGGTAGTTAATGCACCGCGCCTAAAAGTTTTGGGATTACTATTTGGTTTTCGTAACGTGACTAATGCACCAAAGACGGGAGGCGTTACAATAGTAGTCTTTGATTGCAATTTTTTGTTGGTAGCTTACCAAGCTGAGCGCTCGGTGAGTACAATAGTAGTCTGATTGATGAGACTTCAGATTTAAGCCATCTAACAGAAGGAATAAAATAATACACCATTTATTTATTTACAGAGGGAGTATTACATTTTTTGTGACATGCATTACTAGATATTGCTAGTCAAATACTAAATCCAGATGGACGGGGTAGTACTACTAAATCCAGACGATGGTGCTACCAATGTAGTAGTACTGTACTACCCGTTGGTCAAATTATTGCGTGCTGCTCCTCACAGTGAAGTGACAAGACCATGCGCCGGAGATGACACCTGAGTGTAGGCGCCGTGTTCGGCATACCACAGTCAGCCTCACCGTCTGCAGTCACTATCATCATGGCTGTAGAGCTAGCCTGCTTACAACTAGCCGCGTTCGACATAATTTCCCGTGCGTAGATGCCCGTGCATTGCACAGAACACCAAGATTGGGGGTGGATGACTCCGGAAGCGACCATCGCGCCAAATTTTTCCATGGCCTTCTAGATGTGGTGGGGAGGAGATAAGGCTGATTGTGAGAGACAAGGAGTTGTTTGTAAATAGGGAACAAGTGCGAGCATATTTTTGCAAAACTGCAGAAATTTGGTTTGTATGCATCAGATCTTGATCCGACGGCTATTGGTGAAAGATGGCAGGCACAACATCATCATCAACTCAGGACCTCTTTGATTCGCAGGATTTTGAAAACGCAGGAATAGGACAGGGCAATATTACAAGTTTCAAACTGATATTACAAATGTTAGGAGTAATGCTGCACCTATGAAGAGGGAATTACTAGGAAGTTTACGTAAGAACTTCCGTTACTTTAGGTAGATGCAGCATTATCGCACAAACTAAAATCCACTGCCCTGACAAGTCACTAATGTGCAAATAAATTTTCGAGTCTCTGGCCACTTGATGTTTCAAAAACAAATTCAGCTTCTGTGGAGACTTTGTCATTTAGGCTTAGACACTTGTGGTGATCATCACGCCATTCATTGTTGCCCCAGAGAACGCCAAACCTCATTACCTTGAGCACACTTGCCTCCAGAACAAATAACCTGGCCAATTTAATCTCAGATGTGCTGCCTCGGTAGTCGATCAAATCAATTTCTGTAAGATGTAGATCAAAGGCATTCGATGAGATTGTTATAGTGCAACACATTTTTCACTTTCGGGTCTTTTTTATCTGCAAAAGAAGAGAACATATTAGAGCAGCTGGTTGTATAAGATTGCCGTGTCATCAAGAGGTACCAATATCATTCACTCATACGATAGGGTTGGCTGGCTAGTGATATTTTTTCACTCTCTCTCTCTCCCTCTATCTCTCTCTCTCTCTCTCTCTCTCTCTCTCTCTCTTTCCTCTCATTTACCTAGGAGCATGTGAAGAGCTTGGGCATTTTTTGCTTGCCATATTTCTCAAAAGTATGCCACATAATACGCATCGGTGTCAAATCAAAAGATTTTGGCACCGCTCTCGCGATGTGAGAGAGTTGGCACCGCTGTGCACACAGACCCACATGTATAAACAAATCAATCAAGCCAACTACACCAACCTCTCACTCTCCCAAACAAGTGTTCTTTTATTGCCTCAGTCCTCTCACTCTCCCAAACAAGTGTTCTTTTATTGCCTCAGTCCTCTCCCTCTCCCACACAAGTGTTTTTTCATTGCATGAGTTAATTTGGCACCGAAGCAAAGTAGGTGATCTAGATTGGGGCACCAGGTGAGCAATGGAGGGGCATCGATGCCAAATGCATCACAAGTGAATTTGGCACGCGTTTTGGCCTTCATAGTGGAGGGTCGTTATAGCCCACTTTTGTACTACCTCGTATTTAATGTAAAATTTTGACCATAGATTTACCTAAGAAAATGCCAATGCATGTCACCAAAAATTATACCATTTGAAATTATGTTCAAATACAAATCCAACTATATAATTTTTGGTGACATGCATTAACATTTTGTTAGTTAAATCTATGATCAAATTTTGATACTACAAAATAGGAAGAGTAAACCAGGATGGAGGTAGTACTTGCTCTTAGGGTAACCATAGAGTTACTAGTCTAAGTTACTTTCCACTATGACTAGCCTAGGCTACTATAGTAGTACAACAACAAAAATGATGCATGTGATCACGTGAGAAAAAAATACTAACAACATTTCTTTCGGTGCAGTGCGTAGATGCAGTTTTGAACACTACACTTGTCATCGTAATTTGGGAAAATTATGAAAAAATTGAGCTACCTTGTGATTACCGTTTACTAATAGGAAAGAAGTTTCACCTCGATGAGTAGCTTCTCCGTGCATGGAAAGCATGTAAGGAAATCAACAACTTGATCCAGATTGGGGCCAATAGATTTTATTGCCAAGATCTTCACTGTGCACATAGACTGGTCAAGCTTGTGGGAATCATTTCCTGGATGACAGTCATAAATACATCAAGAAGAAATTTAAAAATGTGAATTTCAAGAAGACGGAGAAGAAGATGAGTGTTGTACCTGAACGATTACGGATCCAATAAAGAGTTCGGAGTATTTGGCAGACGAGTACACCAATGTTGTCAATTTCGGCGTGCCAATGACCCTGATTTTTGTTGGACCTTCTAGATCAGATACAAGAAATCTCTCAAGGAAAGGCGCATTCTCAATGACCATAACATGGAACAGCTGGAGTGATCTCTTCCCAATTGATGTCTTGTTGTCAGGCCAGCAAGGCACATAAATCCATCGGAGATTCGTCAAGGCGATGTGGAGGCTGATGAACCAGTGGATCTACTCAAGGAAAAGGTACTCGAGCGCAGTACAACTACGGAGTAGGTGCTCCATAGCCTTCTTCGAGATGCCAACGTCGAAGAGGTCGAGCTGCTTGAGTTGAGGGAGAAGAAGGGCGGGTGCGACATTAATCTGGGAAAGATAGCAGGAGATGAAGCTGGCATGGCGCGGCGTTGGCGTGAGGCGGAGCATGGACGGCGGCAGATAGCAACATCGTCCAGCTTCAAAGCTGAGCTCCTCGAGCTGATCTAGGGCGGGAGATAAGAACCACTCGTCAAACTTGGCTTGGACCTTGCAGTTGGTACTGAACATGCGGATGTCAAGGCGTCTGGCTGGCCCAGGGTGCGATGAAAGGATCTTGGAGACTGCGGCCATGCGTTTGCAATCCCTGTAGCAGAGGCAGCTATTGACGATGAGGTTGAGGGGGACGCGGCGCCAGAGGGGGTGCCACCGCTGGGAGAGCAGGGCGGTCCGCATGATAGATTTGGTGGGGAGGAGGCCAATGATGACGAGCAGCATGTCATCGGGGAGGCTGTTGATGAAGTCCAGGCTCGCCGGATGCGGTTTTGGCTCGATCCGCCTCCGCTTGTTCGCTGCCTCGCCGTCCATCTCAGCCGGCGGCGATGCCGGTGTACACATGTGCTGGTGTGTGTTGTGTGCTGGCCTGCTAGGTGTGCGTGAGTGCGTCCTTCTGTGCATGTCGCCTGAAAGTGCAATCATGCCCTTGAATCATATTTTGATGTTGATGACAACACATATGCTCGGGACTAATCATGTTTATCAAGTATATCTCAGGATTGTGTTCCAAAGACCGTATGCATGGATCATGACTAGGGACAAAAGCATATAACTCAAGAATGGAGATACAAGGTGTTAACTTCATTTATGGTTTGTTCTTGAGTATAGGGATCCCGCACTATTAAGAGGGGATCGATGGATCTGTGAAAAACTTGCTCAAAGCTGGTATCTATATACCTTACCTTCGGACGTCCGGCTCTCTACGGACGTCCGGTCCTTCCTGATTGCCGGACGTCCGGACGCTTCCGGACGTCCGACACTTCCTATGAAACATTTTTACGGATGTCCGGAACCCTCGGACGTCCGACACTTTCGCATCAGAAACTTCCTTACGGATGTCTGGCCCCGCTCGGACGACCGTATCATGTACACTGATTTGTGAGTCACACTTTTTGCCGAAACACTTTTGCGGACGTCCGGAACTCTCCGGACGTCCGACACTTTCACATCAGAAGCATTCTTACGGATGTCCGGGCCTGTTCGGACGATCGTATCTATACATTGGTTTGTGGGTCACACTTTTCACAGCGGTCGGTCGTCCGATGGTAGCCGGACGTCCGGACCCATTTGGGCCTCCGGACGACCGACGTTCTCCGGACGTCCGACCATCCTGTACCCCAAACGGTCACCTTTTTCCCACCACATATATATACTCCTTCCCGTTGCTCGGGTTGGGGTTGACCATTCACTTTGAACAAATCCTAGAACACTTCACTCACTCTCTCTCAACTCTCCACACCAAATCTTAGATCCCCAAGGGGTTTGAGAGTTTTGAAAAGAAGTTGCCCGATCAAGTGATAGATCCACTTCTCCTCCTTCTTTGCACCCAAGGAATTCATGATTTGAGCAAGTCTTGAGCAAATCCCCATTGATCTTATTACTCTTGGAGGTTGGAGACTCCTAGGCGGTAGGAGTCTTCGGAGAGGAATCGACTTTTGTGATTACCCCCGGATAAGTTTGTGAGGGTTTGGAGACCACCCCAAGGTCTACCACTAGTGGTTGAGAAACATCTTCGTGGTGTTGTCTCAAAGGGAGAATAGGGTGAGCCTTCGTGGAGTTGGTGTGCCTTCGTGGTAACATCCACCTCTCTAACGGTGACTAGCTTCCCTCCAAGGAAGTGAACATCGGCATACATCCTTGTCTCCCGGAGTTGCGGTTATTCCTAACCCTAACTCTATACTTGTGGTTACTTGTTTGGTTTGCACTTACTTACATCATATTGTGCTTGCTCACTTATATGCTTGTGTTACTTACCTAGTACTTAGTACCTACTAGCAATTGTTAGGCTCACTTTCATATTCCGCACTATTGCCTAAAATTGCTAAGTAATAATTAAAATTTGTAATTGTACCTATTCACCCCCTCTAGGTCCATCTCGATCCTTTCAATTGGTATCGAGCCTCGTGCTCTATTCTTGTGGCTTAACCGCCCTAGAGCGAGATGAACCCAGATGGGACTCCCCTAGTTGTAGATCCTAAGGATAAAGGCGGGGCTTCTTCTGAAGTCAAGTCCTTTACGTCAGAGGATCTAGAACGGCCCTTGCTAAGCAAAAAGAGGAGCATGATGCTTCTCTTGAGGCCTTGGTCCAAATGAGATTAGCCACGTTGTCCTCGGTGCTTGCACCACTCTCGGGTGGTGTTGCCTCAAGGCCAACTGTGCCTACTCCATCACTTGGTCAACAACCTCCTAACAATGAACACGCCAGTGTTCCTTGGCTTTATGCAAGACCTCAGGTTGAGAAACCAAGATATAATCCTCAAGGCAGTCCTCCTTTGCTTAGTGCCACTTCCGATTTTCCTTTGTGGAGAGTTGCTATGCAGGACCATCTTCGACATGGAAACAATGAGATGTTGGAGATCTTGGAGTATGGCTATCATGTGGTTGATCCAAAGAACCCCACTCCAAGAGAAATATATGACAAGAACCTCAATGACACTGCAATCATGTGGATAAGGAGAGGCTTGGATGAAAAGCAAAGGAGACCGTTCATACACATCACAAGTGCCAAGGAACTATGGGAAACTGTTGTACGATCCAAAACTGGCACCTCTACCCTCCGGAGTGCTCAATATGAAATTGCCAAGGGGAAATTGCAAAACTTTTGTAAGAAAGGTGAAACCCCCAATCAACTCCATGAGCGTCTCATGACACTCACTGCCGATATTGAGTCATGTGAGTGTGACAAGACACAAGATGGATTCAACATGACAAAGAGGTTCCTTGTGGATAAGTTACTACATGCTCTTGCTCCATTTCACCATCAAATGGTGTGGGACATAAGACAACATCATACCTTCAAGGAAATGACTACAGATGACATCGTATCCACCTTTCAACTATATGAAGAGTCAAAGACTAATGCCACAAAACATCTTGCCATGCATGGTTCTCCATCATCGAAGATCAATCTTGCATTGAAGGCCAAGCATGTATGTGAAGATGAACAAAGTGAAGAAGAAGAAGATGATGACGAAGATGGTGATGAGATTGAATCTGACGAGGGCCCTACATATGAAGACATGGCTCTTTTTGTCAAGAAGTTTAGCGCGGGTAAGTTCATGGGAAGATTCCAAAAGAAGAAAGTAAGAAAATGCTACAACTGTGAAGAAACCAATCACTTCTCCAACGAGTGCCCTTATGAGAAGAGAGAAGATAAACCAAGGTTTCCCAAGACCTTTCCCAAGAAGAAGTTGCCAAATCCTTTGAACTCCAAGCTCAAGAAGAGAGATGGAAAGGCAATGGTTGCTCAAGAAGAATCTGATCCGGATGATGTTAGTGGTGTTGCTTGCGGAGTTGCTCAAGACTCTCAAAACACCTTGAGGTTAGTAAACAAGAGTGGTGATGTGGTCACCTACAACTACATGAAAGATTACAAGGGCAACGCTCACAAATACCTAATGGCAAAGGCCATGGTTGAAGAAGAAGAGGACCAAAGCTCTTCTGACAAGGTCAAGGTAACTCCACGATCAAATCCTCCTCTTTTCACGCCATCTACTTCTAGTGATGAGTATCTTGATGCGGAGGATAGTCATGAGGATGATGATCTAACTGATCCTATGCTTGCTAAACTTAATAAGTTCATGTGCTCCCTCAAAGGAAGGAAGCTCACTATGTTTCAGTATGCTTATGGAGATGGTGAGTAAGTACACCATCTCCATTAAGGAACTTCGAAACCCTCGTCATCGAGGAAAAGGAAAAATATGAAATCCTTGAGCGGAAAGTCAAATATGAGGAAGCACGAAATGATGAACTATGTTTAAAAATTGGTACAAATATTGATGTTCATACTAAAGATCTTGCCTCCTTGAAAAGGCTATTGGCTCTTGTGAAGAGTTGATGAATGATAAAAGTAAGCTTGCAAAGTCTCATGCCTCTCTCACTAAGGATTGTGAGCTTCTATCCGTGTCTCTCAAGACTAAGGAAGAAGAGCTCACCCTTCTTACAAAGAGTTTTGAGACACTCAAACTTAATTATCTTGAAACTCTAGCCAAGGCTTACTCATCTCCTATTATCAATGTTGATGCATGTTCTACTAACTCTAGTAGTGATCTAGCATCCATCCTTGAGGAGAATCGGGTTCTCAAAGCTCAAATCGAGAAAGGGCTCATGACATGTGCTCAAGGGCAAAAGAACCTTAATGAGGTGTTGAGCCAACACAATGAAGCGTTCACCAAAGAGGGACTCGGGTTTGACCCAAGCACAAGCAAGAAGAAGACGCCCTCCCAAAATTGCACCACTCCTTTAAAAGAAACCTTTGTACGAGAAGGACACAAGGAGAAAGGTAAGGTTGTTAGTGGGAAGGCCACAAGGGCATGCCCACTCTCAACAAGCCAAAGAGTTCATGCCTCCATCCTATGTCTGCGTGAAGACTAAGGATGGAGAAGTTTATGCAAAGTTTGTTGGCCCCCAAAAGGCATTTCGTTTTATGCTATTTGGGTCCCTAAGACCCTTGTGACTAACTTGAGAGGTCCCATTGTAAAATGGGTGCCTCTAACCAAGTAATAATTGTGTGTAGGTATCTTTCTTGGTGGAGTAAAATGGGTGATTGATAGTGGATGTACAAATCATATGACCGGAGATAGCAAATTGCTCTACGATTTCATGGAAGCTATTCAACCATTTATGAGCATTATGTTTGGTGGAGGATCAAAAGGACAGGTACTTGGGTTGGGTAAGGTGGCTATCACTAATGACATGTCTCTTGCAAATGTCATGCTTGTCCAATCCCTTAAATATCATTTGCTTTCATCCGCCAATTGGCTTCATTGGTTATGATACACTATTTGGACTAACGGATGTGAAAGTCTTTAAGAGAGATACTCTCGAAGTGGCCTTTGTTGGAGAGTTGGATGGCAACCTTTACGGTTGATTTCTCGAAGAGAGCACATTCCATGCAACTTGTCTAATGGCCAAGGCCGACAAGGGGTGGCTATGGCATCGCGGCTAGCCCATGTCGGCATGAGGAATCTCCAAGATCTCTTAAAGGGGAATCACATCCTTGGACTAACAAATGTCTCTTTTGAGAAAGATCGTGTGTGCAGTGCATGTATAGACGGGAAGCAACATCAATCAAAGCACCCACCCAAGAATATTGTGTCTACTTCAAGGCCTTTGGAGCTCCTTCATGTGGATCTCTTTGGGCCTCCTTCATGGGATAGTCTTGGTGGGAAAAAGTATGGACTTGTCATTGTTGATGATTACTCAAGATATACATGGGTGTTTTTCCTCAAGTCCAAGGATCTAAACGAAGATCACTTTCATTGACTTTGCCAAGCAAGCACAACGCAAGTTTGACAAAGAAATCTTGGCAATAAGAAGTGACAATGGATCTGAGTTCAAAACTATACCTTGGAAGAATTCCTTAGTGATGAAGGGATTGAGCATCAATATTCAGCTCCATACACTCCTCAGCAAAATGGTGTAGCCGAAAGGAAGAACCGCACACTTGTGGAGATGGCAAGGTCCATGTTGGATGAATACAAGTCACCACATAGTTTACGGGCCAAGCTGTCAACACCGCATGTCATGCATCAAACCGGCTTTTCCTACGCACTATATTGGAAAAGACTCCATATGAGCTTCTAACTGGAAACAAGCCAAATGTCAAGTACTTTCGTGTATTTGGGTGCAAATGTTTCATCCTCAACAAAAGAGAAAGGTTAGGAAAATTTCAATCCAAAACAATTGACGGTATATTTGTTGGCTATGGATCAAACTCTCACGCATATAGAGTCTACAACAAATCCAATGGATGTGTTGTAGAAACTTGTGATGTGGTGTTTGATGAATTTAATGGCTCCCATGGGGAGCAAGTTGATCTAAGTGATGTAGGTGAAGAAGATTCTTCTCAAGACATTTTGACCATGGGCGTTGGTGCACTTCTTCCTATGGAACAAGAACCTCATGATGATGAAGAAGAAGATAGAAGTCTCCCACATCATCAAACTACTTCAACATTCATAACACCACAAGCCCCTATTGCTCAACCGATACCTTTAGCCCAAGTTGAAGAGGATGATCAAGCTCCTCCTCATGACAATCTTCAAGAACAAGAACAAGAAAGTCCAATCATTGATGATGAACCTCAACAAATGCAATATGAACAAGAAGATCTTCCTCCACACATTAATGATCCATATGTTGAGGATGTGGATGATGGACATGAAGTTGAACCTCGTGAAACCCTTACCTCTATCATGCCACGAGTGGCCGGTCGTGTTGATGTTGACAAAATACTCACCGGCATATCGGAAGGTAGAGTCACTCGTAAACACTTGACCAACTTTTGTGCTCACTTTTCTTTTGTGTCTAGTTTTGAACCCATCAAGGTACAAGATGCAATGATAGACAACGATTGGCTAGTTGCTATGCAAGAAGAGTTGAACAGCTTTGAACGCAACCAAGTGTGGTCGTTAGTCAAGAGGCCACCTACCGAACACAACGTCATTGGAACAAAATGGATTTTCAAGAACAAACAAGATGAGAATGGTGTAATCATCCGGAACAAGGCAAGGTTAGTGGCACAAGGGTACTCACAAGTTGAAGGTTTGGACTTTGGTGAGACTTTTGCCCCCGTTGCCCGTCTTGAATCCATTCGCATCTTACTTGCTTATGCTGCTTTCAATGGTTTTACATTACATCAAATGGATGTGAAGAGTGCTTTTCTTAACGTTCCTCTACAAGAAGAAGTATATGTATCACAACCACCTGGTTCGTTGATCCCGATCACAAAGACTATGTGTATAAACTTCATAAGGCTTTGTATGGCCTCAAACAAGCACCTCGTGCTTGGTATGATCATCTTAAGAAGTTTTTACTCGATGATGGTTTTGTGAGAGGGTGATCGATCCTACTCTTTTTACTAAGAGGGATAAGGGTGATTTGATCTTATGCCAAATCTATGTAGATGATATCATTTTTGGTTCTCCTAACATTCATTTGTGCAAGAAGTTTGCGGCTTCAATGACCAAGAATTTTGAAATGTCACTCAATGCGGATTTGAAGTTCTTCCTTGGTTTTCAAATTCAACAATTTCAAGAAGGAATTTTCTTGTCTCAAGCAAAGTACCTCAAGGATATCCTAGAGAAGTTTGGTATGTCTGATGCTAGTCCATGTAAGACACCAATGCCAACGAAAATAACACTCACTGAAGACACAGACGGTATCCCCTTTGACCCATCTAAATACCGCTCTATGATTGGTTCATTGCTTTATCTTTGTGCATCTAGACCAGACATCATGTTTAGTGTATGCATGTGTGCTAGATTTCAAGCTTCCCTAGGGAAAGTCATCATAAGGCGGTTAAGCATATTCTTAGATACCTTGTTCACACCCCAAAGTTGGGTCTATGGTATCCCAAGGATGCTAAGTTTGATCTCATTGGATACACGGATGCGGATTGGGCCGGAGACAAAGTGGATCGTAAGTCCACCTCCGGTGCATGTCAATTTCTTGGACGCTCTTTGGTAAGTTGGTCATCGAAGAAACAAAATTGTATTGCCCTCTCTACCAGAAGTTGAATACATTGCTGCCGCCGCCAGTAACTTCGCTTATTATGGATGAGGCAAACTTTGAAGGATTATGGTATCACCTATAGACATGTGCCTCTTTTATGTGATAATGAAAGTGCTATCAACATTGCCGAGAACCCCAAGGATCATCTCCGCACCAAACACATTGATATTAGATATCACTTCTTGAGAGATCATGTTGAGAAAGGCGATATTCACATTGATCACATTGGGACAGATTTGCAATCTGGCGAGATATTTTCACGAAACCATTGGATGAAGCAAGGTTACATCGACTTAGGCGTGAACTTGGTATCTTGGAGCTTGACAACATTATGTGAAATCTAGTACTCATCCATGCTTAAACTTAATGTCTAGTCGTGATGTAGGCATATATTTAGGGGGAGACACTCAATTCATGAGTTCTCTCACCTTACATAATGCATAAATTGAACAAACACTCTCAAAGTTATCATAGTTTAATATGATGGAGTAGTTTATGCCTATGATTGAGTAAGGTGGGATCTGATTTCCTACATAAATAAGTTTTCTTGTGAGAAAATGTTTTCCTCATCATCATTATCAGCCCTCCTGTCCAAACTTCTAGCTCGGACGTCCAGGAGGGTTCCGGACGTCCGAGTGGTATTTCACGCCGGACGTCCGCAAAACTCCGGACGTCCGTATATTCTACTGGTTATTCTCGACCGGTCGTCCGGCCTCGCGACGTCCGTAAAACCATTCTGGTTCACTCAAGTTTGGCCTAGCAAATGAAGCTTGGACGTCCGAAAGACTCCGGACGTCCGTGAAGAACCGCTTCGTTACAATATGCCCGGTCGTCCGACGCCATCGGACGTCCGTAAAAGCAACCTCGTTATCCTTCTTTGCTGATGGTCCGACTCGGTCGTCCGTGCATTTCCGGATGTCCGGTCGCATATATAACTCCAGACGTCCGGAGGCCCCGGACGTCCGTACGTTTCTACGCGGGTCTATATATACTGCGCCCTAGGTTTTTTTTTGTCAACCAACCGCCCGCCGCCGTACGTCTCTCCAATCAGTTCGCCGCCGCCGCCGTTTCTATCGTGCGGCCCCTCCTCGCGACCGCCCGCCGCCGTACCCCTCGCCGGGGTGTCTCCCCGCCGCGGATCTGAGACTTGCCGTCCGGCCCGTCCAGCCTGCTTCGCCGGGGCTTCTCTCCCGTCCGTCCTCGATCCCTGCTCCGGTACGTCGCTTGGCTCCTCCGTGCTCTTCCTCGCCTAGTAGGGCAAAACCCCCCTTTCTCTTCACTTGTCACCCTGGTCTATGGAGGGGTGTTGACATGTGCTTTCCTTCTCCCCTAGGTCCTGATGCCTTGGTCCAAGCACTCCGCATGCAAGCAAGTCGCCGGAGGGCCGGCGCGTCCGTCTCGTCGTGGTGGTTCCAACGACTCCGAGGAGGAAGATCGCCCTCGGAAACGTGCCGCTCGTCCTCACAGCTCGTCCAGTGATTCCTCTTCGGAGGGGTCAGATTTTGAGGATGAGCTTGAAGAGGTGGATCCGTCCCCGATGATTGGCGTTCGCGTCGCTGCCCCCAAGCCCGACACTCGTCGTCCAACATTTCAACCTCCTCCTCCTCCGGTGCAACCCCACGGTGATGCCCGTCACATCTCCATTGAGCCTCCACTATCACTAGGCCGTCATGTTAAGCGTTTCAATGAAGTCCCCAAATCTTCATATCTCAAATTGCGCCGTGATGTAGATCAATTTACTGTTGCTAGGGATTCTCAGGATAGTCGTTTTCGCACGAATGTCCAAGCCGACATCTTCACCACGATTGTCATTCCTAAAGGCTTGTCACTTCATGTTTGCATCGATCTTGAGCACATTCGCACTCATCCGGAGAAATATCCGGAGCCATTGAGCTCATTGAGTCGTCAAACCTAGCTGTCCCATTCGCCTTTCAACACGATTTTAACCAGGCTGCCATCCATCGGTTTTATGCCACTTGTTACTTTGCTCCCGATAACACTTGTCACATGGATGACCTCCGACATCGCTCTCACTGACATCTTATGCTTTGAGTTTGTCACCGCACTTGGATTTCCCGACACCGGGTTCAAAATCCACAAAGATGACCCCAACCATAAGCCCAAAGGCATTGCGGTTCAGGCGGATCTCCTTAGACCCATATCATCTTTGTCTAATCTTGAAAAACAAAAGGGTCTAAACCAAGTCTCTATTTGGCGTTTTCCATTCAACATCATTTATCGGTGTGTCATCCGCACCATTTATCCCAAGATGGGTGACAAGGGTTCCGTGAAAGCAGCCATCTTGCATTGATCTCATGCATCGCCTTTACACATCTCCTAAAGGGAAGATAAATGTTCCACATTTTCTATGGCATGAGATTCGCCTTGCTAGCTTCCAAAGACAAGCGGGCTTTTCCTCATGCACCTTTTCTTCAGGCATTTATCGAGAGTGTAGCTCCCTTTCCCATTGCACGCACTCATATACATGAGAGATGGGTCATCCCACCTCACATGGCGGCTGACCATGTTCCTCCTTCTCCCGCCATCGCTACTCGTGACCGCCGCTTAGTTTTCCCTCGCACGCTAACCATCCTCATTCCAAAGGATGCCTCCTTTGGGCGCATTGCTCGCTTTTCTTGGGAAGGCTCATTCAGCCATGATGAAGATGTTCACCTTCCATTGCTCCCAACACCACGATGTGGTCACTCGCATGGTCACTTCTAAGAACGCTCAAGGCTCGTCTGCGAGACTCAGCGTATATGATGTGAGTGACGATGAGCGTCTTCTGCAGAACCCCTTCGATTTTGGTTTTCCCTCCGGTCCCGAGTGGGCTGATTTCTTTGACGAGACCGGGTGGCGGTGGTGTTCATGATGATGATGATGAGGATGAGCTTTAATACTATCATATCATTCCCCTCTTTGTTTTTTGGATACTTGATGCCAAAGGGGGAGTAGGCTCCATATGCATTACTCTAGCTCATTATGTAATCGAACCTATGTTAGGAGTAGTTTGTTGAACTATGTTATGGGTTGTTGAACTATGTTATTGAGTTTGTTAGTTATGAATCTATATGATATATGAATTGATCAGTTTGTTGGTTATGAGTTTGGTGAATCTATATGAAGTGATCCAACTATTGTGGCATCAGTTTGAGGGGGAGCCCTCTCGCTACTCGCTACCTATGTTATTGAGTTTGTTAGTTATGAATCTATATGATATATGAATTGATCAGTTTGTTGGTTATGAGTTTGGTGAATCTATATGAAGTGATCCAACTATTGTGGCATCAGTTTGAGGGGGAGCCCTCTCGCTACTCGCTACCTATTCTTATTATGGTTATTATGGTTATTGAGCTCCACAACAAATACTTTCGATTACTATTATGAGTATGCATATGAGTTGTCATCAACTACCAAAAAGGGGGAGATTGAAAGTGCAATCATGCCCTTGAATCATATTTTGATGTTGATGACAACAATATGCTCGGGACTAATCATGTTTATCAAGTATATCTCAGGATTGTGTTCCAAAGACCGTATGCATGGATCATGACTAGGGACAAAAAGCATATAACTCAAGAATGGAGATACAAGGTGTTAACTTCATTTATGGTTTGTTCTTGAGTATAGGGATCCCGCACTATTAAGAGGGGATCGATGGATCTGTGAAAAACTTGCTCAAAGCTGGTATCTATATACCTTACCTTGGACGTCCGCTCTCTACGGACGTCCGGTCCTTCCTGATTGCGGACGTCCGGACGCTTCCGGGACGTCCGACACTTCCACAACAGAAACATTTTTACGGATGTCCGGAACCCTCCGGACGTCCGACACTTTCGTGATCGAAACTTCCTTACGGATGTCCGGCCCCGCCGGACGATCAGATCCTGTGATAATCGATTTGTGAGTCACACTTTTTGCGAAACACTTTTGCGGACGTCCGGAACTCTCCGGACGTCCGACACTTTCACATCAGAAGCATTCTTACGGATGTCCGGGCCTGTTCGGACGACCGTATCCTGTACATTGGTTTGTGGGTCACACTTTTCACAGCGGTCAGTCGCCCGATGACTGTCGGACGTCCGGACCCATTTGGGCCTCCGGACGACCGACGTTCTCCGGACGTCCGGCCATCCTGTACCCCAAATGGTCACCTTTTTCCCACCACATATATATACTCCTTCCCCTTGCTCGGGTTGGGGTTGACCGTTCACTTTGAACAAATCCTAGAACACTTCACTCACTCTCTCTCAACTCTCCACACCAAATCTTAGATCCCCAAGGGGTTTGAGAGTTTTGAAAAGAAGTTGTCCGATCAAGTGATAGATCCACTTCTCCTCCTTCTTTGCACCCAAGGAATTCATGATTTGAGCAAGTCTTGAGCAAATCCCCGTTGATCTTTTTACTCTTGGAGGTTGGAGACTCCTAGGCGGTAGGAGTCTTTCGGAGAGGAATCGACTTTTGTGATTACCCCCGGATAAGTTTGTGAGGGTTTGGAGACCACCCCAAGGTCTACCACTAGTGGTTGAGAAACATCTTCGTGGTGTTGTCTCAAAGGGAGAATAGGGTGAGCCTTCGTGGCGTTGGTGTGCCTTCGTGGTAACATCCACCTCTCTAACGGTGACTAGCTTCCCTCCAAGGAAGTGAACATCGGCATACATCCTTGTCTCCCGGAGTTGCGGTTATTCCTAACCCTAACTCTATACTTGTGGTTACTTGTTTCGGTTTGCACTTACTTACATCATATTGTGCTTGCTCACTTATATGCTTGTGTTACTTACCTAGTACTACGTACCTACTAGCAATTGTTAGGCTCACTTTCATATTCCGCACTATTGCCTAAAATTGCTAAGTAATAATTAAAATTTGTAATTGTACCTATTCACCCCCCCCCTCTAGGTCCATCTCGATCCTTTCATCGCCGCGCAGTGGTGAATTGTGCGCGAGTGCGTCCTTCACGCGGAGAAGTGTGCCCTCAATTTACTAGCATGCAGGGTGCTACCCCAAGTGGTTTCAACTTTGTTTACTTCACCGCGTGTTAGATGGGCCTCTAGTTTACTTATTTTCACCCACTGCCAGATGGGCCAGCACACGAAGATAGAGAACACGAGCTGACAAGGCAGCATGTGTACTGGTTGAATGGTCAACTAAACAATATATGGAGCTATACGCTGACACAGTGACCGTATAATCCGTCGGTATAGAGAGTTCAAGTGAGAGGGGAGGCCCGTGAGAGATAGCATAGAGAGAAAGAGCTACTCCCTCCATTCGATAATGTAGTGCCAACATTTTTTTAAAAGTCAAACTTTTGAAACTTTGACCAAGTTTATAAATAAATTACTTATATCTACAATACCAAAGATAAATGATAGTATGAAGTAAGTACATGTTGTGATGAATCTAATGATTGTTCCAGATGTAAATGTTTTTCTCCACATATACCTATTCAAACTTTTCTGAGGTTTGACATTTCAAAACATCCATATGCTTATGGACATGAGAGAGTACCTAACTAGAGAGAGTGTGTGTGAAATAGAAAGATTGACTGAAAAAAGTGTGTGTGCGTGTGTGGAAGAGACATGGACAACACACGATAAAAGTAGAGAAAAAGCATGTGTGTCTTATGCAAACATATCACACATGCATCTTCGAGAGCGGAAGCAAGGTGAGGAGATAGTGTGTGGTTGTTTGCAACCGAGAGAGAAAGACCCCTAGCACGTGGCCAAGAGGGGTCTAACAAACAAGGGACAGAGATCGAGAGAGACGTACGGAGAAAATGCTGGGGGAGGAGAGAGTGTATGTTTGTCATAAAGCGATCCCCTGGAGATCATGATGGGACTACATGGGTGGGAGATCGAGTGACAAGGTGTGTGCCTGATAGAAGATACCCCGAGAGACATCGAGATAGACGTATGGATGGAAGGAGACAATACATGTGTTCCTGATGGCTAGTGAGAGATAGTCATACTTAGGGGGGGGAGTGCATGCGCATATGATGGAGTGAGGGATTATGGTACTTAGGGGGGGTGCGTGTCACATAGAGAGAGAACAAGTGCGGGGAGTGTTAGATGGGTCTAGGTAGTGCGAGCGAGACATGTGTATGTGTGAACCAGGGAGATATAAAGTTTGAGAGAGATAGAGGAGCCCTGATAAGGCTGAGTGGTGCGTCAGATAGCTGAGAGGGGGAAAGAGATATTCCATCCGCTCGATAATGCAGTGCACATAATTTTTTTAGAAGTCGAACTTTGGAAACTTTGACCAGGTTTACGCAAATGTTATTTATATCTACAATACCAAAGATACATCATACGAAACTACATCTCATGATGAATCTAATGGTATATGTTTGCCGTTCTAGATGTAAATGTTTTTCTCCACGTACATGGTCAAACTTT
Source organism: Aegilops bicornis (assembly GCA_021605145.1). Classification (NCBI taxonomy): domain Eukaryota; kingdom Viridiplantae; phylum Streptophyta; class Magnoliopsida; order Poales; family Poaceae; genus Aegilops; species Aegilops bicornis. The sequence goes on from CM038673.1 coordinate 491,136,750, forward strand.
GTGATGTTTGACTTTTCAATAAATATATATGCTATGGACTGAAGAGAGTGCCTAAGTCGAGAGAGATCAAGTGCGTGTGAAGGATAATGAGTGAGTGTGCAAAAAGAGTATGTGTGTGAAAGATAAAGGGACAACAAACGATAAATTAGAGAGAGAGTGTGTTTGTTCGTTTCTTATGCAAACATATCACGCATGCATCTCCGACATAGAAAAGCAAGGTGAGGAGATACACAAAGATAGCTAGTGCCTGATTGTTTGCAACAAAGAGAGACACCCCTATAGCACATGTACAATAGAGGTCTGGCCAACAAGGAACAAAGGTCGAGACGGACGCATGGAGAACATGGACGCATGGGGAGGGAGGGAGGGTGTGTTTGTGATAGAGAGATCCCCTTGAGATCGTGAGGGGACTATATGGGTGGGAGATCGAGGGACGAGGTGCGTGCGCGATAGAAAGATGCCCCGAGAGAAATTAAGATAGACCATGCACATGTTTTTGATGGAGAATAAGAATTAGCTAGTCATATACATATAGGGGGGACTGCGTGTGCCTACAATTGAGTGAGAGACCATCATACTTGGCTAGGCATGAGATTGTGTGTGTGTGTGTGCGTGTGAGATGGAGAGAGATAGAGTTTTAGATGGGTCTATCGAGTGCGAGTGAGATATGCATGTGTATGTGTGACCCAGGGAGATGGAGAGTTTGAGAGAGAGAGGGAAGAGCTCCAAGACGACAGAGTGGTGCGTGAGAGAGTTACGGGCAACGAGCCAAGGAATTTGTGTGCGTACGATGAGTGCACCCAAGATATTTAGCTTGGACTAGAGAATCATACATAGTGTGCGGGAGAGACCTATAGATGGAGTATATATGCATGCAAACTAGAAAGACCCCCCCCCCACACACACACAAAGAGAGAGAGATGAAGAGAGAGGGAGAGGGACCAACAAGGTTTGTGTGTTGGATGCGTGCGACAGAATTGAAGATTGTCGGCGAGAGAGAGAGTGGGAGTCCGGGAGAGGGGGAGGTCGCGTTTTATGCATCAAAGACTGATATAAACCATGTTTCGATATAAACTTGCATTCAAATATTTAAATTGGAGAACATGTTGTCTGCAATCCACACATGAACGGAGATATGCGTATATCAAACAAGTTCATTAATTTGACTTTCAACATGTTCATGGAGTACTATAATACTGTACAACATGCTACTCGATTGAGGTGTTCAATTTTGGATTTAGTTCACTATTTTGACCTGGTGAACGAGCTATTTCATTGAATCGAGATATTTCATTTTGGGCTTGATTCCCGTTTTTGAGTGGGCCAACTATTTGTCATATAGTAAATCGTTAGCAACGAGCATGTAAAAACACATTACTCCCGAGCATCATCTCTCCATCTAAAAAAGAAGTGGCAGCTAATATTTCAAAATTTGATTTGAATCAACTTGGTAAGGTAGACGTGGATGCTCGTTCTCCCAAAATTAAAACGAACTGTTAAACACCCTCTGCTCGGTGGAATTTGCCCGAGCAAATAAATGGGAGGCGCGAAATTACCGGCCTATGTGGGACACACATCAATTGGCCCGTTGTACATCAAGGGTAGGTTTGTAACTTCATCCAAGCGTGCCTTCTCCTCGGCCGAAATGACATATGTCGAATAATTCATAAACCATGGTCACTGAGGGAGTCCTGGATTAGGGGGTGTCCGGATAGCCGGACTATAACCTTTGGCCGGACTCCTGGACTATGAAGATACAAGATTGAAGACTTCGTCCCGTGTCCGGATGGGACTTTCCTTGGCGCGGAAGGCAAGCTTGGCCATACGGATATGTAGATATCCGCCCATTGTAACCGACTCTGTGTAACCCTAGCCCTCTCCGGTGTCTATATAAACCGGAGGGTTTTAGTCCGTAGGACGAACAACAATCATACCATAGGCTAGCTTCTAGGGTTTAGCCTCTCACGATCTCGTGGTAGATCTACTCTTGTACTACCCATATCATCAATATTAATCAAGCAGGAGTAAGGTTTTACCTCCATCGAGAGGGCCCGAACCTGGGTAAAAACATCGTGTCCCTTGTCTCCTGTTACCATCCGCCCTAGACGCACGATTCGGGACCCCCTACCCGAGATCCGCGGTTTTGACACCGACATTGGTCCTTTCATTGAGAGTTCCTCTGTCGTCATATTTAGGCCCGATGGCTCCTCCGATCATCAACAACGATGCGGTCCAGGTGAGACTTTTCTCCCGGACAGATCTTCGTGATTCGGGCGGTTTTGCAATCGCGGGCCAATTAAGCTTGGCCATCCGGAGCAGATCGAAGCTACGCCCGCCATTAGGTCAGATTTGGAAGTTTGAACTACATGGCCGACGTCGCGGAGACTTGATCTTCGACGGGTTCGAGCTACTGACCGGCGTGCCGCCTTTATTACGATGGGCATGATCTAGCTTTGTCGCCGAACAGTGCCCTGGAGGCCGCACCCGTGTCCGCTCCGACCCTTAGCTCGGAACCGACTGCGCCAATCGAGGACGGGTGGCTAGACACCGCCTCGGGGGCTGCAATCTCTACGGCGATTGAGCCGAACACCAGCCTTGTCCTCTGCGAAGCTCGTGACTCCAAGGTGCTGGACTCCGAACCTTCCGCGCCCCTGCCGATCGAATCCGATTGGGCGCCGATCATGGAGTTCGCCGCCGCGGACATCTTTCAGCACTCGCCCTTCGGTGACATTCTGAAGTCACTAAAGCCTCTCTCTTTATCAGGAGAGCCCTGGCCGGACTATGGTCAGCAAGGTTGGGATGCGGACGACGAAGAAATTCAAAGCCCACCCACCACCCACTTCGTAGCCATCGCCGATGATTTAACCGACATGCTCGACTTCGACCAAGACATCAACGGTATGGACGTCGATGCAGAGAGCGACCAAGAACCAGCGCTTTGAGGGCACTGGAAGGCCACCTCGTCGTATGACATATACATGGTGGACACCCCAAAAGAAGGGAAGGGCGATGGAACAACGGAGGATGACCCCTCCAAGAAGAAGCCTAAGCGCCGGCGTCAGTGGGGCCGCTCTAAATCCTGCCAAAGCAAAAACGGCGATTCCGGCACGGGAGATAATAACACCTGACAAAGGTCGAAGACAACCCCCTCCAGCAGGATTTAACACAAGAGGATGGAGAAGCCAGCCCTCATGAGAGAGCGGCAGACAGAGAGGTAGAGGACAATAATTACATGCCTTCCTCCGAAGATGAGGCAAGCCTCGACGACGATGAATTTGTCGTGCCTGAGGATCCCGTCGAACAAGAGCGTTTTAAACGCAGGCTTATGGCCACGGCGAGCAGCCTCAAGAAAAAACAGCAACAGCTTAGAGCTGACCAAGACTTGCTAGCCGATGATGGATCAAGTCCTTGCGGCGAAGAGTATCTGAACTCGAACGCTCCTCCAAGAGCTACCCAAAGCGCATTAATCGCTACCCCGATTAGAGGAGGAAGCACCTAAACCTACATCACCGATTGCAGCAGCGGCCGACCGGCCACCTCATGGCCGTGACAGAGAGGCCTCTCGGCCCTCCACTCAAGCCGCACCCCGGCGTCGCTCAAAAAATGCCAAGGCATGGGGAAATGCGCCAGACCTGCGAGATATATTGGAGGACAAGGCAAGGCAAACAAGATCAATCTACGGATCGCATGCGCGCCCCACGACACGTGACGATAACCGTCATGCCGGTTACGGCAAATCCGCCGGGCCGAACACAGTAGACGAAGCTCATTTGAGCTACGTCATGATATAGCCCGATGAGGCGCCAAGACACCCACTATGCTTCACAGATGAAGTAATGGATCATCAAATCACGAGGGTTTCAAACCCGTAAACATCGAATCATACGATGGCACAACAGATCCTGCGGTATGGATCGAGGATTATCTCCTTTATATCCACATGGCCCGCGGTGATGATCTACACGCCATCAAATACCTCCCACTCAAGCTTAAAGGACCAGCTCGGCATTGGCTTAACAGCTTGCCGCCAGAGAGTCAATTGGTTGTTGGGAGGACCTGGAAACCGCATTCCTCGACAATTTCCAGGGCACCTATGTGCGACCACCAGATGCCGATGACCTAAGCCACATAATCCAGCAGCCAGTGGAATTGGCTAGACAATTCTGGACACGGTTCCTAACCAAGAAAAATCAAATAGTCGACTGTCCGGACGCAGAGGCCCTCGCAGCCTTCAAACATAACATCCGCAACGAGTGGCTTGCCCGGCACCTAGGACAAGAAAAGCCGAAATCCATGGCAGCCCTCACAACACTCATGACCCGCTTTTGCGCGGGAGAAGACAGCTGGCTAGCTCGTAGTAATAACATGACCATGAGCCCTGGTAATTCGGATACCAAGGACAGCAATGGCAGGTCGCGTCGCAACAAGCACAAGCGCCGCATCAACAGCGACAATGCTGAGGATACGACAGTTAATGCCGGATTCAGAGGATCTAAACCCGGTCAGCAGAAAAAGCCATTTAAAAGAAATACTCCGGGCCCGTCCAGTTTGGACCGAATACTCGATCGCTCGTGCCAGATACACGGCACTTCGAAAACCAGCCAATCACACCAACAGGGATTGTTGGGTGTTCAAGCAGCGAGCAAGTTAAATGCCAAAAACAAAGACAAGGGGCTGCATAGCGATGACGAGGAGGATCCCGACCGCCCGAACAATAGGGGATGAAGGGCTTCCCCACAAGTGCGGACGGTGAACATGATATACGCAACCCACATACCCAAAAGGGAGCGGAAGCGTGCACTCGAGGACGATATGCGTTGGAGCCATGCGCCCCAAAGTTCAACCTGTGGTCCTCTGCCCGATCACTTTTGATCGAAGGACCACCCCACTAGCATCCGCCATGGCGGACTCGCCGCATTGGTTCTAGACCCAATCATTGACGGATTTCACCTCACTAGAGTCCTTATGGACGGCGGCAAGACTGAACTGCTTTATCGGGATACGGTCACGAAAAATGGGCATAGACCCTCAAGGATTAAACCCACAAAGACGACCTTTAAAGGCGTCATACTGTGTAGAGGCCAACTGTGCCTGGCTCGCCATTACACTTGAGGTGGTCTTCGGATCCCGGATAATTTCTGAAGCGAGGAGTTAATCTTCGACATAGTCCCGTTCATGATGGCTATCACGCCTCGCTCGGACGAACCGTGACGGTAAAGTTCAATGCGGTGCCGCACTATGCATACCTCAAGCTCAAGATGCCAGGCCCTCGAGGAGTCATTGCGGTCAATGGAAACACCGAACACTCTCTCCGAATGAAGGAGCATACGGCGGCCCTCGCGGCGGAAGTACAAAGTAGCCTCTCAAGGCAATTCAACAGTCCGGCTATTAAACGTTCGGACACCGCTGCGCGCCGGAGTAACCTACAACAAGACCGCCGCACGCTTCGAACAAGCGTAGCAATGCGGCCCCAACCCCAGCGCTCGCGAAATTGCGTAACCAGTACTACGCGTACATAATTACGCTCTGGAAATACCATGGGCATAGGGGGAGAGGCATGACCACGGCATGCCCAAAATGCAGCTCAACCGCACCAGGGGCTCCCGATTTTGTCATTCTCTTTTTCTTACTTACCGGACTCCACTCTCGGAAGGCCTGTCCGGTGCATAATCGCCGAACACACGATGCAACAGCCTGTGGAGGCGTAAAGCTACGCCGAATGTCCGGTGGTCTCTATAACGAGCTAAATACCTGCCTTACATACCGTCCTCGCAGCTTGCCCTCGGAGGGGGACATGTCAAATAGTCCCATCTCTTGCTTATCGCACTATTTGTATCATTCGCTTTCACAAAGCAGCCTTTTAATAAACAATGCTCAGCTTGACTTATTATTGCATTTTCTATTTATTTCTTTTTCAATACATATGTTCAGTTATGACATTTAGCACCCGTACACTTTGGTACAGCCAACACGCCAGGCTCAAGTACCCCATAATACGGCGTGAGAAGTCCGAACACTTTAACAAGTGCGGCACCCTGAACTTATAGCATTATATGCATCAGCCCCGAATCATGTCTTGGGTCAATAGTTGGGTTTGCTCGGCTCCTATGTTTTGGTACCTTACGTTCCGTTATATCGGCTAAGGTAGCGCTAGGAGAACTACTGCGATTGTGCCCCGGTTGAGCTGGGTTCAGCACCTCAGTAGAGAAAGCTAAAACTGACCGTCATGATAGGGCGAGAGCTGGTCGCTGTTTGAGAGGTTTCGAGTCCCTAAAGACTTATGCCGCGTAGAGCGAGGAGTCGGCTTTGTCCGGCCTAGGCGTGGATAGCGCCCCGAACTCGGTCTCCCGAATACTAGGGGCTTCGCCGAAATTTAAAATTATAGAATTCTATGGCTAAGTGAGAGTGATAAAGCATTTTAGTCCGATTGCCTTGTTCGTTGCCGAGCGCCTCCCTCGAAGGACCCAAGAATGGTAACAAGAACGCTTCAGGTTTATCCCGAACACCCCAAAGACTCGTGGCATGGGGGCGAAAGCATACAACTCGCCATCTCTCGGATTTAATAAACGGCCGCATGAAGGTAATATTTTAAATTCAAAAAGCATTGCTTAGCGCATATGAACAAGTTTTCAGCGCACAGGATAACACGAGCGAGTTTACTCAAAAATTACATCCTTGGAACATTCATCCGCCATAAGGCGGGCACCCTTCAGGACGCCCTCATAATATATCTCGGGCTTGCAATGCGCCTTGCCCTCCGGTGGTCCACCTGTCACCAGCTTCTCAGCATCCATCTTGCCCCAGTGTACTTTAACACTGGCAAGGGCCCTTCGGGCGCCTTCGATGCATACGGAGCGCTTGACGACTTCAAGGCGTGGATAGGCATCCGCCAGCCGCCTCACCAGAATAAAGTAGCTCCCAGGCATGACCTCCCCAGGCCATAGCCGGACTATAAGGCCCTTCATGGCCTATTCGGCCACCTTATGGAGCTCGACCAGTACTTCATTTGGTCGCTCAAAAGCACCGGGTGTCCACCTCAAAGATATCGAGACAGAACACCTTCTCCATCGAGCTCCCCTCCTCGGCCCGGTAGGTATGCGGCGGCGTCGGACACCGGGGGTAGATCTGCGAATGCTCTGGAGAGCTCGGACTCGGGTAAGTAACAAGTAATTCACTTTCACGTGCTTGCTTTGCATAAAGAATGCATCACCCGCCGCTATCTTCTTCATTGCCTCAATTTCCTGGAGGGCTTTTTGGGCTTCAGCCTTGGCAGATTTGGCGCTCTCAAGAGCCGAGGCAAGCTCGGACTCTCGAGTCTTTGAGTCAAGCTCCAAACTCTCGTGTTTTTTCACGAGAACCTGGAGCTCTTGCTGCACCTCCGCCACCCGCGCCTCCTGCTTTTCTCGCTCGATGTGCTCCACGGCCGCATTGTCTTTGGCCTTGGACAGCGCTTTCTTTAGGGTTGCCACCTGGGTTGTGGCCCCTGTAATACTCACGTTGGTCCTGTCATTTTTTGCAACCGCATCTTTTTTATATACTTACATAAGGTATTACTTACATTCCTTGTCCTCGAGTTGCTTCTTGGCAAGGCCGAGCTCGTTCTCGGACCGCTCGAGGCTCTGCTTCAATGCATCGACCTCCGCAGTCAGTGCGGCAGAGGTCAGCAGCGCAACCTGCTTTCCCATATTGACATACTTATATTAGACTCCTGCGTATATCTTTTAGATCCTCAGTTCGGCTTTTCTTTTCGAACACCAAACTGAGCATCGAGGCTCTTGTCTATGCGGTAGTATTTTTACATATCTTAAATACATACCTCAAAGCTCGTTAGAAGGCTGGTACGAACTTCGGCCCGCTCTTGGCGATCGAACCCTCACGGATCACCGCACTCATATTAGTGTGGTGCTCCTCATCGATGGACGCCGTTAAGCACCTCCGACAAATTATCCGGTGCCTCCGTTTGGGACGGAGGTCACCGCGCCGAGGCTTTCCCTTCTTACTAGGGGCCGCTGCTGGGACTCGGAACCATTGAAGGTTACAGTGCGGTGTCCGGCCCGGGGCCGTACTTGGAGCCCTTGGGGGTTTTGTCCCCTTTGCGCCTGGAGTCCGGGAGGTCGCCTTGCGGCGCCTCCAGGACCAGCTCCTCCTGGCTTGGACCCTTTTGGGACTCCACCTCGACATAGTTCGTAGGGCGAGGGGAGGCAGCGGTCGGAAGCGAATTCACATCCGACGAATCAGGGAGCCGCTCGACGAAGCGTCGAGCCGGGCCTTGGGCGGACTGCATGATTATATCCAGCGTCAGGGAAAGTTGTGCTATAAAAGAACACTATGAATCACTCTGGTGTCCGAACACTTACGACTTCGCCAGGGGCTTGGCCCTGGGTGGCCACTCCTCCTCGCTGTCGGCGACGTTGGTGGAGTAATCCGGGGGAAGGGTTCTTCCCCTCTTGGACCCTCTGGCCTCCCTAGTTGGGGTGGCTTTCCTTTTCTTTTCTTCCCCTGCTAGAGAAGAAACCTCTCTTTCCTCCTCCTCGCTTTCGTGGGAGGAGTGCGCCTCGGAGTCATCAGACGACGAGTCCAGTTCCACCGGGCGCCGAGAGCTCTTCCGGGTTCCCGCGGCCTTCTTCTTGGCCTTCTTCTCCGGCACCACATAAGGTGCCGGGACCAGCAGCTTCGCCAAGCGGGCATCTGCTGGGCCTTGAAAGGAGCAGATACCAATCTGTCCGGGTCTTCTTCTGCCGATCTGTCGAAAAAGGAACGGAGTTTAGATCCGCATAGAGTCAAACTATGAAAAACAAGTATCCCGTAAAGGGTAAAACAAGCTTACTACGCTGGCTTGGCGCCAGCGAGAATCCGCGATCCTCGGTAGTGGGAGGGAACCTCGGCGCCTTGAATAGCACCTTCTAGGCATCCTCGTGCGTTGTGTCGAAGAGCACAGTCGGGAGTTTGGTGCTGGGCCGGGTCGAACTCCCACAAGTTAAAAGCCCGTCATTGACACGAGAGGATCCGGCGGATGAGCATGACCTGGACTACGTTGACAAGTTTAACCTTCTTGTCCACCAGGTTTTGGACACAGGTTTGGAGTCCGGTCAGCTCTCCCGAATTACCCCATGACAGGCCCTTCTCTCGCCAGGAGGTGAGCCATGTGGGGATGCCAGATCAGAATTTGGGGGCCGCTGCCCATTGAGGGTCACGCGGCTCGGTGATGTAGAACCACCCTGATTGCCACCCCTTGATGGTTTCCACGAAGGAGCCCTCGAGCCATATAACGTTGGGCATCTTGCCCACCATGGCGCCTCCGCACTCCGCTTGCTGGCCGCCCACTACCTTCGGCTTGACATTGAAGGTCTTCAGCCATAAGCCGAAGTGGGGCTTGATGCGGAGGAAAGCCTCGCACACGATGATAAACGCTGAGATGTTGAGGATGAAGTTCGGGGCAAGATCGTGGAAATCTAGGCCGTAGTAGAACATGATCCCCCGGACAAATGGGTGGAGTGGAAAGCCTAGTCCGCGGAGGAAATGGGTGAGGAACACCACCCTCTCATCGGGCCTGGGGGTGGGGATGAGCTGCCCCTCGTCTGGGAGCCGGTGCGCAATGTCACTGGACAAGTATCCGGCTTTCCTCAGCTTCTTGATGTGTCCGTCCGTGACGGAGGAGACCATCCACTTGCCTCCCACTCCGGACATGCTTGGAGAAGGTTGAGGTGGGGTGTGCAGACTTGGGCGCTGGAGCTCGAGTGCGCGAAAATGGATAAGCAAAGGAGGAAGAAGGCGTAGATGAAAAAGGTGGATCCTTATCCCCTTATATGGGCGGACGAAACTATGTGCCCCACCACCGGCTGGTAAAACTTTCTTATCTCCCAAGCGCCGTAATTAATGGCACGGTTGGCTTACCCACGCCCATATTGATGAGAATCCCGGAATAAGGGGACACGATCTCTGCTTCGACAAGATGTGCCAAGGAAACCGCCTCCCTAAGTCTTGTTGAGGTGGGGACAAGAAAACGATTCGAATAAAGGCTTGGCCGTGGTGTGATGTCACACTGCAGAATACGTCAGCAGATTGGATTTGTGTAAATATTATTCTCTCTATGGTGGAATGTGGAACTTATTTTGCAGAGCCGGACACTATCCTTGTGTTCAAAATCTTCTATGAAGTATTCGGAGGAGGAACCCGCCTTGCAATGCCGAAGAACAATCTGCGCGCAGGACTCGTCGTCATTGAAGCATGGTTCAGAGACTCTTGAGGAGTCTGGATTAGGGGTGTCCGGATAGCGGACTATAACATTTGGCGGACTCACGGACTATGAAGATACAAGATTGAAGACTTCGTCCCGTGTCCAGGATGGGACTTTCCTTGGCGCGGAAGGCAAGCTTGGCGACATACGGATATGTAGATCTCCTCCCATTGTAACCGACTACTGTGTAACCCTATCCCTCTCCGTGTCTATATAAACCGGAGGGTTTTAGTCCGTGGGGACTAACAACAACCATACCATAGGCTAGCTTCTAGGGTTTAGCCTCTCCGATCTCGTGGTAGATCTACTCTGTACTACCCATATCATCAATATTAATCAAGCAGAGTAGGGTTTTACCTCCATCGAGAGGGCCCGAACCTGGGTAAAAACATCGTGTCCCTTGTCTCCTGTTACCATCCGCCTAGACGCAAAGTTCGGGACCCCCTACCCGAGATTCGCCGGTTTTGACACAGACAGTCACCAAAACACCCTCTCCTCGCCCGAAATCGCTCGCGCCGACTATTTCAAAACACGCCCTCCTCGCCCGAAATCGCTTGCGCCCACTATTTCAAAACATGCCCTCCTCGCCCGAAATAGCTCACGCCCACTATTTCAAAACACGCCCTCCTCGCCCGAAATCGCTCGTGCCCACTATTTGGGAGAAGCAAAGTTACTCTACTATCCCCGACCCTGAGTACACAGACCCAAGCTGAGAAGCCTAAAGGCAGGGGTAGAACTATAACTCCTCCCCCACATTTAAGACAATTGCGTCCGTAAGACATGGTTCCCCCTCCCAATTCCCCATTCATACCTCACGGGCGCCAAATCACCTTCTCCCAGGAAGCTCCCTTCTCCCGAGTCACGAAACCTCAGCCCCTCCTCCATGGCACCCCCCACTGCACCAAATTCACAGCCACCCTCCTCCCTAATGTCGGAGACGCTGTCCATTTGCCGCCGTGCACTCGATCGTGTGCCTCGTACTCCGTGCTGCCGGAGCTGCCTCAACAACGGCCGCGTGAACCGTACCGAAGCCGACTCACCCCCGCCGTTGTTCACGGCGCCAGAGCGGCTCCAACTTCGGATTCGTCCAGACCCCCGGTGCTGCTTCCCCATAGTCGTCGACCGTCGCGACATCTATGCTTCCCTCCCGCCGGTAGCCACCGCAACCGCGCCGGCCTCACCGACTCGGTAGTTGGAGCTGCCTACTTCACCGGGCCGCCAGATAGGTCGCACCCTCTTCTCAAATCACTTTATTTAGGCGTCAGTTGTCTGAATTTTTATTCTGGGCCAATCGATTCCCAATGGGAAGCAACACCCCCGAGGCGGTGGAGCTCCTAGGCTGTCGGTTGGCTGGTGTCTAACATAAGGGTGCGGGGGCGCAAATTCGCTGCGGAAGCAGCGCTTAGATGGCTTTCTTAGAGTTGCGTGGGGTGAAGGTACTGCCGCCGCCAGATCTGGATGATGGTGAGTCTTTGTGGATTGGCCCGGGGGCGGCGCAACCATGGCAGTGCGGTGGGGCGGGGAGCGGGGTTTTGGTCGGGGCCACGGACGACGAAGGAAGGCTGCTCTGCCGGTGGTCGCTGGCTCTTCGGGGAAGATTCTGAACAGTGTCAGCTGGGAGGCACAAGACGGCCATCAAGCCATCCGGGGTAGATCAGACAGTACAAAAATAAAATGAAATCGTGTGACCCCAATTTAGTCTTCAGTCAACAGACGTGTGACCACTCTCGTACCTTGTTGTTGATCTCTTAGGGTATTTCTTCAGATCAGAGAGATGTGTTGTTCTTAACATTATGCATTTTCTGCATCTTCAGGCACACCGTCTTCCGACTCACCGCAGCTGCTCCAACAAGGGAAGCATACACCAGAAGGGCGCTATAGTCCCCACTCAACAGTTCCCTGCATCGAATGCGCCTGACCGACATGGACAGCCACAACAATTGCAGAGCCATCGAAGTCAGCACACGATGCTCACTCCTATGGATGGCGGACAGATAGGTTGTACCCTCATCTTACTTATGTACAACATTTTTGGCTTTGTTATTCATCTAAGCATGGAAAATAGATTATCACATTTCATTGTATATTCATGCTAATCTCTTACGGGTCTTGTTCAGGAGTTAACGTTGTTCCATAGTTCAGCTAAGAGACTTGTTCTTTAGGTAACGTTGTTCCATAGTTATCATCCATCAGCCAATGCTATCCCACAGGCAGGTGATTATAGTATTATACCACTTCTAGTATTACCTTTGTTGTTCTTTAATATTTTTGTGTGCCATCTAGTTAATCTCGAGTACAAATGATACATATTATGTAGCTTTCATCTGTGTTCTCCCTTTAGTTTTTGAGACCTGTTGCTGCTAGTTAAGCCCAGTCCTACTATTTATGTTGTCTCCTACATGCACTCATTACATAAATCTAACTACTAGTTATCTTCCATGCATGTCAGATATAATTGCACACACTGATTTATCCACAAGAACCTCACAGAGCAATGTAACGGCCAACAAATTTGAGGTTAGTGATACCCAATATGATGCAACATGTAAAGGCAGTTCTTCACAAGACTTGCAGAAAGATGATGAATCCTATTCACCCCACAAGGTCCTTGCTCTAACTTGGCCCGTGATATGGGTACAACATGCATATAATGTCCTGGAGCGCATCTACTCTGTTGCAATGCCTTGTGCTTAGCCTGCTGATCATGAATGTAAATATGGCATGCCTTCCTGTTTTTCAGTACCTATTCCATTCATGATAACTTGTTTTCAAATTCAAGTACTGTCATTCTACTCTATCGCAATGCCATCTGCTTAGTTTGGACATCATGCTTCCGAGTATCTTATGCATTGTTATTCATCAATATGTACTTCATCTGTCTACCATACCATGTTCTTTTTCTTACGTTGAAGTGATGTTCTAGTGGTCTCTTGCAATGCCATCTTAGTTTCCCAATCATACACGCATATGTTGCCTTAGTGTTTTTCTGTATGTATTCCGCTAGCATACAGTTTTACATTCAAGTAGTGTTTTCTTACATTGTTGTCCTGTCGTCCCTAGCTCTTACATCATACTCCCTCCGTCCGGATTACATGTCGCAGAAATGGATAAAACTGGATGTATCTAGAACTAAAATACGCCTAGACCCATCTGTTTATTTCCGGATGGAGGGAATACATGTCAATATGTCATGCCTTTCTATTCTTCGGTACCTATTCCATCTCTGTTGTAGCATGTTTTATAATTGAAGCACCATTCTTCTATATAAGGCATGCAAGGGGAAGATGGCTATGTTAGAATCTGAAGGGTTACAAACAAGGTCTTTGCAAAAGATCCAAACGCCAGGAGATAATAAACCAACTACAGCTTCCATAGATACTTGTCGGTGTTCTGGGAACGGGGGTCCCCAGACTTGCCTGCCTGCGGCCTGCGGCGTGGCTCAAGTGGTGGCCCAGTACGGCTCATCTTCATCAACAAGAAGACTCAAGACCCTCGCGAGGGGCCAAGCCTCGCGGGGCGGACGACACAAGACTTCGTCAGGAGCGGCCTAGCCAGGCAGGCTCGCAAGGAGGCGGAGAGATCAAGGCAGGGTACCTCGCGAGGTGCTCGTGACGCAAGCCATGACGATCGAGACCAGGCGGGTGCCGGCCTGCGCAGTGTCCTTGTTTCCTCTTTGGTGCAAAGGGGGCAAGCACAGACGTGGAGTACTGAGGCATCAGGCAAAGGTTGCCATTTCAGTGCAACGAGACCAAGACCAGCGGAGCGGCAGGATGGAGGTCACCGTGGAGCCCAAGACGGCGGCATCGCCAATGCTTTTGGCAGCCGAAGACCAACTTTAGTCAGGATAACATGTACTAGATGTTCCCCTTCAAAATGGCCGTTGTTGGCTCCCTTCCTGCTCAATATTTGGGAAGAGGACCAGGGCCTCTATAAATAGAGCTAGCCACCACCGTAGACAGGGAGATGAGATCGGGAAGAGATCGGATAGAGCCCTAGCCAGAGAGAGAAAGGCGATCAAACTCACCCAAGCAGTTCATCGCACCAGCTCAAGAACACCTCTCGCGAGGCTGTTCGTCCTTTGTACTGTTCATCATCAGCCCCTGAGGCAATCCACCACACCACACCTTTGGAGTAGGGTATTACACCACAACGGTGGGTCTTAACCAAAGATAAATCTTGTGTCCCTTGTGTTGTTCATCGTTTTCAGCTTAGATCTCACAAGGCGATCGGGCGTAGATCGGTAGGGGAGAGATCTTCGTGCGCACCCCAGAGTTCGAACCTTAACGGTCTGCCGGAATCTTTCTTCCGCTGCTCCATGTTCGATCTTCTGTTGTGCCCATGGCTGACGCTCGCCGGGCTCGCGCCAAGCGTGGGGCTGCTCTAGCCGCCCGTCGCGTCGCCCAGACGGCTCCCCTCGGCGGGTGTCCCCGTCGTTCCCCGTCGCCTGCCGCCAACGCCACCACCGGACCGACGGGGAACGAGCAGCAGGCCTCGTCTCTGCATCCTTCGGTGCGGCGGGAAGGCTGCACCGCCACCCGTCGCTGACCCCGGTCGGTTCGTCGTCCCACGCCCGTCGCGCCCCCACGGACGTGCATGCCGTGTTGCTCGTGGCGCGTGAGCTGCTGCACTACCATCCCGTTAATGACCTCTACGAGGACTGGCTCGCCGCATCACCGAGCTCGTCAGCACCGCAGGGGGCTCTCCTATGTCGTCCCTCTCGCTGCCTCGCCCTCCGTCCTGCGCAGGAGGCGCAGATCAGGAGGTGCCTCCACCACCTCCTCCCCAAGAAGGCGCCCTGGCTCCAAGGCGCGCGGCCCCAGTGATTCCAGATCCACCGCGTCTGCACGCAGCGCGACAAGAAAGGAGCTGCCAAGAAATCCCTCGTCCCCCAAGAAGGTGCATCGCGTGCTCCGGCGCCCGGTCGCGCCATGACCGCATCCTCGCCACCACATCAACACCCAGCGCTGCTCCAAGCAGCGGCACGGAGAATCCCTGTGAGCAAGCCCGCATCGCCAGAGAGCTCGATGGCCACCGCAGGCTGCAGCGCTTTCACCACCGAAGGCTGCGCGGTGTCGCTGGCAGGTAAGTTCAAGCGACCTTCCCTCGCCACGACGGCACTACCGACCCTCGGAGTTCCTACATTTCACGAGCCGGGCATCAAGCCGCCAACAGGGACGAAAAGGTCATGACGAATCGGGTTTCCCATGGCACTCAAGGACGGGCGCAAGACCTTGGCTCCTGAACCTGGCCCCTGGCACGATCTCTTCCTGGGATGAGATACGCACCCGCTTCATTGCCAACTTCCAGGGCACTCACGACCGTCCGTCGGCCGTGGGTGACCTACGCCGCATCAAGCGGCGACACGAGAGAGACCTTGCGTAAGTACATCCAAGACTTCAACAACGCCGCCTCAAGATTCCCGGGGTGACCGAGGAGGCCATCATTTCGGGCGTTCTCACGGCGGCGTCCGCGGACACAAGATGAAGGAGGAGCTGGCGATCCATGAAGATCTGTATGCGTCATCGGAGTTGTTCAACCTGGCGACCAAGTGCGCAAGGGCTGAGGAGGGACGCCTTTCCCTTCTCGAGCTCCCGGCGACAGACCTAGAGGAGAAGAAAGCCAAGGCCAAGGATGTGAAGCGCAAAGGAGCAGCTGTGCTCGTAGCAGAGACGGACATGAAGTGCGGCAGGGACTGAGGGAGTCCTGGATTAGGGGGTATCCGGACAGCCGGACTATATACAGCGTGCGGACTATTGAAGCGTGAAGATACAAGACTCAAGACTTCGACCCGTGTCCATATGGGACTTTCCTTGGCGTGGAAGGCAAGCTTGGCGATCCGGATATTATATTTCCTTCCTTGTAACTGACTCCATGTAAACCCTAGCCCTCTCCGATGTCTATATAAACCGGAGAGGTTGGTCCTTAGAAGGCCGATCACATTTACAATCATACCATCATAGGCTAGCTTCTAGGGTTTAGCCTCTATGATCTCGTGGTAGATCTACTCTTGTACTACCCATATCTTCAATATTAATCAAGCAGGAAGTAGGGTTTTACCTCCATCGAGAGGGCACGAACACAGGTAAACATCGTGTCCCTTGCTTCGTGTTACCATCAGCCTAAGACGCATGTAGATTGGGACCCCCTACCCGAGATCCGCGGTTTTGACAATCGACATTGGTGCTTTCATTGATAGTTCCTCCGTGTCGTCAGCTGCAAGGCTCGATGGCTCGCTTCGTTGTCGGGGACAACATTACCGCTGGGGAGCTCGGTTGTAGGCCAAACTCTTCGACTAGGTGGTTTCGTCATGGTCGCCCCATCGGTTGTCATACCGACGATGGCCTCTCGGTCATCACGCATAAACTTCACATCAATTCGGAACTCGCCGAACAGATGGATCCGACAGAGCTCTCTTCTCTTAATGAGCTCTTGAATCGCATCGCCTCTTTGGGAGTCGCAACGGACTATGATCGGATCGGGCTTAAACCCGACCAAAGGGACACTAAATCCCCGACGGCCACCCATGAGATAGCGGTATCGGAGGAACCGCACAAGGAGTATCCCTCTATTTTGAGGACAAATTATGTCCGGATCACCGAGCTCCCGGAGCCAGACACCCACCCGGAGGAGGATATGACCCGGGTCTCGGACTTAGAACCGGGCACGGGGCCGGAAAAATTGGGCAGCGTCCTGAATCCCGAGCTGTTGAACTTGGAAGCTTCCATACCCCAGGGTGCTAGATCGGGTCAGAATCCGGATTTAGCTATAACCACCCACGCGGACCTAAATCATCTCTCCCATATCAGGCGAGAGCCCCAGGAGACAGTACATCATTACTGGGCCAGATTCCTCCTTGCGCTAAACAAGGTCGAGGACTGCCACGAGAAGGACGTAGTCTCGCTCTTCTGCAAAAACTGCACGGACAAAGGAATCATTAATGCTATAAGTTGTCGTGACATAGTATGCTTTGCGGACTTAGCAATCATAGTACAGAAGTACTGTGCGATGGAAAGCGTCTGGAAAACTCAAACTGAATTTTGGGACAGTCCGACTTTCACCAAAACCTTTGTCCGAACTAAACGGGCGAACTCTCGTGAGTCGGCCAATCCAATCCCCAAGAAACCAAAGCCCACCCCAAGGCGGGGAACCGTATTGGAAAAATGGCTCAATGGGCCATGTAAACTCCACTGACACTCGGACACAAAGACCAACTCATAGCCTTAGGGCATGTTGGATACTCCAGCAGGTTGCAAAAAGTGGCGAGGATCTTCTTATAGAACAACATCCGCCAACGAGCACAATACGGTACTAACAGTCTTCGAGACTTTTGTCTCAAACAGTAGGTGCAAGCGAGCTCATCGAAGCTCCACGGAAATTTGCCATATGGCCAAAATAAACCCCTGGAACGACACTGCTATAACTTTTAATGCCAATGACGAACCTCGATCCCGGACTGTCCGGGCACCATCCGCTCTGGTTCTTAGCCCAATCGTGGACGGATTTCAGCTCACTAAAGTGCTCATGGATGGCGGAAGCGGATTAAACTTGATCTATGAAGAGACACTCAGCAAGATGGAAATTGACAAAGGCCGCATTGAACAAAGCGACACAACCTTCAGGGGAATTATCCCTAGTCGGGAAGCGCGGTGTGCAGGAAAAATCACACTCGACGTGGTATTTGGCACCCCGGAGAATTATAGGTCCGAAGAAATCACATTCCAAGTGGCCCCTTTTAGCAGCGGATACCACGCCCTTTTAGGGCGGGACGCGTTTGCAAGCTTTCAAGCTATACCCTATTACAGGTACATGAAGCTTAAAATGCCCGGGCCCAATGGAATCATCACTCTAGCCGATGATCCGGATGTCGCACTTCGCTACCGAAAACAAAACCGCATCACTAGCCCTCGAGGCATTATCTCGAGGCCCTAGCAATGAGGAATTAACAACATCAAGGGCCACCGTGGACAGGGATGACGTGATACTCGACAAGCGACCCAAGTCCACCTCATTTAAACCCGCAGACGAGATAGTCAAATTCCAAGTCCATCCAACGGACCCCATGAAGACAGCTTCCGTCAGGACGCAGCTGAGCCCCGCGATGGACGCCAAGACCGCGAGACTTCTTACGCGAGAATTGGGACATCTTTGCTCGGCACCCATCGGACATGACGGGCATCCCACGCAGATTGGCGAACACAGCCTCAATATACTAAAAGGATACAAACCATTCAAGCAGACTCTAAGACGGTTTTCGGAGCCCAAACGGCAGGCCATGGGGGAAGAGCTAGCCAAACTACTCGAGGCCGGATTCATCAGAGATATCAAGCATCCAGATTGGTGGCAAACTGGTAATGGTACCAAAGAAGGACAAATCTCGGCGCCTATGTGTCGACTTTAAAGACCTCAACAAGGCTTGCCCCAAGGATCCCTTTCCTCCCTTGCATCAATCAAATCATTGATGCCACAGCAGACACGACTTCATTGTGTTTCCTCGATGCATACTCTGGATACCATCAAATAAATATGGCAGAGTCCTACCAAGCTGCAACAGCTTTCATAACGCCATATGGCCCTTTCTGCTTCAACACTATGCCTTTCGGGCTCAAGAACGCCGGCGCAACCTACCAACGCATGATTCAAACATGCCTGGAAAAGCAAATCGGCAAAACAGTGGAGGCATACGTGGATGACATGGTCATAAAAACAAGACAAGTCAAAACCCTAATACATGACTTGAGGCTTACATTCGACAATCTCCGGACATACGACATCAAGCTAAACCCGGAAAAATGCGTTTTTGGCGTCCCCTCGGGGAAACTACTCGGCTTCATCGTTTCCAATAGAGGGATTGAAGCGAATCCGGCAAAGATCCGAGCTCTGTCATAGTTGGCTATACCAACAGACCTCAAGCACATCCAAAAACTAGCCGGATGCATGGCTGCTCTAAGCCGCTTTATCTCCATGTTAGGAGAAAAGGCATTACCTCTTTACCGCCTTCTTTGGCGCACCAAACACTTCGTGTGGACAGATACAGCTGCGGCCGGACTGGATGAAATAAAGACCTTATTGGCCAGTAATCCAGTACTAACTACGCCGAATATTGACGAACCTATGCTGCTGTACATAGCTGCAACGCATCAAGTTGTAAGTGCAGTGCTCGTCGTTGAACGAGAGGCTGACGGATACAAATTCCCGCTCCAGAAGCCGGTTTACTACGTATCCACGGTCCTAACCCCATGCAAATCCCGATACCCACACTATCAAAAAATAGCATACGCAGTTTTCATGGCATCCCGGAAGCTACGACACTACTTTCAAGAGTGTTCGATTACGGTGGCCTCAGTACCACTCAATGACATAATAAATAACCGCGATGCTACGGGCGGATTGCCAAATGGGTCATTGAGCTCCTTCCGTTCGACATAACATACAAACCCGCTGCGGGCCATCGTCGCATAGTATTGGCTGACTTAAATGGCCGAATGGATGAAGCCGAACTCCCTAAAGAGTACGGCGCATACTCAAACTGGATCATGCACTTCGACGGTTCTAAAATGTTGGCCGGATTGGAAGCGGGTGTAGTCCTGACGTCTCCCACCGAAGACACGGTCCAGTACGTCCTCCAAATATTATACACAGACTCCAACAATGCAGCCGAATATGAGGCTCTGTTGCACGGTCTTCGGATGGCAGTCTCTATGGGCATTCAACGCCTAGAAGTGTGCGGGGATTCAAACCTCGCAATATCACAAATAAATGGAGATTTTGATGCCAAGGACCCAAAAATGGCGGCCTACCGTAATGCCGTCCTCAAGATGTCAGCTCGATTCGAGGGGCTCGAATTCCACCACGTGGCCCAAGAAAACAATCAAGCGGCAGACGTCCTCGCTCGCATCGGCGCTAAACGTGACCCTGTCCCACCTAACATATTCTTGGAACGGTTGTTCAAGCCATCCGTAGTATGGGAAGGGGAGTCCGGCAATACTAGCACGGATCCGAATACACCCCCAGATTCGAACTATCGGACATAGTCGGAGGTTCTACCACCGAAATAACATCCTCGCCCATGAAATCATGGCTGTAATCGCCTGCGTGGACCGAGCCTTTCTTGGCCTACCTAAATAGGCAAGGTGGAGCTCCCGAAGACCAAAATGAAGCACGCTGCATCGTCCGGCGCTCTAAGGCTTACAAAGTCTACGAAGGGGAACTCCACAAGAAAAGCGCTACCAGAGTACTCCAAAGATGCATCTCCGAAGAGGAAGGGCGGCAGCTCTTGGCTGAAATCCATGCCGGACTAGGCGGGCACCACGCCGCGGCTCGAGCATTAGTCAGCAAGGCCTTCCGTACAGGTTTCTACTGGTCGACGGCCTGAGCAGACGCACAGGACCTTGTCCAACATTGCGTTGGTTGCCAGCTCTTTTCCGATCAGAGTCATATGCCCCCTACCGCTCTCCAAACAATCCCCATAACTTGGCCCTTCTTGGTCTGGGGGCTGGATATGGTCGGACCTCTTAAAGGGGGAAGCCATAAGAAAAAATACTTATTGGTCATGGTGGACAAATTCACCAAATGGATAGAAGCCAAACCAGTCAAAACGGCCAAATCCGGACCAGTAATAGACTTCATATCCGGGGTCGTACACCGATACGGTGTCCCCCACAGCATCATCACTGATAATGGCTCAAATTTCACAGCCGATTTAAGTGAAAACTTGGTGCGCAAAAATGGGCATTAAGCTTGATTACGCTTCCGTCTACCATCCCCAAACAAACGGCCAGGTAGAGTGGGCAAATGGTCTCATCATGAGCGGCATCAAACCCAGGCTAGTGCGATCCTTGATAGAGTCGGATACGCACTGGGTCGAGGAGCTCGACTCCGTACTCTGGGGGCTGCGGACCACGCCGAATCGCACCACCGGATATACACTATTTTTTATGGTGTACGGCGCGGAAGTAGTATTACCCTACGACATAATACATGATTCGCCACGCGTACGCATGTACGAAGAGAAGGAAGCCAAGTTAGATCGGCAGGATAACTTGGACGCCCTGGAGGAGGAGCGCGACGTCGCAAAAGCCCGCTCCTCATTCTATCAGCAGCAGGCTCGACGATATCAAAGCAGAGAAGTGCGGGCCAAGACTTGCAATATTGGCGAGCTCGTTCTACGCCTACCGGAGAAGAAGAAGGACAAGCTCAAACCCAAGTGGGAGGGTCCCTTCGTCATTGACAAAGTTCTCACCGAAGCGAGCGTGCACGCCACGTAATGCATCCGATAATGCACTCGAGCCGAACCCATGGAACGCGGCGGACTGGAGATTCTAAGCCCTAACGCCGAACTCAATGTTCGCCTCCTAACCCCTCCTTTTTAATTATGCTCCATCCCTTTTTCCTTTCTCGACCTTTTTCTCTTCACACAAAGTATTCAATACGGCGGATTTCCGTGATCACTCCGCCGCACTAGGTGTGTAAGCAATACACAGGGCTTCCTATACAGAAGCTAAAAATAATTACTCACATGGGTTTCTGCCCATCACATATGCATTCTGTTTCCATATGTGTCTTTTCTTCACCATTATATGCATCGATATGACTTAAGATGTGGCCAAGCTGGGTTGTCTGGCTCTTGTGTTTATGCCCTACGTTCCCGTTAATTCGGCTAGGGCATAAGGGGAGCACCTCTGCGATTGTTACTCTGGGTTCAGCCGGATGTGTACCTCAGACTGGGTGAAGCCGAAAGCTAGCTTCCTTAAGAGAATATTCGGTCGGTGAACAAAAGATGTGTTCATTATTATAACGTAAATCCCCAGAAGTCTTGTATCCTGCGCCATCGTTCGCAGTCCGGACATGTGCATCATCGCATGCGTACCCAGGGAAAGGAACTCCTAATGGAACTATTCTCCCTGGAATATGTTTCTTACTATCCATGTAATATAACATAACTAGTTGGGTACTTGTCTGTTCAAGCACTTATGACCCCTACGCCTTGTTTCCACGCATACCCCGGTTTTGTATAACTGAGTGGGTATTGGACACACCCCGGCTGTAGGATCCGGGGCTGAAGCAAAAAGGTCCGCCATGACAAATGATTTTAATCTGGCTAGGGGCTAATTATGCCCATTAAATTACACAGTCACTTGGACTGACTATATTCCTCCTCTATACTGTCCAACAGGCTATCTAGCTTACAGTCCGGTTGAGAATATTTAGCGGCTAACGCTACCTGGTCATACACTAGACTCACGGGAATTTCTTGCCCATCGGGCCCCGCTGGTCCTACTTCGGCCATACGGTTCGGGTCTAGCTTGGTGTAGCGCGTCTTCACCATAGCCCAGGCTTCTCTTGCGCCTTGCCGGCAAGCGGACACCTTCCACAGCCGGAAGCGCCGCCGTGCTCCTTGAAGCATATCCACAAGCTCCCCCATGCCATTTGGCAGCAAGCTTGATGGCCACAAAGCCTGAGCAACACCCTGCATCACTTGCCGAGCTCGCTCGTGCAGTTGCGAAAGGTCTCGCAGTAAATCACTTGCAGATGAGGGCATCTCCTCCTCGTATGCGACCCGTTAACATTCCTGCAAGCAAAATTCTTTCAATATACTTCCTCGCCGAACTATACTACAGTTCGTCTAGGCACTTACCGTAAATGCCACGTCGAAGCCTTTTGTTCTCCTTCACGGAGTCCGCCAGCTGAGGGCGGAGATCTTTTAACTCCATGTCCAGCTGGACTTTGGCATCTTGAAGATTGTTCTTCTCCTGCCTAACTCGCGTAAGAATACGCCGCCAGACCTCCAAATTGCCTTTTGAGATGCGATGCGTCCTCTCTTACGCCCCGGATTCACCGGGATTGTCTGCAGAATTTTCTCGTTAGACTTGTCATATCAGCCATTTACTAACTGGTGCATCTTCGTACAATTGCGACAACCTGTTACTGAGATGAGGGCTTTTGGGATTCCTCTAACTTGGCAATCATGCGGGCCTCGCCTCGCCTTGCATTCCTCCACTCCCGAGGCAATTGCTCATTCTTATCTACAAGGACACATGCATAAATAGATCCTTAAAACAGTTGTTCCAACCTGCTTTCAAGTCTCAGGGCTCTTGCTACACATGCTTATCTAATTTTCTTACCCGTATATCTTTGGTATACTGGTCCATCGCTCGGGCAAGCCCGCCTTGAGCAGCTCGGATGTATGTGCCTCCCAAATTGAAGGCGTTAAATGCCTCTTCGAAAAAGATGTTGTTCCGAAGTACGGCCCGGCGGCGCCGGTGATTCATGGCGCTCTCTACTTCGGAATTCGTGGCTGAGAGCATATCCGCATTCTCTATTGGAGAACTATGCGGCATCGGCCCCGCTCCCGCCTCCGCTCTCGAAGCCGGTTCTGGAATCCGGCTGGAGGCGTGGTTGGCGAGATCCCCGGATATAGTCCGCTGCTCCTCTTCTGCGCCAGACACAAAGGGTGCTGTCATACTTCAAAATACCATAATCACAGCACAAGTTTTTGCCTTACCTCTGTAGCGGCGAGTCGACCCTTACCGCCTTCCTCTTGAGCCTGCCCGATCCGGACGCTCCGACCGTCGTCTCTGCAAAAACACGACACTTCAAGGGTAAGGCATGACATCTGAAGGGAGTCCTCTTCGGAGGATAGGGTTTTTTTGACTTGGCTTACGTGCGACGTAGGAAGCGGTCCGGGATAGTCGGCCGTAATGGCCACCGAGGCGCCATCGCAGCTCGCTTGATAAAATATCTCGTTGACGAGCTCCATGGTAATATCCGGATCTTCTTCAAGACCTGGATCTAGGGCCCTTCCGGGGCCCTCTGGCTGCGGGGAGGGGCTGGAGATTCCTTCTACGGCCCTCCTCAGTTCCTGCTCGGGAATATCAAGGCGGATGATCTTAGCGAAGAACGCCACAATAAGGGACGTTGGGAAAGGAATGACAACTTACCCAGTTTGGGGGGTTGTACATGGAGAATCCATCTCGCGGTTTGATGTGAAGGAATTCCTCCTCTTCCCCTTTGTATAAATCGGGCAATATCCTTGCCAGAGTAGTGGCGGAGTCCGGACCCTTACGGCCACAGCGGGTGGCATCATCTTCCCCGTTGAAGTGCCACATGGGCTTCCCCCAATATTGAAGTGGTTGCACTCCCCGTATTATGCATATTGCCTTAACCTCGAATGTCGTCAGTCCGGAGTTGGCCAGTAACTTTATCCTGCTCATCAGGTAATATATTTCCCTGGTATTCTCCTCTTGGGGGCCTCGGGGGCGCCAGCTTAGACGTGCCCTCGGTGGGGCGTTACTGAACTGGGGGAGACCTTTCGGACTGGATCCGGAAGGGAACATCGTCAATGTAGAACCACTCACGAAGGCCGGTTCTCTGGTGCCTTCTTGGGAGTGCCGGAAAAGGTATCCGGTCTCGGCAATGTGCCATACCGGGCCGCCCACCGACATAGGGATTCTCCCCGGTTGCGGGGACAAGGCGTAACAGCTTCTTCCATAACTCAAGTGAGGCTCGCAGCCTAAAATAGCTCGCAAAGGGCATACGACTTCTGCTATATGTAGAATAGAGGCAGGGTGAAATTGTGTAATTGGAGGCCGTAGAACTCCAGGAGCCCGCGAAGGAACGGGTGGATAGGAAACCCGACGCCCCTTAGCAGATGCGGGATGAGGCATATTCGCTCCTCTGGAGACGGATTGGGAGACCTCTCCGCTTGCTCCCCGCCACTATAGGTGGCTATTCCGGCTTGGACAGGGACCATGAATGCTGGTGGAAGAAACCCCTGGGTTTGTAACTCGATCGACGGCTATGGGGAATCGAACACTCTTCCCGATCCCGGCTTGGAGCGAGGAGAGCGAGCAGAGGAGGCTGTGACGACCGGCCATGTTGGAATGGTTTTCCGGGCGCTCTGTTGGATGCTTGCTCGAGGGGGAAGAGTGAGGTTTGGATCTGAGAATCCCCGTCTCTTCAAATAGGCGGTTAGCCCAAAAGATTGAGGGTGGCAAATGCGAAAAATACCTCGGCTCCTCGCATTCGCTCGACACGTGGAGATGGTCATTATTGAGGCACTGAAGCCAAGGAATACAACATTGATGGAGTTCCGGACACTATTCGTCGTAATAGGTACTTTGGAGTATTCGGAGATGGAACCCGCCCTGCAATGCCGAAGACAAGACTACGCGCCGGACTCATCGTCATTGAAGCCTTGTTTAGGGGCTACTGAGGGAGTCCTGGATTAGGGGGTATCCGGACAGCCGGACTCTATACAGCGTCCGGACTATTGAAGCGTGAAGATACAAGACTCAAGACTTCGACCCGTGTCCGGATGGGACTTTCCTTGGCGTGGAAGGCAAGCTTGGCGATCCGTATATTATATTTCCTTCCTTGTAACCGACTCCATGTAAACCCTAGCCCTCTCCGGTGTCTATATAAACCGGAGAGGTTGGTCCTTAGAAGGCCGATCACATTTACAATTATACCATCATAGGCTAGCTTCTAGGGTTTAGCCTCTACGATCTCGTGGTAGATCTACTCTTGTACTACCCATATCTTCAATATTAATCAAGCAGGAAGTAGGGTTTTACCTCCATCGAGAGGGCCTGAACCTGGGTAAACATCGTGTCCCTTGCTTCCTGTTACCATCAGCCTAAGACGCACAGATCGGGACCCCCTACCTGAGATCCGCCGGTTTTGACACCGACAGGGACCAGCCGGAGTCGTCCAAGGGCAGCCGGTACTGTGTGTACCACGATTTTCACACCACAACACCAACGAATGCCAAGAGCTCAGGGCCGTGCGAGAGGGCCATGTCGGTCGACGTCCCGAGCGCAACGATCGGGGCTACAGCCGAGGTGGAGCATGAGGTGGAGGACGCTGGGACGACCGTGGCCCTCACCAAGGGTGGCGTGACCGGCCTCGTGAGGACCGCTGGTAGGACCAGCCTCGCGAGGGAGCTTGGAGAGATCAGCCTCGTGAGGATCGCCCACAAGGCAACGCATGCCTTCCTCGTATGCCACCACCACCAAGATGGAATGAAGACCATCATCAGGACGAGGGGTTGGGGGCTTCGAGGAGCCACGTGCAATTGCCTGCATCTTGGGCGGCGCCAGCCCCACCTCACAAAGACATCTTCAAGCAGTTTGCTCATGAGGTGAATGCAGTCCTCCCCAAGCTTGAGGCCACGCGCCCTCTCGTGTGGTTTATGCGTGCGCCATCACGCTCAGCTCGGTGATCGGCTCAAGTGTCTTGGCGGCGGCCGTGTCCTCCCAATGCTCTGTTCCCCAGTCATCAGCAATGTGCAAGTCACCAGAACCCTCATCGATGGCGGAGCAAGACTCAACATTCTTTCCGTCGAGACGTTCAACAATCTCCAAGTGCCATACGATCAGCTTCAACCAACCAAGCCTTTCTCAGAGTCACCGACGGTTCCATCGTCTCCGATAGGGCAGGTCCGCCTTCCTGTCACCTTTGGACAGCGCAACAACTACCGCACCGAGCTCACTGACTTTGACGTCGCTCACATTTTTCTGCCATACAATGCCATCCTCGGGTATCCAGCCCTGGCCAAGTTCATGGCAGTGACTCACCATGGCTACAACGTCCTCAAGATGCCAGGAAGTGGCGGGGTCATCACGGTCCCCTGTGAAGAGAAGGATGCGGTGTGCTCTCTCGAGCGCGCCTTCCGAGCCGCGTCAATCGAGGACCCGGACATCAAGAGTGGAAACCACCCCGGAGTAGCTCCCAAGAAGAAGAAGATGTCACCTGGCTCAAAGCCTCAGGAGGCAGGCACCTCCGGTGGCGCCACATCTGGACATGCGCCCGTCCAAGGGGCGCCACCCTCCATCGCATAGGAAGGCGCGCCCAGCGCCCTCCTCGGGCAGGGCTCGAGGGCTCTCTCCTGGGGAGCCACTGACTTTGCCAAGATCACGAGGGAGGCGCTTGGGCACCACTTGGAGGCGTGCTTTGCGGCACACTTCCCTTAGGAAGGCGCAAGGAAAGGAGGACCCAACCCTCGGAAGTTCATCACCAAGGTCGCTCAGGAGTTGCAGGAATCGACAGTCATGCTGGCGCCGCCACCGCCCAAAGATAGCTCCCCATCCAGTGAGGATGGCGGGCTGCGCGTCTGCATCGACTACCCAGGCTCAATCGAGTCGCGTCTCAGAGTGCTTCTGCCCTCGCTGCGTGGGGTGTTGGCTGGTCCACCGCAGCCCACGTTCGCATGCCCTTTGGCTTGCCGAACGCGGGCCGCTGCCCACCAAATACCGATGAGGAGCATCCTGGAAGCTCAGGTGGCCAAGCATCACGCGTTCCTGGAGGAGATGGAGATGGACCTCAGCGAGCCGCCCAGACCTCCTGAGCCTCCCGAGGCTCGGAGTCCCGAGGGCTCGTGAGGATCGGCTTCTTCACCCCGCACCGCCAGCTACTCCGACACTCGTTCTGCAATGGTATCAGGTGACTTATTTCAAGTTTTGTTTCAGCTGGGAGCGCCCCTAGGGCCGCATCATTCCCGGGTCGCGTGGGTCCGTCCCTGCGGCATGTATCCGTTTTGCTTATGTCTTCTGCTTACCTCGTTAGGCGCCTCGGCTGCATCATCCCCAAGCCGCCAGCTGACCGATGGCGTTGCTTTCTGCATCTATCTAAGTTGCTTTTCTTCTTCGTGACTAACCTGCTTGAGATAATCGCCGACCGTGACACCTACCTTTGGAGCCGCTCGCTCTGGCACGGCGCTTGCGCATGGGTCCGTCCCTGCAACACCAACAAATCTGAGTGGTCGAGCTCTTGCCGCGGCAGCCCCGCATAGCACTACCTCGTCAGGCCCTCAGTGCCTCAATCACTCCCTCGGAGCAACCAACGGCTAGCTAGCAACCGTAACGGCAGACCTTTTTCCCTCGTGATTGGTGTGCAAGATCCGCGTAAGGAATAGCGTGGGGGCATCATGGGCCCCCTCTCCCTCTCTCCCGTACGATCCGCTCGCACATTAAAAGGGGGGCGCCTGAGCATCGCGACTCATGAGCTCTTACTGGCTCTCCAGCCCTCACCCCCTGGCCTTGACCCATGGCATCGCGACCTGTCATACCAGCGGCGGCTGAGCTCGCTCGAGGGTCGGGACACGAGGACGAGAAACGCGAAGGAAAGTGCGGGGAAGAGGGAGAAGCTCACGAAGGCTGACCCAAAGAACACCCCAGCTACCGCACGCGGGCCCGCACCTCAGAAGAACTACTCCAAACTTATGAGATAATTCGCGCGAAAGCTAAATCGACTCAACGCCAAACCCTCGCCTAGTGCAGCTCTGTCACGGCGACATTGCCTACCTTTCTCGCCCAGCGGAGGCTTCTTGAGCGCTAAAGGGGACCTCCCGAGCATCGCGACTCAGGGGCTCTTACTGGACCTTGGGCCGCTCACTTCCTGGCCTTGACCATGGCATCGCGACCTGGCATACCAGCGACGGCTGAAGCCTGCACTGGGACCAGGACTACCGATCAGAGAGCACCAAGCCCTCGTGAGGAAAGAAAGGGGGAGCCAAGCCAGGACAAGGCACGCATCTCACATTGATTCATAATAAGGGTATATAATTCAAAAAGGCATGGCAGACGCCTTACATACCCCCGCGGGGTGCTACTCTGATTCCTCGCAGGAAACAAAAGGTGACAATCCTAAGGAGCGTTAACTACGCGTGTCTCCGCAGGAGACGCCATCATCAACAGTGGGCTGTCAGGCGCCGGCGCCAACCCCATCCAGATCAGTGGCGCCGACGACCTGATGTAGTTTCCCTGCTCCAAGCACGATGCGAGCCTCGGGGGCACGTAGTTGTCGTCGCTCGTCTCCGAAGTCACATGAAGCTCGCGGGAGTCGCTCGATTCTCCGGTTCCTCCGTTGCTACCTGTGGAGCTGCTGGGGAGGCGATTGGCCGGCCTAGCCCTCGCCACATCGGTACCCCGGCCGCTTTCCTTGGGGCAGCACTCCAGCCGGCGTCCTTCCGCGTCGAAGACCTTGAAGAACATCAAGGTGGCGCCATCGTATTCCAGATGAATTACGAGGGCACCTGTCCGGCGTAACTGGGCGATTTACCAGCCCGGGACATGAAGACCTTGCCCGGAGCAACGACCGCAACCTCTGCTCCGGTCGCAAGGGTGCTGCAGTCAGCGTGCTACAGCCAGAGCTCCAGAGACCCACTCGGCGGCATCTCAAAGGCAAAGGAGGGAGGAAGGCGAATCCAAGAGCGCGGAGGCATAGCGGCGTGAAGCACGAACTCGCGGGAAGAGCCCTCGGTGTGGACGCCAGGGGTGACGATGCGCACCGCCGTGACTCGCCAGCGTCACCGTCGGTGTCGTCGGTGTTGCTCGGCGACTTCTCCTCCAGGGCCCTCGATTCGGGCGTACAAGGGCAGCGGAAACCCAGGCGGCGACCGCTCGTACCATGGCCGCGATGTCTCCTGCCATGCGATCGCGCCGCAGCGGCCGGGGACAGGGCGCTTCTTCGGCGGGAGAGGATCGGGACCCTCTCGGGGGGCCTTCCCCTTCTCCTCCGCAGAAAACCGGCGGATCGGCGCCATTGGCGTAAGGTGCAGCAAGGGCGAGGAAGAAGAAGAAGGAGAGAAGCGGGAAGAGATGGATCATGGGGCTCTCGCCCGTCCGTACTTATAGTCCGGAGGAGGCCAACCGTCGGCCTCCACGATCACAAGTAATCATGACCCATTTCAGCATGCAGGGACTTGTCAGTCGAGTAGTTGCCGAGGCAGCATGGGGAAGCGGAGACGCCCACGTCCAATCAACCGCCATGCGGCGCCCAAGGCCGAGTTGATGGGGAATCCACGGCGCTCAGACTTGCCCCTTCGCCTCTCTCCGCTTAAGCCAAGTCCGAAGCGCGCTTTGGGCCCGGGGCTCTGTCGGTGTTCTGGGGAACGGGGGTCCCCAGACTTTGCCTACCTGCTGACGCGGCGTGGCTCAAGTGGTGGCCCAAGACGGCTCATCTTCATCAACAAGAAGACTCAAGACCCTCGTGAGGGGCCAAGGCTCATGAGGCGACGACACAAGACTTCCTCAGAGCGGCCTCGCCAGCAGGCTCGTGGAGGAGGCGAGAGATCAAGGCAGGGTACCTCGCGAGGTGCTCGTGGGACGCAAGCCATGACGATCGAGACCAAAGGTGAGGCGCCTGCGCTTTGTCCTTGTTTCCTCTTTGGTGCAAAGGGGGCAAGCACAGACGTGGAGTATCGAGGCATCAGGCAAAGGTTGACATATCAGTACAACGAGACCAAGACCAGCGGAGCGGCAGGATGGAGGTCATCGTGGAGCCCAAGACGGCGTCATCGCCAGTGCTTTTGGTAGCCGAAGACCAACTTTAGTCAGGATAACCTGTACTAGATGTTCCCCTTCAAAATGGCCGTTGTTGGCGCCCTTCCCGCTTAATATTTGGGAAGAGGACCGGGGCCTCTATAAGTAGAGCTAGCCACCACTGTAGACAGGGAGATGAGATCGGAGATGAGATCGGAGAAGAGATCGGATAGAGCCCTAGCCAGAGAGAGAGAGGCGGTCGAACTCACCCAAGCAATTCATCGCACCAGCTCAAGAACACCTCTCGCGAGGTTGTTCGTCCTTTGTACTGTTCATCATCAGCCCCTGAGGCAATCCACCACACCACACACTGGAGTAGGGTATTACACCACAACGGTGTCCCAAACCAGTATAAATCTTGTGTCCCTTGTGTTGTTCATCGTTTTCAGCTTAGATCCCACGAGGCGATCGGACGTAGATCGGTAGGGGAGAGATCTTCGTGTGCACCCCAGAGTTCGAACCTTAAGGGCCTGCCGGAACCCGACATCCGACAATGCAGCTCCAGCACAGAGAAACCCAACTCCCACTGATAATAAGCAGGTTCCAGTGGCCAAAGAACTAGTCCGCTCCAGTTCAGCAAAAATATGTCAACTCCTTTCTAAGAAGCGTGTGCATATCTTAGCATCATGAAATTTTATAGCATTTTGATCATGTTTTCTACATGTTTCTTACCCATCTCTCTTTTAGAAAATAAGGTTAAACGATAGAAGACTTCCTCCATTGGGATCGTATTCGAGGAAAGTATCTTGCGGGAATTCTCTGTGCTCCAATGATGATGTAAGTACCTGCTGTATATCACTATATTTTTACATCAGCATGTATTTTGTTAATCGGCGTGAATCCAACCTTTATCTGATCTAAAATTAGTTGAGCAAAATGTAAATGGCGACAATGTTGATTTTTGTAAGGAAAACTGCCTGGTAGTTTTGCATACCAAGCTGCATGAGTGTACTATCTCATATCATGCACATTACTGAATTGTAGTGCTACTCTGGTTGCCCATTCATTCATTGTGTCAATGTTGCATTCGTATTACCTTACCTGGCTGATGATAGCTGTGCCATATTGTGTTAATTTGGTGTAGACTGGTGTGGTCTGTTGCCCAAACGTTCGTTGTGTCAATTTTGCTTTGCTATTATCTGACCTGGCCAATGATAGCAATGCTAGTGTGTTAATTTGGTGCATGCTGCTGAAGATAAGAAGACAAACTCTGGAAACAGCAAGGCAACCCCATTGTTTCTTTCCAATAAATCTAGGCCAGGTAATATGGCAATAACTCTTGATTAATATGTTCGGTTCCCCTCCTAATTTATGTTATGATGCAGTGGTTGAGACACTCTCCACTATCAACAATACAAGCCTGCCAAAATCGCCATTTGAATCTGTTTAGTTTCCTTTGTCTCGAATGCAACGGAAAAAATGTATGTTTGTGAACCAATTAATGGCTGAATCAATGATGGAAATGGTGGAGGAATCAGAGGTGCACATTCATGCGCAACAACAACTAACCAATGTTTTCAGAGATAGTGTAGCAAAGCAGTAAGAACTTTCCCACATGCTTATGGGCGTCATCCGCGCTGAGGTTGCAGATTGTGACATTGTAGATCGTTAGGTTCTGTTCATTTATTTGCACTGGCATCAATCTTCGATTTCCTAGTGGATGTAATTTCCTGTAATATATGCTGGATGTGCAACGTTTTCCCGTGTATGTCGTACCTTTGCTTGATCGGTTTTGGTCCTGTGCATAATTGCTCATCGTAATGGGCTCAAATTATCTCAGGTCCGACTACAAATGGCCCAACTCATTTATGGGCCGTCAATAGGCTGAAAGACACACCGGGCCGGAAATTGGCCCAACACTTAAATGGGTCGCTAAAAGGCCGGAAGATGTACATTATGAAAATTGGCCCATCCCTTGAATGGGCCTTAACAGCCCGAAACCACATCGGGCCGATATTGAGCCCAAATATATAGCAGGCTGTTAACGGGCTCGAACGGATGATGGGCTGCAATGGTGTCAAATTGTTAACGGGCCGTTGACGGGCCGAATTAGCACATCTTGTATGGGTCGTGGGCTTAAATGGACCTGACACAAGTAGGCCTTATATGGAATTGACCGCTAATTTTCTTGGGCGGCCTTTTTTCACCGAAATGGGGCACTGTTGGGCCATGCCACGTGTCGACCTATCATAGGCACCTCCTGTCCAATGAGTGAATGACATCTGTCCCAATGGTGAGCCGACATGTGGTTCCTCCGGCCAATGAGAATTTTACACGTGGAAAATCCCCATTGGTCCGGGCTGTTAACGAGTTATCGGATCAAACCGGAACCCGATAGCTTAACGGTAAGGATGGCAATGGGTAAGGTATGGGGCAGGTAGAGCAATACCATATCCATACCCGTGTAGTCAATGGGTACAAAATTCTACCCATATCCGTACCCATGGGTATGAAGCTTTACCCGTACCCATACCCGACGGGTACCCATACCCATCGGGTACCCAATGGGTAGATCAAACAACACGCAAGTTATTCATCATTTGACACTCATTGATAGCACATTTGACGAAAAAACCTTTGACGGAGACGACAGGATTCCGTGTGATGGTGTGAGGCTTAATTACGGGAGTAGTTAAGGCACCCAGCTCATTTGCCGCTACCGACCCTTGCACATATGTTAGAGCTCCACGAATAAGGTCTACATGTCAGTATAAACAGGTAGGGTATGGGTATATCCATGGGTACAAGGCTATACCCGTACCCTACCCACGACTTAGCGGGTAGGGTATGGGTACTACCCATGGGTATAAAATTGTGTCCATACCCTGCCCATGCCGCTACGGTATCCTCGGGTACCCATGGGTAAAATTTCCATCCTTACTTAACGGCGACCCATTACGGTGGATGCCACATGTCGGTCACCCTTGACGAAAGCACTTCTATGACGCACGATTTATCGTCATGGTAGTGGACACTTTCGTGATGATAATTTTGGTAATGTCATGGAACACTTCTACGACAACACAGGTATGACTATCTTGATTCTATCATAAAATCGTCATGGATGTACATGCATGACAAAAAACGTGACCTACTGTGACAAACACGTATCATCACATAAGTGTATTTTTTTAGTGATGATTACATTTTGCAAGGCCTCTGGATCATGGCTCCATATCCCCGGCGGTTTCTGGGTCGTGTCGGAAGGACCCCCCTCCTATCGCCTGTGGGAAGCATCACGTTCATCAAGA
This sequence comes from Aegilops bicornis, assembly GCA_021605145.1. Classification (NCBI taxonomy): domain Eukaryota; kingdom Viridiplantae; phylum Streptophyta; class Magnoliopsida; order Poales; family Poaceae; genus Aegilops; species Aegilops bicornis. The sequence continues at coordinate 491,170,556 of CM038673.1, forward strand.
GGGGATATTTCTATCAAATCAACGGAATCACAATTATCTATAGATTTATGCATATCATTATTCTCTTCTAAAGTAGCAGACATTCTCTCAATACATTCATTAACAATGGCACTAGATGCATAGTTTTCATAGCAATATTTAAGTATGGCAAAATTTTCAGATTCGTAAAGAGTAACATCATACTTTTAAATCAAACAAGCAACTTCATAGGCACCTACAAAAGCAATAAATACTTCAATTTGTTCAATATCATGGTAAATATAATCAACCTTGGCATAAGAAGACAAGATTTAATTATCATTAAACTCACATCATTAGGGGAGGTGTTTTTAGGGTTCTTAGAGCAAAAAATAAAATCATAAATTTCACATAGATTCCAAGCATAGCATAGCTAGCAAACAATTTATTTGATCCCATAAGAGTCTCCCTTTTTGAGACAAACGGTGATGCACAAAATGAGCATGCTCATCTAATGATTTTCGCTCAACCAAACTAGTTGGGGTTTCAGCACGAGCACAAATGGATCAAAGATGACCCAAGTAGAAAACTTTAAGTGGATCCATAGTCATCTTAAAAATTTGCTTTCATTTTCTATTTGAGTGTGCACACATGAAGGCAAAAGCAAGCAAACGAGCAAAAAGGCAAACAAAAATGTTTTTGTGTTTTTGTGAAAACGTTTTAGAAGTAGGGGATATGAAAATGAGAGGTAGATGGCAAATAATGTAAACGCAAGGAGATGAAAGTTTATGCGTAGGTACTTGATAGATGTTGATGATGTCTCCCCGGCAACAGCACCAGAAATTCTTCCTGCTACTTGTGAGCTGCGTTGGGATTTCCTCGAAGAGGAGAGGATGATGCAGTACAGTAGAGATAAGTATTTCCCTCGGTTAAGAACCAAGGTTATCAATCCAGTAGGAGAACCATGCAACACCTCATTAACAGCACCTGCACACCAAATAACAAATACTTGCACCCAACGCAAACAAGGGGTTGTCAATCTCTTGGCGTTAATTGCAAGGATCAAATCTTGTATAGGCAGATAGATAAATAAAACACAAAATAAAATAGAGAAAATGTATTTTCGGTTTTAGATATATGATGAAAATAGACCCGGGGGCCATAGTTTTCACTAGAGGCTTCCCTTTTGAAAATAGCATATAGTGGGTAAACAAATTACTATTGGGCAATTGATAGAAAAGTGAACAATCATGACGATATCCAAGGCAATGATCATGTATATAGGCATCATATCCGAGACAAGTAGACCAACTCCTGCCTGCATCTACTACTATTACTCCACACATCAACCGCTATCCAACATGCATCTAGGGTATTAAGTTCATAAAAAATGGAGTAACGCCTTAAGCAAGATGACATGATGTAGACAAAGTAAATACACGCATGAAATAACCCCATCCTTTTATCCTTAATGGCAATGATACCAATACGTATCATGTCCCTTTCTGTCATTGGGATTGAGCACTACAAGATCGAACCCGTCACAAAGCACTTCTCCCATTGCAAGAAAAACCAATCTAGTTAGCCAAACCAAATCAATAGATCGGAGAGAAATACAAAGCTATAATAATCATGCATGAAAGAGTTCAGAGAAGATTTAAATAATATTCATAGATAATCTGATCATAAACTCACAATTTATCGGATCCCAACAAACACACTGCAAAAAGTGATTACATTGAATAGATCTCCAAGAACATCAAGGAGAACATTGTATTAAAGATCAAAGTGAGAGACGAAGCCGTCTAGCTACTAGCTATGGACCCGTATGTCTTGGTTAAACTACTCACACATCATCAGAAGGGCAGCAAGGTCGATGTACAGCCCCTCCGTGATCTCCCCCCCCCCCGGCAGAGTACCGAAGAAGGCATCCAGATGGGATCGCAAGAGAACATAAATTTGCGGCAGCAGAAAAAGTATTTCAGGTGGCTCTCTGATATCAGGGGAATATTTGAGAATTTATAGAGGCAGAATTAGGTCAAGAGGTGCCACGAGGGGCCCACAAGCCTGGGCGCCCCCTAGGGTGCGCCTCCTGAGCTTGTCAGTCCCTCGTGACCCCTCAGGTCTTCTCCCGAACCTTCTAGGGTCCCTTCTGGTCCAGAAAAAATAAATCCAAAGTTTTTTCTCTGTTTGGATTCTATTTGATATTGATTTCCTGAAAAGCCAAAAACAAGCAAAAAACAACAACTAGCACTGGGCCCTAAGTTAATAGGTTAGTCCAAAAAAGATATATAATTGCATAAAGTTGCATATAAAAATCAATCTAGTTGGCCAAACCAAATCAACAGATCGCAGAGAAATACAAAGCTATAATAATCATGCATAAAAGAGTTCAGAGAAGACTCAAATAATATTCATAGATAATCTGATCATAAACTCACAATTCATCGGATCCCAACAAACACACCGCAAAAAGTGATTACATCGAATAGATCTCCAAGAACATCAAGGAGAACATTGTATTGAAGATCAAAGAGAGAGAAGAAGCCATTTAGCTACTAGCTATGGAGCCGTAGGTCTGTGCTAAACTACTCACACATCGTCAGAGAGGCGGCAAGGTTGATGTAGAGCCCCTCCGTGATTGATTCCCCCTCCGGGAGAGTGCCAGAAAAGGCCCTAAATGGGATCTCTCGAGAAGAGAAACTTGAAGTGGCGAACTTAAGGGGTTTGGCTGGCTCTCTATTGGTTTCCCAATTTTAGAGAATTTATAGAGGCCAAATTAGGTAAAATAGCTGAATGTGGTCCCCACAACACACCAGGGCACACCTACCCCATAGGTGCGCCTGGTGCCTTGTGGGCTACTCCTTCATCTTTTGGTCCCCTCTCGAACCTTCCAGTGTCTATTTTATCCAGAAAAAATATCTAAAAAGTGTCATTGCAATTGGACTTCGTTTGATACTGATATTTTGGAAAACCAAAAATAAGCAAAAATAAATTAGCAACTCGCACTGGGCACTAGGTTAATAGGTTAGTCCCAAAAAATGATATATAATTGCATATAAAAGATCCAAGATTGATACTATAATAGCATGGAACAATAAAAGATTCTAGATACGTTGGAGACATATCAGTTACTGGTTTTGTTCTTCTTTCTTGTTAACGTGTTCCGGCATCCCGGTGACATAGTCACTTGTGTCTGGACAGACAATGATGGATGTTGTCACACCGAGAGGGCCCTAAGAATATCTCTCCATTGTCAGAGGAGCAAATCCCACTCTCGAGCTATCTGCTCACTTGTCAAACTTTCTGGTGAGACTGAAAGTTGTTCTTACGCTCACCTTGTTACATATGACGTTTGAGCAACCCAAAGCCCACCGTCTGGTTGGAAGTGACCGAGACACTCTCATGGCTTGAGGAACTAAAACACGTCCTAACACTCCGTGTAATAACAGGTGATTTCTGTCGGATTTCGGGTTCCGGCAAAACCCTTGAGGTTCGAACACTGGGGTGCGCACGAAGATCTCTCCCCCCTCTAGCTCGCTCGCATCAAGATCTCACGGCCTAGCTCGACGAACCCAAAGAATAAAGGGACACAAGATTTATACTTGTTCGGGCCACCGTTGTGGTGTAATACCCTACTCCAGTGTGGTGTGGTGGATTGCCTCTTGGGCTGAGGATGAACAGTACAAGGGAAGAACAACCTCCTGAGGAGAGGTGCTCTTGTGCTTGGTGAGCTTGTGTGGTGGTTGGTGAACTAGGTCATCCTCCTCATCCTACGATGGTGTCTAGTCTTATTTATAGAGGCCCTGGTCCTCTTCCCAAATATTGAGCGGGAAGGGATTCCACAACGACCAGTTTGAAGGGGAACAACTAGTACAAGCTATCCTGACTAAAGGTGGTCTTCGCCTGCCAAAGGCTCTGGTGGTGACGCCGTCTTGGGCTCCACGGTGACCTCGTCTTGCCGTCCTTCTGGTCTTGGTCTCGTTGCACCGATATGGAAACCTTTGCCTAATGCCTCGGGACTCCTTGCCTGCGCTTGCCCCTTTAGCACCAAAGGGGAAACGAGGACACTGCGCGCTGGTGCCCGCCTGGCCTTGGTCGTCATGGCTTACGTCACGGGAACCTCGCGAGGTTCCCCTTGCCTTGATCTCTCCGCCCCTCGTGAGCCAGCCTGGCTAGGCTGCCCCCGAGGAGGTCTTGCATCGTCCGCCTCACGAGGCTTGGCCCATGGCGAGGGTCTTGGGTGTTCGCTGGTGAAGATGGACCGTAAGGGCCCGCTGGTGGAGCCATGCCTTCGGCTGCAGGCAGGCAAGTCTGGGGACCTCCATTCCCAGAATACCAACAGTAGCCCCCGGGCCCAAGGCGCGCTCGGACTTGGCTTCGAGGCAAAGCCAAAGGGCAAGTGCGGAGCACCGCGGGCCCCAACAGCATGCGGCCTTGGTCAACGTGTGGCGATTGATTGGACGTGCGCGTCTCCGCTTCCCCACGCCGCCTTGGCAACCACCCGACTTGACGTGTCACTGCTGCATGCAAGGAAAAACCAGCATTACCTGTGATCGTGGGGATCGCCGGTTGGCCTTCTCCTGCTATAAATGAGGAGGGGGCGGAGCCCCCATCGCCCATCTCTTCCTACTCCGCTCGCTTCTTCTCCCTTGCTCCATTGCTAGTAGAGACACCCATCGCGCATGCGAAGAGGTTCTCGGCCGTGGAGAAGGGGAAGGCTCGCCAAGAGGGGCCCGGCTCTCCGCCGCCCAAGCGTGGGCGCGGCCGTCCCCGCAAGCACACCACAACCAACGCTGTGGCCTCCCGCGGCCATGGCGCCTTCAGCGTGGTAGGGGTCACGAGGAGTCTGGACTAAGGGCTCTCGGGCGCCTACACATTATCCATAGGCCGGACTGATGGGCTGTGAAGACATGAAGGCCAAAGATTGTACCTGTGTCTGGATTGTACTCTACTTGGCGTGGAGGGCAAGCTTGGCGACCGACTATGAAGATTCCTTCTTATGTAACCGACTCCATGTAACCCTAGATCCCCCCGGTGCATATATAAACCGGACGAGGTAGTCCGGAAAGGATATTTACTCATTACCATAGTCATACAGACTAGACTTCTAGGGTTTAGCCATTACGATCTCGTGGTAGATCAACTCTTGTAATACTCATATTCATCAAGATCAATCAAGCAGGAAGTAGGGTATTACCTCCATAGAGAGGGCCCGAACCTTGGTAAACATCGTGTCCACCGTCTCCTGTTACCATCGATCCTAGACGCACAGTTCGGGACCCCCTACCCGAGATCCGCCAATTTTGACACCGACATTGGTGCTTTCATTGAGAGTTCCACTGTGCAGTCGACGAAAGGTTTGATGGCCCCTTCGATCGTCTATAGTGACGATGTCCAAGGAGAAACCTTCCTCCCCAGACAGATTTTTGTGTTCGGCGGCTTCGTACTGCGGGCCAACTCGCTTGGCCATCTGGAGAAAATTGATAGCTACGCCCCTGGCCACCAGGTCAGATTCGGAAGCTTGAACTACGTCGCGGAAATCCGTGGAGACTTGATCTTCAACGGATTTGAGACCGCAGCGGTCGCTCCCCTTCGCCCCGATGAACATGACTTAAATCTGTCATCGGATCAAATTCAGGAGATGATTCCTGTCGCTGCAACGGCCTTAGGACCAGAGCAGGTCGTGCCATCCGAAACCATGGAGTCCACGGCGTTGGAGCCGCACACGGATTCGACACCCTGCAATATTTGCGTGAACAGAACTTTGGACTCGTCTCCGTTATAAGTTCTGGACCATGTACGCCTACGGACACCGAGCTAGGTCGGTTATCGATCTTCGAATTCAGTACTGTAGACGTTTTCCAGCACTCGCCTTTGGGCGACGTACTGAAATCTTTAAAGAATTTGTCCTTAGAGAAGGACTCACAGCCGAACTATGTTCGATTCGAGCTAGAGGCCGATGATGGGGAATTTCTCTTCCCACCCGCCACCCACTTCATAGCCACTGTCGACGACTTAACCGACGTGTTTGATTATGACTCCGAAGACATCGACGGTATGGACGACGATGCCGACAAGGAGCAAGGCTAAGACCCGCCATTCACTGGACGTTGGACGGCCACCTCTTCGTATGATGTGTACATGGTTGACACACCTAAAAAGCTAGCGACGAGGACAAAGAAGACTCACTTGCGAATAAACCTTCTGAGACACAGTCCAAGCGTCGGCGCCCTAAACGTTGTTCTAAGCCCCGTCGCTCAAAAGACGGCAACATTGGCACCGGAGAAAATAGTACTCCGGGCGACGCCGAGAACAATGAAGACCCTGTCGGGGCTGCATCTGAACAGAAGGAACAAGACAACGGGCAAGATAACCCTGATAAACAGGCCATGCGCAATGACCCAGACGGTGATAGTTATCGTCCAGTCTCCGAGGATGATGAGAGCCTCGGCAATGAGGACTTCATCATGCCTGAGGCACCCCTCGAGCAGGAGCGCTTCAAGCGCCAGCTCATAGCCACTGCAAGAAGCCTGAAGAAGAAGCAACAGCAGCTCCAAGCTGATCAAGACCTGCTCATTGACAGGTGGACTGATGTCCTGGCAGCCGAAGAATACGCCCTCGAGCGCCCAGCCAAGAGTAACCCAAAGCGCAGACTGCTACCTCAGTTCGATGAGGAGGCACCAGATCGTATACCTCCCTCGCGCAATGCGGATCGACCACCACGTGGTTGGGATAAAGCGGTAGACCGACCACCCCGCAGTCGGGATAAAATGGCAACTCAGGCCGAACAACAGCCCGCCCCACTGCCTCGCAAAAACAGGGACAAAACAGCTCGGGACCATACATACGACCTTCGACAGGACCTAGACAGTAGAGCAGGACACACCAGATCAATCTACAGATCGCGAGGACGCTTCCCTACTCGGGATGACAACTACCTAATCGGACGTGACAAATTTAATCATGCCCGGGCCGATAACCGCAGACGGACTCCATCGAAGGTGCGCCATGACGCGGCCCGCTATAGAGGCGCCGCACACCCTCTCTGTTTCATAGATGAGGTGCTGGATCACGAATTCCCCGAGGGGTTCAAGCCCGTCTATATGGAATCATACGACGGAACAACCGATCGTGCAGTGTGGATTGAAGATTTTATTCTCCACATCCATATGGACCAAGGAGATGACCTCCACGCTATCAAGTACCTCCCATTAAAGCTCAAAGGACCAGCTCGACACTAGCTAAACAGCCTGTCTGAAAATTCCATTGGCAACTGGGAGGACTTGGAAGAAGCTTTTCTTGACAACTTCCAAGGCACTTATGTCGGGCCACCTGACGCTGCTGACTTAAGTCACATAGTTCAACAACCTGGAGAGTCTGCAAGAAAATTCTGGACTAGGTTCCTAACCAAAAAGAACCAGATCGTCGACTGTCCGGATGCCGAAGCCTAGCGGCCTTTAAACATGGCATCCGTGACGAATGGCTCGCCCGCCACCTCGGCCAAGAAAAGCCAAGGTCCAAGGCAGCCCTCACGGCACTTATGACCCGCTTTTGCGCGGGAGAGGATAGTTGGCTAGCTCGCAGTACAAACACAGCCAACAAAGCAGGCCCCTCTGAGGCCAAAAACAGCACCGGCAAGCTCCGGCGCAACACACACAAACACCGGAGCAATGGTGATAACACCGATGACACTACAGTTCACGCCGGATTCAGTGGCTCCAAGTCCGGCCAGCGAAAGAAGCCCTATAAAAGGAACGGTGGAGGACCATCTAGTTTGGACCGCATACTCGATCGTCCATGCCAGATACATGGCACCCCAGACAAACCGGCCAACCATACTGAGGGTGTCCTGGATTAAGGGGTCCTCGGGCGTCCGGCCTGTTATTCATTGGGCCGGACTGATGGGCTATGAAGATATGAAGGCCGAAGACTATACCTGTGTCCGGATTGGACTTTCCTTGGCGTGGAAGGCAAGCTAGGCGACCAACTACGAATATTCCTTCTTATGTAACCGACTCCATGTAACCCTAGATCTCTCCGGTGTCTATATAAACCGGAGAGCGTAGTCCGGATAGGGAGAGACTCATTACCATATTCACATAGGCTAGACTTCTAGGGTTTAGCCATTACGATCTCGTGGTAGATCAACTCTTGTAACACTCATATTCATCAAGATCAATCAAGCGTGAAGTAGGGTATTACCTCCATAGAGAGGGCCCGAACCTGGGTAAACATCGTGTCCCCCGTCTCCTGTTACCATCGATCCTAGACACACAGTTCGGGACCCCCTACCCGAGATCTGCCGGTTTTGACACCGACACATACTAGCAGAGATTGTCGGGTCTTTAAGCAAGCCAGCAAGGTAAATAGCAGAAACAAGGAAGGGGAATCGCAGAGCGAGGATGATGACGAGGAGCCCCGGCAGCCGAACACTGGGGGCAGAAGAAATTCCCGCCTCAAGTAAAAACGGTGAACATGATATATGCTACACACATCCCAAAAAGGGAGCGCAATGGCACTCGAGGACGTCTATGCGGTAGAGCCAGTCGCCCCAAAATTCAACCCATGGTCGTCATTCCCGATCACCTTTGATCATCGTGATCATCCAACTAGCATCCGTCATGGCGGTTCGGCCGCATTGGTACTCGACCCAATTATCGACGGATTTCACATGACACGAGTCCTAATGAATGGTGGTAGCAGCCTCAACCCGCTCTATCAGGATGCATTACACAAAATGGGCATTAATACCTCACGAATCAAGCCCACGATAACCACCTTTAAAGGAGTTATACCAGGCGTAGAGGCCCGTTGTACGGGCTCGATCGCGCTGGAGGTGGTCTTCGGTTCCCCGGATAACTTCCGAAGCAAAGAGCTAATCTTCGATATCGTCCCCTTCATGGCGGCTACCATACCTTTGCTTTCGGACGAACCGCGTTTGCTATATTCAACGCGGTGCCACATTATGCTTATCTCAAGCTCAAGATGCCCAGTCCACGCGGTGTCATTACAGTAAATGGAAACACGGGACGTTCCCTCCATGCAGAGGAGCATACCGCAGCCCTTGTAGCAGAAGTACAGAGCGGCTTCTCAAGCGGCACCATAACGGCCGCCGAGCCCCTATACATCGTTAAGAAGGTCCGGACTACACTGCAACAGGGCAGTTCGGTTCGTCAAGAGCCGAATTAGTAAATTGGGCCTCTGTCTCAGCCCTGATGAGGAAGGGGCATCCGTACCGCGCGTACAAAACTACGCACTCAAAACCCCATGGGTACTGACGGAGGCATAACTCGCTCGCGATCCACAGTGCGGCTTGACCGACCCTGGGATTCGCACGCCTTTACTTTTTCTTTTTATTACTGGTTTTTTCTCTTTTCGAGGTCTATGCGGACGACCCGCTTGCAGAACACACCAAGGAGGCAAGGAGCTCTGGCATACAAGGGAATCCCCAGGTGGTCTCTACTAAACGATTGCCATACTTGTTTTACATACCCGCACGCAGCTCGCCCTTGGTTGCGGCATGTTAAATAGCTTTACTTGCTTATCGCATTGCTTGCACAAAGTACGCCTCGACGTACTAATTACATCACAATGGTGAATAAATGGTGGCGTCAGTTTATTACTTCATTTTCCTGTTTCCTCACCTTTGTATATATTATTTATTGCACACGTACACCATGGTAAGTATTACTACGCCAGGGGCTTCATTACACCCCGCATTACGACAATAAAAGTCCGAACACTTTTACAGTATAGTTCGGCACCCCGAACTTATAGCATTATATGCATCGGCTCCGAATCATGTCTTTGGTCAATAGTTGGGTTGCTCGGCTCTTGTGCTTACTACCTTATGTTCCACTATATTGGCTAGGGTAGTAAAGGGAGAACTACTGCGATTGTGTCCCGGTTCTTTCGGACGAGCACCTCAGTAGAGAAAGCCGAAAACTGACTGTCATGATGCGGCGAGAGCTGGTCAGCTTTTCGAGAGGTTCCAAATCATTAGAGATTTTTACCGCTTCTTGCGAAGAATCGGTTCCTCCAATTAGGCGTGTACAACGCCCTAATTCGGCCTTCCGAATACCAGGGGCTTCGCCAACTTTTTAAATTGTCAAACTCCTATGGCTAAGTGAGGGCGGTAAAGGCCGTATAGTCTGATTGCCTTGTGCGTTGCGCTAAACACCTCCTTTAAGGACCAGAATGTGGAGTAAAGAGTGTTTATATTTATCCCGAACACCCCCGTACTACCTACGTGGGGGCAGAAGCCGACCACTGGTCAACCCTCATATTTCATAAACGGCCGCATAGGAGGTAAAATGTAAATTACAAGCATTATAATACATAACATCATTGCTCCTTATTACAGGACATGATAATACAAATGTTCTCATGGGAATATGACATCCTTCAAACATTGCTCCGCCACAAGGCAGGACACCACCAAAATAGAGCTCGGGTCGACGATGCTCCTTGCCCTCCGGCGGCCCCTCGGTCATCAGCTTCTCGGCATCCAGCTTTGCCCAATGCGTCTTGACGCGGGCAAATGCCATACACGCACCTTCAATGCAGATCGACTTCTTCACGGCTTCGAGCCGCGGACAGGCACTTACAAGCCGCTTAACAAGTCTGAAGTAGCTGCTAGGTATAGGCTCGGCTGGCCACAGCCGGACTATCAGGTCCTTCATGGCTAGCTCTGCCGACTTGTGCAGCTCGACCAACTGCTTTAGCTGGTCGCTGAAGGGCACCGGATGTTCGGGTCCAAGATATTTGGACCAGAATAGCTTCTCGACATCCCTTCTTTGGATCTATAATGCTCGGCAGCATCTGATATACTGCACGGCAGATCCGTAAACGCCCCTGGAAAACCCAAATTCGGATAAGTACAAGGAACCTTTCTTCTATATACTTGCTTTGCAAGGTGAAAGACTTACCCGCCGCAATCTTCTTGGCCGCCTGAATTTCCTGGAGGGTGTTCTGGTCTTCGGCTCGTGCATCCTGTGTGCTCTGGCGGGCCTTCACCAGTTCGGACTCTTGCGCCTTACAATCGCGCTCTAAGGACTCAAATCTCTTGATCGCGCCCTGGAGTTGTTGCTGCGCCTCGCCAACCCGGGCCTCGTGCTTCTCGCGCGCGGCGTGTTCCTTGGCCGCTTTGTCCTCGGCCTCGGCCAACGCCTTCTTGAGGGCTGCCACCTCGGTAGCGGCCCCTAATAAAGTTTATGACACCTTAGTCCGGACGGACTATTCATTTTTTTCTTAAAATGTACCCACAGGTTACTGCATACCTTGGCTATCCTCCAGCTTCTTCTTCACGAGGCCGAGCTCCTCCTCGGCCCGTTCCAGTTTCCGCTTCAGTCCGGAGACCTCCGCAGCATGAGTGGTGGCAGCCTGCAGCGATACCTACTTATTCACATAGACAACTTATGTTAGACTCATGCGATATTTCTTCTTGATCCTCTGTTCGGCTTTTTCTTCCCGAACACCAAACAGAGCATCAGGGGCTACTGTCTACATTGTGATATTCTTCCTACAAACACATTACTTACCTCAAAGCCCGATAAAAGGCTAGTGCAGGCTTCGATCAGTCCGCTTTTAACAAACTAAACCTTCTCTATTATCGCGCCCATAAGGGCGCGGTGTTCATCCACAATAGAGGCGCCTCGTAGCGCCTCCAGCAGATTATTCGGTGCCTCTGGTTGGATAGAGGTCACCGGCAGAACAGGCACATTCCCTCCTTTTGGGGAATGCCGTTCGCTGGACTCCGGAGCCGCGTAGATCTCCGGAATGGTATCCGGCTCGGGTCCGAAGGGAACTCGGCCCCCGTCACCAATCGCCATAGTGGCTTTTTCCCCCATGTGTCCGGCGACTGAGGAATCATCCTGGGGCGCCGCCCGGACAATCTCCGGAAGCTCCCCTTGGTCGGGGAAGGTCTTTTGCGACACCACCTCGTCATCACCCTTGGGAGAAATGGAGTGCGCAGGTGGCGGAGACATGCTAGCCATCTCCTTTGAGTCTAGCGATCCCTCTGTCGAGGATCGCGGGGAGCCATCACGTGCTGGACTAGAATGACAAGGTTTGAGATATATCAATATTACAAAACCAGGAAAGCCAGACATTTTCGGTTCTGGTACTTACGAGGCGGCCCGAGGCTTGGTCCGGCGAGGTCACTCCGGACTGCTATCAACATCCCACGCCAGGTTATCCGCGAGGGAGCCTTTAACCCTCTTAGACGCTTTCGCCTTCGGGCTTGTGGGGGCCGCTCTCTTCTTCCTCCCCACTTCAGGTGGGGAGTCATTTTCTTCTTCCTCTTCGTCGTCGTCATCAGCAGACGAAGAGGAAGTATCGCTTTCGGACGTCACGTCCGGAGCGCCTTTTCGGTGAGGGCCCTTCTTGGCCCCTTTGGCCGCCTTCTTGGCCGTCTTCTCTGGCACCTCATAAGGTGCAGGGAAAAGCATTTTTGCCAGTAATGGGAATTCTTGGTCTTCGGGCAGGGGAGCCGGACAGTTAATCTCCTCTGCTACCTTGATCCATGCCTGAAAACAGAGGTAGGAGAGCTTAGGCTTTTTCTCAAAATATGCTAGTAGAGGGTACTCCTTGAAAACATTAAAGGAACTTACTGAGTTAGCCTGGCGTTTTAAGCTAAGCCCGCGATCTTTGGTCGTGGGCGGTGGCGTCTCGCCGGCCTTGAAGAGCACTTTCCAGATTTCTTCGTGTGTCATGCCGAAGAGCTCTGGCAGCGTCTGGTGCTTGCTCGGATCGTACTCCCATAGATAGCAAGTCTGGCGTTGGCACGGAAGGACCCGACGAATGAGCATGACCTGGACCATGTTGACGAGCTTGATCTTCCTGTCTATCATATTCTGGACGCACGTCTGGAGCCCTGACAGCTCGTCCGAGGGACCCCAGGTTAGGCCCCTCTCTTGCCAGGAGGTAAGACGCATCGGGATTCCAGATCGAAATTCGGGGGCCACCGCCCAGTTGGCGTCGCGCGGCTCGGTGATATAGAACCACCCCGATTGCCACCCCTTCACTGTCTTCGTGAATGTGCCTTCAGGCCATGTAACGTTGGGCATCTTGCCCAGCATGGCACCTCCGCACTCTGCTTGTTGGACGCTCACCACCTTTGGCTTCACATTGAAGCTCTTCAGCCATAGGCCGAAATGAGGTGGGATGCGGAGAAAGGCCTCGCACATGACAATGAATGCCGTGATATTGAGAATGAAGTTAAGGGTTAGGTCATGAAGGTCTAGCCCATAGTAAAACATCAGTCCATGGACGAAGGGGTGAAGAGGGAAGCCCAGACCATGGACGAAATGTGTAAGAAACACAACCCTCTCGTGGGGCTCTGGAGTAGGGATGAGATGTCCCTTGGCCGGGAGTCTGTTATCTATCTCCTTGGCCAAATATCCGGCCTCCCGGAGCTCTTTGATATCGCTCTTCTTAACGGAGGAGGCCATCCACTTGCCTCCAGCCCCGGATCCGTGCATCTTGGGGGTACTTTCTCGAACGAGGGAAAAACTAAAGACTTGGGCGCTGGAGCTCAGGGACAGAAGGACTGAGGAGGAACAGAGGTGTGGGAGAAGAAAGGGAATTCTTATCCCCTTATAAAGGCCATGAACATCAACCGCCTCCTCGCTCGCCTTAAACTCGCCTATTCCCAAGGGCCGTGTGAATGGCACAGTTGGGTCACCCACGCCCGCATTGATGAGAATCCCGCAATAAGGGGACACGATCTCTGCTTCGACAGGACGTGCCAATGGCAACCGCGTCTCGAAACATGGAGTGGCAGACGAAAAATGGTTCAAAATTGTGACCGGTCAGGCATGATGTCGCACTACAAAAAAGTTGTCAGCGGATGGAACTCGTGTAAAAGTATATTCTCTCTGCGGTTGTGTATGGTGTGTGACAGGTCCGGATACTGTCATCGCATCCGAAGACTATCTTGGAGTTTGGAAAAAGGGGAACCCGCCTTGCAATGCCAAAGACAATCAGCGCACCAGACTCCTCGTCATTGAAGCCAGGATCAGGGGCTACTGAGGGAGTCCTGGACTAAGGGGTCCTCGGGCGTCCGGCCTGTTATCCATAGGCCGGACTGATGGGCTGTGAAGACATGAAGGCCAAAGACTGTACCCATGTATGGATTGGACTCTACTTGGCGTGGAGGGCAAGCTTGGCGACCGACTATGAAGATTCCTTCTTATGTAAGCGACTCCATGTAACCCTAGATCCCCCCGGTGCATATATAAACCAGAGGAGGTAGTCCGGAAAGGATATATATTCATTACCATAGTCATACAGGCTAGACTTCTAGGGTTTAGCCATTACGATCTCGTGGTAGATCAACTCTTGTAATACTCATATTGATCAAGATCAATCAAGCACGAAGTAGGGTATTCCCTCCATAGAGAGGGCCCGAACCTGGGTAAACATCGTGTCCCCCGTCTCCTGTTACCATCGATCCTAGACGCATAGTTCGGGACCCCCTACCCAAGATCCGCCGGTTTTGACACCGACAATCGCCCAAGTCGTGGCAGCCCTGTTGATGAAGGGAGGCACGCCATGGTCGCACGGCCTCCCCGGCCGTGCTTCCACTCAGCGGAGGTGCTGCCGGAGTTCGTCATGTGGTTGGAGAACCCGGCCAGCGCTGGCATCAACTCCCGCGCTTCTTCGTCGACGAGCTGCCGGCCACAGGTCCACGCGGCTCTGGCTGCAGGCGGACGGCTACTACAACAAAGCTTCCTGGGTCCCGGTTGAGGTCTCCGTCACGGGTAACGCAACCCTGGTCCGCAGCTGGCAGACGTTTGCCCCCGCGCGCGGCCTGGGCAGGCGGTGCACCCTCCACTTCAAATACGACGGCAACGTGACCCTCTACGTGAGGGTGTTCGGAGAAGACGGTCGGCGCATCGGGTGCTGCCCCGAGGACAACAATGGCGACGAGGTGCTCGGCCTTGGCGACGGACGTGACGAGGGTGAGGATGGCCTTGCCCTCTGTGCTGGCTGCTGCTCATCCAGCTACGGTGGTTCTTCCTCCAGCGACAGCTCCAGCAGCGGCGGCTATGACCAGCCACCATGCCGCCGCGCCCGCTTCGAAGGTGGCAGCGGGTCGTCTCATCACCATGCTTCAGTGAAGCGCGAGGAAGGGCCCGGCTGAGCTCAGGAGAGTGCCATGGGCCCATCCTCGCGAACTGCCGCGAGAGGATGTGCCATTTTGTTTCGTTTTTCCTTCCTTCCTGCACTAAGAGAGAGACAAGTATGGGGCCCTGCTGGGGCGTGCAACAACTATGATTTCCAAGTGGCTATGCTACGTTTATCTTTCCTATGTCATGTTGCAACATCAACGTTTTATGTAGGTGCACAGGAATAACTTAGCACGACGCGCTCGAAGTGGTAGTTTCTGCCTCGTGAAGCGCGCATTAGTACCTGACGAGGCCTCCATGGCTCGGGAGGCGTCTGGGGACTGCAAAAATTCATTAGGAAACTCTTACTCTCCGAGCTCTTCTGAGCCCTGGTCACAGGCGCAGCCAGCCATGACCCAGTGCCTCGCATTGCGGTACTCGAGGGACACGTATTAAGGGAGGTACGCCAATTTGCAAGCTCGAACGAGGGTGCCTTGTGAAGAACAGGAAAAAACGCTCACGATGGCCCCTGTCCAGCCCCCTCACGAGGCATGCGAGGGAGAGAACGGGTCGAAACGAGGAACCGAGAGCATAAAAAAGGGGGGCAAAAAGGCAGGGGAACCAAGCCAGCGAGGAACACCAGAAAGCAAATTCTCATTAAAGAGGGCCAAGCCAACTGCGGAAAGCAAATGAAAAACCGCGTCCGGCACCTAGTCTAGTCTTCTTGTCTTCTCACCAGCGCGGAGCTAAGTGCTACCACTAGGACGTGGGAGGGAGCCCCCGAGGCCCAAGGGTGGCACTCCTGAGGCTCCGGGGCGTGTACAGCCCCACTCATTATTACGTGAGAGTGTCATGAGCGGAGACCTTCACAGGCATTGGGCCTTTCTTCATGGGTAGAACTTCCGAAGGTGCTGGATGTTCCAGGCATTCTGGATGGGGATCTCGTCCTGCGTCTCTAGGCGCGCGGCGCCAGGCCTGGAGACGTGGGCGACCCGAAACGGGCCCTCCCACATGGGTGAGAGCTTGTGCAGCCCTTCCCTGGAGAGCACCCGCCTCAGGACGAGATCGCCCACCTCGAGCGTCCTGGAGCGGATGCTGCGGCAGTGGTACCGCCGCAGCGCCTGCTGGTACCTTGCGGCTCAGAGCGAGGCTTCACGGTGGTGTTCCTCCCCCAGCACGAGGTCCATCCCCCGCATGGCGTCGAACGCCAGGACCCACGCGGAGCGATGCCTGACCTCGTGTGGGACAACCGCTTCTGCTCCGTAGACGAGGAAGAACGGAGTCTCGCCTGTTGGCTTGGTGGCGGTGGTGCGGATGGACCACAGCACGGACTGGAGCTCGTTGTGCCAGCCCATGCCACAGGCCTCGAGTTTCTTCTTGAAGGTCCTGGTCTTGAGGCCCCTCAGGACTTCCGCGTTGGCGTGTTTGGCCTGGCCGTTGCTCCTGGGGTGTGCCACGGAGGCATAGCATATCTGTGTTCCAAGGTTAGCACAATATGTTTTGAAGAGATTGCTAGTGAAGTACGAGTCGTTGTCGGTGATGATGCTTACGAGGCCCTTGATGAACTTGACTGCTGACCCGGTTGGGATGGTGCGTACGGCTTCCACTTCCGCCCACTTGGTGAATTTGTCGATGGTGATGTAGAGGTAGCGGTAACCTCCATCCGCTCGAGGGAATGGGCCCAGGATATCCAGCCCCTAGACCGCAAACGGCCATGAGAGCAGGATGGTCTGGAGACCCTGAGCTGGCTGGTGGATCTGCTTGGCGTGGAATTGGCAGGCCTCGCATGATTTCACCAGCTCGGCCATGTCGTTGAGTGTCGTGGGCTAGTAGAACCCGCTGCGGAAGGCCTTGCCGACTAGGGTGCGCGATGATGAGTGGTGCCCGGAGTGTCCGCCATGTATGTCAGCCAGCAGCTCATTCCCCCGTTCCCTGGAGATGCATCATAGAGAAACGTCATTTGGTCGCTTCCTGTATAGCTCACCATCCTGAATGCAGTACGCTGTAGCCTGTCGGGCCACACGCTCCGCGTCTTCTTCCTTCTCCGGCAACGTGCTTTGCATTAGGTATGCCTTGAACTCCTCGATCCAGCATCCCTCCTGAGGCTCGAGCGCCAGGAGCAGGCGTGCTCCCGAGGTCGGGCCGCAGGCGGGGGCTCCCGAGGCTGGTGGCTGGGGGAGTTCCTCCTGAGGTGGCGCCGGTTCCGAAGATGGGGGTGCTTCTGAAGGCTTGAAGAGCCATTCCTCGAAGACGCCAGGCTCTTGGGGTAGCCGCTTGGATGCTCTCATGGCGATGTCGTCGGCCTTCTTGTTGGTGCCGCGAGGCACATGCTATAGCTCCAGGCCCAGGAACTGCTTCTCCATTTTGCGTACCTCCGCGAGGTATGCCTCCATGTGCTCATCCCTCGGCTTGTACACCTTGTTGGAGAACTTGACGAGGAGCTGTGAGTCTCCCTTGATGGTGAGGCGTTTCACCCCCAGGGCCACCGCAGCCCTGAGGCCAGCGAAGAGGCCTTCGTACTCTGCGATGTTGTTGGAGACCTTCTCGCCCTGCTGGAAGCAGAGCTGCACGGCGTAGTAAAGCTTGTCCTGAGTGGGCGACATGAGCACGGCGCCAGCCCCCGCGCCCTGGCGTGCGAACACGCCATCGAAGTACATGACCCAGCCATCCGGCGCTTCACTCCCTGGCAAGAGGGACCGGTCCTCGCCAGCTTCGAGTTCCAGGGTGTCGGTCCATTCGGCCACAAAGTTGGTGAGTGCAGCCCCCTCGATGACCCTAGTTGTGCTGAACTACAAGTAAAACGCTTGCAACTCGATGTTCCATTCGGCAACCCCGCAGCATTGGGGCTCCTGAGTACTCTTTCCAACGGGTAGGCTGAGACGACCTTGATGGGGTGACCCTGGAAGTAGTGGCGCAGCTTATGCGAAGCTACTATGAGCGCGAGTAAGAGCTTCTGAGGCATGTGGTATCGTGCTCTCGCATCCCGTAGCATTGTGCTGAGGAAGTACACCGGGTGCTCGACGACGGCGGGAGAGCTGGCGGAGTCTTCGGTTCTCGAGGACTGAGGTGTTTCCCGTGGATTTCCATCTTCAGGGGCTTGATGACTTGCCGGGGCATCCGCCGTCTCAGGAGCATCGCCTTGGTGTTGTGCTACCTCGTCCGGCTTGGCGGCTCCATTCGGCGGGCCCTTGACCTAGCGCTCCTCCCTGAGGGCCACCAGCATCGTGTTGGCGGAGTGGGGTGTGGCAGACAGGTAGAGTACCAAGGGCCCGAGAGAACGAGGTGCCACCATCACCGGCGGGCTGGTCAAGTATCTCTTGAGGTCTTGAAACGCTTGGTCAGCCTCCGGGGTCCACTAAAATGGGCCCTTCTTCTTCTTCAGCTTGAAGAATTGTAGGGCGCGCTCTCCCAACTTGGAGATGAAGCGCCCCAGCGAAGTCACGCAACCTGCAAGCTTATGCATCTCCTTGAGGGTTTATGGCGGGCTCATGTCTTCGATCGCCTTGACCTTCTCCGGGTTGGCCTCGATCCCCCTGTGGGACACGAGGAAACCCAGCAACTTGCCGGAAGGGACACCGAACACGCACTTCTCTGGGTTGAACCGCAGGTGCACCTGGCGCAGGCTCGCGAAGGTCTCCTCCAGGTCCTGAATCAAAGTACTCGGCTCCCGAGACTTCACCACAATGTCGTCAACGTAAGCCTCAGCGTTCCTCCCGAGCTGCCGCCCCAAAGCGATGTGCATGAGCCGCTGGAAGGTTGCCCCTGTGTTGTGCAGTTCGAAGGGCATGCATGTGTAGCAGTATACCCTGCGCGGAGTCAAGAAAGCCATTTTCTCCACATCTTCCACCGCCATCTTGATCTGGTGGTAGCCTGAGAACGCATCCAGGAAGCATAGCAGGTCGCACTCGGCGGTGGAGTCGACAATCTGGTTGATGCGCGGCAGCGGGAATGGGTCTTGAGGGCAGGCCTTGTTGAGGTTGGTGAAGTCGACGCACATGCGCTCCTTTCCTCCTTTCTTCGGCACGACGATGGGGTTCGCCAGCCATTCCGGGTATCAGACCTCGCGAATGAAGCCTGCCGCCTCCGCTTGCGAGTTTCCTGGACGATGAACGACTGCTTCTCCATGGACTGTCGCCGCGCCCTCTGCTTCACAGGGCGCACATTGGGGCATACCTTCAGATGATGCTCAATCACTTCTCTCGGACCCCAACTAGCTGCTTGGGCTCCCAGGCGAACACCTCCTTGTTCGCCCGGAGGAAGTACACCAACTCCCTTTCTTGATCTGGGGCGAGAACAGCGCCTATAGTAAAGGTGGCGCCTGAGGCCCCGTCCTCGTCGACCGGTACTTGCTTCGTCTTGGCCTGGCCTTGAGTGAATTGCTGCTTCTTCTTGGTCGGCGCAGCCCCCTTGGCCCGGGGCATGGCCTTGCTGGCCGGGCAAGCTGCTGCGGGCCTCGAAGCGAAGTTTGAGGGCAGCCAAGGCTTCCTTGGTGTCCCCGACCACAGTGAGAACACCCTTGCTTCTGGCATCTTCATGAGGTTGTAGGCGGGATGAGTAGCTGCCATAAATCGGGCGGCACTTGGTGCGAGGATGGCATTGTACGGTAAGTCGATGCGGGCGATGTCGAAGTCGATTAGCTCGGTGCGGTAGTTGTCACGTGTACCGAAAGTCACGGGGAGATGGATCTGCCCCAGGGGGTTGGAGGAGCCGCCGACGACCCCGGAGAAGGGCTTGCTGGGGCGGAGCCGCTCGAGCGGTACGTGAAGGAGGCTAAAAGCCTCCTCAGAGAGTACGTTGAAGCCAGCGCCACCGTCGATGTGGGTCTTGGTAATGGCTACGTTGTAGATGGTGGCCGTGCAAAGCATTGGGAGCACACCCGAGCCGACGGTGGTGACTGGGTGATCCCACGAGTCGAAGGTCAGGTCGGCCTTGGGCGCCGCCCAACCCGGGGGAGCCCCTGCCGTGTGGAGGCGGCGCCGATCTGGCGAAAGAATGGCTTGATGTGACGGTCCAAGGGCGGCGCCTGCGAGCCGCCGAGGAGAGCCGCGACGACGGGGGGTGCTGGTCCCCCGAAGCGCGCGATGAAGAGGTCGCGCAGATCCCCCCAGGAGGCTACAGAAGATCCCGACAGATGGAGGAGCCAGGTGCGTGGCACGCCAGCGAGGGCCATGGGGAGCCAGTTGGCCATGACCTTATTGTCGCCCCCGGCCTCCAGAACAGCCTCCTCGTATGCCAGCAGGAAGGACGCCGGGTCCGCCGCACCATCGTAGTGGGGCGGCATCTCCGGCTTGAACTTGTGCGGCCACCGCACCCGTCACAAGGCGGGGGTGAAGGCCCGGAGCCCCACGGTGCTGTTGAGGGCGCCCGTCGATCTAGTCAGAGAAGAGGCAGCGTCCATGAGAGCTGGTCGGGGAAGCGAAGCCATCGGGGAGGGCGAAGCTTTGGCGCACCCCTACCTGGTGCGCCAACTGTCGGATTTCGGGTTCCGGCAAAACCCTTGAGGTTCGAACACTGGGGTGCGCACGAAGATCTCTCCCCCCCTCTAGGTTGCTTGCATCAAGATCTCATGGCCTAGCTCGACGAACCCAAAGAACAAAGGAGCACAAGATTTATACTGGTTCGGGCCACCGTTGTGGTGTAATACCCTACTCCAGTGTGGTGTGGTGGATTGCCTCTTGGGCTGAGGATGAACAGTACAAGGGAAGAACATCCTCCTGAGGAGAGGTGCTCTTGTGCTCGGTGAGCTTATGTGGTGGTTGGTGAACTAGGTCATCCTCCTCCTACGATGGTGGCTAGTCCTATTTATAGAGGCCCTGGTCCTCTTCCCAAATATTGAGCGGGAAGGGATTCCACAATGGCAAGTTTGAAGGGGAACAGCTAGTACAAGCTATCCTGACTAAAGATGTTTTTCGCCTGCCAAAGGCTCTGGTGGTGACGCCGTCTTGGGCTCCACGA
The DNA here is from genome assembly GCA_021605145.1 of Aegilops bicornis. Taxonomy (NCBI): domain Eukaryota; kingdom Viridiplantae; phylum Streptophyta; class Magnoliopsida; order Poales; family Poaceae; genus Aegilops; species Aegilops bicornis. Next base: position 491,191,582 of record CM038673.1, read on the forward strand.
TGACCTCCATCTTGCCATCCTTCTGGTCTTGGTCTCGTTGCACCAATATGGAAACCTTTGCCTGATGCCTCGGGACTCCTCGCCTACGCTTGCCCCTTTAGCACCAAAGGGGAAAGGAGGACACTGCGCACGCTGGCGGCCGCCTGGCCTTGGTCTTCATGGCTTACGCCACGGGAACCTCGCGAGGTTCCCCTTGCCTTGATCTCTCCGCCCCTCGCGAGCCAGCCTGGCTAGGCTGCCCCCGAGGAGGTCTTGCGTCGTCCGCCTCGCGAGGCTTCGCCCCTCGCGAGGGTCTTGGGTGTTTGCTGGTGAAGATGGGCCGTACGGGCCCGCTGGTGGAGCCATGCCGTGGGCCGCACGCAGGCAAGTCTGGGGACCCCCGTTCCCAGAACACCGACAATTTAGACGATATAATCACAAAGTATAACAAAAAAGTATTGGGTCGATTCAATATGATCGTTCTTCTAACGTCATACCCTCAATGTTGTTTTAGGACTATTGTTACACTTAACAATATCCTAAGATCCGGAAAACGTGATCACCAACAATACTTGAGCCAGTCTTAGAGGCGAGACCAGGAACCTATTGTTTACCGTTTATCACTCCACACGTGCATATGAGTTTTCCACTAAATCGCATATTCCAGGATCATAGTAGTTATAGCATAAAATGTAAACTCTTAATTATGAATAACGGAAATATAATAATACAATATTATTGCCTCTAAGGCATATTTCCAACACTAAACCCTAGGGGTAATGGTGGTGATGATGATGAATGAATGTCCCTCTATGGATTAAACCCTCTGGTTTATATAGGCACCAGGGGTATCTAGGGTTACACATGGTCGGCTACCATCTAGGGATTACCATCTAGGGAGAGGCCTTCGAAGTCTCTTCTCTTCTATGGGCTGGCAGTCCAGCACATTGACTAGACCGGCTAGGCCGGGACCCCCTAGTCCAGGACACCGTTAGTATAACCCACTACTACCTGATGCACATGAGCAGTTGTGCAAGGACCTTTGCTTAACCAATGTCTATGAGTTCAGAAAAAGCACCGAGAAATTTTCATGTTAGGACATTGAGAAACTTTCAGTACTAAAGGAATGAACCAACAAGGATTATTGTTTGGTGCCCAGACAGAAAAATGGTTGTGATTTTTTCATGGCCAACTCCAAAGTAGCCCATGAAGATACATTCACAATCAAGAAGTGCCACCCGGATCACACTTGTGGAGCTAGTTGATAGAGTACCAAGGTGACTGCGCAATGGGTTGCAGAAGCTGTGGAGGACACAATTAGATCAAATGTAAAGGTTGATGTAGACACAATTCTCAAACATACAAAGAAGAAGTTTGGGGTTCATGTTCCTAGGAGTTTGGTCTATAGGGCAAGGCTCATGGTTGTTGATGTTGTGCAAGGTGATCATAGAGACCAGTGTCTCAGGTTGAGGGACTACCTACAATGTGTGCTTGACACAAACCGTGTAAGCAGGTGCATAGTGGCCACTTTTGAGGATCCTTTGAACCCAACACCTATACCAAGGTTCAAGTACATGTTCTACTGCCTCCAGGCTTACAAGGATGGATTCCTTAATGGTTGTAGGCCTTTCATAGGTAAATTTTAGTTATTTACTACTCTTTGAAATGTAACTAATGCACATAGTTATTTCATTTGCCTAAATTTCACTATTTATGCAGGACTTTGATGGTTTCCTCATCAAATTATCCACTAGTCAGTAGATATTGGCAGCAACAGGGAGAGATGGGAACAACAACATATTCCCAATTGCTTCTGGGATTGTTGACAAGGAGGATGGTGACATCTGGACCTAGTTTCTTAACCAACTTAGAGTGTGCATTGGCACAACTAATAAATTTTGGAACTACACCATCATGTCTGGTAGACATAAGGTTCATAATTTTGGACCTACTTTCTCAGCTTCATAATCACAAACCTTCAGTCTTGATGCATTAGTTTTTCCTCAGTCCCCACAAAGATATCTTATTTGGTGCTTATGAATACAAAAAGGTCTTCTTAAGGAAACGAATGAAGTATTTCCCCAGTCCCCAAAAAGATATTGCCTTAGACACATCTATGCCAACTTTCGCTGAGCCTACTTTAGAGGGGAAGAAATAAAAAAACATGTATACAAAGCTAGCTATTCCTTCATTGAACATGGTCATAAAGCTGGAATGGCTGGTTTGAAAGCAGCATGTGAACCAACTTACATGTGGTTGAATGGCATCCCTAAGGAGTGTTGGGCTAGATATGCAATGGATCATCTATGCAAAACTGACTTGGTTGTCAACAACCTTAGTGAGGTTTTCAACAAGATATTCCTAGATGTTAGGTCCAAGCTAGTTACGACCGTGTTTGAACGGTTGAGGACCAAACTAATGGTTAAATACCGGGGCATAAGAGAGAAAACAAAGAATTGTAGGTGGGAAGTAAGCCCACCTTACATGGAGAAGCTTGAAGAGAGCAAGAAATGGGCTAAATATTGTGAAGCATACATGGCTGTCCCAACATTTGGCAAGTTAATAGTGGAGAGAACACTTACTGTGTGAAGATCAATGAAGGGAGCTGCTATTGCAAGAGGTGGGACATGACTGGATCACCTTGCCACCATGCAATTGCTGCTATGCAGAAGATCAAAGTTCATCGTGAAGATTATGTGTGTCCATTCTTTAAGAAGGAAATGTACAAGGCTGCTTACCAACACATCATCTACCCTGTTCTTGGGCCAGAATTCTGGCCAAACACAAACACACCAGACATTGAGACACTAGTGTTTAAGGAGAAGAAATGGAAGAAGCAGACAACTAGGAGAAAGGGCAAATTTGAAGTGTCGACTCCTAAAGATACATCAAGGATGGGCACAGTAACCTACAGTAACGGCTGCAACAGGCAAGGTCACAGGTGGACACTATGTGGAGACACTCTTAAGACTAAGTTGAAATCAAGGAAAAACATGCACTTGCTAACTAAGAAACTACAAAATATGTTCATATAGTAAAGCATCTCGTGCATCTATTATATCAAGTGCATATTGTTTCATTTGCAGGAAACAGAGAATCATACCCATGAGGTTCTACACCACCCAGGCCACCTAGAGCAAGTGTCGCTCTAGGTCCATCCAGAGCACCTGCTGCTTCTAATTCTGCCAGAGTTGCAGTTACATTTGCTGGTACTACTAACATAGCTCCAACTAGGGCCACCAAAGTTGGTGCGAGAGCAGCAAAGAGGACCACCCAAGCTGGTGCAATAGCAATAATCGGGGCCACACAAGCTGCTGCCACAACTCCAACTAGGGCTACCCAAGCTCCAAGGGCGCCAACTAGGGCCACCCAAACTGCATCAAGAGCATCAACTGTCGCTACTCCAGTCTCAACAGCAACATCAAGAAAGAGAAAGAGCACGTCTTCAGCATGGGCCAAGAACACCAGGTCAAGTGCATCATCTCCAGCAAAGAACACCAGGTCAACAGTTAGAGTAGCAAGAGTTTCAATGCTCCAAGTGCAGCATCAACATCAGTCCAACCAGTTGTTGGCCCAAAGAGGAAGAGAAGGGCCCCAACCAAATGGGATGAGTATTTCACACCTAGTGGCAACCACCACAGACTTTGCTGTAATATGCTTATAAAACTTTTATGTGTCATGACATGAACTATGCTTGTTTGGCATGCTCAACTATGCTTTGTTGAATGCTTGGAAAAAATAGTTTGCTATCTAGACCATATGTGGATTTGACACTTAAGTTATGTGAGAATCTGGCACTTAAGTTATGTGTGATGATGATGAATGATTTAATTAGTCTTAGGTCATGATACGTCTCTAACGTATCTATAATTTTTTATTGTTCCATGCTATATTATATTCTGTTTTGGACATTATTGGGCTTTATTATACACTTTTATATTATTTTTGGGACTAACCTGTTAACCGGAGGCCCAGCCCAGAATTGTTATTTTTTGCCTATTTAAGAGTTTCGCAGAAAAAGAATATCAAACGGAGACCAAACGGAATGAAACCTTCGGGAATGTGATTTTCGTAACGAACGTGATCCAGAGGACTTGGAGTCTACGCAAAGCAATGAATGAGGAAGGCACGAGGTAGGGGGGGGGCGCCTACCCTCCCCCTCCCCCCCCCCCAGGCGCGCCCTCCACCCTCGTGGCCCCTCGTTGCTCCATCGATGTACTTCTTCCTCCTATATATACCTACGTACCCCCAAACTACCAGATACGAAGCCAAAAACCTAATTCCACCACCGCAACTTTCTGTATCCGTGAGATCCCATCTTGGGGCCTTTTCCGGCGCTCCGTCGGAGGGGGCATTGATCACGGAGGGCCTCTACATCATCTCCAAGGCCTCTCCGATGAAGTGTGAGCAGTTTAGCTCAGACCTTCGGGTCCATAGTTATTAGCTAGATGGCTTCTTCTCTCTTTTTGGATCTCAATACAATGTTCTCCCCCTCTCTTGTGGAGATCTATTCGATGTAATCTTCTTTTGCGGTGTGTTTGTCGAGATCCGATGAATTGTGGGTTTATGATCAAGATTATCTATGAACAATATTTGAATCTTCTCTGAATTCTTTTATGTATGATTGGTTATCTTTGCAAGTCTCTTGAATTATCAGTTTGGTTTGGCCTACTAGATTGATCTTTCTTGCAATGGGAGAAGTGCTTAGCTTTGGGTTCAATCTTGCGGTGTCCTTTCCCAAAGGATGAGGGGGAAGCAAGGCACGTATTGTATTGTTGCCATCGAGGATAAAAAGATGGGGTTTATATCATATTGCATGAGTTTATCCCTCTACATCATGTCATCTTTCTTAATCGTTACTCTGTTCTTCATGAACTTAATACTCTAGATGCATGCTTTGGATAGCGGTCGATGTGTGGAGAAATAGTAGTAGATGCGGCGAGAGTCCGTCTACTTGTCTCGGACGTGATGCCTATATACATGATCATACCTAGATATTCTCATAACTATGCTCAATTCTATCAATTGCTCGACAGTAATTTGTTTACCCATCGCAAATACTTATGCTATCTTGAGAGAAGCCACTAGTGAAACCTATGGCCCCCGGGTCTATTTTCCATCATATTAATCTTCCAACACTTAGCTATTTTTATTGCTTTTTATTTTACTTTGCATCTTTATCATAAAAATACCAAAAATATTATCCTATCATCTCTATCAGATCTCACTCTCGTAAGTGACCGTGAAGGGATTGACAACCCCTTTATCGCGTTGGTTGCGGGGTTCTTGTTTGTTTGTGTAGGTGCGATGGACTCGCGCGTGGACTCCTACTGGATTGATACCTTGGTTCTCAAAAACTGAGGGAAATACTTACGACACTTTGCTACATCACCCTTTCCTCTTCAAGGGAAAACCAACGCAGTGCTCAAGAGGTAGCAAGAAGGATTTTTGGCGCCGTTACCTGGGAGTCTACGCAAAAGTCAAGCCATACCAAGTACCCATCACAAACTCATTTCCCTCGCATTACATTATTTGCCATTTGCCTCTCGTTTTCCTCTCCCCCACTTCACCCTTGCCGTTTTATTCGCCCTCTCTTCCCTTCGCCAGTTTTATTGCTTGTTCCTTGTGGTATTTGCTGTCATTATGCCTGAAACTGGGGAGGTTATCGCCGATAATAACATGGGAGACTTTGATGCTTTTGATGATCCTCCTGAGGAACCTACTATCTTGCATACTAAAAAATTTCGAGTTGGTAGTGGTAATATTATTGGGAAAGGAGTTATTCAAGATTTCTTTACTTGCGCCGTTCCTTTGCCCATTATGGGTGGCTCTATTCTTCATTGAACTAGTAGCGTTGCGGATGCAATATCTTTGCTCATAGTTGAACTTCAAAGGCAATTTCTTCATATGCATCCTTGCATACAAAGAATCCTCCTAGAATTTTCTAATATTGAGCACTCTTCTCTTAAGCGTGTCGCGACTATCTTTTTGGCTCATGAGTTATAATGAAAGAGGCTAGAGAAATTTTTGCGCATTATAGGGTGGATGCTGGTCATCCTCCCATAGAAGCTATCCTTTTTAACCAAGAAGATTTGATGTGTTTACAATCTTTAGACCATGTTGCTTATAACGAAAATCTTAAAAAAAAGGTTCCTGCCGATGTTCTAGTTGATAAAATTTCCGAACTTAATGACGATTTTGCTATTCAGAATAATGGGCCAGGCTTTCCTCTTGAACAAAGGCTTGTGACTTTTTACCAAAAGAATGCTTGTAATAATGAATTGGTTGTGCAATATAAGGGGCCAAAGGAGGAACCCATACCTCCCGAGCTTGATCTTGGGGACTTTTGTCCCATTAAATTTAGTCCCTTTGATTATTTTTGCTTGCCACAAAGAAAACTTGTCCCTGAACGTAGAGAATATGAGAGAAGTTTTCATGACTTGCCATACCATTATTATGGCAATACTTAGATCTATCCTTGCTTTTATGCCTAGCTAGGGGCGTTAAACGATAGCGCTTGTTGGGAGGCAACCCAATTTTATTTTTAGTTTTTGCTTTTTGCTTCTGTTTAGGAATAAATCTTTGATCTAGCCTCTGGTTAGATGTGTTTTTATGTTTTAATTAGTGTTTGTGCCAAGTTAAACCTATAGGATCTTCTTGGATTATAGTTATTTGATCTTGCTGAAAATTGCAGAAACTTTCTGTTCATGAAAATAATTGTTAAAAATCACCAGAACGTGATAAAATATTGATTCCAATTGCTTCAGATCAATGAAAAAAAATTATAGGTTGTCCTATTTTGGCTGAAATTTTGGAGTTCCAGAAGTTTGCGTTAGTTACATATTACTACAGACTGTTCTGTTTTTGACAGATTCTGTTTTTCGTGTGTTGTTTGCTTATTTTGATGAATCTATGGCTAATAAAATAGTTTATAAACCATAGAGAAGTTGGAATACAGTAGGTTTAACACCAATATAAATAAAGAATGAGTTCATTACAGTACCTTGAAGTGGTGTTTCGTTTTCTTTCGCCAACGGAGCTCACGAGATTTTCTGTTAAGTTTTGTGTTGTGAAGTTTTCAAGTTTTGGGTAAAAGATTTGATGGATTATGGAACAAAGAGTGGCAATAGCCTAAGCTTGGGGATGACCAAGGCACCCCAAGATAATCTAAGGACACCAAAAAGCCAAAGCTTGGGGATGCCCCGGAAGGCATCCCCTCTTTCGTCTACTTCCATTGGTAACTTTACTTGGAGCTATATTTTTATTCACCACATGATATGTGTTTTTCTTGGAGCGTCTTGTATTATTTGAGTCTTTGCTTTTTATTTTACCACAATCATCTTTGCTGGACACACTTTTTGAGAGAGACACACATGATTCGGAAATTATTAGAATACTCTATGTGCTTCACTTATATCTTTTGAGCTATATAGTTTGTGCTCTAGTGCTTCACTTATATCTTTTAGAGCACGGTGGTGGTTTCGTTTTATATAAACTATTATTCTCTCATACTTCAATTATATTATTTTGAGAGTATTAAACACCATGGTAATTTGCTTAGATAATCCTAATATGCTAGGTATTTAAGACTAGTAAAAAAAACTTTCTTATGAGTGTGCTGAATACTAAGAGAAGTTTGATGCTTGGTGATTGTTTTGAGATATGAAGGTAGTGATATTAAAGTTGTGCTAGTTGAGTAGTTGTGAATTTGAGAAATACTTGTGTTGAAGTTTGCAAGTCCCGTAGCATGCACGTATGGTAAATGTTATGTAACAAATTTGAAACATGAGGTGTTCTTTGATTGTCTTCCTTATGAGAGGCGGTCGGGGAATGACGATGGTCTTTTCCTACCAATCTATCCCCCTAGGAGCATGCGCGTAGTGCTTGGTTTTTGATGACTTGTATATTTTTGCAATAAGTATGTGAGTTCTTTATGACTAATGTTGAGTCCATGGATTATACGCACTCTTACCCTTAAATCATTGCTAGCCTCTTCGGTACCGTGCATTGCCCTTTCTCACATTGAGAGTTGGTGCAAACTTCGTCGGTCATCAAAACCCCGTGATATGATACGCTCTTTCACACATAAACCTCCTTATATCTTCCTCAAAACAGCCACCATACCTACCTATCATGGCATTTCCATAGCCATTCCGAGATATATTGCCATGCAACTTTCCACCGTTCCGTTTATTATGACACGCTCATCATTGTCATATTGCTTTGCATAATCATGTAGTTGACATCTTATTTGTGGCAAAGCCCCTATTCATAATTTTTCATACATGTCACTCTTGATTCATTGTTATCCCGGTATACCGCCGAAGGCATTCATATAGAGTCATACTTTGTTCTAGTATCGAGTTGTAATCATTGAGTTGTAAATAAATAGAAGTGTGATGATCATCATTCATAGAGCATTGTCCCAATAAAAAAGAGAGAGAGAAAGGCAAAATAAAAAAAGAAATGCCCAAAAAAAAGGGGGCAATGCTACTATCCTTTTCCATACTTGTGCTTCAAAGTAGCACCATGTTCTTCATGTTAGAGAGTCTCTTGTTTTGTCACTTTCATATACTAGTGGGAATTTTTCATTATAGAACTTGGCTTGTATATTCCAAAAATGGGCTTCCTCAAATGCCCTAGGTCTTCGTGAGCAAGCAAGTTGGATGCACACCCACTTAGTTTCTTTTGTTGAGCTTTCATGCATTTATAGCTCTAGTGCATCCGTTGCATGGCAATCCCTACTCCTTGTGTTAACATCAATCGACGGGCATCTCCATAGCTCATTGATTAGCCTCGTTGATGTGAGACTTTCTCCTTTTTTGTCTTCTCCACATAACCCCCATCATTATATTCTATTCCACCCATACTGCTATATCCATGGCTCACGCTCATGTATTGCGTGAAGGTTGAAAAAAGTTTGAGATTACTATAGTATGAAACAATTGCTTGGCTTGTCATCGGGGTTGTGCATGATGAGAGCATTCTTGTGTGACGGAAATGGAGCATGACTAAACTATATGATTTTGTAGGGATGAACTTTCTTTGGCCATGTTATTTTGAGAGGACAAAATTGCTTAGTTAGTATGCTTGAAGTATTATTACTTTTATGTCAATATTAAACCTTTGTCTTGAATCTTTCGGATCTGAATATTCATACCACAATTAAGAGAATTACATTGAAAACCATGCCAAGTAGCATTCCACATCAAAAATTCTGTTTTTATCATTTACCTACTCAAGGACGAGCAAGAATTAAGCTTGGGGATGCTTGATACGTCTCCAACGTATCTATAATTTTTTATTGTTCCATGCTATATTATATTCTGTTTTGGACATTATTGGGCTTTATTATACACTTTTATATTATTTTTGGGACTAACCTATTAACCGGAGGCCCAGCGCAGAATTGCTGTTTTTTGCCTATTTTAGAGTTTCGCAGAAAAAATATATCAAACGGAGTCCAAACGGAATGAAACCTTCGGGAACGTGATTTTTGGAACGAACGTGATCCAGAGGACTCGGAGTATACGCAAAGCAACGAACGAGGAAGGCATGAGGTAGGGGGCGCGCTTACCCCCCAGGCACGCCCTCCACCCTCATGGGACCCTCGTTGCTCCACCGACGTACTTGTTCCTCCTATATATACCTACGTACCCCCAAACTACCAGATACAGAGCCAAAAACCTAATTCCACCGCCGCAACTTTCTGTACTCGTGAGATCCCATCTTGGGGCCTTTTCCGGTGCTCCGCCGGAGGGGGCATTGATCACGGAGGGCCTCTACATCATCTCCAAGGCCTCTCCGATGAAGTGTGAGTAGTTTACCTTCGACCTTCGGGTCCATAGTTATTAGCTAGATGGCTTCTTCTCTATTTTTGTATCTCAATACAATGTTCTCCCCCTCTCTTGTGGAGATCTATTCGGTGTAATCTTCTTTTGCAGTGTGTTTGTCGAGATCCGATGAATTGTGGGTTTATGATCAAGATTATCTATGAACAATATTTGAATCTTCTCTGAATTCTTTTATGTATGATTGGTTATCTTTGCAAGTCTCTTCGAATTATCAGTTTGGTTTGGCCTACTAGATTGATCTTTCTTGCAATGGGAGAAGTGCTTAGCTTTGGGTTCAATCTTGCGGTGTCCTTTCCCCAAAGTGATGAGGGGCAGGAAGGCACGTATTGTATTGTTGCCATCGAGGTAAAAGATGGGGTTTATATCATATTGCATGAGTTTATCCCTCTACATCATGTCATCTTTCTTAACGCGTTACTCTGTTCTTCATGAACTTAATACTCTAGATGCATGCTGGATAGCGGTCGATGTGTGGAGTAATAGTAGTAGATGCAGGCAGGAGTCGGTCTACTTATCTCGGACGTGATGCCTATATACATGATCATACCTAGATATTCTCATAACTATGCTCAATTCTATCAATTGCTCGACAGTAATTTGTTTACCCATCGCAAATACTTACGCTATCTTGAGAGAAGCCACTAGTGAAACCTATGGCCCCCGGGTCTATTTTCCATCATATTAATCTTCCAACACTTAGCTATTTTTATTGCTTTTTATTTTACTTTGCATCTTTATCATAAGAATACCAAAAATATTATCCTATCATCTCTATCAGATCTCACTCTCGTAAGTGACCGTGAAGGGATTAACAACCCCTTTATCGCGTTGGTTGCGAGGTTCTTGTTTGTTTGTGTAGGTGCGAGGGACTTGCGCGTGGACTCCTACTGGATTGATACATTGGTTCTCAAAAACTGAGGGAAATACTTACGCTACTTTGCTGCATCACCCTTTCCTCTTCAAGGGAAAACCAACGCAGTGCTCAAGAGGTAGCATGTCATATGATGATGATTGTGAGATGATTAACTCATTTAGGTCATTTTGGGGTACATTGGGTGGCTAGCTATCGACCAAACACTAATCAACTCATTTTGGTCATTTTGGGTGGCAAGCTATCGACCAAACCATCATTCACTCAATTGGGATCATTTGGTGGCTAGTTTTCGACCAAACCCTAATTCACTCAATTGGGGTAAATTTGGGTGGCTAGGCATCGACTAAACATTAATTAACTCATTCAGGTCATTTTGGGTGGCAAGCTATCGACCAAACCATTATTCACTCAAATGGGGTCATTTGGGTGGCTAGCTATTGACCAAACCCTAGTTCACCTAATTGGGGTAAATTGGGTGGCTAGGCACCGACCAAACACTAATTAACTCATTTAGCTCATTTGGGTGGCAAGCCGTCGATGAAACCATTATTGACCCAATTTGGTCATTTTGGGTGGCTAGCTATCGACTAAACCCTAATTCACTCAGTTGGGGTCACTTGAGTGTATAACTATCGACAAAATCCTAATTCACTCAATTGGGGTAAATTGGGTGGCTAGGCATCGACCAAACACTAATTAACTCATTTAGGTCATTTTGGGTGGCAAGCTATCAACCAAACCGTCATTGTGTTGGGAAACGTAGCATGGAAAACAAAAAAAATCTACGCACACGCAATGATCTATCCATGGAGATGCATAGCAATGAGGGGGAGAGTGTGTCTACGTACCCTCGTAGACCGTAAGCGGAAGCGTTTATTCAACGTGGTTGATGTAGTCGAACTACTTCTCACGTCAACCGATCAAGTACCGAACGCACGACGCCTCCACATTCCGCACACGTTCAGCTTGGTGACGTCCCTCGCCTTCTTGATCTAGCAAGTTGTCGATGTAGTAGATGAGTTTCGTCAGCACGACTGCGTGGTGACGGTGATGGTGAAGTGATCCTCGCAGGGCTTCGCCTAAGCACTACGAAAATATGACAGGGGGTGTAAACGGTGGAGGGGGTGCCGCACACGGCTAACAATTGTGCTAGGCTCCCCCTCCTCATATATATAGGTGGGAGGGAGATGGGAGAGGCCAAGGGGCACTCCAAGTAGAACCGAATCCTACTTGGGCTCCTGCCCTTGGCCGTGCCCCCCTGCCATGTTTGTCGGAGGGGGAAGGAAAGAGGGGGAAGGGGGAAGGAAGGGGGGATCCTATTCCCTTTATTTCCTTTCCTCCTTTCCCTTTCCTTATCCACCTTGGCCGTCCCATATGGGGGGTGCACCAGCCCCTTTTGGCTGGTGCGTTTCCCCTCTTGGCCCATAAGGCCCATATCTTTTGCCGGGGGTGCACGAAACCCCTTCCGATGACTCGATATGTACCTGGTACCCTCCGGAACACTTCCGGTGTCCGAATACCATTGTCCAATATATCAATCTTTACCCCTCGGCCATTTCAAGACTCCTCGTCATGTCCGTGATCTCATCCCGGACTCCAAACAACATCCGGTCACCAAATCACATAACTCATATAACACTATATCGTCATCGAACGTTAAGCGTGCGGACCCTGCGGGTTCGAGAACTATGTAGACATGACCGAGACACCTCTCCGGTCAATAACCAATAGCGGAACCTGGATGCCCATATTGGCTCCTACATACTCTACGAAGATTTTTATCGGTCGAACCATTATGACAACATACGTAATTCCCTTTGTCCATCGGTATGTTACTTGCCCGAGAATCGATCGTCGGTATCTTCATACCTAGTTCAATCTCATTACCGGCAAGTCTCTTTACTCGTTTCGTAATACATCACCTCATGACTAACTCCTTAGTCGTTTGCTTGCAAGCTTATGATGTGTATTACCGAGAGGGCTCAGAGATACCTCTCCGATACTCGGAGTGACAAATCCTAATCTCGATCTATGCCAACTCAACAAACACCTTCAGAGATACCTGTAGAGCATATTCATAATCACCCAGTTACGTTGTGACGTTTGATAGCACACAAGGCATTCCTCCGGTATCTGGGAGTTGCATAATCTCATAGTCAAAGGAATATGTATTTGACATTAAGAAAGCAATAGCAATAAAACTGAACGATCATAATGCTAAGCTAACGCATGGGTCTTGTCCATCACGTCATTCTCCTAATGATGTGATCCCATTATCAAATGACAACTCGTGTCTATGGTTAGGAAACCTTAACCATCTTTGATTAACGAGCTAGTCTAGTAGAGGCTCACTAGGGACATGTTGTTTGTTTATGTATTCACACATGTATTAAGGTTTCCGATCAATACAATTCTAGCATGAATAATTAGTCACATTGCTTGCAAGGCTTGTAGTGACGTGCATCACCGAGAGGGCCCAGAGATACCTCTCTGATACAGGGAGTGACAAATCCTAATCTCGATATATGCCAATCCAACAAACACCTTCGGAGACATCTGTAGAGCATCTTTATAATCACCCAGTTACGTTGTGACATTTGATAGCACACAAGGTGTTCCTCCGGTATTCGGGAGTTGCATAATCTCATAGTCAGAGGAACATGTTAAGTCATGATGAAAGCAATAGCAATAAAACTAAACAATCATTATGCTAAGCTAATAGATGGGTCTTGTCCATCACATCATTCTCTAATGATGTGATCCCGTTCATCAAATGACAACACATGTCTATGGTCAGGAAACATAACCATGTTTGATTAACGAGCTAGTCAAGTAGAGGCATACTAGGGACACTTATGTTTTGTCTATGTATTCACACATGTACTAAGTTTCCGGTTAATACAATTCTAGCATTAATAATAAACATTTATCATGAAATAAGGAAATAAATAATAATTTTATTATTGCCTCTAGGGCATATTTCCTTCAGTCTCCCACTTGCACTAGAGTCAATAATCTAGTTCACATCGTCATGTGATTAACACCCATAGTTCGCATCGCCATGTGACCAATACCCAAAGAGTTTACTAGAGTCAATAATCTAGTTCACATTGCTATGTTATTAACACCCAAAGAGTACTAAGGTGTGATCATGTTTTGCTTATGAGAGAGGTTTAGTCAACGGGTCTGCCACATTCAGATCCGTATGTATTTCGCTAATTTCTATGTCTACAATGCTCTGCATGGTGCTACTCTAGCTAATTGCTCCCACTATCAATATGTATCCAGATTGAGACTCTGAGTCATCCAAATTGGTGTCAAAGCTTGCATCGACGTAACCCTTTACGACGAACTCTTTATCACCTCCATAACCTAGAAATATTTCCTCAGTCCTCTTAGGTAACTAAGGATAAATTTTGACTGTTGTCTAGTGATCTACTCCTCAATCACTATTGTACCCCCTTGCCAAACTCATGGAAAGGTACACAATAGGTATGGTACATAGCATGGCATACTTTATAGAACCTATGGTTGAGGCATAGGGAATGACTTTCATTCTCTCTCTATCTTCTGCCGTGGTTGGGTTTTGAGTCTTACTCAACTTCATACCTTACAATACAGGCTAGAACTCCTTCTTTGACTGATCTATTTTGAACTCCTTCAAAATCTTGTCAAGGTATGTAGTCATTGAAAATCTTATCAAGCGTCTTGATCTATCTCTATAGACCTTGATGCCCAATATGTAAGCAGCTTCACCGAGGTCTTTCATTGAAAAATTCTTATTCAAGTATCCTTTTATGCTATCCAGAAATTCTATATCATTTCCAATCAGCAATATGTCATCCACATATAATATCAGAAATGCTACAGAGTTCCCACTCACTTTCTTGTAAATACAGGCTTCACCGTAGTAAGTGCATATAAAACCATATGCTTTAATCACCTCATCAAAGCATATATTCCAACTCCGAGATGCTTGCACCAGTCCATAGATGGATCGTTGGAGCTTGCACACTTTGTTAGCACCTTTAGGATCGACAAAACCTTCTGGTTGCATCATATACAACTCTTATTTGAGATATCCATTAAGGAATGCAGTTTTGACATCCATTTGCCAGATTTCATAATCATAAAAAGTGGCAATTGCTAACATGATTCAAACGGACTTAAGCATCGCTACGGGTGAGAAAGTCTCATCGTAGTCAACCCCTTGAACTTGTCGAATACCTTTCTCAACAAGTCGAGATTTGTAGATGGTGACATTACCATCACTGTCTATCTTCTTCTTTAAGATCCATTTATTCTCTATGGCTTGCCGATCATCGGGCAAGTCCACCAAAGTCCATACTTTGTTCTCATAGATGGATCCTATCTTAGATTTCATGGCCTCAAGACATTTGTCGGAATATGGGCTCATCATTGCTTCTTCATAGTTCGTAGGTTCTTCATGGTCTAGTAACATGACTTCTAGGACAGGATTACCATACCACTCTTGTGCGGAACGTGCTCTGTTCGACCTACGAGGTCCAATAGTAACTTGATCTGAAGTTTCATGATCATCATCATTAGCTTCCTCCCTAATTGGTGTACGCATCACGGGAACGGATTTCTCTGATGTGCTACTTTCCAAATTGAGAGAAGGTACAATTACCTCATCAAGTTCTACTTTCCTCCCACTCACTTCTTTTGAGAGAAACTCCTTCTCTAGAAATGTTCCATTCTTGACAACAAAGATCTTGCCTTTGGATCTGTGGTAGAAGGTGTACCCAATTGTTTCCTTAGGGTATCCTATGAAGACGCACTTCTCCGATTTGGGTTCGAGCTTATCAAGCTGAAGCCTTTTGACATAAGTGTCGTAACCCCAAACTTTAAGAAATGACAGCTTAGGTTTCTTGCCAAACCATAGTTCATACGGTGTCGTCTCAACGGATTTAGACAGTGCCCTATTTAACATGAATGCGGATGTCTCTAATGCATAACCCCAAAACGATAGTGGTAAATCGGCAAGAGACATCATAGATCGCACCATATCTAATAAAAGTATGGTTACAACGTTTCGGACACACCATTACGCTGTGGTGTTCCAGGTGGAGTGAGTTGTGAAACTATTCCACATTGTTTTAAATGAAGGCCAAACTCGTAACTCAAATATTCGCCTCCGCGATTATATCATAGAAACGGTGGAATTGTCACGGCAAATGTCCTTATTGTCAGGACTTAGTCGCGAGGCCAACGCATCTATGTGGTAGCTTGAGAGGGGTTGAGCGGAATCGAGAGACGCAACACAAGACGAGATTTAGACGACTTGGGCCCCGGAAACATCATCCGGTAAAAACCCTACATGCTGTTTGAGGCTAGGCCTCATTATCATCACGAGGGAGTCGCCGTAAACCGACTCTCCTCTTTGTGTCTAGCCCTAAGATTGTTTCTTCTTGCTTGTAGCTTGTCCCTCTTTGGGGAGCCCTGCCCCTCCTTATATATGTTGAAGGGGCGGGTTACATGTGGAGTCCTATTAGGATTAGGACTAGTATATCTCTAATGCAGACCGGATACAAGTCCTGGTCTTAACTCCTTGTAAGGTAAATATTCCTCATGCCTTTCCTCTTAAAGCGGCCCACAATAGTTGAACCGGCCTTCATGAACCGCCAGACGGGCCACCGGGTCTTGTCGCTCCTCTGACCCGTCCGCCGGGTCATCAGTGAGTTACAACATCCTGGCGGGTTGGTGGTAAATTGCCGTGCAGGCGGGTCACCAGATGAATATCGCCAAGTGCCAACGGACCTCAAATAAACCGCCAAGTCGGCCGGTTAACTTCCGCCGGTTTACACCGTGGGGTATATCCTCGACATTAGCCCCCAAGTTTAGCTTGGATTTATCCATGGTAAACTTATACCGCAAAATAAACACGAACAAATTTGGCGGTGTGCTCGGGTTAAGAATTCTTGTAGACCCGGCACTGATCGTCCTTAAGTCCTTTGTCATTTCCTCCTTCTAGAAAATCCGGGTCAATAACGACTTCATACTCAAATTGCTGATGTTGGCTTCTTATAGAAAAAATATTGTGAAGAATAATCCACTTGAGTCGGCTTCCAAAGCGCCGGTTTAAGAAATATTGGTCTTGAAATACTCATCCGATATTCAACCGGTTTGAAGATGCGAGAACTTGCCGGTTTTATCATTGCCAAAGACCGTCGGGTTATAAAACCTTGATAATTTCGAGTCATGATTGTTGCAGACACCGGTTCATGATTGTTGCCAACGCCGGTTCATGATTATTAATGACGCCGGGTTGCAACCACAGGGTCATAATGATTGGTGACGCCGGTCAACCTAGTTTGCTCAATCGGAGAATTTGAAAATATTTCTTCGATAATAATATAATACCCGTAGCCCCCAAGTCTTTGAGCGAGAACAAAGTGGTGGCTTAAGACTTTGCTTCAATATAAATACTGCCACTTTCAAAGAAATCCATGTTGTTCATCCCAGTGACTAGTAAAAACTGAATACTCCATACTATGTAGCCCCCAAGTGCCGGGTCATTATGCAATAATGAGCAGGGACTTTGTAGGTATAATCATGTAGATTTGAGCAATGATGTGTAGCCCCCAAGGGCCGGCTCAGTAAGATAATATTGAGCTGGGACTTAATATATACTTCAACGAAAATAACATCATATGATGTAACCCCCATCATGGGACTTGAATCCATGTCCACAAGGTTAAGAGCCTTGTGCTTTACCAACTGAGCAGTGGACCCTTCAATATAATGAAAAAAAACTTTGTAACTTCAACTGTTGATAGGAGCAATTTGTAGCCCCCAAGGGCCATCTCATTATGATGTAATGAGTCGGGTCTTCAATAAGGCCAATAAAAATGACTTTGCATTAGCCCCCAAGTGTCATCGTGCATGCTTGCAGCGACATGAGACTTGCATAATTGATGTAATCTCAATTTGAATAATATAGCCCCCAAGTGCCGGGTTGTAAGCCTGTAGCAACTCGGGATTATTCCTTCAATTGTAGAATAAATCATATCCATTAATAATATGATAACCATTGCGCTAAAAGCGACTTTGAAAACCTCAATTATAATATTGGTTATTGATAACCATAATAAAAATCCAGCCGTGTTGGCTATTAAAGATAACATAATCTGGTATGAAAACCTTATTCATTCAATATCATAATGAAAATTCAGCCAAGTTTGGCTATTTGAATAATATAAGCCAATGAATTATAAGCGCATGATTCCAATGGCGCAATCCAAATATGTACTGGCGACTTATAGTCCAAAGCCAGGCCGGGTTAACAAACACCGGTTAATTTCTCATCATATCTTTGGCGACTTATCGTCTTAAAAGCCGGGCCGGTTTAATAAACACCAGATAATTTATCATCATGCTTTATTCAACCTTTTTACGCATACAACAAGTTTAAAGTGTCACGGGGTTTATCATTTGGGCCGGGTCATAATGCCCAACATATAACCCGGGTTTATAACCAAGGCTGCACTTAAGAATAATCAAATATGAAATATATCATACCTGTGACATTGAATCACATCATTGGTTTACCAACTTTTTGTAGTAAGGGTGATAACCCCAATCTCGAGTAATGATAACTCCTTTAATACTGTGCCGGTTTACGATAAAACTGTACCGGGTTGTGATAAACACCGGTTTAACCATATATAATACTGGCGACTCGTAGTCAAACCAGACCGGGCGGATAGTCTCCGGATTATGATTTGATCATGTACTGACAACTTGTAATTGAAAGTCAAGCCGGGTTAATGAACACGGTTTACTCCATAATAAGATGGTAACATAAAATCAAACCGGGCGAGATAGTCTCGGATTAGGATTTGACCGTGTTCCGCCAATTTTTAATTGTGATTTGAACCGGATTAACAATGTCGGTTTAAAAACGCATAGCAGTAAAAGTTCTTTAGCAAAAAGAACATAATTCAAGCAAAGGCAAAATAAAACCATTGCAAATGAGGCTTTCTTGAGCCGATCGGATGGTGTTACCATGGTCGGACACGACCAAGCTCCCAATAAGGTGTAGCTATGGTTCAAGTCGATTGGTCCCCAAGCGAAACCGTGGCATTATGTCGATCAAGTGGCGTGGCAATGGTTCGGGTTCGACCAAGCCCCCAAGTGACTCTATGGCCTTAGGCCGATCAAGAGGCATGTTGGTTCGAGACTTGACCATGTCCCCAAGTGATCTGGTGGCTTTCGCCTATCAAAAGGTGTTGCATTGGTTAGGACACGACCAAGCCCCCAAGTGATATTGTGGCACTAGGCCGATCAAGAGGCGTGGCTATGGTTCGGATACGACCAAGCCCCCAAGTGATCAATAATATGATAAGCCAATAAGGCATGATACCCATGTTTGAACCGCGCATCATGGCAGCAGGTCCTCTTTGGCACCTTTTAGCTTATTGTAAGAGATAAATCCTTCTTGAACCGGTATTTTGAACCGGATATCGAGCTTCAAAGCTTTGTGGGAGACATCTTTCCTCGAACCGGATTTTAAACCGGAATCTTCATTTTCAGTAGGAAATTTTACGGCGGCCTTTAAACTCGAACTTGCGAGAAGCTAATTCCTTTTTGAACCGGACATTTTTAAACCGGATTTTTAGAGCTTGAGCTTTGCGGAGAACAGATTTCCCTTGAACAGGAATCCTTTACGATGACCCGAGAACTTCTTCAACGAGCAGGATTTGGTCATATACTTTTGAGCCGGAAATTCTCCACGGCCTTTAAATTTTCATGAATATAGCGGTAGCCTCCGGGACGGGTTATCTTTCTCTCCATCATCCTAAGGTTCTTAAACTTGCTTTGGCGGCAAGTTTCTTTGAGTCATGTCATCGTAGCCCCCAAGTCTTAAGGCGACTCAAGGAGTTGTCTTGAGATTCTTCATACTTGGCCGTGATATAAACCGGCATATATTTGAATAGTGAAAGCTGCCATATGTTGAAGTTGGAAGCAAGGTGGCGAGTTCTTGATCTTCGCATAACACTCATTGTATATCCTTGGCGTTTGATAACGCGATGTGAATCCACGAAAACTTGAGGTCGACTGTGGCGGGTTGTGAATGGCCCCGTATGATTTGCGTTAGTAATCCGGCCAGCGGTTCATCCCAGCTGGCTGCTGAAATTTAATCAAACTGTAGTGATGGCTATTTGTGCGCCTGCCCATTGGGTCATTCAGTATAGACAGAAGCTGATATCATTATTTGCTCCAGATTTTGTTGGAATAAACCGGACCGCATGGCGGCGGTTTACAAACGCATGTCAGGCGGCTTGTATGAGCGGGTGTAACCACGATGTGTTGTTATAGATTGGTCTGCTTATAAAAATATACCAAACAACGTAAATGTTCTTTGACAAAAACAATATGTGTCAAACAAAATAAACTTGAATGGATATCACCTGATTTATTCAGGCGATGAAAGATCCGGTCCGTGAATAACCTCTCGTAACTTCAGCGGTGTTCTAGCCACTCTCTTTGTTAGAGACAAAGGCGGCATTGACGAGACCGTAACGAAGGTGGAGGCCTTTAAAGCGCCGGTCGGCTTAAAACAGATCCTTGGTCATGTTGACTTTGTCGTTGCCTAAATCCATAGATAATTGAAGCAGTATGTGCAACGCCCTTGTGATTGAAGCGGCACCTAGGCTGCCCGTGCACGCATTGTTCCCTGGCAACGTGGAACCCTCAGTCTCCCAACCGATAGATCTTGTTGCCAAGGACATTTGTTGTATTATCTCCAAACACTAGCACCCAGAGCGGCTCGTTTTTGTCTTCACTGAAGCCAAATAAATAATTAACCTTGTACTCGCTTTGGTTATTGATGTGAGAGCCAGTATAGTCCTTGGTGATGTGAGTACATGCTTTCGCTGCGATGAAGCAAGGCGGCGGCTTGACCATGGACCACAGCAGAGCGTAACCGGACAGATAATATCGGCATGCGGATGAAGGTTTTTTGCCTTATGCACGCCAAATGAGCTGGTCGCTCGTTCTTCTCGGTAGCGATCTTGTCAATCGCCGGTGATCTTCATAATCCGTGTCATCCCATGGAACTGGTGAATTAAATCTCGACCTCAGCTCCTTTTATTACAACCTCATGTTCCAGTGAACAGTACTTCTTCTCCAGAATTTCAGTTTCCTTTTCCTCACAGGCAATCGATCATGAAGCTCATTCAGACTTGTCCTTCACCGCATTCAGTTCCGTGTCTCTGAAAAAATCAGGCTTAAGATCTGTTGCTCTTTGTAAAGAAACATTGCTTGATCAAACAAGTGCTATCTTTCTCAATATCCACAACAGAGATCAAATCCTCAACTCGATGTTCAATGTTTCAAAATCCAAAAGCGTCATGGAGGCCATCCACCACTTCTTTCTTGTATTTTACACTTTTTACTCCAGCAGAGGCAAACTCAAACCGCCGTGAGTCTTGGTACAATGAGGCGGCTTGCGGCTAAGGCGTAAGGAGGCCAACCCGGCATATCCAGTGAGAGTTCAAAGATCAGGCCGGCCTGGCGGCAACTTCATGGCGGTGACCGGGCGGTTCAACCGAAAGCGGCGCCTCAAGCCGGGCTCGGGAGCAGAGACCCGATGGCGGCGAGGCGGCTCAGCGAAGTAGATGATTTCAGCGGCCGAGGCGGTCTTGTTGCAGGTTGTGCTCCAAACTCCCATCATCAGTCGCGGCGGCGGCGGCGGTTTGTATGGCGACTCACGGCGAGAGTAAACCGACGAGGCACTTGGCGAGGCCGGCTCAGCCGTGGTGGTTGAATCCATGCGGGTCAATATTGATCCGAGGCAACTCAAGTGAGAGGCAAGGCGCAACAGCGATTTGGACCGGAAGTCGGGTGAGACGCAGCAGACGGCGGCTTGAATCCGTGTGCGGCGCGATGCAGTGATCGTGGTTGGCCGACGGGGGCTGCCTGTAGGAGAGGCCATGGAGATGGCGTGGTCGCGTAAAGCGGCAGGTTAAAGCGACCCGGGCCACTCCCCAGTTCAAGGCCACACTTGCCGATCTAAAAACCAGCGGGTGGAACCTGAGTGTGGCGATCCGGCAGGGGCTCGGGTGGCCAGCAGGGCCGGACGGGGAGGCGAAGCTGGCGCGGGGACGGGCCGGAGCGGGACGAGGTGCGTTTGGCGGTTTTTGGCTTGATGTGAAGCGAGCCGAAGGCGGCGGAGGCGGCAACGGCAACTTCGGCGATGGCGAATCCGGGTAAGGCGAGGTGCAAACAATGGCTCACGGCATGGCCGGACGGGGCTATCAACTCGTGGCAGGGAAGCAGCCAGGCGGGTCACCCGGCGGCGAATGGCGGGGATGAGCCGAGGCGACTTGAAAGCAATGTGAATCGAGAGCGGTTCTGGCGACTTCAGACGAAACGAGTCGCGGAAGTGATTTGACGAGAGGCGAGTTTCGGCCGGGGGCGCTTGCGGTCTGATCGAGGCTGCGAACAAATAAGCACGACGCTCCACGGCGGGTTGTCGGGCGGCCGTCCCACTTTCATGGCGAGCCAGATGAGGTCCATGACGCGAGTCCGGAGTTCTGGCTGTATTTTTTGTTTCGGGTCGTAGACCCCCTTTCCTTTTCTTCATCGGTTTTGACTGTATGTTGGCGTACCGATCTGGACTCTGCATCTCGCGTCTCCTCATGCCGCCTCGAAACCTGGCACACCGGTGAAATATACTATAACCGGTACAACACGGTCTCGGCGACGTACGATTTCACCGCTCACCAATCACATAACGCGCTGCAAAATCTTCAGCGACATGATCCTTGCATTGATCGATCTTGAACACATCTTCCACTTGCAGTGGCGACAGCGCACCCGGATGCAATATTAATTTCCTTGAACTCAAACTTTCATCTGTCTAACCACGAGCTCCTCGATCCTTGAAGAGATCCTCCAAGAACTCAACACCACTGCAAGCGCGGGCCCCACGGTGGCGCCAAACTGTCGTGGAATTGTCACGGCGGATGTCCTTATTGTCGAGGACTTAGTCGCGAGGCCAACGCATCTATGTGGTAGCTTGAGAGGGGTTGAGCGGAATCGAGAGAGGCATAACACAAGGCGAGGATTTAGGCGACTTGAGCCGGGAAACATCATCCGGGAAAAACCCTACATGCTGTTTGAGGCTAGGTCTCATTATCATCATGAGGGAGTCGCCGTAAACCGGCTCTCCTCTTTGTCTCTAGCCCTAAGATTGTTTGTTCTTGCTTGTAGCTTGTCCCTCTTGGGGAGCCCTTCCCCTCCTTATATATGTTGAAGGGGCGGGTTACATGTGGAGTCCTATTAGGATTAGGACTAGTATATCTCTAATGCAGACCGGATACAAGTCCTGGTCTTAACTCCTTGTAAGGTAAATATTCCTCATGCCTTTCCTCTTAAAGCGGCCCACAATAGTTGAACCGGCCTTCATGAACCGCCAGACGGGCCACCGGTCTTGTCGCTCCTCGACCCGTCCGTCACGGGTCACCGGTGAGTTACAACATCCTGGCGGGTTCTTTGGTAAATTGCCAGTGCAGGCGGGTCACCAGATGAATATCGCCAAGTGCCAGCGGGACCTCAAATAAACCGCCAAGTCCGGTCGGGTTAACTTCCGGCCGGTTTACACCGCGGGGTATATCCCCGACAATTACGATGTGGTGTTCCAGGTGGAATGAGTTGTGAAACTATTCCACATTGTTTTAAATGAAGGCCAGACTCGTAACTCAAATATTCGCCTCCGCGATTAGATCATAGAAACTTTATTTTCTTGTTATGATGATTTTCTACTTCACTCTGAAATTCTTTGAACTTTTCAAATGTTTCAGACTTATGTTTGATTAAGTAGATATACCCATATCTGCTTAAATCATCTGTGAAGGTCTGAAAATAACGATACCCACCGTGTGCCTCAACACTCATTGGACCGCATACATCTGTTTGTATTATTTCCAATAAGTCATTGGCTCGCTCCATCGTTTCGGAGAACGGAGTTTCAGTCATCTTGCCCATGAGGCATGGTTCGTAAGTATCAAATGGTTCATAATAAAGTGATTCCAAAAGTCCATCTGTATGGAGTTTCTTCATGCGCTTTACATCAATATGACGTAAACGGCAGGGCCACAAGTATGTTGCACTATCATTATCAACTTTGCATCTTTTAGCATCAATATTATGAATATGTGTATCACTACGATCGAGATTCAATAAACCATTCACATTGGGTGTATGACCATAGAAGGTTTTATTCATGTAAGTAGAACAACAATTATTCTCTGACTTAAATGAATAACCATTGCAATAGACATGATCTAACCATATTCATGCTCAACGCAAACACCAAATAACATTTATTTAGGTTCAACACTAATCCCGAAAGTAGAGTGAGTGTGCGATGGTGATCGTATCAACCTTGGAATTAATTCCAACACACATCGTCACCTCGCCCTTAACCAGTCTCTATTTATTCTGCAACTCCTATTTTGAGTTACTAATCTTAGCAACTAAACCGATATCAAATACCTAGGGGTTACTACGAACACTAGTAAGGTACACATCAATAAAATGTGTATCAAATATACCTTTGTTCACTTTGCCATCCTTCTTATCCGCCAAGAATTTGGGCAGTTCCACTTCCAGTGACCATTTCCTTTGTATTAGAAGCACTCAACTTCAGGCTTGGGTCCAGCTTTGGGCTTCTTCATGGGAGTGGCAACTTGCTTGCCATTCTTCTTGAAGTTCCCTTTCTTTCCCTTGCCCTTTTCTTGAAACTAATGGTCTTGCTAACCATCAACACTTGATGCTCTTTCTTGATTTCTACCTTCACCCATTTCAGCATCGCGAAGAGCTCAAGAATCATTTTCGTCATCCCTTGCATATTATAGTTCATCACGAAGTTCTAGTAGCTTGGTGATAGTGACTAGAGAACTTTGTCAATCACTATCTTATCTGGAAGATTAACTCCCACTTGATTCAAGCAATTTTAGTACCCAGACATTCTAAGCACATGCTCACTGGCTGAGCTATTCTCCGCTATCTTGTAGGCAAAGTACTTGTCAGAGGTCTCATACCCCTCGACACGGGCATGAGTCTGAAATTCCAATTTCAGCTCTTAGAACATCTCATATGCTCCATGGCGTTCAAAACAATTTTGAAGTCCCGATTCTAAGCCGTAAAGCATGGTGCACTAAACTATTAAGTAGTTATCATATCGAGCTTGCCAAACGTTCATAACGTCTGCATCTGCTCCTGCAATAGGTCTGTCACCTAGCGGTACATCAAGGACATAATTCTTGTGTGCATCAATGAGGATAATCCTCAGATCACAGACCCAGTCCGCATCATTGCTACTATCATCTTTCAACTTATTTTTCTCTAGGCACATATCAAAAATAAACGGGGAGCTACATCGCGAGCTATTGATCTACAACATAATTTGCAAATACTATCAGGACTAAGTTCATGATAAATTAAGTTCATTTAATCAAATTACTTAAGAACTCCCACTTAAATAGACATCCCTCAAGTCATCTAAGTGATACGTGATCCAAATCAACTAACCCATGTCCGATCATCACGTGCGATGGGGTAGTCATCAATGGTGAACATCTCTATGTTGATCATATCTACTATATGATTCACATTCGACCTTTGGGTCTCCAGTGTTCCGAGGCCATGTCTGTACATGCTAGGCTCGTCAAGTTTAACCCAAGTATTCCGCATGTGCAAAACTATCTTGCACCCATTGTATGTGAACGTAGAGTCTATCACACCCGATCATCACATGGTATCTCAACACGACGAACTGTAGCAACAATGCATACTCAGGGAGAACACTTTTACATTGAAATTTAGTGAAGGGATCATCTTATAATGCTACCGCCGTACTAAGCAAAATAAGATGCATAAAAGATAAACATCACATGCAATCAAAATATGTGACATGGTATGGCCATCATCATCTTGTGCTTTTGATATCCATATCCAAAGCATCATCATGATCTCCATCGTCACCGGCTCGACACCTTTGATCTCCATCATTGCGTCGTGATCGTCTGACCAACTATTGCTTCTACAACTATCACTAACGCGTAGTGATAAAGTAAAGCAATTACGTGGCGTTTGCATTTCATACAATAAAGAGACAACCATAAGGCTCCTGCCGGTTGCCGATAACTTTACAAAACATGATCATCTCATACAATAACATATATCACATCATGTCTTGACCATATCACAACATGCCCTGCAAAAACAAGTTAGATGGCCTCTACTTTGTTGTTGCAAGTTTTACGTGGCTGCTACGGGCTTCTAGCAAGAACCGTTCTTACCTATGCAAAAGAACCACAACGGTGTTTCGTCAAGTTTGCTGTTTTAAACTTCTTCAAGGACCGGCCGCAGTCAAATTTGATTCAACTAAAGTAGGATAAACAGACACCCGCCGACCACCTTTATGCAAAACTAGTTGCATGTGCATCCGGTGGAACCGGTCTCATGTGCGTGGACATGTAAGGTTGGTCCGGGCCGCTTCATCCCACAATACCGCCGAATCAAAATAAGATGTTGGTGGTAAGTAGGACTATCACCGCCCACAACTCTTTGTGTTCTACTTGTGCATATCATCTACGCATAGACCTGGCTCATGATGCCACTGTTGGGAAACGTAGCTTGGAAAACAAAAAATTTCTACGCACACGCAGTGATATGTCCATGGAGATGCATAGCAAAAAGGGGGAGTGTGTCTATGTACCCTCGTAGAACCGTAAGCGGAAGTGTTTATTCAACGTGGTTGATGTAGTCGAACTTCTTCTCACGTCAACCGATCAAGTACCGAACGCACGACACCTCCGCGTTCTCCACACGTTCAGCTTGCTGACGTCCCTCGCCTTCTTGATCCAACAAGTTGTCGAGGTAGTAGATGAGTTCCGTCAGCACGACGGCGTGGTGACGGTGATGGTGAAGTGATCCTCGCAGGGCTTCGCCTAAGCACTACGAAATATGACCGGGGGTGTAAACGGTGGAGGGGGGCGCCGCACACGGCTAACAATTGATCTGGTGTGTGCTAGGCGCCCCCTCCTCATATATATAGGTGGGAGGGAGAGGAGAGAGGCCAAGGGGCGCCCCAAGTAGGACCGAATCCTACTTGGGCTCCTGCCTTTGCCGCGCCCCCCTGCCATGTTTGTCGGAGGGGGAAGGAAAGGGAAGGGGGATCATATTCCCTTTCTTTCCTTTCTTCCTTCCCTTTCCTTCTCCACCTTGGCCGGCCCATATGGGGGGCGCACCAGCCCCTTGTGGCTGGTGTGTTTCCCCTCTTGGCCCATAAGGCCCATATCTTTTGCCGGGGGTGCCCGGAACTCCTTCCGGTGATCCGATATGTACCCGGTACCCTCCAGAACACTTCTGGTGTCCGAATACCATCGTCCTATATATCAATCTTTACCTTTCGACCATTTCAGGACTGCTTGTCATGTCCATGATCTCATTTGGGACTCCGAACAACATTTGGTCACCAAATCACATAACTCATGTAACACTATATCGTCATCGAACGTTAAGCGTGCGGACCCTACGGGTTCGAGAACTATGTAGACATGACCGAGACACCTCTCTGGTCAATAACCAATAGCGGAACCTGGATGCCCATATGGGCTCCTGCATATTCTACGAAGATCTTTATTGGTCGAACCGTTATGACAACATACGTAATTGCCTTTGTCCATCGGTATGTTACTTGCCCGAGATTCGATCGTCGGTATCTTCATACCTAGTTAAATCTTGTTACCAGCAAGTCTCTTTACTCGTTTCATAATACATCACCTCATGACTAAGTCCTTAGTCGTTTGCTTGCAAGCTTATGATGTGTATTACCGAGAGGGCCCAGAGATACCTCTCCGATACTCCGAGTGACAAATCCTAATCTCGATATATGCCAACTCAACAAACACCTTCGGAGATACCAGAAGAGCATCTTTATAATCACCCGATTACGTTGTGACGTTTGATAGCACACAAGGTATTCCTCCGGTATCCGGGAGTTGCATAATCTCATAGTCGAAGGAATATGTATTTGACATGAAAAAAGCAATAGCAATAGAACTACACGATCATAATGCTAAGCATACAGATGGGTCTTGTCCATCACATCATTCTCCTAATGATGTGATCCCGTTATCAAATGACAACTCATGTCAATGGTTAGGAAACCTTAACCATCTTTGATCAACGAGCTAGTCTAGTAGAGGGTCACTAGGGACATGTTGTTTGTTTATGTATTCACACATGTATTAAGGTTTTCGATCAATACAATTCTAGCATGAATAATAAACTTTATCATGAATAAGGAAATATAAAATAACAACTTTATTATTGCCTCTAGGGCATATTTCCTTCACATTGACCCAAGTTGGTCATTTTAGGTGGCTAGCTATCGACCAAAACCTAATTCACTCAATTGGGGTCATTTGGGTAGTTGGCTATTGACCAAACCCTAATTCACTCAATTGGGGTAATTTGGGTGGCTAGCTATCGACCAAACCCTAATTCACCATACATAACATAGATGAAATCACTCATCCACTCATTCATACATAGATAGATCATGAACTCATTCATACATATATATATATATATATATCATGAACTCCTTCATACATATATAGATCATTAACTCATTCAATATATCCACAGATAGATCCTTCACTCATTCATATATAGATCAAGCAACCCATTCATGCAATGCATCGTTCACTCATTCACACATAGATAGATCAAGGAGGCATAGATAGATGGATACACATAACAGCACACAAACATAACAGATAAACAGAGGATTCATGGGTACAAAATCCTCACCCACCTCTGCCTAGTGACTTAAAATGGATGAAAATTGCCCCTCCTCCTTGCCTCGTAGATGATTTCATCATCACTAGGATTTGTGCCATTGGGGAAGGCATCCAGGAACTACTCCTTGTCCTTGCGGTCGTGTGCTGCCAAGATCATCTCAGCCAGCTAACTGCGGTACCCAGGAGTGTATCTTGTTGCCGCTGGTGGCCTTCCCCCCCCTCCGCGATGCTGCTCTTCTGGCCTCTCTTTGCATGTCTCCCTGGCCACCTCCTCTTCTTCATCTATGACCTCTCCAGGATCCATGCCCACAAATCCAGGGATCTCTTTGGCGCCCGTGGGAGGGAGTGGGGAGGAGAAGGCAGATGTATTAAGTTTAGTCACACATCACATACATAAGGAAATGTATAAATTCAGAAATGAATTTAGTTCAAACAAAGTATGTATATAAGGAGATGTGTAAATTAAGAAATGAATTCAGTTGAAACAAAGTTCAAAGAAAGTTCAGTTCAAAAAGAGTATATATACAAGGAAATGTATACATTTAGAACTGAATTTAGTTCAAACAGATAGGATTTGCCAACAAACATCAACAACACTTGTGCAATATAATTCCAACATATAATCAATCAATGACTATCCAAATATCCAACAGCTGCACATACTTCTGCTACATATGCCATTTAAGCTATCAAATTATCCAACTAGTAACGAACTACTAGATAACAAAACTCCTCCTCCTCCAATTACTCACCTGAACAGGGCATCCATAGAACCTCCTTTTAGTGTTAGCACCTTCAAAATCAAGACACTTCCTAGGCATCATCTGGTGCAGTGTGCACTTGGGAACTTCCTCCATGGGAGCACCACAAAACAGTGGCTCAGGGATGGTGTATCCTATATATAGTACAAGCTAAATAAGACAAAGGATGCATCAGCTAGTTGAAGATCCATCAAGCACTGGCTAAACCAAAGAATACATCCATAGCTGCAGATCCTCAACCCCAATTCCCAAATCATTCAACCCTAACCCTAACCCTAAGTAATGGCAGATGGAGATGATGATGCTTACAAAGCACTCCATATCCATCAAGTTGCACCCCATGTTGTTGTCATCAGAGCTCTCTTCCCCATCATTCCAAGAAGGTATCATTGTCGGCGACGAGGAACTAAGGTGGTCGGCGACGATGGAGAACTCGGGCATGGGAGAACAGAGCGGGGGAGAGACGGGGAGTGAGTGCGCGCGAGTGAGAGAGTGAGCTGTATCGGGCCCTTTTTCACCTGGCCGAAACGGCTCGCCCCAACGGCCATGGGCGCGTGCGTCGTCAGCCGTGTCCGACGTGGACCTGACGGGCGCCCCCGGGTCATAAGCACGCTTAGATTTTAACCGTTCGGTGACTAAGTTTTTTTGATAGCGCACCAATTTTGTGGTAGTTCTTTGAAAAATTAAGAAAAGTGGTAGGTTTTTGTAACCCTAGCCCGTAATGTGGTAGTTTTTTTTGCTATATACTCTTTATTTTCTAACACCATACACCAAGATGAGCCCAATATCTAAAACTATTCCATCTTGTTACACCAACCGAACACACCCTTAGATAATTACAGACAAAATTTTAATATCTCATTATGGTACCTGTTTGCAGCATATCGATGGATGTAATCCGGCTCCTTTGATTCAAAGGATTTTCATAGGAATTTTGGAAGATTATAATTCTTAGGAATTTTTGCTATGTTGGTTGTTCAATTCATAGAGTTTTTTTTCTTCAGAATTCCTTTGTACTATATTCCATGGGAATTTTAGCATCCACTCAAACCTTTTGAAAAATCCTTTGTTTTTTCCTATGATACAATCAAACAAATCAAAATCCAGCTGAATTGAGATGAACATGACAAATTTTTTCGAGGGTACGCCAAAGGCGTACCTTAGCTTTATAGAAGGGAGAAATATATATACAAGAGTTTTACAAATGCGCTAGTTGGTGATCACAAACCGACCCCAACCTAGCCTCCACCCCACTCCTAATGCTACTCTACTACTCAGGTATCGATCGTCCTCCAAATGCTCCTGGCGTAGCCCAGGTCCTCAAATAATCAAAGATCAAGTCCACAGTCTCCCATTCATTCTTGATTTGGTTCGATCCGAATACTCTTGCGTTCCTCTGCTTCCAAAGTGTCTAGCAGATGAGCATCACGAATGTGTCAAATCCTTTCCGAGTTTGCTTATGTATGTGTTTCCTAGCTTCCGTCCACCATTGCACCAAGCAAGACTCATATGTTGGGCAAAACTCCATCCTCAATCCCATCCTGGTCATGCATCTGTACCACACTTGCCTTGAGAACACACATTGCTGCAAGATGTGGTCGACCGTGTCTTCCTCTTGGTCACAGAAGTAGCATTTTGATGTTTGGTCTTGCAAACCATGTCTTGCCCTTCTATCCGACGTCCACAATCGATATTGCACTGCCAGCCACATGAAGATTTTACACGCAAGTGGCGCCCAACATTTCCAGATTGCTCCGAAAGAGTGAAATCTAACTCCTCCCTCACAAAGCATTGTGTATGCGGATGATGCGGTGTAGACTCCTGCCACATTCCAAGCCCAAATGGGGATATCCTCAGTTTGAGCATCCAATTGAACCTCCAATATGATCTCCCAAAGTCCGATGAACTGGGTAAGACCCTCCGTGCATAGGTCACCCACAGCGTCGTTCATCCAAGCATGCATGTACACCGCATCACGTACCAGCCTCTTGTTGGCTACTTGCGTACGGACTGTGGCCACAACCAAGGGGGCTAGCTCAGCGATGGTTGCGCCATGAAGCCACCGATCTTTCCAAAACAAGATTTTGTCTCCCGCTCCGACCTTCCATTTAACCAGGCTCCCAAAATCTTGGGCAACCTTTTTATCCGCGGTCAAGTTGAGCCCTTGCCAAGGCCTGGAAGCATCCGTGCGTCTAAGCCATTCCCATCGTAATCTTAAAGCAATGTCGTGCTTAGATAAGACAATAACGCCCAAGCCGCCCAAGTGTTTTGGCCTGCATACCCTTGCCCAGGATACTACACACTTGCCGCCATTCACCTCCTCCGTCCCGGCCTAGAAAAAAGCATGGCAACCTCTGTCCACCCTTTCCAAAGCCCATTTTGGTGCCTCCGCAACCATAAGGTGGTGTGTGGCCCGCGCCCTCATGACTTGGTTGACGAGGATAAGCCTCCCAGGTCTAGTCACCAAGCCCTTTGCCATCCCCGGCAATATGTGAAGGGCCGCATCCACAATCGGCTACCACTCGGATCTCTTAAGTTGTTTGATGTAGCGGAGACCGAGGTATTTGCATGGAAATGTGGTGATCTTCCAGGGTAGTACTGACTTGACAAGCTCTTCATCCTCAGTCTCAGCTCGGATCATAATTGCCGCTGATTTGGTGAAGTTTACTTTAAGCCCCGATGCCACTCCAAAGATTGTGAGGGTTTCCTTAACGAACAGGAGATCTGGCCATGTTGGTTTGATGAATAGTACAACGTCATCCGCGTACAGAAACAGGCGTTGCATCGGGCTACATCCATTAATCGTGCTCATCACTCGAGCCTCATGCGCCTTGATAATAATTGTCGTAAGGACATCCATGGAAATAACGAAAAGCAAAGGGAAATCGAGTCCCCTTGCCTCAAACCTTTAGCGTGCATGAACTTGTTGCCAGCGCATCCGTTTACTAGCACCCTTGAGCTGGCAGTGGTAAGCAGAATTGTGATCCATGATATCCAACGTTCTGAGAAACCTTTAGCTCTTAGCACTTCAAACAAAAACGGCCAAGCCAGGGAGTCAAAAGCTTTTGTAATGTCAAGCTTGAGCAGAACTCCTTTCGCTTTCCTTCGGTGCATCGAGCGTGCCATTTGCCTCACTAGCAAAAAATTATCATGCAAGCATCTCCCCTTGATGAAGGCGGAGTGGTTCGCCTGGACTAGCTCTCCCATGCGCGATCTGAGCCTTGTGGTCAGAAGTTCGGACGCAATCTTGGGCATGCTATGCACAAGGCATATTGGTCTGAAGTCGAATCTGATGGAAGCTTAGGAGACTTGGCGGAAAGAGTGATCAAAGCTTGGTTTAACCTCCCAAAACCCCTTCCGTTACCAACAAAAAGCTTGTGAATCGCGGCAATGAGATCCACCTTGATTATGTCCCAAGCTTTCTGAAAAAACAATCCAATGAACCCATCCGGTCCAGGTGCCTTGTCCGAGGGCATGTCCTTAATAACAGCCTAAATCTCGTCCTCGGTAAACACTACATCACCTTTCGGAGAGATCAATGTGACCGACTCCTAATCCCTCCAAGTCCGGTGAAATCTCGTGCTACATCCTTGCCCAATGAGATCTTTGTAAGCATTGTAGAAGGCTTCCTCCTTGCCTTTACGATCTGTGATAATCTGACCGTCCATATGCAAAGAAGGGATGTAATTCTTCATCGTCTCCCATTCGCCACCAAGTGAAACAACTGCGTGTTCGCATCCCCCTCTTGTAGCCATGTTATCCTCGACCTTTGCCTAGCAATGGTCCTTTCTAGGGAAGCCAACCCTAGCACAAGCTTCTTAAGGGTTCTTCTAAGCCATCTCTCCTCCTCCGTAAGCCTCTGATTCTTCTGAGCACAATCGAACTGCATGATGACAATATTTGCGATGGCTATTTGCAGCTTGATATTTCCTATCTCCTTTTGACCCCATGTGGCAAGAGCTCTAGCCATGTTACGAAGCAAGATATCAAGCCACATGAAAGGATCGGTGATATCCGGATCACAGGTCCACGCCTCTTTGACTACATCAAGAAAACCCTCCATTTTGACCCAAAACTTCTCAAAGTGGAACCTCCTCCTAATGTGCATGGACTCTTGAAGCGTGAGGTGTAAAGGGCAATGATCCGAGTACTCGGTGGATAAAGCTTGAAGCAGGCACTCCGGGTGCTCGAGCTCCCAGTCGACGGATACAAACGCATGATCGATCTTTGTGAGGGTGGGCGTCTCCCTTTCATTGCTCCAAGTGAATTTATGCCCATGCAAGAAAAGCTCCTTGAGCGCGTTAATGTCGACAAAACGTTTGAACTTCCCCGTCATTCTCCGATCCAAGTTGGAGTTGTTCTTGTCTGCTACGTAAAGAATAAGTTTGAAGTCACCAATGACAAGCCACGGCCCGGGACTAAGCGATCTCCTCTCCGATAGCTCATTCAGGAAGCTAATCTTTTGATCGTCCTCTTGTGGCCCATATACTACTGTTAACCACCATGGCGTCCCCTCAATAGGTGAAACATATGCAGTAATGCAATGAGAGTCGTTGACATAGTTTGTCAACCGAACCCTCGCGGTGTCCCAAGCCACGAAAATACCTCCTCTAGTCTCCAACGCCGGTAAGTAAGTGAAACCATTGTAATTAGGTCCAATGCATTGCAAGATTACATACTTGTCCACCACTTCTAACTTAGTTTCTAAAATACAAACGATCGCCGCATGGACAGATTCCACGAACCCTCTAAGAGCCTTCCTCTTGGCTGGATTGTTAAGATCTCTAACATTCCAGCACACTAACTCCAAGGCGTTGCGACATCGAGCAATGATGACTCCAACACCACGCCGCCGACGCCCCTCATCGCGCCAAAAGGGGTTCGGCCCTCCCTGTCTCCCCCGCTAGGTTTAGCGGTATTGCCTTACCGAAAATGGCCGCTATAGCCCTCAATTGCGGCTCCTGTAGCAGCGAGTCGAAGACCGTACATAGCTGTACTAGCGCGTCCTCGGAGACCGCCAGATCATCGCAGTCAAACCCCAGGGTTTTCAGTAGCACCGTTTTCGCAGTCGATGCCTTCGTCTTCCTGGCTCCACCAGAGCAAACGGACCGGGTAGTGCGGCGTGGCGTGAATGGGTCCTGGCCCACTTTGACTCCTCTCAGTCCCTCGAACTCCTTGAGAAGAGGTGGTGCAAGTTTCTTGAGAAGGCCCGCACAAAAGGCCTTGATGTTACCCAGCGCCACAATTTCCTTGGCGGAGAGGTGCCCTCTTGGTCTGCGTTGCCACCACACATGCCATAGCCCGGTAGCGTCGTTAAGCGCCATGCAGCGGCTCCTGCATGAATGCGCTAGACGTAGTCACATCTGCGCACCCCAACTCCTGTGACGTGGGTCCTTAGTCCGGCGAACCACCTCCTGGAACCACCTCCCCTTCCTTTGTCGTTAGCAGCAACAAATCATCACGGTGCCCACCAGATGTCTTTGCTTTGTCGGCCCGGCGCCACATGGGAACGCTGCGTAGATTCCTCCTCGGGTTCCGCGGCAAGCTGGTCTGTGGCGACCCCCACCGGCCGGTCCAGCAAACCCACGTCCTCTTGCGACGCGCCAGTGCTAGCCTGATTTGGATCCACCAATGCCGCTACCTCCTGAGCCTTATCTATTCCTTCGGGATCTGCAGAGGGCCCAATATCAATCATCAGCTGCAAACCTCCATTAGTGGCCACGCGATCCCCAGTCTCTCCTTGGTCAAAAGCCGTTTCAAACGACCCAATCGGAACCCGCTGCACCAAATCTGCCACCGCAGCCTCGGACGTAGGCCTGTCCCCACAGCTCCGACCCGGATCTTCTGTGGCCAACCTCACTGCTGATGGCATGCGAACTGCTGCATCCTCAACCTCCCGCTGCGCTGCTGGTGGCACAAGCGCAGCCGTGTACTCATCCTCCCGTCTAGCTCCCGACGCCGCAGTCGCGGTGGCGATCGCCGGCGCGCGCACCGTCACCGCCGAGCCGCGAGCCATAGGCGGGATTCTCCATTCAGACGGCCCGATGCGCCCCGTCAGCTCATGCAGATAGGAACCGCCGTGCACTCCGCTTGCCGGCGCCCCACCACGGTGATCACGAACTCCCCTTGTCCACGGCAAAACACGCCACTCACCCCGGCCGGAGAAGTCCTTGGAGTCGTCTGGCATCCCGCTTTGGCCACTCCCATCAGAACTAGGCAACCGCAACTAGCGCTCCGGTCCCTCATGGTCTCGCATCCGCCCTATGTGAATGAGCGTCTTGTATTCCAGCAAGGCACGCGACGTGGGCCGCCGCGCCGCCGGTCCTCCAAACACCTCCGGCTCGGCACCCGGATCACGGCAGCCACCGGCACCTCGTGCAGGTCGATGCACCATGCCCGAAGCTTGAAGAGGGACAAGTCCTCTCTATTCTCTGTCTCCGGCGCTAAGCTCTCCACCAGACATGACGTGCCAAGAATCTTCGCCGCCGTCTCGGTCGTCCACGTATGAGAAGGGATCCCCTCAATCATAATGTCCACTTGTGTGCACATCACTCTTGTAACAGCTTGAGCTTGTTTGAGCCACGGTTTGACGAACAACTTGAAGAACCCGTGCTCGACGGTGCCCGCTGCCAAAGCTCCGTTGCGCAACTCCGGCGCCGCAAAAACAACCAAGAAATCCTCAGGGTGGTATTTGTGAACGGAGAAACGATGGCGGGGTATGCGCAACTCCTCCTACAAGGCCTCCACCGCCTCCTGGCAAGACACCACAGGCCGTGTTCCTCCCACATAGGCAACCACCGCCAACCTCAGACGTTGCTCGAGATCCTCCGTCTCCTGCGTCCGTGAAACGCAGATACTCCCGATAGCGGCGGCGGCGAAGCCTGCCCAGACCCACAGTGCGGTGTCGGTAGGGCCCGACGAGGGCCTCTCCAAGGGAGTGGCACGCCTAATCGCCCGGTGACTGTCCGTCCATGGTCCGACTGCATCGGCCGGCTGACGCTCGCGCTACCTTAGCCACCGCATCACGTCGGAGATCCTCCTCGACACAGGGCTCGAGGCCGCTTGCGGTCCGTGGATATGTGACCCTCGAGGCCACCGGATGCAGAGCGGAGGGAACCAACAATCTTCCCGACGATGGCCCTCGCGAAAGCGATTGAAGCGAAGAAGCGAGCAGGTCCGCTAGGATCTCCTCCGCTCGGCTGACGAAGCCGGGAAACGAACATGGTGAGCTCCGCTGCCGCTTCTGCTGCTACGAAAAACCTTTCTTTTGCGCCCTGGCGCCATGCGGCCTAGGTTTGCGCCACGACGAGGAGCCCATGGCGAGCCTGTGGTTGGCCCGGCCGTGGCGCCTCGATCAAGTCGAGAGCTCACGATCCGGACAGGACGCAGCCCGGGCGGAGGCGATGGGCTAGAGTCTCGATGAGACCGAGCCGGGCTAAGCGGGCCGGGAGGCCATGGCGATTCCGACGGAGACGATGCGAGGCGAAGGAAAGGCGGGGGCCGGGTGGGCTGCCGGCGAGGAGGGTGGGCGCCGAGGCTGGATGGCCACCGGCGAGGAGGAAGGTGGGCCAGCCGGTACGGAGTGGCGCCCGTGAGGACGCGCTTCGCTACCTTTCCTGAAATAATTACGGGAAGGAAATCTACACAGGTGAACATGACATTTCATTCCTATATTTTCCTATTCCCGCGTATTTAGAATTCCGTGATCAAGTGGGGCCCGGTAGTTTGGTAGCTCCTTGCAAAAAGAAGTTGTTTCTTTTCTCATAAAAAAATTAAAGTTTGGTAGACCAAAAATGCAAAATTGTGCACTATGCTGCCGTGGCTTTCTCGATTAAGGGCCCCCCCCGGATTGGTGGCTGCACCGTGCCACCGAGCCTCACCCGACCAGTTGACCACCACGGTGCCCCCGACCTGACGCTTCTCCCTCTCCCTCCCCAACGCATCGGGCAACCCACCCCTTCCAACCCTCTCCCACTGATTCGCTCGCCGCGCTCACCTGAGATCCAGCCGCGCCCCGGCCGAGATCTCCCGGCGGATCACTAGGACGGCGCCGCCGAGGAGCTCGGAGCCATGGTGGGGTCGTCCTGGGACGCCCTCCGCAAGCAGGTGAATACCCCCCCCCCCCCCCACCCTGGATCCCCGCGTCGCGCTCTCTCTCTCGCTCGCTCCCCGATAACCTCTCGCCGGCGTCCGTTCGCCCGAGATCCGGCCCTGGCCGGCGCCTGAGCCACGCGGTGGGTGTGCTGCGCTGCCGCTGTGATACTCGCACCGACGATTCTCCCCCACTGCCCGCTGAATTCATCAGAGGCGACCCACGTAAAATTGGAGCGCCTCGCTCGTCTAATCCGTAGCCTGTGTCTGTGGAGCGAAATGCGTTTTCCTTCATCTTCTGAAATTGTGCAGTTTTCGTGACACCAAGACTAGTTTCATAGTGGCTATGTTCTAAAAACTGTGCCGCAGTTATACCTTTGATCCTGGGAGCAATGTGACACTAAACCAGTGCGCAACTGACTAGAGTTTTGATCCTACCAAACTGTCCCTTCTGCATCTGATGCTTTTGTTGGCTCGATGTTGTAATCGTGCTTATGGAGTATCTAGTACTAGTAATGTAATGCGGTGTTTGTCTTATTCATGAGAGCCAGGTGCTTACGGTTAGTGTGGTCCGACTGTATGGTACGAGTCTATGGCAAAACCTATCCTTTGCTAGGCTAAGAAGGCATCGTGCCAACTTTTTTTCTGTAATGATGTCACTACTGAATACAATTGCTGCATTAGAGCATGCCTAACGTGGGCGCTAACAGAGGTACGCCAGAATGGATATCCTGGTCGATTGGCTGTTACATGATTAGGTCATCGATTCCTGGCGTCAGGTGAGGCGCCGACTCAAAAAATTGAATTGTACGCTTGGGCCTTTTTGGCTGTGCGGGGTAAAACACTGCTGCACCAGCCGTTTTTATTAGTGCCTATTGGTAAGCGTCTAGTGTTATGTAAAATTGGAGCGCCTCGTCCTCGAATCCGCAGTCCATTTCTGGAGCAATTTGATTATATGACACACCTTTTCTGGGAGTTTGATATAGTCACACTTTTCTTTTGGTTTGATTATATGACCCACCTTTGATTGATAGCTAGATTAAATGACACAAATTGAGTTTTTCTCTCCTTTTTCAAGTATTGGGCCCAACATAATTTGTTTGAGGACGGTTTTGCCCTCGTCGATTCACTTGCCTGGATCGATCGAGCCTTCGTGGTCGAACGGAAACACGCACAGGAGGCCGGCCTCGATCAGTACATGCATGTAGAGGCTCCATGCATGCACGCGTACATATGGGAGCTCTACGTACATATGAAATGAGGTGATCCTGCTGCATGCCTCCTTCCCGGCGCCTTGCTCACCGTGGCTCTTCCTGGCGCGCCCGCCACCTCGCTGTGTCTCCTTCCCGTCGCCGGCACGGCCGCGCCGTCGCCAGAGCGTGCCATCGTTGCTAGCTTTGTAACTGTTCGTTAGCTCTGTAGGTCTTCGCTGCTAGCTTTTTGCTGTTGGCTGAAGCCTTCTGTTGCAGCTCGCTGTTGTTGTCTGAAGTAGCATATGGCCAGCAACAAACTACTATAACTGTAGCCCTTGCTTGATGGTTGTAGCATGAATTGATATACAGTTTTGTTCAGAAAATTGACATTTCACCTTGACGGGAGCCGGCGCGGCGGCGGCGCAGTGCTTCATCTTCTTGTGCGTCGCCTCGTCTAGCCTCTCTGCTTAGTTTCGTAGGCTCGATCGAACCAGGCAAGTCAATCGATGCATGAGAGGGCAGAACCGTCCTAAAATAATCTTGTGCGGGCCAATACCTGGAAAAGGAGAGAAAAAACTCAATTTGTGTCATTTAATCTAGCTACCAATCAAAGGTGTGTCATATAATCAAATCAAACGAAAAGTGTGTCACTGGATCAAACTCCCAGGAAAGGTGTGTCATATAATCAAATTGCTCCCATTTCTGTGGAGCGAAATGCGTTTTTCTTCATCTTCTGGAAATGTAGATTTTTCGTGACACCAAGACTAGTTTCATAGTGGCCATGTTCTAAAAACTGTGCTCCTCGGCGGCCCATTTCTTTGACTAACATGGGTGGGCTTGGAGCAATGTGATACTAATCTAGTGTGCAACGGACTATAGTTTTGATCCTACCAAACTGTCCCTTCTGCATCTGATGCTTTTGTTGGTTCGATTGTGTAATCGTGCTTATGGAGTATCTAGTAATGTAATGCGGTGTTAGTCTTGTTCATGAGAGTTAGGTGCTTACGGTTAGTGTGTTCGGACTGTACGGTATGAGTCTATGACTGAACCCATCCTTTGCTAGGCTATAAGAAGGTGCCATGCCAACTTATTTTCTGTAACGATGTCACTTCTGAATACGACTGCTGCATTAGAGCATGCCCAACGTGGGCGCTAACAGAGAGGCGCTAGGATGGATATCCTTGTCAATTGGCAGTTAGGTCATCGATTCCTGGCGGATTCCTGGCGTCAGGTGAGACGTCGACGCAAGAAATTGAATCGGGAGCTTGGGCCTTTTTTGCCGCGGGATAAAACGCTGCTGCACTGGACGATTTATTAGCGCCTATGGTTAGCGTCTATAAACTGCTGGATGCTTTTTTTTTATGATATCTTTTCTATTTCCCTAAGCACCTGCATAAGCGACTTGCGTTGAAGATGGCCTTATGGTTTCATGAAGCTATGAGTAGGCTGATAGATGGTATTTGATGTATGTGTGTGTATGGCTAAAGTTGTTACTGTACTATTTCTGCTTGTAGGCGAGGAGGTTGGAAGCTCAGTTAGACGACCAAATGATTGCATACCGTAAATTGGTTTCTATGAAATCAGATGGTTCAGAGAATGATATCGAGACTGATATAGAAAGATCACTAAAGCAACTTCAGCAAGTTAATTCTCAAATGCAAACCTGGGTATCATCAGGAGGCTCGGAAGTTCTATCTCATACATTGACCCGTCATATGGAGATTTTGCAAGATCTGACGCAGGTTCCAATAAATCCCTCTTACACTAAGTAATCACATTCTTCACAATTACAGTTTGTTTAGCTCCAATGTTAAATCAAGGTTTCTATTAATTTCTCCCCAGTCATAATAACCATGAATTATAAAGTTTGCTCTGGAGCAATACTCTTTGAAGTTTGGACACCGCATATAGAACGGCTAGACTTCTCTCATAATTCTGAAAAGTTGCTAACCCAACAATTCAACACAGGAATTCTATCGGCTTCGATCTAGTCTCAGAGTGAAGCAACAGCATGCTTCCCTCCTTGACTTGAGAGACTTTGACAGAGCAAAGTTCGACGTGGAAGAGTCTGGAGACTCAGAACAAGCTCTTCTTAGAGAACAAGCTGCAATCAGCAGGAATTCCGGACAGGTAGGATTGTCCTGCTTTTTAGGAGCACCTGTATTGCTTTCTGAAATTTGCATCAATTTATTGTTAGCTCTATCAGATAGTACCATATAAGGCATACAAACAAATCTAGGATAACAGCTTACATGCATGAATGAAGTTGCATTGTGTTACCAACATGAATTCTCAAGCATTTCAAATTGAAGGAGCCTCACTCACCTTTCTTGTTAGGAGATAATTTAATTCTGTCAGGACAAACAAATGAATTAAATTCACCTTTCTGGTGGAGTATTTGTTAACAAATATTTATTTTCTTACTGAACAGTACCTGCCACATAAAATAAGGGAACCATGCGCTTTTATTTTTGGTTTTCCTATGGCATGTGCTGCACAATTTAACTGTTCTTGCTTGTTATTAATATGTTTTGGACTCAAATGAGGTTCAGGAATTCCACAAAGGTCCATATATTACATTTAACTTGATTATAGTGCATGCTAATAATTGCATGTGCGCGTCTATTTCAGTTTGAGCAAAATTTCTTGAATTTCAACCTACATGCTCGTGAAATTGCTTGTTTAGAAATCTATCTTTCATTAAAAACTGCAACAAGAACAAGACCAACAACAACAACAACAACAACAACAACAACAAGAAGAAAGCCTTTTAGTCCAAACAAGTTGGGGTAGGCTAGAGTTGAAACCCATAGGATCTGAAAACCAACTCATGGTTATGGCATGTGGATAGCTAACTTCCACGCCCCCCTGTCCATGGCTAGTTGTTTGGTGATATTCCAGTCCTTCGGATCTCTCTTAACGGACTCCTCCCATTTCAAGTTTGGTCTACCCCGACCTCTCTTAACATTATCAGCACACTTTAACCGTGCGCTGTATATGCCCAAACCATCTCAAACGATGTTGGACAAGCTTCTCTTCAATCGGTGCCACTCGAACTTTATCATGTATATCCTCATTCTAGACCCGATCCTTTCTTGTGTGGCCACATATACATCTCAACATGCACATTTCTGCTACACCTTACTGTTGGGCATGTCGCCTTTTAGTTGGCCAACATTCAGCTCCATACAACATTGGTCGAATCGCCGTCCTATAGAACCTGCCTTTTGGCTTTTGCGGCACTCTCTTGTCACAGAGGACGCCAAAAGCTTGGCGCCACTTCATCCATCCAGCTTTGGTTCAGTTGCTCACATCTTCATGATATCACCATCCTTTTGCAGCATTGACCCCAGATATCGAAAGGTGTCCTTCTGAGTTATCACTTGCCCACCAAGGCTAACCTTCCTTCTCCTCCTCGTGCCTACTAGTCTGAAGCCGCATCTTATGTACTCAGTTGTAACTTTTCGATTACA
Source organism: Aegilops bicornis (assembly GCA_021605145.1). Lineage (NCBI taxonomy): Eukaryota > Viridiplantae > Streptophyta > Magnoliopsida > Poales > Poaceae > Aegilops > Aegilops bicornis. The sequence goes on from CM038673.1 coordinate 491,233,650, forward strand.
AAGTCTGTCTCCACAGCTAACTTTCTATTAACCCCCGTCCGCCTATCGTTGACTAGCACCACATCATCCGCAAAGAGCATACACCATGGGTTATCTCCTTGCATCTCTTTTGTGACCTCAAAAGATAAGGGCTCAAAGCTGACCCTTGGTGCAGGCCTATTTTAATCGGAAAGTCATCAGTGTCGCCAACTCGCCATCACTGAAAACTGCAATTGAACAAATATGAATTCTTTTAAGCCTTTAAAGCTCCCTGTTAAGGGTTTTCTGGTAGTCATTGTTGCATGGGAACATATAGTGGCAGGAGGGCATTAGTTCAGTACTCGGAGTTATGGCCTAGTTCCCATCGAAAGCTGAAATATAAGTGGAATGGAACATAGAAAGTGACATTGTTTGCATGCTTATGTTGGAAGCTGTAAAGAGGACCTAGGTGCAGCTTTTAGCAAAGACCACATGCTGTTTGTGTGTGGGCATCTTTAATGGTTATATGATAGTTATTGGTAAATTTTGCCGCATAGGATATGTGATGATTGTGGCAGAGAATAAAATGAGACGAGAGAGCAAAGTTGTATGAACTTGAACCAGCAACCTTTGCACAAGCTCCAAGGTGCAAAGAGAGCGACCTTATTTATTATCTCATTTCTATTGGACAACTCGATATACTATTGGAATGGTTCTATGATAGCTTGTTGGTTGATGTTGATGACATGGATAAACATACCAACAAATTAACGTAAAAGCTATTGGAGATGCTCCGAGGAGATAACTGATGGAGGTATTGGATCACAACTTGCAAATAGGAGCTGCTGGCTTAAAAGCTGACAGTCCCTTCTTTAATGTAACTTTCTCAGCTGTCATTTTCTTATGTCTGGACATGAGAAATTAAGGGTTATTCCCTTGACCAGTAAGCCATAGGCTGGACCCGTGAAAAGGATGTTCTGACCATTTCTACAGCACAGGAAGTCTGTTCTTATCTACAGATGGTCTACAACAATGCTTAAACTTTTCACTAATCACCTTCTCAACAAAGCAGTAATTACAACTACGAATGAGGACACTGGAGAACAGTCCTTGTACTGAGATTTAGGAACAAAACTACCGTACCGCCTTTGCATTTCTGGTCATCATCTTTAGTTGCATGTAGAAATGCTTTCACTGTCTTCCTACTTTCTAAGCTACATAGGTTTACTATACTGAGAATTCGGAACGGAACCACCGTAGCCCCTTTGCTGCCTGCTGTCTGCCAACTGTATGGATCACGGGGTGCATTATTACATGTGTTCTCATGCTAGACGGGCTGCTGGCTGACTGGAGAATTTTTTTATTAAATTGATAGACGCATCTGTGTCCACTGCCATAGCTAGTTAGCCTGAGCTACCTCTAGCTTCCTCAAACTTTAACCAACTAGTTAGTTAATTCTAGAAGATTCTACTAGTATAGATGGCTGGTAAGCCATGAAAACTGAAGGTGTGTTGATTTGCTGACTTTTTGTTGTGATACTTTTTGTAGCAACATCTAGAATTGACCAAGCTTTTCTGAACCCTTACTTTTTCCATATTTAGGTGGATACTGTGATATCACAAGCTCAAGCAACACTGGGCGCCCTCATGTCTCAGCGTTCAACGTTTGGTGGCATTACTACCAAAATAAGCAACGTCAGCAGCCGGATCCCCACGGTATGTATCGCATTGTATAGCCTTGTGAGCAAGGGAAAATCGTGCTCTTAGGCTGTGTGTGCCTCACACTTTTCTTCAATGAATCTGCAGATTAACCACATCCTCGCGTCGATCAGAAGAAAGAAATCGATGGACACGATAATTCTTTCGCTCGTGGCGTCCGTCTGCGCGTTTCTTATGTTCATCTACTGGTTGTCAAAGTAGTAGGATGTGGTTGGCCACAGCGAAAAGGCATCATAGTGTTGTAAGTTTGGATCACAGTGCCAGTACAGATAATGATATGATTGGTGTTTGTACAATATTGATTCAATGGTATATTACTTTTTCACATCGCTCTTCAGCCTCATTCTCCATCTCGACCGGACCATATATACCTGTTGTACCTTGTGTGCATATAATATAATAAATAAAAATCCCTCTTAGTTTTGTACCTTTTGGACGAGGGATTCCATCGGCATTGCCGTCCAGCTACTTCTCTGGATCTGAGTTTTAAGGATTCTTGTTGAGCTGAGGTGAGCTGGGCTGCTAGGTGGCTCGAGCTATTAGCTGCTCCGCATCCATCCAATTTAATCTCTGCGATTGCCAACAGGATAGACACATTGCAGAGGCCGTTTGGTGGGTGCAGCCTTGCAGGACCGGAAACTTCAAGGGCTACGTACCGAAACCTGCCAAAGTCTCCTCTTCCAGGCGGACAATGATATGGATGTGGATGTGGAGGTGATGCCCAGCCGCAAGTGGCCAAAGCCAAGCCCCCGCGATGAGACGGAACGACGGCCGGCCGGCCGGCTGGCATCGCGCCGCACCACGGGGGCCCTCCTAGCCACATGCGCCTGCCGCGCCCTCCGGACGTGCGCGCGCGCGGTTTCAGGTGCGGCACGGCACACGGGTTCCGGTGACTGTGAGCGAGCGCCCACGGCAAGGCAAGAGCCGGCCGCCGTACGCCAGTTTGCGGTTGCGGGCCGAGTGTCGAGAGCGCAGCTGTCGTGTACTTGCATGCGTACATATTCCCCAACTTCCCGGCGAGCTGATCAGCATGTGACGCCTCGTGGCGGCACACGTCGCCACGATCTACACAGACGCAGCACGTTCCGCTCCCTGCCGACGTGGTGGGGTGGCGAACCGCCATCCAGTGGCAGTACTCACCACTGACGGCCCACAATACACGGAGGAACACCAGTACGTGCATGCGTAGTAACTTGGCCAAGTTTCTTCCCCGCGGCGCTCACCGGATCGGTTGACCACGCCTGGTCACAGAGAATCACGCACAGATCTGCAACGACGACTGCAGCCGGATCCTCTGGCCCGGTTGCTTCAGCCCAGCCCACGGAATCGGAACGGGGGGCTGGCCTCCAACATACTCCTTTCAGCAGCTGCACTCAAAAGCTTGTACACATACAGGACATAAATAAGCTTGCGGCGGGCGAAAGCGAACGGGAGCTGAATCCGGCGTGGTTACTCCTTTTAGATAGCGTGGCGCGGCCGCTTGGCCAACGGCCACGATACCCCCCTTCTTCCGGGGGCACCATTACCATCACCATCACCAGCACCCAGGGACTGTTCTCATCTACCAAGAGTAGAGTGTGCAGGCAGCGTCTGATCCGAGTCAACTATCGCGGGCCGGGCAGGGGGGCAGGCTAATCTCCCTCCCTCCCTTCGGCGGCAAGATTCCGTGATTGCCTCGCCGGAAATCATCGCCGTTTTTAAATACGCTGCGTGGTATTACTACTAGATCACCACATGATGCATCAGTGGTAAGTAGTACTAGTACTAATCCGGTCAAAGCCAACTCATCTGAATCCAGCAAGCCGAACTGGTCCGTGGTCCTCTCCTCCCACTCTCCGCTGCCAGTTTTGTTCACTCTTCATCATGTGCTCCGTCTTTGGATACCGCCCAGTTCTCTGTTGCGAGCAACTTTTGTGCTGGGAAATCAGGCCTCAATGTGGGCTACTTATGGTTAAAGCTTGTCCGTACCGCTCTTCCATGTTTCCTACCACTGAGAGATGTACTATCACCGTGTCAAAAATGCTAGTAGAATGATCCTGGGTTTCGGTCTACCCACTCTCTAAAACTTGTCAAACAAAAATGTACTCCCCCCTTCCTAAATATAAGTCTGTATATATATTTCATTATGGACCATATACGGATGTATATAGATGCATTTTAGATTATAGATCCACTTATTTTTCTCCGTATGTGGTTCATAATGAAATCTTTCCAAAGACTTATATTTAGAAACGGAGGGAGTACCACTTTGAGTTTTGAAAATTTCCATGGAAAAACACGCACATAGGTATCGAGTCGAGACTCTTACCCATGTAACCTTTTTACAAAATAATATGACGATTCTTGTGACCTGCATGAAAATGAAAAATAAATGAGGATGGTGTACATTTAAAACTTAAATGGTAACACTCTCATTTTTATATCCAGCCACACATGGTCATACTCCCTCCATCCCAAAATAAGTGTCTCGACTTTATACTAGCTTTAGTACAAAGTTGTACTAAGGTTAAGACACTTATTTCGGTACAGAGGGAATATTAATTTTAGGAAGAGTAAGTTACTAACCAACACCTTTGGGCATGATTTGTTCCGGGAATTTTCAAAACAAGAAATACATTTGTTAAGTTTTTATAAAATCGGGCGGATTCCGGTGTACCCAGGTCCCAAAAATCCGCTCTACCAACGGATCACTTTTAATAAAATTCTCTCGGAGGTTCTTCACACAGCCTTTTAAAACTGAAGAATGGTCGACAAGAACACATTAATTAAGATCTAGGGTCTACTGCACATCACTGAAAGAATGGCGATGATTAGGATTTTTTGCAACTACTGCACATCACTGAAAGAATGGTGACGATTGGGATTTTTTTTTTGCAAAACAAGTAGGGACCTCGACGCACAACACTCTTATTAAGAAAAACACCAACCTCTTCCACCATGCAAGAGCATTTGAGAACACATCATATTCATATGGCCCCTTGGTATGTTAATGCTCCATGACAGCACACCAAGAGTTGCGTATGCGGCACCTTGTTTTGCTGCAGCACTCATTACTCATTAGCATTGTCGTTGTTTAATCCAAAACCATAACCACCAGCTCCAACTACTAATTAGCAAGGTTCTCTCCCTCGAGAAAAATATGATTAGCAAAGGGAACAACCAGCAAGCAATGACGATCCAGCGGAGCACCAGCATGTAGATGTCTCAATCTAAACAGCCCGGCTCTTGTCACCTATCACCCCATGATTGGGGATCGAATTTGTTGGCTTCTGATAACAGTCGATCATATGCTCTCTCTCTCTATCCCTTTTCAGCACGGGAGACATGGGATGGGATGGAAGCCCCTAAGCGTAGCGGCAAATTATTCTGAGTGGAGACATGTAACCACTTGGTCTAATCATCCCTAGATTAAGAGGATCGTTTTCAAAGTCTGCAGTGTCATACCTAATCGACCAACCAGGTCGGAGAAATGATTAACAGAATCCAGCAATTTGCCACCTAAATTTTGAATTTGACGGAACACAGGTCGTAATATGGTTCATCTAGCTGTTGAAAATCCTTGGCTATTTGATGTAATGAACAATTTTTTGGTCAGCCGAGCACGCAAAACTGCACACGAACATTGCTCGGAGGACAGCTGCAACTTACAACAATCGGGAGGGAAGCTCCCGCTGAATGAAGAAATGTAACAATGCCGGCCGGCCGGCCGCTTCCGCCAACGCCGTCGTGGCAGCCATTGCTAGCTCTTCCAGGCGTAGACGAGGAGCGAGAAGCCGTCGCCGCGGTGCAGCTCGGCCTCCTCGGGGCTGGCCCAGTCCATGACCGTCGAGCTGCTCGCCCACGAGGCCGAGGAGGATGCGATTGATGCTGACGACGACGAGCTTGCCTTGGCCAGCCTCCGCGCCTGCCCCCTCTTCCTCCGGTTCTCCCCATTGCTGCTGGTCTCGCTCCAGTCCCCTCTGCCCCATCTCCCTAGGTAGCCTGACAAGACGCCGGCGCCGCCTCTCCTGGCCTTGTCGAGCAGCTCCTTCTCCTTGGCCTCTGCGGTGTCGCGCTCCTCGCCGCCGCCGGTGTCGCCCAGCTCAAATCGGAAGACGAACACGGCGTGCGCGGGCGGGGACGCCGCGGCGAGGACGGAGGCGGCGTCTGTGAGGGCCGGCTCGCGCGCGGAGAAGAGCCAGTTGTGGAGGTCCCAGGAGACCTGGACCCGGTCGCCGCCGCCGAGGTCAACCTTCTCGCTGCCGCGGAACTTCCAGCGCAGGCGGCGGATGTGGAGCACGCGCTCGCCGTCCACGGAGACCGACAGGCCGACCTCGGCCTTGTCCTTCTCCTTGTCCATTTCCCTGTCCTTGCCGTGCCCGCGCGAGACGAGATCCAGCGAGATCTCCCGCTCCTTGCCGCGGACTTTGACGCAGGTCTTATGCCCGCGGCCATGGCCCCCGTCACGCATGGACACGTGCTCGCGCCGGGAGACGAGGACGTGGCCGGGGCCCGTCGGCCGCTGGGCCTTGGTCTTCCGGTACGCCTCCTCCGTCATGTCCCCGGCCACGACCGCCATCTCGCCGTCGACAACGACGGCGACGAAGTACCCGGACGACGGCTCGGGCGAGCCGGGGGAGGCGAACCGCGCGCGCGTGAGGTCCCAGGCCAGGTCGATCCGGCGGTCGTGCACGTGGAACCGCTTGGTCCCCCGGCGCCGCCAGAAGAGCCAGGGGCGGACGCGCACGGCGATGGTGGCCTCCTCGTCGAACTCCGGGCCGTCGTCGTAGCAGCCGTAGTCGGAGGCCGAGGAGGAGGACGCGAGCGCCCCCACGCGGAGCACGGCCCGTAGGCTGAGGCCGAACGCGGCGCGCGACCAGGAGAGCGCCGCCAGGCCGAGGCGGGTCTCGTAGACGGAGGTGGCGAGGCTGGGCCCCACCCCCGCGCCGGAGCCCGACGCCGCGGCCGGCGAGGCGCGGAAGAAGGCCGGGATCGCGTTCGGCATCGCGCGGGCGCGGGCGCGGCTGCGTCGCCGGTGCCTCGGCTGGGACGGAAATGGGGTAGCTTTTTGGGGAATTTCTCGCTTCGATTTGGGAGAGGGAGGGGAGACTGCCAGACTGGGGGTTGGACTGGACCGGCTAGGCCGCGAGGCGGGAGGTAAATATAACTCTGGCGCGGTGGGGTTACGGGGCGGTGACGGGACTCCGGCGCGGTGGGACCCGGACACGTTGGACCCAGCTGGGTGTGGGGCCGCGCGACCGTGCCAGTTGCCAGTATGCTGCGACTACTCTGGCTTGGACCGGGTTGGATGCTGAGGAGGGTTCTCATCCTCTCGTGCTCGTTTTATGATTTTTCCAACAAGAGCAAATTTAAATTATTATCTTCATCTTTGATACGAATGAATTCGTGTCTCGTGTTCATATCACTGTCGTACATGAATGTCAATGGCATTATTCAACGGGCGGATAGGGTTGGGCCTCGTGAGTTAAGTTTGTGTTCCATCTATCAAGTTAAATAGAGATGTGTCAACTTAAATAGAGCTACGAGGAGCTTGTTTGTCAACCGGACATGAGAAGGGTATTACTTTTGCACATGACTAAGGCTGGGTAACGTATGCATACAATATGTAAATATGACATCGGATTCTCTCATTTCTTAAAACAAAAAAAACATCTAAATCTACATCTGAAACCGCTAATTTGAGTGATGATCCATTTTGACAGTTGGCAACGAGAACAAGGAGAAGACGACGCACAAGAAGAAGCCCTTCTTAAAAGATGGGAACTATTCTCTCCATCTGGAATTAACTGACGCTCAAACGGATGTAAAGGAAGTAAACAAGAATAGGGAAGCAGAGACTTTCATTGGTCAAGAGTACACCTCTCACAATTCTAATTGTGAGGAAGAAGGGCATGTGGCGCGATAGACGTTTGAATACTCTTCATCTGAGCCCGCATCCCTCTTTGAGTTTGACTACTCCAATGAATGAACGCCAACCAATGATGCCTCATGGCTAGAGACTCGAAGGGAAATCCTTCATTTAATCCCCTAGGCTTCACTCACTCATTTCCTATGCCTCCAAATATATTGTGGAATGTTAATGTCGAAGGATGGTGATACCCTGATTGCTTAAAGTTTAATACAGTCATGTTGGATCTGCTACTAAGAAAGGAAGTGAAAGACTGATTGCGATAGCTCAACCGAATGAGACATCTCTTATTTACAAAACTGTGCCAACGTGTGCCTACATTGTTAGATTTACCAGTTCCGGGTATTGGATTTTGGAATAGAAAGAATGAAATTAGAACCAGCTTATCGCCAACCGTGCTTTCTACCAACTCCGCCAACCCCAGATGGGAATATTGATTGCGATTTAGCCGCACCTGAGCCCGCAACTGCTGCCTCTACGACGCCTACTTCTTGTGCCGACTTCGCCAGATGATATTGCCACTACGCGCGGCAAGGTCTTTAAAAGATTATGTGATCTCTTGGCTTCCCTTTGGTAATGTAACGAGTACAATGAGAAAGCGGAAGTACTTATCATCACGAAAAACAAGAATGTGGGACTCCTTGAATATAATCTCCATAGATAGCAAAATAACAAGGAAACTCTTAAAGTGGATCGCTGGATATAGATAAACTCTTGAGAGATCTAGTGGTGGCTTTTCAAAATAAGAAGTTGAGCTTATTGATGCTAAAAACATCGAGGATTTTGAGCATATTGACAATGGCTACAATCTAGTGAAGGGTGATCTTATCAAACTTACCAATTCACTACTGTCGGATTTCGGGTTCTGGCAGACCCTTGAGGTTCGAACACTGGGGTGCGTGCGGAGATCTTTCCCCTACCAGCTTACGAGTTAATGGTTTGCACAGGATCTAAACTAAGAACGCATTTAAGCGACAAGAGACACAGGGGTTTATCTTTGGTCGGGCCACCGTTGTGTGGTGTAATACCCTACTCCGGTGTGTGGTGTGGTGGATTGCCTCTGGGGCGATGAAGAAACAGTACAAAGGAAGAACTGACCTCGAGGGGCTGTTCTTGAGCTAATCTGAAGGGCTGCTTGGGTGAGTCGATCGCTTCTCTCTCCTCTCTCTACGGTTGATTAAATCGATCTCTCGCTCTGGTTGATTAAATCGATCCCCCTCTCTGTGGTGGCTAGTCCTATTTATAGAGGAGGCCACAGGCCTCTTGCCAAATAATGAGCGGGAAGGGCACCAACAATTGTCCATTTTGAAGGGAACATCTAGTACACTTATCCCGACTAAAGTTGGTCTTGGCTGCCAAAGGCTCGGCGGTGACGCCGTCCTGGGCTCCATGATGACCTCCTTCCTGCCGCTCCGCTGGTCTTGGTCTTGTTGCACCGAAGCGGTAACCTTTGCCTGATGCTTTGGCCTGTGCTTGCCTCCTTTGCACCAAAGGGGAAATGAGGACACTGCGCGTGCTGGCGCCCGCCTGGTCTCGATCGTCATGACTTGCGTCACGGGGCACCCTCGTGAGGTACCCTACCTTGATCTCTCCGCCTCCTGTGAGCCTGCCTGACGAGGCTGCTCCTGAGGAAGGTTCCTGTCGTCACTTGCCGAGGGTCTTGAGCTTGAGTGGTGAAGCTGGGCACTGGGCCCCCACTTGAGCCACGCTTGAGCGCGCAGTGAGCAAGTCTGGGACCCCGTTCCCAGAACGCCGACAGTAGCCCCCGGGCCCAAGGTGCGCCCGGACTTGGCTTAGCAGAGAAGCGAAGGGGCAAGTGCGAAGCGCTGCGGGCCCAACAGCCTGCGGCCTTGGGCGCCGCGTGGCGATTGACTAGTCGTGGGCGTCTCCGCTTCCCCACGACGCCTCGGCAACCGTCCTTCTGACAAAAGGAGGCCCGGGCCAGACTTGGTGCTCCAGATCCCCTTTCGCCCTTCTCCTCTTTGCTTTCGAAATCCTCCAGATCTATCTCAACCCTTCCCGTCCTATAAGCCATGGCGCCTCGCAAGACCCGTCGAGGCACAGTACCTTCCGGCTCTGGATCCTCCATTGTGTTGGAGAAGAGTCTCTCATCCTTGTCTTGTGGGAGGGCGGTGGCCTTGAGCAACAAGGGAGCGACTGTGCTCAGGGCTGGCTCCGATCAGCCTGAAGGCCAGGGGAGCACCTTCTACCCGTTCTTCGTGAGTGCCATCGTCGCCGGTCTGGGCCCTCCTTTTTCTGAGTTCTTCTTTGTTGTTCTCCGCCAATACAACTTGCAAGCCCTGCATCTCCACCCCAACTTTGTTCTTCTCCTGGCGATTTTCGCCCACTATTGTGAGGCTCACATTGGGATAAAGCCCTCGGTGGCTTTGCTGCGCCATTAATTTTACCTCCGGGTCTCCCGTGGCTCGGTTACTGCATGCGCGAGCTTTGTCGCATACTCCAGCTCCAACTCCATCTCCAAGCCCGGGAAGAGGATCGAAGGCTTCAGGAGCAAATGGGTCCTGGTGGATGTCAGACGCATCCACCACCGGCTGGCGCTGCTGTCGGGGCAGCCCATGGCCGTCGATGCGTGGTCTCGTGCGGAGCTCGTCGACCCTCGCGCGAAGATGGTGCTGAAGAGGATTGACGCGGACCTGAGGCCAGGCAACTTGGGGGCGGCGAAGCTGATCGGGGCCACGCTCCTGAGGGAGTTTCTGGAACATCGGGTGGCTCCGCTCCGGGAGCATTCGCTCCTGTTGTGGAGGCTTGCGGAGGCAGGCGACGCCCTTCACCTGAGCTCCGAGGCCCTCTCTGACGAAGATCTGGCCACGGCTCTCCATTCCTTGGTCGGGGGAGACGTGGCGAAGCCGGAGGGTGCTCCCGTCCCCTGTTCCTCGCGACGACTGGGAGCAGGTGGTGGTCGCCATGCCCACCTTCAATGGTGAGGGGCTGGCGTCTGCCGGGGCTCTCGAGGATCTGACGATGTTGGCGACGGTGAACGTTTCCTCCAGCAACTCCAGCGGGAGTGAGGAGGAAGAAGAGGAGATGGAGGAAGAAGAGTCTGACTTCGAGGCGACTGGCGAGGAGTCGGGGGATTCCTTTCCTTGGCGCAGGTCCCACGCCCTTCGCTCCATGCCGGACGACGACGAGGCCGGTGCCAGGCGAGGAGGAGGATTCTCCACAGTTACGAGGAAGGGCAGGTCGGGCTGGTTCTCAGGTCCATTCGGCTCCGGGCGGTCCGAGGCCAGCTCCGGCCTTCCCGACGCATATACCTTACAGGCCTCCCAAAGTGACCCTAGGCTGCAGCTTCGGGCTTCAAGTTCGGCTGGAGACTGCTTGAGCCCGTGGACGGCGACCAGTAAGTGTTCGACCCGTGTTTTGCTTTGCATCTGCCGCCTAGGCTTGACGTCTGTATTCTCTTGACCAGGTCGGCGCCTGCAGCAAAAAAAGGCGAAGGGGCCTCAGTGACCCTGCTTGAGGCGGGTTAGCCGGGCCTGCGGCTCCGTCTGTGAGGAAAAAGGCGTGAAGTTCGCGCCTCGCCTTGACCATCCTCGCGAGCCCAGCAGGGGCACTCTGGCGATGTGTCAGCCCCCGTGGCCCCGCTGACTCTGGAGGTGCCTGCGCCTGATGTTGTTGCTGAGGTGCCAATTATAATCCTGGAGAGTAACGACTTATCGCAAATCAACCCGACAAGATATGCATACAATATGTAAACATGACATAAGATTCTCTCATTTCTTGAAACCGAAAGAACTTCTATATCTCGAACCGCTAATCCGATTGATGATCCATTTTGACCATTGGCAACGAACAATGAGAGAATACTTATAAGAAAAACGAAAATTAAATTAGGTGTCCGGGCTCATCTACACCCAATGAATAGTAAAATAAAAAAAAATCTTTATGAAGGAAATATGCCCTAGAATTGTATTATTTATTTCCTTATATCATGATAAATGTTTATTATTAATGCTAGAATTGTATTAACCGGAAACATAATACTTGTGTGAATACATAGACAAACAGAGTGTCACAAGTATGCCTCTACTTGACTAGCTCGTTAATCAAAGATGGTTATGTTTCCTAACCATTGACATGAGTTGTCATTTGATTAACGGGATCACATCATTAGGAGAATGATGTGATTGACTTGACCCATTCCGTTAGCTTAGCACTTGATCGTTTAGTTTGTTGCTATTGCTTTCTTCATGACTTATACATGTTCCTATGACTATGAGATTATGCAATTCCGTTCTTTGGAGGAACACTTTGTGTGCTACCAAACGTCACAACCTAGCTGGGTGATTATAAAGGTGCTCTACAGGTGTCTCCCAAGGTACTTGTTGGGTTGGCATATTTCGAGATTAGGATTTGTCACTCCGATTATCGAAGAGGTATCTCTGGGCCCACTCGGTAATGCACATCACTTAAGCCTTGCAAGCATTGCAACTAATGAGTTAGTTGCGGGATGATGTATTACGGAACGAGTAAAGAGACTTGCCAGTAACGAGATTGAACTAGGTATTGAGATACCGACGATCGAATCTCGGGCAAGTAACATACCGATGACAAAGGGAACAACGTATGTTGTTATGTAGTTTGACCGATAAAGATCTTCGTAGAATATGTAGGAGCCAATATGATCATCCAGGTTCGGCTATTAGTTATTGACCGGAGACGTGTCTCGGTCATGTCTACATAGTTCTCGAACCCGTAGGGTCCGCACGCTTAAAGTTCGATGACAGTTATATTATGAGTTTATGTGTTTTGATGTACCGAAGGTTGTTCGGAGTCCCGGATGTGATCACGGACATGATGAGGAGTCTCAAAATGGTCGAGACATAAAGATCGATATATTGGACGACTATGTTTGGGCACCGGAAAGGTTCCGGAAGGTTTCAGACATTTATCGGAGTACCGGGGGTTACAAGAACCCCCCCCCCCCCCCCCGGGGGGGGGAACTAATGGGCCTTGTTGGGCCCTAGTGGAGAGAGAGAGGGTCCGGCAAAGGCAAGAGGCGCGCCCCCTCCCCGTGAGTCCGAATAGGACAAGGAAGGGGGGCGACGCTGCCTTTCCCCTCCCACTCCTTCCTTCCCCCTCCTTCTTGGACTAGGAAAGGGAGGGGCAAACCTACTTGGAGTAGGTTTCTCCCTCCTAGGGCGCGCCACCCCCTTGGCCGGCCCTCTCCTCCTCCCCCCTTTATATACGGAGGAGGGGGGCACCCCATAGACACAACAACTGATCTCTTGATCTCTTAGCCGTGTGCGGTGCCCCCCTCCACAATAATCCACCTCGATAATATCATAGCGGTGCTTAGACGAAGCCTTGCGTCGGTAGAACATCGTCACCACGCCGTCGTGCTGACGAAACTCTCCCTCAACACTCAGCTGGATCGGAGTTCGAGGGACGTCATCGAGCTGAACGTGTGCAGAACTCAGAGGTGCCATGCGTTCGGTACTTGATCGGTCGGATCGTGAAGACATATGACTACATCAACCGCGTTGTGCTAATGCTTCCGCTTTCGGTCTACGAGGGTATGTGGACACACTCTCCCCTCTTGTTGCTTTGCATCACCATGATCTTGCGTGTGCGTAGGATTTTTTTTGAAATTACTACGTTCCCCAACATTTTGATGGTGAAAGATGCTCAAATGTGTGATCCTCGTGCAAAATATGGGGGTGTTTGGACATTTGAGGAGCTCTTGGTAAAAATAAAAAATCAAGTGTGAACAATGATGTTTTCAAAAGTTTCTCAGATACCCGAAATTTTTCTTTTTTGCTACGAGCTTCTTGCATGGGCATCTCACACATGAGCATCTTGCACCATAATTTTTTTGAATCTTTTATTGTTTAAAACAATTTCACTATTCACACATGGGTTCCACTCCCTTCTTAAAGGATGAGAATTAAACTCATGAGACACATCACCAAAGTTAACACTAACAATTTCTCTGTTGCAGTCTATCTTAACATTAACTGTATTCAGAAAAGGTCTACCAGATATAATGGGACAAAAATAATCTTGTGGAGAACCAAGAACTAGGAAATCAGTAGGGTATTTGATCTTTCCACACAAGACTTCAATATCTCTAACAATCCCAAGTAGTGAAATAGTATCTCTATTCGCAAGCTTAAAGTAACATCAATGTCTTCTATTTCAGCAGGTGCAATATCATTCATGATCTCTTGATATAAGGTAAAAGAAATAGCACTCACACTAGCACCCAAATCACATAAACTATGGTAAAAATGATCTCCTATTTTAGCAGAGACAACAGGCATGTCAACCACAGGCTTATTCTTATTTTTAGGATCAGGCTTAACAATTCTAGTAGGTTCACTACAAAAGTAAATAACATGCCCATCAATATTATCGACCAAGAGATCTTTAACCATAGCAACATTAGGTTCAACTTTAGTTTGTTCAGAGGGTCTAGGTGTTCCAATATTACTTCTATTAACCACAGTTGAGACTTTAGCATGTTCCTTTATCCTAACAGAAAAATGAGGTTCCTCAATATAAGCAGCATGCACAAATGGATCAACATTGTAAATGATAGTTTCATCTTTAACTACAACGGGGTCCTCAATATTTTGTTTATTAGGGGATGATATTTAAACCACTTCTCCTTAGGATAAGCATCATGAGTAACAAATGATTCACAAAAGGAGGCTACCATCTCAGAATCAAATCCATATTTAGTGCTAAACTTATGAAAAGCATGGTCTCCATAAAAGATTTAACACAATCAAACTAAAGGTTTTATACATGACTCTTTACCTTTGTCGAGTCCCAACTTTTAGAGTTGTGTTTAATTCTGTCCAGAAGATCACATCTGAATTCAATAGTTTTCTTCTTAGAGGAACTAGTAGAAGAAGAATCGAGTATGGTTTGATCATTTTGAGAAAGTGATGTCTACTACGCAACTTTATTCTTGTACACACGTGCTGGGCCTCCAAGCGCAGAGTTTTGTAGGACAGTAGCAATTTTCCCTCAAGTGGATGACCTAAGGTTTATCAATCCGTGAGAGGTGTAGGATGAAGATGGTCTCTCTCAAATGACCCTGTAATCAAATACAAGAAATCTCTTGTGTCCCCAACACACCCAATACAATGGCAATTTGTATAGGTGCACTAGTTCGGAGAAGAGATGGTGATAAAAGTGTAATATGGATGGTAGAAATATATTTTTATAATCTGAATAAATAAAAACAACAAGGTAGCAAATAGTAAATGGAGCAAAAACGGTATTGCAATGCTTGAAAATGAGGCCTAGGGTCCGTACTTCCGCTAGTGCAATCTCTCAACAGTGCTAATATAATTGGATCCTATAACCACCCCTCAAAGTGCGATGAAGAATCACTCCAAAGTTCCTATCCAAAGCTATTCTTTCCGTTCGATCTATTCAAGAGTTCATACTAAAATAACATAAAGCTATTCTTTCCGTTCGATCTATCCTAGAGTTCGTACTAAAATAACACCAAAGCAAATTCATATTCATAATACTCAATCCAACACAAAGAACTTCAAAGAGTGCCCCAAGATTTCTACTGGAGAAACAAAGACAAGAACGTGCATCGACCCCTACGCATAGATTGCCCCAACGTCACCTCGGGAATCCGCGAGTTGAGTGCCAAAACATATATCAAGTGAATCAATACGATACCCCATTGTCACCACGAGTATTTAATTTCAAGACATATATCAAGTGTTCTCAAATCCATAAAAGTATTCAATCCGATAACAACAAAATCTCAAAGGGAAAACTCAATTCATCACAACAATATAGAGAGGGGAAAACACCATATGATCCGACTATATTAACAAAGCCCGCGTTACATAAAGATCATGACATCTCAAGAACACGAGAGAAAGAGAGAGAGAGATTAAACACATAGCTACTGGTACAAACCCTCAGCCCCGAGGGTGGACTACTCCCTCCTCATCGTGGTGGCCGCCGGGATGATGAAGATGGCCACTAGAGATGATTCCCCCCTCGTGAGTCTTGGAGCAGGGGTCTAGATTGGTTTTCGGTGGCTATAGAGCCTTGCAGCGGCGGAACTTCTGATCTAGGTTAACTTCTTATGGTTTCTCTATTTATAGGATTTTTTGGCGTCGGTTTCACGCGAAGATGGGCCTCGAGGTGAGCACAAGCCACCGGGGCACGGACAAGGGCCCAGGCGCGCCCTGTTGTCTTGTGCCCTACTCCTTCACCTCCTGGTCGTTCCACGAAGCTTCGGGAGTCTCTTTTGTTCCAAAAAAATCGTTAATTTTTTAGCTCATTTGGAGAACTTTCATTTCTGCACAAAAAACAACACCACGGTAGTTCTGCTGAAAACAGCGTCAGTCCGGGTTAGTTCCATTCAAATCATACCAAAACCATATTGTTGGGGATGTAACTACTGAATATAAACCGCCCAGAAGGGGCCGGTTTACCCTCGGCTATAATTGGGGCCCACGAAGACTCAGAAGGAGGCGATTACTGTAGAGTTTAGAGGCCCGGAGCTGAGGCGAGTTAGGAGCCCATAATGGTAAAACCGCCATAACCATGTAACTTGTGTTGTAAGATAAGAAAGAAGAGACCGAGCGGACACTTGTATGAGCCGGCCTCGGGACTCAGTGAACCGGCAGACGTCAACCCGTGTATATAAGGGACGATCCGTGGCGGTTTAGGGACGGAACAACGACAATTCGAGGCTTAGGCGAAGCTATTGCTCCCTAGTCGCGAAATCACATCAATCCCATCACAAACTAGGCGTAGGCTTTTACCTTCATCGAAGGGGCGAACTAGTATAAACTTCGCGTGTCTTTGCGTCCACTTTAACCCCTTTAAGTTAACCCGTCACGATGGCCTCACGACTAAGTCCTTTCATGAGGACATCTGCCGTGACAATTCCACGACGGTTGGCGCCCACCGTGGGGCTATCGCCGCGATGGTTTGATGATCTTAGAGGGCAAGTTCGAAGGACTCGAAGGCTATCTTTGTGGGCGGATGACCAAGAGTCGCGGCAAGCTCTACATCGACGATGCGGCTGGGGCCCGAGGCGGCTCGATTGAGTACGGGTACCGGGTCCCCTTTGGTGGCATACACGTGTTCATCGGCAAGATCGGTGAGCGAGGGCTGGGCGGACATCTGCACCGACCTCGTCGAGACGACTCGGTGGGCGAAGAAGAATCCTGCCTGGCTAAACCGGGTTGTCGGGCGTGCTTTCGTGGGAGTCATCCACGGAGGAGACTATGAGGTGGATCGGCATCTGGTGGCGAAACCGTTGTCTACTCGATGACGAGTCGTCGACCGGGAAGCCGAGTCTGTACCGCAAGATGGCGGATCGAAACATTCGACGATGAGAGTATTCGGACCTTTGATCTGCCCAACCGGGTTGGAATATTCATGGCGGTACACAAGCGGCGCTTCACTCTTGACCGCCACGCCAATGGTCGCCGGTTCAACAATGGCGGCGATGGCGGTAAAGGGCGAGAGGCCTGTCGCCCGCCGGCTCAAGTTTTATCGTAACTATTTGATGCATTGGCTGTGCTCATGGCGAGAGGCTAACCCGGCAGATCAAGACCTGCATAATGCGGAGATTGCAAAGGTGAAGGAGCAGATCACTCGAGCTAAAGCGGATCCGCGGCCGCAGACGTCGGATGATGGCGGAGCGGGCGCTTTGGATGCGCAGCTTATAGGCTCATGTTGGATCGAACAGCGTCGCATGAAGTCATGAAAAGAAAGTACAGATCCCGTTTGCCCTCGGTTTTCGAGGAAGAGACCTCTTCAACACCCGAGGCGAGGACGGTAATCCGCTGCCGGTGGTGAGCGGCGGAAGCACTGGGGCCGGCGCGCCGATTCAGCCCGTGTGATAGATCTGCCTCGCCATCATGCCGGCGGCGCCTCGGTGTGCTAACACCTCCAGTCACTACTCCAACCCGATGGATAACCTTGTTGCGGCTGCGGCGCGGTTGGAGGCGATTCAATCGAAGGCGATTCACCACAGCGGTGGAAACACGCAGGTCAAAGAGCTCCCGAGGACGGCCTCGCCCAACAGGAAGCGTACTCATACAGCCGTGATCGGATCCACTCCACCCCCCGCCCAAGCCGGAGTTATAGCCGGCACACAGATGAACCGGCCGTATCAAGTAATGCGCAGCGCGGGGAACCTCGCGGCAACAACCCGACGGGTGGCTTCGAAAACGCTCAAGAGGTGGTGGACCGGGCCAGAACACGTGGGAGGCCGAGTTAGCGGCCTGACAAAGATGAGGATCATCAGCTCGCACCGGTTCGACCGACCATCTTTGAGCCCGGGGTTACATCTGGCTCTTTGGGGGTGCCTTGCCTCGTCCCCGCTTTACGCAATGTACGCTTACCCAAGGACTTCAAGGGGCCACGCAAGGTGCCCAATTATACTGCCGATCTGGCTCCAGAGGCGTGGATAGAAAGCTATGAGATGGCCATGGAGATCTTTGGATGTGGATGAAGCTGCATGTGCAAAGTATTTTACCATGATGCTTGAAGGCACGGCCGTGCTTGGCGAAAAACTTGCCACCCAATTCCATCAGTTCATGGACCCAGCTATGGACCGGTTCATTCAGAATTTCAAAGACACTGTAAGCAGCCCATGTACGTGGTGGACTTGGCGGCTTGTGTCGGTGAGGGAATCCACAACCCATTGGAGTGCGTCGTGTTTGAAGTTCTACATTCTTGAGACCGGATCAACACCGATTACGCAATCTTAACCCTAGAGAGCAGCTGCCGGTTCGAACCTTTAAAATTGAAGCTGGGTCGCATGAAGCGTTTTGCAATGACATGGGCACTCTCATGGGCGTTTTAGTGAAGTACGCTGATTACGATAGTACCAAGGATCCCGGGTCCGAGGAGGAGGATGGAACAGGAAGGAAAGCAGAACAGCAACTCCGAAGCCAGCGGCATCACTTTCGGCAGTAACGGAGGAAACAAGCGTAAAGCGAATGGTAACATGGGCCGTAGCCAACACCAATGTGCGTGACAAGGGTCAACGGCGCAAGGGTAAACATCCGAACCGAGGTGGTGCGCCTAATCACAATCCGGACCGGTTGAGTTATCTGCTGAACCAACCCTGTCCGAAGCATGGGACGAAGGAGGCGCCAGCAAACCACCTTTGGAAGGATTGTTACATTATGCAGGAGTTTAAAAGTTCCAACGCTTTCCGCTATGATCAAGGGCCCAGCGGCGGTTCAGGGTCCGGCCCGGGTTACGGTGGAGGAAATTCCGGTCCAGGGTTCAATGGTAATCCGGTAGGCGTAACAATCGAACAATCGTAACAACCAAGGTGGTTACAATCAGCAGCAACAGCAGTCGGGTTATCAAAGCAATCCGAAGTAGTTGAATGGTGGACAGTATCACGTCTTCACCACTAGTTTGGACAAGCGAGACCGGAAACTTCAGAAGCGGGCAGCCAACATTGTTGAACCGGCCGTGCCGCATTACCTCTGTTGGTCGAGCAGCCTATTGTGTGGAGTAGAGAGGATCATCCTCCCGGGTTGACAATCCGGGTCAACTAGCCCTAGTGGTGGCGCCTCAGGTGGGAGGATACAAGTTCACCAAGGTGCTTATGGACGGAGGGAGCAGCATCAACATCCTGTATTATGAGACCTTCCGTCGTATGGGGTTAACGGATAAACATCTCAAGCCATCCAATACAGTGTTTCATGGTGTGGTGCCTGGCAAATCAGCATATCCGGTTGGTAAAATAGCTCTGGAGGTGGCCTTTGGGGATGAACATGACTCCAGATCAGAAACATTGACATTTGAAGTAGTGAAAATTCAAAGCCCTTACCACGCCCTGTTTGGGCGGCCGGCTTATGCCAAGTTTATGGCGCGACCTTGTTATGTTTATTTGCAGCTAAAAATGCCGGGTCACAAAGGGATGATAACGGTTCATGGGAGCCGCAAGATCGCTTTAGAGTGTGAGGAAGGTGATGCGGCTTACGCAGAGTCGGTTTGTGCCACCGAAGAGCTCAAGTACTATAAAGACAAGGTTGATCCGGCGGATATGACCCCGTTGAAGAAGCCAACTACAGAGCGCGATCCGGATCTGAAGTTTAAGTCGGCGGCTGAGACTAAACTTGTTGACTTTGTGCCCGGTGATTCGTCCAAGCAGTTCATCATCAGTGCTAACTTGGATCCTAAATAGGAAAGCGCTCATCGAGTTCATCCGTGAGAATCGGGACATTTTGCATGGAAGCCTTCCGACATGTCGGGTGTACCGAGGGAACTCGGCCGAGCACACTCTTAATGTTGATCCCAAGTACAAACCGGTAAAACAGTTCCTTCGCCGGTTTAACGAGGAAAGGCGTAAGGCCATTGGAGAAGAGGTTGCTGTGCTCTTAGCGGCGAGGTTTATCGTTGAAGTTTTCCATCCGAGTGGCTTGCTAATCCGATGCTGGTCCTTAAGAAAAACGGCACTTGGCGCATGTGTGTGGATTACGAGATCTTAACAAGGCTTGTCCAAAGAGATCCTTTCGCCTCCCCGCATTGACCAGATTATTGATGCTACGGCGGGTTGTGAGCGTTTGAGCTTTTTGGATGCGTATTCTGGATATCATCAGATCAAAATGGCGGTTAAGGACCAGGAGAAGACATCATTTATCACTCCCTTTGGAGCCTTCTACTATGTGTCTATGCCTTTTGGGCTCAAGAGCGCCCAAGCAACTTATCATCGTTGTGTACAGAATTGCTTGCATGAACAGATCGGCCGCAATGTACATGCTTATGTGGATGATATTGTGGTTAAGTCAAGGAAGAAGGAAACACTGATTGAGGATTTGAAAGAAACCTTTGACAACTTGCGGGTGTACAAGATGATGCTTAACCCGGCCAAATGTGTTTTCGGTGTTCCGACAGGCAAATTATTGGGTTTCCTTGTGTCCAACAGGGAGATTGAAGCTAATCCGGAGAAGATTATAGCTATCACCTCCCTGGCTAAGCCAAAGTGTATCAATGATGTCCAGCGATTGGCAGGCGGATTGCCGCTGAGCGGTTTATCGGCCGCCTCGGAGAAGGCCATTCCTTTGTACCGAATCTTTGAAGAAGATGGATCGGTTTATGCGGAGTTCACCGCCCGATGAAGCATTGGAGGATTTAAAGCGGCAATTGGCCAACCCGCTTTCTTCGCCGCTCCCATTGACAAGGAGCCGTCGCTATATGTTGCTTTGCTAATGCCAGGCGATTAAGCGTAGCCATTGTGGTAGAAACGGAAGGAGGCAGGAAGGAGTATCCGGTTCAACGTCCGGTTTATTACATCAGCGAGGTGCTCATTGAGTCCAAGCAGAGATATCCGCATTGGCGAGAAGCTGGTGTATGGAGTTTTTATGGCAAGCGGAAGTCAAGCAAGATTTTCAAGGGCATCCCATCACGGTGGTCGATTCAGCTCCTTGGGTGATATCATCTGAGAACCGGAAGCGGCGGCGGATTGCTAAGTGGGCCATAGAGCTTGGGCCGCATGATTTAAGGTATGTGCCTCGGACGGCGGTAAAATCGAGTGCACTTGTGGATTTCATTAATGATTGGACGGAGTTACAAGCGCTGAAGAAAAGCGGATCATACCTATTGGACCATCCACTTTGACGGGTCCAGCAGTTGGAGGGCTCGGGGCTGGAGTTGTGTTAACTTCCCCACGAGGTGAAAAGTTTTGTTACGTCCTCCGCTTAATGTTCCCTTGTACTAACAATGCAGCTGAGTATGAAGCCTTGCTCCATGGTCTTGGATGGCTAAGGAGATGAATCTAAGCGGGTTAAGTGCTTGGTGACTCGGACTTGGTGGCCCAACAGTGTCGAGCACTTGGGATTCCAAAGACCCACTCATGGCTGCATATCGTCGGGAGGTGGATGTTGTTGCAGGTCATTTTAAAGGCTATCAGGTGGACCATGTGGATCGTCGGAAGAACGAAGCGGCGGACGCTTTAAGCCGGTTGGGCTCTCAACGCAAACCGGTCCCGCCCAATGTCTTCCTTGATGTACTGCATAATCCATCAGTCAAGCTTCCTGATGAAGTAGATTTGGCTATTCCTGATCCGGAGGCTCAGTTGGTGGCAACCCTTCATGTCATTCTGGATTGGACGCTCCCTTATTTGGCGTACATGAGCCGGGGCGATTTACCAGAAGATGAGACGTTGGCCCGACAGATAGTTCGGCGGTCTAAGTCTATGACCATTGTTAATGGCGAGTTGCATCATTGCAGTGTGTCAGGGGCGTTTCAGCGTTGTGTGTCCCCTGAGGAAGGCTGTGAAATATTGCGTGAGATCCACGAAGGGGACTGTGGTCACCACGCCGGTTCAAAATCCTTGGTGGCTAAGGCGTTCCGCCATGGTTTTTATTGGTTGACCGCCCATGCCGATCACGGAAGATCCGGTCGACGATGTGATGGTCGCTTGAAGTTTTCTAGACGATGCTCATATACCGGCCCAAGAATTGAGGATGATTCCAATTACTTGGCCGTTTTGCGACTGAAATTTGGACATGGTAGGACCTTTTAAAAGGTCCAAGGACAAGAAGACACACTTGCCGGTAGCAATCGACAAATTTACAAAGTGGGTCGAGGCAGAGCACGTTAGCAAGTGTGATGCGCCACGGCGGTTCAGTTCATTAAAAGGGTGATCTTCGGTTTGGGTTTCCACGGTATCATCACGAGATAATGGTACCAATTT
The DNA here is from genome assembly GCA_021605145.1 of Aegilops bicornis. Lineage (NCBI taxonomy): Eukaryota > Viridiplantae > Streptophyta > Magnoliopsida > Poales > Poaceae > Aegilops > Aegilops bicornis. Next base: position 491,255,911 of record CM038673.1, read on the forward strand.
GTCCAAAGGTGCCATGAAGGAGTTTTGTGAACGTGAGCACATCCGCTTGACAGCGTTTCTTGATAGCTCACCCACAGTCCAATGGTCAAGCAGAACGAGCTAATCAGGAGATCCTGAGAGGTATCAAACCCCGGCTTACGGTCCCTTTACAGAGGATGCCGGGCTGTTGGGTAGAAGAGCTACCATCTGTGTTATGGAGTATCAATACTACCCCTAACAGATCCACTGGATACACACCGTTCTTTATGGTCTATGGAGCGGAGGCGGTTCTCCCCAGCGATATCCATCATGACTCGCCTCGTGTGGCGGCCTATGTTGAGGCAGATAATGAGGCAAAGACGGCAAGATGCTTTGGATCGACTGGATGAAGAATGAGATATGGCGGCTGCTCACTCGGCGATTTACCAGCAAGATCTTCGTCGGTATCACAGTCGACGGATCAGAACCAGAACCTTTCAAGAAGGAGACTTGGTGCTTCGGCTCATTCAAGACCGGAACAAATATGCACAAGCTAACCCCACCTTGGGAAGGGCCTTTTGTGGTCGGCAAGAATCACTGTAACGGGTCATACTATCTCGATTGATATTCGAGAGCATAAAGACTCACGCACGTCAGAAGAGGAGAACAACAGGCCGTGGAACATAGCTCATCTTCGGCCTTATTATACCTGAGCCATCGGCTCTCCTTATGTACATATTATGACAATGTATATATCATGAATAAAAGCAATAAACCGGAGCCTCGGTTAAAGCGGGGTATCCGTTCTGTCAAAATCCGGCTTGGGTACATGGAGTTGTTGTTTTAAAACGTCCTCCGGTTTATCCCTTGAGCTTGCTCTTCAGAAGCTTTTAAGATGTCATCTGGGGGCTTGGTCGTGTCCGAACCAATGCAACACCTTTTGATAGGCGAAAGCCACGGATCACTTGGGGACATGGTCAAATCTGAACCGATCACGCCTCTTGATCGGCCTAAGGCCATAGAGTCACTTGGGGCTTGGTCGAACCCGAACCATTGCCACGCCACTTGATCGGCATAATGCCACGGTTTCGATTGGGGACCTGGCTGACTTGAACCATAGCTACACCTTATTGGGAGCTTGGTCGTGTCCGACCATGGTAATGCCATCTGATCGGCTCAGTAAAGCCTCTTTCTGCAAATTGTTATTTGATTTTTTGTTGCATTTTTAAACCGACAACATTTTTCAAACCGGTTCAACCAGTCAATTGGCGGCTTTCGGTTTATTTTAATCCGAAAATAACTTTTCCGGTTTGACTTTTCCTGTTAACATCCCATTATGGAGTAACAGGGGGCCTAACATGACCCGGCATGGTTTACTTGGTAAACCGGCATTATAAACACAGGAGCTGTTTTCTCCTTTGACGGTAATGGTTTATACAACCTCCGCTTCCAGGTTGGCTAAGCCAACTTCATGCCCGACGCCGGCAGGTGTTTTTTGTATCACAAAATTTTGATCATATACCTCAATATTTCCTTACATATACATATGAGCGTCACAAGCCGGCTGGCGACACAAGCCGCCGTGGCGGTTTAAGAATTTGTGATTGCGGGCAAAATAGATTGAAGGTTTCGATTATTCAATCAAAAGTATCAGCACCTCTGCGCGAAGGTTGCGCATCAAGGCATAAAGGCCTATTCAAAAACAAAAGTGCTGGCTATTCTATTACAAGGCCTTCCGAGGCCCAACATTTCGAATGGCATTATGACTAGCAGCTTATGATGCATCAACCGGCTTGATGGATTAAGCTTCCTCGCTGGGTTGACGTGAAGAAGATGGGTCGTCTAGCGTCCGTTCAGCTTCTTCCTCTTCATCACCCAAGGGCCGGAAGTCATTGGTAGACCAGTCAATCCGGTTTAAAGCACGAAGACAGCCTCTTCACTTATAAGCTCACCCGGATCAACGTCGAGGGCATAAGTGTGCTTACGGGTTGGAGGAACAAGGTTACGCATACGGAATGACAAACTCCACCCGCTGTTGTTTGCATCATAGAAAGAGCGGTAAACCGCCGAGTTAGCTTCACGCCGATTGACTCGCCAGAGGACGCACCTCCTTTGTTATTCGTTTGAGGGCGTCATTATCAAAGGCTTCGCCGTTTTCTTGAGCTGTGGAATCCCTTGGCTATGTCACCGGATCAAGGTCCGCTATCCACGCCTTTAGCGGAAAGTTAGAGCCAATAAAGTGCCAGCCCGGGCATGGATCGTTTCAACTCTTCAAGTTGTGCGGAATCATGGATAGCCGGTCCAGCGTATCTTTGATCAAGGACGGAGCTGTGTTATCATATGACGAGCGCATATGACTCATTGGAGTGCCGGTATCTGACTGCTCAATCAACGTGTATGCAGCCTTGAGTTTCTTCCGCATATCGAGCCCGGATGAGCAATACGCTTCGCACTGCGGTTTAAGACAGCTGAGATTAAACTGGCGGAAATATCAAAACAGAATAGTAATCAGTGAAAAATCTCTTACCAAAGATCGCAGAGGTCATGGCATTAATTTGGCGCTTTAGTCCGGTGAGCTCTTCTGTCACCGGTTTAAGAGCCGCTTCAGCATCTTCAGCCCGTTTCAACAGCCCGGCCTTCTCCGTCTCCCAGTTGGCTTGCTCGGATTTATACCACTCCTTGAGCTGCTCCATAGTGGTCAAGGCAGTTTTCAATTCGTCCTTGGCTTTGGTGGTTTCTGCTTGTTGAGTCTTGATTGGCACGAAGGTCCTTGAGTTATGCGGTTTCTTTGGTCTATCTCGCTCGATAACAAATGGATCACGTTAGTTGTTTCATTATGAAGTCCCAAGCTCAATCTGTATTCAACTTTGGCACTTGGGGGCTAATGGCTAATTGATCTCATCTTGCTATGGTGATACATGTTAAGTCCCGGTTTAACTATGCTAAGTTGAACCGGCCCTTGGGAACTACTGACCTTTGAAGTTTGAGACGTATGAGTTTTATATTAAGTCGGTTTAACTATGCTCAGTTGAACCGCCCTTGGGGGCTACTACACAACAAAAGTACAAGAGAGGCATAACTCCTTACCTCATAGCGTTCCTTCATACGATTCACTAGGCCGGCTTCGAAGTCACGACTTGTGTAGAGTCGGTTCAGGAAGCCGGAGTGAAGTTCTTGGGCAGAGAAGTTATCAAAAGCTGACAGATCAGTTTTTCCCTTCTCTTTACTCATGACAGCAGACTCATCCTTGGCGCTGTGTTTTGATAAGGCGACGAATTGCTGTGGGCGGTATAGGCGGTGCCGTCACTACGACATCATCATCTTTGGCCGGGCCGGCGGATTGGCATTCTTCCTTGGGCTTGGTGTTTTCATACCTGTGCTCGGCGATTCAAAGAACTGCTACTGCTGGCTGCAGGGACTCGGTGGAGCAGGATGTGAGGTTTCCACTTGGGCATCCGGTTCAGCCTCTGGCGGATTAGCATTGTCGTCTTGGTTCAACCCAGAACTGTTTTTAGCAACTTCAGGGCTTTTCGCCATGGTGCTCTGGAGTCTTCTCCGGATCGGCATCCACATGAGGGTCAAGGGTTTTCGCCTTCTTACTTAAGCGAGCCTTGGTGCTGCAATATTCAGAGTTAGAGTGTGATGAACCGACAAATCTGAAGAAAACAAAAAGAGCATTATGCTTACCCGCAAAGAACTTTAAGAGGAGGCGGTTGAGTGGTTGATGAACCGCCAGATGAGTTGGAAGAGGCACGATAATTCGGATCGAGACGGATTGAGAGGACATCGGAAGAAACCTTTCAAAGGATAACGCTTTTCGGAGAACAAATCACCTCACGGGCGACGCTTCCGGGTTGGGGTGTCGTAAACCGGACGATGTAATTTGTTGACCGTGTCTTGGGTTGTACGGGCGCTCTTCAACCTCTTTGTGTCTTCAAAGAAAGGTTCGGATTCAAATGAGCACGAGAGTGAGATTTTTCACTTTCCGGATCGCGGCTAATTCTTTTAACCGCACAAGATCAGATTCGGAAGAAAGAAGGATTACCTCAACAGGATCGGCATGATCGGCTTCAAAGATCATCCCGGGAATTGAAACTGTCAATAGGATGAAGGGTAAAAGAGACAAAGTAAATCAAGCTTTACCTCGACACGATTCTTCTTCTTCCGGCGGATCGGAAGACTCGACGGTTCTCCTCTTACCAGCCTTCTTGGTGGTCTTGGACTTTACACGAGGAACCCGAGCGGTTTGGTTTGTTTCGGAAGGAGCTGTTAGCACGAGAAGTAACACGGATTAATACATGTCAATAAGGCATTAACATCGGAAGAAGCGATGAGCGGAGCCTTACCGCAGCGGTTTGTTGGAAACATGAGAATGGGGCCAACCCGGTTTGGCTGCAGACGGAGATCGGCTCATCGAGCATCTTCTTCACTGTCTCGGTGACTTCAAGCTCGATTATTGCTAGCTCATGACGCCTTTGAGGGTCTTTGACGCTACCGGTATATTCGTGCATCAATCCGGGGCGGCGGCTTAATGGCAAGATGCCCCAAGAAACCCAACATCGAACAAGGTCAATACCAGTTAAGCCATTGGCCATTAGAGCCGGAGTTTGATAATTTGAGGCGCAAAATTCTTTCGTTCTGCGGCGGTCAAGCGTAAAGGCAATGGGTGATGGTTGCTAAGCCGGTGAGGGCGGTAGCCCGACAAGGGTTCATTGTCGGGAAGCGGTATTCCGCAATAAAACCAGGTTTGGTTCCAATCCTTCGGATGGCTATGGTGTTTTGCGTGAGGAAAGTCTACTTCCTTCCTTTTACGGATTGAAACGCCACCCGGTTCCGTGTTAGGACCATCGAGAAAACTCAGACGGCGGTTCAAATGAAAGAAATCCCGGAACAGCTCCACAGATGGTTCTTCTTGAAGATAGACTTCACAGAAAACTTGGAAATTGCATATATTGGACACGAGTTCGGACCAATATCTTGTGGATGGAGTTGGAAACTTGCGAGGACATCCCGGAATAATTTCGATCCGGGCGGGCTGAATCCCCGGTCTAAGTGCTGCATAAATACAATTACTTCGCCTTCTTGAGGTTCAGGAGGGCATTCGGTATCCGGAACACGCCAATGGAGGACGTTTTTGGAGGCTAAAGCGCCGGTGGTGACATATCCATTGAGTTGCGTCTCGGTGATCTTGGACCGGACCCAATTGCAAGGCGAGAATTGTTTGGCCATTAGGAAGAAGAGACTGCGAAAGGAAAAGTAAAAAACGGTTCACCGATTAACGGTTCAGACATATTATACAATGCTAAACCGGCAGTTTGGCAGTCAGTTCCAACCTCCGGTTTAACTGAGGACTAATGGAGTATGGCGGATTAGCTATCAAAAAGTTAAACCGCCCTTAGGAGAAAGAGACAAGCTGGAAAATCTGCTAAGTGTGGATGAAACAGGTTTCACATATGAATAGAGTTAATTTGGATCTACCAAGATTGATGAGGAAAAATTTCTGCGACCCATGCAAACCTTATAAAGGCGAGGGAAGTTCGTATGCGTTCTAACAAGAGGGTGCGAACAAAAGACAGATGTGCAACGTGCTAAACTGAAGGCGGAGCAGTTACTACACGGATATACGCTACGGTTGGATTAAAAAGCCATGGCAGCAGGTATGAAGAGATTAAGGATGAACACCTATGAACGACGACATGAACAGGAGCCTCAAGATGCAGATCTAGGGCATGAGGAGGAGCCTTACCCGATGCACAAAACAGCGGAGGAGCGCCGAGAGTCTCTGGTACAACCAAGTTGATGCTGCCTTGCACCGACGCTGGCGTTCGAGGGTCGGAGGCGACGGCGGAGCTTCAGAGCTGAGCGTCGCGAGGAAGAAGAAGCGCGGAAGGAGGAAGAAGAGAAAGGGCCTTCCGGTCTATTTATAATAAGACAGTAGTAATTAACGGTAGCGAGAATAGAGGCGTTGAAAGCGGCGGGGCAGCGGTCGCCTCGATTTCAGAGATAGTATTAAATGAAGGGAATCTTCTTGTTGGGCTTCGTTAATAGAGATGACGTCAAGATGCTCTGTTCTTTGTGGTCGAAGGATGACGTCACGGCGGTTTAAGCAGATGGCGGTTTACGAAATATGAAGGAAGAGATTGAGCTTTCTAAGATGTTGAAGATTAACATGAACAGGTTCAAGTCAACTGGGGCCTAATGTTGGGGATGTAACTCACGAATATAAACCGCCCGAAGGGCGGTTTACCCTCGGCTATAATTGGGGCCCACGAAGACTTCGAAGGAGGCGATTCTGTAGAGTTTAGAGGCGGAGCCGAGGGCGAGTTAGGGCCCATAATGGTAAAACCGCCATAACCATGTAACTTGTGTTGTAAGATAAGAGAAAGAAGAGACTGAGCCGGACACTTGTATGAGCCGGCCTCGGGACTCAGAGACCGGCAGACGTCAACCCGTGTATATAAGGGGACGATCCGTGGCGGTTTAGGGACGCATAACGACAATTCGAGGCTTAGGCGAAGCTATTGCTCCCTAGTCGCCAAATCACATCAATCCCATCACAAACTAGACGTAGGCTTTTACCTTCATCGAAGGGGCCGAACTAGTATAAACTCGCGTGTCTTTGCGTCCACTTTAACCCCTTTAAGTTAACCCGTACGATGGCCTCACGACTAAGTCCTTTCATGAGGACATCTGCCGTGACAATTCCACGACACATATAAAATTGTTGTAAACATGGCATGAATACTTCATAAATTATAGATACGTTGGAGACGTATCAGCATCCCAAGCTTAATTCCTACTCGTCCTCGAGTAGGTAAATGATAAAAATAATAATTTATAAAGTGTGAATGCTAGCAAAGTGCATAAGTTTGATCAATGATAATTTCAATCACTTTTCCTAGCATCATAACAACACCTCTTTCTCATAAAACTTAACATGATAAAGTAGCAATTGAAAATGGAATATTCTTTGTGGAAAGCTACCTATCATATTCATCACATATTCTTTTCTTTTGCATGGACATTTGGACTTTTATATGGTTCAAAGCAATAGTCTAGTTTTGACATGAGGACTTAAATACTCAAGCATACCATAAGCAACCATGTCTTTCAAAATATCAATGCTAAAATAAGTTATCCCTAGCCCATCATGCTCAATCATTGATCCATTCATGAAACACATTCGCATATTAGCTACACCCAATGCTAAAGTACGATCATAGTGCCTCCTAGTTGGTGCTTTGTAAGAGAAGATGGAGATTCAAATTAAAAATAAAAATTTCATAAAGTAAAAGAAAGGCCCTTCGCGGAAGGAAGTAGGGATTTGTAGAGGTGCCAGAGCTCAAAGCGAAAATTGAGAGGTAAAAACATTTTGAGAGGCATACTTTTCCCACCAACGAAAACGACTTAGAGCTCCCAACACTTTCCATGCTAGATATATCATAGGCGGTTCCCAAACAGAAAATAAAGTTTATTCCTTTTTCCACCATACTTTCACTTTCCATGGCTAGCCATATCCACGGGTGCCCTCCATACCAACACTTTCCAAGGAATTTATTATTTGACAACATAGAGTAAATTCATTTTTCATTTCGGGACTGGGCAACCCTAATACCTTTGCCTTACTCTCGTGCAACGACAAGTGAATAAACACTCATCGTGAGAATAACACATCTAGCATGGAAAATATTGGCCACCCCTCACCGCCTCGCAAGCGGTAAGAGCACACAAAAGAGAAATTTATTTTGAAAATTAGAGATGGCGCATTCAAATTTACTTAGAAATGCAAAAGAATACCGCATATAGGTAGATATAGTGGACTCATGTGGCAAAACTGGTTTAAAGGATTTTGGATGCACAAGTAGTGATCATACTTAGTTCAAAATGAAGGCTAGCAAAAGATTGAGAAGCGAACAACCAAGAAACGAATAATCTCATAAGCGAGCATTAAGGATGATTAACACCGAGCAATGCACCACAAGTAGGATATAATTTCATTGCATAACTATTGACTTTCGTGCTTGCATAGGGAATCACAAACCTTAACACCAATATTCTTACTAAAGCACAATTACTCATCAACATGACTCACATATCACATCATTATATCTCAAAACTATTACAAGGAATCAAGTTTTTTTTTCCAGTGATCTTCATGAAAGTTTTTATTATATCCTTCTTGGATATCTATCACTTTGGGACTAATTTTCAGTGTTGCTTTTGATAAGCTCAAACAAATATAAGTGAAGATCATGAGCATAATATTTCTTTCTCGCAAATTAATTTAAGTGAAGCAAGAGATAATTTCTTCAAAAATACTAAAGCACACCATGCTAAAAAAGATATAAGTGAAGCATTAGAGCAATTCCATAGAAAAGAGCTTCATTGACGGGATGTGAATGCCACTTACTTAGCCTCCCTGGCAACTATTTGAGGACTCTATTTTATTTAAAAACTTTCAGTTCTAAGTATTTTATTAAAACAACAAGAAAAAAATGGCATTCCGAGAATAGCACAACTCATGTGAAGAAGCAAAAACTTAGGCTCAACCGATATTAATCGATAATTGTTGAAGAAGAAAGGTGGGATGCCTACCGGGGCATCCCCAAGCTTAGATACTTGAGACTTCTTGAAATATTATCTTGGGATGCCTTGGGCATCCCCAAGCTTGAGCTTTTCTCTCTCCTTAATTCCTTTTATATCACGGTTTCCCTAAATCTTAAAAACTTCATCCACACAAAACTCAACAAGAACTCCTGAGATAAGTTAGTATAAACCAATGAAAAAACCTTATCATACTCTACTGTAGCAAATCAAAAAAATTATTATTCAACATTGCATACTAAATGCCTCTGCATATTTAATACCCCTATCCGCAAATAGAATCATTAAACAAGCAAACATATGCAAACATAACAGCAATCTACCAAACAAGTACAATCTGTAGAGAATGCAAGATTCATCATACTTCCCTAACTCCAAAAATTATGAAAATTTTAACACACTATAGAAAATTTATCAGAGCTTATTATGCAAAAAATTTCAACATTTTATCACATTCTGACTTTTCTAGGGAATTTTTGCAACAGCGGGAAACTTTCTGTTTTGAAACAGCAACAAGTATACTTGCAAAATAAGAATGGTGAGGGCTATCCTTGACACTTTTATTTAAGTATGTCAGAGTTTTCAGATTTGTAGAGAGTAATATCATACTTTTCAATCAAAGAAGCAACTTCATGAGCACCCTTAAAAACGACAAATTCTTCAATTTGTTCGATATCATAGTAACTATAAACACCCTTCCCATAAGAAGATAAAATTTCATTATCATTAAACTCACATAGGTAGGGAAGGTGTTTTTTATGAAGGAAATATGCCCTAGAGGCAATAATAAAGTTATTATTTATTTCCTTATATCATGATAAATGTTTATTATTCATGCTAGAATTGTATTAACCGGAAACATAATACTTGTGTGAATACATAGACAAGCAGTGTCACTAGTATGCCTCTACTTGACTAGCTCGTTGATCAAAGATGGTTATGTTTCCTAGCCATTGACATGAGTTGTCATTTGATTAACGGGATCACATCATTAGGAGAATGATGTGATTGACTTGACCCATTCCGTTAGCTTAGCACTCGATCGTTTAGTATGTTGCTATTGCTTTCTTCATGACTTATACATGTTCCTATGACTATGAGATTATGCAACTCCCGTTTACCGAAGGAACACTTTGTGTGCTACCAAACATCACAACGTAACTGGGTGATTATAAAGGTGCTCTACAGGTGTCTCCGAAGGTCTTGTTGGGTTGGCGTATTTCGAGATTAGGATTTGTCACCCGATTGTCGGAGAGGTATCTCTGGGCCCTCTCGGTAATGCACATCACTTAAGCCTTGCAAGCATTGCAACTAATGAGTTAGTTGCGGGATGATGTATTATGGAATGAGTAAAGAGACTTTCCGGTAATGAGATTGAACTAGGTATTGAGATACCGACGATCGAATCTCGGGCAAGTAACATACCGATGACAAAGGGAACAACGTATGTTGTTATGCGATCTGACCGATAAAGATCTTCGTAGAATATGTAGGAGCCAATATGAGCATCCAGGTTCTTCTATTGGTTATTGACCAGAGACGTGGCTCAATCATGTCTACATAGTTCTCGAACCCGTAGGGTCCGCACGCTTAAAGTTTCGATGACAGTTATATTATGAGTTTATATGTTTTTATGTACCGAAGGTTGTTTGGAGTCCCGAATGTGATCACGGACATGACGAGGAGTCTCGAAATGGTCGAGACGTGAAGATTGATATATTGGAAGCCTATGTTTGGATATCGGAAGTGTTCCGAGTGAAATCGGGATTTTACCGGAGTACCGGAGGGGTTACCGGAACCCCCGGGGGTTAATGGGCCATAGTGGGCCCTTGTGGAGAAGAGGAGAGGCGGGTAGGGCAGGGCCGCGCGCCCCTTCCCCCTAGTCCGAATAGGACAAGGAGAGGGGGGCAGCGCCCCCCCTTTCCTTCCTCTCTCCCTCCTCTTTCCCCCTCCACTCCTAGTCCGACAAGAAAAAGGGAGGGAGTCCTACTCCCGGTGGGAGTAGGACTCCTCCTGGCGCGCCCCCTCCTAGCCGGCCACACCTCCCCCCTTGCTCCTTTATATACGGGGGCAGGGGGCACCCTAGAGACACAACAATTGATCGTTTGATCTTTTAGCCGTGTGAGGTGCCCCCCTCCACCACTAAGGATGGCAATGGGTCGGGTTTGGATCGGGTTGAACAATATCAAGTCCATATCCATATCCATGAAGGCAGTCCTTTCCCATCGATTAAAAAATCCATGGGCGAAAAATTGTGACCATGTCCAAACCCGATGGATATCCATACCCATTGGATATCCATCGGGTCCTCTCAAGACCTATACATAATACATAACCCATTGCATAATACGCACTCCGCATTGGAGTGCTCACTCCCTACCGTGCAGTGATAGCCCTTGCATCGACCCACTGCTGCGGCCATGCATCAATGCGTGTGTGGAAAAGCGAAGACAGAGGGGTCAAGGGGATATGGAGTGGGGTTGTCGCAGGCCATTATTGCAGGTTGCTGCAGCGATCCACCTTACATGGAGGTAGCGGCTAGCAGCGGCGGCTACCTCTAGGGCTATGGGAGGTGTAACTCAAGGAGACGACGCCCGATTCTCAACGACAAGTCATTTAATTAGTGTAGATACTAGGATGAGAAGGTGTGTTGGAGTATGTTACGGTGGGGATTGTGTAATTTCTTTTGGATGTTTTAGATAAAGGATAAAATTATAGTGGGACATGTGACTATGGGGTAGGTGTAGCAGAATATTGCTCGTTAAGTCAGACTATTGGGTCGGGTTTGGATATATCCATGGGTACAAGATTATGTCCATGCCCTATCCACGAGTAATCTGGTCGGGTTTGGACGCTGCCCATGGGCGCAAAAGCATATCCAAACCCTATCCATTCGGGTTGGATATCCATGGGTATCCATGTCCATGGATAAAATTGCCATCCTTATCCACCATAGTCCACCCCGATAATACTGTAGCGGTGCTTAGGCGAAGCCCTGCGTCGGTAGAACATCATCATCGTCACCACGCCGTCGTCTTGTGAAACTCTCCCTCAACACTCATTTGGATCGGAGTTCGAGGGAAGTCATCGGGCTGAGCGATGTCTTTGAACTTCGAAGGTGTCGTGCTTTCGGTACTTGATCGGTCGGATCGTGAAGACGACGACTACATCAAGCTGCGTTGTGCTAACGCTTCGCTTCGGTCTCTGAGGGCACATGGACAACACTCTCCCTCTCGTTGCTATGCATCACCATGATCTTGCGTGTGCGCAGGAATTTTTTGAAATTACTACGTTCCCCAACAGTGGCATCCGAGCCAGGTTTTATGCATAGATGTCATATGCACAAGTAGAACACAAGTGAGTTGTGGGCGATATAAGTCATACTGCTTAACAGCATGTCATACTTTGGTTTGGCGTATTGTTGGATGAAGCGGCCCGGAACGACATTACGCGTACGCTTACGCGAGACTGGTTCTACTGACGTGCTTTGCACATGTGTGGCGGGTGTCAGTTTCTCCAACTTTAGTTGAACCGAGTGTGGCTACGCCCGGTCCTTGCGAAGGTTAAAATAACACAAACTTGACAAACTATCGTTGTGGTTTTGATGCGTAGGTAAGAACGGTTCTTGCATAGCCCGTAGCAGCCACGTAAAACTTGCAACAACAAAGTAGAGGACGTCTAACTTGTTTTTGCAGGGCATGTTGTGATGTGATATGGTCAAGACATGATGCTAAATTTTATTTTATGAGATGATCATGTTTTGTAACCAAGTTATTGGCAACTAGCAGGAGCCATATGGTTGTCGCTTTATTGTATGCAATGCAATCGCCCTATAATGCTTTACTTTATCACTAAGCGGTAGCGATAGTCGTAGAAGCATAAGATTGGCGAGACGACAACGATGCTACGATGGAGATCAAGGTGTCGCACCGGTGACGATGGTGATCATGACGGTGCTTCGGAGATGGAGATCACAAGCACAAGATGATGATGGCCATATCATATCACTTATATTGATTGCATGTGATGTTTATCTTTTATGCATCTTATCTTGCTTTGATTGATGGTAGCATTATAAGATGATCCCTCACTAAAGTATCAAAGTATAAGTGTTCTCCCTGAATATGCACCGTTGTGAAAGTTCTTCATGCTGAGACACCACGTGATGATCAGGTGTGATAGGCTCTACGTTCAAATACAACGGGTGCAAAACAGTTGCGCACGCGGAATACTCGGGTTAAACTTGACGAGCCTAGCATATAACAGATATGGCCTCGGAACATGGAGACTGAAAGGTCGAGCGTGAATCATATAGTAGATATGATCAACATAGTGATGTTCACCATTGAAACTACTCCATCTCACGTGATGATCGGACACAGTTTAGTTAATTTGGATCACGTGATCACTTAGAGGTTTAGAGGGATGTCTATCTAAGTGGGAGTTCTTAAGTAATATGATTAATTGAACTTAAATTTATCATGAACTTAGTACCTGATAGTATCTTGCTTGTCTATGTTGATTGTAGATAGATGGCCCGTGTTGTTGTTCCGTTGAATTTTAATATGTTCCTTGAGAAAGCAAAGTTGAAAGATGATGGTAGAAATTACACGGACTGGGTCCGTAACTTGAGGATTATCCTCATTGCTGCACAGAAGAATTACGTCCTGGAAGCACCGCTGGGTGCTGTGCCCGCCTGCTGATGCAACTGAAGACGTTAAGAACGTTTGGCAGAGCAAAGCTGATGACTACTCGATAGTTCAATGTGCCATGCTTTACGGCTTAGAACCGGGACTTCAACGACGTTTTGAATGTCATGGAGCATATGAGATGTTCGAGGAGTCGAATTTTATATTTCAAGCAAATGCACAGGCTAAGAGATATGAAGTCTCCAATAAGTTCTACAGCTGCAAGATGGAGGAGAATAGTTCTGTCAGTGAGCATATACTCAAAATGTCTGAGTATAATAATCACTTGATTCAACTGGGAGTTAATCTTCCGGATGATAGCGTCATTGACAGAATTCTCCAATCACTGCCACCAAGCTACAAGAGCTTCGTGATGAACTATAATATGCAAGGGATGGATAAGACAATTCCCGAGCTCTTCGCAATGCTAAATGCAGTGGAGGTAGAAATCAAGAAGGAGCATCAAGTGTTGATGGTCAATAAGACCACCGGTTTCAAGAAAAAGGGCAAAGGGAAGAAGAAGGGGAACTTCAAGAAGAATAGCAAGCAAGTTGCTGCTCAAGAGAAGAAACCCAAGTCTGGACCTAAGCCTGAGACTGAGTGCTTCTATCGCAAGCGGTAGTCCTTTGGAAGAGGAACTACCCTAAGTATTTGGCGGATAAGAAGGATGGCAAGGTGAACAAAGGTATATGTGATATACATGTTATTGATGTGTACCTTACTAATGCTCGCAGAGCACCTGGTATTTGATCTTGGTTCTGTTGCTAATATTTGCAACTCAAACAGGGGACTACGGATTGCGAAGATTGGCTAAGGACGAGGTGACGATGCGCGTTGGAAATGGTTCCAAAGTCGATGTGATCGCTGGTCGGCATGCTACCTCTACATCTACCTTCGGGATTAGTTTTAGACCTAAATAATTGTTATTTGGTGCCGCGTTGAGCATGAACATTATATCTGGATCTTGTTTGATGTGAGACGGTTATTCATTTAAATCAGAGAATAATGGTTGTTGTATTTATATGAGTAATATCTTTTATGGTCATGCACCCTTGAAGAGTGGTCTATTTTTGATTAATCTTGATAGTAGTGATACACATATTCATAATGTTGAAGCCAAAAGATGCAGAGTTGATAATGAAAGTGCAACTTATTTGTGGCACTGCCGTTTAGGTCATATCGGTGTAAAGTGCATGAAGAAACTCCATACTGATGGACTTTTGGAACCACTTGATTATGAATCACTTGGTACTTGCGAACCATGCCTCATGGGCAAGATGACTAAAACGCCATTCTCCGGAACTATGGAGAGAGCAACAAATTTATTGGAAATCATACATACAGATGTATGTGGCCCGATGAATATTGAGGCTCGCGGCGGATATCGTTATTTTCTCACCTTCGCAGATGATTTGAGTAGATATGGGTATGTCAACTTAATGAAACATAAGTCTGAAACATTTGAAAAGTTCAAAGAATTTCAGAGTGAAGTTGAAAATCATCGTAACAAGAAAGTAAAGTTTCTATGATCTGATCGTGGAGGAGAATATTTGAGTTACGAGTTTGGTCTACATTTGAAATAATGCGGAATAGTTTCACAGCTCACGCCACCCGGAACACCACAACGTAATGGTGTGTCCGAACGTCGTAATTGTACTTTACTAGATATGGTGCGATCTATGATGTCTCTTACTGATTTACTGCTATAGTTTTGGGGTTATGCTTTAGAGACGGCTACATTCACGTTAAATAGGACACCATGAAAATCCGTTGAGACGACGCCTTATGAATTGCGGTTTGGCAAGAAACCAAAGTAGTCGTTTCTTAAAGTTTGGGGATGCGATGCTTATGTGAAAAAGCTTCAACCTGATAAGCTCGAACCCAAATCGGAAAAATGTGTCTTCATAGGATACCCAAAAGATACAGTTGGGTACACCTTCTATCACAGATCCGAAGGCAAGACTTTTGTTGCTAAATTCGGAGTCTTTCTAGAAAAGGAGTTTCTCTCGAAAGAAGTGAGTGGGAGGAAAGTAGAACTTGATGAGGTAACTGTACCTGCTCCCTTATTGGAAAGTAGTTCATCGCAGAAACCGGTTTCTGCAACACCTACACCAATTAGTGAGGAAGTTAATGATGATGATCATGAAACTTCAGATCAAGTTGTTACTGAACCTCGTAGGTCAATCAGAGTAAGATCTGCACCAGAGTGGTACGGTAATCCTGTTCTGGAGGTTATGTTACTAGACCATGACGAACCTACGAACTATGAAGAAGAAGCGACAATGAGCCCAGATTCTGCAAAATGGCTTGAGGTCATGAAATCTGAGATGGGATCCATATATGAGAACAAAGTGCGGACTTTGGTTGACTTGCCCGATGATCAGCAAGCCATTGAGAATAAATGGATCTTCAAGAAGAAGACTGACGCTGACGGTAATGTTATTGTCTATAAAGCTCGACTTGCTGCAAAAGGTTTTCGACAAGTTCAAATGGATTGACTACGATGAGACCTTCTCACCCGTAGCTATGCTTAAGTCTGTCCGAATCATGTTAGCAATTGCCGCATTTTATGATTATGAAATTTGGCAAATGGATGTAAAAACTGCATTCCTGAATGGGTTTTACGGAAGAAGAGTTGTATATGATGCAACCGGAAGGTTTTGTCGATCCAAAGGGAGCTAACAAAGTGTGCAAGCTCCAGCGATCCATTTATGGACTGGTGCAAGCCTCTCGGAGTTGGAATAAACGCTTTGATAGTGTGATCAAAGCATTTGGTTTTATCTGAGACTTTTGGAGAAGCCTGTATTTACAAGAAGTGAGTGCGAGCTCTGTAGCATTTCTGATATTATATGTGGATGACATATTGCTAATTGGAAATGATATAGAATTTCTGGATAGCATAAAGGGATACTTGAATAAGAGTTTTTCAATGAAAGACCTCGGTGAAGCTGCTTATATATTGGGCATCCAAATCTATAGGGATAGATCAAGACGCTTAATTGGACTTTCACAAAGCACATACCTTGACAAAGTTTTTAAGAAGTTCAAAATGGATCAAGCAAAGAAAGGGTTCTTCCCTGTGTTGCAAGGTGTGAAGTTAGTAAGACTCAATGCCTGACCACTGCAGACGATAGAGAGAAGATGAAAGATGTTCCCTATGCTTCATCCATAGGCTCTATCATGTATGCAATGCTGTGTACCAGACCTGATGTGTACCTTGCTATAAGTTTAGCATGGAGGTACCAAAGTAATCCAGGAGTGGATCACTGGACAGCGGTCAAGAACATCCTGAAATACCTGAAAAGGACTAAGGATATGTTTCTCGTTTATGGAGGTGACAAAGAGCTCATCGTAAAGAGTGCAAGTGGGAGATTGAAGGAAATATGCCCTAGAGGCAATAATAAAGTTATTATTTATTTCCTTATATCATGATAAATGTTTATTATTCATGCTAGAATTGTATTAACCGGAAACATAATACTTGTGTGAATACATAGACAAACAGAGTGTCACTAGTATGCCTCTACTTGACTAGCTCGTTGATCAAAGATGGTTATGTTTCCTAGCCATTGATATGAGTTGTCATTTGATTAAAGGGATCACATAATTAGGAGAATGATGTGATTGACTTGTCCCATTCCGTTAGCTTAGCACTCGATCGTTTAGTATGTTGCTATTGCTTTCTTCATGACTTATACATGTTCCTATGACTATGAGATTATGCAACTCCCGTTTACCGAAGGAACACTTTGTGTGCTACCAAACGTCACAACGTAATCTGGGTGATTATAAAGGTGCTCTCTGGTGTCTCGAAGGTACTTGTTGGGTTGGCGTATTTCGAGATTAGGATTTGTCACTCCGATTGTCGGAGAGGTATCTCTGGGCCCTCTCGGTAATGCACATCACTTAAGCCTTGCAAGCATTGCAACTAATGAGTTAGTTGCGGGATGATGTATTACAGAACGAGTAAAGAGACTTGCTGGTAACGAGATTGAACTAGGTATTGAGATACCGACGATCGAATCTCAAGCAAGTAACATACCGATGACAAAGGGAACAACATATGTTGTTATGCAGTCTGACCGATAAAGATCTTCGTGGAATATGTAGGAGCCAATATGAGCATCCATGTTCCGCTATTGGTTATTGACCAGAGACGTGTCTCGGTCATGTCTACATAGTTCTCGAACCCGTAGGGTCCGCACGCTTAAAGTTCGATGACAGTTATATTATGAGTTTATATGTTTTGATGTACCGAAGGTTGTCCGGAGTCCCGGATGTGATCACAGACATGACGAGGAGTCTCAAAATGGTCGATACATGAAGATTGATATATTGGAAGCCTATGTTTGGATATCGGAAGTGTTCCGGGTGAAATCGGGATTTTACCGAGATGCAGGAGGTTACGGAACCCCGGGGTTAATGGGCCATAGAGGACCTTTGTGGAGAAGAGGAGGCGGCGAGGCGGGGCGCGTGCCCCTCCCTAGTCCGAATAGGACAAGGAGAGGCGCCCCTTTCCTTCCTCTCTCCCTCCTCTTTCCCCCTCCACTCCTAGTCCAACTAGGAAAAGGGAGGGAGTCCTACTCCCGGTGGGAGTAGGACTCCTCCTGGCGTGCCCCCTCCTGGCCGGCCGCACCTCCCCCCTTGCTCCTTTATATACGGGGGCAGGGGGGCACCATCGAGACACAACAATTGATCGTTTGATCTTTTAGCCGTGTGCGGTGCCCCCCTCCACCATAGTCCACCTTGATAATACTGTAGCGGTGCTTAGGCGAAGCCCTGCATCGGTAGAACATCATCATCGTCACCACGTCGTCGTCTTGTGAAACTCTCCCTCAACATTAAATGCGGATCGGAGTTCGAGGGACGTCATCGAGCTGAATGTGTGCTGAACTCGGAGGTGCCGTGCGTTCGGTACTTGATCGGTCGGATCGTGAAGACGTACGACTACATCAACCGTGTTGTGCTAACGCTTCCGCTTTCGGTCTACGAGGGTACGTGGACAACACTCTCCCCTCTCCTTGCTATTCATCACCATGATCTTACGTGTGCGTAGGATTTTTTTTTGAAATTACTACGTTCCCCAACATTTTAGGGTTCTTAAAGCAACAAGTAAAGTCATAAATTTCACAAAGATTCCAATGATAGCATAGCAAACTATTTATTTGATACCATAAAAGCTTCCCCTTTTCAGACAAACGATGACACACAAAATGAGCATGCTCATCTAAAGATTTTCCCTCAACTAAACTAGTTGGGGTTTCAGCACGAGCACATATAGATTGAAGATGATCCAAATAGAACAGTTTAAGTGGATCCATGTCAATAGATTTTTAGCAAGCAAAGATGCAAGAAAATAGAAGGCACATGGAAACACAAACAAAAAGACATACGGGAAGAAGGCGAAGAAAAGGGCAAAGGTGAAGTGGGGGAGAGGAAAACGAGAGGCAAATGGAAAATAATGTAATGCGAGGGAGAAGAGTTTGTGATGGGTACTTGGTATGTCTTGACTTGAGCGTAGATCTCCCCGGCAAGGGCGCCAGAAATCCGCACGTTGGCGGGAGATCAACTCTTGACTTGACTTGGTGCAAATTCTCGCCGACAACGGCGCCCGAAATCCTTCTTGCTACCTGTCGGTGTCAAAACCGGTGGATCTCGGGTAGGGGGTCCCGAACTGTGCGTCTAGGCGGATGGTAACAGGAGACAAGGGACACGATGTTTTACCCAGGTTCGGGCCCTCTTGATGGAGGTAAAACCCTACGTCCTGCTTGATTAATATTTATGATGTGTGTTACAAGAGTGGATCTACCACGAGATCAAAGAGGCTAAACCCTAGAAGCTAGCCTATGGTATGATTGTTGTTCGTCCTATGGACTAAAGCCATCCGGTTTATATAGACACCGGAGAGGGCTAGGGTTACACAGAGTCGGTTACAATGGTAGGAGATCTACATATCCGTATCGCCAAGCTTGCCTTCCACGCCAAGGAAAGTCCCATCTAGACACGGGACGAAGTCTTCAATCTTGTATCTTCATAGTCTAGGAGTCCGGCCGATGATGATAGTTCGGCTATCCGGACACCCCCTAGTCCGGAACTCCTCAAGAGCCCTCGAACCAGGCTTCAATGACGACGAGTCCGGGCGCATATTGTCTTCGCATTGCAAGGCGGGTTCTTCCTCCGGATAATTTATAGAAGATTGTGAACACCAGGATAGTGTCCGGCTCTGCAAAGATAAATTCCACATACCACCGTAGAGAGAATAATATTACACAAGTTCAATCTGCTGACGTATTTAGTGGCGTGACATCATGCCATTACCAAGCCTTTACTCGTTTTTATTGTTCCACCTCCGTGCGTTTAGGGAGGCGGTTTCCTTGGCACGTCTTGTCGAAGCAGAGATCGTGTTCCCCTTATTCCGGGATTCCCATCAATACGGACGTGGGTAACCCAACCGCGCCATTGATTGTGACGCTTGGGGGATAAGCGAGTTTTACCAGGCCGGCGGGGACACATGTTTTTGTCCGCCCATATAAGGGGATAAAGATCCAACCCTTTTACCTGCGCCTTCTTCCTCCTTGGCTTATCCATCTACGCGAACTCGAGCTCTAGCGCCCAAGTCTGCACTTCTCACCTCAACCTTCTCCAACTATGTCCGGAGCGGGAGGCAAGTGGATGGCCTCCTCCGTTACGGAGGGGGAGATTCAGAAGCTGCGCGACGACGGATATTTGTCCAGCAACATCGCGCATCGGCTCCCCGACAAGGGAGAGCTCATCCCCAACCCCAGGCCCCATGAGAGGGTAGTATTTCTTCCCCATTTCCTCCACGGACTGGGCTTCCCGCTTCATACCTTTGTCCGGGGGCTCATGTTCTACTACGGCCTAGATTTCCATGATCCGCCCCAATTTCATCCTCAACATCTCGGCGTTTACCGTCAGGTGCGAGGCCTTCCTCTGCATCCAACCCCACTTCGCTTGTGGCTCAAGACCTTCAAAGTGTCAAGCCAAAGGTTGTGAAGGGCAGCCAAGCCGGAGTGCGGAGGCGCCATGGTGGGTAGGATGTCCCACGTTCACGTGGTGGAGGGCACTTTCGTGGAAACCATCAAGGGGTGGCAATCGGGGTGGTTCTACATCACCGAGCCGCGTGACCCTAATTGGGCAGCGGCCCCCAAGTTTAGATCTGGCATCCCTACATGGCTCACCTCCTGGAAAGAGAGTGGCCGGATTTGGGGGGATTCGGAGGAGCTGACCGGACTCCAAGCCTATATCCAGAAGCTGGTGGACAAGAAGCTCAAGCTTGTCAACGTAGTCCAGGTCATGCTCATCCGCCGGATTCTCCCGTGCCAGCGACGGGGCTTCAACATGTGGGAGTTTGATCCAGCGCAACACTGCACTCGAAGGGCTCTTCGACACTACGCATTTAAGATGTCCGGAAGGTGTTGTTCAAGGCGCCGAAGCTCGTGATCCGCCATCAAGATCGCGGATTCCGCCGCAGCGTCCAGCTGACGAGGTAAGTGATTTCACCACTTGTTTTCCATAGTTTGGCTCTATGTGGGATCTAAACTCCCTCTACCTTTGACAGGAATGGCTGGCGAAGGCCGAAAGGACTATCTGTCCGGCCCCATTGCCAGAGGACCCAGCGGACGCCCGCCTAACGGGTTAGCTGGCTCGCACCCCACGTGGTGCCGGAGAAGAAGGCCAAGAAGACGGCCACGGGACTCGGAAGAGTTCCGTTTTCAGGTGCTACCGGATGATGAATCTGAGGCCGACTCCTCCCACCAAGGCGAGGAGGAGAAGAAGAAAGTCTCTCCCAGTGGGGAGGGAAGAAAGGAAGGCCTCCCCAACAAGGGAGGCCAAGGGTCCAAGAAGGGAAAAATTCTTCCCGGACTGCTCCGCCAACACCAAAGGATTTACGACGAGGACTGGCCTCAAGGGCCAAGCCCTGGCGAGATCGTAAGTATCCGGACTTTAATAACTTCAAAGTTTTTCTTTTCGCCACATAATGACTTTCTAATGCCGCATACAACCCCGCAGTCCGCCCAAGGATGATCTTCCTGCTTGCCGAAGCGGGTCCTTGGGTGCGTCGGATATGGATTCCTTCCGACTGCCTCCACCCCGTGCATGACGACGCCAAGGTGGGATCCCAGGAAGGGACCCACCAGGAGGAGGAGGCCCGGAGGTGTCACAGGACACCCTCCCGGACTTTGCACCGGACTCAGCCCCGGAGGCCACAGTGGCTCCGGAGTCCGGCGGGCGACCCCTTCGTAAGAAGGGCAAGACCGCGACGCCGGCTGCCTCCGGCCCAACCGGAGGTGCCGGATATTTGGCCGAGGCGCTCAACGGCGCCTCCATCAAAGAGGAACACCGACCTTTATGAGTGCGGTGATTCAAGGTTGACTCACCAAGAGTGGGCTGACCGAAGCTCGCAGCAGCCTTCTAACGAGCTTTGAGGTAAGAATTTCAATATATGTAAAATGGTACCGCATAGATAGTAGCCCACGATGCTCGGTTCGGTGTTCAAAGAAAAGCCGGACCGAGGATCTTTAGAAAGTTAAACGCAGGAGTCATAAAAAATATGTCAATATGGGATTGCAGGTTGTCTGCCGACCTCCGCCAAGACCGATCATGGAGGTCAATACTTTGAAGGAAAACCTCGAGCGGTCCGAGAACGAGCTCGACCATGCCAAGAAGCAGCTCGAGGAAAAGAAGGTGAGTAATACCTTATGAAAATTGTACCTTCTGAAAAAGGATTTGGTTGCAAGAAAAATGACAAGGATAACGTAGGTGTTGTAGGGGCCACTAACGAGGTGGCGACCAAGGAGGCGGTGGCAGCGGCCGAACGTAATGCGGCATGAGCGCACCGAGCGAGAGAAGCAGGAGGCGCGGGTGGCGGAGGTACAGCAAGAGCTCCAGGATCTCGTGAAAAACATGAGAGCTTGAGCGTGACTTGAAGACTCGAGAGTCTCGAGCTTGCAACGGCTCTTGAGAGTGCCAAAGCCGCTAAGGCCAAGCCTACAAGGCCCTCTGTGAGGTTGAGGCGGTGAAGAAAATAGCAGCGGTAAGTCATTTTTCATGCAAAGTGAGCATGTGAGTGTTAATTACCTGTTGCTTACCCGAATTCGGAGCTCTCCAGAGGCGTTCGCAGATCTTCCTCGCATGGTCCGATGCTGCCGCATTCTACCGGGCCGAGGAGGGAGCTCGATGGAGAAGGTCTTCCGGTCTCGATATCTTTGAGGCGGACATCCAGTGCCCTTAGCGACCAGCTGAAGCAGCTAGTCGAGCTCCACAAGGCGGCCGAACAGGCCATGAAGGGCCTCATAGTTCGGCCGTGGCCTAAGGAAGCCATGCACAGGAGCTACTTGGCCTGGTGCGGCGGCCGATGGATGCGTGTCTGCCGGTAGAAGTCATCAAGCATTCCGCTTGTATTGAGGGTGCCCGTCGGGCCCTTGCCCGCCAAGGTGCACCGGGCAAGATGGATGCCTGTAAGCTCGTGACGGACCCGCCACCAGAGGGCAAGGAGCATCACACGCCCGAGATGTATTATTAGAGTGTGCTGAAGGGCGCCCGCACTATTGCGGGTGAGTGCTCCAAAGATGTAATATTTGAGTAGACTCGCATTTTATTATCCTGTGCGCTGAAAACTTAGTTCATATGCGCTAAGCAACGCTTGTTAATTTAAAATATTACCTTCAGGCGGCTGTTTATCAAATCCGAGAGATGGCAAGTCGTCGGCTTCAGCCCCCATGCCACGAGGTCTTTGGGGTGTTCGGGATAAACTTGAGCGCTCTTGTTCCCATTTTTGGGTCCATCTAGGGAGGCGCTCAACACAGCTTAACAAGGCAACCGGACTTATAATGCTTGAACACTCTCACTTAGCCATAGAATTCTATAATTTTAAATTTCAGCGAAGCCCCTAGTCTTCGGAAGGTCGAATTTGGGGCGCTTATCACGCCTTTGGCCGGACAGTATCCGGCTCCTCGCTCTAAGCGGCATAAGTCTTTAAGGACTCGCAAAAAACCTCTCGAACAGCGACCGGCTCTCGCCTCATCATGACGGTCAGTCTTAGCTTTCTCCACTGAGGCGTTAACCCAGCTCAACTGGGGCCGAATCGCAGTGGTTCTCATAGTGCTACCTTAGCCGATATAACGGAACGTAAGGTATCAAAACATGGGAGCCGGGCAAACCCAACTATTGACCCAAGACATGATTCGGAGCCGATGCATATAGTGCTATAAGTTCGGGGTGCCGCACTTGTGAAAGTGTTCAGACTCATCATACCATAATGCGGAAACATAAGCCCTCGGTATATATTAGCCGTACTAAAGTGTACGGATGCAACATGCCGTGAATGAACATATGTATGAAAAAGAAATGCAATTATAAGAAAAAAAGGTGCTGCATTTTTTTATTCAATAAGTGCTGCTAATAAAGAAGAAAGATACAAATATTGCTATAAGCAATGTATGAGACTGTTGAAAATGTCCCCCTCGAGGGGTAGGCTGCAGATTGGTGTAAAAAATGCTCGTAATGGAGACCACCTGTATATTCGTTGTAGCCTTTATCCTTCCCTGGCTATTGCATCGTGAGTTCGGCAGGTCTGCTGCCGGACAGGGCCTCTGACAAACGGAGTCCTGTGGGTAAAAAGTAAAAGGTAAAAGAAAAGAAAAAGGAACGACACACTTGAGAGCCTCTGGTGTGGTTGAGCCGCAGTCTGGGTTTATCGTGGTCGTGCCCCTCTCCCCATGCCCATGGTATCTTCAGAGCATAATGGTGTACGTGAAGGACCTGCTGACGCTTCGCAGAGCTGGGGTTGGGGCCGCATCGCTACGCTGCTCGGAACATGCCGTGGTCTTGTTGTAAGTTACTCCGGCGCTGCTTAGCTGTGTCCGCCGCTTAAAGGCCGGACTTGAGAGTTGCCTTAAGAGGCTGCATTGCACTTCGCCGCGAGAGCCGCCAGATGTTCCTCCGTGCGGAGAGAACGTTCGATGTTTCCGATTGACCGCGATGACTCCTCGAGGGCCCGCATCTTGAGCTTGAGGTATGCGAAAAGCGGCACCGCATTGAACTTTGCAAACGCTGCACGTCCGAGCAAGGCATGATAGCCGCCATGAACGGGACTATGTCAAGATTAACTCCTCGCCGGAAGTTATCCAGGATCCGAAGACCACTTCAAAGGTAATTGAGCCCGCATAATTGGCTTCTACACCTGGTATGACACCTTTAAAGGTCGCTTTTGGTTGGTTTAATCCTTGAGGGGTCTATGCCCATTTTGGCGCCTTGTATCCCGGTAAAGCAGGTTCAGTTGCTACCGCCGGCCCATCGGGACTCGTTAGGTGAAATCCATCGACGATTGGGTCTAAGACGGTCTGGCGAATCCGCCGTGGCGGATGCTTTGGTGGGGTGGTCCTTCGGTCAAAAGTGATCGGGCAGGAGGACCATGGATTGAACTTCGGGCAACTGGCTCCATCGCGTAGACATCCTCGAGTGCACGCTTCCGCTCCCTTTTGGGTATGTGCGCTATGCGTATATCATGTTCACCGTCCGCACCTGTGGGGGGAAACCCTTTTGTCCTCTATTGTTTGGCGGTTGGGTCTCGTCCTCGTCATCGCTATGCAGCCCCTTGTCATTGTTTTCAGCAATTAACTTGCCTGCCTGCTTGAATACCCAACAGTCCCTGTTGGTGTGGTTAGTGGCTTTTCGGGGGTGCCATGTATCCGCACAAGCGGTCGAGTATTCGGTCCAAATTGGACGGACCCGAGTAGTTCTTTTGAATGCCTTTTTCGCTGACCGGGTTTAGAGCCTCGAATCCGCATTGATTGTCAGATCCTCAATATTGTCGCCGTTAATGCGGCGTTTGTTTTTGTTACGACGCGGCTGCCATTTCGGTCCTTGAAGTCCGGACTGCCAGAATTTTTGCTGAGGTTGTTGTTGTGTGCTAGCCAGCTGTCCTCACCCGCGCAGAAACAGGTCATGAGTGATGTGAGGGCTGCCATGGATTTCGGCTTTTCCTGTCCTAGGTGCCGGGCAAGCCACTCGTCGCGGATGTTATGCTTGAAGGCCGCGAGGGCCTCCGCAGATCCGGACAAATGACGATTTGGTTTTTCTTGGTTAAGAACCGTGGTCCGTAATTGTCCGCCGATTCGTCTGCTGCTGAATTATGTGGCTTAGGTCATCAGCGTCTGGTGGTCGCACATAAGTGCCCCGGAAGTTATCGAGGAATGCGGCTTCCAGGTCCTCCCAGCTCCCAATTGACTCTGGCAAGGCTGTTGAGCCAATGCCGGGCTGGTCCTTTAAGCTTATGGGGAGGTATTTGATGGCGTGAAGATCGTCACCGCGGGCCATGTGGATGTGAAGGAGATAGTCTTGATCCAAACCGCTGGGTCTGTTGTGCCATCATAGGATTTAATATTGACGGGTTTAAACCCTTCGGGATTTGATGATCCATTACTTCGATGCGTGAAGCATAGTGGGTGTGCGGCGCCTCAGATCGGGCGATATCACGACGGAGCTCAAAAGAGCTTTATGCATTTTTGTTCGGCCCGCCGGACTTCATCGTGGTCCGCTCGGCGGTTGTCGCCACGCACTGGGGCGCCACGCCGATCCATAGATCGATCTTGATTGTCTTGCCTTGTCCTCCAATATATCTCGCAGTCCGGAGCGTTCCCCTGGGGCCGTGAGCTTTTTGAGCGATGCCGGGGTATGGTTCTAGTGCAGGGCCTAGAGGCCTCTCTTGTCGCGACCACGGGGTGGTCGGTTAGCCGTATTGTCTCCTGGTGATGCGGGTTCGTAAGCCTCCTCCTCTAATCGGGAGCAGCTTGCTTAGGGTAGCTTTGGAGGGCGTTCGAGCTCATGCTCTTCGCCGCGAGGACTTCATCCATCTGCCGGCTAGCGTATCCTCGATCAGCTCTAAGTTGTTGTCGCTTTCTTGAGGCTGTTCGCCGTGGCCATAAGCCCGCGCCTAAAACGCTCTTGTTCGACGGGATCCTCGTGCACGACGATTCATCGTCGCCGAGGCTTGCTTCGCCTCGGAGGCATATAATCCTCTACCTCTTCTTCCGCCGCTCTCTCGTGAGGGCTGGCGTCTCCATCCTCCCGCGCCGGATCTTGCCGGAGTGGATTATCTTCGCACTTGTCCGGTGTATTGTTATCTCGGTGCGGAATCTTCATTCTTGCTGTGGCGGGATTTAGAGCGGCGCGGCCGCCGTCGCTGGGCCGCTTTCTTGGAGGGGTCATCCTCCTCTGCTCCTTCGCCTTCCCATCCTTTGGGATATCCACCATGTATATGTCATATGATGAGGTGGCTTTCCGGTGCCTTGTAGGCGCTGGTTCTTGTTCGTCTCGCATCGCCGTCCATACCGCCGATGTCTTTGGAGTCGTAGTTCAGCATGTCGGTTAGATCGTCGACAGCTGCTACAAAGTGGGTGGTGGGTGGGCTTTGAATTTCTTCGTCAGACGCATCCCAACCGCCCCGACCGCAGTCCGCCAGGGCTCTCCGATAATGAGAGGTACTTTAGCGAACTCAAGATGTCACCAAAAGGTGAGAGTTGAAAGATGTCCGCTGCGGTGAACTCCATGACCGGCGCCCAATCGGATTCGATCGGAGGGGCGCGGAGGTTCAAGTCCGCAAGGAGTCCGGTACCTCGAGTCACGAGCTTTATGAGGGACAAGATCAGTGTTCGCTCTATCGCCAGAGAGGTTGCAGCCCCGAGGCGGTGTCTAGCCATCCGCCCCGACCAGCGCAGCCGCTCCGAATTGAAGATCGGAGCGGTTCGAAAAGCGCCTGTGGTACCGTCGGCCGCAGAGCTAAATCATGCTCGCCGTGATAAGGCGGCATGCTTCGGTGGCTCGACTCCATCGAGGATCAAGTCCCCGCGGATGTCAGCCGTGAAGTTCAAACTTCCAAATCTGACCCGACGGCCGGGGCGTAGCCGATCTGCTCCAGATGGTTGCTTAATCGGCCCGCAGGCGAAGCCGCCGAATACAAAGATCTGTCCGGGAGAAAAGTCTCACCTGGACTGCATCGTTGATGATGGTCGAAGAAGCCATCGAGCCTATCGGTGACGCATACAGGAGGAACTCTCAATGAAAGCACCAATGTCGGTATCAAACCGGCGGATCTCGGTAGGGGGTCCCGAATCGTGCGTCTAGGCGGATGGTAACAGGAGACAAGGGACACGATGTTTTACCTGTGTTCGGGCCCTCTTGATGGAGGTAAAACCCTACGCCCCGCTTGATTAATATTGATGATGTGTGTTACAAGAGTGGATCTACCACGAGATCAAAGAGGCTAAACCCTAGAAGCTAGCCTATGGTATGATTGTTGTTCGTCCTATGGACTAAAGCCATCCGGTTTATATAGACACCGGAGAGGGCTAGGGTTACACAGAGTCGGTTACAATGGTAGGAGATCTACATATCCAGACGCCAAGCTTGCCTTCCACGCCAAGGAAAGTCCCATCCGGACACGGGACGAAGTCTTCAATCTTGTATCTTCATAGTCTTGGAGTCCGACCGATGATGATAGTTCGGCTATCCGGACACCCCCTAGTCCGGAACTCCCTCACTACCTCTTGAGCATGCGTTGGTTTTCTCTTGAAGAGGAAAGGGTGATGCAGCAAAGTAGCGTAAGTATTTCCCTCAGTTTTTGAGAACCAAGGTATCAATCCAGTAGGAGACTACACACAAATCCCTAGTACCAGCACAAACAAATAAGAACCTTGCAACCAACGTGATAAAGGGGTTGTCAATCCCTTCACGGCCACTTGCAAAAGTGAGATCTGATAAAGATAATAAGATAAATATTTTTGGTATTTTTGTTGTATAGATTGAAAAGTAAAGATTGCAAAATAAACGGCGACAGAAATAGGTAGTTGACGGGAGATTAATATGATGGAAAATAGACCCGGGGGCCATAGGTTTCACTAGTGGCTTCTCTCAAGATAGTGAATTCTACGGTGGGTGAACAAATTACTGTCGAGCAATTGATAGAAAAGCGCATAGTTATGAGAATATCTAGGCATGATCATGTATATAGGCATCACGTTCGTGACAAGTAGACCGAAACGATCTGCATTTACTACTATTACTCCACACATCAACCGCTATCCAGCATGCATCTAGAGTATTAAGTTCATAAGAATAGAGTAATGCATTAGGCAAGATGACATGATGTAGAGGGATAAACTCAAGCAATATGATATAAACACCATCTTTTTATCCTTGATGGCAACAATACAATACGTGCCTTGCTGCCCCTGCTGTCATTGGGAAAGGACACCGCAAGATTGAACCCAAAGCTAAGCACTTCTCCCATTGCAAGAAAGATCAATCTCGCAGGCCAAACCAAACTGATAATTCGAAGAGACTTGCAAAGATATTAAATCATGCATATAAGAATTCAGAGAAGAGTCAAATATTGTTCATAGATAATCTTGATCATAAACCCACAATTCATCAGATCTCGACAAACACACCGCAAAAAGAGTTACATCAAATAGATCTCCAAGAGAATCGAGGAGAACTTTGTATTGAGATCCAAAGAGAGAGAAGAAGCCATCTAGCTAATAACTATGGACCCGAAGGTCTGTGGTAAACTACTCACGCACAATCGGAGAGGCCATGGTGTTGATGTAGAAGCCCTCCATGATCGATTCCCCCTCCGGTGGAGCGCCGGAAAAGGCCCCAAGATGGGATCTCACGGCTACAGAAGGTTGCGACGGTGGAAAAAGTGTTTCATGGCTCACCTTGATGTTTTTAGGGTATAAGGGTATATATAGGCGAAGGAAGTTGGTCAGTGCAGCTACGAGGGGCCCACGAGGGTGGGGGCGCGCCCCCTGCC
Source organism: Aegilops bicornis (assembly GCA_021605145.1). NCBI lineage: Eukaryota > Viridiplantae > Streptophyta > Magnoliopsida > Poales > Poaceae > Aegilops > Aegilops bicornis. The sequence continues at coordinate 491,284,996 of CM038673.1, forward strand.
TCGTGTCCGCCTTGTTGCTTCCTTGACGTCCACTCCAAGTCTCGTGGATTGCGTTTGTTCCAAAAACGATCCTCGCGAAGGTTTCATTCCATTTGGATTCCGTTTGATATTCCTTTTCTGCGAAACACTGAAATAGGCAAAAAAACAGCAGTTTGCACTGGGCTTTCGGTTAATAGACTAGTCCCAAAAATAATATAAAAAAGGAATATTAAAGCCCATTAAACATCCAAAACAGATAATATAATAGCATAGAACAATCAAAAATCATAGATACGTTGGAGACGTATCAGTGGCTGCCGGGATGATGAAGATGGCCACTAGAGATGATTGCTACCTCTTGAGCACTGCGTTGGATTTCCCCGAAGAGGAGAGGATGATGCAGCAAAGTAGCGTAAGTATTTCCCTCAGTTTTTGAGAACCAAGGTATCAATCCAAAGAGGACGCCACGACAAGTCCCTCGTACCGCACAAAACGATAGCTCCTCGCAACCAACGCGATTAGGGGTTGTCAATCCCTTCACGGTCACTTACGAGAGTGAGATCTGATAGAGATGATAAATAATATTTTTGGTATTTTTGACATAGAGATGCAAAGTGAAAAGTAAAAGGCAAAAGTAAGAACAAAGCAAGTATTAAAGTGATGGAGATTGGTATGATGAGAATAGACCCGGGGCCATAGGTTTCACTAGTGGCTTCTCTCAAGAGCATAAGTATTCTACTTGGGTGAACAAATTCATGTTGAGCAATTGATGTAATTGAGCATAGTTATGAGAATATGTAGGTATGATCATGTATATAGGCATCACGTCCGAGACAAGTAGACCGACTCCTGCCTGCATCTACTACTATCATTGTTTAGGAAATCGGTAACCGGTAGCTGCTCGGCCTGCTTGGGAGTAGAGATTAATCTGTGAATCGGCCTATTAACTGGATTAATCGGTTGGCCATTAATGGATACATTAAATAGGATCTTGCCAATATATATCAAGTTTTTTATGCATTATACCCTAGTCTCATGCTCTCAGCTATGTAATATACCAAAATATGCTACTATTTGGTCGAACCCTAGCTATTGAGGATCGTGAGATGGCTGGGAGGGGTTACGGGCCCAAATTTGGGCTTTGTTTGCCCTCAAGTTGATGGGCCAGCAGCGATTAATCGGCCTAACAACTGATTAATCGATCTGACAGGCCAATTAATCGGCCTAACAAGTTAACACGATGAATATGTGTTATTCGATTCGGCCACCCTACGAGTAGTGATTAACTGGCCCATTAACTAACTAATCGGATGAATTCTTGAACAGTGACTACTATTACTCCACTCATCGACCGCTATCCAGCATGCATCTAGAGTATTAAGTTAACAACAGAGTAACGCCTTAAGCAAGATGACATGATGTAGAGGGATAAATTCATGCAATATGATAAAAAACCCCATCTTGTTATCCTCGATGGCAACAATACAATACGTGCCTTGCAGCCCCTTCTTCACATCGGGAAAGGACACCGCAAGATTGAACCCAAAGCTAAGCACTTCTCCCATTGCAAGAACTAACAATCTAGTTGGCCAAACCAAATGGATAATTCAAGAGACTTGCAAAGATAACCAATCATACATAAAAGAATTCAGAGAAGATTCAAATATTGTTCATAGATAATCTTGATCATAAACCCACAATTCATCGGTCTCAACAAACACACCGCAAAAAGAAGATTACATCGAATAGATCTCCATGAGAGAGGGGGAGAACATTGTATTGAGATCCGAATAGAGAGAAGAAGCCATCTAGCTACTAACTATGGACAGAAGGTCTGAAGTAAACTACTCACACTTCATCGGAGGGGCTATGGTGATGATGTAGAAGCCCTCCATGGTGGATGCCCCCCGTGAGCTCCTAACAGGCCCCAAGATGGGATCTCGTGGATACAGGAAGTTACTGGCGGTGGAATTAGGTTTTGGCCCTGCTCGATCGCTTGGGGTGCGTGAGGTATATATAGGAGGAAGGAGTACGCGTCGGTGGAGCAACAGGGGGCCCACGAGGCGGGGGCGCGCCTAGGGGCGCCCCACCTCGTGACCGCCTCACATTACTTCTTGGAGTAGGGTCCAAGTCTCCGGATCACGCTCAAGGAGAAAATCACGTTCTCAAGGTTTCATTGCGTTTGGACTCCGTTTGATATTCCGTTTCTTTCAAACACCGAAATAGGCAAAACAGCACTGGGCTGGGCCTCCGGTTAATAGGTTAGTCCCAAAAATAATATAAAAGTGGAAAATAAAGCCCAATATAGTCCAAAACAATAGATAAAGTAGCATGGAGCAATCAAAAATTATAGATACGTTGGAGACGTATCAGGCATCCCCAAGCTTAATTCCTGCTCGTCCTCGAGTAGGTAAATGATAAAAAGAGAATTTTTGGTGCGGAGTGATATTTTGCATAATTTCAATGTAAATCTTCTTAATTGTGGGATGAATATTCAGATCCGAAAGATTCAAGACAAAAGTTCATATTGACATAAAAATAATAATACTTCAAGCATACTAACTAAGCAATTATGTCTTCTCAAAATAACATGGCCAAAGAAAGTTATCCCTACAAAATCATATAGTCTGGCTATGCTCCATCTTCCCACACAAAATATTTAAATCATGCACAACCCCGATGACAAGCCAAGCAATTGTTTCATACTTTAACATTTTCAAAACTTTTTCAATCTTCACGCAATACATGAGCGTGAGCCATGAATATAGCACTATATGTGGAATAGAATGGTGGTTGTGGAGAAGACAAAAGGGAGAAGATAGTCTCACATCAACTAGGCGTATCAACGGGCTATGGAGATGCCCATCAATAGATATCAATGTGAGTGAGTAGGGATTGCCATGCAACGGATGCACTAGAGCTATAAGTATATGAAAGCTCAACAAAGGAAACTAAGTGGGTGTGCATCCAACTCGCTTGTTCACGAAGACCTAGGGCATTTGAGGAAGCCCGTCATTGGAATATACAAGCCAAGTTCTATAATGAAAAATTCCCACTAGTATATGAAAGTGACAAAATGAGAGACTCTCTATCATGAAGATCTTGGTGCTACTTTGAAGCACAAGTGTGGTAAAAGGATAGTAGCATTGTCCCATCTCTCTTTTTCTCTCTTTTTTTTATTTGGGCCTTTTCTCTTTTTTATGGCCTCTTTCTTTTTTCATTTTCCTTTTTTTCGTCCGGAGTCTCATCCCGACTTGTGGGGGAATCATGGTCTCCATCATCCTTTCCTCACTTGGGACAATGCTCTAAAGAATGATGATCATCACACATCTATTTTTCTTACAACTCAACAATTACAACTCGATTCTTAGAACAAAGTATGACTCTATATGAATGCCTCCGGCGGTGTACCGGGATATGCAATGAATCAAGAGTGACATGTATGAACGAATTATGGACGGTGGCTTTGCCACAAATACGATGTCAACTACATGATCATGCTAGCAATATGACAATGATGGAGCGTGTCATAATAAACGGAACGGTGGAAAGTTGCATGGCACTATATCTCGGAATGGTTATGGAAATGCCATAATAGGTAGGTATGGTCGCTGTTTTGAGGAAGATATATGGTGGGTTTTATATACCGGCGAAAACTGCGCGGTATTAGAGAGGCTAGCAATGGTGGAAGGATGGGAAAAAGTGCGTATAATCCATGGACTCAACATTAGTCATAAAGAACTCATATACTTATTGCAAAAATCTACAAGTTATCAAAGCAAAATATTACGCCGCATGCTCCTAGGGGGATAGATTGGTAGGAAAAGACCATCGTCATTCCCCGATCGCCACTCATAAGGAAGACAATCAATAAATAAATCATGCTCCGAGTTCATCACATAGCGGTTCACCATACGTGCATGCTACGGGAATCACAAACTTCAACACAAGTATTCTTTAAATTGACAACTACTCAACTAGCATGACTCTAATATCACCATCTTCATATCTCAAAACAATTATCAAGCATCAAACTTTTCTTAGTATTCAACGACTCATAAGAAAGTTTCACATATCTTGAATACCAAGTATATTAATATTAAGCAAATTACCATGCTATTAACGACTCTCAAAATAATCTAAGTGAAGCATGAGAGATCAATAGTTTCTTTAAAAACAAATCCACCACCATGCTCTAAAATATCTAAGTGAAGCCCTAGAGCAAAAATTATCACGCTAAAAAGATATAAGTGAAGCACTATGAGCAAAACTATCAAGCTCAAAAGATATAAGTGAAGCACATAGAGTATTATATCAAATTCCAATTTATGTATGGCTCTCTCAAAAGGTGTGTACAGCAAGGATTATTGTGGTAAACTAACAAGCAAAGACGCAAATAATACAAGACGCTCCAAGCAAAACACATATCATGTGGTGAATAAAAATATAGCTCCAAGTAAATTACCGATGGAAGTAGATTTAAAGAGGGATGCCTTCCGGGCATCCCCAAGCTTTGACTTTTTGTTGTCCTTGGATTATCTTGGGGGTGCCATGTTCATCCCCAAGCTTAGTCTCTTGCCACTCCTTGTTCCATAATCCATCAAAAGAATTTACCCAAAACTTCAAAACTTCACAACACAAAACTCAATAGAAATCTCGTGAGTCTGCTAGAGAAAGAAAACAAAAGACTACTTTAAGGTACTGTAATGAACTCATTTTTTATTTATATTGGTGTTAAACCTACTGTATTCCAACTTCTCTATGGATTATAAACTATTTTACTAGCCATAGATTCATCAAAATAAGCAAACAACACATGAAAAACAGAATCTGTCAAAAACAGAACAGTCTGTAGTAATCTGTAACTAAAGCAAACTTATGGAACTCCAAAAATTCTACCAAATATGACGACCTAGAAAATTTCTTTAATGATCATCAGCAATTGGAATCAGTATTTTATCACGTTCTGGTGATTTTTAACAATTGTTTTCATGAACAGAATGATTCTGGAAATTACAGCAAGATCAAATAACTATCATCCAAGAAGATCCTATAGGTCTAACTTGGCACAAACACTAATTAAAACATGAAACCACATCTAAACAGAGGCTAGATGGATTATTTATTCATTGACAGAAAGGAAATATATTGGGTTGTCTCCCAACAAGCGCTTTTCTTTAAAGCCTTTTAGCTAGGCATTGATAATTTTAATGATGCTCGCAAGAAAGACAAGAATTGAAGCACAAAGAGAGCATCATGAAACACGTGACAAACACATATAAGTCTAACATACTTCCTATGCATAGGCATCTTATAGGCAAACAAATTATCATAGCAAGCAAAAACTAGCATATTCAAGGAAGGGGAAAGAAACAATAATAACATAACGAGAGGTAATTTATTATAATGAAATTTTTTACGACCATATTTTCCTCTCTCATAATAATTACATGTATGATCATAGGCAAATTCAACAAAATAGCTATCACAAAGTATATTGTCAACACGATCCACATGCATGCAAAGTTGATACTCTTCCAAAATAGTGGGATTATCATTAACTAAAGTCACGACCTTTCCAAACCCACTTTTATCAAAGACTTCATAAGATTGAACATTCTCCAAATATGTGGGATCTAAAGTTGACACTCTTCCGAACCCACTTTCAATATTATTGCAAATAATATTATCAATCACATATTCATCATGGGGCTTAAATAAATTTTCAAGATCATAAGAAGAATCACCCCAATCATGATCATTGCAACAAGTAGTAGACATAGCAAAACTAGCATCCCCAAGCTTAGGGTTTTGCATCTTGTTAGCACAATTGACATCAAAAGAATTTATAATAAAATCATTGCAATCATGCTTTTTATTCAAAGATCTATCGTGAGTCACTTCACGGATTTCAGGCAAAACCTTATAAATATAATCTAGTGCATCCAAATCACTAGGAATTGGTTCATCATAATTGGATCTCTTAAAAATATTGGCAAGCGGATGAGGATCCATAGATATTGGCTTCTTTGTTTAGGAATAAATACTCAACTATTTCAACCAAACGAGCAAACGAGCCAAGTAAGACATCAAGGCAAACGAAAAGAGAGGGCTTAATAAACGGGCAAGGGTGAAGTGGGGGAGAGGAAAACGAGAGGCAAATGGAAAATAATGTAATGCGGAGATAGGGATTGTGATGGGTACTTGGTATGTAGACTTTAACGGTGCCGTAAGTGGCTTGTTGTTAGGAGTCGAAGTCTTGACTTGCTCTTGCGTAAGTTAATTTCAAGAACGGCGCCAGTAAATTCTTCTTGCTACCTCTTGAGCACTGCGTTGGATTTTAAGAGGAGAGGATGATGCAATAAAGTAGCGTAAGTATTTCCCTCAGTTTTTGAGAACCAAGGTATCAATCCGTAGGAGGCTACGACAAGTCCCTCATACCTGCACAAACGATAGCTCCTCGCAACCAACGCGATTAGGGGTTGTCAATCCCTTCACGGTCACTTACGAGTGAGATCTGATTGAGATGATAAATAATATTTTTGGTATTTTTGATATAGAGATGCAAAGTGAAAAGTAAAAGGCAAAGTAAGAACAAAGCAAGTATTAAAGTGATGGAGATTTGTATCATGAGAATAGACTTCACTTTTCTCACAGCAAACTGAGACTTGCAGACCAGCATCTGATCAGACCAGCTATCCTTGCTCGATCGCTTCAATAGGTATATATAGGAGCACAGTGAGCAACAGGGGGCCCACGAGTGGGCTTAGGGGGCGCCACCCACCCACTTGGGCCCCTCTGCTCCACCGACGCATTCTTCCTCCTATATATACCTACGCACTTCAAACGATCAAATACATAGCCAAAAACCTAATTCCACCGCCGCAACCTTCTGTACCCACGAGATCCCATCTTGGGGCCTGTTCTGTAGCTCCGCCGGAGGGGGCACCTATCACGGAGGGCTTCTACATCATCACCATAGTCTCTCTGATGAAGTGTGAGTAGTTTGCTTCAGACCTTCGGGTCCATAGTTAGTAGCTAGATGGCTTCTTCTCTCTTTTTGGATCTCAATACAATGTTCTCCCCCTCTCTCGTGGAGATCTATTCGATGTAATCTTCTTTTGTGGTGTGTTTGTTGAGACCGATGAATTGTGGGTTTATGATCAAGATTATCTATGAACAATATTTGAATCTTCTCTGAATTCTTTTATGTATGAATTGTTATCTTTGCAAGTCTCTTCGAATTATCAGTTTGGTTTGGCCTACTAGATTGATCTTTCTTGCAATGGGAGAAGTGTTTAGCTTTGGGTTCAATCTTGCGATGTCCTTTCCAAGTGACAAGAGGGGCAGCAAGGCACGATTGTATTGTTGCCATCGAGGATAACAAGATGGTTTTTTATCATATTGCATGAATTTATCCTCTACATCATGTCATCTTGCTTAAGGCGCTACTGCTTTTCATGAACTTAATACTCTAGATGCATGCCGGATAGCGGTCGATGAGTGGAGTAATAGTAGTAGATGCAAAAGGTGAATCGGTCTACTTGTCTCGAACGTGATGCCTATATACATGATCATACCTAGATACTCTCATAACTATGCTCAATTCTGTCAATTGCTCAACAGTAATTCGTTCACCCACCGTAAAATAGTTATGCTCTTGAGAGAAGCCACTAGTGAAATCTATGGCTCCCGGTTTTATCTTCATCATATTAATCTTCCAACACTTAGTTATTTCCTTTTCTTTTTTACTTTGATTTTATTTTACTTTGCATCTTTATCACAAAAATACCAAAAATATTATCCTATCATATCTATCAGATCTCACTCTCGTAAGTGACCGTGAAGGGATTGACAACCCCTTATCGCGTTGGTTGCAGGGAGTTATTTGCTTTGTGCAGTGCACGAGGGACTCGCCAGTAGCCTCCTAATGGATTGATACCTTGGTTCTCAAAAACCGAGGGAAATACTTACGCCATCAGGTTGCATCATCCTTTCCTCTTCAAGGAAATCCAACGCAGTGCTCAAGAGGTAGCAAGAAGAATTTCTGGCGCCGTTGCCGGGAAGTCTACGCAAAAGTCAACATACCAAGTACCTATCACAAATCCCTTATCTCCCGCATTACATTATTTGCCATTTGCCTCTCATTTTCCTCTCCCCCACTTCACCCTTGCCGTTTTATTCGCCCTCTCTTTTCCGTTTGCTTCTTTTTCGCTTCCCTTTTGTTTGCTCATGTGTTGGATTGCTTGCTTGTCACGATGGCTCTACCTAGATTTGGTGATCTTCACCTTAAAAGGTTAGAAGAAATCGAAAGTAACGTTAGGAGTTTTATAGTTCTGCAATTTGAGCATAATAATTTCTTCAGAAACGAGCTTAAGGAACAAAAAAGCTTTGTGAGTTATGTGAATAAAGAGCTCGATGATATGTCTAAAGAGTTTGATGGTTTGAGATCCCAAATTGCTCGTCTTGAGAATTTAATTGCTGAAATATCGGATAAGCAGGCTACCTTAGTCAATAAGATGGCCGCTAAACGGAGTTCCTATGAAAATAAAGATGAAGATCTAAAAGTTATTGATGTGTCCCCTATTAAATCTTTGTTTTGCAATATGAATCTTGATAATGATGGGACTGAATATGATCCACCTTTACCTAGAAGGAGTTCCAAGAATTCAGAGTTTTTAGATCTTGATGCTAAAATTGATAAAAGTGGGATTGAAGAAATCAAAACCCTAGATGTTGCTAAACCCACTATTTTGGATTTCAAGGAATTTAACTATGAAAATTGCTCTTTGATTGATTGTATTTTCTTGTTGCAATCCGTGCCAAATTCTCCTCATGCTTATAGTCAAAATAAAGCTTTTACCAAACATATCGTTGATGCCTTGATGCAATCTTATGAAGAAAAACTTGTGTTGGAAGTTTCTATCCCTAGAAAACTTTATGATGAGTGGGAACCAACTATTAAAATTAAGATTAAGGATCATGAGTTCTATGCTTTATATGATTTGGGTGCCAGTGTCTCCACTATTCCCAAAACTTTGTGCGATTTGCTAGATTTTTTTCGTGATTTTGATAATTGCACTCTGAACTTGCACCTTGCGGATTCCACTATTAAGAAACCTATGGGAAGAATTAATGATGATCTTATTGTTGCAAATAGGAATTATGTGCCCATAGATTTTATCGTTCTTGATATAGATTGCAATCCTTCATGTCCTATTATTCTTGGTAGACCTTTCCTTAGAACGATTGGTGCAATTATTGATATGAAGGAAGGGAATATTAGATTCCAGTTTCCATTAAATAAAGGCATGGAACACTTCCCTAGGAAGAAAATAAAATTACCATATGAATCTATCATGAGATCCACTTATGGATTGCCTACCAAAGATGGAAATACCTAGATCTATCCTTGCTTTTATGCCTAGCTAGGGGCGTTAAACGATAGCGCTTGTTGGGAGGCAACCCAATTTTATTTTTAGTTTTTTTGCTTTTGCTTCTGTTTAGGAATAAATCTATGATCTAGCCTCTGGTTAGATGTGTTTTTATGTTTTAATTAGTGCTTGTGCCAAGTTAAACCTATAGGATCTTATTGGATGATAGTTATTTTATCTTGCTGTAATTTCCAGAAACTTTCTGTTCACGAAAACAATTGTTAAAAATCACCAGAACGTGATAAAATACTGATTCCAATTGCTGATGATCAATAAAGAAATTTTCTAGGTCTTTCAAGTTTTGCTGATTTTTTGGAGTTCTAGAAGTTTTCGTTAGTTACAGATTACTACAGACTGTTCTGTTTTTGACAGATTCTGTTTTTCGTGTGTTGTTTGCTTATTTTGATAAATCTATGGCTAGTAAAATAGTTTATAAACCATAGATAAGTTGGAATATAGTAGTTTTAACACAAATATAAATAAATAGTGAGTTCATTACAGTACCTTGAAGTGGTCTTTTGTTTTCTTTCGCTAACGGAGCCCACAAGATTTCTGTTGAGTTTTGTGTTGTGAAGTTTTCAATTTTTGGGTGAAAGATTTTTGATGGATTATAGAACAAGGAGTGGCAAGAGCCTATGCTTGGGGATGCCCATGGCACCCCCAAGATAATCTAAGGACACCAAAAAGCCAAAGCTTGGGGATGCCCCGGAAGGCATCCCCTCTTTCGTCTACTTCCATCGGTAACTTTACTTGGAGCTATGTTTTTATTCACCACATGATATGTGTTTTTCTTGGAGCGTCTTGTATGATTTGAATATTTTCTTTTTAGTTTACCACAATCATACTTGCTTTACACACCTTTTGAGAGAGCCATACATGATTTGTAATTTGTTAGAATACTCTATGTGCTTCACTTATATCTTTTGAGTTATATAGTTTTGCTCTAGTGCTTCACTTATATCTTTTAGAGAACGGTGGTGGATTTGTTTTATAAAAACTATTGATCTCTCATGCTTCACTTAGATTATTTTGAGTCTTAAATAGCATGGTAATTTGCTTTAATAATCCTAATATGCTTGGTATTTAAAATTTGTAAAACTTTCTTTTGAGTGTGTTGAATACTAAGAGAAGTTTGATGCTTGATAATTGTTTTGAGATATGAAGAAGGTGATACTAGAGTCATGCTAGTTGGGTAGTTGTGAATTTGAGAAATACTTGTGTTAAAGTTTGTGATTCCCGTAGCATGCACGTATGGTGAACCGTTATGTGATGAATTCGGAGCACGATTTATTTATTGATTGTCTTCCTTATGAGTGGCGGTCGGGGACGAGCGATGGTCTTTTCCTACCAATCTATCCCCTAGGAGCATGCGCGTAATACTTTGCTTTGATAACTTGTAGATTTTTGCAATAAGTATATGAGTTCTTTATGACTAATGTTGAGTCCATGGATTATATGCACTTTTCTTCCTTCCACCATTGCTAGCCTCTATAATACCGTGCACTTTTCGCCGGTATCATACACCCACCATATACCTTCAAACAGCCACCATACCTACCTATCATGGCATTTGCATAGCCATTCCGAGATATATTGCCATGCAACTTTCCACCGTTCCGTTTATTATGACATGCTCCATCATTGTCATATTGCTTAGCATGATCATGTAGTTGACATAGTATTTGTGGCAAAGCCACCTTCATAATTCTTTCATACATGTTAGTCTTGATTCTTTGCATATCCCGGTACACCGCCAGAGGCATTCATATAGAGTCATATTTTGTTCTAAGTATCGAGTTGTAATTGTTGAGTTGTAAGAAATAAAAGTGTGATGATCTTCATTTCTAGAGCATTGTTCCAAGTGACGAAAAGGATGATGGAGACTATGATTCCCCCACAAGTCGGGATGAGAATCCGGACGAAAAAAAGAGAGAAAAGAGGCCATAAAAAAAGAGAAAAGGCCCAAATAAAAAATGACGAGAGAAAAAGAGAGAAGGGACAATGTTACTATCCTTTTACCACACTTGTGCTTCAAAGTAGCACCATGATCTTCATGATAGAGAGTCTCTCATTTTGTCACTTTCATATACTAGTGGGAATTTTTCATTATAGAACTTGGCTTGTATATTCCAAAGTGATGGGCTTCCTCAAAATGCCCTAGGTCTTCGTGGAGCAAGCGAGTTAGATGCACACCCACTTAGTTTCTTTTGTTGAGCTTTCATATGCTTATAGCTCTAGTGCATCCGTTGCATGGCAATCCCTACTCACTCACATTGATATCTATTGATGGGCATCTCCATAGCCCGTTGATATGCCTAGTTGATGTGAGACTATCTTCCCCTTTTTGTCTTCTCCACAACCACCATTCTATTCCACATAAAGTGCTATATCCATGGCTCACGCTCTTGTATTGCATGAAGATTGAAAAAGTTTTGAGAATGTCAAAAGTATGAAACAATTTCTTGGCTTGTCATCAGGATGATTTAAATACTTTGTGTGGTGAAGATAGAGCATAGCCAGACTATATGATTTTGTAGGGATAACTTTCTTTGGCCATGTTATTTTTAGAAGACATGATTGCTTTGTTAGTATGCTTGAAGTATTATTATTTTTATGTCAATATTAAACTTTTTTCTTGAATCTTTCGGATTTGAATATTCATACCACAATTAAGAAGAATTACATTGAAATTATGCCAAGTAGCACTCCGCATCAAAAATTATATTTTTTATCATTTACCTACTCGAGGACGAGCAACAATTAAGCTTAGGATGCCTCGACACGCCTCCAACGTATCTATAATTTTTGATTACTCCATGCTATATTATCTACTGTTTTGGACATTATTGGGCTTTATTATCCACTTTTATATTATTTTTGGGACTAAACTATTAACCGGAGGCCCAGCCCAGAATTGCTGTTTTTTTGCCTATTTCAGAGCTTCGAAGAAAAGGAATATCAAACGGAGCCAAACGGAATGAAACCTTCGGGAACGTGATTTTTAGGAAGATTATGATCCGGGAGACTTGGACCCTACGGCAGAAACAAGGAGGAGGCCACGAGGGTGGGGCGCCCCTAGGGCGCCCCCGCCTCGTGGGCCCCCTGTTGCTCCACCGACGTACTCCTTCCTCCTATATATACCTACGTACCCCCAAACGATCAGATACGGAGCAAAAAACCTAATTCCACCACCGCAACCTTCTATACCCACGAGATCCCATCTTGGGGCCTATTCCGGAGCTCCGCCGGAGGGGGCACCCATCACGGAGGGCTTCTACATCATCACCATAGCCTCTCTGATGAAGTGTGAGTAGTTTACTTCAGACCTTCGGGTCCATAGTTAGTAGCTAAATGGCTTCTTCTCTCTTTTTGGATGTCAATACAATGTTCTCCCCCTCTCTCATGGAGATCTATTCGATGTAATCTTCTTTTTGCAGTGTGTTTGTTGAGACCGATGAATTGTGGGTTTATGATCAAGATTATCTATGAACAATATTTGAATCTTCTCTGAATTATTTTATGTATGATTTTTTATCTTTGCAAGTCTCTTCGAATTATCAGTTTGGTTTGGCCTACTAGATTAATCTTTCTTGCAATGGGAGAAGTGCTTAGCTTTGGGTTCAATCTTGCGGTGTCCTTTCCCAGTGACAGTAGGGGCAGCAGGGCACGTATTGTATTGTTGCCATCGAGGATAACAAGATGGGGTTTTTATCATATTGCATGAATTTATCCCTCTACATCATGTCATCTTGCTTAAGGCGTTACTTTGTTTTCATGAACTTAATACTCTCGATGCATGCTGGATAGCGGTCGATGAGTGGAGTAATAGTAGTAGATGCAAGTGTGAGTCGGTCTACTTGTCTCGGACGTGATGCCTATATACATGATCATACCTAGATACACTAATAACTATGCTCAATTATGTCAATTGCTCAACAGTAATTGCTCACCCACCGTGAAAATACTTATGCTCTTGAGAGAAGCCACTAGTGAAATCTATGGCTCCGGTCTATCTTCATCATATTAATCTTCCAACACTTAGTTATTTCCTTTGCTTTTTACTTTGCTTTTATTTTACTTTTGCATCTTTATCACAAAAAATACCAAAAATATTATTCTATCATATCTATCAGATCTCACTCGTAAGTGATCGTGAAGGGATTGACAACCCCTTATCGCGTTGGTTGCGAGGAGTTATTTGCTTTGTGCAGTGCACGAGGGACTCGCGCGTAGCCTCCTACCGGATTGATACCTTGGTTCTCAAAACTGAGGGAAATACTTACGCCATCAGGTTGCATCATCCTTTCCTCTTCAAGGAAATCCAACGCAGTGCTCAAGAGGTAGCAAGCATCCACAACTACGAAAGAAGAATTAAGATAAACCTAATCATAGCATGAAACATATGGATCAAAATCAGCCTTACTGAATAGCGCCTAAACTAGGGTTTAAACTTCTGTCACTCAAGCAACGCATCATCTAATTACTACTCCACAATACATTCCATTAGGCCCAAATATTGTGAAGTGTCCTGTAGTCGACGTTCACATAACACCACTAAGGGAAACAACAACATACATATCATCAAAATATCGAACGAATACTTAAATTCATATGATTACTTATGACAAGGCGTATCCCATGTCCTCAAGAACAAAAGTAACTACTCACAAATCATATTCATATCCAAGATCAGAGGGGTATTGAATAGCATCAAGGATCTGAACATATAATCTTTCACCAAATAAACCAGCTAGCATCAACTACAAGATGTAATCAACACTACTAGCAACCCACATGTACCAATCTGAGGTTTTGAGACAAAGATTGAACACAAGAGATGAACTAGGGTTTGAGATGATATGGTGCTAGTGATGATGTTGATGAAGATTGGTCCTCCCACGATGAGAGGGTTGTTGGTGATGACGATAGCGTTGATTTCCCTCTCCCTGAGGGAAATATCCCCGGCGGAATCGCTTCGCCAGAGAGCAAAAGTGCTCCTGCCCAGGTTCCGCCTCGATACGGCCGCGCTCCGCCCCAAAAGTCCTCTCTTTATTTTTTTAGAGAAAATGGGATTATATACCAGAAGATGGGCACCAGAGGCTGGCCAGGCCCCATTAATCCACTGTAGCGCCTGGTGCCTTGAGGGCACCTGGGTGGCCTCCTCTGGTATTTCTTTTCTCCAGTATTTTTTATTTATTCCAAAATATTTCTTCGTGAAATTTTTAGCTCATTTGGAGATGTGCAGAATAGGTATCTCTGACGTAGCTTTTTCAGGTCCAAAATTCAAGTTGACGGCAATCTCCCTCTTCATGTAAATCTTACAAATTAAGAGAGAAAAGGCATTAGAATTGCTCCACAAAGTGTTTTATTGATAAAAAACATTGTAAATAACAGTAGGAAAACATGATGCAAAATGGACGTATCAGTTAACACAATTGATAGAGGCAACATAGTTAACATAGAACACACGACACACATATATATGTCACTTGCATAACTGATAGATTCTTCATCATTACAGTTTACCAGGGTACACATTCCACGCGAATGATCATATGGTCGCTGGAAAGCCTGAGAAGCGGAATGCCCACACTGTGCCCTCCTCCAAGCATAGGCCACAAACAACTTTAGTCTAGTTCTTATGGATCAACGATCACCCATCTTTCGGTTTGTTGATGTAGACAATATAAGTAGGATGAGGTGGGCTTCTGTGATTTTGCCATATATATCTTTGTAGGCTCACCAGCCAGGAGATGCTTTAAGATGTAACACTCAATACAAACACTCCATGTCGTACAAAGTACGTAAGATACCAGACCTATAGTTCATAACATCCTATAGTTGGCGGTTTTAATTGATACTTCGCAAACAAAAGTTTGTTGCTTTTCCGGAATCTTCTCTTTAACTGGATGACGTCACATAGTTTCTTGACTTGATGTCTATTCAGTAGTATGTGGTCGTCCCATACACTAAATGGGTCGAAGAGTTCGTTCAATCCTCCGATATGTGGACCTACATAAATAAAGTTAATGTTACTAGATGGAAAGATTTTTGCAATTGCACCATGCAACAAGAATTGGGACATATATGGAGGACAAAGCAAACCTCGCTCGTAAATTTTGAGTTCTTCCATTGTCAAACCTGTAATTACATTAGGCAGCCATAATTAGTTGAGGTTATAATAAGGACATGCAATTGCATAAATTTTTCTCTCTCAATTTAAAATCCAATCATACATAGGGAGGTCGAACATCGATCCATAAAGAAACCAAACTTAAAAATCCATGAAACGTTAACCTCAAGAAATGTAAAGGACCTATGATTTACCGAAAACTTATACCCAACTTTCAATAGAGTTAAGGATTTTAACTTATTCCTCAACACACTTGAATTGAAAGATAAGACAAGTAAAGTTGGTAAAAGATACCCATTATAAAGCTCAAGAAATGTAAAGGACCTACTCGTTACCGACGTAGGGCTTCGCCTAAGCACTATAACAATATGAACAAGGTTGAAATCTGTGGAGGGGGGCACCGCACACGGCTAAAACAACTATTGAATTGTCTGAAAATATAATCTTCCACCAAATAAACCAACTAGCATCAACTACAAGATGTAATCAACACTACTAGCAACCCACAGGTACCAATCTAAAAGGTTTTAAGACAAAGATTGAATACAAGATATGAAGTAGGGTTTGAGATGATATGTTGCTGGTGATGATGTTGATGAAGATTGGTCCTCCCACAATGAGAGGGTTGTTGTGATGACGATAGCTTTGATTTCCCTCTCCCGGAGGGAAGTATCCCTGGCGGAAATGCTTCGCCGGAGAGCAAAAGTGCTCCTGCTCAGGTTCCGCCTCGATACGGCGGCGCTCCGCCCCAAAAGTCCTCTCTTTAGTTTTTCTAGAGAAAATAGGATTATATACCAAAATATGGGCAACGGAGGCTGGCCAGGGGCCCCACAAGCCACCAGGGCATGCTCAGGGGGTGGGCACGCCCTGGTGCCTTGTGGGCACCTAGGTGGCCTCCTCTGGTATTTCTTTTCTCCAGTATTTTTTATTTATTCCAAAATATTTCTTTGAGAAATTTCAGCTCATTTGGAGACGTGCAGAATAGGTATCTCTGATGTAGCTTTTTCAGGTCCGAAATTCCAGTTGTCGGGAATCTCGCTCTTCATGTAAATCTTGCAAATTAAGAGAGAAAAGGCATTAGAATTGCTCCACAAAGTGTTATATTGATCAAAAACATTATAAATACCAGTAGGAAAACATGATGCAAAATGGATGTATCAGATAACACAATTGATAGAGGCAACATATTTAACATAAAACACACGACATGTATATATGTCACTTGCATAACTGATAGATTCTTCATCATTAAAGTTTACCAGGGTACACATTCCACGCGAATGATCATATGGTCGTTGTAAAGCATGAAGAAGTGGAATGCCCAGACTGTGCCCTCCTCCAAGCACAGGACACAAATAACTTTAGTCCAGTTCTTATGGATCAACGATCGCCCATCCTTCGGTTTGTTGATGTATACAATATAAGTAGGATGAGGTGGCTTCTGTGATTTTGCCATATATATCTTTGTAGGCTCACCAGCCAGGAGATGCTTTGAGATGTAACACTCTGTCCAAACACTCCATGTCGTACAAAGTACGTAAGATACCGGAGCTATAGTTCATAACATCCTATAGTTGGTGGTTGTCTTCGTTACTTTGCAAACAAAAGTTTGTTGTTTTCTAGGAATCTTCTCTTTGACTGAATGACGTCACATAGTTTCTTGACTTTATGTCTATTCAGTAGTATGTGATCGCCCCATACACAAAAAGGGCCGAAGAGTTCGTTCTATCCTCTAATATGTGGACAATACTACATAAACAAAGTTAATGTTACTAGCTGGAAAGATTTTTGCAATTGCACGATGCAACAAGAATTGGGACATATATATATATGGTGGACACAACAAACCTCGCTCGTAAATTTTGAGTTCTTCCATTGTCAAACCAGGACATGTAATTGCATAAATTTGTCTCTCCCAATTTAAAATCCAATCGTACATAGGGAGGTCGAACACCGATCCATAAAGAAACCAAATTTAAAAATCCATGAAACATTGGCCTCAAGAAATGTAAAGGACCTATGATTTAACTAAAACTTATACCCAACTTTCAATAGAGTTAAGGATTTTAACTTATTCCTCAACACACTTGAATTGAAAGATAAGACAAGTAAAGTTGGTAAAAGATACCCATCTTTGTTGTACAGATGAAGAAGAAAAATATATAGCGCTACTCGTTATCAAGCTTTCATCACTGGTCATGCAAGGGGAACATCAATCTATAGAAATCTATTACAAATCATAAATCAATATAAAAATTCGACCTTATGTCGTATCAAAAATGTGTCCCTGCCTGTTGAAATAGATTTAAGGATTTGAGCATATTCCTTAACAGACTAAATCAAAAGATAGAGACACACTTAATATTACACAAAGGTCAATAGTAGTGCTACACAGTTGTCTTCCTATGTGTGCAACGTAGCTAGGCAATTATTACTCCATTCAATAAATGAGTAATAAAAAATTACCGTCTGTTGTTCCATGGATGAAAAAGATCGATGTATAACCTACCAATTTTCATCATCGGTTGGTGCATAGGCAAAGGCCAACAACAATCCATACAAAACCCAAAACTTTCAACAACAGTCTAATAATTGTGATATACCCAATAAACCTTCCAATTTGTATAGTTCACAACAGAAACAAAACAAAGTAGTTGGGATCAAGGCCAGATCTGACACCGAAATTTTATCAACATACCACGGATCTACTGGGAAATATATCCTAGCGCATGATGATGGAGATGTCCTACCAACTTGAAAATAATAGAGTAGGGGGGATGGAAACAACCTTCGTTTAAACACCTAAACCCATGCGTGGGTGGCTTCACGAGTTGCATGAATGTGCTCGGTAAGGATGTTGCGGACGGCGAGCGCACAACTGTTCGTGCTTGAGGGCGTGGTTTGCCTCTCACCACCCAAATGCGGCGCGAGCTCCAGGGGTATCGGCGACGAAGGGGTCGGTCATCGTCGATCGGTGACTTGGATTTGATGGCGCATGAAGGAGGGGAATGCATTTAAAGGGGTTGGGATAAAGATCTAGGGTTTTATTTTTTTGATGGAACGAAGGGGGATGTGGGGTGGGGTTTTCTTTGATGAAACGAGGGAGGGAGGGGGAAATGTTGGGCTTTTGGCGCGTTTGGCAGAACATTTGGCACGAATCTTGGACGTGGGCGTGGGGACAACACAACACACATAGTTTCCACCAAAAATCTATGTGTGATGAGTGTTCCTTTTTTATCGGAGTGTGTGGTGAGTCTGGATATACAAACTAGTGGTCATCCATGTCATTGCATAATTTAACATCACTTACTAAATAGGGTACACAAAAGAGCCTACAACATAACTCACACTTACTTAATCGAGACAGTTCACTAATTAAGCAAATCTGGATGACGTAAACATAGACTACTGCTCTGCCTAGCAGCGCTGGTCGATCTCCGTCACCTCCTCCATCTCCAGCGCGCGCTCGACAACCTACTATGTAGGCATCTCGTCCTATGGCTCCGCCCACTCTTTGACCGCTAAGAGCTAGGTGTGGTTGGCCACGGTCTGGGCGTGGGCAACCTCCGTCTTTGCTAGAAAGGTCGCCGAGGAACGGAGTGTTGTTCGAGCGCTTTCGGTGATTGCCAACTCTTCATACGTGGGTTTACGACTAGAGCCCCAGTAGACCGCGATGATTTGTGCGCTGACAACCACGAGCTGGGTGTAGGCAGCCGTGACCTAGCCGTGTGCGGCCCCCATCAGGGCGACGACGGCCGCCGATGAACGAACAACTTGTTCGTTGTCTCCATTTGCTATCCCTATCGGAGTTGATTTTGTCGCCCTCTCAACTGCTGCAGTTGCCCTTTCGGCTGCTGTAGCCGCCCTGTCAGATAATGCGGCCACGGTCAGGGAAGTTGTGGCCGTGCTCACGACGGCTGCGGCCACGCTCGTTTCGGACTCAACAACCGAAGTTTCCCTTACAAAGAGGATCCACATCCCCATCTTTGCCCGACGACGATGATTGAATAGTAAAATGGGATTAGGGAGCGAGTGTGGAACTATGGATGACGTGCCGACACTGGAGCAAATGTACAACCGATGAAGCTTATGGCGTAAGCCATATAGGAGATTCCCGCAGATATTTTGTACTACATCGCAAACGATTCATGTCCATAAACTATGTGTGATGTACATGATTTTCATTTTGATTTGAACAGGGATATAGTCGTTGCTCTTCTCCCATTGAATTTTTTTCTACATACAACAAAGACTAATACAACTATCATATTAAATATTGGAATTTATAAGAGTCCGTTTTCCCTTTTTTATACATTAGTTGACTTTCTAGACATCTAATGTGCATAATTCAAAATTGAACTACAAACACATGCAGTAGTGGACTAAAATGGTTTGAAAAAACAAAATCTATGACCTTGGGTGCATGTTTAGTCCCCACGCAAGAAATGGGGAGTTTCAAACACCTAGGCGTCATGGCTCGGCCGCAAACATTGAGAATATTTGTTATTAAATTCCAGAAAATTCAAAACTCCCCTAAAATTCATAAACTTGGCATGATGTCATTATTGGTATAAATAGGCTATGGTAAAAAAAATGTCCATTTTGAGGCAAGTTATGAGATAAGCTTCTTGCAAAACGGGGCCTCTCACAAGAAGATGGTTCTAATAGCTAGGGAACATGTCATGTTTGTGTATGAAAAGACCTTCGCTACCTCTTCTCGCATTGAAATTTTTACTACACACAACACAGACCAATACAACTATCATGTTAAAATTTGGAACCTTTTAGTTTTCCCTTTTTTGCACATTAATTGAATTTCTATGCATTTAATGTGCATAACTCAAAATTGAACTACAAACACATGCAGCAGTGGATGAAAAAGGTTTGAAAAAGAAAATCTGTGACCTTGGGTACATGTTTAGTCCCTATACAAGAAATGGGAAGGAGTTTTAGACATCTAGGCGTCATAGCTCAGCCGCAAACATTGAGAATCTTGGTTATTAAATTTGAGAAAATTCAAAACCTCCCTAAAATTTATAAAACTCGGCGGGGTGTCATGATATAGAACAAATAGGCCGTGGTAAAAAAATTGTCCATTTTGAGACAAGCTATAAGATAAGCTTATTACAAAATGGAGCTCCTCACAAGAAGATGGTTAATAGCTATGGAACATGTCACGTCATGTGTGAAACGACCGCCCCTGCCTCTTCGCCTTGAATTTTTTTCTACTTCCAACATAGATCAATACAACTATCATGTTAAAATTTGGAAATTTTAAGAGTTCGTTTTCCCTTTTTAGAACATTGAAAAATATCTTGATTTTTAATTCTAGAAATTTTGAAACTCACTTGAAATTCATAAAATTTGCCTTGGTGTCACTAGTAGAAAACATGCCTTTGGTCTAGGCAGGGCAAGCCCATTAATCCCGGTTCACTCATGAACCGGGACCAATGGGGGCATAGGTTCCGGTTCATGAGGCCAGGGCGCGGGCCGGGCCTCGGGGGCCATTTGTCCCGGTTCGTCTGAGACCATTGGTCCCGGTTCCAGACACAAACCAAGACCAATGGGCCTTGCTCCTGGCCCACCACCTTTAGTCCCGGTTGGTGTCTCGAACCGGGACCAAAGGTGTTTTTTTTACCCAAACAAAACTAAAACAAAATTGTAATATTCTACAATAGCAAAAAGAATCAACTAAAAAGCTTTAATAGAACTCTTATAGGAAAAGGAATCAACTAAAAAGAATCAATAAAAAATAAAATTTATGCAACTTAAATTATATAAAATTTATGCAACTAAAAAGAATCATTTGTAGTGCTTTTCAATTTCATGGTCATTTAGCTCAAAAATATGAGTGAATGCATGAAAAAGAACAAATGAAGTCATAAAGTTTTGAAAATTGCTGATGTGGCTTTGAATGGTGCATTTTGAACACACAAAGAGTCTGGAGTTCAAATAAGTTCAGAAAAATGAAATCCCTTTGTAACAGACGAGTTTTCGTCCGCAAACCCTGATACTTCGAAAGAGATTGTCCGTTTTGTACACGATGTGCATCCAGTTTTTGCCGTAACCCTCTCAACTTTTTAGCACATGCTATTTGGGTGAAATGATGATAGCATGCCAACTTTCAACCTTTTCAGAGTTCATTTGTAGTGCTTTTCAATTTCAGGGTCATTTAGTTAAAAAGTATGAGTGAATGCATGAAAAAGAACAAATGAAGTCAGAATGGGTTGAAAATTGCTGATGTGGCTTTGAATGGTGCATTTTGAACACACAAAGAGTCTGGAGTTCAAATAAGTTCAAAAAAATGAAATCCCTTTGTAACAGATGAGTTTTCGTCCGAAACCCTGATACTTTGAAAGAGATTGTCCGTTTTGTACATGAAGTGCATCTAGTTTTTGCCGTAACCCTCTCAACTTTTTAGCACATGCTATGTGGGTGAAATGATGATAGCATGCCAACTTTCAACCTTTTCAGAGATAATTTGTAGTGCTTTTCAATTTCAGGGTCATTTAGCTCAAAAATATGAGTGAATGCATGAAAAAAAACAAATGAAGTCAGAAAGAGTTGAAAATTGCTGATGTGGCTTTGAATGGTGCATTTTGAACACACAAAGAGTCTGGAGTTCAAATAAGTTCAAAAAAATGAAATCCCTATGTAACAGATGAGTTTTCGTCCGAAACCCTGATACTTCGAAAGAGATTGTGCATTTTGTACACGAAGTGCATCCAGTTTTTGCCGCAACCCTCTCAACTTTTTAGCCCATGCTATGTGGGTGAAATGATGATAGCATGCCAACTTTCAACCTTTTCAGAGTTCATTTGTAGTGCTTTTCAATTTCAGGGTCATTTAGCTAAAAAATATGAGTGAACGCATGAAAAATAACAAACGAAGTCAGAAAGGGTTGAAAATTGATGACATGGCTTTGAATGGTGCATTTTGAACACACAATGAGTCTAGAGTTCAAATAAGTTACAAAAATGAAATCCCTTTGTAACAGACGAGTTTTCGTCCGAAACCCTGATACTTCGAAAGAGATTGTCCGTTTTTTACACGAAGTGCATCCAGTTTTTGCTGTAACCCTCTCAACTTTTTAGCACATCCTATGTGGGTGAAATGATGATAGAATGCCAACTTTCAACCTTTTCAGAGATCATTTGTAGTGCTTTTCAATTTCAGGGTCATTTAGCTCAAAAATATGAGTGAATGCATGAAAAATAACAAATGAAGTTTGAAAGGGTTGAAAATTGATGATGTGCATTTTAAACACACAAAAAGTCTCGAGTTCAAATAAGTTTAAAAAAATGAAATCCCTTTGTAACAGATGAGTTTTCATCTGAAACCCTTATACTTCGAAAGAGATTGTCCCGGTTGGTGGCACCTTCCGGGACCAATACCCACCTTGTCCTGGCGGTGGCTAAAATTTAGTCCCACCTCGCTAGTTGAGAGGGACTCGCAGCGGTTTATAAGCCCTGAGTGCAGACACGAAGAAATGTGAAGGAGAGGCGCAATGCTCACCTGCACGTTGCTTAGCTCCAGGCCTTGTGGAAATGGTGTAGACAAACCAAAGTGCAGGTGAGCATTACGCCTCTCCTTCATTTTTAATAACTTATTTTAACTCCATTCAATGTTCAACCCTATTATATAAAATTTATGCAACTAAAATTATCAAAGTATTTTCTATTCAAAACATTAAAAGCATTCATAAAGAACTTTTTTTGTTAGAAACTTTGATAGCAAAAAGAATTATCATAAAATAAAATAAATAAGTAGAAACAAAATAAAATAAATAAGTATAAACAAAATAAACTTTAATAAATAAGTAGAAACAAAATAAACATTAATAAATAAGTAGAAACAAAATAAAATAAAAATAAACTTTAATAAAATAAATAAGTAGAAAAAAAATAAAAAATAAAATTTAATAAAATATATAAGTAGAAACAAAATAAAATAAAAAATAATAATAAAAATGCCACCTAATGGGCGAGCACGGCCTGAATACGACTAGAAACCCATCAATGGGCCAGGATTCAAGTCCGCAGAAGGCCTAGTAGGCCCACATGCACAACAATGTTAGATTAGGCCCATAGGCCTGCAGTTCAGAGGAGTTCGAGAAGGAAGAGGCATCGGAGCTTATAAACTGGGGTGCGGTGCTCTCAACTAGCGAGGTGGGACTAAACTCCCACCACCACGCCGTTGTGCAGGGCCTTCGGTCTCGGTTGGTAGCACCGACCGGGACTAAAGGCTGGAATTGGTATCGATTCTTGGCAAGAATCGAGACCAATAGCCCCCTTTAGTCTCGGTTGGTGCCACCAACCGGGACCAAAGGTCTTTGTTTCCTGCCCTTTGGGCTGCTGAAAAGAGGCCTTTGGTCCCGGTTGGTGGTACGAACCGGGACCAAAGGGGTGCATTGGTCTCGGTTCGTGCCAAGAACCGGGACTAAAGCTTCATGTATATAAGGAACACTTGTGAAAATTTTGGTTTTCATCTTGCAGTTTGCCCCCGATGACGCGCGCAGACCTCCTCGACACCGCTAGGCTGCCGGTCGCTATCGCCGTCGCCCCCGCCCTGGAGCCCACGCCAATGCCGTCCGCCGCCCACGCCGTCGCCGTCCGTCACCCACGACGTTGCCGCCCGCCCACGCTGCCGCCGTTCGTCACCCACGACGCGTTGCCCGCCGCCACGCCGTCACCGTCTGCTCGCTTTCGCGCCCGGATCTCGTGACGCCGACGCTGCTCGCTTTCCCGTATCATTGCCGCCGACGCTTCGCCGCTTCATTGCCGCCTCACGCTTCGACGTTGCCGTCACCACGCTGCCGCTTCGCCGCTTCGCCCGGATCGACGCTGACGCCATTCGCCGCTTCTCACTGCCGCTGCCGACACCTCGCCGCCCCGGCCGCCGCCGCTCGCCGGTCGGGTTCATTGAGCCGCCACGCCCGGCTCTTTTTTTTTCATTTTTTTCATATTTGTATTTTTTCCATGTATATATACTAGTAATTTGTACAGATTATTATGTATAGTCACAGTACTAAATCATTATATTATAGAGCACCTATGTTTTGGTAAATATTTCATTTAATCTTGAAATGGATATTTCTGTTGTCTCTTCACTTTAAATTACAGAGTAACAATTTTCTATATGAAGAATGCATTAGGCAAAACCTTTACTTCATTTTTCTAATTTTTTTATTTGAACATTTATTAAAAAAAACCAAGCAATACTACTTTATTTGAACATTCTCTGATTTAGGTTAGTGCATTAGATGTTAGGTTAGTGTGCATTTTAGGTTAGTTGAATTAGATGTTTTTAGTAAGTGTTTAATAGAATTAGTTAGAAAAATAATAGAACTAGTTAAACTAGTTTATTTTTAGTAAGCACTACTTTATTTTATTTATAGTAAGTTCTTAGTTGAACTAGTTGATTTAATAAAACTAGTTTATTTTACTATAGAAGTAGTTTATTTAAAGTAAGTACTACTTTATTTTATTTATAGTAAGTGCTTAGTTGAACTAGTTGATTTAATAAAACTAGTTTATTTTACTATAGAAGTAGTTTATTTTCAGTAAGTACTATTTTATTTTATTTATAGCAAGTGCTTAGTTGAACTAGTTGATTTAATAAAACTAGTTTATTTTACTATAGAAGTAGTTTATTTTAGAAATATAATTAAACGATATTTCGGGTTGACTTTAACTCTGTCGAGACTCCACCATATATGAGAGGACGAAGAATCCCGACTGTTATCGTGTGGGCCGTTTCTCTTTCTTCTCCTTGTGCAAGACCTTTGTTATGCACTAGGGGAAGGAGGAGTAACGACCATCACCAACGGTCCAAATGCGAGAGAGGAATCAGCGAGGGAGAGTCTCCACCATATATGAGAGGACGAAGAATCCCGACTATTGTCGTGTGGGCAGCTTCTCCTTCGTTCCCGTGTGCTAGACAATTTGGTGTAATGCACTCGGGAACGAAAGGAGGAGCTACCACCACTGACGGTCGAATATATACACCACGTGAGCTGAGAGTTTTCAAGAAAAGACCTGACAGACCGATAGCCAACCTGTGATGAATAATAATGATCTAATTTAGTTTTTGTAGTACATATATTTAATTGTACAAGTTTAATCTTTGAATTACGAACATAGGAAATGTCGTACTCGGACGACGAAAGTCTTCCGGGGGAGCGCGACTGGTGCAACGACGACCGAGGTCTATGCGACAGGCCTCACCTGGACGAAGATCGGCGCTTTAGCATTAAGCTCCAGGAGACCTTCAATGTTGAAACGGTACGCAACGACGACAAGTGTTTTTTCGTAATTAATTAAGCACGACTTCAACCATTTCAACGTGTAATTTTCATCTTTTACAATTTGACTAGCTTATCCCATGCCATGCAAGACGCTATGTCTTGGAGAGGATGGGTTTTGAACACCATGAAAGTTTCGAAACAAAGAAAATTCACCTAAGGACCCATCATGGTATGGATTTTGAAGTAATCTGTACAATTCCCAGAGCATAGCCCATTTTTGTTGCCCAAATTGGGAAGCACTTTGCAAGATGTATGTTTTTATGAGGATATGCTTGTCACCATGGATCTTGGTGATCCTGACATCAAGCAAGACAATATGGACATTTGGGTCCTTGTTCATACGCTTCCAATTCTACTGCTATGTGAGTTTCTCAAACATAGTTATTAACTAATTTATATTGTTTATTTCAAAATAGTTGACAGCTTATTTCCATTGACAGCTTATTTTCATTCTTCAAACGATGTGCGGAAGATGGTAGACAAAACCCACTACATCGATGGCTCCGAATTAACTTATCAGGAGAAAAATCATCTGATCGCATTTTGTACCGAACTTGAGAATTACAATACCTATTATCATACTCCTCCAAATTATGGTCAATACGTGCCACTAGTGCACGTGTTGAACCACGGTAACTTTCATGGAGATACCCTGCTAAGATTTTTTACCATTACGACATCCGTGCATCTTTTGCATACTTCTAAAACTAGTACATTATTGCTAACTACGAAGTTATTACTATGTTTTTCGACAGAAAATCCCGATGGATTGTGTGCCTTATTTGATGCATCAGAATGGTCGCCTTGATGTTTTCAACATATAGCTAGGTCATCCTACGAATCTCACCTGTCCATACCGGATTTCTAAAACCGGTGAACGCATGGTAATCAAAGAATGGAAAAAATGTATGGACAGTCGTAAGGAGGTTCTTGGAAGCAAAAGAAAGTGAAGCGCAAGAATTGGAGACAAGATGATCTCCATTCTCCATAACGAAGAGTCAGGGCCTATATTTTTTATGTTATTTTACCTTAAAGAGGGTATTTAGGTCCTACTTAATACTCATGATCATGTGCTAAGAACAATTAAGTAGGGTTGGTTCGATGACTATGAGGATGATGATCGTATGACTTGTTATTAATAACGAGTAGAAGTTGTATGATGATGAATAGTAGGACTTGTTATTATGATGATGCATGATGCGAGCACGAAGAGTTATTATATATCAGTGGGTGAAATAAACATGGTTCTGAATGAAGTGAAGGCAACATGTGGTGCATGTCGGAAGTAGTATTAATCCAAACTTGATCAAGTTAGGATTAGTATTACTTTCAACATGCACCACATGTTGCCTTCACTTCAATCTAAGCCATGTTTAGGCATAGCAGTAGCGCTGGTAAACCAAGCACGGAGATAAGAGATGACACTTCTCTCTATTAGCTAGCTAACATCCTAAATTAACCCCTCCCAAAACCCCCTAAACCCACCCCTTTCAAACAAAAAAAACCTCAGCTCCTGCTAGCTGCTGGCCCTCCTGCCTGTGCTCGCCGCAGCGGTCACGTGGAGGCCCATCTATCCTGGTTGGTATCAGAACCGAGACTAAAGGTATGGAGCTTTAGTACCGACCCTTTAGTCCCGGTTCCTGAACCGGGACAAATGGTCCTCTAGAACCGGGATAAATGGGCCTTTTTCTACTAGTGTGTCATGACATGGCACAAACAGGTTGTGGTAAAAAAATGTCCATTTAAACCAACACGGACCAATATTGCATATGTATCTAGGGACGTCATTGTTGATGGACAAGGGTTGGTGATGACGATGACGACGATTCCCTCTCTTCGAAGCCACGACCAGACTCCAAATCAGGGATCCAGACGAAGAACATGAGGTGGCGGTGACTCCGTGTCGTCAGATGCGATAAAACTTTCTCCCTGATTTTTTTCATGGGAGATGTGAATTTATGGCGCTAGAATTTGGTCGAAACGATGTCCAGGGGCCCCACAAGCCTGGGTGGCGCTGCTAGGGAGTGGCCGCGCCCCTGCCCTTGTGGGCCCCGTGTGGCTTCTCTGCGGTATTTCTTTGTTCCAGTACCTTTTATACATAACAAAATAATTACTAAAAAATTTCTGTCCAATTCCGAGAACTTTTATTTCTACACATAAACAACACCATGATAGTTTTAATGAAAACAACGTCAGTTTGAATTAGTTTCACTCAAACCATGTAAATTAGAGGCCAAAACAAAAGCAAAATTGTTTGAAAAAGTAGATACATAGGAGACGATCAGGTACCTACCGCCACCAGAGTCCGCTTTCGCGTGCCTCGGGCTCACCACCATTGACGAGTCGTCATGCAAGAAACCATCCTCCATTCCGAGGAGAACGAATGGCTATGCTTAGTGCGTGTTCTCATCCGCGGGTTGGGGTTTCCACTCTGCCCGTTCATCCAGGGTATTCTCCACTTTTACTGCCTCCAACTCACCATCTTTCTCTCAATTCCATCCTCCACATAGCACGCTTCATCACATTATGTGGAGCTTTTCTGTGTTGCCGGTTGCACCTCGGTCTGTGGTGCAAATTCTTTTGCGTCAAGCTGCAAACCAACGTCAACTAGACATGAGAGTGTGACGCGCATCCATCAGCAAGGTGGTCGACATCGAATATCTGAAGGGCGAAATCATGGAGACAAACATGAACTGGTAGGAAGAATGGTTCTACATCCGAGATGTAGGACTCGAAGAAACGCTACTCCTGGAGGCCGAGAAGCAGAGCGCAGTCGGAGTCCCCAGCCTTGTGCAAGTGTGGAGTCTGCAAAGAAAAATGATTATGTCTCAAATAGGTTGTGGCGTGAGTAAGTGAGGAGTCAGCAAGATATAAGCCAATTAGTATGCTCGAACAGCCGGGGATTAGAATTGCTTATTTACTAGATATACCTCGCGTGTTGTTGTGGAAATGTTTTGTAATATATGATCATATGGAACGTGAATATTTGGAATGAAAGTGTTCTGGCAGACACAAGTCCACCATAGTCTCGATAAAAGAAACGCATAGGAACACATGATAACAAAGATACGGTGCATGGGTAAATATCATGCGCTCCCACACCCAAATTACTCCAATGCTCCCACACCCAATCTGTAAATCTTTTTTACATATCCTAAACTCATACTTTGTGAATGTTCATATAAAAATGTTGAGTTTTTTAAAACACTTAAATAGTTTTTTTTTATAATGGTAGCAATTTTTTTACACTTAAGATCATTTATTCATTCACCAGCAGCATTGCAATGTTCGCTAGGACCATCGTCCACCCAAATATTAGGAGAAGAAGGTCTAGCTAGACTAGCTAACTTATGCGCAACTACATTAGCCTCTCTAGACCAGCGTTCACAGATTACATGAGTGAAGTCAAGCGACATGAAATAACAATCATCAATTAAGGCACTAGAAAAGCCCGAAGATGAGCCCCCTTCATTCATAGTCGTAAACACTCCAAGACTATTCTAATTCACAACCATTTTGTTACATCCAATTGTACGGGCCAGGTTCATCTCATGTCCCAATGCAGTGGCTTGAACAATCAGGGTCCGTGGAAGCACCTGGTATTCTTCCGTGGTGCATGCATCAGAAAACGACCGAGTAGCACGTACAGCTAGACGCGCAAGTGGCAGAGAGCACGTGAGCGTAACGCATACTAATCGGCGATCGTTTCTTCTTCGTAGCCGTGGACGACGACCGGACCAAGCCATCAGACCGTCCATGCAGGACCCAGATATAGTAAAAACAAACAAAGCACAAATGGTCAAAATTGGTGTCTGCGGCCGATGAGCTTCGGAGGATGAGACGAAGGATCGATCGTGCGGTTGACACGGCCGGCGCTTACTCCACACGAACGGACGGTCGGTCGGACGACCTGGACACGGCCGGTCGTCGCCTCGCCGCCTGCCGGCACGGCGATATCAATCCTCCTCCGAGGCCGGAGCGCAACCGTCCAGGAGAATCGAGCACGGGTCGTCGGTATTTCACCGGCCGGGACGCCCCGTCGCGCGCCGCTGACCCGGTTGTACGTGCGACCTAGCTCACCTCGGCGCGCGGCCGGCCTCCGCCGGTTCAACGCAGCCGTTTTGTGGCTGATTAGGGTTGGCGGCAGCGTATCGGTGGGTGACAGGATAATCGCCATGTGTTCCACGCGCGCCTTGTTGGCCGGCATACTATCTAACTCGGTCGTCAAAGCTCAACTGGGACGACTTGGACCGACCGGCCCCTCAAGTTTTCTCATGGTCTGCGTGCCACTCCCTGAGAGACTACCACCTTTTAACTTTGCACGCCTGACGCACGAATGGTTTCTTGTCCTTTGCGCTGCGTGGACACTACTTTTCTGCTTGGCTACGAGAGACGCGGAGTATCTTATTACTCAGGAATCTACGAGAGGAACACCGTGTATAGTACGTGTATCTCTGTGAAACGGAACGAAGGAAATTGACCTAGCTGTGATAACGACAGTAGGTTGGTGACACAGTGCTATAGGTGCGACTCATAGTCTCATACGACGGAAGCAGGATCGAAAGTGGTGGTAAGTTGACTGTGCTTCTCATACGAGGAAGGAAAGCAACCATGGAAAGTGTAAGCGTCGTGTTCCTTTCATCGGTTTTTAGGAATTTTCAGCAAGACTGTTATTCATCATACATAACCACGGGAGTTTGGCAGGGTGGTTTTTCGATTTACAATACCACGAATTTAAGAGAGAAATTCTTCAGGGAGTTTAATGGAGAAATACGGACCCAAATATAACCTACTCAAAACAGGGGACGCAGAAACGACTCTCGTGTTGCTCCCCACGAGCGACCCGGGAGTGAAACTCTAGCCACTGGTCTCCGCCATCCCATCTCACCCCTCCTCTCCGCTCGGCCGCCGCAAGGCATCACCGGTCTCCACCACCGCACCTCATCCCGACCCGCCTTCCTTCGCCATTGTTGGAGGGCGCCTACTCGCAAAGCCTTTAGTGGTGGAGTTACCTTTTTTCCTTATAAGGTGTGGCTTCTAGAAATATGGATCAAAATACTTGCTCTAGAGGAGGACCGCCGTCACGGCGAGGGGTCTAGGAGGCTGGACACCCCCGGTGTAGTGTACCATCACTCCGCGTCTTCTTCCCGTCGTCACCCCTTCCACCGCCACTACATGGACGTATATTTTCCCAACATTCTTTCAGAGATTTAGTTTGGTGGCTCATAAATTGGTGTGAATGACATAAGATTCACATTATGTATAGAAGGATCCGATGGCGGAGCTCATGTTTTTTGATGATTCACCCTCGGATTTGAGCTCCAATTCTGAGAGTGAAATGTTGGATGCAGAAGAAGACGTTGTTATATTGATGGTCGCTTAATGGATACCATCCACTGAAAAGAAGAGGAAGCGTCCGGAATCTGAAGTTGGTTCCACGACATTTCATCAGCACAAAATCGGAAACCAAGACCGGCTAATGAGAGACTACTTTCTGTCGGGTTGTATCATCCCACCATACGTGTTCCTGCGACGCTTCCGCATGACCGAGCGGTTGTTTCGTCAAATTGACAACGACATGCAAGTCGTTGAACCTATCTTTCAACAATGAAGAAGTATCGTCGGTCTCCTTGGTTTTTTCAATTTTTGGAAGGTGACCGCGACACTCCGAATGCTTGCGTATGGCTCCCCTGCAGATTCAATGGATGACACTTTTTGATTGGCTGAGAATACAATCATCAAATGCACGAAAGTGTCCGCTGACACCGTGGTGAAGGTTTATGGAGAGCAATACTTGCTAGCACCTAGCGCAGAGTACACAGCTAGGCTTCTAGCGATGCATTAAGCAAAAGGTTGGCCTGAAATGCTAGGGATTGTTGAATACATGCACTAGAAGTGAAATAATTTCCATGCATCTTGGCACGGCCAACTCACCGGGCATTGCAAGGATCCAACAATAATTTTGAAAGTTGTTGCCTTTGAAGATGTGTGGATCGGGCATTGCTACTTTGGGTTGTCTAAATTTCACAATGACATAAATGTCAAGTAGAGATATCATATATTTGCAAGGCTAGCCGTAGGTACCTCTCCACCTTGCAACTTCATAATAAATGGCCATCATTATGACCAAGGATACTATCTAGCAGATATCGTCTATCCTTCTTGGTCTACATTAGTTTGTGACAACAATTTCTAATCCTAAGGGCATCTCCAACGCCGACTATCAAACCGCCAGCATATGTCCGGAGCGCACGGGCTGGACTTTGGAAGCCATCCAACACGGTCCTGTATCAGTCCGCTCAACGGCCCGGATGCACTTTTCCCGCAAACCAGAGACAAAGTGGGGGCGGGCTTTGCGGGCCTCCAAACCGTTGCCACGCCCGCTCCTGACAACTCTGGCCCACCAAAAACTCGCCTCCCGCGCCCGCATGCGTTCCAGCCCAGGGCCAGCTTCCCGGATTCATGCTGCTATAGAGCGGCCACAACGAATTGACACCGACCAAGAGCAGACGTGACCTCTCACTGGCGTCGACATTGAAGCGGTGCGCCGGCCAAGAGCGCCTCCGTGCAGCTGGCCCCTGCTCGTGCACCTGCTCAATGCCGGAGAGATATACGCAGTCCGGGACGGGACGGTTATCTACCACGCCCGTTCAATGCTCGTCCGTCCGTATGTCGCCATTAAGCAGGCTTGCTGGTCGAGGAACCAACTCCGGCGTCGCGCATTGACGCACCCGGGCGCTTTGCCTCATCGGGATCAGCTATTTAAAGGCGGCCACACCCGGCTAAACTCCACACCACTACACATCCGGTCCACACACTACAAAAAAAGACACATCCTTGACATTTTGGGCCGAATGAATTTTTTTCTGTCATGCTTATGACACTTCTATGACGATAACTGTGACAAAACCCGGTATCATCTTAGATGTGATGGGCTCCTCCTTCTATGACAAAAAATCATGATGTAAAATGGGCTTTTCGCCCTGGCGGGCCGGAGACGCAGCCTGCATGATATTCTTTGGGCCGCCCATGACGGAAAAAACCGTGGTAGAAGCGAGGGCGAGGAAAATATCGAGGAGTTCTTGCCACGGGTGGTCGGGGGCCGAGCGATGCGCGTTTCTCTCGTACATGTACGCGCGTGGGTGCGAGGCGTTGGGCTCTAACTGAACCCGAGCGAGGCGTTCGCCTACTGAACCCTATGCCTTACGGAACCCGAGCGATCGATCGATATGATCAGAATCAACCCGATCGAAGCGCTTTCCTTCGCCATCGCCGCTAATCGAATCCAATCGAACCTCGCCGCCTCCTTCCTTGATGAACAAAGTGAGCGTTGTTGGGGGGGGGGGGGGTGGATGAACAGCTCCCGGTGGGGGGTTGGTGAACAGGACCCCGATCGATCGAGCTGGTTGGGGTGGATGAACAGGTCCCCGTGGAGGACTAGATGAACAGGACCCCGTGGAGGGTTGGTTGAACAATAGCCGGTGGAGGGCTGGATGAACAGTATCCTGTGAAGGGGTGGTTGAACAGGACCCCGTGGAGAGGGCCGATTGAACAGTAGCCGGTGGGGGAGTTGTGGAGGCTGGATGAACAGGAGCCCATGGATGAACAGTGGCTGGTGGAGGCAGGAGGGGAGAAACCGTGGATGAACAATCACAGGTGGAGGCTGGAGGAGGTCGACGGTGGATGAACAGTATCCCGTGGAGGCAGTCGACGGTGGAGATGAACACTAGCCCGTTGAGTCCTGTTTTGCGGTACGCCACACCCCTCCTGATGAACAGGACCCCCATTTCGACCGTAGCGCTCCAACAC
Source organism: Aegilops bicornis (assembly GCA_021605145.1). Classification (NCBI taxonomy): domain Eukaryota; kingdom Viridiplantae; phylum Streptophyta; class Magnoliopsida; order Poales; family Poaceae; genus Aegilops; species Aegilops bicornis. The sequence goes on from CM038673.1 coordinate 491,318,657, forward strand.
AAGCCGTTTCCTCCGTTTTGCGGTACGCCACACCCCTCCCGATCAATAGGACCCCGTTTCGACCGTACGCTGTTGAACACAAGTCCGTTTCCTCCGTTTTGCGGTACGCCAGACCCTTCCCGATGAGCAGGACCCCGTTTCGACCGTACGCGATCAAACAGAAGACCCTTCCCAGCTGTCAGGGGGAGGAATCGTTTTTATTTTACGAGTAATAAGGAGGCACTTCCTTGTGTCTGAAGATGTAGCTAGTGGGTCCAGCTGTCAGCCTCACCGCCTAAAGTCCTCTTCCGATGGTTGTCCTTTGTTGACCACGCCGCGCCGAGAGCACCAATGCGGTGGACGACGGCGAGGCCTAGGAAGGGAACGACGCGGAGCCGGGGAACACGCGGCAGTGGATGCCCACGCGGAGGGGAGTACGTGGGTTGACTGCTTTGGCTGCGGTGTGAGGCTGCTGTCGCCGGAGAATAACAGGAGGTTTGGGTGAGTATAGAGGGATGGCATGGCCAGCGGTGGCATCACAGCCGGACATGGGAGGCAGGAGCAAGCGGCAGGGCCGACGCTAGTTTGGGCGGCTGGAGCAAGAAGACCAGAGGTTGAAGAAGCATGACGGCCGTTGGATGGACATCGTACGGTCACTGCAGCTAGAATCGTTTATATTGACTAAGTTGACAAAGCCCTTGGTACGCCAATTTAGTAGGCCCATGTGTCAGCCTCCAAACGCTGTGCCCCGGATGTCGTGGGAGAAATCATTTTTGGGCGGTTGAAGCTAGAATATCCGAGATTGAAGAAGAACACGACATCCGTTGGATGGACATCCAACCGCCATCGCCGCTAGAACTGTGTGTTGACTATAAGTTGACAAAGCCTTGCATACACGTCAACTTACTTTTTTTGAGGGGACGCGTCAATTTAGTAGGCCCACAAGTGTGTGGCAGAGAACATATAGCCCATTTGTGATTTGTAAAAATGTACATCCCGTTTTTGAATTCTACTAGAATTTACTACAGTCCATTTACAGTTTGTAAAAAGTACAACCCATTTTCTAGCTAGGACAATGATTAATAATTTCAATCAACCGCTCAAAATAGAATTCGATAAAATTTCCCACATTCTGATGGGATCCGAAATATTTTTATCCCGAAATTTCTAATGAGATTAAATACAATTTTAATATAAATTTTTATTACGTAAAAATCCAACAAAATATTGTGCGCGCAACAATTAATGAAATTAAAATTTTTAAAATCCAAAGATAATATTTTATAAACTAATTACGTGTTTGGTGCATTTTTTATAGTTACTGCCTAGTTTTTATAATTACATCCCATTTATTATTTATTAAAGCCCATTTTCTTGTTAAGCCTAATGCATCCCTCCTAGGAAAGATTTGCAGCCCAACGGGACGGAGAATAATAAGTTGACCTTGTCTGGGTATTCCTAAAAAAAATATAGCTGTGCTAGCCATTTTCAGCTTGAAAAAAATTAATATCTGGGCTGGATATCTGGCCTGGGCTAGACGGGCCACAGCCCGCCCAGTTAATACCCTACTCTCCTCTGAACAACAACGAAAACATTGCTCAAGAAAAACTCTGCAGTGCTCACACCTCAAAAACACAAATACTGCTTGAGCTGCTTGGTCCTAGTTGTCGACCGCTCCTTGTGCAATTCTCTCGTTTATTGACTACATAGGTTGACAATGGTGTGGGACCGTGATATCAGGAAACCAGGAGGAAGCAAAAAAAACTATAGTTGTATATAATAAGGAGGCACTTGCGTACGTGCGACTATTGCCTTGGTGGGTCCCAAAGTGTCATCCTCTCCAAGTAAAGTCATCTCCTCATTTCTCATGTCCGGCTGACCATGTTGACAACGCGAGACGGCGGGCGCCACGGGCGAAGCGCAACAACCTCGGCGATTTACGGAGAGGGCCTCGCGGGCCCTACGGATGGTGTGATACAGCGCCCGCTGCTCATTCGGGAAGCCACGATCATAGGGCCACATGTCCGCAACGGCATTGTCGTTCGCTTGTTCACCGGTGCTTGTTGAGGAGACGGAGGTTGCAACACAGGTCCTCCTGCTCTGGTAGCTCTTCCGCCGTTAGAGCGTGGAAGTGCGGCCGCACCTACTCTATGGTGAACACGGCATGAACCGGCTTGGACAAGGGCGCCGCCTCGGTCGGAAGTTACGCCCATCGCTCGATTATCGCCGCCAGCTCGGCGAAGCTCATTGGGCGAAGTCAAGATGTCCGGCTGCCGGACCGACTCGGCCGCTAAGCACGAGTCCGACCGCCCTAGCCCACCTGCACCGCCTCGCCGCTGCTGCTTCCGCCTAAAACGGTTAGCCGCCGCCCGCCCCGCTTCCCGGTGCAGGCGATTGCTCCGCCTTCAAACGACACAAGTGTTGTCCGTCCATCTGCCGCCCACATTAATGATACACGGTTGCCAATGCGGCTACTCTGGCGCCACACGTCCATCCCTCCGCTGCCCATCATTGCTATATAAACTGTTGCGACGGCCATAGCCGCAGTCATCCGCCTCCGTTCCCCTTCTCCTGTCCACACCACTACTGCCCACCATGGCTTCCTCGCACTCCAGCGCTCTTCGGGATGGGTGGACGATAGACCACAAGGAGATGGCAGCCATTGCTGCTGACTAGCTGGCCGACAGGCAGCCGAAGGACGACGACGTCCCAATGGAGAACATGGTAGTCGACGATCCGGCTCCAACCCCCTCCTCCGCACCATCCTCGCTGGTGCATTGCACCATGACCATCGGCGAGGCCCGTGCCCAATACATGGACACGGTGAGGCAGAAGCGTCAGGAGCAGTTCCGGGAGGCGCAGGCCGACGCCGCCTACAACCACCATCTCCTCCAGAGCACTGCAGCGGAGGAGCAGATCGCCGCAGAAGCGGGCGGAGCAGAGGCGCCGCTGACTCAGACCGGCCCGCCCGCGAGGGCCGCCTGAAGGCCGGGCGGTACCACATGCGGGTGGTGGAGGCTGCGGCCGCCTACAAAGAGGGCGATGAAGCAGGCGAGGCGCTGTTTGGCGAGATCGAGGACGAGGCAGAGGACAATGTCGGCTCCGATGAGTCCCCGCTCCGCTGGTGTCGACGAGGCCCTGCTCCGCCGAGGCCCCTCGGCGCCAACAACGAGGCAGAGGACACCGCCTGCTCCGCCGATGCCCCGCCCCGCCGGCACCGAGGCGGCGATTTCACGGCCGGGCGAGGCCCTTCTCTGCCGAGGACCCGCCGCGCCAACAACGAGGCAGAGGACATCGCCGGCTCCGCCGAGGCCCCACCCCGCTGGCACCGAGGCGGAGGACCTCGCCGGCTTCGGCGAGGCCCTACTCCGCCGAGGCCCCGCCCCACCAACAATGAGGCAGAGGACATCGCCGGCTCAGCCGAGGCCCCACCCTGCCGACAACGAGGGGGAGGATTTCGGCCTTCCGAGGCACCGCCTCACGGCAACGAGATGCAGGACATCGCCGGCCTGCCGAGGCCCCGCCTCACGCCAACGTAGGCTGCGCCACATAGAAAACGAGGAAGAGTAGAACACGGTAGGTCGCTGCCGCTCGAGTCCAAGTAGGGCCACCGCTGCTACCCTCTGGTTGAAGCCAAGCTAGGCGGGTTGACCATTGATGACTGATTAGCTTCTTGGCAGCGACGTGGAGTCAGAGAGCTATGTTGGAGAAGGACGTTGCTTCAGTTACTTAACTGTTGGTGCAGTTGGGTCACTGACACGTGGGCCCAACAGGCATGTGAGCCACATGTCAGTTACGCAACCGCACCTGCAGTTAAGTCACTGAAGCTCAGTCCGCTGGAGAAGAAGCTTCTGTTCGACTCAATGGACATTGTGGGTAGTCGGTTAATTAATTATACCTCCAAATAGCACTACTTTTAGTTGAAGAATGTATGAAATGTAATGAAATCCGCATGTTTATATGAAATCCGACCGCTTATGAATGAATTTAGTTTGATTAGTTCAATTCTTGTATCATCGGCATTGGATGAACATGCAAAACAATACGCATTAGCATTATTCCTGTGCCGATCACCTCGCTTGCAGTAGTTTCACATGTATTCCTCCGGTCCTTTTTAGTCTGCATACAAGTTTTATTCTGCAGTCAAAGTATCTCTACTTTGACCAATCTTATAGAAAAAGTATGAACATTCACAATGTAAAATCAACTGACTTGAAAGAAATCTAATATGCGAAGTAAAAAGGAACATAGGGAGTATAAAGAGTTTGAGCAACTTTTTAGCATTCATGTACATTGCAATCAAACACACGAGCCTGGCAATTGATAGAGAATATTCAAAACAATCGATGATTATGCATCTCAGTGATTCACATGTCAGAGCCAACATTTACTTCACAACTAAAGAATAAAGAAAAATCGATCGATGTCAGCCGACAAAGAAAGGACGCCCCATTCGAAAATATCAAACGCATGTCTTCTTGCTAACATCAATGAGCAAAATTTGACAAGGTTGTCCCGTTACAAAATGTCAAATGCGTGTTGTTTTGCGTACATCCATGAGAAAACTTTGACAAGGTTTTCCCATTCGAAAATATCAAATGCCTACGATTGTGGAATGGGCAGGGTTTGCCATCAGTTCGGACATTGACATGGCACCTCGTGCTAAATAAACCAGCTGTTCTTTTTGTGCAGTTCCACCAAAATCAACCAAATTCGCGCGTAGCTTGTATGATTTCGCCTTTATATGTTGCAATGCCTTGAACATATCGGCACCTCCTTTCTTGTGGTGGAAATGAATGATTCGATGTATTCATGAACATTTTGTGAAGTTCCATTGAAATCAAGCTGAGCACCCCTCTTTGCACAAATACAAAAAAAGTGATTTGTATGAAGCAAACTGTAATATGAATTGACAGTTTAAACAGGCACCTACACGGTCCATGTAGAGCACACTTTAAAAAAATGGAACTCACCGGAAAGAATCCTAGAACAACATTGTACTTGTGCATCACAGCAAAAAAGATGGAGATCTGTCACCCTTCCGAAATGAAGTTAGTTTGGTCTTGTGGGGAGTAATGTAACGATCCTTCAACTGCTCATTCTGATGAGAAGATAGACTGGGCTTCTTCATCCTGGCATAATCGGAACTAGTCACTTCACGTACTCCATATTATTCTTCAGAGGAGGATGATCCTGTTGTGCAAAGACAAGAGGACAACTAAATGCTAGCATCCCTGTTTGCTTGAAAAAAGGAAAGGAAATACTTAAAACAACACAGATGAAGCACTTCTCAAGGACAATACCACTTTCTCATGACAGTATCTAAACAATAGCATAACACACATAGAGATGACTAAGCTCAGTCATATGGATGAAATCCGTGGGCGAGTACCAACCTTTGTTAGGAGGCTTATTGTGTAGAGGTTATCTACTATGGTTGCCATGCTTACTATATACTCCTCAATTAGTTTAATGTTTCCAACATCTTCTTGTGCAGTTCCACTAAAATATATGGTATCTTCGAAGAAGATCCCTGTTTGCACAAGTAGAGATGATTACATATTACATTAAGAGTGGCATAAAATCAGTGGCAAAACGATTTCTCGTTCTAGCCGTAGCAATAAATTAAGATGCAAAACTATATCATTAGTTGTGTCATCACAGTTCCTGTGCTTCATTACAACACAGGGAGTTGATTTTTGTTTTTCTTTCGCTTGTTCTTCACCTTCATCACTTGGTTCAATAACAGACAAGCTTCGCCTTCAATGTAAGATTTGGCATGTCAATTAGGGAGCACAAGTATAGCACTAAACAACGACATTAATTTCCTGATGAAAGTGGCAAAATACGTGCCAACAGCCAGAAATATCATTATCTTACCTCAATGGGATATTACGGTGCACATACAGATTGAAAGTCTTGTCTCCATTTGTGCAGTTCACTAAAATCAAGCAACATTACCGTATAAGTAGCACAACATATGAAAGCGCACTGCACAATCATGTGAAAGAAGGCTAATCTTGACCTCTCATGACGCGGAATTCAAACAACTCACAAGAAGAAGATCTGAACCAAATTTGCCAACACGGATAGGAAGTAAGATCTCCTCTTGTACAGTTCCACTAAGATCAAGCAATCAAGCAACATTGTCGGTGTGGCATTTTGGTTGAACTGCACAAAACACTGTTAAAACAAAAGTGTTTTGTGCAGTCACTACAAAAAAAACACACATCCGTGACATTTTGGGCTGAACGAATTTTTTTTCTGTCATACATATGACACTTCTATGACGATAATTGTGAAAAAACCCGGTATCATCATAGATGTGGTGGGCTCCTACTTCTATGACAAAAAATCATGACAGAAAATGGGCTTTTCGTCCTGGGCGGGCCGGAGATGCAGCTGCATGACATTCTTTAGGTCGTCCATGATGGAAAAACCGTGGTAGAAGCGAGGGGGAGGAAAATTTCGAGGAGTTGCCGATTACGGTGGGAGGTCGGGGGCCAAGCAATGCGCTGCTTTCTCAGACACGACGTGCGTGCGAGGCGTTGGCTCTAATCGAACCCGAAGCGAGGCGTTGGGCTCTAATCAACCCGAGCGACAGACCTGCAGTTACGCTGCATCGAACTCGAGCGATCGATCGATGGTGTTAATCGAACCCGATGGAGCGATTCTTCGCCGCCGCCGCTAACTAAAGCCGATCGATTGGATGAACAAAGGAGCGCTATGGGGGTTTGGATGAACAATGAGTGGTGGCGTTGCCTCGGATGAACAGGACCCCATGGTGTGGAGGGCTGGATGAACAGAGACGATGGAGGGGTGGCCGTGGAGGGTGGTTGAACAGGACCCGTGGTGTGGAGGGCTGGATGAATGAGACGGTGGAGGGGTGCCCGTGGAGGGGTGGTTGAACAGTAGCCGGTGGAGTAGCGCGCGGTGGAGGCTGGATGAACAGGAGCCCGTGGAGCTGGAGGAGGTCGACGGTAGCCCATGGAGGCTGGAGGAGGTCGACGGTGGAGATGAACAGTATCCCGTGGAGTCCCGTTTTGTGGTACGCCACACCCTCCCGATAAACAGGACCCCCGTTTCAACCGTAGCGCTCCAACACAAGTCTGCTTGCCTGCTTTTGGCGACGCCACATCCCTCCCGATCAACAGGACCCCGTTTGACCGTAGGGAGGTCCGTTTTCGTCTGCTTTGGCGGTAAGCCACACCCTCCCGATCAACAGGACCCTGCTCCGAACATAGGAGGTCTGCTTCCTCCGCCAGCGGCACGCCAGGCCTCGTTTCCATCGCCTGTTCCGTCCAAGCCCTCCCGATGAACACGACCACGCATTCCGTTCTGACCCAGCCGGTTGGCTCCCCATGAACACGATGACGGTGTTGTTTCTCTGTTCCAACCCAACCATGTACGTATGCGCGAGTAGGCGTTCGAGACCCTGCCCGTATGTATGTACGTGGCCGTATTTTCTTTCTTGCACCCTCGCCGCTGTATGTACGTGTACATGCTACGTGCACGCCTCTACTACGACACGTGCGCGCCTCTACATCGACCAGTATGTACGTACACGTTGACCAGAATGACAACGCTACGTACGCTTCGACCAGGTGGGTCCTGACTGTCACACACTTCCTTGCCTGCGAAGATATAGCTGGTGGGTCCCAGCAGTCAGGGGGTGAATCGTTTTGTTTTTTTTTGCCCGGACGCACTTCCTTGTGTACGAAGATGTAGCTGGTGGGTCCTAGTAGTCAGGGGGGCAAATCGTTTTTTTTGCCCGGACGCACTTCCTTGCGTGCGAAGATGTAGCTGGTGGGTCCCAGCAGTCAGGGGAAACATTATTTTCACGAAATACGGTGGCCCGTCCGGTGGGTCCCTGCTGTCAGGTGGAGAAATAATTATTTTGCACGTAATAAGGAGGCACTTCCTTCTTTGCGGCCGTGGACCCTGTCGCCTCTCCACGCAGCCACATCCGATGGAAGCCGTTCCTTGACCACGCTGACCGCGGGCCGCGCCGAGAGCACCAGTGGCGGTGGACAACGGCAAGGCCTAGAAAGGGACGACGGAGCCGGGAAGACGCGGCATGGATGCCCACGCGTAGAGGAGTACGAGGGTTCACTGGTTCGCCGCGGTGTGAGGCTGCCGTCGCCACAGAATAACAGGGGGTGTGGGTGAGTAGAGGGACGGCCTGGCCAGCGGTGGGAGTAGTTGGGGGCGGTGATGCCTCCGCCGCATCACAGACGGCCACGGGAGGCAGGAGCACGAGGAGCGACTGGTGCTGGTTTGGGCGGCTGGAGCAAGAAGGCCAGAGGTTGAAGAAGCACTACGGCCGTTGGATGGACATCGTACGGTCACTGGAGCTAGAATCGTGCATATTGACTAAGTTGACAAAGCCCTCCGTCCCCGTCAATTTAGTAGGCCCACAAGTCAGCCTGCCACTATACTGGGTCCCAGCTAACAAGGGGAGTATTCTCTTTTTTGTGAGTAATAAGGAGGCACTTCCTTGCCTGCGAAGATATAACTGGTGGGTCCGAGCTGTCAGCGGCGGTAACATTTTTTCGCGAAATACAGAAGCCCTTTCGGTGGGTCCCTGATGTCAGGTGGAGGAATCATCATTTTGCGCGTAATAAGGAGGCATTTCCTTGCATGCGGCCATGGACCCAGTTGTCAGCCTCTCCACGTACAATCCACTTCAGATGCATGTTGGTTGTTGACCATGTTGACCAGGCCGCGCCGAGAGCACCAGGGCGGTGGACGACGGCGAGGCCTAGGAAGGGGACGAAGCGGAGGCAGGGAAGACTCGGCAGTTGTTTCCCACACGGAGGGGAGTACGATCAGACGAGGGTTTATCGTTCGTCTGCCGTCACGGAGAATAACAAAGAAGTGTGGGTGAGTAGAGGGATGGCTAGGCCAGCGATGGGGAGTACGATGGGGCGATGAGGGTCTGGCGGCAAGACGGCCGTCATGAGGAGGAGGAAGCAGGCAGTCCCGCCGGCGCTTGTTTGAGCGGCTAGAGCAGGAAGAGCAGAGATTGAAGAAGCACGACGGCCGTTGGATGGACATCGTACGGTCACTGGATCTAGAATCGTTCATATTAACTAAGTTAACAAAGCCCTCCGTCCCTGTCAACTTAGTATGCCCACAAGTCAGCCTCCCACCATTGTGGGTCCCATCTAGTAGGGGGAGTATTCATTTTTCTGTGTGTAATAAGGAGGCACTTCCGGTGGGTCCGAGCTGACAGCGGGGGGAATGTTTTTTTCGCGAAATACGGTGGTCCGTCCGGTGGGTCCCAGCAGTCAGGGGCAAACGTTTTTTTTGCGAAATATGATGGCCCGTCCGGTGGGTCCCAACAGTCAGGGGGGAAACGTTTTTTCCGCAAAATACTGGTGGCCCGTCCGGTGGGTCCCTGTTGTCAGGTGGAGGAATAATTATTTTGCGCGTAATAAGGAGGCACTTCCTTGTGGCTACCGTGGACCCAGCTGTCAGCCTCTCCACATACAGTACTCTTCCGATGGAAGTTAGTCGTTGACCACATTGACCACGCCGTGCCGAGAGCACCAGGCGGTGGACGGCGGCGAGGCCTAGGAAGGGGACGACGCGGAGCCGGGGAAGACGCGACAGTGGATGCCCACGCGGAGAGGAGTACGAGGGTTCACTGGTTCGGCTGCAGTGTGAGGCTGCCGTCGCCGTAGAATAACAGGGGGAGTGGGTGAGTGGAGGGATGGCCTGGCCAGTGATGGAAGTAGTATGGGGATGGTGAGGCCTCATGACAAAGACAGCCTGGCCCACGGAGGCAGGAGCATGCGGCACGACCGGCCGCTTTGGGCGGTCAGCAAGAAGACCGGAGGTTGAAGAAGCACCACGGCCGTTGGATGGACATCGTTGACCATGCCGCACCGAGAGCACCAGGTGGTGGTGGACGACGGCGAGGCCTCTGAAGGAACGACACGGAGCCGGGAAGACACACAGATGGCTGCCCACGTGTGGAGAGTACGAGGTTGATCGGTTCGCCGCTGCCGCCGGAAAATAATAGGAGGTGTGGGTGAGTAGAGGGATAGGCAGGCCAGGGATGCGAGTATGATGGGGCCGTGAGGCCTGCCCGGCAGCACTGCCGGCCACGGGAGGCTGGAGGAGGCGGTTCCGACGGCGCTGGTTTGGGCGGCTGGGGCAGGAAGATCACAGACCGAAGAAGCACGATTGCCGTTAGATTGACATCTAACGGTCTGATGTTGGTAGAGTCGATTGTTGACTAAGTTTCTTTTTTGTGAAACCTTGTGTACGCATGAACTTGGTAGGCCCACAAGTCAGCCTCCAAATCTGTGGCAGACAACATAAAGCCCATTTGCTATTTTTTATAATTTGCAGCCCATTTGCTAATTCTTAAGTAATTTATTACAGCCCATTTTCTGCCCAGGTCCACGGTCAAAAAGTTCAACCTTATTTTGCATATTTCGGTGGAGTCCGAACTGTTGTAATCCTGAAATGATGAACATTTTTTTAAGAAAATACTGATTTGCCAAAAAATCGTTTTGTTTTTGTGAGTAAATAAGACGTGGGACAATTGAGTTGGTTTAAGGGAAAACTAGTGGTAAAAAAATCAGCGCTGGGCGGAAAAAACAACAAAAATAAGGATGTAAATATGAAAAGGGAATTTCATGTGTTTTCAATATAATGATACGTGTATATGAACTAGTAAAACTACAGGTAGAGATTAGAAAACGGATGTAGGACATGCGTTTCAAGAGGAAAATAGAAATGGGTTGTGTGTTTGATTTAGAAAAAAAGTTGTAAGACAAAATATAACTAACGCTGGCGGGCCAGAGGCCAGTAGATACCTGCTGGATATTTGTGCCCCGTTGTCATCATGGGCTGGGCCTGTTAAAAACAAAACCAACCCGAGGCAGTCTGCAGCCCAGTTGAAACTTGCTCGACCTGAAAAAACAATATACGTGCTCAATAAACAAGAGAATTCTGTAAGTACGCATCGATAATCGGGATGCAGCACGGATATTGTTTTTTATTGTGATAATAAGTGCATGCACTTGTTTGAAAAAATTGGAGAACTGAATTAACGGCGGGTGCTTATGCTACCCATCAAATAAAAATCAGGTGCCCGAAAGTTCGTTTCAAACAAATGATTCAGCTTTATATCCACGCCGACCCTCGGCATGATGGTTGGAAGCAAATGCAAGTTCATACCAAAAGATCGTTAACAACAATACCAACTTGCGGACGACAAGGTAGTACAACTACCAATACCTAACTAACTTATAATCTTTTTACTACTGGACCTAGTGTTCGTCTGATAGAAAATCTTGCAGAGGACCAATTCCCGCTCCTTCTCTTGCTCCAGGTCCCTGTGGTGGTACTGGTGCATCACCCAATTGGTCCTCTGCTGGTCGAAGTTCTTGTTGGTGTGCAGCACCATAACCTTTTTTGCTGCCCGTCTGCCGGCCGTTGACCATCACCGGCAAGGTATTGCCGGTCTTGTGCCACATCGCGTGCATGCCGCACTCCGACTGTATCTTGCGACGCATCCACGTGCCCCTTTTGAACGCCCTAGAATTGCGCTGGAAGAATTGCTTCCTTAGGCCACTCAGTGTGATACCTGCAGTATTGTGGAATACAAGTTTGAGTGTACGTAGTTGGCATTTTCATAACATCTTTGCATGTTGCAGTCACTTGTTTCACTTTTTATTAACTGTCAAATTGTAACTGCTTCACCAGGTCTGCGTCTAAAAAGAAAAATAGAGCTATAAACAAAGGAATATGTTTGTGCAAGTAGACGGCCGATCGGTGTTTTACCTGGAAGTTTCTCATGTTGGGTGTAGCATGTACTGTGCTCGCTGTCGATGGTTGGTATGAACAAATCGATGAGAGACTGAAATCTCACGCTGTCAGCACTCATTTTGGCCTCAAGGTGCTCGATCAGCTCCTGATCCGTGGGATCGAACTTGACGCCTTGACGGCAAAGCACCGCCAATCCTTCTTCGACTTGCATCGGTAATTCTAGTTATATGGTACTCAATGTATGATCAATCGAATCGCTTAAAGTGAATGATGAAAGATTTTGACAGATAAGTGGTACTCCAAATCTGAAGTCCAGAATACCCGAACATGCCGCCGGGATTCTTGTGTCACCTCACGCGCAGCATGTTGTCACGTCAATTCAATGTGTGGACATGATGAATAATTTGACCGATGTATACTAGTACTGCTGTTGTACTACTTACTAGTCGTATTTAGTGTCACAATTTATACATAGGTTTAACTAACAAGTACGCACTTGAAGCCTAACTGATATATATATATATATATATATATATATATATATATATATATATATATATATATAGCTTCGCACAACATCTCCATCATCATTATCAAGACAACCTACGCAGGTGAGTTAGGATGCACTTGATCCCGTGAAGGTATCTATCCTTCAAACCAGAGGAGTGCTTCAAACTAACAACAAAGACATAATATCCAACAAAAGAGGGTCGTACAGCAGCAGAATACATGGCTCGGTCTAGATATCAACACAAATCAAGTTGTGCATATTTGCTGTTGGCATGAACCACATCGCCAAGCATGTCGGGTTTGCAAAAGCCATCCATCGCATGGAAGCTTGATGCCTTTCACACACTCAAGATTACACGGCAACAAGTCGTGTCGACGAATCTCTGGATATGGTGATTCATGAAACCCATGGTATGATGTGTAAACACAGCCCCCCCTCGCGAATGGAAGTTACGTAGCACAGTAATCATCGCCGGTGATATGATTGATGATTGGTTGGATGATCGGATAATTGAGCCCGAGGAACAAGGAGTGGTTGCCGAGGCTGTAAACCCGCCTTCAGTTGAATACGCCTGGCCCAACAGAGCTGGGATCTTTCTCGAACATGAAGCAGCCATAGCCATCAATGTCACGAACGCCCCACGCATTGTACTGCATGTGGTTTGATGTAATGGTTTGGTCAATTTGGTACGTGCGAATGAGCATCAAATGACCGCCGTCAGCTGAACGAGCGATAAACCACCACCCAGCGTCTGCTGCAAGAATTCAAATTGGAGACCAAAAGGACAAAAATAAACAATCATGTTCAGAGTATGTGTGGAATTAAGATTATTATAACAGTGACACATATCATAGACAGAGAATTGCAATGCCGTGGTCATAATCATACCCCAAGTTAAAAAGATAAGCCAATGGCTTTCATATTCTAGCAACATGTCATGGTTCAAACATCATGTAACAATGAGAGGAAAACAGCTATGACAACGCCTACTCATATTCTACCATAGCACTTACTACTACTGTTCTCATATCAACTCTAAGCAATAACACGCATTGTTATAAAAATCTTGTAAACGAGAGTAACATATAGCGATCATGATGTTATGCTCATAATATGTATTCTAGCAATCATTAGATGCCAATTGTTCTCATATCAACTCTAACAATAACATGTGTGGTCATAAAAATCTAGGAAATGAGAGGAACACATAGCAATGATGTGGTTATAGACATGCTATGCATTCTAAATTTGTAACAAATGAACAAAATCGTATTGATAAGGTAAAGATGAGATGAGATAGAATAATTACACGACGATAGATTCCACGAGTATAGGCAGCCAATCTGTGCGTCGACCGCGTAGACGATGCCATCGTGCACTATAGCATCGCACAGAAATGTTGCCTCAACAAGATTGATGATGAGCCATAACCATGTATGGCGACCGGATTCCAGATAGACTAATCCCATGTTGAACAAGGCAAAGAGCTTGTAATCCATGTAGTCTTCTGATGGTGTGGGCACTTCGCAGATTACAACTTTCTGCAAACAGAGGTCGAGCCAAAAATTGACGCGTCTCGTGCATAGTAGGTAGGAGTGTCCGGCGGGCCGCGAGGCTCGATGTCGGCGATATCCAACGATGGAAGGGTGATCTCTCGCTGGGTATAGATATCCATGAGACGCCACGGACTACCGGTGTGGTGGATGAGGGCGATCGATTGGCCTTCATGCCCGCCCAAAGAGTGGTCGCGCATGAAGGACAGGTGGACGGGTAGTGGTAGCATGTCGAGGGGCACCACGGCAACCTCCGTAGGATCGTCAAGTCGGTGTCTGGGCCACCTGCGAGGATCGGGCATCAGCAAGCAGGGTGTCTTGAAAAGAGCTGGCCGGTTGCAGACGAGTAGACGGTACAAAGACACCGAGCATGCGGCCAGACGGACGGTGCTGAGTAGGTCCATACGACTACAGATCTGCTCCAAGAGAACATCGGGGAGGGAATTCCAATCACGGCTCTACGTGTCGGGCCGGTTCTGCCATTGGGGTTTTTGGTGCCTGCGAGCCAGCGGGGAAGTGGATTCGGGCGGGCGAGCGAAGAAGCTTCTCCTCGTGTGGCCGAGCAGTGAGCGGGGTGATATGGTACGCGCGAGCTACCAAGGAAGATGGCGCGGGCGGGCGAGCAATGAGCGGGGGTAAATGGTGTGCGGCCGACGATGGGGAAGAGAGGAGTAAGAAGAAGAGAGGAGGAAGAAGAGGGAAGACGGGGAAGAAAGTGCATTAAATCTCAATTCTACTAGTACTACTACCAGGATATACCGTCCTTCGGAGTGTAAATAGTTACACCGATGACATGTGGGTCTACCACAAGAGGGCCCATATGTCAGTTAATGGAGGACAGAGGTGCGTAGGCATATTTGCGGAAGCGTGGTCTACTGGAAACATGATGGAAGTACTGGGTAAGGCTGATTTAGTAACAACAACACGCTGGTTCAGCTTATTAATTACGTGTCCCATCTGCTGCAGCGTGTATTGTCACTTCACTGTGAAGACTAGTTGAATAGTTCTCTCTGACCGAGATGGGGAATAATGGATCGCGAGGACTTCCTTTCTACAGTATCCCTATGCCTCTACGCTCACTTCACTCATTTTGCTTCGTACCTAGTCACTTGTTGAAATCTGTAGAAAGACAAATACTCCGTATTTGGGAACAGAGGGAGGCTTTTACTCCGTACTATTTGGGAACAGAGGGAGTATCACCATATGGAGGGAACAGAGGAAGCTTGAAATATGAACATGTCAATGGCAGGGAGTAAGCCCCATGCATGCATGCATGCATGCAACATGCAACACTCACACGTACACATGGACGCACGCAACACTCATGCACCCATGCGGCACATAGCACACGACGCAACACACACAGCTCACGCTCAAGTGCTCAACCTACTCCCTACGTCCGTGAAAGACTGTACATTTAGAGATTTACACATTGACAAGGGCATAATTAACGCCCAAAAGTAGCAGACTTATGTGTGCATGCGACCATTGAGATAAGAAGATTAAATGAAGGCCATTGCATGCTGTAATTAAGGATAGACATGTAGCCTATACCTACAGCACAAGTTGGTGCATTAGTCAATCAATATCGATTTAGATTAAAGGCTAAATGCATTGGAAGTGTAGATGTACATTATGTACCACACTCTTTGTTTTGTAGCCGATGTACACTCTTTGTTGGAAGACCGAGGGAGGACACGTGCATGCACTCACATACACAGCCAGGGCGGTTCGCGCGCAAGGGTTGGACTCGTGTCGCACCTGCATAAAGTTTTGTTTAACTGATTTATTTGCTCTGCCAACAGACAGGTGGGACCCAGAAACCAGGTGAAAATTTAACCAGTCAACAAAGTGCCACGTCGACTATGTGGCCGGTCAGTAGGGTGCAATACGGTGCTCTACGATGAGCTAGTGATCGTATAATCGCCGCAAAACTATATGTAGTGATCGTAAAGAGCGTATTGTTACATACGTTGACCGCCAATGTATTTTTCTCGTTTCAAATTAAGCCATATTAATCGGAAAGGACGCAGTATGGACTACTACTAGTACTAGTACTCCTTTGATGTATCCCATCAACTCGCCAAACGAGGAGAAGCTTGCTTACTACGCCTCTCCCTCACCCACGCGCGCGGTGGTTCGCAGGACGAGGAGAGGGTTTTGACTACAGCGCCCTCTCCCTCTCCCTCCCTCTCCCTCGCCCTCGCCCTCACCCTCGCGGTGGACGTGCAACAGATTCGATCGGTGTCGATTGCCGTAAGCATATTGTCTTGTAGTATTATCATTGTTGGACCTTCCAAAGAGGGAAGAGCCAAGTGCAAGGTTCACACGAGTACGAACTGTTGAACCTACCGAAGAGGCAAAGAGCCAAGCGCAAGGCTTTATAGGAGTTGTCGTCCTAGTAGGAGTGTACTACAACTACAGCGAACGATGCTACGGTATGATGCCGCCACGTCACGTATATCCAAAGCTGTGCCACCTCTTTTTCTCAAAGAGCGTGTTGGAGCCCGTGCAACAACCACACAAGTTGCACGTACACATAACACATTTACTAGTACTAAATTCTAAAGGACAAATGCCAGTATGCCACACAACTTCATCTCCAATTCATGTGATAAATTTGTGCACGACTAGTCTACATATATTCACAGGCTACTGCTCACAATTACCGTACTCCACTTACATCGTTATAGATGGACTACATGCATGTACTCCTCGAGGTTCCAGTCCTGTGTTCTTCATGGATGGCACAATCCATAGCGGTGGGCAACGGGAATCATTGTCGCAGCTTTCTAGTCCGGTTCCACACGATGGAGACTCATCCAAGCTGAAGCGGCATAAATCAGGGATAGCGTGTCCCAGCATGTCGTTCATCCGGCGGTGCGCAATGAAGACACAACCATGCTTCATGAATGACAGGCCTTCCGTGTCATGCACGGAAGGTGGAATCCGCTTCACAATGGGGTAGCTGTCCCCGATGAAAAGCAAGTACTCTCCAAGAGTGTTCCTCGGCACCCACGTAGCATCACGGGGGTCGAACTCGGCGCCGTTCATCTGGTACACGCGGCATCCCAGATCTGAACACATGGTGACGTACATAGTCAAGGTCCATGCATAATAATGTTGTGCTCAAATATGGCAGTCGATGTCTTTGTGCAGCAAATAGTACTACTCGGTATAGAGGAAGTAAAATAACCGCTTATTATATATAGCCACTCTTGGCTACATGGATGAGATAGTAAGACATGGAAAAACAAAAATGGTGGCAGCTAGTGGGTTCAAGTCTTCAAGGGCCTAGCTAGCTATACGCTGGCCCTCCAAGGTAAAAAGTACTCCTACTAGTACTACTAAGTATACTACTAGTACAACAATGAAAGAGAAGGCGAGAGGGTTAAAAATGGAATACTGGGTAGATGGTGACGGTCCGATCATGGTAGATTGTGTGACCATGTTGCACATCGCTGGTACCATGGGTAACGCATCGCTAAGATAGTTGATCCCAATATGCCAAAGTCAGCTACAAGGTTCCAGGTTAGACCGAATTGCGGATGCAAATGCATATCCAGGATCGGCGATCTTATTTTGATCGGGGGATGACTGGTCCCTGCAAAATAATGGAGTACCGCTAGGATGCAAATGATGGTTTGTGCATTCCGTTTGTAATCTGCCGTACCGTAGGATGGCAACCAGATGAAACAAGTCCCCTGGCTTGTCACCGCGAAGAAGCGGCCTTGATGGCGCACGGCGTCTTCGAACGTGTAGGGGTACAAATCTGTCGTCGCCAACATGCGCCAGCCTCTGCCGTTACTGCGTCTTGCATTGATGGCAATCCTTATGTTGAACACCGCGATGAGATAGTAATCGTCGTAGCCGCGTCGCTTTGTCGGCGGGTCCGCAATTGCTATCTTCTTCAATCTCATGTAGGCATCATCATACGTATTCAAGCCCGGCCAGTCCGGGAGGCCGATCCCAATGGTGGAGAAGGGTCTCACCGGAAAGGCCGCGACCTTCTTGTGGATGTTGTGCAAAATGATGGTGGTATCCGGCCGGAGGTATGCAAGCCAATCTTCATTGGCATCGACCCAGACCTATATATATAAGACGGCGGGCAGCGGAGAAATTACGGATGGAAATGGAATAACTAGGTACTACATGATCAAACTCCATTACTGACCTGCTCATCGGACAAAATCCGACTACCTCTCAACGTCGGCAACTCTAGCGGAGCCAACAAGCAACCATGGCCAGGGAGCGGTGGACTGTTCGAAGGATTGTCCCATAGAAGAACCTTCTCCTCGAGGACGCATGGAAGACCAACAAGCATGGCCTTTTCCCAAGCCTGTTTAAGCAGCGTCTTGAAAAAGTTGGTGCAGGAAGCACCGAGTCTTCTTGGCGGTGAGGACGTCGAGCGGCGTGCGATTTCTCCTCGAGGATCGTCGTCTAAGGTCTCCCAAAGACCGACTAGGAGGAGAACCGCTGGCGAATCCATGGGAGCAGCGACGAACTGCCTTCTCTCGGGGAGGGAGGCTGGCGAGGAGGAGATAAGAGCGTAGTAACCGCAGGGCCTCGTCCCTTCCAACTGTAGATCGTTCCTCAGCGAAGGGGTGAGGCTATTATTTACTACTAGTACTAGCATTATGGAACGTTACGGAATTGCATTATACTGTAAATAATAGCACTAGTAAGAAATTTTTGGCACTAGGTAGTAGTTTTTGGCGTGGATTAAGAAACTTTGGGTATGTTTTTGCCATTTTTTGTACACACCAACTAGTGTCAAAAAACGTCTTACGATCGCATTGCATCGTAGTAGCAAAGATACTACTTTTCTCAACTAGTAGTGCGATGTACTATACTTCTAGTCTAGTCTAGTATAGTGCACCAGTTTTGAACTCTTGAATCTCAGGGCCAAGGAGCTACAGTTGGAAGTGGAGGGTACTACTGTTCTCTAGAACCATCGTTGTACTATAAATGCAGGGGAAGTACACCTGCGTAGTGGCCTAGTGGGTACTCTCGGTGCTATATTCAGCCGCTCCTCTCACGTAGGAGTAGCTGGCCTACTCAGCTGCTCCTCTCACGCACACACTAGCAGCCTGTTTATCGTGAAAGGTTATCAAGGCGAGAACATTTGAGTTATTTGATACAGCGAGACTAGGCTTTTCGCTTCCATTTGTGGAGGTGTAATGAATCTCGTCGAACTTCGTTAGTACTAGTTCCTTCTTTATGAATGAGATGAAGCAAAAGTTTTGCCTCCGTTTAAAAAAAACACGTCAAGAGGAATTCCATTTATAGTAGAGCCGATAATGGAGTGAAGTCCATGCGTGCAACGCCACAAGCTACAGAGTAGTAGTAGAGCACTTTACGTACGGGGCCATATTGCACAGTTCCCAATGCCCCGCCAGGCTTTTTCGGCTCCTCGGGCTTAATTGGGAGGCGCTAGTTTAAATATGCTACTAGCTGATGAGGAAGCTGCAAGCAAGGTGCGGCTAGGGCGAGCACGCGAGCCACGGGATACTGGGAAGGAAAACCCGTTCACGTGGCTAGGCTGTCCAGTGCACCCAGATTGTGGGGCCACACGTCCGTTTGACTTCAAAACTCAAACTACCTAGAATCGCCTTTTGTCGCTAGTACTACGTACATTTCCTTACAAGAAACCCCTAATAATGCAAAAAATCACTAAAATGCCAAGAAACTACTACCACTTGCATACGTGGCAGACTTAAGATAAGACTACCTTATCAACCATTGTACATGCTCTTACCAACAAAAATCCTCGAGTGACCTCCTACCTCCGGCCCGTCCACCTAGTCATCCTTGGCCATGGGACGCAGCTACCGCCGCCGGCAGAAGGCGAGGTCAAAACCGCCGGTGGTGCGGAGCCCATGTTGCGGCAGCCCGGATGCCAACTCCGTCCGGCGCTCGCGGCCGCTAGCTAGCCAAGATAGCTTCGTCCAGCTGCTTGTCTGCAAGGTTTGCTAGCTAGATTGGCATGGCAGCGGGGTGGCTTGCTTTCGCGCCAAGGCCAGCCAACCATCTCGCTCGGCGAAGGCAGTCTGGCGGCTTGCTCGCTCGTGAGTCACGCCGGGCAGCTCGCCAACCTGCGGCGGAGGCCAAGGCGTCCGGCCCATCCAAATGAGCGGGCGGCCAACTCGCTCATCACACCGACGAACACGCATCAGTACTGTTTGAAGTAATGTTCAGGAAAAATAATGATTTGAGGGGGAATAATAGGATAGAAGGTCAGATGTGGGTCCCTCGTGTCAACGGTCAAACAAAATGTGTTGGTTTAAGCTGCCTCACAAGACGGACGTGGGCCAACCCTGTCATAAATGGGTTTAAACGAACCTAATCGGTAGGAGTACTAGGTAGTAGTTTTTGGCGTGGATTAAGAAATTTTGGGTACATTTTTGCTATTTTTGTACAATAGATTCTTCCTAGGGCTGGTTGAAAGTGGTAGCTTTTTGTTAAATACTCTACATATTGTAAGTAGGAGTGAAAGTTAAGCTTTGGAAGCCAATAAGCAAGGCTAGTTACATAGTGCATATGTGTACATGATTGAAAGTAAATATCAACCATGAGTGACTAATATCTTGATGGAAAACTTCGAAACTACGGAATACTAGGAAAAAATGCATGGTTGGAAATACTAGCAATGTTCATGTCCGCTGTAACGAATCATAATTAGAATAATACTTATGCACAAACTTGGTACAGAACACTCTAATTTTGATACACATATGTTTCAATTAGAATATATTCCTTGGGCTGCTTTGGTGAGGTCAGGGAAGGATGTGGTTGGTTTTAAGATACTAATTATGGTTTTTCTACAAATTGGTAGACAAGTGGGATGTTGGTGAGAAAAGGAAACAACTTACCTCACAATCGTTAGATGTAGATCTAATGGTCAGAAACGACGGATGGTAGACACACCAGCATCACCAACATTGTCTGGTGTAGGAGTACTAGAAAGATCCGTGCATTGCACGGAACATCAAGATGCATTTTTTTATAAAACACTTGTTGTGATTGACCCTTGCGGGAGTAATCCCATGTGTAAAAACTAATGATATCTCGAGGAATATGAGATAAGGTGAAGAGGAGTTGGGTGTGGTGGTGGTTGGTGGCTGACCGAGCGGAGGCATGGGAATTGACGACGCCGCAGTAAGCCACTGTGCCAATTTGTTCCAGAGGCTTCCTTTCTTAATTGCTCAACAATGAGGTTTGTTGGAGATAGGGATGAACGAGGGAAGGCCTTGTCTGCAAATGTGGAGAGGGGTGCGGGTATCTTTTAGTTTAATTTCCATCCGTCAGATGTAGATCGGACGGTCTATATTGCAAGATGGCACACGTACCATCATCACCACCTCGGTTTTTTATAAGAGAAGAAATATAAGTATGAAACGCCTCGGCATGTGGGGCCTTAGCACAATGACTTCTCGACTGTGTAAAACAAAGATTTTCCCGTCGCCGACAAGGAGGGGGTGACGCCGGCGCGCTTTTTGGCTTGCTCTAGTCCTAGTAGTCATACTAGGTGGTCTAAGCACGTGTAGATTTATTCTTTTTCACGTCTCGTGTTCACCGTACTGCCACGACTGTTGATGAATAGACGGTATGTTATTCACGGGGAAACCCTTGATGAGCGTGTTTGTGTGTGAGAGAGAGAGAGACATTGTGCGTGTGTGATATGTTAGAGACTGAGGCAATGATAACAGATTATTTGTGTCTATGTGTGTGGAGGATAGAGAGAGACATGTACATGGGGCTTTGTGGTGTGTAACATGGAGACACATATACATAATTAGAGAGTGAGTGTGTGAGATACACACGCGGACATGGGGAGAGATGAGGATCCAGATAAATGGGTGTTTGTGCGTGTTTGTGTGTGTTTGTGCACGCGTTTGTGTGTGAGAGGGAGAGAGTGTGCGTGGAATAGAGAGATCACTGATGATGTAAACCTAGTATAAGGGAAGGGGGAATGGTGTGACATGTGTAGTAGCGGGATAGCTCGGGTGCGGGCTGGGGGAGCAGACTATTTGGAAGAGACATCGAGTGTGTGTGTGGGAGATGGGTGAGAGAGAGAGAGAGAAAGAGAGAGCTAGCGATGGAGAGAGAGAGAGAGGAAGAGAGGGGGCGAGAGGGGTCGTTTGTGTCCATAAATGGCGTATAGATAGGGAGACAATGTTGATGTTGTCCGAAATTGGCCTATGAACGGAGACGCAAGGGAAGCGAGTCATCGTGTGTGTGATAGGGACTTCATGAGAGATCTAGAATAGATGGTGTAGAGAACAATGTGCTAAATCGAGAACGATTATACATTAGGGAGCTATGCAAAGAGTCACGACATATATGTATGCAGGAAGGAGCCGGGCGGGTCCGCATGTGGGAGAGATAGAAAGAGGAGAGTGGTGCACAAGGAGACAAAGTGTGCTTGTTTGCAGTGGGGGTGGTGTGTGAGGTGAGTGCGCGAGAACCACATAACTAGGGAGATAGACGCGTTTGGGGCTGACGCTTTGTGTGTATGGGAAATATACACTCTACATAGTGCGTGTGCTTGGGTAAGAGAGATAGCGGGAGACCTAGAGAGTGAGGGAAGAGATGTGTGCATGCCCGAGAGACAAAGTGTTAGAGACCTATGTTGGGGTCCGGACTTTACAAGAGAGAGGGGTGTTAATGTTCTCGTGTGTTGGTGCTTGGAGGAGAGAACGACTTCTCTATGTGTGTGTGTGTGTGGTGGTGGTGGTGGGGGGGGTTGACTTCAGATAAAGAGTGAGGTGTCTATATTTGAGGGACTTTAGCGTAATTGAGATATTGTGCACTCATGGTTGATCCATTTGTTACACAGTTTTTACTATGAGATAATGATACTTTTGAACATGCGTGATATACCTTGATGTACCCGAATTACAAACCTAAGATTGGAATTTTGGAATTCGACTCCATCATTAGCTTTTGTAAATCATTTAAACGGAGGTACATTTTTAAGCCGGGATTTCATGATTTCAAATTCATATACCAAACCTAGAGATATACACATACGGGCATGTTCAAACTTTATAATCATCCACTTTATTCATACACATACACATTTTTGGTTTTGTCATCATATTTAGGATAAACACATTTGGAATTTCATTTGAATTGGACCGTATGATGGTATTTGCTTGTAGTAGCTCAATGATCCATATTTGAATTGAATGGACAATCTAAGTTTCGAGTTGGAGACACCGATTTTCAAAACTTGCACATTTTTTTTATGCAAAACAAACAAATTGTCAGCCATGATATCATAGTCGGCCGTACGAGAGCAGAATACTTATAATTTTAGGCGCCAAAAGCTTTCAAACTTCACGCTCACATCGAAATATCACGCGCCCGAAAGTTTAGCCCTGCGATATTCCTGTTTTACCCCTACCACATGAACGGAAAAGGGCTGCTTTGGTAAATCCATTGTTTTCCCCTCTTTGCCCCCAACATTCTTCCCCCGAGCCCCTCCCCGTCCCCTCCCCGACCCCCCCCCCAACCACGGCAAGCCGCCAAATCTAGTCCTTCGCCGCAGCGGTGGACCTCACACCCCACCGGATCTACCTTCCGCAACTTGGAACCCCTAACCGCCAACTCACCACTTCACCGGAGCCGCCAGCGATCGGGCTTGTCCACCGCTCCAGATCTCCTCGACCGCCATCATGGTCCACCGCACCGGATCTCGCTTAACCGGCGCCCTCCACCACAGCGTAGGCCCTTCACTGACTCCCTCGTCCGCCCCTTCGCTGGCCCTTCATACAAGCCCTCGTCCAACGCAATAGATCCGCCTCACCGAAAGCACTATATAACGCGCCCGCCGAAGCCTTCGTCCACTGCACCGGACCCACTCCACGGACGCCATATTCAACTCCACCAGCCCTGCTTTACCGACGCCGCAGCCTCATTAGGTTATTTCGATTTGTACTCCTTCGGTTTTTCTCTTTATCGTGCAACTGTTCACTTACCACAGATGAGCTTTCTTGTATGTCGACAGGCGCCACAACCATAGCACCGGAGCAGCTTCAGCGACGGCGACAGCCGGCCCAAACTCAGCCGCAACATGAGCACCATCGACGATCCTTAGCTATCAAGTAAGACAACGATACCTATACGCCGCCGAGAATCAGGTACTATTATCCAACGGCCGGCGCCTATGTACACTTTCCTAGCATAAGCATTGCACCTTTGAATTTCTTTAGGGCATCATTCAGTTTTTCATGAGACGCGTTATTCTGCTTGCACCTGTAGGGCCATAATTCTGGCAGTGAACATGTTACATGTGTTAAATTACATACCAGTGCACATATAGTTAATATGCTTTAGTTTTGTTTTGATGCCACCTGTTGGTTCCATCGCATCGCTTAATGTTCTCTATGCTTAATTACACATCAGCAAACTAGCATGTGGTTCCGCTGCTTTTTGTTCGCTTTTACCCTACATTTTCTCGATGCTAGCTATTACATCACCGCTCCGAGCCTCTGTTCATTACTTGTTTGTGTGTTCTTGATCTTCCCAAGTTGCATGACTAATTTGATGCTTCTATTAATTATGGAGCTGCCAACCCCATCAAGCAAAATATTTGTTCTTTTGGTGCCGCACCTCGAACAAGCATAAAAATAGAGGGAAGCAGATATATTGTCGTGTATGCACACACCCTTCTTTCATTAGTTTAGATGAACCATTGATGATCAATTCGCACCAGTGCATGTGATTAAAATTAATTTTACCTAAATAGATGGTGCATAATAAACTACAACAACTAGATTTGCAACCACGGGATGCTGACGATATCTTCAAAGAACATTGCAACAGCAGCTAGGCTTCACAACAACATATGGTAAGCCAGTGTGTTTTAGTACATGTTAAATGTAATGCGAGTGGGCTGCTTTCTTGGCTTGTGCCCTCAACATGTAATCCTACCGAATTACAAATAGTTCAGTTGTCTACTTTGCTGTATTGCTTGATTCGAATGCTTGTTTGTTATTACGTTATACCTGAGTTGGCCAATATGTCAGCAGTGCCTGATGTACTATCGTAAAGAAATGCATGCCTATTTCATTTGAGTCCTTAACTTTTCCTCTCAACTTAATCACAAGACTGTCTTCGTAGTTTATATGAGGCCACACTGTTAAGTGCTTTCTTAGATAATTTCAACTGCTTAGATGCCTTGGCAACTTAAATATTGCGGTTGTACACTCCCTTTCAACTTTCATCTTACCATTTTAATTTATTTTCGGCCGATGCTGCTTCGAACCATTTAAATATAGTTTGCCATGCTCGGCAATAATTCGTCCGTCGTTTACCATGTAAGCTTACTGCCTGGATCATACGATAACTATCTCTTACTTATGTCCAGTGGAAACCTTTCAGGATGCCGTTCACACTAGGACACAATGTACAACCCCAGAATCTATTTGTGGAAGCGGTGCGCCATCCATGTTACCAGATGGTAGCAGTTCAGAGGCAACACCGCCGGAGAGCGATGCGAGCACAGATATTATAGTGCTTGAGGCTCTACTAGAGGCAGAAAGAGATGGTGTGGCTGCCATGAATGAGGTAATCTTTGTCTTGAGGCTGGAAATTACGGAATTAACGGCACGCATTATGCAAGCAACCCAAGAATTGGAGGAAGTAAGAATGTTGCATTTGAAGACGGAGGAGGTCCTCATTGCTTCGCTATCCGAAGCCCAAGGTAGTCCCGGTTCTTCTTTAGATACCAATTGAAATTGTCATTAGATTATTGTACTTGCATGTTGTGTTGTGTCTCTGAATGGATTATGTTGCAAGACCCCCTATGTTGTCCGGAATTCCATGTTGTCCATGTGTTGTAATGATCCGAATTTTTTAGGCGAGGTAATCCTCAGTACTTGTATGATTGACATAAGGTGAATTGTTTTTCGTGTGAGCATATTGTATTGGATGAAATAACTGTTTGAATCAGAGTGTATCCAACCCATCGAATTCAAGATCACGGCATTTCTAAATCATAATCATATATAAAGGTGGAATAAATCTTTGTTGTGGTTTTGAAGAAATAAATAACAAAAGCGTATAATTATCTGTGGATATTCGTAATCGAATACAAACTGGATTTGAATTTAGTTTGCCAGTCCTGTGGCAAACGTGAATGCTAATTCTCCCAAGTTTTGAATGAAGCGGCTAAACACCCACTATAATTTGTGGGCTGCAGGAAGCAAGTGTTTGCGAGATGGAAATTACATCTACCCACGACACTTGACATCCTTATCGACCGGATTTACACTGTTGTTGATAGGGGTAGACTAGTAACTTCAATTAGACGTGACACAACGGCCTCTGAGCCCATTAAGACACGCTCGGCGCCAAACGTATGCAAAAACACATTTGATTCAAGCTCGTCCGAAAGACATGTGTTTCTTCCTCTATTTCCCCATTCATACACGGTGGGCGGCAAAACAAACTCTCCTCGTCTGAAACCGATGTAGGCTAATATTTTAAATAGGGGCAGATGTGTAACTTCCATCAGACGTGACACAACCGCCCTACCTGTCAGCCCCGTTCATACACCGCGGGCGCCAACCGTGGGCGGCAAAACACCCTCTCCTCGCCCGAAATAGTTACCGGCAAATATTTGGGAGATGCGAGATTACCGTCCTATCACCAACCGAAGCGATGTCTGATATTTTAAACGGGGAATAAGTTCGTAACTTTCTCCCATTTCAGAGAAGCGCGTCCCAAAGTTCAAATCGCCCCTCCCTCCATTTCCCCATTCATACACCGGGCGTGACACGACAACCTCCGTGACCGCGCCAACCTCCTCCGCCCACCACCCCATCCTCCACCTTGCCGGAGCCGCTACCCCTACCCGTCGTCTAATCGCAAGAGATGGACGTCTCTCATCCATGGTGCTGGACCAGGATCCTTTCATCGCCTCCTCTCGCTTCATCGGCGTCGTCGTCCACCTTGCCGTTGCCGCTCCTACGACCGCCTCGTCCACGGCAACAGGATATATCCCCCGACCCGGCCGTCTGCCGTCTAAAGTCTTCTTCCCGGCCGCTGACAGCCATCGCACCCGCAGCACCCTCAACGACAAGATAGGCCTACACGGCATCGCAAGAGAGGTGGTACTCCTCCATATGTGCTTAAGTTATTGATCTCACCAAAAATAGATCGTAATTTGTTTATCGTACTTTTCTTGTCCGTACCGGATCGTAGTGGCTAGTTGAAAGCAAACATTGGTTGCGAAGTAGCTTTGTCCGGTTTGCACCTTCAGAGCCGCCATGGAAGACACACTATACTCGTAAAGCTTATGGTTTCCCCCATTTATATTCACTACCATCATCGTAGGTGCTTCGTGTCGTGCTAGCACTGCTCCTCAAGACCTCAACCCAAAGCTTACGTGTTCAAATACGAATCTGATATGATGCTCATATAACTAAAATAGAGAACGTTTAATTGGTCACCTAATGTTTCTATATTCGTTTCGAAAAGCATGTGCGCCACCCACTGGTCCAGCTAGTTCCACTTTCCTGATATTTCTCTTGATGCTTAGGGTTTTCCCCTTTTATCTACTCTACTATGATCTCCGTAGGTGCTTTCTGTCGTACTAGCATTACTCCACCCTACAAGCTAAACAACACAACACTCAGAATTCAAAAGCTTAGTTGTTCAAATATGATTGTGATATGATACTGATATTAGTTAACCGACACATTTAATTGGTTAGCTAAAGGTCCCACTTGAGTTTCCAAATGCATGTCGCGACATATAGATAGACAACAAAATTGCATTTCTTTGTCACTTGTTGATCGTACTTTCTCGTCCATACCAAATCTTAGTTGTTATTTCAAAGCAAACATCGGTTGCTAACTACCCTTTGCGCGGTTTGCAGCTTCAGATCTGCCATCCCACTGCCACGGTCAACCTGCATCGATCATGCTTATGTTTTCCCCATTTTATGATGACCACAATCAGCCTCACGTGGTTCGTGGTCGTAATAGCAATCGCTCCACCCATCGAGCTAAACAAGCTTAGTTGTACAAATTCATATCTGGTATTATTGCTGATATTAGTAAACCGGGAGATGTTTAATTGGTTAGCTAAATGTTCCTACTTTAGTTTCAAATGCATGTGAGCCACATATGGAGAGACCGGAAAGAATAGTATTTCTCTGTGCGCCCGGTTCATCATGGGTGGCCAACCGACATTGTATTGAAACACTTGTAATATCTTGAATCTGCTTGCTCTTACGCTCTTCTTTAAGATGATACTCTTCTCTTGCGGTCGATCGTCGGTCGAGTTGTTCTCCTTAGTATATTTTGAATCACAGTCATGTCGACTTGTTCTTCTTTACTATATGTTGAAGCTATCATCTGCGAAGTGTCATCACTTCCGGAGCTCTCATATTTTGAGGAGTAGGCCACATTATATTAATGCACACAAAAAATTACAGCATGCATGGCATCTTTTAAAAGAATTGCAGAGATAGCATAAAGGGGTTTACAGGAGGCGATTGGATTAGAATCACTACGCATTACAAAGAAAATCTCACTTGTTTTTATGTTTTCATGCATGTCGATATTGAACATTATCAAAATGAATATGAGAATGGGCGCACGAGAGGAATATTGCGGAACGATCCACTGGCTAACAAACTTGGCATGGTGGAGGATGGCCTATCTTATTCACCCATCAAGGTGCTTGCTCTAACTTTGCAAAGTTGTATTGGTCGCACATATTTTGCATCTGACCTCTTGCATTTATTCTACTTTGTTACACCATCTGCTTAGTTTAAGCATCATATATGAGTATATGCCATAACTATCCATTTTCTGTACCTATTCCATGTGTCGTCACACTATGTTTTTCCAACAAATGTTGTTCTTCGTGATAGATGTCCAAAAGGAAGAGGGTGAGTGCAGATCCTCAAGGAGTACAAACTAGGTATTTGGAAAAGGTAGTGGTACTGTTAAATCAGATAGGTCAGCAGCCACAGAAAACACATGCCCAACTGTACCACACACTTTACCCCTACTCCAAAGGGCCAAACCCCTATTAGAACTGGCTGGGAGCCCAAATGTGTATCTTCTATGATATCAATTCAAAATTTGAACTCCTAAATTTCTTCTTGTGCCTTATCTTCTCTCTTGTATGAAAACTAATTTCAGATGAATCTCCTTGCTCAAAGGATCATACGATCTCAAAACAATAATGGGCTCTGCATTGCTCTTGTCAGTAGCTCTCTCCCTTTTGCCTTGTAACGTTGTACTTAATTAATTGCTATTTGATTATGTATCATCGATGCACTGAGCTTCATTATCCTCTGCTTTCTTCCAATACTATTTGATCTATATTTACTCTTTGCAAAATGTAGAATAATGGCAACGCTTATAAAGAATTTTCTTTGGGGAATTTATTGAATTATCCTTCCATCAACATGGAGAAGGGCTTTGTCTAGCCCGTGTTAACATGTAATGTAAGTTCATCCTTCTCAAGCCTTCAAACTTTTTTCTAGTATAGATTTGGATAGGCATCATTGCCTCCACTTCTGTTTGCTTTGCTATTTACATCTGATTGGATGTTTGCAACAACTACCAGTTTCAAATTGTAGTTGTAAAAACATGTTCCTTATGCAGAACAGATCCATTTATTTGCTTATATAATTGTGAAACCTGTTAGGTGTCTCCTTGTTTCTCTTCAGAGTCATTATCTCTTACGCCAGTGCAGAACTTTAGGGAAGATAGTGAGCCAAACCATCTTGAGTACAAATGAGATGACCCCAAGGTCCCGCCTTGATGAAGACGATGATTTGAAGCTACTCACGGCCAGGTGTGAGACAACCTCTGTGCGATCGTTGCCTCAATTAGTTTGACTTCTTCGCCTCAACTTAAAGCGTAAAGGCTTGCTTCACCTCAGCTCCGACTTGAAGTCAAAGATGCAATGAAGATGTCGAGGAGTGCCGTCGCACCATCATGCCTTAAATCTAGTGTTGATGCATCTATCGTTGACACAATCGAGGTCTACTCAGCTTCTTCACTGTTTGGGGGCCCGACCGCCGCACCTAGTGCCTTACGAAGTGCTCTCGCTTTTGTATATTCTTTGGTCGGCGCATTTATTTACCTTTGGTGGCGAACTTTGATGCCCAGTGGATGTAATATGTCCGATAGCCGTGATAGCCTAGCGTAAGTTGCTTGCTTATTTATTTCCTTGTTGTCTTGTTTATTTGTTTGCTTGTAGTCATTGCAGTTCTTTTTGTGCGGTTTGCTAGTGGCTGCAATAACCTATTTTTTAAAACTAGGCCACAATAACCATGGGCTAATATTCTTTGTAGGGACACTTTGGGCCTCCTACGGGCCATAGAAGCAGTGGGCCTTCTACGGGTCAGAGAAACAAGTGGGCCTTCTATGGGCCGTAGAAACAATGGGCCTTCAAGGGCCGTATCATCAATGGGCCTTATACGGGCAATATGATCGACTGCCAAACATGGGCCAATAACAGGCCGCATTATGGCCGTAAACGGGCTAGAGTTGGAATCGTCCGTTCATGGGCCGACCATAACGGGCCATCATTTATAGGCCGTATTTCATGACGCTGTGAAAATGGCCCAACGTGTTAACGGACCACAAATGGGCCGACTGTAACCACGGGCTGAATTTGGCCCATAAGCGTAAAAATGACAAGAACGGGTCGTAGGTAAACGAATCTTTGGAAATGAGCCCAAGAATAAATGGGCTCGAGAAGGCCGAAGATAACATAATGGAAACGGCTCAACGGAATAACAGCCCTTAATGGGTACAAAGTGATACCTTTGTTCATTACGGGCCGATTTGACCAAGGTCGTTAATGGGTGTAAAGTAATACATCGTTCATTATGGGCCAGTTTCACCACGGGCCGTTAATAGGCCAAGAGTTACATAGGGCCTCATATGGGCCGAAGACGTCATGGGCCATACATGGGCCGAAGTGAAAATGGGCCGAATCATATTGGGTGGCCGGATGATGATCGGGCCTAATTCGGATAGGGCATAGCGGGCCTTGGGTTATGACCCGTAAATGGGCTATATGCTGAACATGCCATTAACGGGCTTTACATGGGCCGCCCGCCACCTTTTGACCAAGTCAAACGGGCCGCCTTTTCACAGAATGGGCCTCTATTGGGCCGTGCCATGTGTCGACGTATCATAGGCGCCTATACGTCCACTGAGTGGATGACATCTGTCCCAACGGTTAGCCGACACGTGTTTCCTCCAGCCAATGATGATTTTACACGTGGAAAATCCCCATTGGTCGAGGCTGTTAACGGGTTATCGGATCCAAAAACCGACCCGATAGCTTAACGACGTTCTGTTACGGTGGATGCTACGTGTCGGTCACCCTTGACGAAAGCACTTCTGTGACATGCGATTTATCGTCATGGAAGTGGACACTTCCTTGATGATAATTTCGGTAATGTCATGGAACACTTCTACGACAGCACAGGTATGAATATCTTGATTCTGTCATAAATTTGTCATGGATGTACATGCATGACAAAAAACGCAACCTACTGTGACAAACACGTATCATCACGGAAGTGTATTTTTTTTGTAGTGAGTGCGACAAAAGTTCGTAATAGCAACGAGGTGAAGTAGATAACCCTGTTTACACAGAGGTGCAAAGGAAACAACTAGTGGTCAATAACAGTGGATGACACAGAAGCCAACAAAAAGAAGCATCTAACTTATCTAAATGGGAAAGAAAGCAAGACAGTAGCATTTCTCAAACGGTGGCATTGATTCATATTAACAGAGAGATTATATTAACTATAAAATTCGTTAAACATGTAATTTGCTTTTAACTATGGCATTGCATCAATTTTCTAGCGGCATTACTAGAGGGTGTTTGTTTACAGGAACTTTTTGGTGTAGGGACTAAAAAAATCCCTTTCAGTCCCATCTAAACCAAACAGGAGGGACTTTTAGGGACTAAAAGTGGGCATTTGGGACTAAAGAAAGAAGACCCTGAGAGAGAGTCTTTTTGGGACTTTTTCCAACAGTTGCCCCTGCCCCGCATCACACCTTATCTCTATTAGTTCATTACTAGGGGTAACATGGTCTTTTAGCATGTCATTTAATAACCTCTAGTCCATGTTTAGTCCCTGGAACCAAGCAGGTAGGGACTAGGGACTTTTTAGTTGGGACTAAAAAAAGTCCTAGGACTTTTTAAACAAATACGGCCTTAGATTAACAACAACTAAAGAGTTTCACGGGACAGTGGACGCACCAGCACCATGTGCATCTACCGATTTATAAAGGGGATGCACAGTCTGTTGCAACAAAGAACAAACAACCAAGGAGCATATTTGTGTTGGTCCCGGTTTTGTTATCTTTAGTCACCTTTCCCTATGTGAGCGCAACAAATCTAGTCTTGCTCAAACTCTACAGCGTTGTCCCCCAAAACAAAAAGATGAGTTTGTTACAGATGTGCGTGCTGCATTTGTCATTGTTTTCCCTTTTCGACCAACATAGGTGTTGTATAGCCAGTCTGTACTAGTATTTCCCCCTTCCTTTCCTCATTGAACCACGTCCTAGATTCATGCTATACAACTTTCCCCACTACTTTCCCCCATTCCTTTCCTCTTTGAGCCACGTCCTAGATCCATGCTATACAACTTTCCCCACTACTTTCCTGTTTGATCCAACATCTAGATTCGAGTGCAGAAGCGGAAAAAGCCCACATGCAGCTAGAGCAATGCATGTGGAATAAGTAAATTATACCTTAAGGTTCTTGGGGTGCGGTTCAGTGGGCGACCGGAGGCCGTTCTGCCCACACTATGTACAGCAGCGAGGAAGAAGGGGATGGAGGCCCTCCCGCGCCGCCGTTGGGTGAAAGAGGACAGTTGCGCCGGTAGTGGATTCCCTCCCTCGCCGACGGGGACAGCTTTAAGCCTCCTTCCCTTCCCGGCGGGCGCATCATGCCGGCTCTTTGACCAGCAGTGAGGGGAGAGAGAGAGGCCAATGAAGTCTTGTTTAGATCTGGAGAGGGTGAGAGAGTGTGAAGAGAGCAACTACAAGCGCTGAGGCTGCAGCGTGTATATATATAGTGGAGAGAGAGTGTGAAGAGTGCAAACCCTAGAAAACAAGCGTCGAGGCTGCAACGTATACGTGATGAGGTGATTATACGGTCACTACGAGATCGTATAGCTCCGTATCCATCCATTTTGACCAGTCAAAGTATCCTCCTGGCACCGCCCCAGATCACTTTCTCTCTCTATCATGCAGGGCCTACCTGTCATTGGGTGGAAGAAAGAAGTCGAACAAAAACAAAATTATGCTCAAGTGCGGTTATCAAACCCGAGACCTCAAGTTTAATGAGCGAACCTGCTAACCAGCTACACCACCCTCACGTTATGTTTAACGAGAGTAAAATAAACTTTTATACATTCCTGCATTCGTGTGACAAGCATGTCGTGTTTTTTTGCGTGGGAGTCATTGGGATTTAAATCACAATCGTGTCATGTGGCTTTGGTGGTAAGGTCTTTTGGGATTTAAAGCAGTGTTGGTAGTACAAAAATAATGCAGCCTTAGTCACCTTACCTCTCTCCACGTAGTAATGCTGGGTCCCACCAAATGAGAGTGAAACAAACAAATTAATAAGAAAATTAAAAGCGCCCGGTGTATCTTACCTCACACATCTCGCTCTGCTCGTGAACACCGGCCCAATTGATCCCTCTGTTCGCTCACGTACTATTTTAAGTGAATCCTTATTATAACATGCACACAATACGCACGCATGCACTCGCACACTAGCACACAGCGGGCTGACACACACTAGTTAGCACACAACACGCACACACAGGCGACCAGCAACCGACGACGAAGTTGAGGCCACATGGTCGTACTTCAGTAGCCGCACGACAATCGTGCGCACAAGGCGAGTAGAGCGACCTAGTGTGGGTGTCATCATAATCATCATTGATGGCCATGTCATCTCACGCAGATGGAGTTCGTATGCGTTGCACCACAAGCAGCGAGAGCTCGGACTTGGCGTAGTGGTAGAGCAACGGGTCAACGACCTCAGGTGGTAGGGTCAACAACGGGAACGGTGGACAACCGGCGAGGTACTGCACGAACTTGCGGCAATAGAGGCCAGCGTGCGACTTGAGTCCGTGCTAGTGCCTGTGCATGCACTGCAAGCTGCGTGCTGCATGCATGTGCCGCTACTAAAGGTAGAAAACTATATTTACCACTAGTTAATCACAACTGGAGGTTGGTGTAGCTGGTTAGCCTGTTTGCCCATATAAAGCGTGAGGTCAAGGGTTCGAACCACGCCCCCGTGCTTATTTTTATTTCCGTTCAACTTCTTTCTTCCACCCAATGACAGGTAGGACCCGCATGACAGAGAGAGAAAACTGATCTGACAAGGCACCAGAAGGATTCTTTGACTGGTTATAAAATGGATGAATACAGAGCTATACGATCTCACGGTGACCGTATAATCACCTCATCACGTATATAGTGACTGTACTGACCGTATTCTTGAGTACAGTGACCAAAATGAACTTATACGATAAGTTCAATGACCAACAGTGCATTTTACTCTTTTAATTATTTAGTTTGTACACTTTGCTCTCTTTCAATAATTTTGGGCACTTGTATTCGACCTAAGTCAGTGTGCCACCGTATCTCGTACTACTCCCTCCGTCTAGGTGTAATAAGTCACGTTAGAAGATGCAGCGGGACCAAGGTGCAAGCAGATTGGAGGAGAAGGAGAAACTTGACCAGTCCTTCCTCCAATCAAAGCCCTGATTTCTGTCTCTAAACGCAACAATTAATCACAACAACTAAGAGATGCCGTTTTAGCTACCATGCAGGGCCACGTATTAACTCGCATGCAAGCCGACTTTGATCAACGCGTAGTTGCGCTCCATGCATTGGGTTTCCGGGGGAGATAACAAGGCAGAGTAAGGAGCGTTTGGTTACATTGCTTAGGCTGGTCATAGTGGTGAGTAACTTGGACTAGTAACATGCATATGTTACTAGTCTATGTTACTACCTTCATAGTGGGTAGTAACATATGGATGGTAACATGCAAGTCTTCATCAATTGAGACATACACTCATTTTACCTCGGGGTGTGTTATGTTACAGTAACATATTATGTTACCACAAGCATCTATTTCCTCATTAACTCCATGCCACATAAGCAATTTTTTTTTGGGATGTGCTATGTTACTACCTAAGTTACTCCCACTATGGCTAGCCTTAGTAAGGAAATTGCTCGGCTAGCCCAGCTAGCCAGCTTTCTCTTTGCGAACCTTGCCTGGTCAAATGGTTTAGTTCTTTTTCTTACCAGCCTTGCCCCGTGAAAATCATTGTCATGAGTGGGTCGCCGATTTTTTTCGTGCGCGAAGTTTGCCGTCGGAAGCGAGCCGATCTGGCTCTCCTGAGCTAGCAAGGTTTTTCTAGCCCATCCAAGCTAGCTGGCCCACAAAAGCTAGCATATTTTAATAGTTCCAAACACCTAACCTTGCCCGGCTAGGCTATAAACTGTTCTTGCCAAGGATCCAAACGCTCCCTAAGTAACAACGCTCGCTAGCAATGAGGCCAGGAGGGGATTGAGATGAGAAGTTAACGGATGACGCCTAATTTTTTTGGGAATATCTGATTTTCGTAAGACGACTTAACACCTAGACGGAGGGAATACTACTCCTCAGTCTAGGTTTGATGGAATATTCGTCACCTCTTCTCTTCTTGTACATACTCCATTTGTATCTCACTTCCTGTGGCTTCGCACTCACACGATATTCCTATTCTATGAACCTGTGTTTGTGTGTGCGTGTGCGTGTGTGTGTGTGTGTGTGTGTGTGTGTGTGTGTGTGTGTGCGTGTGTGTGTGTGTGTTTAATAGCATGTGTGTGTTAGAAAGAGCGACACATCGACCTACTCCTATAGAGAGATGGTGTGTAATGTACGATTTGGCCGCGAGAGTAGGTGCATCCTCTCGTTTCCGGGCGTCCGGTCGGGACAGGCGGATAGCTGCCACGCCCGCTCCTGACCAGCCTGGCCCACCCAAAGCCCCTCCATCGCCCGCGCGTGCTTCCCGCCCGAAACGGTCAGCCCCGCTCCAAAGAATTGGTGTCGCATTCATGCCCGGGCAGAGCGGACGCGACCTTTCACTGGCACCTGCATTGAAGGGAGAAGCGGATTCAGGAGTGATGGTTGCTTCGTCCGTCCAACTTACTACTAGGTCTATGTGATTTGACGGTTCATTGGTCATTATTACTAAGGTGGTACGACTGCTGCATGTCCCATGCTTTCGTCAAAAGGAGGTACTAGATTACAATTTTCTCCATTCTTACAGTGGAGGAGTGCGAAAGCAGTGAAAACACGCAAGCTCAGTGATTACATGGCCCACCTCACACTATCACCATATTTTCCGGACACCGTGCGACACCTAACTCTTTACATAGTACTATTATAGTACGTACTGTAATTTCTCAGCCAGATAAATTTGTACAATGCTATGATGCTTCCAGCTTCTGTTTCATGTATCTTGCGTCCAAGGTTGCCCATTGCAACATTTCATCAAATACAAAGGAGACTAACATGCATGCTATTGCATCTCAATGATTGACAGATCATAGCCAATATGTACTCCCTTCGTTCCAAAATAAGTGTCTCAACTTTATGCAAACTTTAGTAAAAAAGTTGTACTACTACTAAAGTTGACACTTATTTTGGAACAGAGACAGCTAAAGAAAAAAAAGATCCATGCAGTCCCTAGCCCTTGAACCATAAACCCTAACCAGGCTTTAATTTACTGGCAACGTTGGAGCTTCCCATGAAATGAAGTTTGCAACCCTTTGACCATCAGATCATTTTGTGCAGTTTCACCAAAATCGAGATGAGCATCCCTATGGCAAATAAATTGAAGAAGCGTGATTAGAATAAGATTACTGGGACTAGTTGATGAGACATAAACTCATCACAAATACAGTACTTAGAAGCCAATAGAGGTATGTGCGGGGCAAAGAAGTAGAGAAATATCCACATGGAGTGATGTAGGCAGCTGGGGCAGTGGTGCAAGCCGGATGTAAAGGAAGTTATACCTGGGGGATGTCAGGACATAG
Organism: Aegilops bicornis; assembly: GCA_021605145.1. Classification (NCBI taxonomy): domain Eukaryota; kingdom Viridiplantae; phylum Streptophyta; class Magnoliopsida; order Poales; family Poaceae; genus Aegilops; species Aegilops bicornis. Next base: position 491,355,589 of record CM038673.1, read on the forward strand.
CTCAACCTAGAGGAGGGCGGCGGGAGGCGGCAACTGCCCACGTCGCGGCAGTGAGCAAGGGACGAAGGCAACCTCACCGGCTTTGTGAGAGAGAACGGTGGGGACCCCTAATCGAGATGTGCCTACAGTGGGTTTTCCTCGTCGGAGATGTCTGCCGCATCTACAGTAAGCATCCACCCCTTTCCCCGGCGGAAGTGATCCGTCCGGATGTTAGAGATGTGGCCGCAGTCGTTTTGTGCAAGAGAGTGTGATGAGAGCAACCCTAGCTAGCAACCATGTAGGCTCGTCCTGACTATGTATATAGTGGAGCGGTTTCCTTTTCTCTCCATATAATCCTATTTATATTGTGTACGTGCCACTGAAGAAAAAAATTATTTATAAATGACGCAGCACCGTTCATGCGTGATTCCCGACCCTCCATTATTTATAAGTGAGTAACTACTACTAGACGCGTCAAATTATCACGTGGGCTGCATCATCTTACAGAAATGAGCTCCACCGTGTCACGTGTGTGGTTGGGGAAGACGCAAAAGACGCAAAGAGTGCTACTAGTACACTACGTGCGTGGGTGCGTGCACCTCTTCTCTTCGAGCATGGTTATTAAAAGTATAGCCCACTACTTTACTACCACGCGTTATTATATATGGGAAAAGAGTATAGGCAGTAATAATGACTAATAAGCTGTGAAATCACGAGGCCCACCTTTCTCTATGTTTGACCGAGGAAGCAGCCATCATTTCACTCCTCGTTGAATATCCATCTGCTGCTACCTTCGCGGATAAATAAAAATCCGCTTCTACCTCCATAGCATGGTTAATAATATAGCCATGTCAATCACGACGTAGAAATATCATTCACTAATACAATAAGGCTGGATCTAAGGCTGGTGATTTTTTTTACTTTGCCTCTTTCTCTTTTTGTCTCTTTTACTCATTTTACATAGGAGCACGTGTAGAGGATGGCTATTCCTTTTGATGGGACTTCTTCATGGGGTTTAAGACTAAGCAGCTCCAAATTATGCCCGCTGCCCACCACTCTGAATCATGCCATCTATGATAGGGAGTAGTCCTATTGCAACAATGAGGTCCACTAGGTCTAGCACGTCCTGTAAGAAGAGACTGTCACGCAAAACATACATCTTGTTGCCTTCTTCCTCGTACAGTACATACCACTAGTACGTACTACTAGTACTACTACTACTTGTTCTCCTATGAACCTTGCACTTGGCATCTCCAAAATATTACCCTTGCGATTGTTTCTTCGCCTCTTCGAGAAGTCGTGCAATAATTGTACTGCAGCATATATCGTTCTGGCTATCTAAGACTGAATGAATCGCTGCATGTCCACCACGTGGGCGAGGGGCGAGGGGCGAGGGAGAGTGCGTACTATTATGTCTGTTTCAATATGGACTACATACGGAGCAAAATGAGTGAATCTACACTCTAAAATACGTCTATGTACATCAGTGTTTGGAGTATGTACTAGTAGTTCATATTGAAATCTACTAAAGGACATATATTTCAAACAATATGATAATCTCTCTAACCAAGGTAGGGACGAGTAAACGGAGGGAGTAGTAAAATTTTCTCCTCGTCATGCGAGCCACCGCATACGTGGGCGAGGGAGCGGGCGTAAGGCGTAGTAAGCAAGCTTCACCTCATCCTGTGAGCCACCGCGCCCGTGGGCGGGGGAGATGGCGTACTAACCGAGCTTCTCCTCGTTCTGCGAGTTAAAGGGACACATCAAAAGTAATACGTACAGAGCATCTCCAGTGTATAGAGCCTTGCCTCTAAGGTAGGCCCCACATGGTTTGCCTCTTTTTTAACATAACACGTCAAGTCATAATTTGTTTGTTCACCCATGGTAGACGACCCTCTATCAAGTGGGAAACCAGTACACGTGTAAAATTACCTTGTGGGCTACCTTTTCGTACAGAAATGAGCTCCACTGTGTACCCGCGCGGGTATGGTTGGGAAAGAGACGGGAGTACGTGCGTCGTGCATGCACCTCTTCTCTTCGTACACGTTCCCCACCTACGTGGGTGTGTGTGAGAGAGATACAAACCTAGACAGATGGCGTGTGCGTTCGTGAGTGTTTTTTGTTGGGGGTGATTTCGTGAATGTATTTGTGGGAATATGTGTCGATGATATCTCAAACAAAAATTTGACACATGCAATGTGTGTGAAATAGAGGCCTATATATATCATATATAGAGGGGGCGATCCACGAGAAGAGAGGGAGGGGTCATAGATATCGATAGAGTCAAAGAGAGGATCAAGTGGATGGGTGCGAGATCGATGAAGAGAGCCATCGAAATTGTGTGTGTGCAAGTCAAAGATATAGGGCGACTGACCTACCGGAACGTCAGAGGGCACATGGCAAGTTTGTGTGTGGTAGGGAGACATGACTAGAGCACTCGATGTATCTGTGTGTGTGTGTGGGGGGGGGGGGGTGGAGGCAGAGACCTAACTAGAGAGGTCGAACGACTCGTATATGTATTGAGAAGGAGAGACCCAGCTATGTCTTGAGGGAGATCGGTCGACATCCATACATAACTGAAGGACGGGAAATAGGTTGGGACAGAGAGAGAGAGGAGAGAGAGAGAGGGAGGGAGAGGGAGGGAGAGGGGTAGAGTGCTGGATGGGTAATGGAGTTGCTTCTCAAAGATGGTGGGAGAGGCCTACTAGATAAACTGAGGGTAGAACTGCAATATTATCAATAAGAGTGGGGATGTGTTTCTGTGTGTGCCTGTGCGTGATAGATGTATCGGGACGCATGCATGGATGATGAAGGGGAACCATATGTTTGGTAAGCAAACCTAACTAGATCGGTAGATCAATTGTTGTTTGTCGGAGGAAGGGAGAGACATAACTAATGAGGTAGATCGATCGACGCGTGGGGAAAACGAGTTATAACGACCTAGCTAGCTATATGTATAGCGGGAGATCGGTCGGTGTACATCCATTTGTTAGAGGCAAATAAGGCCCAGCGAGACGGATAGACAGAGAGAATTGAGATAGGAGGTGGTGCGAGAGGCCTAGCTACTAGCTAGATAGGGGGAGGAGTGTGCGATTGTGAGATCGATGAAAAGAGGGGCGAGAGTTTACACGTGTGTGGGACCGTATGAGAGACACGAGGCATGGACACAGAAAGGAGGAGATGGAAGGTACGTGTGTATGTTGTAGGCAGACATCGCTGCAAAGGTTTATCTATTGGTGTGTGTCGGAAAGGAGTTGTGGAGACTGTGGGAGAACGACCTAAAGAAAAAAATGAATGTGCGCAATGGATAGAATGCTGAGGGAGGGGGAGGGTGAGGAGGGCGTGTGCATGCACGAGAGAAAGTTAGTGCTAGCTACAAAGGTTAGAGGATTGTGTGGGTGTAAGAGACTAACAAAGATCATAATTTGATATGAAAGTGGATTCATATATTTGAATAGGAGACCATAGTGTTATAAACATATGCATGCATGAATATAGCGGTGATACACGTGATGTGGTTTTGCACATGTTATACCAAAATGTGATAATGCATTGCGTTTACAACTCACTGCTAAATATCGAACAATCTAAGCCACACTATACATCGAACAATCTCACATTTTATTTGAATTTATGATAATGTGTGGCATTTGCAGCTTACAACTAAATATCGAACAATCTAAACAATACTATATATCAAACAATCTCACATTTTTATTTGAATTTGTGGTAATGTGTGGCGTTTGCAACTCACATCTAAATACTTGTAGGCGTAGGGGGCAGGGCACCATACATTATGTGATAAACACATTATACATATGAGACATCGTTTAGATTATGAAGATCTAGCTAGAGCTTGAAATGTACTGTGATTTGAAATCAACATAAAGTGGGTTCAAAAAATCAAGTTCGAGTTCATATAATACACATAGTTCATATCTAACTCGATAGTAAACATGCGGTGCGCTGTGAAAATAATACACAAACGATGATTTAACTTGACAATAATGATGATTGTAGATCTTATTAAAATAGAGAAACGAATTCAAATGTTTGACTTCACAACAATCATTATTGTAGATCTTATTCAAATAGAGAAACGAATTAAAATTTAGTTCATATTGAAGCGGTAGTATATACGTTTGGAATGCACTAAAACGTTCATTTGAGTAGCAAGTTGCATGCATTATACACGTAGCGAAACATTTTAATTGAACATAACAAGAATTGAAAGTTTTGAATGGCATTTGTAGTGCGAATTGATTTGGTACAGTACACGGGACTAGACTCTCTTGTGTGGTGCGAATTGATTTCTTTTTGTTTTTTCATCGACGGAAGTGCGAATTGATTTGGTACAGTACACGTTAGGCTTGTCCGGAAATTTCAACCCGTGCCTTGTTACCCCGATATATTTAAGATATATCTTTGTCTCGTTGTGCTCCGAAAACTCCCTCCATCTCAACCCGCGCCTTGCTATCCCAAAATTACAACGCGAAAAACTCCCACCTCCTGCAAAATCCCAACACGCGAAATGCTGTGGATACCCTAAACTGAAAGAACCGCCTAGCTCAAATTGGTGGGGGTACTTTTGTAACTTACTCCACATTTCGGACAAGCACGTCCCTAAGCCATGGTTCCCCACTCCCATCCCATCAGCCCACCCATTCGTACACCGAGGCCGCGAAAACCCGCGAAGCCCCACACCCTCCTCCGTCCGCCACCCAGCCGGAGCCTCTTCCCCGATGACGTCGTCCACAGCAACACCTCGACGTCCCTCATCCACCGTACCAAATGAGGATCCGTCGTCGATCTCGTCGTCGTGCCGGTTCAGCCACCCCGTCCTCCACCTCCAAGAAGCTGCCCGACGTTCCCCTCGTCTTTCGGGCCACCTCCATTTCCACACCACTGTCTTCACCTGCACCAATGGAAGAGTATCATCATCACCGTTTCCTTGGATGAAGCTGAGGCCTAATCGGCGCCACCAAAGAGGTTGTACACTAATCGCCGCATTTTCTTCTTGATTCAATCTCATGGTGCTGCCGGCACTTGGTCCCGAGCTGACATGTCGCGGCTCCATCCACGGCGGAATCGCCGGCCCACTTCCTCCACGGCGTCGCTCCCTCGTCGGTGACGTCCACATCAGTAGGAGTTGCTGCTGTTTTAGCTCTCGCTCGCGCTGTTGCTCTGCTCTTGCTCTCGGTCCCCTGCCTGGTCTACTCTTGCTCTTGCTCTTGCTTTCATGTTCGCTCTAATTTAGCTACACTTGATCGACTAAATCGACTTTTGGGTTAATCAATTTTCAGGGGGGCTCGCCAGAGTAAAGGAAGAACCAGCCGCGGGAAGGGGCTCACGGAGAGGTACCTCACTATCTATCTTAGGGATCGGGGTGGGGCGGTGGTCATTGGCGATGGTGGGGTGATGGCGTGGGGATCGCCGGGAGAAAAGCTTCGGCAGGGGGCTAGAGGCATGGCCGGGCGGCGGCGGACGGCGGTGGGGAGTGGTTTGAGGCAGGCGGGCGCACCGTTAGCCCACGGGCGGCGAGGCGGCGGTTTGGCCGGTGGTGGCTGGCGGCTCAAGGGGGAGGTTGAAGATGAACTGCAGGCCCTTGATTTCGTATCCAATGGCTGAAAAATCGACTGACCAGAGATGAAAAAGTCAGTCGACTGATGTGTAGCCTCACCCCTACTAGTGCGTTTAGTTTTGACAGTAAAATTCAGTTTCGACAGCAAAATTCAGTTTCGACAGTTAAGTTCAGTTTCAACAGTTAAATTCAGTTTCGATGGTTAAATTCAGAGATGAGCGGCTGATGTATTTTTCATCTAGCACTTTGTGGTTATGTATTTTACGTCATCTATTGGAGATGCTATTAGAATTCCACTCAGGTTAACATTGTCTCTCTTGTCCTGCTTCAGCCTCGGTGTCGTACAACTCACCGGAGCTGCTCCAACGATGAAACCCTCCATCACAGCGGAGCAGTACCCCGGGCTCCATCTCAAGATGCCTAAGATTTTCTTCCTCTCCTCCGACAACTAAGTCAGCCGGAGCATCCTCACCTACCAACCCAATCACGCCAGATCGACATGGCTTCGCCAAAGAGGTTGTACACTTGTTGCATCTCTTTTTTACTCTACATGTTATATATATTGTCCACTGAGCACAGGTAGTAACGTGAAATACGATTAGTTTCTCCTACTATATGACAAGCAATGAGGTACCATGCAACTTAGCTATCCGTGATGGACTCTCTTGAATGCCATCATTATTTATCTGTGCGTGTTTGAGCTGTGCATTTGTCGATGGGTCTGGGAGTTGAGCTAGTAGGGCAGTGGCCTGGGTCCAAAGTAGTAGAAGTAGCACAAAAACATTTTTTAGTGTAGGCTTTTCCTTGCTCAAGCCTGCCTACTAGAATCGCCAGTGCTTGAAAGGAAAAGTGAAGGAAAAACATAGGAATTGGAAAGTTTCCTATGGTACTACTATTCATGCATTTGGTTCAAAGGAATGGAGCAAAGGAAAAATGTAGGATTTGTTCCTTTAGTGTCTCCTTGACAGAAAAACCATAGGATTTTTAATATCCACTTGTCCTCCTTTTCAAATTCCTATTCATGAAGCACAATACTAAGAGATAGTAGCATAATAGCATTATAATCATACAATTTTCTTGTGGTTTGACTTACTCTCACCGTGCTTCTTTGCATCCTGTGATCTTCCAATTCTTGTGAACCAAACACCAGTTAGCGAGAAATCCTGTGTTTTTAAATTCTTTGTTTTGCATGTGCATTCCTATCCTATTACTGTGTATTTCCTATCCATGCGTTGTTAGAATCCTCCAATTCAAATGAGCCCTTACAGAATTACTTCTCTTACAGATAGTTGTCAAAGAAAACCTTGTGTGGTTTGTCCCGCTCCTGCTGCGCCGTTGTCCACCCCAGCTCAACTGCTACAACGACAGAAGGGTCCAGCACAACAGGGATCCGGCCTCCAGACTGTCTTTTGCCGCCTCAGATCTTCTTCCCCGTCCCCAGCAGCCATGACAACTACATTACCATCATCAACCGAGCAGATGACCTCGAGGACTACACGGGTTCGCAAGAGAGGTCACACTCTTTCGTGTCTGCTTACGTTATGCATCGCTTAATATTACATGCTACTTTATCGTCCTGTTCATCCATTAGACTCTGAGTCAGCTCCAAACTATTGGTCAAACTTGAGTTTTAAAATGGTTGTGGGGTACATATTGGGGCTGCAATCAATAGTATCTATCTACTATCTGGTTAATCTCTGATATCTACTATGAGTTTCATGTTGGGTGGGAAAAAACAGTAAAGAAGCCATTATCTGTAATTTTTAACTAAAGCCATTATCTGCCTGCTATCATTGGTTTTGGTTCTATCCACAGGTTGCTACCATCACTCTGGATTTCTGCATGCACTCCTTACATAATCTCACTATGTTTTATTCCTATGCATGTCAGTTATTGTACACAATGGAACTGAACATGTAGAGCAAAAGAGACGAGCCTTGCATGGCAATAAAATTTCATGCAGACCGCTCCTATTTACCCCCTGAGGTCTTCGCTCTAACTTGGCATGCTGATGTTGGTTATATCATGCATATAGTGCCTTGCATTGCTTACTTTATACATCAAATATGCCATCTGTTTAGTTTAGACATGCTTTGTGTGAATGCCATCTGTTTAGTTTATTCATTGTTTATGTGAATTATGCAATGCCATCTTGTTTAGCCAGGCATCATATATGTGAATTTTGCAATGCCATCACTGCTTAGCGATCATCTTATATGTGAATTATATCAGGCCATCCTTTTTTCCATTACGTATTACATTTGTCAACAATGTTAGTACATTCAACTACTCTTCGTGTGCATCAGCCATTTGACACGGTGATGGAAAATTCGAGTGAAAAATGGTCTTGAGCGAGACTATGCTATCGATGAAGCGCATATCTCGCTAATTACGGATAGCTCATCGAGGAGGATTCGGGATAGATGACCAATCCTATTCCCCCCCCCCCCCAGGTGTTTGCTCTAACTTGGCCTTGTTGTGTTGCTCATATCGTGTCATGGTGTCTTGCATTGCTATGTCATTTGATTAGTTTAGACATGCTTTGTGGGAATGCCACCTGTTTAGTGTCTAATTACCATATATGTGAATTATGCATTGCCATCTTGTTGCAAGACATTATATATGTGAATTATGCAATGCTATCTTGTTGCAAGGCATTATATATGTGAATTATGCAATGTCATGCTGTTTAGCCAATCATCATGTATGTGAATTATATCATGCTATCATTTTTTGTATTACGTGTTCCATTTGTCGAGAATGTTTGTCTATTCATCTACTCTTCCTGTGCATCAACCATTTGAAGCGGTGCTGGAAGTATCTGGAGTGAAAACAAGATAATCAGATAATACAAAGCTACCTTTGAAGCGGACATCTTCTTTGATTCTGAGAGCTCCTCGAGAGGAGGATTGTAGACCGATGACCAATCCTATTTCCCCACGAGGTCTATGCTCAAACTTGGCAGGGTTATATTACTCATGTCATGCATGTTGTCTTGCATTGCTTATTTTTTACATCATATATGGATTGCCATCTGCTTACTTGCTTACTATATAAATCATATATTTGAATTATATCATGCCATCATGTTTACATACACAGCATCTATCTGAATTATGGCATGGCAACCCATTTAATAAAGACATCATATAGTTATATCATCTCATCCTGTTTAGTGTTACAGTCATCATATTTTGAATTATGTCATTCTATCCGTGAATTATATCATGCTATCATGTTTCCATAGGCGACATGTATGTAAATTATGGCATGCCAACCTATTTAATAAACACATTATATAGTAATATCATGTCATCCTGTTTACATAGTCATCATATTTTGAACTATGTCTTTCCATCTTTTTTAGTTAGCCATCATAATGTGAAATTTTGTCATGCTATCCTGTTTAGTTAGCCATCATATATGTGAAATTGTGTCATGCTATCCTGTTTGGTTAGACAACATAAATGTGAATTTTTTCATGCCCTCTTTTATTCCCCACTATCCATTGCACTGTCTCATCATACAATGTCTGTACATTCAATTACTTTTCTTGTTTATCGACCATTTGAATTGGAGAGGGTGATGGCAGTATCTAAGGGAGTAACAACACGGTCTTCAGAAAAGATAGTGCTACCAGTTGATGCAGATAGAACCACGGTTGTACTTGCCCAAGAACCAGCCCCACCACATATAACCCAAACTCTCGCAGATTGTACCCCTACCCAGCTGGACAGGGAGCCAGCTACACCCCTTCTAACCCCAACCCCAGCAGATAGTAACCCAGTTCCAGTTGACACAGCACCGTCTCCACCACAGAGCACCCAAACATGAGCAGTTAGAGGGAACTGCAGTGCCCAAAGCATGAGGACCACCACTCCGAATCCCAACTCAACGCTTAAAGGAGAAGAAGAATTGTTCTCAGGTCAAGTTCTGTAGTTATGGTTCATACTCCTTTGCTCTTGCATCACTGTATTTACTCATACCAACTATTTTCAAATTTGAAGGATGGAATTGAAACTCCAATGGCGCAACTGGTTTGTTTTAAACTTGTTTCTTTGACTGGTTTGTTGTTGTAACTTGCTCTATGTTTATTTCAGTTTCAATTGAATAAACAGTTATGTTCTCATGTCATGCACATTACAAGTGTTGTTATTGCTCTGTAGTTTCCACTTATGTTCTGTCTATTCTGCTTTATCTTGAACAAATATTATTTGAACTGTGTCTCTATCTTGATTTGGCAACAAAAACTAGAATGATATAGACCACAAAGTGACCATTGTACATAGATATATGTTTGTTTCATGTTGTTATCCTGTCCACCTTACTACTGAACTGATTTACCAAAATGAGTTTCATATACAACATGGTAAACCTGTGATGTGTCAGCTTGTTTCTCTTTTAGAATGCATACAAAATATTGGAGAACAGTACCCCGTTATGCAATGGTAAAGGAAGTAATGCAGATAAGGTTCAAGATAGTGAGACATCCCTGTTGGTCTCCAAGAAAGCTGATAAAAACTATCTTGACGACAGTGAGAGAACCCAAAAGTCCTGTCTTGATGTAGTGTTCGAGTTACTGGATACTACTGCTGGCACAAGCTCTTTGAACTCGTTGCCTAAATCAGTTTGTCTTCTTGAGTCTCACGTGCAAAATTAAAGACATCAATCAGATGTGCTGCGACAGGAAGCTGAAGGACTTAGGAAGTCCATGCAGAATTCAGATGCATACTTTCTGGTGCAACAACAAGCGCTGGAGGATTTAAGCGCCAAACAAGAGAAAGTTAATAAGCTTGCTAAGCATCTTGCCAGCATTATGGGTACCCAGGATATTGTTTCTTGAGCTCTTCTGAAGTGGTTCCAGTTCTGGACTTGTTTTGTTGCGGCGTTTATTTGCACTGGTCGCCAACTTTGACAACCAGTGTATATGATATGCTTCTTTGTTCTAGTGGCGAACTTTGATGCCCAGTGGATGTAATATGTGTAATAGCCGTGATAGCCTGATGTCGCTTGAAGCTACGTCGGTATTTCCCCAAAGAGGAAGGGATGATGCAGCATAGCGGCGGTAGGTATTTCCCTCAGAAATGAAACCAAGGTTATCAAACCAGTAGGAGAACCAAGCAACACAACGTAAACAGCCCCTGCACACAAATAACAACACCTCGCAACCCGACGTGTTAAAGGGGTTGCCAATCCCTTTCGGGGTACGGCGGCAGAAATTGCGTGATGACGGGAGAAAGTTGTAATAGATTGAAATAATAGATCGTAAATAAAATAAAGTGCAGCAAAGTATTTTTGTACTTTTGGTTTAATAGATCTGAATAAAAAGAGAAAATAAAATAGATCGCAAAGCAAATATATGAGAAAGAAGACCCGGGGGCCGTAGGTTTCACTAGTGGCTTCTCTCGAGAAAAATAGCAAACGGTGGGTAAACAAATTACTATTGGGAAATTGATAGAACTTCAAATAATTATGTCGATATCTAGGCAATGATCATTACATAGGCATCACATCCAAGATTAGTAGACCGACTCCTTCCTGCATCTACTACTATTACTCCACACATCGACCGCTATCCAGCATGCATCTAGTGTATTAAGTTCATGGAAAAATGGAGTAATGCAATAAGAACGATGACATGATGTAGACAAGATCCGTTTATCTATATGGCGGTATATATAGATATCATCTTTTTATCCTTAGTAGCAACGATACATACGTGTCGGTTCCCTTTCTGTTACTGGGATCAAGCACCGTAAGATCGAACCCACTACCGGGCACCTCTTCCCGTTGCAAGATAAATAGATCAAGTTGGCCAAACAAAACCCAAATATCGAAGAAGAAATACGAGGCTATAGGAGATCATGCATATAAGAGATCAAAGAAACTCAAATAACTTTCATGGATATAAAAAGATATAGCGATCATAAACTCAAGTTCATCGATCCCAACAAACACACCGCAAAAAGAGTTACATCATATGGATCTCCAAGAGACCATTGTATTGAGAATTCAGCGAGAGAGAGAAAGCCATCTAGCTACTAACTACGGACCCAAAGGTCTACAAAGAACTACTCACGCATCATCGGAGAGGCACCAATGGAAGTGGTGAACCCCTCCGTGATGGTTTCTAGATTGGATCTGGTGGTTCTCGACTCTGCGGCGGCTGGATGAATATTTCGTCGACGCTTCTAGTGTTTTGGGATTTTTGGGGTATTTATAGAGCAAAGAGGCGGTCCGGGGGCACCCGAGGTGGGCACAACCCACCAAGGCGCGCCTGGGCCTCCTGGCGCACCCTGGTGGGTTGTGCCCCCCTCGGGGCACCCCCGGGTGCAACCAGGGTCCATTGCCTTCCTACTGGCCCATAAAAAATCATCGTGGAGTTTCGTGGCATTTGGACTCCGTTTATATTGATCTGTTGCGATGTAAAAAACATGGAAAAAATAGCAACTGGCACTTGGCACTATGTCAATAGGTTAGTACCAAAAAATGATATAAAATGACTATAAAATGATTATAAAACATCCAAGATTGATAATAAAACAACATGGAACAATCAAAAATTATAGATACGTTGGAGACGTATCATAGCCTAGCATAAGTTGCTTGCTTATTTATTTCCTTGTTGTCTTGTTTATTTGTTTGCTTGTAGTCGGTGCAGTTCTTTTTCCGCGGTTTGCTAGTGGCCGCAATAACCTATTTTTTAAAACTAGGCCACAATAACCATGGGCTACATATTTATTGTAGTTACCATGGGCCTCCAACGGGCCGTAGAAACAATGGGCCTTCTAAGGGTCATAGAAACAATGGGCCTTCTATGGGTCGTAGCATCAATGGGCCTTCTACGGATCGTATGATCGATCGGCCAAACATGGGCCAATAACAGACCGCATTATGGGCCGTAAACAGGCTAGATTTGGAATCGTCCATTCATGGGCCGACCATAACGGGCCGTTGTTAATCGGCCGTATTTGATGACGCTATGAAAGTGGCCCAACGGATTAACGGACCGCAAACGGGCCGATTGTAACCACGGGCTGAATTTGGCCCACAAACAAAAAGGGCCAGTAACGGGCCGTAAGTAACCGGATGCTGGAAATAAGCCCAAGAATAAATGGGCCCTGAGAAGGCCAAAAGATAACACGGGCTGGAAACGGCCCAACGGAATAATGGGCCGTTAATGGGTATAAAGTGGTACACTGTTCATTGCGGGCCAGATTCACCACGGGCCGTTAATGGGCCAAGAGTTACAAATGGCCTCGTATGGGCCAAAAGACATCATGGGCCATACATGGGCCGGAAGTTACAGCGGGCTGGACTCATATTGGACGGCCCACATGAAGCTACTAGGCTTAATTTCAATAGGCCGTAACGGGGCGTGAGTTAGCACGCCGTAAATGGGCTATATACGAACAGACCGTTAACAGGCTTTCCGAGGGCCGGCCCGTTACCTTTTGACCAAGTGAAACGGGACGGCCTTTTCACCGGAATGGGCCTCTGTTCGGCCGTGCCACGTGTCGACGTATCATAGGTGCCTCCTGTCCAATGAATGGATGACATCTGTCCCAACGGTGAGCCAACACGTGTTTCCTCCGGCCAATGATAATTTTACACGTGGAAAATCCTCATTAGTCCGGGCTGTTAAAAGGAAATCGGATCCAAAACCTAACCTGATAGCCTAACGACGACCCGTTACGGTGGATGCCACGTGTCGGTCACCCTTGACGAAAACACTTCTATGACGCGCGATTTATCGTCATGGAAGTGGACACTTCCGTGATGATAATTTTAGTAATGTCATGGAACACTTCTACGACAGCACATGTATGACTATCTTGATTCTGTCATCAAATCGTCATGGATGTACATGCATGACAGAAAACGTGACCTACTATGACAAACAAGTATCATCACGAAAGTGTATTTTTTTGTAGTGACAACCTCCTCCCTTGGTCCACATCCACCATGACCGCAAGCGGGAACGCTCTGTGGCAGAGCTTGTCAATAGAGATGAAGCACGGGATGGCCACCCTTGCGGCTACCTGGAAGAGCCACCGTGCTAGGTAGATCGAGTCCAGTTTGTCGGGCAACTCCCTCGAGGTCTCCAACGATGACCCGACAATGGAGGCGGGGTCTGACGATAGTTGCGCGCCAAAGCCAGAGCCGGTGCTTGCCGGCATGACCATGGAGGCGCACGCGCACTACGACACCACCATGACGGATTAGGAACAGCCTGCACCGGCTCCTAGTCGGTGTTTCGGCATGCGCAGGAGGAGCAGAGTTGCAACCTACAACATCAGCTGGCGGTGGGCCAAATCTACGGCGAGTGCGCAAGCGAGGAGACCATGGACGCGATGAGCCCCAACTTTGTTGCGGAGCAGCTGGCGCTCTACAAGGTCGCGCGTGCTCAATGAGCCACTCTCAACACAGTGTCGACGTGGCCAGACGCGGACACGGCCGCACAAGCGCTAGCAGCGCAGGCGGTCGAGGACGAGGACACTGCCAGCTGCGCCTCCTACACACCGACATCCAACTTTTGGGGGCGTGTGTGGCAGGTGTATAGTGTCGGACCGTCCATGTCCATCATCGACCTCACATCCACCGGCACCGCGACAGAGAAGTCACGGAATCTGTTGGGTTATACGGTAGGGTGCGTCGACTGCAAATTAAAATTTTCCTACGCGCAGAACAACCAGGAACATGCTACGGGAGATGGATCATAGTTCGTTACCACTAGACGCGCGGTGCCGTGCAGTGGAAGAAGAGTTGGGGCAGTGCGTCTGCGTGGTTCATCTCCTCCTCGTCCGATATCTCCCTCGAACAGCTGGTCGTCAGATCCCTCATACAGGTTCGCCAAAGCGGCGCAGGTGCACCGCCTCTAATGGTATCCACGCGTGCAGGAGGAACATCGTGCTACAGACTACTAGGTCTGATCACACAACCGACGGTGAGTGGAGGTGTCTATTCGCAACACATGCAAACCCTAGTGACAGCACCGAAGCGATCAACCTCTGAGTGTGCCGCACCTCCACTTTATATAGGCGTCCGTCGCGGGCTCAACACTTGGGCCTCACACGGACCCTAAAGCCCATAAGTCTACTCGGCCAAAATCCGAATACAGCTTGGATCATGTCCGACCAGTGTCCTCGGATCCGACCTCGTAGGTTCCTTCCCTTAAGCGTGCGACCCCTTAGGTTCAAGCCGGCTTGGTCGCAGTTCAGATCACCTCCGGACTGCACCGTTGGTAGCGGCCTCTAGCAAGGCATGCCGAACAACAAGCAGACAAAGAAGCTGGTTAGGCGAACATGTACATCATACTTCCATTCCTTTTGCCACACGATATATGTTGTCGGGCTCAAGGCGAGTCTGTCATCCTTGTGCTAGCCCTACCTCTTTCTCGTTCCAGTGATGCCGACCATAATCCGGATTATCTCATAATCCTCGTTGCATGGCCATGCTTATCCTGGTCGGATCACACGAAGGGCCCAAATTATATCTCTCTCAATCGGAGGGGCAAATCACATCTTGCTCGACCACGTCTCGCAACATGGGTCTGGACAAACCCGAAACCTTCCTTTGTAACTACCCAGTCACAGAGTAGTGTTTGGTCGGCCCAAAGCAAGTCTGTCACCATCCCGAGTACATGCATCAGCTGAGGTCTTAGGACATAGAACGTATGTTGCACTAGAGACTCACAGATGACATATCGCTGCGTCTCATAGTTGGGTCTGTCCGACTCGGACCTTATCTCAACTCGGATCGGACTACGTCGAATCTGACCAGATCCTTCCGAGTCCATATTATCCGGTTAGCATCCAATGCTCCATGGCTAGTGAGACCAAGCCATCGACCGTGTCATATGCTAGTCTAGTTGGCTGCACGTCCACACAACCCTTTTGTCAGGTGGTAGGTGCGACATATGCCAACGGGTGGCTTATCATTGTGGGAGCCAATAAGACGTCGCCGGTGCCTGGAAACGGGATGAGGCGTAGGCATGCACGCCGGCGAATCTTACCCAGCTTCAGGGCTCTCCATGGAGATAACACCCATACTGCTGCTCTGCGGGGTCTCCGCATGATCACTAGGTGAACAAGTAGCTACAAGATGCTCCTTGAGCTGTTTCGGTGAAAGGAAGAAGAAGGGCACGGCTAGCTCTCCTCTTCCCTCTAGGTGGTGTCTAAAACTCTAAGAGATCAACCCTTTGCATGGGTGCCCTGGGGGGTTTATATATGCCTACCGCCCAGGGGTACAATGGTAATCCGGCTGGGCGCGGGCCCTAGCCGTCAGTGTCTACGTTCGCCGGCTTCTCCGCCGGCCGCTGGGGCCCGCCGACTGGTGGGTCCCACCGGCTGCTGGCTTCTTGGTCGACAAGCTGGCCCCACCGCCGAGGGCCCGGTCGGGGGCTGGTTACTGTTGCCTCAATCCTGATGACGAGGGCTTCGTCGGGGTAAGCATGGCTACAGCGCCGCCGTCTTGGCGGCGATCACTGTAGCCTCACCTCGTCTTGTCTCCTTAATGAGGCGCTTCTGCGAGGGAGGAACAAGCCGGCTATGGGAAGCCGCCATATCTCAAAGCCGACTGGGGAGGCCGAGCCGCTTCGGGCATCTCTCGACCGGAGGGGCCCGCCGCTGGGTCGCATCGACAACCTGTCGTGGGTGGCGTCATGGTCAAGATGGCATGATCTGCGCGCCAGACGGGTGATGGCCGCCCGTCTAGACAACTGTGGCCATGCTGCACGCCCGGGATGCGGGGTGGCGAGCTTCATCATGTACGCCCCGTCTCATCACCGTTATGTAGGTGCAGATTCTGAGGGTGCGGCCTTGGCCGCTTGCTGGGGGGCGGCTTCTTGGAGTCGGCCTTCTCGTGGCCAGCTCCACGGAGTCGGCCCTCTGGTGGCCGGCTCCTTGGGAGCCGGCCCTCTTGTGGCCTTCTGTAGGTTTTGGGGCCGGGCCGCCTCCTGACAGCCGGCCTGAGGGCCAGCCGGCCGGGGGAAGGCGGCCCCGCGTCTTGTATGTTGGATGGCTTGATTGGCTTATAATTTTTTCAGAGGTCCCAGGGGGAGCCGGCTAGGCTACCCTTGGTCATTTACTCCGACAGTAGTCCCCGAAGCTGATTGGGCTTTGAGGCTGAAAGGAGGACGAGAAGCTCGATCAGCTTCCTATCCTGAGGGGCCGGCAGCTAGGAGCCGGCCTTGAGCGGTGCGCCTGCCTTCGGGAAGTTCTGCAGCGAAGGTGAGAACGCGAGCCGAATCCGCGCGTTGACCGCTGGCCACCCTGCGCCATACGTGGGCGAAAGGCACTGTCACCACGCCACGACGGACGTCGCCACAGCCGGGCCCACCATACCTAGGCCTCGGCCCATGTGCAGATCCTCTGCGGCGAACGCACCGCCGCCTTCCCGCGGCGGTTTCAAAGACGCCTTTAGGGCGCAATAATCGCGGGACGTGGGGGGAGGGGGCGCAGTTAATCCCACATTCCCCCACGCCTCGCCTCCTCGGCTCCGCCGCACGAGCCTATAAGAAGGGGGAGGAGGGGGAGCGGCAGACGCTCGCCCTCGCTCCACCCTACCTTCTATCTCCTTCTCCTCTCTTCCGCCGCCGCAGCGCCCTCACCACCCCGCCGTTCCGCCGTCAACCCTCTTGGTCTGCCGCGGCTCCACCGCAGCGTGGTTGTGCTCTCCGCCGTCGCGCCTCTCTTGCTTCCTCTTGCTCCCATGGCGCTATCTAGCTCGTGGGATGACTCCAACGTCCACGAGGACCACATTGATTGGCTTCGCAAGACGCGGCGGTTGCCGGGCGAGGGCTACGTGAAGACCCACCTCACGCCGGAGGCGGAGGTTTCGCCGGCACCGGAGGAGGGCGAGCGGGTCATCTTCCGCTAGCACTGCCTGCGCGGCCTCGGCCTGCCGGTGAGCGGGTTCTTCCGCTCCTTCCTCGAGTTCTACCACCTCCAGCCGCATCATCTCACCCCCAACAGGTGATCCTGCTGTCGGCCTTCGTCACCCTGTGCGAGGGTTTTCTTGGTGTCCTCCCCACCCTTGAGCTCTTTAGGGAGTTCTTCCAGTGCAAGCTTGGCACCGTCTCCGCGGGTGTGCCCGCCCCCTGTGGCGCCTTCATCGCCATGCGGAGGTCAGCCGACAACAACCCCTTTCCGCCTATCCCGCCGATCCAGTCGGTGAAGCTCTGGCAGCAATCATACTTCTACGTGAAGAATGACGCCTCGCAAGGCGACTTCGTCAATCTGCCGGCTTACGTAGCCGGCCCACCAGCTAGGAGGAAGCCGTCTTGGTCCTACCGAGCCCGGTCGCTCTCCCTGGAGGGGAACGCCGCTGTCACCCAGCTCCGGGTGATGATCCAATCGGAGGGCTTGGTCGGGGCCGACCTGGTCGCCGCCTTCGTGGAGCGCCGGGTGCTCCCGCTCCAAGGCCGGCCGCACATGATCTGCTAGATGAGCGGCCGCTTCGACCCATGCCGGCTGAGCACCAGGGAGATGCCTCGTGATGAGGTGTCTTACATGGTGAATTACATCTCCAACTGCAAGCTCACCGAGGAGTGGCAGTATGGCAAGGCGCCGTATTCTCGGGCTGATCCTCCGCCTGTGGTGAGTTTTCCTTCTTTTCTTCTTCTTTTGTAGTCGGGTTCGTGACGGCCGAGTTTTGACTAGTCAGCTTGTCTTTGAGTAGAACCCCCTTCATCGACCGGCGGCCGGGGCCACAGGGCCGGAGCGCCAGTTCATGGCCGACCGTAAGGTGGACGACCTCGACGACCCAGATCTGGGGGTGGCCGCCATGGACGACGCATTAGGCGGAGCCGGCGGAGAGGCAGGCGGCCCCGAGCTCACGGCCGGCTTCGGGGACTGGCCGGATTATGACGAAGCCGAGGCCATCCCACGCCGCCAGCCGGCGGCCGATCGCCAAGGCACGGGACCTTCTGCCGCGCCAGCTGCTCGGGGTGGCGCGCAAAAACGTCGAGCCAAGCCAGGTTTCTTCGGCAGCCGGACGAAAAAACCCAAGGGCTCCACGGCGGCGACCAAGCGAGACGAGGCGGCCGCGAAAGCGGCCCGCTTCCGCAAGGTGGTGAAGCAGCCACAGGCGGTCTCGGCGTAAGTGTTTGAACGTCTCCTGCTTTCTTGTTGTCTTCTTCGGTTGAGGCTCTTCTGAACCTTCTTCTTGATTTGCCGGTCAGGGCGCCGCTTTCCCTCGAACGGGTTGATGCTGCCTCCATAGTCGGACCGGCGGGAGGGTCTTCGAGCTCCCGCCGCTTGGATCCCTGCACCGACCTCATGGAGGCAATGGAGCGGAACGCGCGGGAGGAGCGGGAAGCGGAGGAGCGGAGGGCCATCCAGGAGGCGGCGGAGAAGTCGGCCGAGGCGCAAGCTGACGCAACGGCCAAGGCCCGGGCGGAGGCCGCGGCCGCGCAGAGGGAGGTGGAGGCTCTGCGTAATCAGCCTCCGCGGCTCGTTATTCCTCTTCGCGCCATGGCTCCCAACGTCCCTGTGCCCCCGTCGGAGGAAGCCGACCGCGACCGGCCGGTGATGGAGAGGAGGGAGGATGACGTGACCATCCCGGGAGGCGCCACTACCGGCGCCGACTGGAGCGGGCCAAGGCGGCCGACCTGCTGCGGCGCCTGAGCAGCCGGCCGGGGGCGAGTCGGCAGCGGGGGCGGATCTTGTGGTGCAGTCGATGCTTCGCCGGCGCGCGGGAGAGGCGTCCTCGGTGCCGGAGCCGCATAGAACTGCGAGCGCCAGCTCGACGGCGCAGGACCTGGAGGCGGCCAGCGCCAGCACGTCCGAGTGGACGCCCAGCAGTGGAACGATCGAGCTGAACGTGGCGGCGCAGGAGGTCTGACGCCGGCTTCAGACCCAGGCCGCTTCGCTGCAACGGTACACCCAGGAGTTTCTTGCTACGCGAGCGGTCATCCGGGTGAGTCTTCTGGCCTTGGTCGATTTCTTTCTTGATTTCTTCCGTATGCGGCCGCACTCCATTGGGTGTAGTCCCGAAGTTTCGAGTCGGCCGAGCAAAGCGGCTTGGAACTTTAGCGTGCCTTGGTGGCAATCTTATTCTTATTCGCACTCCGCCTGATTTTCGTGGAGTATCACAATCTCCGCTGGCTGTCTTCAACTCCTGTGCCCGTGAGCCGAGCCAAAGGCCGACCGACTAATAGCCGAGTGAGTGCTTTGTTTCTTTTATCTCATGTGGGGCGCCAACAAGACTCCACCGGGTGTAGTCCCTAAGATTCGGGCCGATCACGAGCGATGGGTCGGATCTTCCCTGACGACTTCTTCCTTATTGTTTTTTCCTTTTTTCTCCACGCTTGCAGAGGCTAATGCCGACTTGAGGGAGCAGCTAGGTGGGGCCCAGACCGCCCTTCGCGCCAAGGAGGCTGAGTGCGGCGCCTTGGCCCAGGAACGCGACTGCATGGCCAAGAAGCTGGCCGACCAAGAGGAGAGCCATAAGGCGGCCCTGAAGAAGGCGCAGGACAGCGAGGCCGCCCTTCAGGCCGAGTTCGAGACCGAGGCGGCGGGCTGGGCTGAAGCGAGGCAAGCGCTGAGCGAGGGCTATGGACGGATTGAGGATCTGATCGACGGTAAGCCGCCTTCCTTTTCACCCCTTTGCTTGCCCCTTGCCCTCTTGTTTATCTTCTGATTTTTGTGTTGTTTCTTTGTTCTTCGCGTAGATTACTTTCCCGGTTACTCCGTCGCCGCCAGCCAAGCCATCGAGGCCCACCGCGAAGCACGCCGGCAAGCAGGGGTTGAGATCGCGCCAGATGCCAGCCGGACGCTTGAGGAGCAGCTTTTGGCGATCCAGGCCCGACTGCAGCCGGCTCACCGCATGCTCCGCCGCCTTCAGCGTGCCGGGGCGCAAGTGCTGATCGCCTCCGCCCGGGCGAGGCGATCCTCAGACTCAAATGGACCGCCGACCGACTAGAGGTTGCGGTTGGCCGCTTGAGGCCCGGAAGGCTTCGCTGCTCGGTCCGGCGCCAGCAAGCCGGAGTTCAGACGAGCCTGGTATCCTGGCCGAGCTTGGGCCACCGAGCACTGGAGGCGTGGAGGCCGACGAGGAGCTGGTGGCGCGGCCGGCTATCGCCTAGCACGCCGGCTATCGCCGAATATACCGACACCAGCATTTTTGCTCTTGAGGTGAATGATAACGGCGTCGCCCAGCCGGAGGAGTGGTTCGGGCTGAACCCGGCGGAAGGTGAGGAATCGGCGGAGGAGATCGCTTCCAGCGACGAAGGCGAAGACGAAGAAGGGGAGGGCAGCGAAGACATCGTGCCCGACGGCGAAGCAACCAGCTAACCGGCTGATCGTGCCTCCAAGAACGAGGCGCGGCGAGCCGCTACTGCCAGGTGATGATCAGGCCGAGACCGCCAGCCGGCCACTCCTCCGGCCAGCACTGCCGCCTCCGCCGACCTGCCCGACTCGCCTATCGCTCCCTTGGCCTGATCTGCCGTTCTTGCTTTCCTGCTGTTACTCCTTGAACAACTTTTTATTAAATTTGCGCAGTTCCACCCAGTGGTGGTGTATTCAAACTATGTTGAATGCCGGCCTTTCGAAGGCTTTTGTGTAGATATAATTATGCATGTGTTTGGCTTCCATTCTAATTTGCTTTTTATCCTTAGGCTGTTTCCTTGCCGCCTTTCCCTTGATCGCCGCCTTTCCCAAATTAACAGCTTCTGCGATCTGTGGGTCGGGGAGGAACTTGGCCATTTGTGGGAAGACAAGTACTTGAGCTTTCTTGGATTGTGGCAAGGTAAAATGGGAAGCCGGCCGGCCGGCTACTCTGGTAGCCGGTCGGCGATGGGAGGAAGCCGGCTTTTGTTATACAAGTTCGTTAGTCCTTAGCCGTTTTTCATGTGGGCATCCTTTCCTGCCTTTGATTCTTGCTAGCCAGACAGTCGGTTCTTCGAGCTGCGACTTTCGACAAGAGAGGGCTTGGGTGCCGGGACACTACTTGTCTGACTGCAGGTGGAACTTGAATATAACTCAAGGCGGCCAGTCCCCAGGCCGACTAGTCGAACCTGGTGCCGGACGAGGAGGAAGAATGTAATGACAAAATCATAAGCATGATACTCGTCATTCATAGATAAAAGGTGGCAGTCCCCGAGTGCTCCTCGGGGGGCCTATTGTCTCATACTTAGTACAAAAGGTAGCATGATGCATACTGCATTTTAACTGTAAAATCTTCGGAGGAGGTTGGCCTTCCATGGTCGTTCCGACTCCTTGCCGGAATCATCTCTCTTCGTGCCTTCGCTTCAGGCGCCGATCGTAGTAGGAGTCGTTTCCCAATGCTCTGCTTATGACGAAGGGGCCTTCCCAAGGGACCGAGAGCTTGTGCTGGCCGGCTGTTCGCTGGATCAGACGGAGCACAAGGTCACACTCTTGAAAGGATCTTGGCCTGACCTTCCGGCTATGGTAGCGGCGCAAGCCCTGCTGGTAGATGGCGGACCGGCTGAGGGCTAACAGCCGGCTTTCTTCCAGCAGGTCGACACCGTCTTCTCGTGCTTCTTTGGCCTCTGCTTCCGTGTACATGGTCAACCGAGGCGAGTCGAACTCGATGTCAGTTGGGATGACAGCCTCGGCACCATATACAAGGAAGAAAGGGGTGAAGCTGGTTGACTTGTTTGGGGTAGTGCGCAGACTCCAGAGGACGGCCGGTAGCTCGTCGAGCCAACAGCCGGCCGAACGCTCCAGTGGCACGACCAGTCGGAGCTTGATGCCGGAAAGGATGAGGCCGTTGGCTCGCTCAACTTGGCCGTTTGATCGCTGGGTGGGCAACGGACGCCAGGTCCGGGCCGGATGCTTCACGTCATAAACGTGCCAATGCTCCCTTGGTAAAATTCGTGCCGTTGTCGGTGATGATGCTGTGTGGCACGCCGTACCAAGTTGTAATATCTGCGATGAATGTCACGGCAGTCGGCCCATTCAGCTTCTTAATCGGCTTTGCTTTGATCCACTTGGTAAATTTATCCATGGCGACGAGCAGATGTGTCATGCCGCCGCTACCGCCTTGAACGGGCTCACCATGTCCGATCCCAGACGGCAAAAGGCCGTGTGAGGGAATGGTCTTGAGTGCCAAGTCGGCAGGTGTTGCTTGGAGCTGAAGACTTGGCACCCTCTGCAATGTTTTACCAACTCATTGGCGTCGTCCAAAGCAGCCGGCCAAAAGAATCCATGGCGGAAAGCTTTGGCAACAAGTGATCTCGAGGCTGCGTGGTAGCCGCATTCGCCTTGGTGAATGTCCTTGAGGATTGCTATGCCCTTCTCTGGCTCGACGCGGCGCTGGAAGACTCCAGTGACACTGCGTCTGACGAGCTCTCTGTTAACAATTGTATATGCTCCGGCTCGGTGTTGGACTTGTCTTGCCGCGATCTCGTCAGCCGGCAGTTCTCTGTTTACCAGGAAGTTGAGGATGGGCTGAGCCCATGATGGAGCTGTGACTTCTTCTATAGCCAACACGGCTACTGCAACCAGGGCGGGTGGGATGGGTGGTGAAGAGCTGGAGTTGGCCACCACCTGTGGTGTTGATGCAGTCCCCGGCCGACTCATCAGAGTCCCCGGCCGGGTTCTCAAGTCCGGCCGAGTGCGACTATGGCAGTCCCCGAGCCACCTACCGAAGTCCTCGGCCGCCGCTTGGTTCCCCAAGCCGGATCCGCCGCGTCGGGTTAAGCGCACGAAGATGGAATCGGATTCGGATATGGCTTGATAGACGACTTGAGGAGGCGTTGGAGAGAGACGCCGTTGGTATAGCTTGTCGAGTGGAGCCTATTCGTGCGTGGCATCCGCTGTTTTCGTTGTCGGCCCGTGGCACGTGGAGGAACTCGCATCCTTCAAAATACCCGCTGATTTGCTGAACGAGGAAGCGGTAGCTTGCCATGTTTGCGTCCTTGGCGTCCCAGTCACCAGATGATTGCTGGACCACTAAAGCCGAGTCGCCATAGCACAGGATCCAGCGGATGCCGAGCTCTTTGGCTAGTCGGAGCCCGTGTATGAGCGCCTCGTACTCGGCCACATTGTTGGAGGCGGCAAAGTGAATTTGCAATGTGTATCTGAGTTTGTCGCCTTTGGGAGAGTTGAGGATGATGCCGGCTCCCAAGCCGGTGTGCATCTTGGACCCATCGAAGTGCATCCGCCAATGAGTGGAGTCGAGAGCCGGCGGCAGGTACTAGGTCTCGGCCCAGTCGACGAGGGAGTCGACCAATGCTTGGGACTTGATGGCGGTGCGAGGCTGGTAGAAGATCGTGTAAGGGGCCAGCTCAATAGCCCATTTTGCCACCCGGCCGGATCCGTCCTGGCTGCCTATGATTTCGGCGAGCGGGGCGGTGCATACGACCGTGATGGGGTGCTCTTGAAAGTAGGGCTTCAGCTTCTTGGCGGCGAAGTACACGCCATAGCACATCTTCTGGTAGTGCGGGTAGTTCTGCTTTGAGGTGGACAACACTACACTTAAGTAATACACGGTCTCGGACTGGCTGAGCTCGGCCTTCTTCGGGCTTTGGACCACGCCGACGGTGGTCTTGACCACCGGTGGTGGCGGCAATATAAAGGAGCATGGGCTCTTTCTCGGCCGGCGCCGCCAAGACAGGCGACGTGGCAAGATCTTCTTTAGCTCATGGAAAGCTTGGTCGGTTTGGTCGCTCCACTCGAGTGAGTGGTTTTCTTCATGAGTCGGTAGAGGGGAGAGCCTTTTCTCCAAGCCACCGATGAAGCGGTTCAGGAGGCGGACACCGGTGAACTTCTAGACGCCTCGCAGCTTGGTGGGAATCTCCATTCTCTCATTGGCTTTGATCTTTACTGGGTTGCATTCAATGCCGCGTTCGGAGACCAGGAAGCCTAGAAGCTGGCAGGCTGGTACTCCGAACACGTATTTCTCGGGGTTGAGCTTGATCTGAAACCGGCGCAGATTCTCAAATGTTTCCTTGAGGTCTTCTAGCAAGGTGCCGCGCTTCTCCGTCTTCACCATGATATCGTCTACATAGACGTGGGCATTTCTGCCGAGTTGCTTGAGGAGGCATTTCTGCATGCAACGCTGAAAAGTGGCACCGGTATTTCTCAAGCCGAATGTCATAGTCAGGTAACAGAAAGCTCCGAATGGCGTGATGAAGGCGGTCTTCAGCGGTCACTGGGTCCAACTTTATCCGGTGGTAGCCCGAGTAGGCATCCAAGAAACTCAGCAGCTCGCATCCGGTACCGTGGAGTCTATCACTTGATCAATCCTTGGCAGGGCGAAGGGATCTTTGGGGCAGGCTTTGTTGAGGCTTGTGTAGTCTATACACATGCGGCACTTGTTATTCTTCTTCAGCACGAGGACCGGGTTGGCAAGTCACTCCGGAAAGAACACCTCCATTATGAAGCCGGCCACCAGGAGCCGGGCTATCTCTTCTCCTACAATCCTTCTCTTCTCCTTCGACAGTCGGCGGAGGGGCTGCTTGACTGGTTTTGCATCCGCTCGGACGTGCAGCTTGTGCTCGGCGAATTCCTTCGGAACACCCGGCATGTCCTTGGGGGACCATGCAAAGATGTCCCGATTCTCACGGAGGAAATCGATGAGCTCGCCTTCCTATTTGTTGTCCAGGTTTGCCCCAATGACGGAAAACCTTTCTGGGTGCTCTGGGTCCAGAGGTATCTTCTTCGTTTCCTTGGCCGGCTGGAAAGAACCTTGGGCATCACATTCCTTGGGGTCGGGGGACAGGGCTGGCTGCTTGCCGGCCATGGCCACGACTCGATCCAATATCTTCTTCTCTTCACGATCACAAGGGACTCGCCACCGGTCAGGCTGCAACAAGACTCGAGGATTTCTTGTAATCGCCGGCTATGGTGATGATGCCCTTGGTACTTGGCATCTTCATCTTGAGGTAGGCGTAGTGGGTATAGCCATGAACTTGGCGAGCAGGTCGGCCAAGCAGTGCATGATAGGGGCTCTCAAGGTCCACCACTTCAAACCAGATCGCTTCTCGGCAGAAATGATCCTTGTCTCCAAAGAGAACATCTATCTTGATCTTGCCGATTGGTGAGCAGGACAGGCCGGGCACAATGCCATGGAATACGGTCCGGCTTGGCATGAGGTGTTTGGTCTTGATGTTTAGCTTTTCCATGGTGTCGCGGTACAGGATGTTGATGCTGCTCCCGGCTATCAAGATATTGGGAGAATCGGCAGCAAGCCTCGTCTATTGCTAGGGTTGCTTCCAGAACCAATGCATAAGAGCCCGGGACGCATCACCTCTGGGTGGTCGGCCCGGCTCCACCGGTGATAGGCCTTCGACCCGATGAATGTACTCGGGGTTGTTGGAGGCGCACCGCGTTGACTTCTTGGTCTTTGTCGGCCGGGGCGCCGATCTTGGTGGCTTGTAAAGACGACGTAGGTGGCATGCTCGTTGGGGAACTTCGTCTTGGGCCCCGACTGGTCGAGCGGCCGGTGTTGAGGAGCCGGAGGCGGTATCCGGTGGCGGAGGTGGCACCAGCCCTTCGCCTTTGGTGATTCGGGGGAGCCAGTGGCATTTCCGGGTCATATGGTTGGACGGCTTCGCGCCACTGTGGAACTTGCAAGGGGCATTGAGGGTTTGCTCATAGGAGAAAGCCGGCTGCCAAGCCGGCCTGCCGCCCTTCGGCTTCTTGGGCGCGGGCCGCCCCTTAGGCTGTTCGTCTTCGACGGTGCCCACCTGCCGATTGGTTGGAGGCGGCATTGAGCCCTTGCGCTTGTTGTCGTTCTGGTACGGACGTCGGCTGGAGTCGCCAGCCGGCGTTTTGGGAGCCGGGTTGAGTACCTTCCCGGAGGCGTACACCCGGAGCTCGGTTTTCATCGAGGAGTCGGCGGTGGCGTACTTGTCCGCTATGACTAGTAGCTCGTCGAGGGTAGTCGGCTCGTCGCAGTGAAGCTTGTGCTTGAGGAGGGTGCCTTCTCGGCACCCGGCGGTGAAGTACTCTATGGCTTGAACCTCGTGCACCCCCTCGCAGGAATTGCGGAGCTTGGCCCAACGCGTGAGGTAGTCGCGAGTCGACGGGTGGGTCCTTGTATGCACAAGGAGAGCTCAGGCTTGGGAGCCCGCTTGTAGGTGCCGGTGAAGTTGCGGATGAAGGCTTCGGTGAAGTCTAGCCAACTGTTGATGCTATACGGCTTGAGGCTGTTGAGCCAGTTCACGCCGTGCCACAAGCATGAGGGGCACATACTTCACGGCAACGCGCCTGTTGTCGTTCGCTATGCTGACTGCGGTGGAGTAGTCGATCAGCCAATCCTCCGGCTTCACACAGCCGTTGTACTTGGGCGTGTCTCTTGGGAGCGAGAACCCTTTAGGGAAGGGCTCGTCGCGGATGCGGGGGCCGAAGCAAGGCGAACCGACATCGTCTTCTTCTTCCAATGCCAGGGATCGCGCTAGGCGGTCGATCCGGTGACGGCGTCGTTTTCGCCGACTCCTTCGCGGCGGCCTAGTCGGCCGCTGAGAGTCGGATGCGTGACAGGCGGCGGGGTGGGATATCTTTCCCCGCGAGGCGGAGGAGGGGGCGGGTTGCCTCGCCGCTCCACGGCTTGAGGACGACCTTCTACGTCGCGCTCGATAGAGATCCGGGTTCGACTGCGGCTGGCAGCCGGCTCCTTTTCTCACCGTGCGCGGGTGTTGCCCGCGGTCGGCGTGTGTGACGTAGCGCCGCGTTTCGCACGGGGCTGGCGCGGCGCGCCGTCTTCATGCCGCTTCTGCGGCCGCGCCAATCGATTCTTTGGATGCGTCTAACCATATAGGGGAGCTCGTCGGGCCCTAGTCCGTTCAGCTCTTCTACGGCCGCCTGGGGGGCGCGTAGGTTCTCGAGGGGCATGGCGTAGACTGGGCGGTCCGCTCCCAGCATGTCGGCGATGACTGCGCCGCGTTTCTTGACGGCGCCGATTTGGCTCGGCCCGTCAGGGGGTGGCGTGCCAAAGGAGGCGCGGTCGACTTCGCGCTGGTGAGCCTCCTGAGGCGTCTCATGGAAGTTATCCTCACGGCCCTCCGCGTGGAGGCGGTGCGCCTCAAAGGTGCCTCAGCGTCGGCGTCGGCCGGGAGAGGGGCGGACAAGTCGTGCAGCACCGCCTGCAGGTCGTCATGGGCGTTCTCGCCAGAGGGGCCGCCGTGACTGATGACCAGCACCTCGGTGATGGCACCGCCTGTTGCCGGCTTGGGGAGCGGGTCGTTGAAGATCACAACGTTGGTGGGGAAGCGCCGAGTGATGCCGGTGTCGGAGTTGACAAGCATCGGTCGGTGGAGCCGACCGACTCAAATCCACAAAGAAGCTCGGCTGGAGACATGGAGTTGGTCAAGGAGGCTGAGGAGGTGGCTCTCGGGGCAGCCTGTGCCCGCGTCGGAGGCGGGCTCGTCGGAGATGCGAGCCTCGCCAAGAAGATTGGCGAGGCAGCTCGCCAATAGCGTCAGCCGACGCCTTGCAGCCGCTGGGCAAGCGCCATCGGGCGTGCCGGGTTGGCTACGCTCGCTGGGGAGGAAGAAGGTTCCCGTCCAGAACAGATCTCCGGACGACGGTGCATCTGGCCCCATGATGGGCGCCAAATGTCGGGTGGTAGGTGCGACATATGCCAACGGGTAGCTTATCATTGTGGGAGCCAATAAGACGTCGTCGGTGCCTGGAAATGGGATGAGGCGCAGGCATGCACGCCGGCGAATCTTACCCAACTTCGGGGCTCTCCGTGGAGATACCACCCCTACTGCTGCTCTGCGGGGACTCCGCATGATCACTAGGTGAACAAGTAGCTACAAGAGGCTCCTTGAGCTGTTTCGGTGAAAGGAAGAAGAAGGGCACGACTAGCTCTCCTCTTACCTCTAGGTGGTGTTTAAAACTCTAAGAGATCAACCCTTTGCATGGGTGCCCTGGGGGGTTTATATAGGCCTACCCCCCAGGGGTACAATGGTAATCTGGCTGGGCGCGGGCCCTAGCCGTCGATGTCTCGCTTCATGACTTCTCCGCCCGGCCGGGGCCCGCCATGAGTGGGTCCCGCTGCTGCCGGCTTCTTGGTTGACAAGCTAGCCCCACCACCGAGGGCCCGGCCGGGGCTGGTTATCGCTGCCTCAATCTCGATGACGAGTGCTTTGTCGGGTAAGCATGGCTTACAGTGCCGCGCCACTTTGGCGGCGATCACCGTAGTCTCACCTCGCCTTGTCTTCTTAATGAGGCGTTTCACGCAAGGGGAGGAACAAGCCCGGCTATGGGAAGCCGGCCATATCTCGAACCCGGCCCAGGGGAGGCCGAGCGCCTCGGGCATCTCTCGACCGGAGGGGCCCGCCGCCGCTGGTCGTCTTGATCGACTGTCGTGGGTGACGTCATGGTCAAGATGGCAACAAGGTTGCCACGGACGGGTGATG
This sequence comes from Aegilops bicornis, assembly GCA_021605145.1. Lineage (NCBI taxonomy): Eukaryota > Viridiplantae > Streptophyta > Magnoliopsida > Poales > Poaceae > Aegilops > Aegilops bicornis. Next base: position 491,384,484 of record CM038673.1, read on the forward strand.
GCCGCCTGCACGGGCGACTGTGGCTATGCGCGGCCGGGATGCGGTGGTGGCAGGCTTCATTGTAGCCACGCCCCGTCTCATCACCGTTATGTAGGTGCAGATTCTGAGGGTGCGGCCTTGGCCGCTTGCTGGGGGGCCGGCTTCTTGGAGTCGGCCTTCTCGTGGCCGGCTCCACGGAGTCGGCCCTCTGATGGCCGGCTCCTTGGGAGCCGGCCCTCTTGTGGCCTTCTTCCTGTAGGTTTTGGGGCCGGGCCGCCTCCTGACAGCCGGACTGAGGGCCAGCCGGACGGGGGAAGGCGGCCCCGCGTCTTGGATGTTGGATGGCTTGATTGGCTTATAATTTCTTCAGAGGTCCCAGGGGGAGCCGGCTAGGCTACCCGTGGTCATTTTCTCCGACACTTTTCGACTAGGAACCTTTTAGGACAGTCATCATACAATGCATAGTCCCACAAACAAGTCACGTACTTGCTGATACACATCATTGATAATGTCCAAGGACTATCTTTATTCATAAACACATAGGAAATATCATCATACATGATTGCCTCTAGGGCATATCTCCAACAGAATCCTCCGAGGATGAGTAGGGCATGGGAGACGGCAGGGCATTGTGTCCCATGTGGGCCGGTCCATCTCTCATGTTCTACTCTTCCTCGTTGAAATCCGCACCTCCACTTCACGGGTCTTGCACCCCACCGCCGTTCATGGAGACGGCAGATGGAGGACATGGTCGCCAATGCGGAATACAAAGGAAGTGAAGGACGACCACCGCCATAGGATAGGTTTAGGGTCGAGCCGCTTTTTTGTTCGAAATGTAATGAGAAATGTTTGAAATGTAATGAATTTCATCTAGTTTATGTCGAAACCCACCGTGTTTGCATGAATATCGCCCGGTTAATTGAAACCCGGGTTGAAATTTATGCGGGCAACGTTGGATGCCCGCCTCCGGCATCAATTTCCATGGACTGGTCCACCCTGTCCGCGGATGGATGCCGGAGCAAATTTACGGATGCCCTAAGAGCATGAAACATAAAAAAATTGTCATGGCACAAGAAGCTTAGAGGAAAGACATTGAGAGAGCATTTGGAGTGCTGCAATCATGGTTTATAATTGTCAAGGAGGCTGCTCATTTCAATAACAAATATGTCCTGGCAAATATCATGATAGATTGTGTTCTCCTACACAACATGATCATAGAGGATGAAAGGGAAATGTCAGGCCCCATTGACTACGAACCTAAGGTGGACCAATCAGACCCCAGCAGAAACCATACCGGAAGATTAAAAACCAAACCTCCCATCATCAGTTCAAGGAGGTTCTCGTCAATTATTGGCAGCTAGCTGGGAGAAGCCCTTAAAATTGCTTCAAATTTCATTTATTTTCGTTTAATACAATTTATTTTATCAGATTGTTTATTATTTTGGGTTAATTATTTGTAATAATATTTGTTGAATTATGCTCATTCTTTTATCTAAATTGTTGTCAATAGGCTAGAAAAAACATACGACCCTAGACAAACGGGTCATGCATGCAGGGGAATTAGTTTGCCATATCCATATGGAGTGTGTTCCATATCACATATGATGATTGCTGACGTGTCGAATCTGCTAGAGTTGCCCTTAGCCATACAACCCAGGACAATTGTTGAGTTGGAAGAGAAAGAAATGAGAAAAAGGGGTATCTTGTTTTCAGCCAAGAGATGATTGACGATGTTATGTACCTAGGGTAGGATTTTAGGCCTGACCTAAACGACCTACCCAAGGACACTACACAAGAATCCAAGGCCTATAAGGTTCAACAGAAGATACCGACTGAAATCCTCAAGAAGTACAATCCACTCGACAGGAAGATCTCACTCGGGTATCCCCATTCCACTTGACCTTTGTTATTCACTCGAAAGGCAAAGATTCACCCGGAGTACAGAGGACCTAGAGTCACTCATGGATGGCAACGGTCATGCATTCACTCCGTTGCCATAAAGATTATTTAATACGGACGTTATCAGTAACGTTCATGACTTAATTCTCATTGAACCCTAGTGTAACTGAGGGCAGCGAGGGCTCGGCGCACTCTATATAAGCCACCCCTCTCCTCTTGCACAAGGGTTCGCACCCCATGTAACTCATACACCAATCAACAGAGCTCCCGCAGCACCGAGAAGTAGGGCTTTTACCTCCTCCAAGAGGGTGCGAACTAAATAAATCCATTTGTACAACTTCACCGTAGCTAGGGCTCGCCTCTCCTACGCACTCCCCCATCTCTCTTTGTCGATCCGTTCCCACGACAATGATCTCTTACTAAGAAGAACAAGACAATTATAATCACTTTACTGGATGTCATCTCTTAACTATGTGTTTTTAATTTTCATTTTAAATTTTTGAGGAATCATCGGGTGGAGAGTTCTCTCGGCAGAATATATATTGCTCAAAAGCAGGCAAAGCCAAGAGTCACCCCTTTGGCTTTGACTAATCTAGTTTATAAGAAAAAACGGATAAAAAACCCGAATAAGTTGGCCCCCTTTACGAGGAAACCGGACCGGATACCGTTATTTTAATTTTAATCATTCAACAAATTTAGGAGCATGCAAATATTAATAGTTAGATATAACATTAAGAAATGACTAATTGTATAATTTGCGTTTTATCTTCTCTACTATTCCCTCCGTTTCATAATGTAGTGTGTATAGATTTTTTTAAGTCAAACTTCACAAATGTTGACCAAGTTTGTAGAGAAAACTATTCATATCTACAATATAAAATGTGTAAAATTTGAAACTATGTCTTATGATGAATTTAATAATATATGTTTGACATTCTAGATGTAAATGTTTTTCTCTACAAACTTGATCATTCTTTATGAGGTTTGATTTTTAGAAAAAATATCTATGTGCATTACATTATGAAACGGACAGAGTATATGATATGCACGACATATGATAAGACCATCTTCTCAACGACTAATGCGCCTTTAGAAGCAGATCGAGACGTAAAAGAAAACTCAATTGACTACACAGAGGTCCTTCCTAAAATAAACGTAACACTAGAGTGAGGTGAGCTCCCGTGATCTCGACGGCGCACAGACCGCCACCCACGGGCCTGGCATATCATTGACAGACCACCAACACTACACACACCGAACGAGAAACCGCAAAACTACAAAGAAGATCCCCCCCGCTCCAGTACACGGCATGGATGCATGCCCAGCAAAGGCATAAAAAGATGCCCAGCAAAGATCGTCCCCGCGATTTGATATGATTATGAACTGACCGCGCTCTGGGGCGACAAGAATCGCGGGCTGCCACGCCACCGCCGAGCAATCCTCATAATCGCTGACAGCAACCGAGCGACCGACGACGTGCATACGCGCCGCGCCGGCGATCGATGCGCACGCGAGGACGGACGGACCCTCCGCTCCCGAGATCCGGGTCCGGCCAGCGGAGGAGGAGCGGAGCTAGCTGGGCGTGCGCAGTCGATGTCCCCCACCCCGTCTTTCGCTGCTGCCGGTGGGCGACCGGCACGGGGTCGGGCCGCTCAGCGGTCCCTGGCAGGTGGCCAGGCCAGGCCTGCCTGTGACGGTGCCGAAGCAGCTGTCATCAGGGCCAGGCCGGCCCCCGAACGGTACTTTAGTCGGGGAGATTAAAAGCTTCCTAATCATGCCCCCTGGAACTGCAATTCAAGTTTTCTTTCTCCCAACATGTACATTTCCTCCGAAAACAAGCGAGATAAGGATGAACAGCAATCGGACTGAGGCGCCATCCATGCACACTCAGTAGTAACATCATCATCCGAGCAGTAACGCAACATTATTCCTGGATAGGAACAGTGGCGCGTGCGACTCGACCGCGGGCACGCCATGTGGGGCGATACCAGTTCCCTCGCGTGGCCGGCCCGGGCAAAGACCAGGCAGAGATAAAGCTCGGACCAACGCCCAAGACAGAGAACCCCGTCTTGGTTCCGATCAATCCGTCTGGACACGTTCGGCAAGGCACATGACAGCGCTGTTCTCCTCTCCCAGTTCGGCCGTGCGTGGCGGTTGCTCTTCCTGGTCCTGGCTTGGGTGGATGCACGTCATGCGCCAGCACGGGCGCCAGCGACATGCGACCGGTTCGTTCAATGCACGCAGCCCGCCCGCCCCGCCCTGCCCAGGTACATGCAACATGCGGTGCATCCACCGGTCGCCGGATCGGATTGGATCGGAACAGTCGTCGCGCCGCGAGATGAAAGTCGTGTGACAATCCACGGGACGCTTTACTTGGTGGAATGATAATACTGTGCTGTACTGGTCAACTGATTTCACAATCAAGATCGCTATAACATTAGCGGATCAACTAATAAACTCGCTGGCAACAAGGATGTATACTAATTTGTACGTATTTGACCGGATCGAACTAGATGTACAATACATGCGGACACGTAATGCCCACTTGTCCTGCTCTTCTTCGCCAAAAAGAAAAGAAAAACCAAAAATATCCCCTGGCGCTGTCGCGGATTGTGGCAGATCACACGTTTGGGACACTGCAAATCTCCTGGTGACATATATACGAGTAAAAATCGACATCTGTTGGCGTCTGTGCGGATAGAGTCTCGTACTGACGATGTCAAAAGGAATGGCAACGCATGAATGCATGATGGGTAAGCTTTGGAGGATTGTGCACAAATGGCAGCGTGTCCAAATGTTTTTCACTCATGGGTCGTATTCACATCGTGTTTGCCCCTCACTAGTTCGTACAAGAATTGGATTCTGGACACAGTAGTGATTGACTGCCGCGAGAATTAGAATCGTAAATCACCAACCCGATTCCAGCGAGTTAGAACACGATTAACGGTTTTGCCAGGTCTTACTCGATTGAGATTTCCTTGAGTTTCAGCCCATTCACAGAAAAATGCAACGTGGCGAAAGAGTGCAAGTTGCACTTTCGACTGACACTTCAGAAGAATTCAGTCGACAAAGATATAGAGAGACCCTATGATTACACTGAAGGACTAATTTTTAACACTAGCGAACAAATGAAATTTGGGAGCACATTTAAATATCAGGATTTTTTGCAAGTTTTGATCTGTGAATAAGCTCAAAGTAGCTCCTCTGCAGGCGGACAGTGTCATAAAATTTCAACTGATTTCATGGAAATTTCAAATTTAATCCAAAGTTTTACGTTGTAAACGTTTGCCCGGTTCAGTCTGCCAATAAGTTCAAAGCAGCCCCTCTGCGCGACTGCGCCTGGATGATGTAGGTCGAATTCCAGTTGATTTCGGGAAACTTTGTAAGCGTGAACACGAGGTTAAATTTCTGAACACCCAACTTATGGTTCCTTGAGCACTAGCTAACCGTTTCAGGCAACAATGTGTGTTGTCGCTGGCCACTTGCCAATCTGCTGGGCGCATCTTTTTATCCCAGTTTCTGATAATAGTGGTTAATCTTGTATTCCTAAGTTGTAAGTAATACTAGAAACCTTACATGGAAGGTTGTCAGTTCAGTCACTCATACTGCTTCCTCTAACACTAACCAAACTCTTTTACCTTCCGGTTCAGGTGAGCCGAGACCTCAGGTTTTCGGACACCACTGAAATCTCTATGAGCGCCATGGCATGGCCGCATGGCAACGAGAGAGGTGCCATATTGTGCAAGTGTAAATGTCGTTCGGGTGTTCCATTCATTTACTTACTTGTTATGAAACTTCTTTGTGCTTCACAGGTTGATTTTGTATTCCCGTTTGCAACACACCAACACTAGTTCAACTTGGTTCAGTTTTCGTGTGACATGTATACTCTGAGCATAAACACGCAGGCTCACCCAACCAAACGAAGTGAATCCTACCAAAACCTTGATCATTCAGGATGCAACTCCTGATATTCAGTGTTCATCCAGGTTTCAGAACGCCCACCTGACAACGTCGTCGAAGAAGTTGTAGCATGTGGACTTGCGCTTGAACATAGCTGCTACTCCTGATACTATCTTTCTACTTAAAACATAACATAACTCTGCTAGAGCCCTTACTTAAGCAGAACTTAACACAAAGTAATACCGAGAGTTCCTACAGCCGACTAGAAATAACTGGACTAGGATCCTAGAGAGCTAAAGCAACAAAATTAGAACACGACGGAGTAACAAGTTCAGTCATGCATAAGCATCAGCTGACAACGTGATCACAAGTTGAGTCATGGATTCAAGAAAGAGCAGACACCGCTCTTGTGGTGGATCGGATGCCAACAAGAGGGCAGACAGACGCCGCGCCGCACCTGATGGAGCACGTCTAGAGCTATTTCACATGACCAAGGCACTTGAGGGTCCATAACACACCTTCAGCACCTTGTTCCTCGGCAGCTCTCTTCTGGGGTTTGGGTTCACTGATGCACTCCACAACAGTGTCTGTGAACGTCTCCACAAGAACACTCACCTTGCATGTGAACCTGCAGAGTTAATAGAACATCAGATATGCCCATTTCTATTTCGAACTCTACCTACCATCTTAAGCAAATTACCAACCAGATGCATTTTCCACCGCCCAGAATAGAAAACACAAGACATCAGAGTTGTTATTCATTAGCATTGACGTGGTAGCTAGCCCGTGCTTATGAAACTACAGAAATTTTCTCAAAAGAACATGGACTTCTGGGCTACTTCTGAGTAGCCTTCAGTGTTTATCACCATTCCATTATTGCCGTTCCAGTGTTTATCAGCATTGGATTTACCAACTGCACGATCTTGTATAATTATTCAATTTTCAAACATTAGTGCATGACACATCAGAAATGCAGCTCGATTATCAGCTATGCGTGCCATACGAGCTGGTAGTACAGCACAAAGTGTTCAAAGAACACTCAAGTGAGTATAGAATGGCCAGTAACTGTCACACCTTGCGGAGGAAGCCACTAGTGGCTTTGCCTATGATAATATGGATAATACTACATTTGAGGTAATATAATGCACAATGCGCCTATATCAGTTGAAAGTACATAAAAAAACAAATTAAAGATTCGCCGGTTAATAGGAAAGCTTACAGTTTTGTATGGCCATGTCCATGTTCTTCAAACTCATATGTTGGACTCTTCCAGCCAATTGCACTGCAGAGTTGAGCCAGTCTCAACCTTGCTTCTGGTTCTTCATTTGCACCGCCTATGAATTCAAACAAAACCAGCAATTATAAAACAACAGTTTAACTTCAAAAATAAGATTTATGCATATATTGCTAGAGTGATGCATCCCTTGTTCCTTGCCCAAGATTTTATTTGAAACACTGTATTCTTAGTTACTTCTTGAACCAAAATACTGAACATTCAGATAATTAACTTCTTAACAGTATGAAATATTTGAACTGTAATGATCCTTTCTACCCGAGTCATGTCTTCGGAATTTGGACATGAAATTTGCCCAAGCTATACATCATCACGAGAAAGTACACCATGCAACAGGTAGCTTGTGAAGAACCTGTTAATACTATACGTAAGATAAAGCACCATTGTTTTCTGACCAAAAGATAAAGCACCGCCCAGAAGGATATAAAGAACATGCTCGCATGCTATCTATATTACGTCAATGGTTTAAACTGGCAATTTTCTAGAGAAGGATTTCATAGTAAACTAAGAATCATTCTAACCAGTTATTGTGAATTTTGTAATCCTGGACAGACTGCAGAAGCCAGAGAAGTTAGTATCCGTGTAAGTTAGTTTCAGTGCTATGTCCACATTACCTTGTTTTCATGCCAGATCAATGTCACTTTCTTCTGATATATCTCACTTCTCCTAATAATTTAAGTTACATGTTATAGTACAATAAATATCACTCCCTCTGTCCGTAAAAAGATCATGCTATTTCCACGCAAGAACAGTGTCAGGTCCCTGTTTCTCCGTGGCTTACCAAGATTGCCCCTTAATCGTCTCCATCCCATCGGCCTTTTCCTTAAATCTCATGTGGTAGTTATTCCAAATCTTGTGTGGTAGTTTGTGTGTTCCTAATCTGGCTAATGACTGATGTCAATTACTTCTATGAACACATGATTAATTAGGGGCAGTTTTGGGGAAATAAGAAGGCCAGTTCTATCATTCATTAATCTACACGCCCAGAAAATTACGCCCTTTTTTTACGATCAGAGGGAGTACATATACAGATGAGCAGGTTATAAGATCCAGTCTTTCATTATATAGGCAGCAATAAGTAATTCAAATTTTCCATTCAAGTACATTGATATCTAAATTTTGGCTAACATAGCCACACTTAGGAGATATAACTCTTTGTCCATCTTATATGAAACCATAACATTTTATGTACAGGTTGTATTGATTATTCTGAAACCAATCAGATTTAACAGTGGCTAAAAGAATCATGAGAAGAATTAAAAAAGATAAAAATTTCAAATACCAAGAACATGCCCCTCACTGCAACCATTTGCTTCACCATTGCTCAGCACCACACAAGCAGACTCTTTTGGTGAAGGATCACCATGCCCTTTATTCTCACTCTCAATGGCGAGTTCAATTTCCTGCTGCAGTTGGGCAACACACCCTGTAGCTTTGGGCTTTTTGTGCGTGCATAACACCTCCTACAAGTAAAACTATTAGGACCATTCAAGCAAAAAATTGATTTTTTTTGTGAATTACATAAAAAATTCTTCTAGCTGATGAAAGAAGAAAGAAACCCAAGATATCACCGATGTGCTCAAAAGGAAAATGGAAAAGAAATGAATGCAAGAGATGTTGTCATCTGTTACCTTTTCTTCCAACTCCTCCGTTCTTGTATTGATCGGCATGATACTAGGCTCTTGGTACACAGGCGGCACCATAACCACTGAGCGGAAAGGAGTCACCTAACAAAAGTTACAAAAGTACTGATAATTTGGTATATACTTCTATGAAAATGATTTCTTGAACATTGTACCGTAAACTGAGTAGAACAAGAGCATCTATCAACTGATAATTTTACCCAAAAAATCTCCTCTATTATGGACATTAATTACTATAAACTAGAGCGAATCTGAAAGATTGCGATCCAATCGGGGATATCGCAATGTGAAGCTTCGATCGAGAGCTACATGAGCGAGAGGAATCAGGGCTCCACCTGAGGGAGCGGCAGGGAATACCGGAATTGAGGACGGAGACCGGGATCGATTGGAATTGAGCACGAGCTGCGCGTGCGGTGGGAGGAGAGAAACTAAACCTAGGGGAATGCAACTCGTATTCCTATGGGGCCATAGTCCACTATATATACACATACATGTGAGGGAAATATGCAGGAAGCCCCTTATACAACGGGGAAAATACAAAGACTATACATGGCTATAAATATAAATTTAGAGAATTAGGTAGTGTACATTAACTAACAACTGGTCCAGATATATGGCTCCAGAAAGCATATACCACAAGTGAGCATGACGCTGTACAAAAGACAGGATCCATTGTATGGCACCTAAGCTAACCCTATGGAAATTTTGGCGAAGATGGCATGTTATGTTGGGAAGGTTCTAATGAGGATCTTTCAGAAAATCAAACAGCGAGAATAGAAGACAAAATTTTAAGGTGTTAAGAGTAAGCTCGCAAAACTTGCGAATGAAAAGGGGATGATATCATAATGGTTGAGCTGTGGACAACTAGTAGTACTGAAGAAAACAAAAAACTGCCCTAACATTAAATAGCAAAATGACAACTGCAGAAATACAGTTAAGCGTGTATGATCTGTATGGAACAAACCATTATAAGCTTTTTGTTGAACAAAGATGTAGAAGGACACCAACCTCGCCATTCTTACGTGCTTGTAAATACATACCGTAAAAGTTATCACACTACGAGTCGCCAATGTTACTTGCTTCAAGCAGGCTCTAGAATAAATCCTAGCTATGACAATCTGTCACGCAACTATTAGTCTACAATCTTGAACACCCCGCCTAGTCTAAAGAACACCAATCTTTCATGTCAATCAAGGGCACTACACTTTTCCCCTAAGAAAAAGAAGACGGCTTTATTCCAATCTGAGTTGCTAACACTAACGCTGCACTGGAGCAGATACTGAATTGTGGCATGTACAAGAACAGAAACTGTTGTGCAAGCACAACACAGAAAGTGGATGATTGTTCTGAAGTCTCAAGTGAGCGCTTACCCGCAACGAAATGCAGGACCGCGCGATGCTCTCGGAGGCCGCAAGCGCGCGGGAGGTGGGCGTCGGGTTGGAAACCGCGTTTTGGGTCGGGGCCGGTCTCGGGGACGCCGGGCGCAGGGCAACGGATCGAAGCTAGGTTGAGTTGGAGAGGGAGCTTGTGCAGTTCCCTTTGGGGCTGCAGCCTAGATCTCGCTGGGGAGAGGAGATGTGGTGGCCGGCCGGTGGCATTCATCCAAATCCACCAGGAAGAGGGCCTCGGCCATGCGCCTCTAGGAGCACGGGAGGGGGAGGTTCGCGGCGGCGGCAGAGGAGAGGAGACGCCGGAGCTTGGGGTAGCCGCGGGAGCATGGGCGGGCCGCCATGGGAGGGTTTAAGGGGACGAGCGGCGAGGAAGAAGACAAGGGCAAAAGGAAAAAGATCGAATAATGGAAAGGCTAATTTTTTCTTTGAGGGAGTGGAAAAGGCTGACGAAAAGGCAAAGCGCTCTGTCCCCCACAGGCCCGCAGCCGAAAGATTCCGAGTTTTGGGCCAAACCTGGCCCAATAATAACAGCCCATGAGACTATTGTTAAGCAAACGCAAAGCACCGGGGTGGTGGCTGACTGGCGGCGGGAAGGAATGGCGACGGAGTTGGACTCCGGTGGCGGCTCGAAGAGGCGGCGGACGGGCGAGGGAGGGGAGCGAGCGCATCCAGGCGCGGGAGCGGCGGCGGAGGACCGTATCTCGACTCCGCCGGAGGCGCTGCGGCTGCACATCCTCGGCCTCCTCCCGTTCAAGTCCGCCGTTCGCACGGGCGCGCTCTCCACCCGGTGGCGCGCGCTCTGGACGCACCGCTGGCCGGAGCCCTCCTCGATCGACCTCCGCCTCAAGACCCACGCGCCCCCTCCGCCGATCCTCGAGTCCCTGGAGCAGCGCGGCCGGCGGCGCCTCGACCGGTTCTCCCTGACGTTCCAGATCGGCAAGGGGGACCTCGAGCCCGACGGCGTCCACCGGATCCTGGACTACGCCGCCGCCTGCTCCGTCGCCGACCTCCACGTGGACTTCGCCCACCGAGCCCTGGGCTTCATTTTCAAGCTCCGCCTCCCGCGGGGCGACCCCCACCTCACGCGCCTCACCGTCGGCGGCATCCGCGTCGGCCTGTCCAAGCCCTTCTGCGCCCGCTCCCACACCTTCTCCGTCCTCGAAGTCATCTACCTCGAGGGCGCCACGCTCTCCGACCACACCGTCGAGAACCTGGTCGCCACGTGCCCCCTCCTCCGCGCCCTCGACCTACGCTACTGCGATGGCCTCGATTTCGTCAACGTCGAGGCCGCCGGGCCGCACCTGAGGAGCCTCACCGTCGCGGAGGTGCAGAGGGGTGAGAGACATTTCTACCATGGAGGCGCCCAGCCTTCGCTCCTTCCGCTACAGCGGCTCCTACATCCGCGCCCTGACAATCCCTACTACCTGCGCGCTCGCCGACCTTTACCTATGCTTCGGCGGACCTGCTGGTCGCCTCCGGCCTCTAGGCACCCCAGTCCGTTTCGAGTCTGCTTGGTCTGCAGGGGTGCCAAGAAATTGGCTTCAGGCACTCACCAACCTCTCAAACCTCACCGTGCTGACCCTCTGCAGCAGTGCCCTGCGGGTTCGTTGCTTACTGCATTTCATTCCATCGATTTAATTGCATTACTCAGTTACTCATAGCCTTCTTTGCAGAGAGTGTCTGCCAAGGCTCGTGAGAGATCACTAACCAAAAGTGGTGCCGCGTCATGCAAATTGCGGAATTTGAGAGAGCTGCAGCTGCTGATGTTTGCAATGTACAACAGCAGCCTGGATGGTATTTGCGTTTTCATCGTGGCCTGCTGCCCCCCTCTGTTAGAGAGGCTGTTTGTGCAGGTGAAGATATACTACAGTGCAAGACGACCTTGGTTGCTAAACATATTTCTCTTCCTGCTAAACAAATTGTACTTTGGCCATGAGAGATGCATTTGTTTAATACTCATTGTATTGTATGCTTTCTCTTGCTGTGCTTTACTTCTTCCTAATGCTTACTATGTCCTGTTGCAGCTTCCAACAAATAGTCACGATTATAGGCTGGGCTCAGAACCATCAGAATCAGAGGAAGAGCTACTAGTGGAAAACGGGCCAGTGGAGGAGCTGCGGGGAGATGCGCCACCTGAAGAAGATGGGTCAGAGGAAGAGCTACCAGAAGAGGAAGATGAGCTTCAGGAGGAGCTACCAGAGGGAGAGCTATCACAAGAGGAAGATGAGCTTCAAGACGAGCTGCCAGAGGGAGAGCTATCACAAGAGGAAGATGAGCTTCAAGACGAGCTGCCAGAGGGAGAGGCGTCGGAGGAAAATCAATCAGAGGAAGACTGGTCAGATGAAGAGCTATCTGATGGAGGGCAATCAGAGGAAGAGCCAGTAGAGGGTTGCCTTGAGAACCTTAAGTTGCTCAAGATGACGAATTTCAAGGGGGGCGACAATGAGATGAGGCTACTAAGGTTTGTGTTGAGGAACTCTACTAGTCTCAACCAATTGCTACTGTTTACATCGAAGAGTGATCGACCAGAGTGGCTCCAGAAGAATCATCTGGACACATCCGATATTCTTGAAACAAAAATATTGCCTCTCCAAAAAGCCCTACCAAATTGCCAGATAATTCTTGGTGAGTCTGATGGTGATGCAATTCAGGCATTTCATCCGGAGGCCTTTGTCGACGTCTAGTTGATTTTTCGGTAGCGTAGTCTTACAAAATAATTTGAAATGTCAAAGTCTAGCAACTGTTGGGCAAGATGTGCATGATTCAGCATTCTGTATTCCATGAAGGATTATAGATAACTAGTGTAGTCTTATACTATGCAGTCTGCACCATAAGACTATCTGAAATATCACTTTTTACTTCAGTGTCTTTTAATGTTATTGCCTTGCTGGTGTTTTCTACAAACAAGCTGACTTGAGTACAACAACTGAACAAGAAAGTCTTGCAAACACTCTAGAATGCTGAGAATTGTATGCGCTATCTTTGTACTCTTCAATCTTCATGTAGCAGTAGTATACTGATATTAGCGGCAGCGTTACGTTTTTGCAGCATTACTTTTTTCCTTGTCAATTGCCATTGTCCCTTTCTTACTAATATTAACCCTTTAGCTTGAGGACTAAATGATTATTGTGCTGAAGTCATAAGAAAACCTGATTATGAACAGAAATCAACTTGAATTGGGCCCGGAAACTGTGAGTCAAAAATATTCTTTCTCAAATTTGACTTGTCAGCCACTTTGAATCTGGACAATGGTCCAGTTTTTGTCAATACTTTCCCCATCAATTTAGGATAGTGGTAGCACTCAGTCTGACTGAAGGATGACACAACTGAAAACCTATGGCTATTAGCTCAGTCGCAATGCAATCTTGACTGGAGGATGATACGATTGTGACTGACAAAGAAGAGTCGCGTGGAGTGTGTCATGCATGATCCTCCCAGAAAATGACTCGAGGCTATGTATAACCCCATCCCCTCTCCCCCCTCCCCCTCTGAACTTCAAGTGAACAGTAGTAACCAAACACATACCCAAGCACAGAAATAACAGAATGGCTGCGTCCGACGAGACGCCGATGGTGCAAGACCTGGCTTCGGCCAGCGTTGAGGAGCCGCCGAGCCGGTACTTAGTGCACGAGCAAGACCGTCATGGCGACCTGCTGGCTGCCGACGAAATGCCAGAGCCCATCCCTCTCATTGACCTTAGCCGGCTCATGGACGCCGACGAGGCTGACAAGCTCCGGGCTGCTCTACAGACCTGGGGCTTCTTCCTGGTGAGCGAGCATCTGTGCATGTGTGCACCTTAATTACTCTTCCCTCTGTTCACAAGTATAAGATGTTCTAACCTTTTTGTGAATTGGATACATATAGGCATGTTTATGTTTTAGTGTGGTTGTTCACTCATTTCAGGCCGAATGTAGTCCATATTGAAATATCCAAAACATCTTATGTTTGGAACGAAGGGAGTACTAGCTTGTAAAGTTATTGAACTCTTGCTGAAACTGTTTAACTTGTCCAGGCCACCAATCATGGGATCGAGGATTCTCTCACGGATGCAATGATGAGCGCGTCAAGGGAGTTCTTCCGTCAACCGTCCGAAGAGAAGCAGAAATGCAGCAACCTGGTGGACGGCAACGGCAAGCACTACCAGGTGGAAGGGTATGGAAGTGACAAAGTGGTTTCCGAGGATCAGGGCCTGAACTGGAACGATCGGTTGCATCTGAGAGTAGAGCCGGAAGATGAGAGGAATTTTGCTAAGTGGCCCAGTCACCCGGAATCTTTCAGGTTACCTATTCCCTTGCCTTGAGTGATGTTTTTCACATTTATAATACTGTACTAGCTTAGTTGCAAAGGAAGGCAGAGTGAGAATTTCAGAAAACTACCAATTTAAACTGCACTCTGGGTAGTCAATGGTCTCGTAGCATTGCGCGTCTCTCTTGCTAGTGGGCCCGTATTACCATATCATTTCCTATAATTAAGTAAGGCTGAAAGTTAACTATTTTTGACACAATTTTCCTTTGTGAATCTAGACTTTTGAGAACTTCTCTTAATGACGTAGTTTTCTCGATGTTGCTTTGTGAATTTATTGATTAATTACTTTCTTTATAAGAGATTCAAAGTCTGGGGGTGATTACCCTCTTTTCAGAAAGAAGAGAAAAAGAAATTCAGAGACAATTCATAGATAGAAACTTAATAAAGAGACCAAAATCTTTGATTTGACTAAACTATTATAGAATCTTTCTACAGGGATGTGCTAAATGAGTATGCATCGAAATCCAAGAAACTAAGAGACATTGTCTTGCGATCAATAGCCAAGCTCTTGGAGATTGATGAGGATTACTTCGTCAACCAGATATCAAACAAGGCTTCCGGGTTTGCCAGACTCTACTACTACCCTCCATGTCCGAGGCCTGTTTTGGGCCTCAGGCCTCACTCTGATGGAAATCTCCTTACTATCCTTTTTGTCGACGACGATGTTGGTGGCTTGCAAGTTCAGAGAGATGGGAAATGGTACAATGTTCCAGCCAAGCCTCACACACTGGTGATCAACTTGGGAGACTGCCTGGAGGTAGGCACCTACACATACAAGCTAGATACGCACTTCCTCTCTTGAATGGTCTATAATGATCAGTGTTATATCATATTTCCTGAATCCTAAATTCCTAATGTTTCATTGACTCGTATGTGAAATTTCGGCGCAGATAATGAACAATGGTATCTTTAGGAGCCCGGTTCACAGAGTGGTGACAAACACCGAGAAGGAGAGGCTTTCGCTGGCCGTGTTCTATGCCGTGGATGAAGAAACAGTGCTGGAGCCAGCACCCGGTTTGCTGGATGACAAGCGACCGCCAAGATACAGGAAAATGATGACCAAGGATTTCGTGGCTGGGCTCTATGAACATTTCCGTCAAGGGAAGAGATTCATCGACACCCTGAAGATATAAATTATACATGTTAGTTTATGGAGTTGTAGTAGTATTACCTATGTAGAATAAAGTTTTACCGATATGTAAAAGGGGAGCACCAGCGCCATGCCTCTTTCACCGAATCTTGAGCTGTAGTTTGTCAGTTAGCTGCTGCAGTTAAAACTTTTACATGGTTAATAGTATGTAGGAGTAAAATGCAGCTTGGTGCTTTCAATATGAAGAAGAATTAAAATTGTTCCATGTCCCCCTGACAGCTTTGAGATCGGTGAAGGATTATTCCGTCCTATTCGACTTGCGTCCCGTCCGCTGCTGTCGATGTTCCACTGCTTGGCAAGATATGCAAGATTCGGTGTTCTGTATTCCGTGAAGGATTACGGATAACTAGTGTAATCTTATACTAGTATGCAGTCTGCACCTTAACTATCTGAAATATCACTTTTCTACCTCACTGTCTATTAATGTTATTGCCTTGCTGCTGTTTCCTACTACAAACAAACTGACCTGAGTACAGTAACTGGACAAGAAAGTCTTGCAAACACTGTAGAATGCTGAGACTTGTACTCCATGTGTTATCTTTGTGCTCTTCAACCTTCATGTAGCAGTATATTATACAAGTACTAAATGATTATTGTGCTCAAGTCATGAGAAATCTGTTGGAACGGCAGCGTTGTTGCAGCGTTACGTTTTTCCTTGTCAATTGTCAAAATCCTCTTACTTACTGATATTAACGGGTCACTCCCTTTAGGCTTGAAGATTACTAAATGATTATTGTGCTCAAGTCATGAGAAAACCTGATTATGAACAGAAATCAACTGGAATTGGGCAAGGAAACTGTCAGTCGCTTCGCAAAAATATTCTTTCTCAAATTTGACTTGTCGGCCACAATGAATCTGGACAATGGTCCAGTTTTTGTCAATCCTTTCCCCGTCAATTCAGCTCAGCCTGGCCGGTGGCCACTGGTGCTATTGTTGATCATGTGATACAAGATAATAGGCTATCAGTAGTACCCACAGTCTGACTGGAGGATGACACAGCTGAGAATTTATGGGTATTAGCTCAGTCGCAATCTTGACCGGATGATGATACGATTGGACCGACAAAGAAGAGTCGCATCGAGTGCGTCATGCATGATGTCGCCCAGAAAATGATTGGGGGCACGTTTTTTTTTTCCTTTGAGGAGGATTAAAACAAATTTTGAAGAGGAAAATCGAGGCACACTTGACTCGAGGCTATACATACCGGCCCCTGTATCTTCAACTTCAAGTGAGCAGTAGTACACAAACACTTACCAAATAACAGAATGGCTGCGTCCGACGAGTCGCCGATGGAGAGGCCGACGGTGCAGGAGCTGGCGGCGGCCGGCATCGAGGAGCCGCCGCGACAGTACGTGCTGCCGGATCAAGACCGTCACGGCGACCTGCTGGCCGCCGACGAGTTTCCGGAGCCCATCCCCCTCGTTGACCTTAGCCGGCTCACGGACGCCGACGAGGCCGAGAGGCTCCGGGCGGCTCTGCAGACCTGGGGCTTCTTCCTGGTGGGCGAGCGTCTGCAACTGCATGCGTGCACCTTAATTAGCTCATGAAATTATTGAACTCTTGCTGAAACTGTTTAACACTCATCCAGGCCACCAACCATGGGATCGAGGACTCTCTCATGGACGCCATGATAAGCGTGTCGAGGGAGTTCTTCCGGCAGCCGGCAGAGGAGAAGCAGAAATGCAGCAACCTGGTGGACGGCAACGGCAAGGACTACCAGGTGGAAGGGTATGGAAGTGACAAGGTGGTGTCCGAGGATCAGGTCCTCAACTGGAGCGACCGGTTGCATCTGAGAGTGGAGCCCGAAGACGAGAGGAATTTCGCTAAGTGGCCCAGTCACCCGGAATCTTTCAGGTTACCTACTCCCCTACCTTGAGTGATGTTTTTCACAGTTCTAATACTGTATTAGCTTGAGGACGGAGCGTCGACCCGTTGGCTGAGCAGATGAGGTTGCTGCCAGCCCACCCGAGTTCAAGTCCCGAACGCGTGGTGCTCGCGGAGTTTCTCCTATAAATAATTGCCAACGAGGGTTAGTCCTTGTGTTGGTCTCATTTTAGCTTTAGTTGCAAAGGAAGATGCAGTGAAATTTTAAAATTTCAATGTAAAGAACAGTACTCTGTGAGTTAGTCAATGGTCTCGTAGCATTGCATGCCCGTCTTGCTAGTGGACCCGTGTTATCATGCCATTTCCTATAACGAGTTTTCTTTTAAAGAACACAACTTTCCTTTGTGAATTTAGACTTCTGTAAACTTCTCTTAATGATGTAGTAGTAGTTCTTTTGTTGCTCGCGGTGTAGTTTTGTGAAATTTCTTGATTAGTAATTGCTTTATTTAAAAGATATCCAAATTCCGGGGGCGTTACCCTCTTAAAAAAGGGTATTCAAAGACAACTATAGAAACTTAGAAACTGAATAAAAGAACCAAAAACTTTTATTTGACTAAACTGTTCTAGAGTCTTTCTACAGGGATGTGCTACAAGAGTACGCATCAAGAACCAAGGAAATAAGAGACCTCGTCTTGCGATCGATAGCCAAGCTCCTGGAGATTGACGAGGACTACTTCGTCAACCAGATATCAAACAAGGCTTCCGGGTTTGCTAGATTCAACTACTACCCTCCATGTCCGAGGCCTGACCTAGTTTTGGGCCTCAGGGCTCACTCCGACGGTGGTCTCCTTACCATCCTTTTCAACGATGACACCGTCGGTGGCCTGCAAGTTCAGAGAGATGGGAGATGGTACAACGTTCCAGCCAAGCCTCACACATTGCTGATTAACCTAGCAGACTGCCTAGAAGTAAGCGTTAGGACTACAAGCTACATACACACTTACTCTCTTGATTAATATACAAACGTCGTTGTTATATCCTATCTCCTGAACCCTAATGCTTCATTGACTTGTATGTAAAACTTTGACGCAGATAATGAACAATGGGATCTTTACAAGCCCAGTTCACAGAGTGGTGACAAACATCAAGAAGGATAGGCTTTCCTTGGCTGTGTTTTACGCTGTGGATGCGGAAACGATGCTAGAGCCAGCGTCCGGTTTGCTGGATGACAAGCGACCGCCAAGATATAGGAAAATGTTGGCCAAGGATTTCGTGGCTGGGCTCTTTGAACATTTCCGTCAAGGGAAGAGGTTCATCAACACCCTGAAAATTTAGGTTCACTGTTTATTGTGGAGCTGTAGTAGTGATTGCCTATGAAGAATAAAGAGATGGTTTTATTTGTTGTGTGAATGGGGGGTTTTGTCTAGCATCTCCTTTCTTATAAGTGACTCAGTTCCAGTTACCGGTGTCACATAGGATGCTAGCATAAACCATGTAGTGCACTTGCATAGTGCCAAATAAAAGTGGTGCACTCACATCTTCGGGTAATTAGTCTCCAAAAAACGAAAATAACAGCCTATAATTGTTTCCGTTTGCGAGGACGAATTAATGAACGAACAAAACACATGAGGACAATGATCAAAGCATCGAGTGACATTTTTTTCTAGACGATACATGTATGGAGTTCATCTAGTCAACGACCTTCTGCAGGTCCTTATCATCTCACCATGGCCAATGGTTTTTAAGTCGGTGGCATCTATTCTCGTTTCTCACTGTCTCGCACACAAACATTTGTGGACAAGAAAAATCGAGTCAACATCTCCTATGCGCAAGTTGTCTGTAGAAGATGACCAATGACTTCATCATCTAAGTAGATTTTTTTTTCAAAAAGGGGATTCCCCGGCCTCTGCATCAGATCGATGCATACGGCCTCTCTTATTAAAAAGTAAACAAGATCTCACAAGGTCTTACAATACTCAAACAAAAGCAGCAGCTAGCTCACCTAGAGCATCAACTGCAAAACATAAGCCCCAAAGGCCACAACCGGCTGGCATAAAAACAGATAGGTAAACTAAATGCCTATTCTATTACATGATCGCCATCCAAACCGGTTGAAGATATCCCGCCATCGTCTCCCACCGGACAGATCCAAAGAACCAAATGCTCCCTGGCCTCCGTCGGAGTGAGTAAGGACCACGCACGGATCGTAGCTGTAGCTCGGAGTAACACCCGCAAAAAATGAGTATTTGTTGTTCTATTAAAACCAAATCATTTACGCAATTCCAAATTGCCCATAGCAACGCCAAGATACTCCTACGAATGTGTCCGGCTGTTTCGGACTCAATTCCAACAAGCCACGCCCCAAATAACGTGTTGACCGATCTCGAGGAGTAATATTAAAGGCAATTTGCACGGAGCGCCACAACCCTCGTACCACGGACGGTCAAAAAATAAATGCTTGATAGTCTCATCCCGATCACGAAACTACACCTAGTAGAACCTGTCCAGTTAAGCTTAACAGATTGTCCTTTGTAAGAATAACTTGTTTATGCACAAATCACATAAACACTTTAATCTTCAAAGGTACCTTAACTTTCCAAACCTCTTTGGAACTAGGGATCACAGTAGAATTAATGATATCAATGTACATCGATTTAACCGTGAACACCCTGCATCTAGTTAGCTTCCAACATATCTGGTCGGGCTGAGGAGTTAGCTGAACTTCCATCAGCCTACGGACCAAGTGAAGCCATGCTTCTCATCGAGCCCCCACAAGCACCCTCCTAAACTGAATGTTGAGAGGAATAGACTGCATAACTGTGGCAACGAGAGCCTTCCGATGCTGAACAATATGATATAGGGTCGGATATTGTGAAGCCAAAGGCGCGTCACCAAGCCACGTATCCTCCCAGAATCGCGTATTATCACCATTACCGACAATACATCTCGTTCTGTTAAAGAAAGCGGCTTTGACCCTCATAAGCCCTTTCCGTAACGGCGAATCTGTAGGTCTCAGTAACACTGGGATAAAGCCTTTGAGTGCATATATTTACTACGTAAAATCTGCGCCCAAGTTGCCTCTGTCTCGAAGACAACTTAAACAGCCACTTCATCGAAAGGGCATTTGTTCTTGACTTCAAGATTTTCAATACCAAGTCCCCTTGGTCCTTTGGTCGACAAATAATATCCCATTTGGCCAATCTGTACTTCCTCTTAAACTCATCACTCGCCAAAAGAAGCGAGAACGATAGAAGTCCGACCTTTTCCTAACCCCGACCGGGACCTCGAAGAAAGATAAGAGAAACATAGGTAAACTCGTGAGCACCGAGTTAATAAGAATCAACCGCCTCCATAAGACATGAGTTTTCCTTTCCAAAGAACTCCGCTTTCTTCTCAAACCGATCCTCGATGCACTTCCACTCACCATTTGTTAGCTTACGATGGTGAATGGGAATACCAAGATACGTGAAAGGTAAAGCCCCCACTTCACAACCAAACAATTGTGTATACGCTTCTTGTTCGTCTTTGGCTCTCCCAAAGCAGAACAACTCGCTTTTATGGAAATTAATTTTCAGAGAGAGCGGATAGTTTTTGCGGGGGTAGCTTGAGTCGTCCCCGATAATACAACTTTCTCCACCATGACTGTGGCGGGAAACTTCTCAATAAAACTGGGGGGGGGGTGGTGGTGTTATTTTTCTCCGCCATACTGATGGGCTTCTCAACGGCAACATTGATTCCTTCTTCTCTTGGATCACATCGATTATGGGAGGCATCTGCACAGTCGAAGGCGCCTCCGTATGAAAAACATTGCCAGTCTCCAAGCGCCTCGCGTAGCTTGATGCAAAGCGGAGGGCTGCTGTAATGTCAAAGAGGAAGTATCAAGATATTGTGTGTATGCTATAAACCATACATATTGAGATGTTCATATCAGGACACTTACAGTTTGGACTGAGGAATGACCTAGCGTGAGGTAGATTGCCTTTCCTTGGTGGGGCCTTCATGGTAGAAACCTTCACCCCGGCTCTTGGTTTGGGTGGGATGGAGTCTCGCCTTGCGCCTCTGCTCTGCAGACACGTTTGATGGGGGCAAGGGCGGCAAAGCCTAGGACTGTTGAAAGGGCATGTAGCCCTAAGTGTGATTTTAGTAATTAATGACAATCTCTATGGACTAATGTTTTTAGTGAGATATATTTGAAGGTTTTGTCCATAGATGGTGCCTCAAGGATATTGGATGGAATCAAGGATGAAGTTCATATATATGAAGATAAATTTGCTCTAAGCTTGGTATTAAATGACAATTCCTATGGAGTATCAAGTGTATTGAATCTTATATGAAGATATGTTCATAGTGATGCTTGAAGTGCATTGGGTTACTTTGTGAAGAATGCCATCAAAGCATCTGAATAAGTCCGCATGGTATCCTTCTTTGGATACCCCGTGCTCATAGGCTTGTACCATGTGCACGAGGTGGAGTGTCAACTATATGGATACCCCGTGCACACGGGGCCTAGGTTTTGGCTCTCGAGGTCCCATATCCAGTGAGGTTTCAAGTTGGTCTTTGGGGATTTCTATTGAGGCCATCAAGATTGATTTTAATGTCTAACCAAATATGTTTAAGGTGGAGTTCGTTAGAAGATCTCAAAGATTGACATATGTGGGCTTATAAGAATCAAGAGTTTGAGAGAAGAATCAAAGAGAAGAATTCAAGCAATGGCTTCAAGACAAGATCATGGTAAGCTCATGTGTTGGGTCTCGGTTGATCAAGTCTTGAAGCAAGCAACTAGAGTGAAGGATTCATTGTTCCTCACAAGAGATTATGATGGAGTTTTTAGAAGAGAAAATGATGACCAATATGATACTCATACTGAAACTTGATATGGTCATGAAAGAGTCTTTGATGATATAGTCTTAAAGCAATGAAGGGAAATTAAGAGTTTATTGTGGCCTTCAAGAAACCAAGATGGGGCATGAAGTAAAGATGTTGGTTGACCAAGAGAAAGCAAACTCTCGTGGGGAGGACGACGCCCAGGGAATCGAACGGCAGAGGACGAGCAAATTGAACGACTGGGGGCCGGCGCGCCGGCGCCTAGCAGTGGCCTGTAACAAAATAGTAAAAAGCCAACGCCCAAAAGGAAAAAAACAGCAATACTGAAAGGATCGATATAGTTGACTAGAGGGGGGGGGGGTGAATAGGCAACTAACAATTTTTAGCTTTTCTTTACCAAATTAAACTTTGCATCAAAGTAAGTTGTCTAGATATGTAACTAGGTGGACAACCTATATGATGCAACAATCACAAGCACACAAGCACACAAAGAATGTAACACAAATAAGCTTGCACAAGTAAAGGGATGAGATAACCAAGAGTGGAGCCGGTGGAGACGAGGATGTGTTACCGAAGTTCCTTCCTTTTGAAGGGAAGTACGTCTCCGTTAGAGCGGTGTGGAGGCACAGTGCTCCCCAAGAAGCCACTAGGGCCACCGTATTCTCCTCACGCCCTCACACAATGCGAGATGCCGTGATTCCACTATTGGTGCCCTTGAAGGCGGCGACCGAACCTTTACAAACAAGGCTGGGGCAATCTCCACAACTTAATTGGAGGCTCCCAACGACACCACGAAGCTTCACCACAATGGAATATGGCTCCGCGGTGACCTCAACCGTCTAGGGTGCTCAAACACCCAAGAGTAACAAGATTCACAAGGGATTAGTGGGGGGAATCAAATTTCTCTTGGTGGAAGTGTAGATCGGGTTTTTCTCAACCACTCCCGAGCAAATCAACAAGTTTGATTGGCTAGGGAGTGAGATCGGGTGAAAATGGAGCTTAGGAGCAACAATGGAGCTTAGGGTTGGAAGAGGTGGTCAACTAGAGGTAGGAGACGACCCTTTTATAGTGGTGGACGAAATCCAACCGTTATCCACTTAACCAGCCCGCGACACGCGGTACTACCGCTCCAGGGGCGCGGTACTACCGCAAGGCCATGCGTACTACCATGGGCCACTGCAGGTACTACTGTTGCAGCGGGGGCTACAATGAGCTGACGGGGCAAGATACTACGGCGGCGGTACTACCGCTCCTCCTTGCAAGATTACTACGCAAAGGCAGAAAGCCCTAGCCTGGGAAGGGCGCGGATGAATAAAAATACATTCGTGCCTACTTCCGCTGGAGAACAGCTGGTGCAAAAACCCGACGTGGTACTACCGCTGGAGAGCAGTACTACCGCGGGGCTGCTGGACAAGACCGCGCGCGGTACTACCGTGCGCATGGCGTGGTACTACCGCGGAGGCGCGGACGCAGCGGTACTTGGCCTGGGGGCCACAGTAGTACGACTCCAGAGGAGCGGTACTACCGTGGGCTCCTGCGGTACTACCGCGCCTGAGCAATGGTACTACCGCGGGTGCCTGCGATACTACCGCTCTAGGGAGCAGTACTACCACAAGCACAACAACAGCAGCCAAGGCAATCACAACGAGGATAAATGGGGAATGCTCCATAGTGCAAGGGAAAGGTGGAGACAAGGAAGGGAACGTGTACGTGATGATTCCACCCAAACCTTCCCGACGCGGACCCCCTCTTAATAGTACGGCTTTCCTATGATTCAAATCCACCAAAAAGAAACGTAGAGAAACGCTGTCTTCAATATTCTTCGAGGGGCACCACACCGTCTTGTACCTAGTGAACAAATGTCTGAGAAACTCAAAGGCACACGATTAGTCTGCAAAAGCATTGTCATCAATCACTAAAACACCTAAGGGATAAATATGCACTTACAATCTCCCCCTTTTTTGTGGATTGATGACAATACGGGATTTGCGCAAAAGGGAAATAAACTATAGCAAAGGCAAACCCCTCCTCTCTAAAATATAGACGGGCTCCCCCTAGATGTGTGCAATCTAGATGAATGCTTTGGACTGCATAGCACACAACTAGGATCAACACTCCCCCTATATTTTAGAGACAAGGCATAACTAGCAATGATAAGGCTAAACAACTACTAACGAGCATAAAACATAGGTAGCACAATATAACATAAGCTTGCTAAGATAGGATAAAGTGCATATGTCTTACACCATATGAAAGATAAGTCTCAAACCAAACCAAAGCAACGAAACGAGGTCCAAACGAGACAACAAACACCAAACACACCAAACACGACGACACACGAGCAAATCCCTACACTCTCTCCCCCTTTGGCATCGAGACGCCAAAAAGGCAGAGAGGACACCTACACACTCGGGGTGGCTCAAGCGGAGAAATCATCCCAGCGCTCCTCCTCAGACTCGGCGGCAGGGATGTCCTCCTCGAAGTCCTCGTCAGAATCAGTCCACTTGTAGCCCTGCTTCGCCATCCACTCGACCTCTAGAGTGATGTGCCTCTCTGACCCGCTGGAATGAGCCTCACCAAAGACCTTCAGAATGTGCAAGTCACGGCGGCGAGCCTCCTTGGAGGCAACGTGAGTCCTGTACTGCCCCTTAGCTTGCATGCAGAAGAGAGTCTTCATTTTGTCCTTCAGCTTCTTGGCCCATGAGCGCATAGAGGAACTCTGGGAAGACCTAGTAGCACGGTCCTCAAAGAACATCCTCGGCTCAGCCTCCTCCTCACCAACATGCCTCCGAGCAGCAGAAGCCTCAGCACGAGTGGTAGTGTTGGCCCAGTTGGGCTTGACACGGAGACAGATGGGATCATGCCTAATCCAGTCTGGAGCAAGGAACTCATCCCCAGGGTACAACTTCTCCCAAGTCTTGGAGATCAGCAGAAACAGGTAAGGCCCGTAGATAGGCACCTTGCAGTTGAACACCGCAAACCGAAGCTCATGCCACATGATGTTGAGACATCAAGAGGCTGAGTCTGAGACACCCGGGCCTCCTCGCACATGAGCATCATATCCACCATAAAAGCATGAACCTTATCCTTGTCGCCAATGCGCGGGAACAGAGAGTTGCGGAAGATGCGATACATGATATCCAGAAAGGGGTTCAGCACCCAAGCTGACTTGCCATTGGCGAGCACCTTCTCAACATAGTACTGCTGGATCTTGTCCTTGTTGGCAGACTCAGAATTGGCATGGGGACGAACACCAACAGGAGTGTTGAGTCCGTCATCTGGAACATGCAACAGGTCCATGAACTCCTTCCAGGTAGCGGTCAACTGACGGCCGTTGGTCATCCACGTCCCTCCGCTCCTCCCTAGGATGAAAGTACACAGAGGCAAAGAACTGACAAACAAGCTCAGGGTCAAAGTCCAGATGGAAGGAGATCACATGCTCAATGCCAAACTGCTCCACCAAGTCCAGAGCCTCTCCAAAGTACTCACGATATTGTTCCTTCCTCATGTGATGCATGTCAATCCACTTGACCTCCACGTAGGTATTCTGCTTGTTCTTGATGACATCCAGGTAAAATAGAGTCTGCTGCTTGGTCCAGAACAACTCATGACCTCGATAACAAAGACGAGGATTCACATACGGGTTCATCTGCCTGAGACGGACATACTCAGCAGAGGGAATCTCGTCCATGCTCTTAGCGGGTTCCTTGTTCTTGTTAGCGGTGGTCTTGACATTGCGCTTGGGGGCACTGGAGCCCTCTGCGGCTTCACCTTGATTGCGCAAACGCTTGGATCCAGTGTCGCGACTGGGATTGGAACGGCGAGAGCCACCACCTGAGACACAACGCGCAAAACACACACAAAAACCAAGAAGGATCAATGCAAAGACCACGGCAAAGCAAAAGAACCACTTAGGAAACATACATGTTAAATGCCATGAGAAAGATTGGACCGAACGGTAGTACTGCCAGGTGCTGCGGTACTAAAATTTTAGTACCGCCCCAAGTCGCGGTAGTACCATGTGTTGCCATGGTAGTACCGTGTCCGGGAGCGGTAGTAAGATTGCAGTGCTGCCGCTTGTGCGGTAGTACCGCACCGACCGGGTGGTAGTACCGCACATGTGGGGAGGTAGTACCGCAGCGCGTTAGATCCGAACGAGATTTGAATCTGAGAAGGACCGCGAAACCACGGCGGTACTACGGTTGATCAAATCTATCATAAGACAACATAGCAAGTATAATCCCTGCACACTACTACTCTCCTCCATCCTACTCTTGCAAAGATTTAGCCTAAAATCTCAAGAACACATGCATCTCCCCAAAAGCCTAAAGGCAAGGAAAACAACCAAAAGAGAGAGGGATTTGGGGAAAGACCTTGTTCCATGGCAAGAGCACGTGGTGGGGAACGATCCCACCGGCCGGAATCGAAGAAGAGCAGCCAGAGGCGGAGATCCGGCGAGGGACCCCGGCCCTTGTTCTTGAGCGAGAGAGAGAGACGAAGTGGGGAAACTGACGAATGGGTATGGGGGAGTTAGAACTCCCCCTGCCCGTCCTTATCCCCCACGCATCTGCCATGGCGCGGTAGTACCGCACGTCATCGCGGTAGTACCGCTCGGCGGAAGTACCGCGCACGAGCGGTAGTACCGCTCTCTGGCGGCGATAAAAATTCTTGCCACAAGATGCGCGGTAGTACCGTGGCATGCCGCGGTAGTACCGTGAACTCAGGAAGTCGCACGTTCGAAGCCCATGAAAAAGAGGTCTTTGCACAAAACAAACTACGAGGCAACACGACACCACAAGAACACGCGACACACGAAGACAGGAAGGCAAAACGACAACACGAAAACAGCCACGAGACACCACCTCTCCAAAGAGAGGGCGGTGGCCGGAGCCACCTATGTTTGAGTCAATTGGTATGGCACTGCGAATAATTATCCTTGGGCCCATGACCAAAACTCGTCTTTGAAGCACAAGTACCATAAAAAATGGCTAATGTGAAAGAGTTGATTGCTTTATGCATAATGGGGGGAGGGAGAGTTCATTGAGAGAACAACACTCCCCCTATGTCCATGCCTACACCTAAACAAGATAACAGAGTATGGTGGGGTGTGCAAGGGTTCAAGCAACATTACTCGAATCAATGATATTTAGCTCATGCCTTCACTCATGAAATCTTGCTTCATCCAAAGGCTTCGTGAAGATATCTGCAAGGTTATCATGAGTATTGACGTAGTTGAGCTCGATCTCCCCTCGCCTAATGTGATCCCGGATGAAGTGATACCGAATCTCAATATGCTTTGTCTTGAAGTGTTGCACCGGGTTGAGAGAAATCTTGATGGCACTTTCATTGTCACACCAAAGAGGCACTTTGTCACAAATGACACTGTAATCCTTTAAATTTTGCCTCATCCATAAGAGTTGTGCACAACAACTACCGGCCACTACATACTCCGCTTCGGTGGACGAGAGAGACACACAACTTTGCTTTTTGGAAGACCAACTTACCAAGGAGCAACCAAGGAATTGGCACCCTCCGGAAGTGGACTTCCTATCCACTTTGTCTCCCGCCCAATCATAATCCGAATATCCTACAAGCTTGAAGTTTGCTCCTCTCGGGTACCATAGGCCAAAGTTTGGGGTATGAGCCAAATATCGAAAGATTCGCTTGACCGCCACATAGTGGCTTTCCTTAGGTGCGGCTTGAAACCGTGCACAAATTCCCACACTCAACATGATATCCGGTCTAGATGCACAAAGGTAAAGCAAGGATCCAATCATGGAGCGATATACCTTTTGATCCACCGCTTTACCATTGGGATCGATGTCAAGTTGGCACTTAGTGGGCATTTGAGTGGAAGCCGGCTTGACATTACTTAGCTTGAATCTCTTGAGCATGTCTTGAGTGTATTTGGCTTGGTTGATGAAGGTACCTTCTCTTCTTTGCTTCACTTCGAAACCTAGAAAGAACTTCAACTCTCCCATGGAAGACATCTTGAACTTTGAGGTCATTAGTGCGGCAAATTCATCATTGAAAGCTTTGTTAGGGGAACCAAAAATAATGTCATCAACATATAGTTGGCACACAAACAACTCCCCGTTGACCTTCTTAGTAAAAAGAGTGGGATCGATGAGCCAAATTCAAACCCACGATCTTGTAGCAACTCGGTAAGGTGGTCATACCACACACGTGGGGCTTGTTTAAGGCCATAGAGTGCCTTATCGAGTTGGTACACATGATCGGGAAAGTAGGGATCCTCGAACCCGGGGGGTTGTTTGACGTAAACCAACTCATTAATAGGACCATTAAGAAAAGCACTCTTCACATCCATTTGTTGCAACTTAAAGTTGTGATGAGAAGCATAAGCAATCAACAAACGAATGGATTCAAGACAAGCAACGGGAGCAAAGGTTTCACCGTAGTCGATACCCTCGACTTGAGAGTAACCTTGTGCCACCAATCTTGCCTTGTTGCGAATGATGGTTCCATGAGCATCTTGTTTGTTCTTGAAAATCCACTTGGGTCCCAATGACATTGTGGTTTCCCGTTGGCCTTGGCACCAACCTCCACACCTTGTTGTACTCGAAGTTGTTGAGTTCTTCATGCATGGCATTAAGCCAATCCGGATCTTTGAGTGCTTCATATACCTTTTGGGGTTCAACACAAGAAACAAACACGTGATGTTCACAATAGTTTGCCAATTGTCTACGAGTGCTTACCCCCTTTTGGATGCTTCCAAGTACATTCTTCATGAGATGACCCTTGGTGGTGAGCTTGGAAGCAATCTTGGCGGCACGACGCTCTAATTCCTCCTCGGAGGTGAGTTGAGGAGCGGTCACTTGATCATCTTGAGCGTCGTCATGAGCATGTTCTTGATCTTCAACTTGCTCGGGGGATATAACATGGCCTTGGGCATCACTTGGTGTGACACCATCATCTTGAGCATGATCTTGCCCTTGGTCTTGTTCATGAGGTTGAGGGCCTTCACTTTGTTCTTCGGAAGCGTGTGGACCTTGGGTTGGTGATGGCTCCACTTGAGTGGAGCATTGTCCTTCTCCTTCGGCCACAAGGGGTTCCTCAACGGGTAGGATAAAACCAACACCCATTCTTCTTATGGCTTGAGGAGGAATTTCATCACCTACATCACAAGTGCCACTTTGCTCCACTTGGGAGCCGTTATTCTCATCAAACTCCACGTTACACGTCTCCTCAATTAAGTCCCGTGGATTTATTGAGGACACGGTAAGCATGAGAGTTTGTAGCATAACCAACAAATATGCCCTCATAAGCTCTAGCTTCAAACTTAGACAACCGAACACCTTTCTTGAGAATGAAACACTTACACCCGAACAACCGAAAGTACTTGAGGTTGGGCTTGTTACCGGTGAGTATCTCATATGGAGTCTTGTTCAAGCCCTTGCGGAGGTAGAGCCGATTGGATGCATGACATGCGGTGTTGATGGCTTCGGCCCAAAGGTTGTATGGAGACTTGAACTCCGCCATCATGGTCCTTGCCGCATCCATCAACGTCCGGTTCTTCCTCTCCGCGACACCGTTTTGTTGAGGGGTGTAGGGTGCAGCATATTGATGCTTGATCCCCTCATCACTAAGAAACTCATCCAAGGTGTAGTTCTTGAACTCGGTGCCGTTGTCACTTCTTATTGTCAAGATCTTTGCATTGTGTTGACGTTGTGCTTCATTTGCAAAGTCAATGACGGTTTGTTGGGTCTCGCTCTTCCTCTTGAAGAAATACACCCAAGTATATCTTGAGTAGTCATCCACAATCACCAAGCAATACTTCCTACCCCCAAGACTATCAAAGGATAGAGGCCCAAAGAGATCCAAGTGAAGGAGCTCCAAAGGCCTCTTCGAGTAAATGATAGTCGTGGGAGGGTGAGCCTTTTCATGAAGCTTTCCTTCGATACAAGCACTGCAAGCACGACCTTTAGCAAAACTAACATTCGTTAGTCCACGGACATGGTCCCCCTTGAGAAGACTTTGCAAAGATCTCAAATTGACATGGGCTAAACGGCGATGCCAAAGCCATCCCACATCAACTTTAGCCATTAGGCATGTCGCGGTCTTAGTGGGTACCTCCGAAAAGTTAATCACATAGAGATCGTTCTCGACATGCCCAACAAAGGCTACTTTAAGAGTCTTGCTCCACAAGAGGGCCACGATATCAATATCAAAGAAAGTGGCAAAGCCCATGATTGCAAGTTGACGAATAGAAAGTAAATTGTATGCAAGGGACTCCACAAGAATGACCTTCTCGATCGTGAGATCATGAGAAATGACAACCTTGCCGAGTCCCAATACCTTAGAAGACGAGGCATCACCCCACTCGACATTGGTGGCCATAGAAGGAATCTTGTGCACGTCCACCACCAAGTCCTTGCTTCCGGTCATATGATTTGTAGCTCCACTATCGAGCAACCATGATCCCCCACCGGAAGCAAACACCTACAAGAGATCAATGCTTGGTTTTAGGTACCCATTTTGTAATGGGTCCTTTGATGTTAGTAACAAGGGTCTTAGGAACCCAAATAGACCATTCAATGTACTCATGAGGAGAACCAACAAATTTGGCATAAACGTGCCCATCACTAGCACGACATAACACATAAGAGGGATTAAAATCGTCGGCTTTGTTGGGAGGGGTGGCATTGCCCTTCTTGACATCGCCACCCTTTGCGTTGTTCTTCTTCTCCTTGGAAGCACCCTCTCCCTCCCTCACAAAAATTTTCTTGAGAGGAGGAGTGTTGGGGAACGTAGCAGAAATTCAAAATTTTCTACGCATCACCAATATCCATCTATGGAGAAACCAGCAACGAGGAGAAGGAGAGTGCATCTACATACCCTTGTAGATCGCTAAGCGGAAGCGTTCAAGAGAACGGGGGTTGAAGGAGTCGTACTCGTGCGTGATCCAAATCACCGGAGATCCTAGTGCCGAACGGACGGCACCTCCGCGTTCAACACACGTACAGCCCGGTGACGTCTCCCACACCTTGATCCAGCAAGGAGAGAGGGAGAGGTTGAGGAAGACTCCATCCAGCAGCAGCACAACGGCGTGGTGGTGGTGGAGGAGGGTGGCAATCCTGCAGGGCTTCGCCAAGCACCGCGGGAGAGGAGAAGGGACTTGGGAGAGGGGGAGGGCTGCGCCAGAACATGTGGTGCGGCTGCCCTCCTAACCCCCACATATATATAGGGGCAAGGGAGAAGGGGGTCGGCCCCCTCATATCCAATCTGAGGAGGGGGCGGCGGCCAAGGGGGGGAGGAGTGCCTCCCAAGTCAAGTGGAGGCCCTCCCCCTTAGGGTTTTCCCCTTCCCATGCGCATGGGCCTTGGGGGCTGGTGCCTGGCCCATTAAGGCTAGGGCGCCCCTTACAGCCCATGCTACTGTATTGGACGTGGTGGAACAATTTCCGGACCTCCGGACCCCTCCGGAATCCTCCGGAACCTTCTGGAAGCTTCCCGGTACAATACCGAAAAAACCCGAACTTTTTCCGAAACCCGAACAACAACCTTCCATATATAAATCTTTACCTCCGGACCATTCCGGAACTCCTCGTGACGTCCGGGATCTCATCCGGGACTCCGAACAACATCCGGTAACCACATACAAACTTCCTTTATAACCCTAGCGTCATCGAACCTTATGTGTAGACCCTACGGGTTCGGGAATCATCTGAGACATGACCGAGACGTTCTCCGGTCAATAACCAACAGCGGGATCTGGATACCCATGTTGGCTCCCACATGTTCCACGATGATCTCATCGGATGAACCACGATGTCGAGGATTCAATCAATCCCGTATTCAATTCCCTTTGTCTAGCGGTATTGTACTTGCCCGAGATTCGATCGTCGGTATCCCGATACCTTGTTCAATCTCGTTTCCGGCAAGTCTCTTTACTGCTCCGTAACACATCATCCCGTGATCAACCCCTTGGTCACATTGTGCACATTATGATGATGTCCTACCGAGTGGGCCCAGAGATACCTCTCCGTTTACACGGAGTGACAAATCCCAGTCTCGATTCGTGCCAACCCAACAGACACTTTGTCTCGATTCGTGCCAACCCAACAGACACTTTCGGAGATACCTGTAGTGCACCTTTATAGCCACCCAGTTACGTTGTGACGTTTGGTACACCCAAAGCATTCCTACGGTATCCGGGAGTTGCACAATCTCATGGTCTAAGGAAATGATACTTGACATTAGAAAAGCTTTAGCATACTGAACTACGCATCTTTGTGCTAGGCTTAGGATTGGGTCTTGTCCATCACATCATTCTCCCAATGATGTGATCCCGTTATCAACGACATCCAATGTCCATGGTCGAAACTGTAACCATCTATTGATCAACGAGCTAGTCAACTAGAGGCTTACTAGGGACATGGTGTTGTCTATGTACCCACACATGTATCTCGAGTTTCCTATAAATACAATTATAGCATGGATAATAAACGATTATCATGAACAGGAAATATAATAATAACTAATTTATTATTGCCTCTAGGGCATATTTCCAACAGTCTCCCACTTGCACTAGAGTCAATAATCTAGTTCACATCGCCATGTGATTAACACTGATAGGTCACATCGCCATGTGACCAACATCCAAAGAGTTTACTAGTGTCGCTAAACTAGTTCACATCACCATGTGAGTAAGACTCAATGAGTTGTGGGGTTTGATCATGTTTTCCTTGTGAGAGAAGTTTTAGTCAACGGTGCGAACCTTTCGGATCCGTGTGTACTTCGCAATTCTCTATGTCATATTGTAAATGCTGCTACCACGCTCCACTTGCACCTTATTCCACATGGTTGCTCCACTATACGTAGCCGGTTTGCTACTCTGAGACACTCGGATAGGTGTTAATGCTTGCATCGACGTAACCCTTTACGCCGAACTCTTTATCACCTCCATAATCGAGAAACATGTCCTTATTTACTCCTAGGATAATTTTGATCATTGTCCAATGATCCATTCTGGATCATTCTTGTACCCTAGTGACTCATGGCAAGGCACACTTCCGTGCGGTACACAAAGATAGCATACTATAGAGCCTACGTGCGAAGCATAGGGGACGACCTTCGTCCTTTCTCTCTTTTCTGCCGTGGTCGAGCTTTAACTCTTAACTTCATACCTTACATCTCGTGCAAGAACTCCTTCTTTGGTGATCCATCTTGAACACCTTCAAGATCATGTCAAGGTATGTGCTCATTTGAAAGTATTATTAAGCATTTTGATCTATCCTTATAGATCTCGATGCTCAATGTTCAAGTAGCTTAATCCAGGTTTCCTATTGAAAACATCTTTCAAATAACCCTATATGCTTTCCAGAAATTCTACATCATTTCGATCATCAATATGTCAACAACATATACTCATCAGAAATTCTATAGTGCTCCCACTCACTTCTTTGGAAATACAAGTTTCTCATAAACTTTGTATAAACCCAAAATCTTTGATCATCCTATCAAAGTGCATATTCCAACTCCGAGATGCTTACTCCGGTCCTTAGAAGGATTCTGGAGCTAGCATACCTTTTAGCATCCTTAGGATTGACAAAACTTTTACGATTGTATCATGTACAACCTTTCCTTATTTAAAACTGGTAAGGAAACTCGTTTTGACATCCATCTCGCCAGATTTCATAAATGCAGCTTGTGCTAACATGATTCCGACGGACTTTAAGCATCGCTACGGATGAGAAAATCTCATCGTAGTCAACTCCTTGAACTTGTGAAAAACTCTTCGCCACAAGTCGAGCTTCATAATGGTGATACTTACCATCATTGTCTGTCTTCCTTTTAAAATCCATCTTTACCCAACGTCCTTACGACCATCAAGTATTTCTTCCAAAGTCATGGATCCTCTCTCGGATGTTATGGCCTTGAGCCATTCATCGAATCCGGGCCCACCATCGCTTCTTCATAGCTCGTAGGTTCATTGTTGTCTAGCAACATGACCTTCAAGACAGGATTACTGTACCACTTTCGTAAGTAGTACGCATCCTTGTCACCCCACGAGGTACAGTAGTGACTTGATCCAAAACTTCATGATCACTATCATAAGCTTCTACTTCAATTGGTGTAGGTGCCACATGAACAACTTCACGCCTTCTGCTACACACACTGGTTGAAGTGATGGTTCAATAACCTCATCAAGTCTCCACCATCCTCCCACTCAATTCTTTCGAGAGAAACTTTTCCTCGAGAAAGGACCCTTTTCTAGAAACAATTACTTTTGCTTCCGAATCTGAGATAGGAGGTATACCAAACCATTTTGGGTATCCTATGAAGATGTATTTATCCGTTTTGGGTTCGAGCTTATCACGATGAAACCTTTTCACATAAGCGTAGCAGCCCCAAACTTTCAAGAAACGACAACTTAGGTTTCTCCAAACCATAGTTCAACGGTGTCGTCTCAACGGAATTACGTGGTGCCCTATTAAAGTGAGTGTGGTTGTCTCTAATGCCTAACCCATGAACGATAGTGGTAGTTCGATAAGAGACATCATGGTACGCACTATATCCAATAGGGTGCACCTATGATGTTCTGACACACCATCACACTATGGTGTTTCCAGGCGGTATTAATTGTGAAACAATTTCCACAATGTCTTAATTGTGTGCCAAAGCTCGCTCAGATACTCATCTCTATGATCATATCATAGACATTTTTATCCTTTTGTCACGATGTTCTTCAACTTCACTCTGAAATTACTTGAACCATTCAATAATTCAGACTTGTGTTTCATCAAGTAAATATACTCAACATCTACTCAAATCATCTGTGAAGTAAGAACATAACGATATTCATCGCATGCCTCAAAGACTCATTGACTGCACACATCAAAATGTGTTACTTTCAACAAGTTGCTATCTAGTTCCATCTTCTTGAAACCAAGGCTTTTGGTCATCTTGTCCATGTGGTATGATTTGCATATCTCAAGTGATTCAAAATCAAGTGAGTCTAAACGATCCATCTGCATGGAGTTTCTTCATGCGCATGCACCAATAGACATGGTTCGCATGTCTCAAACTTTTCAAAAACGAGTGAGCCAAAGATCCATCAACATGGAGCTTCTTCATGCGTTTTATACCAATATGACTTACATGGCAGTGCCACAAGTACGTGGTACCATCATTACTATCTTATATCTTTTGGCATGAAAATGTGTATCACTACGACCGAGATTCAATAAACCATTCCTTTTAGGTGCTAGACCATTGAAGGCATTATTCAAATTAACAGTAACCATTATTCTCCTTAAATGAATAACCGTATTACAGACATAATCCAATCATGTCTATGCTCAACGCAAACACCAAATAACAATTTTAGGTTTAACTCCAATCTCGATGGTAGAAGGAGCGTGCGATGCTTGATCACATCAACCTTGGAAACACTTCTAACACGTATCGTCAGCTCACCTTTAGCTAGTCTCCGTTTATTCCGTAGCTTTTGTTTCGAGTTACTAACACTTAGCAACCAAACCGGTATCTAATACCCTGGTGCTACTAGGAGTACTAGTAAAGTACACATTAACATAATGTATATCCGATATACTTCTATCGACCTTGCCAGCCTTCTCATCTACCAAGTATCTAGGGTGGTTCCGCTTGTCCGTTCCTCTCATTACGAAGCACTTAGTCTCGGGTTTGGGTTCAACCTTGGGTTTCTTCACTAGAGCAGCAACTGTTTTGCCATTTCATGAAGTATCCCTTGTTGCCCTTGCCCTTCTTGAAACTAGTGGTTTTACCAACCATCAACAATTGATGCTCCTACTTGACTTCTACTTTCATGGTGTCAAACATCGCGAACACTTCAAGGATCATCATATCTATCCCTGATATGTTATAGTTCATCACGAAGCTCTAGTTGCTTGGTGGCAATGACTTTGGAGAAACATCACTATCTCATCTGGAAGATCAACTCCCACTCGATTCAAGTGATTGTTACACTCAGACAATCTGAGCACAAGCTCAACGATTGAGCTTTTCTCCCTTAGTTTGCAGGCTAAGAAAATCGTCGGAGGTCTTATACCTCTTGACGTGGGCACGAGCCTGAAATCCCAATTTCAGCCCTCGAAACATCTCATATGTTCCGCGACGTTTGGAAAAACGTCTTTGGTGCCTCAACTCTAAACCGTTTAACCGAACTATCACGTAGTTATCAAAACGTGTATGTCCGATGTTCGTAACATCCACAAATGACGTTTGGGGTTCAAAGACACCGAGCGGTGCATTAAGGACATGAGCTTTCTATTGTCCGCATAATCGCCATCATCAACTTTCAACTATATTTTCTCTAGGAACATATCTAAAACAGTAGAACTAAAGCGCGAGCTATGACATAATTTGCAAAGGGATTTTGACTATGTTCAGGGATAATTAAGTTCATCTTATGAACTCCCACTCGAACAGACATCCCTCTAGTCATCTAAGTGATTACATGATCCGAGTCAACTAGGCCGTGTCCGATCATCACGTGAGACGGACTAGTCATCATCGGTGAACATCTTCATGTTGATCGTATCTACTATACGACTCATGCTCGACCTTTCGGTCTCTCGTGTTCCGAGGCCATGTCTGCGTACATGCTAGGCTCGTCAAGTTAACCCTAAGTGTTTGGCGTGTGTAAATCTGTCTTACACCCGTTGTATGTGAACGTAAGAATCCATCACACCCGATCATCACGTGGTGCTTAGAAGCTGACGAACTTTAGCAATGGTGCATAGTTAGGGAGAACACTTCTTGAAATTGTTGTAAGGATCATCTTATTTACTACCGTTGTTCTAAGTAAACAAGATGCATAAACATAATAAACATCACATGCAATTATATATAGTAGTGACATGATATGGCCAATATCATATAGCTCCATTGATCTCCATCTTCGGGGTTCCATGATCATCATCGTCACCGGCATGACACCATGATCTCCATCATCATGATCTCCATCATCGTGTCTTCATGAAGTTGTCTCGCCAACTATTACGTCTACTACTATGGCTACGGTTAGCAATAAAGTAAAGTAATTACATGGCGTTGTTTAATGACACGCAGGTCATACAATAAATAAAGACAACTCCTATGGCTCCTGCCGGTTGTCATACTCATCGACATGCAAGTCGTGAATCCTATTACAAGAACATGATCAATCTCATACATCACATATCATTCATCACATTCTACTTGGCCATATCACATCACATAGCATACCCTGCAAAAACAAGTTAGACGTCCTCTAATTGTTGTTGCATGTTTTACGTGGCTGCTAAGGGTTTCTAGCAAGAACGTTTCTTACCTACGCAAAACCACAACGTGATATGCCAATTGCTATTTACCCTTCATAAGGTCCCTTTTCATCGAATCCATTCCGACTAAAGTGGGAGATCGGCACCCGCTAGCCACCTTATGCACCAAGTGCATGTCGGTCGGTGGAACTGTCTCACGTAAGAGTACGTAAGGTCGGTCCGGGCCGCTTCATCCCACAATACCGTCGAAACAAGATTGGACTAGTAACGGTAAGCATATTGAACAAAATCAACGCCCACAACTACTTTGTGTTCTACTCGTGCAAAGAATCTACGCAATAGACCTAGCTCTGATACCATTGTTGGGGAACGTAGCAGAAATTCAAAATTTTCTACGCATCACCAAGATCAATCTATGGAGAAACCAGCAACGAGGAGAAAGAGAGTGCATCTACATACCCTTGTAGATTGCTAAGAGGAAGCGTTCAAGAGAACGGGGTTGAAGGAGTCGTACTCGTCGTGATCCAAATCACCGGAGATCCTAGTGCCGAACGGACGGCACCTCCGCGTTCAACACACGTACAGCCCGGTGACGTCTCCCACGCCTTGATCCAGCAAGGATAGAGGGAGAGGTTGAGGAAGACTCCATCCAGCAGCAGCACAACGGCGTGGTGGTGGTGGAGGAGGGTGGCAATCCTGCAGGGCTTCACCAAGCACCGCGGGAGAGGAGAAGGGACTTGGGAGAGGGGGAGGGCTGCGCCAGAACATGTGGTGCGGCTGCCCTCCCAACCCCCACATATATAGGGGCAAGGGATAAGGGGGTCGGCCCCTCGGATCCAATCTGAGGAGGCGGCGGCCAGGGGAGGAGTGCCTCCCAAGTCAAGTGGAGGCCCTCCTTAGGGTTTTCCTTCCCATGCGCATGGGCCTTGGGGGCTGGTGCCCTGGCCCATTAAGGCTAGGGCGCCCCTTACAGCTCATGCTACTGTATTGGACGTGGTGGAACAATTTCCGGACCTCCGGACCCCTCCGAATCCTCCGGAACCTTCGAAGCTTCCGGTACAATACCGAAAAACCCGAACTTTCTCCAAACCCGAACAACAACCTTCCATATATAAATCTTTACCTCCGGACCATTCCGGAACTCCTCGTGACGTCCGGGATCTCATCCGGACTCTGAAAAACATTCGCAACCACATACAAACTTCCTTTATAACCCTAGCGTCATCGAACCTTAAGAGTGTAGACCCTACGGGTACTGGAGACATGCAGACATGACCGAGACGTTCTCCGGTCAATAACCAACAGCGGGATCTGGATAACCATGTTGGCTCCCACATGTTCCACGATGATCTCATCGGATGAACCACGATGTCAAGGATTCAATCAATCCCGTATTCAATTCCCTTTGTCTAGCGGTATTGTACTTGCCCGAGATTCGATCGTCGGTATCCCGATACCTTGTTCAATCTCGTTTCCGGCAAGTCTCTTTACTCGTTCCGTAACACATCATCCCGTGATCAACCCCTTGGTCACATTGTGCACATTATGATGATGTCCTACCGAGTGGGCCCAGAGATACCTCTCCGCTTTACACGGAGTGACAAATCCCAGCCTCGATTCGTGCCAACCCAATGGACACTTTCGGAGATACCTGTAGTGCACCTTTATAGCCACCCGATTACGTTGTGACGTTTGGTACACCCAAAGCATTCCTACGGTATCCGGGAGTTGCACAATCTCATGGTCTAAGGAAATTATACTTGACATTAGAAAAGCTTTAGCATACGAACTACGATCTTTGTGCTAGGCTTAGGATTGGGTCTTGTCCATCACATCATTCTCCCAATGATGTGATCCCGTTATCAACGACATCCAATGTCCATGGTCAGGAAACTGTAACCATCTATTGATCAACAAGCTAGTCAACTAGAGGCTTACTAGGGACATGGTGTTGTCTATGTACCCACACACATATCTAAGTTTCCTATCAATACAATTATAGCATGGATAATAAACGATTATCATGAACAGGGAAATATAATAATAACTAATTTATTATTGCCTCTAGGGCATATTTCCAACAAGGAGGTCGTTTGGTCTTGTCATTCTTCTTCTTGTTCTTTGGCTTGGGTGCGAACCCAATCCCCTCCTTGGCCACAACTTCCTTTTGATTACTCAAAAGGTTGTTGAGGTTTTTCTCACCTTGTATGCATGTGACAAGGCCTTTATCAAGTTGCTCCTTCAACTTAGCATTCTTCTCAACAAGATGCACATGCTCACAACAAGGGTTAGTAGCATTTGCATTATCAATCAACGCCATATGAGGAAAAGTGGCTTTCTCCTTGGTTAGCTTCACTTGGAGTTGATCATGAGACTCTTTGAGGCTAGCATGAACACCCCTCAAGACTTTGTGAGCCTTGTCGAGAATGTCAAACTCCTCGTTGAGTCTAGCAAGATCAACCCCAAGCTTCGCCTTCTCGGATCTTAGAACACAAGACACAACAAGAGCATGATCAAGATCTTTCTTTAATTTAGCATGATCGTCGTTGTATGACTCCTCAAGAGCCAAACGAAGACCACGCTCTTCCTCAAGAGCATTGGAACGATCCGAAATCTCATCGGCAT
Organism: Aegilops bicornis; assembly: GCA_021605145.1. Classification (NCBI taxonomy): domain Eukaryota; kingdom Viridiplantae; phylum Streptophyta; class Magnoliopsida; order Poales; family Poaceae; genus Aegilops; species Aegilops bicornis. Next base: position 491,424,583 of record CM038673.1, read on the forward strand.
AGTCTCGACTATGCCCCTCCATCTTAGAGATGGTTTCTTCGTGAGCCTCGATCATGTCATTGGCTTCACCAAGTTGTTCCAAGAGAGCAACGAAGTGCTTCTTGGATTTGCCCTTGAGTTTACCCATAAAGGCCTCAAACTCATTCTCCTCGACATTAGATCCCTCATGTTCATCAATGCAAACCGTCGAAGAAGAATGATTGATGATGGTACTTTTGAAGTTGGGGGTTACCTTGTTGGTGGCTTTAGCCATGAGGCACTTGGTGGTGATGCTCTCATTGGGTGAGTCGAAGAGAGACACCCGGGGAGTCATCGCAATAGCAACGGAGGCGATGGCAATCGACTCACCATCTTCATCACCATCGTCATCCTCATTGTACTCTTCTTGTACCACCAAAGCCTTGTGAGGAGTCTTCTTGGTGAAGTTGCTCTTGTTGGGGAAAGACTTGGCCTTGTCCTTACGGATGAGCTTGCCACCATTGTCTTCCCTCTTCTCATACGGGCACTCCGCAACAAAATGACTCACATTGCCACAATTGAAGCAAGTCCTCACTCGTTGCTTGCCCTTTGCGCCACTTGAGCTGCTCTTGTTGAAGTTGGGCCTTGAGTTCTTCTTGCTCCAAAATTGCCTTGAAGCAAGGGCCATGTGTTCATGATAGGCATACTTCGTATCTTCAAGGTTGCTCTCCTCTTCTTCCTCCTCCTCTTCTTCTTCGACACAAACCTTGGCCTTCAATGCAAGGTTGGGCTTCTTTGCTCTTTGGGAGCGAAGCACCGCATTATCGGCGGTCTTGTCCAATATGCTCATAGCCACAAACTCATCCAACACATCACTTGAGGACAAGGTGTGAAAGTCCGGCCTTTGACGGATGACGGAGGACATGGCTTTGTGGTAGGGCATCATTGCCTTGAGAAATTTGCGCTTGATCCAATTGTCATCCGTGTCCTTACTTCCATGATCCCGGAGAGAGACTGCGAGCTTGGTAACTCTCTGATAGAGCTCACGAGGTTCTTCATCTTCTTTCATTGCAAACTCATCGGCTTCATCTTGTACCACTTCATAATTGGAACGTTGAATGCTTGCGCTTCCCCGATAGAGGGAAACCACTTTGTGCCAAGCTTCTTTGGCCAATGAGTAGGGCGAAGATGCGGAGGTCTTCGGGAAGGATTGCTTTTTGGATGATGAAGAGAGCATTTTCATTGAATTGATCATCCACGGCTTCTCTAGGAGTGAAGTTGCTCCGATCATATGCGGATAAAAACCTTCTTCAATGATTCTCCAAAGGTTAGTGTTCACATGATTTAAATGACGCTTAAAATGATAGACCCAAGAATCAAACTCCTCCTTTTTATCAATCTTGGGGGGAGGACCGGCATGATTCAAACGAGTAGAAGGAATCGGTCCACCATAAACGGGTGGAGGTTGCACATGGGCGAAGATGCCGGTGCCATTCTTACCACTAGGCATATGAGCTTTCTCACTAGTAGCTTCCCCCTTGTCGGGGTTAGCATCCGTCTCCACGTTGGCGGGATCACCCACTTTCACGGAAGCGGTGGAAAGTCTAAGCCCTTCTAAGAATTCCTTAAACATGTCTTTGACCTCGGTCGTCATGGAGGTTTTCAATGTGTCCAACGCCACATTGAATTCCTCATGTGAGATCGAGTTACCCTATCTCCGTAGACGATATCGGATTCACACCGGAGTGCTCTCCTACATCGTCTATGACGTCAACCATACTCTTCGGACGGTAAAGTCCTTAAAAAGAGACGAGGCTCTGATACCAATTGAAAGGATCGATATAGTTGACTAGAGGGGGGGGGTGAATAGGCAACTAATAATTTTTAGCTTTTCTTTACCAAATTAAACTTTGCATCAAAGTAAGTTGTCTAGATATGCAACTAGGTGGACAACCTATATGATGCAACAATCACAAGCACACAAGCACGCAAAGAATGTAACACAAATAAGCGTGCACAAGTAAAGGGATGAGATAACCAAGAGTGGAGCCGGTGGAGACGAGGATGTGTTACCGAAGTTCCTTCCTTTTGAAGGGAAGTACGTCTCCGTTGGAGCGGTGTGGAGGCACAATGCTCCCCAAGAAGCCACTAGGGCCACCGTATTCTCCTGACGGCCTCACACAATGCGAGATGCCGTGATTCCACTATTGGTGCCCTTGAAGGCGGCGACCGAACCTTTACAAACAAGGTTGGGGCAATCTCCACAACTTAATTGGAGGCTCCCAACGACACCACGAAGCTTCACCACAATGGAATATGGCTCATGATGACCTCAACCGTCCTAGGGTGCTCAAACACACAAGAGTAACAAGATCCGCAAGGGATTAGTGGGGGAATCAAATTTCTCTTGGTGGAAGTGTAGATCGGGTTTTCTCAACCACTCCCAAGCAAATCAACAAGTTTGATTGGCTAGGGAGTGAGATCGGGCAAAAATGGAGCTTAGGAGCAACAATGGAGCTTAGGGTTGGAAGAGGTGGTCAACTAGAGGTAGGAGACGACCCTTTTATAGTGGTGGACGAAATCCAACCGTTATCCACTTAACCAGCCCGCGACACGGCAGTACTACCGCTCAGGGCAGATACTACATAAGGCCATGCGGTACTACCGTGGGCCACTGCGGTACTACCGCTGCGGCTGGGGCTACTGATCTGACGGGGCGATACTACATGGTAGCGCGGTATTACCGCTCCCTCCTTGCGGTACTACCGCAAGGTAGGAAAGCCCTAGCCTGGGAAGGGCGCGGATGAATAAAAATACATATGTGCCTACTTCCGCTGGAAAACAGCCGGTGCAAAAACCCAACGCGGTACTACCGGAGAGCGATACTACTGGCGTGGGTCATTGGATCGAGACCGGCAGCAGCAATGACAAAGGCAATCACAACGAGGATAAACGGGAATGTTCCATAGTGCAAGGGAAAGGTGGAGACAAGGAAGGAACGTAATGCGTGATGATTCCACCCAAACCTTTCCGACGCGGACCCCCTCTTAATAGTACGGTATCCTACGACTCAAATCCACCAAAAAGAAACGTAGTGAAACACCGACTTCAATAGTCTTCGAGGGGCACCACACCGTCTTGTACCTAGTGAAGAAATGTCTGAGAAACTCAAAGGCACACGATTAGTCCGCAAAAGCATTGTCATCAATCACCAAAACACCTAAGGGATAAATATGCAGTGTGGCCTTCAAGAAACCAAGATGGGGCATGAAATAAAGATGTTGGTTGACCAAGAGAAAGCAAACTCTCGTGGGGAGGACGACGCCCAGGGAATCGAACGGCAGAGGACGAGCAAATTGAACGACTGGGGGCCGGCGCGCCGGCGCCTAGCAGTGGCCCGTAACAAAACAGTAAAAAGCCAACGCCCAAAAGGAAAAAACAGCAATACTCATGCTAGTATGATTTTCTTCCTCTGATGAGCGTTGCACTGGAATCAGTTGTGCCCCCCCCCCCCCCCCGGCAAAAAAGTCAGAGTTGGGACCCATTTCTTGATCAGTTTAGCTACTTTTCAGTCGCCTGAAAATTTATTTTAGGGTCAGTCCTTTTTTTCCCACTGCCTTCTGCACTTGACGAGTACTGCAACGGGCATGCAGCCGACGCATGCAAGCTTTCTTAATTACCGTGAGTACTAATCACTAGACCGATGATAGGCGGACAAAAAATACTAATCGACATGTTTCTTGGCTAGTGCCAGTTTAAATTTAAAGAGAAATTTTATAGTGCCTTTGCTATTTGATAGTCGTCTAAAGAAAACCGGTTCATGCTAATTTTTTCTTTTTATGTGTTTTTTCTCTTTTTGTCTTGAATCGTTTTTTATGCACTTTAGTTGTTGCCTGAATTTTAAATTTGGGTCAATTGATTTCTTTTGGCCTTTGATTTTTGCTTTATGATTCGTGCTGTATTTTCTTTTCTGCTTGTGCTACTTGTTGTAATGGGCTTGTTTGTTTCGACTGACAACATATTTGGGTCAGTCGATTGCCACTGGACCGAAGCCCGTTAAGAGTGTGATCTAGCCTTCATCTCTCTCCCTTTGTTTGTATCTTTTGTGGGTATTTTGCTTCATTCTTTTATTTCAGTTTTCTGCTTCTATGCATTTTTTCTCTCTTTCCTTTATTAGTTAATTTTTGTTATTTTGTGGATTGTTGGCCCTCCCCTCTACCCCTTTTTTATTTTTTGTTATTTTTTTGCTTTGGTTTTTTATTTTTCTTTATGGTCATTTTGTTTTGCTTTTGTGGAATTTTTGGATATTGGGTCAATGTAAATGTATAAGCACAAATACTATAAGGTACATGGAAAGATTGCGCTATTATATAATTATTATTCTTTGCATACTGTAAAATGTGCAATTTCAGTGCAAAGTGGTGTGCATGTTTTTTTTATTTCTTTTGAAAGGGTAATACCAATGTCAACAATTCATTTTGTATAAAACCTCATTATTTTGATCTTTTAGTTATTGTTTTATTCTTCTTTAAGTTAATAACAATGCCACTAATTCATTGCTCCTTAGGAAACTTTTTTGCAAAAGTTTCACTATTGTATGCATATTGGAAAAAACGCAATTTGTGTGTATATGTTGTGCAAAATTTGTTATTTTAGATTTATTTCTATGTGTGTAAGTATAAATGCAAGTACTAAATAATATGTGTGTAAATTATAGTACAATGTGAAAATTGCACTATTATATGCGTATTCTTTGCATATTTCAAAAAACGCAATTTCAGTGCAAGTTTTGAAATGTTTTTCTTTTTTTATTTGTTTCTAAAGGGTTTCATTTTTTTTAGAAAACTTCATTATTTTGATTTTGTTTTATTTTTTATTTTCTTTGTTCTGAAAGGGTAATACCAATGCCACGAATTCATTCTTCCATAGAAAACTTTATTTTTTTTGATATTGCTCTAGTTTTTATCTCATTGTTTGATTTTGTTTTAGTTTTCTTTTCTTTTCTTTTGTAAGGATAACACCGGTGTCACTAATCCATTACTTTTTAGAAAACACCTTTTTTTATGTAAATCACACTATTATATGCTCATTTTTCTATAATCTCACTATTATATGTTTCTGGTGAGTAGTTGAGTGATATTTGTGTAGCCTGTTATGAGCTACATGGATAGGGGTGTGTTGCATTTGGCCTCCGCATATACGTGCATACATACATAGCCACATAGGTATGCTTGTAATATACTGTTACATATGGAGCTGCCTTGCATGTATGCATGGGCTTGTAGACAGCAATTAAGTGGATGTACTAAATTGATACGGCAACGTCATGGAGGGGAGTCGTCCTCCCATGCATTAGCTCCGACTGTGGCGTTATTACTTGCTCCTAATAGTCACGGCCCGAAGAAATCGCAGAGACAAAAATTGACTAACCTAAATATGATATTCAGTCGTATTGACATGTAGTCAATCCCTTTCTTGATCAATTTTCTCATCACACACAACAAAAGAGTCTATTCAGGGGGAGCACAAGGTCGTTGGGCACAACAGAGGTAACCAATGGTGTTCAGTCTCACACAAGATAGAACAAATCATCCCTAGGTCGTCATAGATAGAAAAAATCATCGCTAGTTTGTTATGGCAAACCGACAGCCTGGTTCCCATGAGAGCAACAGGATACCTGCACCGTCATGTTGATGCTTCGGGCGGCGGGGGCAACCTCGCCGGCGGCGGGTGGGTTTGCGGCGGTCTTGTTTTTGGCCTTCCTCAACGCAAACTTAAAGACCCATTTCGCAAACCTAGAGAGTTGCTCCAAGAACGCCGCAGCTCGGACTGCCCCACATCGTCGAGAGAACCAAATTAAGGCCTTCAAAAGGCCGTAAACCAAACCTGAACCCATCATGATGACAGCCAACAGGGCAAGGTACATCCCAACCAGTGGCGGAGCTAGCCGAAGATCACTGGGGGCGAAACAAAAATCTTCAGTGTTTGAGGAAGGGGGCAAATGCTAAAAAAAAGTCTAATCTAAGCCTCTCTAAATATTTTTTCTTCAGGAATTGATCAAAGGTTGGAGGGGGCAGCGCCCCCTCAAAGATAGCTCCGTTATTGATCCCGACTACAGCTGCTTTTCCATTCATCTCTTCGGCCTTGTTTTTGGCAAATCGCTTGATCTTGTCCTTCGTCGGTTGCGGTAGAGGCAAGCTGCGGGAAAATGAATTATGAGTGACCGACGGGTTGCGGGCTTGTGGCAGCTGGACGTTTTGTTTTAGGGATTTTTACATATGTGCCCCTAGTTTCTTGGCCATACTCATCCATCCCCATGCTCTTAACGTTTGCTCACTTTTTCCCACTCTCTTGTCCGAAACCCTCAGAAATGGTCACAAACGATGGATGTCGTCGGGTCAGTGCTTTGACCGTTTAACTCTGGGGGCCGCGTTGGACTGTGTCACCCGTTGGACTAGACAAGTGGGGTGGCCTTGGACGGTGTCACTGTTCGACCGTTGGGCCATGGTTTCGTTGGACTGTTGGGCCGTTGCATGAAACGCCTGTGTGCACCGCCACGACAAAAGCCTGCAATGCATGCACGACGTATCCAGCTAGCCTGCTGATACGTCTCCGTCGTATCTATAATTTTTGATTGTTCCATGCCAATATTATTCAACTTTCATATACTTTTTGGCAACTTTTTATACTATTTTTTGGACTAACATATTGATCCAGTGCCCAGTGCCAGTTCCTGTTTGTTGCATGTTTTTGGTTTCGCAGAATATCCATATCAAACGGAGTCCAAACGGGATAAAAACGGACGGAGATTTTTTTTGGAATATTTGGAGAATCTGGAAGAAAAATCAACGTGAACCAGGGTCCGAGGTGGGCATGAGGTAGGGGCGCGCCCTGATCCTCGTGACCCACCTGTAAGGCGGTTGACGCCCTTCTTTGGCCGCAAGAAAGCTATTTTTTGGTAAAAAAAATCACGGCGAAGGTTTCAGTCCAATCGGAGTTACGGATCTCCATATATATACGAAACGGTGAAAGGAGACCAGAACGGAACGCAGAAACAGAGAGAAACAGAGAGATAGATCCAATCTCGGAGGGGCCCTCTCCCTCTTGCTTCCGATGGCGCCGGAGCGCTGCCGGGGCCATCATCATCACCGCCATCTTCACCAACAACTTCACCGCCATCATCACCAACTCTTCCCCCCTCTATGGAGCGGTGTAACCTCTCTCTTACCCGCTGTAATCTCTACTTAAACATGGTGCTCAATGCTATATATTATTTCCCAATGATGTATGGCTATCCTATGATGTTTGAGTAGATCTGTTTTGTCCTATGGGCTATTTGATGATCAAGATTGGTTTGAGTTGCATGTTTTATTATTAGTTTTGTCCTATGGTGCTCTTCGTGTCACGCAAGCGTGAGGGATTCCCGCTGTAGGGTTTGCAATATGTTCATGATTTGCTTATGGTGGGTGGCATGAGTGACAGAAGCACAGACCCGAGTAAGTAGGTTGTTTGCGTATGGGATAAAGGGGACTTAATACTTTAATGCTATGGTTGGGTTTTACCTTAATGATCTTTAGTAGTTGCGGATGCTTGCTAGAGTTCCAATCATAAGTGCATATGATCCAAGTAGAGAAAGTATGTTAGCTTATGCCCCTCCCTCAAATAAAATTGCAATAATAATTACTGGTCTAGTTATCGATTGCCTAGGGACAAATAACTTTCTCGTAACAAAAAGCTCTTTACTAAAACTAATTTAGTTGTGTCTTTATCTAAACAGCCCCTACTTTTTATTTTCGTGCTCTTTACTTTCTTGCAAACTTATCCAAAAACACCTACAAAGTACTTCTAGTTTCATACTTGTTCTAGGTAAGGCGAAAGTCAAGCGTGCGTAGAGTTGTATCGGTGGTCGATAGAACTTGAGAGAATATTTGTTCTACCTTTAGCTCCTCGTTGGGTTCGACACTCTTACTTATCGAAAGAGGCTACAATTGATCCCCTATACTTGTGGGTTATCAAGACCTTTTTCTGGCGCCGTTGCCGGGGAGTCATGGCGTGGGGTGAATATTCTCGTGTGTACTTGTTTGCTTTATCACTAAGTAATTTTTATTTGCTGTTCTTAGTTGTTCTTTATCTTTAGTTATGGATATGGAACACGAAATACCAAAAAAATTAGGTGTACTTGCTGCTCATGGAGATGGGGAACCTCCTAAAACCCTCGATGCTGGTTATGTGAAAGATATTATGTACTACTTTAATAATTCTGAGAAAACCCCATTCAATTATGTAATGGGAGTAACATTGGATCAACATGAATACTTTAGGGATTACCGCCTGACTCAAAAAGGGAAACTATTATGGGATCAAATTCATATATTGAAGTGGTATTCTAGACAACTATGCTTGTAATATGATTATACTTGTTGCTCTAGGATGAAGGCTCCACACCTTCCCTTTTCATGCAAATTTAATGATAATAAAACCTTAGTTTCTTATGCTAATGGTATATATGATTACTATGATGTGGAGCAAATAGAAGAATTTGTTGCTTTTATGGGTGCTTATGAAATTGAATCTATGTTTAAAGAGTTTGAAGATTTTGATGATGCTGTTTATAGATCTGGAAATTTAGCTATCCTCAAATATTGTTATGAGAATTATGAATACAATGCCGATATTAATGCACTTATTGATAAAGTCTTCGCTGTCCAAGAAGAGACTAATATTTTGCAGGAATCTATGGAAGAAGAAATTGATGAAACTGTGAGCTCATTGGATGAAAAAGATGAGGAGGAGAGCGAAGAACAAAAGGAGGAAGAGCGGATTAGCTACCCGTGCCCACCTTCTAATGAGAGTAACTCTTCAGCTCATACATTGTTTAATTTCCCTTCGTGCTTACCGAAGGATGATTGCTATGATGAATGTTATGATCCCTTTGATTCTTTTGAAATATCCCTTTTTGATGATGCTTACTATGCTTGTGGCCAAGATGCCAATATAAATTATTCTTATGGAGATGAACTTGCTATAGTTCCTTATGTCAAACATGAAATTGTTGCTATTGCACCCACACATGATAGTCCTATTATCTTTTTGAATTCTCCCAACTACACTATATCGAAGAAGTTTGCCCTTACTAAGGATTACATTGATGGGTTGCCTTTTACTATTACACATGATGATTTTGATAGATATAATATGCATGTGCTTGCTGCTCCTACTTACAATTATTATGAGAGAGGAACTATATCTCCACCTCTCTATGTTTCTCACATGACAAAATTGCAAGAAACTATTTATACTATGCATTGGCCTTTACTATGTGTGCATGAATTGTTCTTTTATAACATGCCGATGCATAGGAAGAGAGTTAGACTTCGTCATTACATGATATATGTTACTTTGTGCTCACTACTAAATTACAAATCATTGCTAATTAAAATTTGGCTTTGATATACGTTGGGATCCGGGTGGATTCACTACTTGAGCACTATATGCCTAGCTTAATGGCTTTAAAGAAAGCGCTGCCAGGAAGACAACCCAGAAGTTTTAGAGAGTCATTTATTTCTGTTGAGTGCTTTCATATAGTTTAAAAACAACAAAAATAAAGAGGAAAACCCAAAACTTTTTCAAAAAGGAAAGTGAAAGTGAGAAAGACAAGCATTGTTGAAGTGGGAGCTAGCCTTGAACTTTGTTCATGCTCACGAAAACTTTGTGAATCTTGATTACAGAAAATTTTCAATAAAAATAGTTATCCCCTTGTACAATTCCATTGTATTATAAAAATAATGTGCCAAGGTTTGCCTTTAGGATGTTTACAATGCTTGTTGGTTTGTACGGTGCAGGACAGAAACTTTGGCTGTAGTGCGCGATTTTTAATTTTTTACTGGAACGTCAAATGGTTATGATTCTTTTTGCACTCTCTTTCTGTACACATTGTTTATTTTTCCTAATTTTGTCAGAATTTTTCAAGTATCATAAGTATTGTTAATGTTCAGATTATTACAGACTGTTCTGTTTTAGACATATTCTGTTTTTGATGCATAGTTTGCTTGTTTTGATGAAACTATCAATTTATATCAGTGGATTAAGCCATGAAAAAGTTATATTACAGTAGAAACAATGCAAAAATAAAATATGAATTGGTTTGCAACAGTACTTAGAGTAGTGATTTTCTTTATTATACTAACGGATCTTACCGAGTTTTCTGTTGGAGTTTTGTGTGGATGAAGTGTTCGATGATCGAGAAGGTCCCGATGTGAGAAGAAGGAAGAGAGGCAAGAGCTCAAGCTTGGGGATGCCGGAGGGACCCCAAGTAAATATTCAAAGAGACTCAAGCGTCTAGGCTTGGGGATGCCCCGGAAGGCATCCCCTCTTTTTTCAACAAGTATCGGTATGTTTTCGGATTCGTTTCGTTCATGTGATATGTGCAAATCTTGGAGCGTATTTTGCATTTAGTTTTCATTTTTATTGTATGCACCATGCTGGTATGATATGGTCCTTGGTTTATTTATAGAATGCTCTTTGCACTTCACTTATATCTTTTGAGTATGGCTTTATAGAATGCTTCATGTGCTTCACTTATATCATTTGAAGTTTGGATTGCCTGTTTCTCTTTACATAGACAACCGCCATTTGTAGAATGCTCTTTTGCTTCACTTATATTTGTTAGAGCATGGGAATATCTTTTGTAGAAATAATTAAACTCTCTTGCTTCACTTATATCTATTTAGAGAGATGACAGGAATTGGTCATTCACATGGTTAGTCATAAAATCCTACATAAAACTTGTAGATCACTGAATATGATATGTTTGATTCCTTGCAATAGTTTTGCGATATAAAGGTGGTGATATTAGAGTCGTGCTAGTTGAGTAATTGTGAAATTGAGAAATACTTTTGTTGAGGTTTGCAAGTCCCGTAGCATGCACGTATGGTAAATGTTATGTAACAAATTTGAAACATGAGGTGTTCTTTGATTGTCCTCCTTATGAGTGGTGGTCGGGGACGAGCGATGGTCTTTTCCTACCAATCTATCCCCCTAGGAGCATGCGCGTAGTGCTTTGGTTTTTGATGGCTTGTAGATTTTTGCAATAAGTATGTGAGTTCTTTATGACTAATGTTGAGTACATGGATTATACGCACTCTCACCCTTCCATCATTGCTAGCCTCTTCCGTACCGTGCATTGCCCTTTCTCGCCTCGAGAGTTGGTGCAAACTCCGGCCGGTGCATCCAAACCCCGTGATATGATACGCTCTATCACACATAAACCTCCTTATATCTTCCTCAAAACAGCCACCATACCTACCTATTATGGCATTTCCATAGGCATTCCGAGATATATTGCCATGCAACTTCCATCATCATCATATACATGACTTGAGAATTTATTGTCATATTGCTTTGCATGATCGTAAGATAGCTAGCATGATGTTTTCATGGCTTGTCCCTTTTTTATGTCATTGCTACGCTAGATCATTGCACATCCCGGTACACCGCCGGAGGCATTCATATAGAGTCATATCTTTGTTCTAGATATCGAGTTGTAATATTGAGTTGTAAGTAAATAAAAATGTGATGATCATCATTATTAGAACATTGTCCCATGTGAGGTTAATAAAATAAAAGAGTCCAAAGAAACCCAAATAAAAAAGAGAGGCCAAAGAAGCACACCAAAAAAAGAGAGAAAAAAATGAGAGAAAAAGAGAGAAGGGGCAATGTTACTATCCTTTTACGACACTTGTGCTTCAAAGTAGCACCATGCTCTTCATATAGAGAGTCTCTTTAGTTATCACTTTCATATACTAGTGGGAATTTTCATTATAGAACTTGGCTTGTATATTCCAACGATGGGTTTCCTCAAATGCCCTAGGTCTTCATGAGCAAGCAAGTTGGATGCACACCCACTTAGTTTTAGTTTGAGCTTTCATGTACTTATAGCTCTAGTGCATCTGTTGCATGGCAATCCCTACTCCTTGCATTAACATCAATCGATGGGCATCTCCATAGCTCATTGATTAGCCTCGTTGATGTGAGACTTTCTCCTTTTTGTCTTCTCCACATAACCCCCATCATCATATTCTATTCCACCCATAGTGCTATGTCCATGACTCGCGCTCATATATTGCGTGAAAGTTTATAGGTTTGAGATTTCTAAAGTATGAAACAATTGCTTGGCTTGTCATCGGGGTTGTGCATGATGAGAGCATTCTTGTGTGACGAAAATGGAGCATGACTAAACTATATGATTTTGTAGGGATGATCTTTCTTTGGCTATGTTATTTCAATAAGACATAATTGCTTGGTTGGTATGCTTGAAGTGTTATTATTTTTATGTCAAAAGATAGACTATTGCTTTGAATCACTCGTGTCTTAATATTCATGCCATGATTAGACATATGATCAAGATTATGCTAGGTAGCATTCCACATCACCTGCTATGCATGCATGCAGCTAGCCTGCCTGCATGCGCCGATGCGTGTCGACCGAGCCGCTTCCGTGCACGCCAGCCGCCACAGACGCAACGACGGTCGCTGCCTGCATGCACCGATGCTTGTCTCCTCGATCCACTCGCATTTACACCCGTTTTTCTATGACAAATAAATTGAACAACATTTTATTATTATTTTTGGTTGCATGTACTAGGTAGCTACATATCTTAACTCTTTGTGGCTTCCTCGACGAGGTGGTGGCTTTTGTAGCTATGCATACACTAGGTGCTTACGAACAAAGCGAGCTCTCTCAAAAAACAATCAATAATTCAAAAAAAGTACAAACTAGCAAGAACTTAATAATAGGATAGATAGAAAAAAATATAACTTCATAACATAACCTAGGCCAACAAGCCTCATATAGTTCAATTACAACTTAATAACATAACATAGATTCAAAAAAAATAAAAAAAGATAGAGGGTTCTAAACCCTAGACGCCGGCTTCTCCACCTCGCTCCTCCGGGTGCCCTTCACTGCTCCTTGGGGGTGTTGTCGACGGGGTACGGCAGAGTGTGCATGTGCGACGCGGTGGGGAAGATGTTGCTGTACTCCGTGAGGACGTTGTGGGTGGTGAAAGCGATGAACTCGCAGCCACACCAAAACACGCGCCCGAGGAGGTAGAAGGCATCGAAGGGGTTGGTGAAGTGGGCCCGGATAGCAAACACCACCACGTTTTGGATGACCTCCTCGACGCGGAACATCCTTGGAGATCCACGTGGGAGGTGGCGGTAGCCGGCCGTGAGGAAGAACTCGGTGAAGCCCCTTGCGGTCCTCCACCTTGATATCGCCCACACACGTAGTGTACGCTCAACGTACACGCCGGCAGTATAAAGCCTCTCCGACACGGTGGGTGGGAAGCGGTAGGTTGGTCCAGTGTACTACATGGCTGAGGGGTGTGAAGAAGAAGGAGAAGGGGTCGAAGAAGTTGGGGTCGAAGAAGTTGGGGTCGAAGAATAAGAAGGGAAAATGGCAGAGGATGGGAGATAGATGAGGGATGTGAGAGGAAGAAGAAGATGATGTGTGGCTTAAATAGCCGTAGTGCGACGTGTTATTTCACCATGGCAGTAATGGGGACAAATGTGAACTAGCTCGTTTGCACACCTACCGCGGCATCAGGAACTCAATCTCTGTAGGTGCAACCAAAACAAGGGTGAAGCAAAAAAACAGAGCCAATGCGACGGCCCAACCAGAGCTTGGTTTCATTATGGGCCCAATAACTACGTTTTTTCGCAGACTCAATGGTGGGCGAGCACAACCAATAGGAGAATATCTCGCGGATCGCCCCACGATCCAACAATACGGAGCCGTCCATCTGATCCAACGGCGCGGAGCCTGCACGCAGCCAGCCCTTCTAGAAGACCACATCTGAGGGTCGTCGCTTGGCGCTAGTGTATGATCGGATGGCTGATGTTTAGAGCTAGGGTTAGGCAAAACCCCGCAGGGTTTAGAGGGGTTTTGAGCTGGTCAACGGGGTTATCTAGGCTTTGACTGAGTATAACTAATTTCAAACAAATAGAAAAAATATGTAACCTTCGCCGTTCGTCGTTTTATAAGACACACTAACGAGGAAAAATACTAAACTTGGTATACAGAAATTTTCAAAAAAAAAACTAGGTGGCACGATCGAGGTCAAATGAGCACCATTAATTAAAAAAACAAAAAAACATGCGCACAATGTTGTCTTATGTGACATGTTACCAACTAAAAATCATGAACTTGGTCTATGAACATTTTCATGAAAAAACCTTCACACATATGAGCTATCACGTACAACATTGCAGAGAGTTCAAGGAGAGGAGGTAGGGTTCCCTTAGGTTTTTGAAAAATTAAAAAAATTAAAAAAATTCACGCAAGCTTGATTTCAAAGTGAATAAGAAGGATCTGAACTTAGTTTTCCATTTTCATATTTTAAACGTGTTTTTAATGGTTTCCTATTAAAGCATATTTTTTTCAAAAACAAAATGTAAAAATATGAAGATTAATTCAATAAATAGTGAGACTTTGAATCTACACTATATACATTGAATAGGTGTTAATAAAAAATATTTGGCTCATTTGGAGTAGGTCCAAAAAAACTTGATTACAAATGGATCTCATTTGGAGCATATTTGTCATGACTATAAGTTTTACCACGCAAAATAGATTAGATTGGTCACCTAACGTTTATAATAGTTCAGCAAACTTTGTAACATCACACCACATGGCAATGGACTTCAAGTGTTGGTTCAAATTCAAATTTTGCCTCAAATTCAAATTAGAATATTTGATTTGTTATTGGAATATTTGATCTGTTATTGAAATAGTTGATCAAATGATGGACTATCTTCATTCAAATGTTGTTTTTTTGCTCTGTTATTGGAATATTTGATCAAATGATGGGCTATTTGTTCTTTTTGCTTATTCTTTGCAGCATGTCTGATCAGTGAAGCGACACTGAAGCAGCATGTGTGATCATTGCAGCACCTAAACTTATAGCTCACAACATCTAAACATAACATACCATACACCACAGGCAAATTTAAGGACATACAAATATAGATAGCATAATACATTACTACCATAGATCACACACAAAATTTAGATACCACGACACAAAGTTTACCGAACAGCCACATTCAGTTTACCAAAAGTAAAATATAAAACATCATCACATCACACCGGAGTCAGGGCCTTTGCGAGGGCAGCATGCTGCCCCCGATCTTGTAGTCCTCCCCGCGAATCGCTACATCCTCTACATGAGACACAAGGTGATCGAAGCGGCCATCCTTTGGCTTTGGCTTGGTGGTGCAGTAGGGGCAGTGCCACTTCTTGATCTTGCGGTTGTAGAAGGAAGCAACTCCATTGGCCTTGATCTTCTCCACGTCCTTCGCTATGAAGGACGCGACGTTACCGTTGTACACATCTTCTCAGAATCTTATTGCACACATGAATGAATTACATTAATACATTATAGAGTTCATATACACCATGTCAAAGGAACTAAAGGAACAATCTAAATTTCAAGTAGGCTTACCTCATATTCTTCGTTGTCTCTATACTCTGGATCATACGGGTCGAACCCAGTAAGGCCCAGCTTCCTATTATTCCCCACTGAATCATCCTCCCGAATAAATAATTACATCCATTACTAGTAAATACAGAAGCCAACTGATAATTTAGATATGCGCACATGACACATTGATCATATTATCCATGCTACACAAATTAATGCATTATATTTGGGCATATGACATTCAAAACGCCAATCTGTGTAACATTCAAAAGCAAATCTAAGCATACATGTCTGTAGCATTCAAAACCCCAATCTGTGTAGCATTCAAAAACAAATCTAATAATCACGTGTAACATTTAAGCACAGAGATCTCTATCTCTCATTAAGATCTATCTAGCATTTTTGCAACGAATGTAATCCGAAAAACTCCCATACAAAAAAATCCCATCCCCTCATACAGAAAACCCCATCCCTCAAACCAACTACTCTAACCATCTGTACTACCCTACCAATCACAATCCAACCAATGAAACTAACTCTACAACCCATCTAAATATTGCAACTAGGGTACAAGCAAATGGAAGTACCTCATGTACCACCTTCTCCTCGCAGGCTACGCATCTGGATGGACTGCGCCGCTTGACGTCGTCACCTTCAGCTCCAGCAGCGCCGAGGCGGAGCCCGCCACCTCCTTCTCCACATCCACAGCCGCGACAGCGGTTGCGAGTTACCCCGCACCACCATGGACGCCGCCAACGTCCTGCACTGCATCTGCCGCGGTCACTGCACCCTGTAAATCTCCGACCACTGCGCTAACGTCGCCACGAGCATCCTCCATCGGTATGAGGGAGGCGATGAAGGTGAGGAAGAGGATGCGATGGGGGAGAGCGAGACAGTGCGGTGGAGGAGAGCGAGACGACGCGGTAGGGGAGAGGGAGACGATGCGGCAGGGAGGGGATTTGGGAGGAAATGGTAGGGACGAGGTGGTTCCCCCTCTTATACGATGGGACGTTTCTGGCATGTTCCATGGACACGTGCTACCCCACGATCGAGGTCAGTTACATGCACGCCTACGCGGCCCCACTAGTCAGAGTTAACAGTCAAATTATTGACCCGACAACAACGTTCAGTTTGCCCATCTGTGAGAGTTTCAGCCAAAAGGATGGGGGAAGTGAACAAAAATTAAGAGCGTGGGGATAAATAAGTACAGCTAAGGAATCAGGAGCACAGATATAAAAATCTCTTTGTTTTATAGTGAAACTGATTCCAGTGCAACGCTCATCCCTACTACTCCCTCTGTTCTCCAAAAATGCTAGACCTACGGGAATCCCACTACGGAGGCAAGTTACACGATTGCATGGCCTAATCTCATTGATTTTCTCACCATAAAATTAGCCGTGGGAACCAAATCGTGATGAATCCTAGGTCTCCAACCCATCTCCATAGAAACTGCCCGTAGCTGTAGCAAACTTCGTTCCAAAATATAGTGTTTTTTTATTTCCGTACTTCAACTTTGATTATAAATTTAACCAAGGATATAGACTGCGGCGGAAGCAAAAAGTATATCAGTGAATTCGTATTCAAAAAAAGTTTTCAATTATATAATTTTTTCTCCCGCCGCAGTCAGTCTCGTTGGTTAAATTTATGGTCAAAGTTGAACCTCGGGAAGCGTGGGCGTACTATATTTTGGAATGGAGGGAATACTGTTAAACAAGCAAACAGATTCGTCGCAAAATGCACTAGGTCTAATCTACACATAACAACCCCGATCAATTACAACCTCATGATTAGAGATACTTAATTTCATCTCGCCGTCCATATTACACTTACCGTAAGCCAAGAGTGCATTTAGAGCATCTCCAACAGACGCGCTATATAAACGCCGCGCTGAAAAACTAGTGTTTTTTGCGCCTGCGCCACCGCTCCGGGCGCTCCTGCGGGGGCGTAAAAACCGTGCGCACGGGCCGAAACGTCATCGCGTGTTGTTTATTTGTTGCGCCCGCTCTCGCGTGCTGGACACTCGAGCGCCCGCTCGTAACTCCACCTACCCCATCCAGCCGCTGGCGCTGCCGCCGTCCGCGCCACCTCATTTCTTCCGACGACCATTCCGGCACTTCCCCGGCCTATCCCCGCGCCGCCGCTGCTTCCTCCGTCTTCCTCTAGTCACCGCCGCCCCTCGCGTGTGGCAGTCCTCCGACGAACAGCGTCCGGCCGCCCACTGCCGCTCGGCGCCCGCAAGGTGTTCGACAAAACACCCGCAATGTATGTATTGCGTCAACTTCACATTTTTTACATGAATTTGGTGCATGTTGTTTGTACTTTTTATAGCCTAGTTTAAATTAAACATTGTAGATGAGTTCGTCATATGATTCTTCCGAAGAAGAATTTAATATGAAAGAGGAGGAGGATCTTGCAATGATCCTAGCTATGCACATCAATAAAAAATCGAAGCACCGTGGTTCGGTTATGTGTCGACAGAAAATTTGGAGGAATAGGATTGATGCCCATAACAGATTGATCAGGCACTATTTTTGGGATAATCCCATATACCCTGAGTCGTACTTCCTGTGCCAGTTTAGGATGAGCACTGAGTTGTTCAGGCGCATTGCAGAGAAACTAGCGAGCCATGACCGATTCTTTTAGCAAAGGAGGAATGCCGCCGAAGAGCTCGGGCATAGCACCTTTGAGAAGGTGACAACCGCTTTGCGTATATTGGCATACGGTATCCCCGCTGATCTAGTTGATGATCACCTGGCCATGGGTGAGAGTCAAGCCATCATGTGTGTCGAGCGCTTCGCGGTCGGAATTGTGCAAGTGTTTCGCCAGGAGTATTTGAGATCTCCCAGTGCTGAAGACACCGCAAGGCTATTGGAGATGAACAAAGCTCGCGGCTTCCCAGGTATGCTTGGCTCAATAGATTGCATGCATTGGAGTTGGAAGAATTTTCCTAAGGCACGACATGGGCAATTCCACGGCCAAAAAAGGGTTCCACTATAGTCCTTGAAGCGGTGGCCGATCAAGAGACTTGGATTTGGTATGCTTTTTTGGAATGCCAGGATCTTTGAATGACATCAGCGTTGTCAACCGGTCACCACTGATGAATAAGATTGCAAATGGTGAACTGCCACCGGTGCAGTTTGTAGCAAATGACCGTACATACAACTATGACTACTATCTTGCGGATGGCATCTACCCAAAGTGGCATACATTTGTGAAGCCGTTGAAAAAACCGGAATGTAAAAAAAATCTTGATTTCCACAATGCTCAAGCGGCGGCTAGAAAAGATGTGGAGAGAGCTTTTGGGATTTTGCAAGCCCAATTTGCTATTGTGAGAGGACCGACTAGATTTTGGGATCAAAAGATACTTTGATACATCATGCACGCTTGTGTGATCATGCACAACATGATCATCGAGAATGAACGTGGCCAAGATTTAGACTACTCTATCATCGAGAATGAGCGTGGCCAAGATTTAGACTACTCTCACTATAAGCTCTTGGGACATCCCGTGCGAGTGCGACGGAGGGCTGAGAGGGTGGCCCGTTTTATTGCCTCCTATCATGTCATTCGATGTGCCGAAACGCATGATGATATTCAGAAGGAATTCATTGAGGAGCGGTGGGCATGGAATGGCCGAGAAAGAGCATCATGATTTGTGCGTTTCATATTGTACTGTTGAATTATTTGTTGTATTGAAAGATAAGCTATTTGTTTGAGTTGTAATAAAGAAACTGAACTATTTTTGTTGATTTATTTTGTTTGTGTTTAATCTTTTTACTTGTGTTTGAAGCACATATGTTGTTTGTGTAAGAGCGTGCGCTGTGCATTTTAGCGCATCTGCTGGAGCTACGCGCGCGCGCTAAAATTTACAGCGGTTGCTGTAGCCAGCGCTCTCCGCCGCGCCAAAACAGGCGATCGGGCGCGCTACAAACACATTTTTAATGCGTCATGTGTTGGGTGACTGTTGGAGATGCTCTTAGTGATTCCCTCGGCGGACGATTACTCTGCCAAACCCCACTTCCTCCCACGAGCACATATGTAGGAGGAAAAATGGCGGAATCATACCAGGAAACAACATGTCCTGACTTCCTGTTGATAAACACGAGGGCCGGGGAAAACGCGAAGACCACCAACCCTCTGGACCGAGATCAGTGCAAGTCACGCTGTAACTGGGGCCCCTATATCGGCCACCCAAACAAGATTCAACGGACAGGATTGAGGCAACCCAAAAATATCGCCAGGAGTTAGAGTTAGTTACGCAGTGGAGGTTGGTTCTCACTTGGAATCGAGAACATGGATGGGTCAGCGTTGTAGATGGACTTGCTGCTGCTGCTGCCTCCGGCCACGCCGACGGCGAACAGGGACTCCGACCGGGAGTCTCGCGGAAGGTGTGCACCGGTGTTGCATGCACCTCAGCGCATGTTCACCTGCTTCCGCACATTGTGCCCATGCACTAGCGCCTCCAACTTCATCAAGACCTTAGAGCATCTCCAGCCGTTCGGCCCTTCAGAGACGCCGAAAAAAAGCCGCTTGGGGCCGAACTGGCGCTTGCTTGGCGCGTGGGGGCGACTGCGTTCCCAGTCGACGTCCCCCAAGCGCCACCAAAATCACGCGAATTCAGCAATATTTCATACAAATTTGTACAAACTTGGCGATCTAGCACAAACTTGGTGATACTTCATTAAAATTTGTACATAAACGGATGAACATGCAAACTACGCCTACAACTATGCCAAATACGCCTATCCTTGCTACGCCGTGGCCACCGCCCGCCATCTACATGCCGAGAAGCATGTAGAAACGGGTGTAGTCGCCGCCGTTGTCGTCGTCGTCATCGTCGCGCGCCGCGTCAGAGCCGCCGTCGTCCCTACTGCACCCCTGGTCAGGGTCGCCGAGACGCGGTGGGTGGTTGGACGGGCCGGCCTTGTCCTCCTCGTCGTTGTCGAGGACGACGACGCCACCCTCCTCGCATGTGCGGCGCTGGGCCTGGAGCTCCGCGTATGCCCAACGCTGGCGGAGCACCTTCTCGCAAACATAGCCCTCCCTCGCCCATTTGAGGGTGGCCTCCTCGTCGGGGACCACCATCGCCGCGTGCTCCGGCTTCACGGGGGGCAGCCCTGGCTCGGTCTTCGGTCGGACCAGGCGGAGGGAGCGCCGGGGAGGGGCGGGCGCCCTCGCTGATGACGAGGGCGCTGCTGCGGGTGCGGCGCCGAAGCGATGTCTCCTCCTCCGGCTCCGGCTTGACGGGGCGGAGCGCCGGCGAGCCGGAGAAGAGCGAGCCGGAGCCCGACGAGGAGGACGTCCCCGGCTCCATTCGCTGTGGCGTCCAGGAACTACCACGGCGGCGAGAGAAGGACGGTCGCGGCGGGTACTCGAGGCACGGCGTGTTGCTGGCCTCGATGTGGTCGAGGACGACCTCGAGGGTGCGTCCGGGCACGCCCCACCACTCTCGCTGCCCATCGGCGTTGAGGCGTCCGCGGGGAATGATGTCGTTGGCGGAGGCGATCTGGTCTTCGCGGCAGCGCTCGAAGTACAACGTCCACAGCGTGTGGCTGTCGGCGGCGTACCTCGTCTCATTCCGCTACGCCTCCGTCAGCGACGAGCAGATGCGGGTGATATCAGCCCGCTGTGCAGCCCCTTCTGGCATCGGTGGCACCGGGACGCCGCCAGCGCTCAGCTTCCACGAGCCCGGCACCCGCATGTCTGGGGGCGCCGGGTAGTCGGCCTCGTAGAGGGGGCGCGCCTCGTCCTTGTGGAGGTGGCGCCGGCCGAAGCCATTCGCCGCCACGGAGTCGCCCGGGTATCGCTCAGCCATGCTCATCGGCGGGGGAAGAGGGGGCAGAGTTGTTTCTGTGGCGAGATGAGGCAAGTTTGTGGCGACGGTGGCGTTCACCGGCGGGGAGGCCGGCTTTTATAGCCGACGCGGGGCGGTGAGAGCCTGCATGTCGAGCGACGCGTGGCAGGACGCGCTTCGGTGGCGCCTTCACTGCGCCGCCCGTGAGGCATCAATGGAGGCTGACCGGCGCGGCAGCCTTGGCATTGATTTTTGCGGGAACCGAGGCGATGAGGACGACGAAGCGGCATCTCGCTGACTCAGCGGGCCCTTTCCCGTTCGCGCCAAAAATGCGTCCCCCGGCGCCCCAGGCGCCCCCAGCGCGTCGGGTTCGGCCTGGGGCCGCCGGCTTCAGTTTCGGCCTAAATCGGTGAAAAACGGGCTCCTGGGGACGCGACTGAGCCGATTTTCAGCCGCCGGCGCCAAAAAAATACCTGGAAGAGGCTTGTAGGGGGCGCGGCTGGAGATGCTCTTAGAGCTGCACGCCTCTGGTCCGGTGAACCACCTCGCCCGTCGCTCGCGTCGCGGCCGCAGCAACCTTCTGCCGTCGCCGTGACCGCTATGGTGAGCACGATGTCATGTCACTGCTCGTCCGTCACTGCAGATGCAAGCGCCGACCTCGCCGCCTATTGTTGATGCTTTAAACGAGGATTCAGGATAAAACTCACGCAGGCCAAATGATACAAAACGGTACACGAGTACACAGATTAAGGATATTTCTATCCGATCCCTATACTTAACTAAAATTTTATCGGACGTAGCCGATACTCTAAAGTTAGTGGACATTAGACGTAAATTTAAACTTAAACTAAACTACACTAAAAACTTAAACTTAAACTCGGTAGAAGTGGAGGTCGAGGCAGTCCTTCCTCGTGAGACCACCCTCGGTGAGGTCCGGGTCCAGGCCGGTGCCGTTGTCGTCATTGACGGGGAAGACGCTCCACCACTTCTCGACGTCGATCTCCTCCACCTCGCCGCCCTCCATTGACGGCGAATATCGCCGGCTGCGACTCCATGAGCTCCGGGTGCTGCCGGCAGAGGTCATCCATGTAGGACTCGGCGGCGGCCTCGCCTCGAAGCACTCCTGAGCCTCACGGTCCTTCCGCACCATCCGAGCGCTCACCACCCCCGGCTCCGGTGGGATGAGGTGGACCGGCGCTGTCCCGAAGGGGAAGTTGAGCCGGGCGGTGGCACCGTAGTACCTCACCTGCCATCGG
Organism: Aegilops bicornis; assembly: GCA_021605145.1. NCBI lineage: Eukaryota > Viridiplantae > Streptophyta > Magnoliopsida > Poales > Poaceae > Aegilops > Aegilops bicornis. Next base: position 491,447,072 of record CM038673.1, read on the forward strand.
TCGTACTCCATGGCGGCGAGCTCGGTCGTGTGAAACAAGTCGATCAACCGCCGTTGGTGGGTCTCCCGGTCAACGATTTCCACCATCCACGTCCCCACCGCTGCCGGACGCCGAGGTAATTCCTTGTGGACGGCGGCGGCGAGGAGCTCCGAGAAGTCTTCAAATCGGGTGAGGGGCGTGGCGGCGGGCGGATCGGGCGAGCGGCGGCAGCTCGAGGTAGCGGTGGCGGATGACGACCTGCGGGTGTGGCTGCGTGGATCAGCGCAGCGGATCGACGGAGAGCAGGTCGTCGCCTGGCCGATCCACTTCTGCCGGATGCGAGAGCAGGCCGCCGCCCTCGCCGCTCCTCCGACGGAGGCGAGAGCAGGACGCTGCCCCCGCCACTCCTCCTCTGTTGTCACATGTACGCCGTCGATCCTCTTCCGATGGACGCGGGTGCAGGCCGACGCCCCCGCCGCTCCTCCTCCAATGGATGCGAGAGCAGACCGCCGCCCCACCACTCTTCCTCCAACAGATGCGAGAGCAGGACACCATGCCGTTGCTCCTCCTCTGCTACCCCAGGTACGTCGCCGCTGAACAGACAGCACGGCTGCCGCCCGCCGCTCCTCATCATTTGCACCCATGAAGATGCTACTAATTAAGGTGGCTTAGCGGTATGCGGGTCGATTGATTTGTAGGATTTTTTTTTAGAACGAAGGCTCCAGAGGAGCCCGGCTTTGAATTAACAAAGTCATCAACCGGCCAGGATTACAACTCCAAATAACACCATACACCAACTAAAGAAAAATAAAACAAACAGCAAAGATACAGGGGCGCCAGGGAACAGCTCACAATGCACATACAACAAGCTAGATAGAAAGATAGGCGAAAAGCATATAGCTTGGAGATGCCACTATCCTCTTGCACGCTGAAAACCAAGGCGGCGAAGTCCTGGTCGAGAGTGCACCGGAGACGATGCAAGGCACGCCGTTGCCAAAACCTGTGCTTGACGAAAGACACATCCATCCAGATCCATCGTCAAAGAAGGCCCCTGCCTTCTCGCCTGGCTCGAAGGCGCTGCACCGTTGAGCGATGGACATGCTCACCCTAGAGCCTATATGGATGGCCTTGAAGAAACCACCTGTGCGGAACCAGGCGTTCCCGACATGCCGACGACGAACTCACCTAGAGGAGAGCAACACCAAATGCCAAAGTTCTGACATGGAAGAGGGCGAGCGGTCAGAATTTGTAGGATTTGAATTCATAGTATTTTTTAATGGTTTCTTAGCGCTCTATTTAGAGGAAATTTCTGTCAATTTATGATTCAAATTCTTGTGGTTCTCCAATCTTGGGCAGCGTCACCGGAATAGGAGGAGCGCAGCGAAGGAGCATCAGGCAGTGACCGCGAAAACTAGAAAAGAGATGGATGGGTTCTCGCCAAGTTTCTGCGGCTCACGGTTTTCATCCATCTCTCGAATAACTAGAAGATGAGCTACCACGACTTCTACATCAAAGGTTGGATCTTTCAGCAGTTTGTTGTTGGTTGTGCCTACTTACTAATTTGATTTTATAAGTCAACCTGGGGAACTACCAATTGGGTGTGAATGAAGTTGTTAATATGATTTTATTCGTGTGCGCTAATGATAGATCTTGCATTTCTCTACTATGTTTGTCTGTAAGAGCTACTGCGGTGGATAAGGCCGACGTGCACCAATGTAAACTTTAGTTGAAGCTTACAGCACAACGAGGAATAACCTGTACTGTTTCATGCCGTGTTCCTGGACTACCGACATTTCAGAATGATAAGCATTATGCATCAGATTTTTCTATGCGTGACAATTGGCATGGTAGTTGCTTGACTAAATGATTTAAAGGCATAAATTGATTAGAGAACATGTCCCGTGTTCTAATTTCTGAATCATATAGTTCACATCAATATTTTGAAGCTGGACTATATTGCTTTTTGAGTTTGCCACTAACTGCACCTGCACATTTACATGCTAAATTTGTAGCATGTTACCTTCCCCATGTTACCTCTCTTTCGATGTTATTGGCGATTCCAGTTGAATTGAATGTTGAGAATTGCTTTGCAGCCTGTGTGTTGTACAACACTTGCATTATTAGTAAAGAAGAATAAATTTAATCAGAGATGCTTCTATTTATTCTCTAATGATGTAATGATGTAACTTGTATGCTTTCTCTTATCAACAATCAAGGTACTTCTTCCAGCAACTACTATCGGAGGTCTGCTACTGCCATTTCATGGTACGCTTTGCTTTTGAAAATTATCAAAGGAAACCAATGCAGAAAAAAATTGCCCATGAACTGATGCTAGAAATGCAGGAAATCTGTCATCGTGATCTTAACATGATGAGAGTCCAACATCCCAGTAATAATTTGTAACTTTGGTTACTCAAAGGTGCTAATACTTATGTTATGTATCATGGGTTGCTAGAATTGATCTTTCCCTTTTATGCTCTTCAATTCATATTTCGGCTATCTAGCTCTTGCTTTCCATACACTTCTTTAGCAGAACATCATCATATATTTTGCTGCTTAAAGAGACAACTTTGAATGGAAAATGAGTAAAGACATTGACTATTATCACAGCCACTAGCTTTATTTGTTGTGCTCTTTCGAACTGGAATACCCTTAATGCTAATAATTTATTAATTTTATTTAGATGACACCTCAACCCGTAAGTCATGTTTCTTGCAGTGTAATTTTTTTTACATTTCCTTAAAATTAATCATGTAGGTCTAGAATAGTTGCTTCTTTAAATTAAAGTAGTCTGCTTATGAGCAATATAAAATAATCCAGTTCTAGGACCATGAATAATGTGAGAAATTTCAAATTATTTGATGGAAAATTCTACACACTTGAAAAGTAAAATAGGGTATGTCACGGCCCAGCTGATTGCCGCGCATGTTGTAGTCGTGGTTGGTAGGAGGGCGAGGGCGAGGCCCTCGCTTGCCTATGGTTGGAGAAGCGGGTGAGGAGGGGCGCCGTGGCGCAGGAGCAAGGGAGGAGAGGTTGTAGGATATTCCCTGCTTCCATTTATTGATCCAAGGGCTGGCTATATATAGCCTAATTACAAGACCAGACTAAGACTCCTATTACAATTGGGTGTTGGCAGGGTAACCTTCTTCGGGACTAAACCTTTCCAACTAATACCCAGACTCCTAATCTAAAAAGACTATAATTAAACTAGGACATATCTTTAGGCAGGTGCAGGGCCGACCCGCGCAGGTCCCTTGCGCCTATAGGCCTGCCCCCACATGACATCTCCCCCTTCATTCTGAAACAGCTCGTCCTCGAGCTGGAAGCTTGGATAACGTTCACGGAAGGTTGTAACATCCTCCCATGAAGCAGCAGACGTCGGCTGGCCCTCCCAAAGTGAATGAGCACCTGCTTGGATACCATGGCAATACGAGCACGCAATGCTTGGACAGGGGTTGGATGTACTCGACCGAAAAGCAGGTGGAAGCATCGGCGGAACTTCCGGCGGTGGACCATGGTACTTCTTCAGGACCCCGACATGGAAAACATTGTGAATGCGGGCGCGTGGGGGCAACTCCAAACGGTAAGCAACCGTATCAATTTTAGCGAGGAATTTGAAAGGCCCATAATATTTGGGATCCAATTTCCCTTTGGCGCCTACTCCAAGGAATGTCGCCGGCCGGTGCTTAAGACGGAGCCAAACCCACTCTCCAACATCAAAAGAAAGGGCCCGATGCTTATCATCATAGTAATGCTTGTACTGTTGTGTTGCCTGAAGGAGACGCTCACGGATGTCGTGTAAGAACTGATCGTGGTCGACGATCTGCCGTTCCACCACCTGATTGCGAATCTCGCCCGGCGTATAGTCCTGGAATGAGGGGGGATCCCGTCCATAAACTACCCTGAAAGGCGTGTCCTTCAACGCTGAGTGGTACGAAGTGTTGTAGCAGTACTCCGCCCAAGGCAACCATTGGAGCCACTGCCGTGGGCGATCCCCAGTTATGCAACGAAGGTACATGGTGATGACACGATTGACGGCCTCCGATTGCCCATCAGACTGCGGATGGAAGGCCGAACTCATGTGCAAGCGTGTCCCCGCAGCGGCAAACAGAGCCTTCCAAAAGTCCGAAGTGAAAACCACATCCCTGTCCGAAACGATGGATGTGGGAAACCCATGAAGTCGGACAATGTTGGCGAAGAAGGCTTTAGCAACAGACTCCGCAGTGTACGGATGCGCCAAGGGGATGAAATGCGCATATTTGGAGAAACGATCCACAACGGTCAGTATCACACTTTTGCCGCCCACCTTCGGAAGCGCCTCAATGAAATCCATGGAGATGTCTTCCCAGACACGAGAGGGCTCTGTCAAGGGCTGCAACAAGCTGGCTGGATGAAGCTGCTCCGTCTTGTTGCGTTGACAAACCTGACAAGCACGAATATACTGCTGAAGTGCGGCCCTTGCTTACGGTAGATGGAAATCCCGGCGAAGATGATGAAGTGACTTCTGGATACCTTCATGTCCCGCATCATGGGCTGCAGCCAGGACCTCCCCGAGCAGCGGCGACGCAGGTGGCACATAAGCACGCTGTTGGAAGGTAACAACACCATCAACGAGAGCCCAAGGCTGTCCTAACTCACCAGATTCTAGTTGTTCCCGGAAAGTGACAAGCGCCGGGTCCGTGTGTGCAGCCTGACGAAGAGCTGCAAACAGATCAAAAGAAGGCCCGGGGATGGCGAGTGCGTGGCCGGCAGGAGCATCACGGCGAGAAAGAGCATCGGCGACGATGTTTTGGCGACCCGGTTTATATTCCTCCGTGAAGTCGAACCCCAACAGTTTGCCCACCCAATCATGCTGTGGAATGGTAGCGAGGCGTTGGTCCAGCAAAAACTTTAGGCTGTAGTGGTCAGTTTTGACGACGAACGCACGTCCCCAAAGATAGGGCCGCCAGTGGCGCACGGCGTGCACCAGACCAATGAGCTCCCGCTCATAAGCGACGAGAGAAGCATGACGCGGAGCGATGGTTTTGCTGAAATAGGCAATGGGGCCGCCACCTTGATCCAGGACTGCCCCGAAACCAGATCCAGATGCATCACACTCCACAATGAATGAAACAGCAAAATCCGGCAGCTGAAGCACCGGGGCTGTGGTAAGAGCTTTCTTGAGGGCTTCAAAGGCAATAGTCGCTGCAGGCGTCCAAAGAAATCCGTCTTTCTTGAGGAGTGCCGTGAGAGGACCTGCAATGGTGCCAAAATCCCGGATGAACTTGTGGTAGTATCGTGCCAGTCCTAAGAAACCACGCACAGCGTGGACGGTGCGCGGAACCGGCCAGTCTACCACGGCAAGAACCTTGTCGCTGTCCATGGCAACTCCTGCAGCGGAGATGACGTGTCCCAGATAAGCCATGGTTTCCTCCCCAAAGGAACACTTGGAGCGTTTGAGAAACAGTTGATGTGTGCGCATAGCCTCCAAAACGAGCTTGACATGACGTAGGTGATCCGACCAGGACGAGCTGTAGATCAAGATATCATCGAAGAACACAAGCACAAACCGACGAAGGTAGGGACGGAGGACGTCGTTCATGAGTGCTTGGAACGTCGCTGGGGCATTTGTCAAACCAAAGGCCATCACTACAAACTCAAAGAGGCCCTCATGTGTGCGGAAGGCCGTCTTGTGGATATCCTCAGGGGCCATCCGAACCTGGTGGTAACCCAACCGGAGATCTAGTTTGGTGAAAAAGCGGGCGCCCTTGAGTTCATCCAGAAGTTCATCGACAACAGGAATTGGAAACTTGTCCTTGATGATGACAAGGTTGAGACCACGGTAGTCGATACAGAAATGCCAAGTCCCATCGGCCTTTCTAACGAGTAGAACGGGGGATGAAAATGTAGAAGAACTAGGACGGATCAGACCGCGAGCCAGCATCTCTGAACATTGGCGCTCCAGTTCATCTTTTTGAATCGTTGGGTAGCGGTAGGGACAGACAGCAATCGGCGGTGTCCCGGGAATAAGATGAATATGATGGTCATGTGCGTGCTGCGGCGGCAGGCCGTGTGGGTCGGCGAAAACATCGGTGAAAGTGGCCAGCAGGCTGTCCAGAAGTTCCTTGCCTTCGCACACGTGTAGGTGGGCAAGACGTCTGAGGGAGCCGAGGCCCGACCACTCTACACGGTGATCCAAGTGCCAAAACGACATCCACTGCATAGTGAAATCCTAGAGAATTGGCCCAAGAGTTTTGAGGAATCGTGTACCGAGGACGATGTCAAACCCGCCCAATGGAATGGCATGCAGATCAACAACGAAACACTCCTTGTCAATGGTGATTGCAGCTTCTTTGAAGGAGTCTGACAGGTCACCTTATCGCCATTAGCGACCGTGACTCCCAAAGCAGCGATTGGAGGAGAAAGGCAGCCCGGACGATGGTGGCCAGCTCTTCGTGGATGAAGTTATGAGTGCTGCTGAATCAAGCAAAGCGACCAGGTCACGGTCCCCAATGCGAAGAGTGACCTGCATTGTGTCGCTGGTGGAATTCTTAATGACCAAGAGTGAGATTTGTGCTTCTGGAAATCCTCAAACTGCTCCTCTTGACGTCGGCGGATTGAATGTAGAAACGATCGTTTGCAGCGATGGCCCAGCGAACTTCTCGTCACAATTGAAGCGAGAGACCCTTAGCGCGCCGTTCATCCATCTCGTGGGCGTGAGTCTTTTAAAAAGGCGGCGCGGCGTGGAGTTGGAGGAGTCCGGCAAGGCGAAGATGAAGTGCAACCATGGGGCGAGTGGGCGGGCAGGCGGCCGGGCTGATTCTTGATCTTGGTAGCGATATTGAGGTGCTCAAAGGAGATTGCTAAGTCCATAGCTGTGTCCAAAGTCGCTGGTTTCAAAGATCTCGACTGAAGTTTTCATAGGCTCGCCCAAGTTGTTGGTGAAGATATCCCGCTCATCGTCGTCAGCAATGGGGCGCACCCGAGAGAGATTCTCTAGAAAGCGCTTGGAGTATTTTGCCACGGTGCCGGAGCGGTGGGTGGAAATCAGCTCGCCAAAGGGGTTGGCGCGGGTCGGCGGTCCGAAGTGGTTGGCGATCAGTTTTTGAAACTCGGTCCAGGACGGCCGCTGGCCCAGCTTAGTCTCGAGGTGGCCATACCATAATGCGGCGACATCGGTGAGGTGGTATGAGGCGAGCCAAGTCTTATCCGACTCCGGCGTTCGCTGCCCGAGGAAGAAGAGATTGCAACGTGTCAGCCACGGCCGTGGATCGCTGGCCCCGTCAAAGAGGGGGAAATCAATCTTGTAGAGGCGCGGAGCCCTATCCCCTGGATCGGCCGGGGCCCCGATGTGGGATGGCGCATCTGGGGGCCGCAGGAGCCCGGTACCACCCAATTGAGGCGTGCCCTTGCCTTCCAGCCGAAGGAGGGCCAGGTTTTGCTTTCGCTGGCGTGACGTGTCCGCCAGCTGGTCCTGGAGGGTTTTGAGTGTCACGGGGATGGACTGGAGGGTGGCGTGGACCTCGGCGCGCTCTGTTCGAGCAGTGTGGTTCTCCTCTGAGAGGCTGTTCAAAGTGGCGACCACGGCCTCATGATCCTCGTGCTGTTTGGTCGCGAGGTCTGCTAGGGTTTGTGGTAGAGGCGCCGGCGGCGGTGGCGGAGACATGGCCGCTAGGATCGACGAGGAAGCTGATACCAAGTTGTCACGGCCCAGTTGATTGCCGCGCAGGTTGTAGTCGTGGTTGGTAGGAGGGCAAGGGGGTGAGGAGGGGCGCCGTGGCGCAGGAGCAAGGGAGAAGAGGTTGTAGGATATTCTCTGCTTCCGTTTATTGATCCAAGGGCTGGCTATATCTTTACCTAATAATAAAGCAAATTGGGTTTCTGGTCGTCCGTCATTATAATTGCCCTCCAATTTAGTAAAAATTACCCATCAATGCCACCCGTAAGTGGGAAAACGATTCGATTTTTCGGACCAAAAATCGCCGCCCCCTTGGTTGTTTTATAGCGCCCCCTTGGTTGGGCGAGAGCTCCTCTAGCCACGAGACCGGGGTTCGATCCCCAGCTTTCATGTCTTTTATCTTTCTTTTCTCACGCATGTCTTACCCATGTGCGGGCTTCACTCCCCTTTTTTTCATTTTACTTTTTTGTCTTTTCTTTTTTCATTCTGTTTTCTTTCTTCTTTCTTGTTTAAATTAATTCGGGATTTTAATATTCTAAAGGTGTGACTTTTCAAAAATAATGTTTGAGAAATCATAAAAAATATGTGAATTGAAAAAGTGTTTGAAAATCATACAAATTTAGAAGATTCGAAAATGTTGGTGGTTTTGCAAAAATGTAAAATCAAAATTTGGAAAAAATGGTCGGGAAATAAAATCATGTTCATGATTTTGAAAAAATGACCGTGTATTGAAAACTATTCGGGAATCTGAAAAAAATGTCCATGACATTTTAGAAAATGTTCACAAAAATAAAAATAAATATTTGTTTTTTAAAATTTATTCCCCAATGTTTTTTAAAAGTTCATCGACTCAATTTTTTTTGTTGAGTCAAAAAATGTTAATGAATTCGAAACCGGTTCATGCATTTAATTTTTTTTGTAAACAAAACTAATGTTCATGATTTTTTGAGAAAATAAAAAATTTCAAAAGAAAATGTTTGTCGATTCGGAAAACTGTTCACTGATTCAAAAGTATTTTATGTTTACGATTTAATTAGTTTTTCAAAAGTCTTTATATGTCTTGGCGTTGGGAGTAGTTCGTGGTCAACGAGATTTGTTTTTAAAGTTTTAAACATTCCCTTGCGGAACATAATGACAAGTGTGGCATGCACTGGCAAACTCATAGCCTTGGGATTTACCACGTCGAATGCATTGTGATCACGTGGACATCGCGACCATCATCGGCTAGGGTGAGAAAAAAATGGCAACATGGTGAGCCACTGTGTTGAAATAGAGTACACTCATATATCAGGATACTGAGTCATACTTATTTGTTTAGCCATAATTTTTTGTCTCCCATTGCAACGCACGGGCATATTTGCTAGTATAGCCTAATTACAAGACCAGACTAAGACTCCTATTACAATTGGGTGTTGGCAGGGTAACCTTCTTCGGGACTAAACTTTCCAACTAATACCCAGACTCCTAATCTAAAAAGACTATAATTAAACTAGGACATATCTTTAGGCAGGTGCAGGGCCGACCCGCGCAGGTCTCTTGCGCCTATAGGGCTGGCCCCACATGACAGGGTATTTTTGAAATGGAAGATTCTCTGGCATGCATTTTCTAAGTTGTCATACTCTGCCTTCACTTGCACAATAACACTGCTCATAGATGATGTACTATGCCTTGACATGCACAATAACATTGCCTTGATGTACTATTTGGAAGGAATATGCAAAATTATATTTGCTCAGAGAATCATTTTAATTGTCTTCTTAACATCAATATTTTAGTGGCACGGTATGCCTCACTCCAGGAACAATGTACCATTGCGACCGCTTCTAATTGAATTATATATTTAATCATTTTTCCTCAAAGCGCATTGAACACCCATGTATCTTTCTTGAACTGATAGGTATCCTGGACTTTGGCAAATACATTTCTGATGTGGTAGTTTGGCTATTGTTCTTTTACATATTGTTACATGTATATATACCAGTTGGAAAGTGCCCCTAATTGTAGCATTGGCACTCTGCTCGCCTGTTTGGTCACGTAGATCAATATTGTGTGCATCCCACCATGGTGTGGCTCTGCATGCCAAGGGCGGTGCATGGTTGGACAGGGTACAGGTTCTTGCCAGTGACGAAAGGATGAAGGAGAGCGTAAAGGTGTTCGTGTTGGTTATCGTGGTGATGGCACATCACTAATGTGGTTGAGTACAGTTTGTAGCCAGTTAAGAGGAGAAACAAGAAGAGTTGGGGTGCAGCTGAAGCCGAACAAGTATTACTGGAGTTACCTCCACACTGCCTGGAGCCTAAATTAGAGGACCTATTCATTCATTATTTTCTTGATTTTGTGACTGTTCCACAAGTTTTCTAGATTATCTTTTTATGGTACATGTTTTCCTTTTTTGTCCTTTAACACAAGTTGCATTGCATTGTGAAATGAGTCTACCTATTGTTATTTATGTGATCAGTGAAATTTTCGCAATACTATGCATATGATCTAAACAATGGATGAAAATCAATTTTAGTTGACATGATATTTGAAGTTATGGCTAAATTGTACATCATCCAATATAGTTTATAAATTTGTGCGGCTGTTATCATTTATATTAGTCAAGACGTGTGTTGCACGTGCACGTTTACTAGTCAGAGGAAGAAAAAAATCGTATTGGACGGGGTGATGCGGAGCATCCCTCGTCCATCCACATGGACACGGCATCACCATCGCAAGCACCGAGAGGACTGGTGACAAGAGCACGTGCACGCAACATCGAGAACGAGGTCACTTCTTTCCTCTTCGAGTTTCGTTCGGTTTCACATGAGAATGAGATTCTACCTCAAAGAGACATGCTATGCACTCATAGGTACTTTGGAGATGATCGCGAGGAAACACAGAGGAAGCACCAAGTTCGCCGGAGACTCAAGAGGAAGGATAGGGAGAAGAGCATGAAGACTCGAAGGCTCTGGAACCCCCGGGTGCTCGGCCATCCATGCCCCCGGGTGCAGACCAGCCGCCACGGTGAGCAGCCACCTGGCCACTCCGGGTGCTGGCCAAGGAGCCGGGTGCCCGGCCACACTGGGTGCAGCCCGCCACCCGGGTGCCCGGCCTGCCTCATTGGTGGCCTTCGCCCGGGTGTCCGGGGCCGCCACCCCGGTGTCGGACCCAAGACTGAGGCCAGCTCCTCGATCAGCCGGGTGCGGACCTCCCCCCCCCTCCCGGGTGCAGAGCCCTCCTCGGGCGCATGTCTCTGTTCGGTCCGGGTGCCCGGACCCCTCCGCGTGCCTGCGTGCACTTTTGGGATTTGGTCCCTTGTATCCCCTTCTTCCTCTCATTTGGCCCCTAGACTATATAAGCACCTCCCCTAGCTCATTTAGAGGATAGCTAAGAATAGATCTAGATATTGGAGCTTAGCTCATGTACCTTCCTTTGTGGGATTCCTATTGAGAGAGAAGTCTCCATCGGAGTACAAGACCTCCATTGAAGAAGATCCCTAGGGATTCAAGCCCCCCTTGAGGGAAGGATCTACCTAGATCATCAAGTCCTCATTTCCTTTATAAGATTTGGGATGAACTCTACCATGTATCTTGTTTCCTTTTGATTGTTCATGTACCTTGTGGATCTTATGTGTTTGTTGGTCTAGTGGATGTGTGATTGGACTTGTTCTTGAGTGTTCCTCTTGTTTTCTCTCTTGTGTTCATCTTGTTCTTGGGGATCCCCCCTCCAGTTCGTGAAAGATCTTCACTTAGGGTTCCAGTTCCACCCTACAACACGGGGCCTCATAGTCTCCCTCCTGGGGCCCCTCCTCGGATTTTGACACGTAATCAACGGCACACATCTTAAAGCGAACTTAATTCTCTGATTGTTTTTTTTTTCATGCTAATATGTGTCGCATTTATGAAACATATAAAGCCTGGTAGAGTGGTACCCGCCATTCTGGAGGCTTTGCATCGCATGAAAAAAAAACTATGTCTTACAGGATCTAACCAACCAACAATGCACAACTCATTCCAAATGATCTTCACTCGCTAGTGACCCTTATTGTCAGCACGCCCAGCGTCCCCTTCTCCCCAGCCGTCCTCGAGCGGCATGTCCGGCATCACCTTCTTCCAGAACCAGTGCTTCCTCCACAGCAGCACCATCTCCTCGATGGGCACGCCCTTGGTCTCCGGCAGGAAAATGTAGACGAACACGGTCATGACCGTGATCCAGGCGGCGAAGAAGAGGAAGATGCCGAACTTGAAGGCGCAGAGCATGGACAGGAACGCCTGCGCGATGACGAAGGTGAAGAAGAGGTTGACGGCCACCGTGATGCTCTGCCCCGCCGACCGCGTCTCCAGCGGGAAGATCTCGCTCGGCACCGTCCACCCCAGCGGCCCCCACGACCACCCGAACGCCATCACGAAGAGGCAGATCACCACCACCACCACGATCGAGTAGCTCCGCGACAGCTGCTTGTCCGTCCCGAACTTCACCCCGAGTATCACCGCCACGATCACCTGCGCACAAATGCCATGGCGTCAGACATGAATTGTGATTAGTATCATATGTGTGCTGTCTCAAGTCTCAACTCGACCTGGCAAACGATCATCTGAATGCCGCCGCTGATGAGGAGCTTCCTCCGGCCGAGGCGGTCGACGGTGGCGATGGAGATGAGGGTAGACAAGAAGAGCACCGCGCCGGTGATCACGGAGGAGTAGAGCGACGCGCTGGCGCCGAAGCCCATGGTCTGGAACAGCACCGGCGCGTAGAAGAGGATGGAGTTGATGCCCGTCAGGATCTGGAACGCCGGCATGCACACGGCCATCACCAGCTGCGGCCGGTTGCGCGGCTCCAGGATGTTCCGGAACGGGTTCTTGATGGTGTTGGCTAGCTCGCTGGCCTCCGACATGTCCATGAACTCGGCGTCCACGTCCGCGGTGCCGCGGATGCGCTCCAGGACGCGCCGGCCCTCCTCGGCGCGCCCGCGCTCGATGAGGCTGTTGGGCGTCTCCGGCAGGAGCAGCCCGCCCACGGTCATCAGCAGCGCCGGCGCCGCGAGGCCGAGCGAGAGGCGCCAACCCCACGGCTTGAGGTTCTGCGTGCCGTAGTTGACCATGTTGGCCGTGAAGATGCCGAGCGTCGTCGCGAGCTGGAACATCATGTTCAGCCCGCCGCGGAGGTGCGCCGGCGCCATCTCCGACAGGTACAGCGGCACACCCTGCACCAACCAACAAGAACCACATTGTAAGAGCCAGTACAACCACACGCACTCTCGTCTCGGTGTGGGTAGGCGAGAACTTGACGTGTACCTGATTGCCGAAACCGATGCCAACGCCGAGCATGATACGACCGAGGATCAGCATCTCAAGGTTCACGGCCGCCACGTTCAGGATCGCGCCGATGAGGAAGCTGATGCCGCCGCAGACAATGCTGGCGCGTCGGCCGTAGTTCCTCGTCACCGGCGAGGCGACCAGGGAGGAGACCAGGCCGGCCAGGTACAGAGACGAGGTGAATGCCGAGAGGCCCTGGTTGTCGTACTTGCAGTAGTTGTTCTGGTGGCCGGAGTTCTTCCGCCGGAACACCACCGGGAAGAACTTCTCCAGGAATGGGTCCATGGAGGTCACTCCTCCTGCAACATTCAGCAGATTCAGAACAGATTTCCTGGAAATAATCCCTGGTAAAACCAAAACAGCTATTTTTTTCAGATTCAGAGATACTAAATTTTCATCTAAAATTGAAATGGTGAAATCTGAATATTGACGTGACGTTGCAAGCTTCGGGTGATTTTTTGCCTAATGGGCAAGTTGCATGTCCAAAAATCCCAAAGTGATTAGGCGTTGTTGACAGAATCATAACATTTATTGTTCAGGCTTTAGACAATGAACGAGTATTATTTAGCTGAATTAGTATCAGACACTGTTCTACTTAATATTACACAAGTTTTTATTCTGTTTGAGAGTGAACATTACATAAGCTTGAAGAACAAATTAATCTAACAGTTGCACACACAAACTCAAATGCGGACTTTCTTTCAGGTAACTCGAATTTACTACTCCCTCCGTTCACTATTGTAAGACATTTTGGATGTTTCAATATAGACTAGATACAAACTAAAATGAGTGAACATACGTGTGAATTGAGCCTTCCCTCAAAAACTTTTTTTTCTTTTATTTTTTAGCTATGTTCCGAATCTGGGTTTGGAATTTTGCAAAATACGATAGATGTATATTTCATCGATGCTAATTCTGGTTATTTTTTTACGTCTTTTAATACTAGGTTTTAGCGAGTTTTAGAGCGCACCGCCTGAACCATAAAGATTGGGTGTAATTTTGGTTTACGAGTTCTAAGAAGTTTTAGCGAGTTAGTGTGCATTTGTTGCACCATAAAAGTTAGGCGTGTTTCAAATTTGACCAACATCAAAGGAACAAAGGAAAATAAATCAGATTATGATTTGTGAATTGGGCCCAATAACACTACCAAAATTGTTTAAAAAAAAATTAGGCTAATTTGAAATTTCGATTAGAAAGATGTATATTGCATCCATGCTAATCGGCTGCAAAAGTTGAACCAAACAATTCAGGAGTCGTGACGCACCAGTCTCATTGTGTAATAATCACATCCCAGTTTCTGCAAGAGTTTCAGCTGACAAGTGGGACCCTCGTTGTCACTCCCCCTCTTTCTCTCTCCTAACCGACGTCAGTAGCCGGGTTGCAAGTCAAACTCTTGTAGTCTTGTAGATGACGATACCCCGCATTGATCTATCTATCTAGGAGAAGCGCCGAGCGGAAACGGACGGCCGCACGGTGATATCATCATCAGCCTGAATTGAAAGCCGATAGATAAGCTTGGCGGAGCGCCGAACACGACTCTGAATTTTGCAACGTCTCGCGTGTCGGCTTCTCCACTGCATTAGTAGTTCTATAAACCAAATTCACCACTCCGTACACAATGATCGCGTCGACCCATCCAGCACCCACGGAAGTGGATGATTGGATGAATGATTGGCCTCGTCGCGTGGGAGATGGGAAAAAGATGAACCGTCGTGTTCATCTGATACACCACTGAATCAAGAAATCCTGCAGTCCTACTGCTGTTTGCTTTTGACATGGTAGGCCTGTTCACTTCCATGTCCATGTGTGTTGCGGGCTTGGCAGACAGTGGTGGGAGGCAGACAGACAGGTCACGATCTGCTAGCGACCTAGGCGAGGGACCAGCGAACGACGGACACCGCCGGCACTAGCTCCAAATCAAGGAGGGGCCACGGTTGAAGAAACGTACTGCGTGTAATCACTACTGAGGAGGGATCACCGTACATGTTACTGATGTTCGTGGAGCAGGACAAGCTCTTCTTTCTTCCGATGGCCCATGGCTGGGTGAGAAGCAGCCACACCACGCACACAAACACACCAGAGCACCGACGAGCGGAGATACGGAACAAGACAAGACGGTGGGTGGAAGGAGTCACTGCTGAGGTGAGGTGGGTGTGGGAGTGTGAGCAGGACTTACCGGAGATCCCGATGTCGTAGCCGAAGATGGAGCCCCCGACGGCGGCGACGAGGCAGGCCATGGCGACGGCCAGCGTCATGCGGCCCTTGTACTCCGCCGCCCTCTCCTTCTTCACGCCCAGCGCGGCCATGCCGCCGCCCGCCATCCTCTTTCCGAGAAATTAAGCGAGGACCGAGGCAAGGAGGGAGGGAGGAGAGCTCGCTCAGCACGGAGAAGCAATGCCTCAACCAACTAGAATTCCACGGCCATATATAGATATCTCCCCCTCTCTCCTTGTCCCGGATGCGAAGCGGGTGGTGAGGTCTCTTGTACAATTAAGTGAGGGAACGGGCTGGCGGCGATTTCTTGCATAAAATTAAGGCCGGAGGCAGCAACATGCCGTGCATTGAAGACGATAAGCAACCCCTCCCGCGCCCCGGCCGTTGACGTTGACCCCTATCCTGCGGCGCGGGCCCGCTGTCAGTCAACCAGACGCAACTCGGCGGCCGACGTCTGCAGATGGATGCACATGTCACCGCGTATGTCTCAACCCCACAACGAGCGCTGCCAGCCTCTCCACGCTCCAGCTCCGCCCGGCCCCGATAAAATCTACCCGGGGCTCCGACCGCATGAATCAGTAAGATATGCTCGGCCAAGTGGGTAATTGGTTGACTTGGAGTGACATCTCAGCAAATTAAATCGCTTCTAAATTCACAGTTGGCTGGCTGCTCGCTGCGGCGGCGATCGAGCTGGCCGTCGTGGAGTCTTGCGGCCGGCATGCCAGTGATGCCACGTTTGCAACGGCTTGGTTTGCCTAGGTCAAATCCATGTGTGTGTGTGCGGCTGCGGTGCATACGTGCGTGCAAGTTGTAGCGTGGGGACCATAGGTTTTGTTCAATGTAGTAGTATCATGCATATACATACATACATACATATGCAGTAAGCAATCACGTACGTACGTATGCACACACGTACTCCATTTCGGCTATGAGCAGACGTACATGGCATGGACTCAACTCCCCTAACGTGCGGCAGTCCCACATGTCAGTGACCGAACTGCACACTGCAGTACGTCAGACGATCCCCGTCCGCTTGGCATGCGGTGCAACAGCTCTCACAGGAAATCCCATACAACATCGGAGAGCGTGGCAGGTCACGACTCGTACATATAACTCCCGAAAGGCGAATCGTCGACGACGAGGCGCCTACGGTGACTTCGTAAATTTCAAGATGATATGCCGGCTCAGTCTCTCGAAGGTGCTCATAGGGATAGGGTGTGCGTGCGTGCGTTCATAGAGGTGAGTGTATGCGCGTATATATGAGCGCTTGTGTCTGTACTGATGCTCAAAAAAAAAAGCGAAATGCCGACTGATCTGAATTTTTCTCCCTTGCCTGCCTATAGTGCGCAGGGCCGCAGGCAGGCGAATCATGCAATCCCGGAAGAGCGGTTAGAGGCGTGCGGGCAAAGCCAGCCACCTTTCAGCCACATGCACCTTCCGTTTCCAAGATTCAAGGCGGCCGATCTCCATTTCGCCTTTGTTAGCTCTGCGTGTTGCCTACCTAGCGCTGATGGATTTAGAGCATGTTTGGTTCGCGTCCTGTGCGTTGTGCCTGACAAAATCGAGTGCCTGGAGCCGGCCTGGGAAGGCGTTGCTTTTTGCCTGGTCAGGCTAGTGTTGTTTGGATCATGCCCAGGCCTGGTTGATGTATTAAAGAATATCAAATCATGCATGTCTTGTCCAGTTTGGTTGTGACCACAGATTAGCAAGCCAGGCAGCAGTCCAGGCATCCGATCCAGGTTGCCTGGGACCAGGCTAATGGCCCTTCCTGGTTTTACGCCAGGCTAGTGACGCTGTCAAATTCCCCAGGCCAGGCTAGCTCCAACCATTTAGGATACAAACCAAACAGATCTCAGGCAGATCCCAGGCAAGCTTCAGGCCAGGCAAATTTGGCCCAGGGTTGCAACCAAACAGGCCCTTACTGGCTGACGATGACGGGTGCCTGGCAGTTTCACGCGCAAAACATGGACAAAACTCACCGGAAAATACAAGACGAAGAAAAAAAGCATGGACAAAGTCACAAAGTACTACTCCCTCCGTCCCATAATGTAAGACGTTTTTTAACACTAGTGTAGTGTCAAAAAACGTCTTACATTATAAGACGGAGGGAGTAGTAGAGTATGTCATATACTGAAGCGACAATTAAGCCCCTTGGCCGTTTTACCTGTCTCCTGCAGCACTTCTCTATCCCAAACCTCTCATAATCGGTGTCAGCCTGTAAGGCGCAGTTCTATGGCCATACTGACACGGCCATGATTTCGATTATTTGAAAGATTTGGGCGCCTTCTAAATGCAAGTTCTTTGCATGGCTGACAATCAACAATAGAGTTTGGACGGCAGATAGGCTTCAACGTCGTGGGTGGCCAAACTGTAACCTTTGTCCATTATGCAAGCAAGTTTAGGAGTCGGCGGCCCACCTTCTATTCCAATGCCGATACACTATTAGAGTTTGGCGTATGATCAAAGATTGGCTTGGTCTCCATGATGTCCATCCTTTCGATTGGAGTGACGCGACTTTCGTTAAAGAGTGATGGAGCCACAATGCTAACAAGAAGACCCAATCACGAAGGCCGCTTGCTTCCTTGATGTTGCTAATCTCTTGGAAGTTATGGAAAAAGAGGAATGTACGAATCTTTCGTAATAATGTCGTTCCGGTGGGAGTCGTCGTTGCTAGGATTAAAGAGGAGGCCTCACTTTGGAGCATTGTGGGAGCAAGCATTTGAATAACATAATGCCGCGAGAGTGATTGTTGTAATTCGGCCTTTGGCCTTAACCTCTAAAACTTCTCTCTTAATCAATGAAAATAGCAAATCTTTTGTCTAGTTTCAAAAAAAAACCTCTCATGATTTTTTACCTGATGATTGGTTGCTTTGTTCAGGGCATCTCCAAAGAGGACCCTCGAACCTCCAACCGTCCGAACTGTGCTGTTCGAAGTCCGGAAGACATCTAACACGGTCGTGTATCGGTCCGCCAAGTGGTCCGGACGTATTTTTTCGTCAAACCCAAGACAAAGTGGGGGGCTTCGCGGTAGTCTGGATGGCGGCCACGTAGGACTCCGACACCCCCCGGCCCACCCAAAACCCCTCCCGGACCACGCGTTTCCATCCTCCCATTTTCTCTCCTTCTTCAGTTTTTCTCTCTTGCCTTCGCAACCGCTCCACCACCCCGACTGCCATACGCACCCATGCCGGAACTCGACGAGGCCGTCACCTCAAGCGGTACACCCCGGGCTCCACGCCGTTGCTCCTCCGCCGTCGTTCCACACCTCTCCTCAGACCGCCTCTCAGGGTCCGGCAAACAGTTCGGTCAATTGCCCGAGCTAAATATTTAGTCCTTTCTTCTTTGAAGCAATGGACTCGGATATGGAGTACATCTACTAGCACTATGTTGAGTCGTCTGACTCATCCGAGAAGGAGCACTACATGGATGAGACGGCGATGATGCAGGCAATGCTTGCAGATGCTGAACGTGCAGAGGTGCGTGTTCTAAATTTTAAGGGATCAATCAAGGGTCATCGAGTGCTCAACCGCAACCGGGCATGCGGTCATTTGACGCTGATGGACTTTGTCCAAAAGCTTTGCAACGGCAATATCAGGGTCATTTTAAAAAGCCACCATCATTCTTGAAGCAGTTGCATCACATAATTTTTGGATTTGGCATGCTTTCTTTGGTATGCATGGGTCTCATAATGACATCAATGTGCTACAACGATCACCATTGTTTGCTAGGCTGACTGAAGAAAAAGCTCCTCTTTGTCACTATACTATCAATGGGCATGAGTACAACATGGGCTACTATCTGATGGACAGTATCTATCCTCCTTGGGCTACTTTTATGAACACCATCTCTCACCTAGTTGGTCAGAAAAATCTCACTTTTCCCAAAGACAAGAAGCAGGTAGAAATGATGTTGAGAGTGCTTTTGGAGTTCTGCAGGCACGTTTTGCAATTGTTTGTTGACTGGTTAAACAATGGCATCTGAAGACCTTGTGGGAGGTGATAACCCGTTGTGCGATCAAGCATAACATGATCCTGAAGGATGAGGGTGAGGATGCTGCTACAGGTCTAGAATTTGAGAACATGAGTGATCTTATCAAACTTCCCGACCAAAATCCGGCCATATTTGAAGAGTTTGTTCAAATGCATCAATAAATTTGGCATCGAGCAACTCACGGGCAACTGAAGAAAAATTTGATTGAGCATATGTGGGTTGTTAAGGGGGACAAAAATGCTTGAGCGTAATATTTGAACTTTTCTAGTTATAACTCTGGCTGCATTTGAACATTCAAACTATTTGAGACTATATATGCGGCTATTTGAACGTGTGGAAAAAAGGGGGTCGAATGTATGCGGGCAGCGTTGGATGACCGTCCTCTGCATCAGTGTCCGCGGACTGGTCCCCTTGTCCGCGAATGATTGCCGAAGGAATTGTGGGTCAGTGTTGGAGATGCCCTTACACCTCATGGAGACTATACCATGCCGAGGGAGGCGATTTGTGGCAGGCAGGTGTGAGGCATCGGCCTCATTTTTTTTATAACTTGAACCAAAAATTCAATCAAAGCTTTTATTTTTTATATGTGTGTTCCTTTTGATGAAGACTTTGAAATAAGACCATTTTCTAATGCGCTTTGATAACTTCTATAAAACTTTACCAAGTTTTGACTACTAAAACTTAATAGTAACGAATGACAAATTCAGTAAGTTTTTGAAATTGAATTTAAAATCGTGTTGCAAATCAAACGAGTACGCAAATCGCGAAGCAATCATGCGACCGGGCATGGCTGAGAGCAAGTATAATAGGATGACATAGACGGGTTGTAAGGCTTTAAATATTATATTTTTGATGAATTGGCGAAGAGAGAAGATGAGGGAGGAGAGAAGCGGGCTACTCACTAACAGCCGGATGTAGCACTTGCTGCTAGACACTTTGTGAGAGAGGAAAGTGGGCCATGTATCAACATAGTAGTAAATTGATATGCATCTATTATACTTGCTGACTATAAGCCTAGCTATAGATGACGTGGCAAGATCATATAGCCGGCAGCTGGTGTGACGTCCCGGATTCGACCGTACACTAATCATACACGCAAAATCCGGCATATTACAACACAACTCTAGACACAAATTAAAATAATACAAACTTCATATTACAAGCCAGGGGCCTCGAGGGCTCGAATGCCCGGCAATACACATTTGTGTCTAGAGTTGTGTTGTGATATCTTCCCGTGAATCCCTGATCTTGGTCGTACACATTTACGTGTATAATTAATGTACGGTCGAATCGGAGGCGTCACAGCTGGCTATACTAGTAACCATGCTCTGAGCAGGAGCGTGCCCCTACGAATTTCCGACCATGCCGATCGAATTGTGAGAGTTTTGGAGCCGACGTGCCATTTGTCATGTTTCGGACCAATAGTTTATCCAATTAAATTTCATCTACTTCCGCCGATCCAAATTAATTGTTGCAGCAGCTCTAGTACGACTCTGTGATATGAGGGAGTAATATAGTACTATAAGGCTGGTCATAGTGGGAATAACATAGGTAGTAACTTAGATGCCACATAAGCAAAAATGATGAGGTGGCAAGTAGTTAATGAGGAAAGAGGCAAATAGAGTAACATAATAGGTTACCATCACATAGCGCTTTCCAATGCAAAATGGGTCTACAAAGTAATAAATGAAGACATCTATGTTACCACATATGATACTACCCACTATGAAGGTAGTAGTAACATAGACTAGTAACATATGCATGTTACTAGTCTAAGTTACCCTCTACTATGACCAGCCTAATGTTTGTGTGCACGCACATTGTAGCTAGCCGTTCTGTTTCGGGGGCCATCCGCCCACGGTTTAAATTTCTCGTTGCTTAAAGCAGCAGTAGCAAGCGTGTGCACCTCTCTCCCTGCATTCAGCGCACACACACGTAGCATGGCGTGCAACAACTATCACAAGATATGCGGCAGCGGTAGGCCACAACTGTGCAGGCTCTTTTTTTTCTTTTCTTTCGGCAAAAGGAAAAAAAAAAACTAGTATCTCTAACCGAAAGCGGCATCATTTGACTAATCTGAACATTTCGCCTTGTATTGCACAAGCAAAGCGTGCAATGCGATGCCGGAGGAGCGATTAGGCACGCGTGCAAGCCGTCGTTGTCGGCTGCACGCATACCTTCCACCTCGAAGATTCAAGGCGTTTGATCTCCGTTTTGCTTGGAGTCTTTTGTTAATTCTGAGTGCTGAGAGCTGGGTACTAATGAGGTACGGCCTCATGATGATGAGTGCCTTCCATTTTCCTTCGTCGGCTAAAGGTGTTTTCAGGATATCCCCTTTTCAGTCGGCATGAGAATCTTGATGTATTTTTATGTTGTTGATTGAGTCTTAAAGCGAACGATTTTGATTATTTATTATGTTATACTTTTGAACGGGGAAAATAATATCGTTTCTTATAAAGCATGAGGTCCGCACTGCTGGTGTGAATGATACTAAGATCGTTCAATTAAGATCGTTCTTCCGAGAACCATGTGACAACTGGCTTCCAAATGTGTAGATCACCTCTTCACACACCAGGCTGTGCATAAGTAGACCCCATACAAACCACGAGCTCCCATTTTCCTTGGCCTCCTTTCAACTGACACCTGCGAAGCCGTGCACTGCTCTGTTCGTCGCGCGGTGACGTCGTGTGATGCGGACGGAACGGGGCTCTCCGTCTACTCCAACCAAGTAATCTAGAAACTCCTGGTGATGAAAAGCAGGCAAGAAACTTTAGATAGTACTCAATCTGTTTTCACAAGGAAGAAATATATGGCCAAGCAGGAGGCCAGACCAGCCAATTTGTGCTTTGCAGTTTGCACGGCCGTAATCATCGCGTTAGCCATTAGCTACCTACATACGAAATATCCTCCCAATCTTTTCTTTGTTTAACAGTCAAATTACCATCACGACCTGTCGCGATCAGGCTCCCGAAAAGTCCGGACTAGGTTTTAATCGGAAGGACGGCCGTGAGTGGCCCAGGAATATGCTGCCGTGACCTGACCTCAGCGATCTTAGTTGATTACCTGGGCATGAGCGAGTCTTTTTTCTCTTTTCATTTTCCTTTGGGCACTGTTTTTTCTTTTCGTGGTTGGAGGTGATCTGTCCTTTTTTTGGGGGTGTGTGGTAGACTTCGCCTGATCCATGTGAAAAGCCTTGAGGAAATCTGTAAAGCCCTGACCCATTGAATTTGATCCCACATCAACATATGTCTAGTGAGGATTTTGGTTAGTTGACGATTTCAAGTTTGCATCATACAACTTGCTCCTGCAGAAAAAAAAAGGTGTTTTTGATGCAAAGTGAATTCGCTGGAGGTCCCAAGCTTTTTTAATAAAGAATAATATATTAATACCAAGTGGTCCCTACAACGACACAATGTGAACTAGTCGAGACACTGAGAATACACATAGCTAAATTATTGAAAATACATAAAGAACATGACAGTTAATGGTGTGTTATCTTCCGTGCTACAAGATGAATCCGTGCATAGTCGCTACTGCTACACCATGCGAAAGCAAGGACGCTTATGGCATCTGGGTGCGGGCTACGTACACCCGATTTGGATGGCGGTCCAGTAGTAGTATGTGTGTAGGCATGTATCACTATTTTTGCCGGTCGTGACTTTATTTTTTATTTATTTATGGTAATTTTATACTTAACTACTGGAGTTTCCTACTTAGATTTTAATAAGCATATGGTTGTGTGTATAGCAATGATGCAGACAGGGACGGAGCTGGAGTAAATGTTACCCCGGTGCACCACTTTAACATTAGTGTAAATTTTTCAAGCAAGGATGAATTGAATAAGGATGTGTTTCACAACTTCTAGTATAGATTTCCGGACATAATAGAAAGTGATATAAAAAGATTAGGTTGTAAGATGCTTTAATGATAAAAGAAAAGACAAACTTAGTTGAAAAGGTTGTCTTGCATCCCCAAATTACAAAATACATCGTCGAACATCAAGGTTTAATAACCTACAAGATAAAAAAATCAAGTAGAACAGTATAAGATGCCCCAATGAAAGTACTTAAATGGATGCAATTTGAGAGTTACCTATAATACATTCCCTTCCTCAAAGCCATGAAATACTCGACCACTTGTCTATAGTATCTTCGATTAACAAATCGGAATTACAAATGAGAAATGAAAACTTGTATAAACGAATCAAGTATACCCTAATTAGAAGTTATAACCCAAGAAAATGTTCACGTTTTTCCATGACATAGGGATTTAGTCTATTGCTACGAGTTTATAAAACATTGATGCAATTTGTAATATAGAGAAAGCAGGGCAAGGACGCTATAGAATTGGAGTAGTTTGTAATATAAGGATGGAAGGAAGACTGAAGAGGTTTCCATCCCTACATCTCTGACACGACTCCATTCCATTGCCTGCCTCCCCCGACGACATCCTTCCTTCGATCTCAGAGTAAAAGGTGGTCTCCCACATCGCTTCCTCACAACACATCACCCCCCGCTTGCAGTACTATTCTACCAGCCGCAACTTCTACTCCTATGCCGCTCGCGGCATGGCTATTCCTCGCTCGAAGCATCATGGTGTGTAGTTGCAGTAGGGAATGTGACTGATGTCTTCTACACGCTTCTATTCTTGAAGACCCTGCTGGGCCCCAACCGCAGAGGATTATAGGTGTTGGGGAACGTAGAATGCAATTTCAAAAAAATTCCTACGATCACGCAAGATCTATCTAGGAGATGCATAGTAACGAGAGGGGGAGAGTGTGTCCACGTACCCTCGTAGACCGAAAGCGGAAGCGTTTACTTAACGCGGATGATGTAGCCGAACGTCTTCTCGATCCAACCGATCAAGCACCGAACGTGCGGCACCTCCGAGTTCTGCACACGTTCAGCTCGATGACGTCCCTCGAACTCTTGATCCAGCAAAGTGTCGAGGGAGAGTTCCGTCAGCACGATGGCGTGGTGACGGTGATGGTGAAGTGATCCGCTAAGGGCTTCGCCTAAGCACTACGTGAATATGACCGGAGGCGTAAACTGTGAAGGGGGGCGCCGCACACGGCTTGGAACAATTGATGTGTGTTAGAGGCACCCCCACCCCCATATATAAAGGAGGGAGAGGGGAGGAGGCCGACCCTAGGTGCGCCCCAAGTGGGAGGAGTCCCACTCGGGCTCCTAGTAGGATTCGCCCCCCCCCCCCCCCCCCTTCATTTTATCGGAGGGGGAAAGGGGAAAGGAGAGAGGGGGGAAGGAAAGGGGGGCGCCGCCCCCTTCCCTTGTCCAATTCGGAGACCTCCCTTGGGGAGGGGGGCGCCACCCCTATGTGGGCTGGTTTGCCTCCCTCCCATGGCCCATATGGCCCGTATCTTCCCCCGGGGGGTTCCGGTACTCCGATATGTACCTGATACATTCCGAAACACTTCCGGTGTCCGAATACTATCATCCAATATATAAATCTTTACCTCTCGACCATTTCGAGACTCCTCGTCATGTCCGTGATCTCATACGGGACTCCGAACAACATTCGGTCACCAAATCACATAACTCATAATACAAATCGTCATTGAACGTTAAGCGTGCGGACCCTACGGGTTCGAGAACTATATAGACATGACCGAGACACATCTCCGGTTAATAACCAACAACGGAACCTGGATTCTCATATTGGTTCCTACATATTCTACGAAGATCTTTATCGGTCAAACCATAATGACAACATACTAATTCCCTTTGTCATCGGTATGTTGCTTGCTCGAGATTCGATCATCGGTATCTTCATACCTAGTTCAATCTTGTTACTGGAAAGTCTCTTTACTCGTTCCGTAATGCATCATCCCGCAACTAACTCATTAGGAACATTGCTTGCAAGGCGTATCATGATGTGCATTACCGAGAGGGCCTAGAGATACCTCTCCGATACTCGGAGTGACAAATCCTAATCTCGATCTATGCCAGCACAACAAACAACTTCGGAGATACCTATAGAGCATATTTATAATCACCCAGTTACGTTGTGACATTTGATAGCACACAAGGTATTCCTCTGGTATTCGGGAGTTGTATAATCTCATAGTCAAAGGAATATGTATAGGTCATGAAGAAAGCAATAGCAATAAAACTTAACGATCATTATGCTAAGCTAACAGATGGGTCTTTTCCATCACATCATTCTCCTAATGATGTGATCCCGTTCATCAAATGACAACACATGTCTATGGTTAGGAAACTTAACCATCTTTGATTAGCGAGCTAGTCTAGTAGAGGCATACTAGGGACACTGTGTTTTGTCTATGTATTCACACATGTATCAAGTTTCCGGTTAATACAATTCTAGCATGAATAATAAACATTGCCTCTAGGGCATATTTCCTTCAGTCTCCCACTTGCACTAGAGTCAATAATCTAGATTACATTGTAATGATTCTAACACCCATGGAGTCTTGGTGCTGATCATGTTTTGCTCGTGGAAGAGGCTTAGTCAACGGTTCTGCCACATTTAGATCCGTATGTATTTTGCAAATCTCTATGTCTCCCTCCTTGACTTGATCACGGATGGAGTTGAAGCATCTCTTGATGTGTTTGGTTCTCTTGTGAAATCTGGATTCCTTCGCTAAGGCAATTGCTCCAGTATTGTCACAAAAGATTTTCATTGGACCCGATGCACTAGGTATTACACCTAGATCGGATATGAACTCCTTCATCCAGACACCTTCATTCGCTGCTTCCGAAGCAGCTATGTGATGTCTACTACGCAACTTTATTCTTGTAGACACGTGTTGGGGCTCCAAGCGCAGAGTTTTGTAGGACAGTAGCAATTTTCCCTCAAGTGGATGACCTAAGGTTTATCAATCTGTGGGAGGCGTAGGATGAAGATAGTCTCCCTCAAACGACCCTGTAACCAGATACAAGAAATCTCTTGTGTCCCACACACACCCAATACAATGGCAAATTGTATGGGTGCACTAGTTCGGCGAAGAGATGGTGATAATAGTGTAATATTGATGGTAGAAATATATTTTTATAATCTGAATAAATAAAAACAACAAGGTAGTAAATAATAAACGGGAACAAAAACGGTATTGCAATGCTTAAAAATGAGGCCTAGGGTACGTACTTTCGCTAGTGCAATCTCCAAAGTTCCTATCTAGTGGAGAACATTAGAATAAATTGTTTGTAGGGTACGAAACCACCTCAAAACTATTATTTCTGTTTGATCTATCCTAGAGTTCGTACTAAAATAACACAAAGCTATTCTTTCCGTTCGATCTATCCTAGAGTTCGTACTAAAATAACACCAAAGTAAATTCGTATTCATAATACTCAATCCAACACAAAGAACTTGAAAGAGTGCCCCAATATTTCTACCGGAGAAACAAAGACAAGAACATGCATCAGCCCCTATGCATAGGTTACCCCAATGTCACCTCGGGAATCCACGAGTTGAGTGCCAAAACATATATCAAGTGAATCAATACGATACCCCATTGTCACCACGAGTATTCAATTGCAAGACATATATCAAGTGTTCTCAAATCCATAAAAGTATTTAATCCGATAACAACGAAATCTCCAAGGGAAAAAACTCAATTCATCACAACAAGATAGAGAGGGAAAACACCATATGATCCGACTATATTAACAAAGCCCGCGATACATCAAGATCGTGACATCTCAAGAACACGAGAGAGAGAGAGAGAGAGAGAGATTAAACACATAGCTACTGGTACAAACCCTCAGCCCCGAGGGTGGACTACTCCCTCCTCATCGTGGTGGCCGCCGGGATGATGAAGATGGCCACCGGAGATGATTCCCCCTCCGGCAAGGTGCCGGAACGGGGTGTAGAATGGTTTTTGATGGCTACAGAGGCATGCGGCAGCGGAACTTCTGATCTAGGTTAACCCCGAGGATTTTGGAATTTTTGGGAATTTATAGGGTAAAGAGGGGGTGCAGGAGGCCACCGAGGTGGGCCTGACCCACTGGGCACACCTGAGGCCCCAGCGCTACCCAGTGGGTTGTGCCCCTCGGGCACCCAGTCTTGCTCTTGCCCATCTGGGTGTTCGGTCCATAAAAAATCTCCAAAAGTTTCACGGTGTTTGGACTCCGTTTGATATTGATTTCTGTGATGTAAAACGAGCAAAAGCCAAAGAATCGCACCTTTGGGCACTGGGTCAATAGGTTAGTCCCAAAAAATGATATAAAGTTGCTATAAAATGATTATAAAACATCCAAGAATGATAATATATCAACATGAATACTTCATAAATTATAGATACATTGGAGACGTATCAGCATCCCCAAGCTTAATTCCTACTCGTCCTCGAGTAGGTAAATGATAAAAAAATAATTTATAAAGTGTAAATGCTAGCAAAGTGCATGATAACCCACAAGTATAGGGGATCGCAACAGTTTTGATGGTAGAGTATTCAACTCAAATTTATTGATTCGACACAAGGGGAGCCAAAGAATATTCTCAAGTATTAGCAGTTGAGTTGTCAATTCAACCACACCTGGATAACTTAGTATCTGCAGCAAAGTATTTAGTAGCAAAGTAATATGGAAGTAACTTGATAGCAGTAGCAAAAGTAATATTTTGGGGTTTTGTAGTGATTGTAATAGTAGCAACAGAAAAGTAAATAAGCGAAGAACAATATGTGAAAAGCTCGTAGGCATTGGATTGGTGATGGAGAATTATGTCGGATGCGGTTCATCATGTAACAAACATAACATAGGGTGACACAGAACTAGCTCCAATTCATCAATGTAATGTAGGCATGTATTCCGAATATAGTCATACGTGCTTATGGAAAAGAACTTGCATGACATCTTTTGTCCTACCCTCCCATGGCAGCGGGGTCCTAGCGGAAACTAAGGGATATTAAGGCCTCCTTTCAATAGAGTATTGGACCAAAGCATTAACACATAGTGAATACATGAACTCCTCAAACTACGGTCATCACCGGGAGTGGTCCCGATTATTGTCACTTCGGGGTTGCCGAATCATAACACATAGTAGGTGACTATAGACTTGCAAGATAGGATCAAGAACTCACATATATTCATGAAAACATAATAGGTTCATATCTGAAATCGTGGCACTCGGGCGCTAGTGACAAACATTAAGCATAGCAAAGTCATAGCAACATCAATTTCAGAACACAGTGGATACTCGGGATCAAACCCTAATAAAACTAACTCGATTACATGATAAATATCATCCAACCCATCACCGTCCAGCAAGCCTACGATGGAATTACTCATGCACCACGGTGAGCATCATGAAATTGGTGATGGAGGATGGTTGATGATGACGACGGCGACGGATTTCCCTCTCCGGAGCCCTGAACGGACTCCAGATCAGCCCTCCCGAGAGAGTTTAGGGCTTGGCAACGGCTTCGTATCGTAAAACACGATGAATCTTTCTCTCTGGTTTTTTTCTCCCCGAACACGAATATATGGAGTTAGAGTTGAGGTCGGTGGAGCAACAGGGGGCCTGCTACCTCTTGAGCACTGCGTTGGATTTCCTTGAAGAGGAAAGGATGATGCAGCAAAGTAGCATAAGTATTTCCCTCAGTTTTTGAGAACCAAGGTATCAATCCAGTAGGAGGCTACGCGCGAGTCCCTCGTACCTACACAAAGCAAATAACTCCTCGCAACCAACGTGATTAGGGGTTGTCAATCCCTTCACGATCACTTACGAGAGTGAGATCTGATAGAGATGATAGATAATATTTTTGGTATTTTTATGATAAAGATGCAAAGTAAAATAAAAGAAAAGTAAAAGCAAAGGCAATAAATAAAGTGATGGAATATTAATATAATGGAGATAGTGTCGGCGTTCTGGGAACGGGGGTCCCCAGACTTGCCTGCCTGCGGCCTGCAGCGTGGCTCAAGTGGGGGGCCAACGCGGCCCAGCTTCATCAGCTCAAGCTCAAGACCCTCGCGAGGGGCCAAGCCTCGCGGGGCGGACGGCAGGAACCTTCCCCAGGAGCAGCCTCGTCAGGCAGGCTCACGATGAGGCGGAGAGATCAAGGCAAGGTACCTCACGAGGGTGCCCCGTGACGCAAGCCATGACGATCGAGACCAAAGGGCGCCAACTGCCTTGATGTCCTCATTTCCCCTTTGGTGCAAAGGAGGCAAGCACAAGCCAAGGCATCAGACAAAGGTTGCCGCTTCGGTGCAACAAGACCAAGACCAGCAGAGCGGCAGGAAGGAGGTCATCGTGGAGCCGGGACAGGCGTCCGCTGTCGGAGCCTTTGGCAGCCGAAGACCAACTTTAGTCAGGATAAGTGTACTAGATGTTCCCCTTCAAAATGGCCAATTGTTGACGCCCTTCCCGCTCATTATTTGGGAAGAGGCCCAGGGCCTCCCTCTATAAATAGGACTAGCCACCACAGAGAGAGAGATGGGTTGAACCTACCAGAGAGAGAGAGAGAAGCGACTGGACTCATCCAAGCAGCCCGTCGCACCAGCTCAAGAACAACCCCTCGCGAGGCTGTTCTTCCTTTGTACTGTTCATCATCAGCCCCTGAGGCAATCCACCACACCACACACTGGAGTAGGGTATTACACCACAACGATGGCCCGAACCAGTATAAACCCTGTGTCTCTTGTGCTGTTCTTCGTTCATAGTTTAGATCCCTTGCAAACCACCAACGCATGAGCTGGTAGGGGAAAGATCTCCGCGCGCACCCCAGTGTTCAAACCTCAAGGGTCTGCCGGAACCCGAAATACGACATTTGGCGCGCCAGGTAGGGGTCCGCCGGAATCTTTCTTCCGCTGGTCGCGTGTGATCTTCCGTCGTGCCCATGGCTGACGCTCGCCGAGCCCGCGCCGAGCGTCGGGCTGACAGCGCCGCTCGAGTCGCCCGGATGGCTCCTGTCGGCGGACGCCCTCGTCGTTCCCTGTCGCCTGCCACCAACGCCGCCACCGGCCCGACGGGGGACGAGCAGCATGCCTGTTGGGGGGAGCTACGCGACCTCTACCTCGCCCATCGCGCCGGGACGGCGCCCCCGGTCGTCGCAGCTCTCCTGGGCGGCTCACTGGCGCCACCTTCGGGCCGCCACGTCAAGCCGTTCACCCGCCAGATCGCCACCGCCTCCAAGCATCAGGGAGCCCCGCCGGGCTGGGTGGCGCCCGAGGCCGACCTGCTCTTCAACTCGGACGATCACCCCTCCAACCCCGCCGGTTCGGGAGCACTTCCGATGTTGTGCACTCCCACCATCTGTGAAGTGGCAGTCACCAGGACCCTCATCGACAGCGGAGCCGGCCTCAACGTGCTCTCTGTGGAGGCCTTCAGCCTCCTCCATGTGCCACCAGAGCGGCTCCAGCCCAGCAGGCCTTTTTCGGGAGTCGGAGCCGGTTCCACCGCCTCCACAGGGCAAGTCGCCTCCGGTGACCTTCGGCACCCGCGACAACTTCCGCACGGAGCTGATCGACTTCGACATCGCCCCCATCAGCCTCCCCTACAACGCCATCCTCGGCTACCCGACCTTGGCCCGGTTCATGGAAGCAACTCACCCGGCGTACAACCTTATGAAGATGCCCGGGAGCAGCGGCGTCCTTACCGTGTCAGGAAACACCGGAGATGCACTGCAGGTGCTCAAGCTTGTTTTCAAGGCGGCTGCGGCGGCACGGCCCGCCAGCACTGACGCCCCCGAGCCCAAGGGGGCTGCACCGTCCAAGAAGAAGCAGCTATTCACTCAAAACAAGGCGGAAACCAAGCAGGTACCAGTCGACGAGGACGGGTCCACTGACGCCACCTTCACCATAGGTGCAAACCTCGAACCCAAGCAGGAGGAGGCCTTGGTAAAGTTCCTACGCGCGAACAAGAAGGTGTTCGCGTGGGGACCTGATCAGTTGGCTGGGGTCCCGAGGGGCGTGATCGAGCATCACCTCAACGTGTGCCCCAACGTGCGCCCCGTGAAGCAGAGGGCGAGGCGACAGTCCACAGAGAAACAAGTTTTTATCGTCTAAGAGACCCGCAAGCTAGAGGCAGCAGGGGTTATTCGCGAGGTCCGCTACCCGGATTGGCTGGCCAACCCAGTTGTCGTGCCAAAAAAGGGGGGAAAGGAACCAACCTCAACAAGGCTTGCCCACAGGATCCATTTCTGCTTCCTCGCATTGACCAGATCGTCGACTCCACCGCTGAGTGTGACCTGCTGTGCTTCCTAGATGCCTTCTTAGGCTATCACCAGATCAAGATGGCGGTGGAAGACGTGGAAAAACGGCTTTCCTGACCCCATGCGGAGTGTACTGCTATACCTGCATGCCGTTCGGGTTGCGCAACTCAGACGCGACCTTTCAGCGGCTGATGCACATCGCCCTGGGCCGACATCTCGGGAGGAATGCTGAGGCATACGTCGATGACATTGTAGTGAAGTCTCGGGAGGCGAAAACCCTGATACAGGACTTGGAAGAAACCTTTGCGAGCCTTGATAAAGTGGATCTGCGGCTCAACCCGGAGAAGTGCGTGTTGGAGTCCCTCGGGCAAGCTCCTGGTTTCCTCGTGTCCCATAGGGGCATCGAGGCCAACCCGGAAAAGGTCAAAGCGATCGAAGACATGAGCCCACCAAAGACCCTCGGACAAATGCAGAAACTCACGGACGCGTGACCACGCTGGGACGCTTCATCTCCAAGCTGGGGAACGAGCACCTTGCCATTCTTCAAGCTGATGAAAAAGAAGGGCCCCTTTGAATGGACTGAAGAGGCCGACAAGGCATTCCAAGAACTCAAGAGGTACCTTACCATCCCTCCGGTGATGGTAGCTCCACATCCTCGGGAGCCTCTGGTGCTCTACCTCGCAGCCACTCCCTACTCCGCCAGTGCAGCCCTGGTGGCGGTCAGGGAAGAGCATCAGGCCAAGGCCGCAACTGTCCTCCGGGCAGAAGCGAAGCGAAGCCAAGAGAGCCTCACGAAGACCGCGATCATGACGAAGAGGATCACCATAGCAGGAAAGCGCGCCCGGAGCAGGAGAGGCCTCACCGAGCGACCAAGCGCTGGGGGCTCCGTCGTCTCGGGAGGCGCCCCAACCTACAGAGGACGCGAGCAGCGCCAGCGCTCATAGCCTTGTCGAGCACCCCGTGTACTTCATCAGCACAATGCTACGGGACGCGAGGGCACGGTACCCCATGCCCCAAAAACTCCTCCTCGCGCTATTGGTAGCCTCATGCAAGCTGCGACACTACTTCCAAGGTCATCCCATCAAGGTCGTCTCAGCATACCCTCTGGAGAGGGTGCTCAGGAGCCCCAACTCAGCTAGAAGAGTCACCGAGTGGAACATCAAACTGCAAGCGTTTCAGCTCGAATTCAGCACAACCAGAGTCATCAAGGGGGCCGCATTGGCAGATTTCGTGGCAGAATGGACGGAGGCACCCGACCTCGAAGCAGGCGAAGACCGATCACTTTCCCCGGGGAGCGAGGCAACAGACGACTGGGTCATGTACTTCGAAGGGGCATTCTCCCGACATGGCGCGGGGGCCGGCGCAGTGCTCGTATCCCCTACTCAGGACAAGCTCTATTACGTCGTGCAGCTCTGTTTCCAAAGACAGGAAAAGGTCTCCAACAACATAGCAGAATATGAAGGCACGATAGCGGCTGAGAGCCGCAGTCGCTTTGGGGGTAAAGCGCCTCATCATCAAGGGTGATTCACAACTCCTCGTCAACTTCTCCAACAAGATATACGAGCCGAAGGACGAGCACATGGAAGCCTACCTCGCGGAGGTTCGTAGGATGGAGAAACAGTTCTGGGGCTGGAGCTACAGCATGTGCCTCGCGGCACCAATCAAGAGGCGGATGACATCGCCAAGAGGGCGTCCAGGCTGCTGCCTCAGGAGCATGGCATCTTCGAAGAGCGACTCTTCAGGCCCTCGGCGGCACCACCACTATCAAGCGCGGCGCAACCTCGGGAGGAGCACCCCAGCCACCTGCCTCGGGAGCCCCGGTCTGCGGCCCGGCCTCAGGGGCACGCCTGCTCCTGGCGTTGGAGCCTTAGGAAGGGTGCTGGATCACAGAGCTCAAGAGCTACTTGACGCGGGGGACCCTGCCGGAGAAGGAGGAGGAGGCGGAGCGTGTGGCGCGGCAAGCCACGGCCTACTGCATCAAGGATGGAGAGCTTTACCGGAGGCGACCGAACGACGTGTCCCTATGTTGGATTTCCAGAGAGCAAGGGAAGGAATTGCTGGAAGACATACACGACGGATACTGCGGGCATCACTCATCGTCACGGACCCTCTTTGGCAAGGCATTCCGCAGCGGGTTCTATCGCCCACAAAGACTTTCGGCCGACGCTGTTGAGCTGGTAAAGGCTTGCCCCGCCAATTTCACGCCAAAGATCCATCACCACCGGGAGGTCTGCAAACTATACCCCTCTCATGGCCATTCGCAGTTTGGGGGCTGGACATTCTAGGCCCGTTCCCTCGGGCGCCAGGGGGCTATCGCTACCTCTATGTCGCCGTGGACAAGTTCACCAAGTTGACTGAGGTGGAAGCTGTCCGCACCATCCCAGCGGGCTCTGTGGTCAAGTTCATCAGGGGCCTCGTGAGCCGGTTTGGGGTGCCTAACCGCATCATCACCGACAACGGTTCGCAGTTCACCAGCAATCTCTTCAAAACGTATTGTGCTAACCTTGGAACGCAGATATGCTACGCTTCGGTGGCGCACCCCCGGAGTAACGGCCAGGCCGAGCGAGCCAACGCGGAGGTCCTGAAGGGCCTCAAAACCAGGACCTTCAAGAAGAAGCTGGAGGCCTGCGGCAGGGGCTGGCACGACGAGCTCCAGTCTGTGCTGTGTCCATCCGCATGACCGCGTCCAAGCCAACTGGCGAGACCCCCTTCTTCCTCGTCTATGGAGCAGAAGCCGTCCTCCCTCACGAGGTCAGGCGTCGCTCCGCACGGGTCCTGGCGTTCGACGAGGCGCAGCAGGACGCCATGCGGGGGACGGATCTCGTGCTGGGGGAGGAACACCATCGAGAGGCCGCGCTGCGAGCGACAAGGTATCAACAGGCGTTGCGGCGATACCACTGCCGCAACATCCGCCCCAGGAATCTTGAGGTAGGGGGCCTCGTGCTCAGACAGGTCCTCTCCAGGGAAGGGTTGCATAAGCTTTCTCCCATGCGGAAGGGCCCGTTCAAGGTTGTTCATGTTTCTAGGCCCGGCTCCGCATGCTTGGAGACTCAGGAGGGGGTGCCCATCCCGAACGCGTGGAACATCCAGCATCTCCAGAAATTCTACCCTTGAAGAAAGGCCCAGAGCCTGTAAAAAACGGCCCGAAGCCTGTGAAGAAGGCAAACGCCTGTGAAGCTCATTTTCTTGAGAAAGGCCCGGAGCTGCGAAGAAGGCAAACGCATGTGAAGCTCATTTTCCCGAGAAAGGCCCGGAGTCTGTGAAGAAGGCAAACGCCTGTGAAGCTCATTTTCCCGAGAAAGGCCCGGAGCCTGTGAAGAAGGCCAATGCCTGTGAAGCTCGTTTCCCCGAGAAAGGCCCGGAGCCTATGAAGAAGGCCAATGCCTGTGAAGCTCGCCGCCCGTGACACTCTCACGTAATAATGAGTTGGGGCTGTACACGCCCCGGAGTCTCCAGAGAGCCGCCCTCGGGCCTCGGGGGCTCCCGCCCACGCCCAGGGGCAGCACTTAGCTCCGCGCTGGTGAGAAGACGTCGAAGACTAGATTAGGTGCCGGACGCGGCTTTTTCATTTGCTTTCTGCAGTTGGCTTGTTCGTTCCTATTTGAAGTTTTATTGAAGTTGTTGCCGTCCTTGGTTTGTGACTCTTCGTCTTTTTCGCTCACTTGCCTCGTTTTCTCTCGCGCAAGTCTCGCGAGGTTGCAGCGCGGGCACCCTCGCGAGTGTTTTCTGCCCTTGTCGTTTGAAGCTTTCCTATCCGGGTCCACTACGGGAGCACCCCTCCCAGTCCGTGCCACACGGGCATCGTGGCGCGAACACAGGACCTGGGTAGGTTGCCTCCACAACCGAGGCCGGGAGCTGCTCCTCCTTACTAATCCTTGCAGGACATTAAGCACGCGGCGAGGCCTCGGCCTCGGGAAGCGAATACCGCGACAACTCCCCCCCCCCCCCCGAGCTAAGTAATTCCTATACGCGGACACACGGCGCAACAGTTCAGCATAGAAATAGCGGAAACAACATGATAGCTAACAGCGACAGTTCAGCATGCCCCCACGGGGCCCTACACTACTTTCCCTTTGCGCAGGGAAGGGAGAAAAACAAAATAGGCACGACTTGCTCGGTGCCAACTCGCGGCGAAGGCTCGTACTGCCTCCGGAGCTTAGTCAGACTCCTCCTCGCGCTTCACCAAGGCGCGACGGCGGGCTGACCCGCAACCTCCCTCCAGGCAGGCGCGGCGACACTGGGGCTGGTCGCGGCCACCGCTGGAGGAGCTGCCGTTCGAAGGAGAGCCGCCGAAGCTCGACGAGCCCCGAGCGCCGCCGACCACGCGCCTGTTGTCATCTTCATCCCGATCATCGCCGGGGCTGGGTACACGGCCGCGGTCATCATCTTCGGTGCAGCACCCGGCACAGCGACGCCTTCTCCGAACACCCTCACGTAGAGGGTGGCGTTGCCGTTGAACTTGAAGTGCAGGGTGCACCGCCGGCTCAGGCCACGCGCGCGGTCAAACGTTTGCCAGCCGCGGGTCAGGGCCACATTCCCGGCGACGGAAACCTCTAGCGAAGCCCAGGAGGCCCAGCTACAACAACCGTCAGCTTGAAGCCAGAGGCCGCCCGGAGCGCCGGCCGGAAGTTCACCTACAAAGAAGCGGGGAAGCTGGAGCCAGGTGCTGGTCGGCTCCACCGACCACACGACGAACTCCGGCAGCACCTTCGCCAAGTGGAAGCGCGGCCTAGGGGGCCGCACAGTCACGGCACGCCCCCCATCGACAACCTGGCGCCCATCGCCACGCAGGGGATCGCCTCCACGACCACGGGAAGCCGCTACGGGAGCCACAGGATGCTTGCGGGGACGGCCTCGACCGCGCTTGGCCGAGGGAGAGTCAGGCCCCACCTGGTAGGCCTTTCCCTTCTCCGTGGCCGAGAACCTCTTCGACGGAGCCATGGAGAGAAAGGAGTAGCAAGAGGGGATGGACTGGAAGGGCTTGCGCCGTTCTGTACTTATAGCCGGAGGAGGCCAACCGTCAGCCTTCATGATCACAGGTAATCATGACCCATTTCTGCGTCCAGGGACTTGTCAAGTCATGCAGTAGCCGAGGGATCATGGGGAAGCGGAGACGCCCACGACCAATCAATCGCCACGCGGCGCCCAAGGCCGCAGGCTGTTGGGGCCCGGCGCCGCACTTTCCCCTTCGCTTCTCGCTAAGCCAAGTCCGGGCGCGCTTTGGGCCCAGGGGCTCTGTCGGCGTTCGGGAACGGGGTCCCAGACTTGCTCACTGCGGCTGCGGCGTGGCTCAAGTGGGGGCCCAACGCGGCCCAGCTTCATCAGCTCAAGCTCAACACCCTCGCGAGGGGCCAAGCCTCGCAGGGCAGACGACAAGAACCTTCCCCAGGAGCAGCCTCGTCAGGCAGACTCACGATGAGGCGGAGAGATCAAGGCAGGGTACCTCACGAGGGTGCCCCATGACGCAAGCCATGACGATCGAGACCAGGCGGGCGCCAACCTGCGCAGTGTCCTCATTTCTCCTTTGGTGCAAAGGAGGCAAGCACAGGCCAAGGCATTAGGCAAAGGTTGCCGCTTCGGTGCAACAAGACCAATTCCAGCAAAGCGGCAGGAAGGAGGTCATCATGGATCCCAGGACAGCGTCACCGTCAGAGCCTTTGGCAGCCGAAGACCAACTTTAGTCAGGATAAGTGTACTAGATGTTCCCCTTCAAAATGGCCAATTGTTGACGCCCTTCCCGCTCATTATTTGGGAAGAGCCCGAGGGCCTCCCTCTATAAATAGGACTAGCCACCATAGAGAGAGAGACGGGTTGAACCTACCAGAGAGAGAGAGAGAAGCGACTGGACTCACCCAAGCAGCCCATCGCACCAGCTCAAGAATAGCCCCTCGTGAGGTTGTTCTTGCTTTGTACTGTTCATCATCAGCCCCTGAGGCAATCCACCACACCACACACTGGAGTAGGGTATTACACCACAACGGTGGCCCGAACCAGTATAAACCATGTGTCTCTTGTGCTGTTCTTCGTCCATAGTTTAGATCCCTTGCAAACCATCAACGCGTGAGCTGGTAGGGGAAAGATCTCCGCGCGCACCCCAGTGTTCAGACCTCAAGGGTCTGCCGGAACCCGAAATCCGAAAGATAGGCCCGGGGGCCATAGGTTTCGCTAGTGGCTTCTCTCAAGAGCATAAGTATTTTACGGTGGGTGAACGAATTACTATTGAGCAATTGACAGAATTGAGCATAGTTATGAGAATATCTAGGTATGATCATGTATATAAGCATCACGTCCGAGACAAGTAGACCGACTCCTGCCTGCATCTACTACTATTACTCCACTCATCGACCGCTATCCAGCATGCATCTAGAGTATTAAGTTAAAGAAAACAGAGTAACGCTTAAGATGACATGATGTAGAGGGATAAATTCATGCAATATGATAAAACCCCCATCTTGTTATCCTCGATGGCAACAATACAATACGTGCCTTGCTGCCTCATCACATCCTTTGGGAAAGGACACCGCAAGATTGAACCCAAAGCTAAGCACTTCTCCCATTGCAAGAAAAACCAATCTAGTAGGCCAAACCAAACTGATAATTCAAAGTGACTTGCAAAGATAACCAATCATACATAAAAGAATTCAGAGAAGATTCAAATATTGTTCATAGATAATCTTGATCATAAACCCACAATTCATCGGTCTCAACAAACAAACCGCAAAAGGAAGATTACATCGAATAGATCTCCACAAGAGAGGGGGAGAACATTGTATTGAGATCCAAAAAGAGAGAAGAAGCCATCTAGCTACTAACTATGGACCCGAAGGTCTGAGGTAAACTACTCACACTTCATCGGAGGGGCTATGGTGATGATGTAGAAGCCCTTCGTGGTGGATGCCCCCTCCGTGAGCTCCTAACAGGCCCCAAGATGGGATCTCGTGCATGTGAAGGTTGCGGCGGTGGAATTAGGTTTTTGGCTCCGTGATTCGATCGCTTGGGGGTACGAGGTATATATAGGAGGAAGAAATGCGTCGGTGGAGCAGCATGGGGCCCACGAGGGTGGAGGGCGCGCCTGGGGTGGGCGCGCCTCTACCTCGTGCCCTCCTTGAAGCTTCCTTGACTTAGGGTCCAAGTCTCTGGATCACGTTCGGTGAGAAAATCACGTTCGAAGGTTTCATTCCGTTTGGACTCCGTTTGATATTCCGTTTACGCAAAACTCTGAAATAGGCAAAAAAACAGCAATTCTGGGCTGAGCCTCTGGTTAATAGGTTAGTCCCAAAAATAATATAAAAGTGGAAAATAAAGCCCAATATTGTCCAAAACAGTAGATAATATAGCATGGAGCAATAAAAAATTATAGATACATTGGAGACGTATCAGGCATCCCCAAGCTTAATTCCTGCTCGTCCTCGAGTAGGTAAATGATAAAAACAGAATTTTTGATGCGGAGTTCTACTTGGCATAATTTCAATGTAATTCTTCTTAATTGTGGTATGAATATTCATATCCGAAAGATTCAAGACAAAAGTTCATATTGGCATAAAAGTAATAATACTTCAAGCATACTAACTAAGCAATTATGTCTTCTCAAAATAACATGGCCAAAGAAAGTTCATCCCTACCAAATCATATAGTTTAGTCATGCTCCATTTTCGTCACACAAGAATGCTGTCATCATGCACAACCCCGATGACAAGCCAAGCAATTGTTTCATACTTTAGTAATCTCAAACCTATAAACTTTCATGCAATATATGAGCGCGAGCCATGGACATAGCACTATGGGTGGAATAGAATATGATGACGGGGGTTATTTGGAGAAGACAAAAAAGGAGAAGGTCTCACATCAACGAGGATAATCAATGGGCTATGGAGATGCCCATCGATTGATGTTAATGCAAGGAGTAGGGATTGCCATGCAACGGATGCACTAGAGCTATAAATGTAAGAAAGCTCAACAAAAGAAAACTAAGTGGATGTGCATCCAACTTGCTTGCTCACGAAGACCTAGGGCACTTGAGGAGGCCCATCGTTGTAATATACAAGCCAAGTTCTATAATGAAAAATTCCCACTAGTATATGAAAGTGACAAAACAAGAGACTCTCTATCATGAAGATTATGGTGCTACTTTGAAGCACAAGTGTGGCAAAGGATAGAAACATTTTCCCTTCTCTCTTTTTCTCTCATTTTTTTGGGCCTTCTCTTTTTTTATGGCCTTTCTCTTTTTTTTATTCCTCACTTGGGACAATGCTCTATAAAATGATGATCATCACACTTCTATTTATTTACAACTCAATGATTACAACTCGATACTAGAACAAAGTATTACTCCATATGAATGCCTCCGGCGGTGTACCGGGATATGCAATGAACCAAGAGTGACATGTATGAAAGAATTATGAATGGTGGCTTTGCCAAAAATACTATGTCAACTACATGATCATGCTAAGCAATATGACAATGATGAATGTGTCATGATAAACGGAATGGTGGAAAGTTGCATGGCAATATATCTCGGAATGGCTATGGAAATGCCATAATAGGTAGGTATGGTGGCTGTTTTGAGGAAGATATAAGGAGGTTTATGTGTGAAAGAGTGTATCATATCACGGGGTTTGGATGCACCGCTAAGTTTGCACCAACTCTCAATATGAGAAAGGGCAATGCACGGCATCGAAGAGGCTAGCAATGATGGAAGGGTGAGAGTGCGTATAATCCATGGACTCAACATTAGTCATAAAGAACTCGCATACTTATTGCAAAAATCTACAAGCCATCAAAAACCAAAGGACTACGCGCATGCTCCTAGGGGGATAGATTGGTAGGAAAAGACCATCGCTCGTCCCCGACCGCCACTCATATGGAGGACAATCAAAGAACACCTCATGTTTCAAATTTGTTACACAACGTTTACCATACGTGCATGCTATGGTACTTGCAAACTTCAACACAAGCATTTCTCAAATTCACAACTACTCAACTAGCACGACTTTAATATTATTACCTCCATATCTCAAAACAATCATCAAGCATCAAACTTCTCTTAGCATTCAACACACTCATAAGAAAGTTTTTACTATTTTTGATACCTAGCATATTAGGGTTATTTAAACAAATTACCATGCTATTTAAGACTCTCAAAATAATCTAAGTGAAGCATGATAGATCAATAGTTTCTTTAAAACAAATCCACCACCGTGCTCTAAAAGGTATAAGTGAAGTACTAGAGCAAAACTATATAACTCAAAGGATATAAGTGAAGCACAAAGAGTATTCTAATAATTTCCAAATCATGTATGGCTCTCTCAAAGGTGTGTACAGCAAGGATGATTGTGGTAAACTAAAAAAAAGACTCAAATCATACAAGACGCTCCAAGTAAAACACATATCATGTGGTGAATAAAAATATAGCTCCAAGTAAAGTTGCCGATGGAAGTAGATTTAAAGAGGGGATGCCTTCCGGGCATCCCCAAGCTTTGACTTTTTGGTGTCCTTAGATTATCTTGGGGGTGCCATGGGCATACCCAAGCTTTGGCTCTTGCCACTCCTTGTTCCATAATCCATCAAAAGATTTCACCCAAAACTTGAAAACTTCACAACACAAAACTCAACAGAAATCTCGTGAGCTCCGTTAGCGAAAGAAAACAAAAGACCACTTCAAGGTACTGTAATGAACTCATTCTTTATTTATATTGGTGTTAAACCTACTGTATTCCAATTTCTCTATGGTTTATAAATTATTTTACTAGCCATAGATTCATCAAAATAAGCAAACAACACACGAAAAACAGAATCTGTCAAAAACAGAACAGTCTGTAGTAATCTGTAACTAACGCAAACTTCTGGAACTCCAAAACTTCAGAAAAAATAGGACGATCTAGGAACTTTTTTTATTGATCAGAAGCAATTGGAATCAGTATTTTATCACGTTCTGGTGATTTTTAACAATTGTTTTCGTGAACAGGAAGTTTCTGGAAATTACAGCAAGATCAAATAACTATCATCCAAGAAGATCCTATAGGTTTAACTTGGCACAAACACTAATTAAAACATAAAAACACATAGGCTAGATCTAATATTTATTCTTAAACAGAAGCAAAAGCAAAAAAAACTAAAAATAAAATTGGGTTGCCTCCCAACAAGTGCTATCGTTTAACGCCCCTAGCTAGGCATAAAAGCAAGGATAGATGTAGGTATTGCCATCTTTGGTAGGCAATCCATAAGTGGCTCTCATGATAGAATCATATGGTAATTTTATTTTCTTCCTAGGGAAGTGTTCCATGCCTTTCTTTAACAGAAATTGGAATCCAATATTCCCTTCTTTCATATCAATAATTGCACCAATCGTTCTAAGGAAAGGTCTACCAAGAATAATAGAACATGAAGGATTGCAATCTATATCAAGAACGATAAAATCTACGGGCACATAATTCCTATTTGCAAAAATAAGAGCATCATTAATTGTTCCCATAGGTTTCTTAATAGTGGAATCCGCAAGGTGCAAGTTTAGAGAGCAATCATCAAAATCGTGGAAATCTAGCAAATCGCACAAAGTTTTGGGAATAGTGGAAACACTCGCACCCAAATCACATAAAGCATAAAATTCTTGATCGTTAATCTTAATTTTAAGAGTTGGTTCCCACTCATCATAAATTTTTCTAGGGATAGAAACTTCCAAGTCAAATTTTTCTTCATAAGATCGCATCAAGGCATCAACGATATGTTTAGTAAACGCTTTATTTTGACTATAAGCGTGAGGACAATTTAGGACGGATTGTAACAAGGAAATACAATCAATCAGAGAGCAACTTTCATAATTAAATTCCTTGAAATCCAAAATAGTGGGTTTAGCAACATCTAGGGTTTTGATTTCTTCAATCCCACTTTTATCAATTTTAGCATCAAGATTTAAAAACTCCGAATTTTTGGAACGCCTTCTAGGTAAGGGTGGATCATATTCAGTCCCATCATTATCAAGATTCATATTGCAAAACGAAGATTTAATAGGGGACACCTAAATAACTTTTAGATCTTCATCTTTATTTTCATAGGAACTAGCACTACTGGGAAAAGGCCTGCTAGTGGCGCACCAGTTTTGCCTACTAATGGCGCACTACTGGTGCGCCACTAGCACCACACCATTAGAATTAAATACTAATGGCGCACCCCTGGTGCGCCATTAGTATCTCAGATATACTAATGGCGCACCATGCAGTGCGCCATTAGTATAGCCCACAGTGCGCCATTAGTATGCCTCCCAGGGGGCCATATTTACCCATGTGCTTTGGCATACTAATGGCGCACTAGTGGGTGATGCGCCATTAGTGTCCTTTCTGCAGTGCGCCATTAGTGTGCTGAGTGGTGCGCCACTAGTATGAATATTAGGGATTTTTTTGTTTTCTGATATTTTCACAGGTTACAAAATATATTATTGGACAGAATATAGACAACACCACACAGCAACAGCAGATTCATCGAATACAATAGAAGATTAGTCTCCGAATACAATTCATCATATTAGTCTCGAATTCAAAAGACCGAACAAAGATAGAACATTACAAGTCTCGAGACCATGAGTAGCGAGTTTGTCTTCACATTACAAGTCGATATCGATCATCTAAACTACCATCACATAGAAGAGAGTTGCGGTCATCACGAT
This sequence comes from Aegilops bicornis, assembly GCA_021605145.1. Classification (NCBI taxonomy): domain Eukaryota; kingdom Viridiplantae; phylum Streptophyta; class Magnoliopsida; order Poales; family Poaceae; genus Aegilops; species Aegilops bicornis. The sequence goes on from CM038673.1 coordinate 491,489,998, forward strand.
GAGCATCATTGCGATGAAACTGGTCTTCATCCGGTTCCTCCAACGCTCCCTCCTCTCTCCCACTAGATAGCGCGCGTATCTAGATTCTGCCTCCGCCCTAGTGGTGTACCCTTTGTAACTGTTACCGCTGAGACGGTGGACCTGTCTCCGACACTCCTCCCGGTCATCGTAGACTCCGGGAACCTTACCCTTGTACACGACATACGAACGCATCTCTATGCACTAGCCAAACAAAACGTTAGTAGCAATTCACAGACAATACATAAGCAATATATAAGTATGCAACAAAAGGATCGGAAGAGAAAAGCAAGACATTAATAGCACGATTCATGGTCCTACTAATAAATAGCATCGATTACATCTAAGTTGAACGACTGTCCAAACCAAAGAGACATACAAGTTCATTAAAGTTTAATTACAACATGAGCCAATCAATGTTTCGGAACTACACATAGCATCACTACTTTCGACTCGACTCAAGGGACCGGAGCATGGATGAAGCCGCCGTCTCTCGTGATGGTCATGAAATCGCGGGCGTTGTCATCCTGCATTTGTAGCGTTGTGTCTATCTCATTGTTGGAAGGTTGATATCTGAGGTAGAACTGCCCCGAGGTACGAAGGACATCTTGATGGATGATTTCCGCAAACTCCGACTGGATGCGAAAGAATTCTTGTCTGATGTCCGCGTCCTGGATTGCCGACAAGCTCGCGGCCCAATCTTTGAGATTATTTGGTAGCAGAAGGTGATTATGGTCCCGTATGATCGCCCGCATGTGATGGAAGGCATAGTAGGCATCCTTCTGACCGCCAGGCGGCTGCTTGACGCAGGAGAACATCGTATTGTGGGTGAGCACTTTCTTGCCGTACCTACAAACTGGCCTGGTGAAGGTGCCTCCAGATTTGGCGTAGCCGGGGAGAACATCATCAAGAATTTTCTTGATATTTGTGTAGTCTTTCTTCGACTGACGGTCCGGGTCAAAATACGTGGCCATGGAATATTCCGGGCTTAAGAGGATGAGTGTGCAATGTGTGTCACTGCACAAAACATGGAATGTTAGAAAAAAAAGAACGATCGAAATCTAAGAAATCATATGTTACAGGGCGGTGAGGGGATGACTTACTTGGGAAAGTAAGGCACGAGGAAGTTATCCTTATCTGGGTTTGCCAGAATGACGCCTTCGAGGTAAGAACTTGTGACTTGCCGGTCCCCAGCGCTGCCCAAGATCTTGGCACGCATGTAGAAGGGGTCAACTATCACGATGTCCGGGGTCTTGTCTCTAATGATCCGCATCTCCATACTCAGCGAAAATAGCCAAACGAAGGTGTAGTGCAGCGGATGAAGGTTAAACATAGCGAAGATGTCATCAAACCGCAGGACGATCGTACCCCCAATGTCGTTATCCACAAAGCCCTTGCCCTCTGGCACCTTGGCCACGAAAACCGGGTATGCCACATCATTCTCTCTGAGATGTCGCTTCTCCAAAGAAAGAACACTGTCATGCAGACTCCGCATAGCACCGGTTGCAGCATTGAGCAAATTTGTCGGTAGCATCGGCCTACCCGCCACATGCACCCTCCTCGAGATATCCTTAGGTGAAGGTGGCCCGTCCTGAGCACGGATCGTACTCGGTGCCAGCTGGCTCGCACCCTTGTTACTCTTTCTTTTCCGTCCCTTCTTCTTCTGCTGTAATGGGACCGAGTTCTGCTCATAGACCGCCTTCTTGAGTGTGTTGGGGCTGATAATATTTTGCACCTCGGCTATCTGAGGCTCGGTGAAGTCGGCAGCTGGAGGCGTCTCCTGAGAACTGAATGCCAGACGGCGCCTATTGCAATTGGGTTTCTCCGCGGTACCAGCTAGATCGCGATCGTCTTTTGTAGGGTTGGGTTCTTGAGAAGGAGGCCCCATGAATTCGTCATCGTACCCATGTTCGGCAAAGTACTTATCAACGTTAGTAAATGTACCGTTGTCGTCGTCGTCGTCCGGATCCTGTGCCATATGCATGTTCGGGTCCTGTGCCATAGGGATGTCCGGCATGTCCGGTAGCGTTGCGGCGGTCTTGCCATGGCTTGGCGCCGGCATGACTGGCGGTATTGTCTGTGGAGTGGTCTCCCCCGCCCCCAAACGAATCTGGCTCTTCGGCCAAAGCAGGGGCCAGCTTACGCAGGCGCTGAGGGTCATCACATCATCTTCGTCGGCCCCGGCAGGTCGAATCGGAGGTAACAACTCGTCGCAGCCTGGAAGCAACCGAACCAGTTGAACCCTACACACGGTGGGTGGCATCGGATTACCGTGGAACACGGGGTTGCCCGGTTGAACGATTCTTCCCTTGGCGACATCGACCAACTCGTCGTTCACGAAGTGCAGGAGAGTGCACGGAATGTCGGCGGCGCCCTGCGAAAACATGTACGGCGCCAGGGATGCCTAGTCAAAGGCAAGGAGATGAACTCATCGGCCGAGAGGCTTAATTAGTTACCGTGATGGCGTCGAGCTTGGCTAATGTCGAGGCACCGCCAACGGCGGGCGTGCAACTGACGGAGGGGCCGCTTGCTGGCGAGGTGCCGGCCGGCGTACACCCAGGTGCATTAAGCTCCAATGCCCGTGACAGCGCCGGAGACACGAATACCGCCTCCGCCGGAGACACCAATGGCGCCGCCTGCGCGTTGTGCGAGTTGCTGGCCATGAAGCTGGGAACCGGGGGCGCCCCCTGTTGGCCGCTCGCAATCCATGCCGTCAGCCCCTGAATCAAGGTAGGCACCATGGCGGTGAGCGTCGTTCCCAGTTGTTGTTGCACTTGCTCTTGGACAATCTCCGGAATCTGCGCCACTTGTGCCTTGAGTTCTTGAACCTCGCGCGACTGGCTTTCCGAGCTGGTCTTTTTCTCCTTTCGCCCACCAGCGGTATAGTATGACGACCATTTTGTGGACAAGCCTTTGCCGGCCACATGACCAGATGACGACGGCTTACTAAGCTTATCCTTGTTTTTCATTACGTTCAACGCCCTATTTAGAGTGCTGTCCCAAGGGGAGCTCTGAGCCGACCCCCGCCATCGCTTTGGGTCTCCTGCGGAAGGAATGTGAACCATTTAGAAATTTGGCTTCATTAATTAGAATGCAACCATATGGAGCTAATTACGCGGGGGTGTATTCCTTACCAGAACAAGCTCAAGCGCCCTGGTCTTCAGATCCGTGGTAAGCTCCTTTGTTACCGGGTCCTCCTTGTACCGGGCCTTACAAAGTTCCTGGTCTGCTTGTCATGGTATTTCTCAAAGCGGGGCGGTAGGCCTTGCTCGGGACGCTCTGCGTCCTCCTTGTCCTATATAGGCTCCGCCACTCTGTAACCGCCGGGACCGAGTTGGTGGACCCCTAAGTTCAACTGCCGCATTTCTTTCCCCCACTGACTTGATTCGAAAGTTGCGCTGCTCTCGCACTTGATCTTGAACTCCTTGTAGTCATCTTCGCTGATCGAAGGATTTTTCGCCTTGATCTTCTCATAACTATCACCTTTGTCAATCATTCTCTTCACCGCGCTTCTCCAAGTAGACATGGCCGTGCTCATCCTCGTGAGGGCGGCACTGTTCACTTTATTCCTTGAGAGGCGTGTGTTTTCAAATTCAGCGGGGAACTTGTATCATTCGTGCAGCTTCGTGAAGAGGAGGTTGCGCAAATTCCCTCAGTCCTTATGCCTTAGGTTCTCGGTGTTGATCGAGACGGTGCTCCGGAGAATGCACCCGAGCTGAACCGAGTACCCCTTGACTATTTATTTGGGCGCCATTGGATGCCCGTCGGAGTTCACTTCAGTAAATTCCTCCTTGACGGTGCCGAGCACGTTCGGGCGCCGGTCCTTCCGTTGCCTCTTCGGTTGGCTGCCATCTGTGCGTGCGCCGCCATCATCAGTGGTGGCATCCTCAGCGGCACCATCAGTGGTGTCATCCCCGACGCCACTAGGGGTTGTGTAGTCAGGATCGATGTCTTCCACGGCGTCCTCATAGCGCTGAGGTTGTTCCTCCATCTCCTGGGACAGCTCCCAGAATGCCTTGCCGCCTGAACCGCCGGCCTCATCGTTGTGGGCCATGTTTCGCTCTAAATAGGAAAAAAGTTTGGTCAAAAAGTTGGTTATTGTCAAGGAACAAGATCATGGTCTCATCATTTAGGGTTTGTCGACACCGAGGCATCCTAAAAGCTAAGCTTTTATCATTTAGGGTTTGTCGATGCCGAGGCACCCTAAAAGCCTAAGCTTTCATCATTTAGGTTTTTATCGACACCGAGGCACCCTAAAAGCCAAGGTTTTATAATTTATGGTTTGTCGACGCTGAGGCCCATGCATAACACAAGAGGCAGTTGATCCTACTTAATTAAGTACTAAGATACCCCGGCCCATGCATTAGTAGCAAGTACCCCATATGTCCGATTTTTAGCAAAGTCATGCTAAAATTCACGAAAAATTTCAGCATGACCTTTGCTGAAAATAGGACATATGAAGTACCAATTTGCCGAACGGAAGTTAATCGACATTCCGGCAAACTCAAGGGCCTCTCGGTACCTGCAAAATCATCACGACACGATGGTCGGAGACAAAACCCAGCAAACTAGCACCACAATGTGCCTCTACTTTCATATGGATGAAAAGGCCACAGACCATATGGTCCTCTGCTTTCATATGGACAAAAATCAGCTCAACTTATGTGAGCTTCCATTCCAGATCTAATAGGTCACCCAACAAAAAATCATCAATAGTTTTAGCTGAAAAAATCATGGATTGCTGTTAACTGAAAATTAGTGAAAGAAGTTGTTGCTGATCATGGATTACTGTTAATTAAAAATAGAGCATATGGCTTGTCTTATCATGTTCACTAAGTCCACAAAAATGAATAGGTTCAGTAAACTTGAAGTACTCAACATTGAACATGGTTCAGAGCTCACTACACTACACTACATCGTGCAATGGTTCAGACCTCACTACACTAGAACAAGCTCACTACACTACACTACACTACACTACACTACACATGCTTAAACTCTGAACATAAACAAACACCATCAATGCCAGACCAAGACTTTGCTGGAAAATTCTAAGAAGTATTTATGAGTTTTAGCTGACCTGAGGAACTCTGCAAGAATGGTTAGGTAACCCTGATAAATGCAAAGAAATGAAGGCAATGCAATATGTAAACTACCTCTGTTTCTAGGAAACAAGAGTTATCATTAGTTTAGTTTGGTTACATCTCAAAATTCAGTTTAAAATTTGCTCTTCCACTCAAATACAGAGCACTTTTCTGAATATGAATTTACAGTGGGAGCAAATAAACTTCTAGCTGTTGGTTATGGTTGATGTTTAAAATATAGAGTTCTTATGACAATCAACAACATGTATATCCATGCTAGCATCTCTAGATGTTGGTCTTATACTTGTTTTTTTAATGTACTTATGACAATCAGCAGCATGTCTATCCATGCCAACTTCATTGCTGTATACTTGTTTTCTTGCTGTAATTTCCTTGTTGTAATTAACCAACTTATGATGACAAACTAAAGCAAGCTATAATGTACTACAATTATCACAAGATAGCAGAATAACTCATCTAGCAATGCTCATGTTCAACAACTATGGATTAAGGTAGGAGAAAGAAGATTAAGGTTGGTCTTATACTTGTTTTTTTAATGTACTTATGCAACTATGCAGGTACCTGTGGCAAGAACCTCTCCACTCAAAGAACATGAGCAAAACATGTGCTATTTAATTAGGAAAGTAGGACCAAACTACATTCACATGTCAAACGATGTTACCATTCATCTAGCAATACAAAAAAAACACGGAAATTGCAAGGTCTGGACTGAATGCTTTTGAGTTTATTAAGTACCTTCAGTTCAGAGCTTTAAATGTCAAAAGAGCTTCACAGAATCTTGAATCCTCCAAATCACTCTTAATAGTTCTGCATTGCACAAAGGCAGCAATGAGCCAATGATATCAGTAGCAATAATAGGTGCTGCAGTTATATAACTTATCAAACAGGCCCAACTTAGTTAGCATTCTATCTGCACAGCTGGCCAAAGAAAACATATGAACTATTCATAAACCCATGGAAGTTTCTTGGACCACTGTTCATAAACAAATCATTGGACCATTGTTCATCTGTTTGTTTATCTGTATTTCTAGGTTTACATCAATCTGAACATTCTCCAACTTAACAAAACTAATTGTTTTGATACAATCAAGTTTTGTTGTCACACAAAAGTACTCCAACATGTAGCTACTGTACTGAAACATGTACTCCAGCTTGTTCAGACTATCAAGTTTTTTTTATCTAATGTATACCTACTGCCGGTGACCATCAGGAACTACACACACATGATGCAGCAGGAGTAAAAGCAAGCTTAGCTAGCAAGTGAGCTTCAATCATCCACACATACATCACACATGACCAAATATGAAATGAGTTGGAACCATCATATATAATTGAAACATGCAATGAGCTATAAAATCATCCTATATATATATATATATATATATATATATATATATATATATATATAGTGATGCTATTCATCACTAGGGTGCAGAATAAGTTATTCTTCACCCGAGGTAATCTTACGATCACTTCATAATTAAATTACATTTGGAATTCAAATAGTTACATTTCTATTGATTCACTACGTAAAATTTGGTATAAGAAAATAATAATATAGATCATAAGACAAGAAAATTTGTAGTTTATGTATATTTTACACTATGTTTTTACGTTTATAATTTTACATAATATAAAATATTTTTTACGGCGATTATATATTTTCTTACGGTCTCTTTTTACGTTAGAAATAAGATAAAACTTACGGAACGTAAAATTACAGTGCATTGGTGGTAAAATAGAGGGAGGTGAAGAATAACTATTCCTCACCTAGGGTGACGAATAGTCAATTATATATATATATATATATATATATATATATATATATATATAATCAGGTAATGCAATTAGGTATAAAAGTATGCTTGCCCAAACGTGCAATCCAGCAATCATCTCCAATGTACACACACAGTAGCAAACACCAAAGCAACTCTCTAGGTTATTTCATTCTAGATGTCAAGCACAAAGCAAACAGCGGGCTGCATACTAAATGATGGTTTCAGGGTTATAGATTTCTTTATATGCAAATGGAGGTTGTGTCTTTGACTCAATTTCTTTATATGAAAATGATGCTATCTTGATTCAAATCAATGAAATCATGGTGGCATCTCGTATTAGGGTACAGATTGCACACAGAGCATGCAATTTGATGAGCCAAATGATTATGATTAACTTAAAGCAAACACTTCTATTTTAGGTGACAAAAAAAGTGAGCAGCTAGCTGAGGTACAAGGTGGCTACTGGCCTTCTACAACACCAGCAGCCGCTACATGCCGACGCAGTACACCGATGACCTGTACCACGGTCGAGGGGAGGGAGGGAGGGAATGGGGAGGAAGGGTGGAGAGGAGGAAGGGTGGAGAGGAGGAAGGAGGAAGGAGGAGAGGTACCTGGGCGGGCGCGGCCGGTCGCTGGAGGGGTCGGGGTCGGGGTCGGGGTCAGCGGCGGCGGCGGCGTCGAAGGGATGGCTCGAGGGCGTCCGAGCTCGTCCGGGTCCTCGTAGTCAAAGAGGAAGACGGCGGCGGTCCTCCTAGGCGCCTCGGTTGGTCGTGGGGAGGCTGGCGGCCACGTGCTTCGCGAATCAGCGGCGGTGATCGCCTGCACCCGTCTGATCGTCGTTGGTGCTGTGAATCACGATGGTGAAGCGGGGCGGCGAAGTCGGGCTCTTGGCGTCGTGGGTCGGGGCTGCGGGTGGATCTGGCGAGGGAGAGGGACGAAGGGATCTGGCAAGGGAGAGGGACGAATTAGCTGGGGGGGAGATTACTAATGGCGCACCCCGTAACGATGCGCCATTAGTATGTTTTTTTATAGCAATGGCGCACCCCCGAGCGGTGCGCCATTAGAAATCTTTTTTTAGATAGCAATGGCGCACCACCTGGCGGTGCGCCATAAGTAACTTTTTTTTTGCACAGCAATGGCGCACCACCCAACGGTGCGCCATAAGTAAATTTTATTATTATTATTTTTTGTTGCATCTAATAATTTTTTAGAAAATGAATATGAATATGAAACAGTAATATTTTTTTAGAAAAACAGTAATAATTTTTTTAAAAATATCATCAAATTTGTTATTTGAAAATATTTATGAATATGAAAAAATATCATCAAATTTGTTATTTGGAAATATCATCAAATTTGTTATTTGAAAATATAATTAATTTTTTTTGGATTTTTAGTTGCATTCATTTGTGAATTGGTAAAACATTACTTGGGAGGGTGCGGGGGGTCGTCGGCGGCGGTGGAGCGGGGAGGTGCGGGGGGTGCTCGGCGGTGGTGGAGCGGGCGGGAGGTCTTGAGGGTCGTCGGCGGTGGAGGCGGGGAGGTCTTGAGTCGGCGGCGGCGGTGGAGCGGGCCGGGAGGGTGCAGGGGATCGAGATCGAGATGGAGGGATAGCGATCGAGAGGGAGGGGATCGAGATCGAGATGGAGGGGGATCGAGATCGAGTGTCCTCATGAATATTCAATATTTTTTCATATTAAATATGAAAAAATATCATCAAATTTGAAAAAATATTCATGAATTCAAAAAGTGCCCATGAAATTTAAAAATATTCATGAATTCAAAAAGTGCCCATGAAATACAATCGAGAAATGAAGGCTACAATTAAATACAATCGATCTTAGCTAGCTATCTGTTCACAATCTTCTTGCCCTTCTTTTTCGCAAATGGAGTTCTTCTCTTGAACATACGTCCTTTAGGTAGGGTGGTCCTGCTTCTTCTTGTGGTGTATGCTGGTACTTCATTGCCGTCGTCATCTTCCATCTTCGGGTCGCCGTACTTGTCGAAGTCTTGCTCATTGGCGACTCCATCCATTCCGATGATCTTCCTTTTGCCTCTCCTCACGACAACACGACTGGGCTTTGACTGGTCGGTAATGAAGAAGCATTGGTCCACTTGGGAAGCCAGTACCCATGGCTCATTTTTCGCGGTGACGCTTTGCGCCATGATCTTGGATTAACCCGGGTATAACCATGGTGGTGAAATATCGGTCTTCTTTTATGACGCTCTTGGCCCATCTGACACGGAACATCGGGACCTTTTCTCCAGCGTAGCTAAGCTCCCAGATCTCCTCGATCCTTCCGTAGTATCTGTCCTTGTCGTTACCGGTGTAGGATTCCATCGTTACCCGGAGTTACGATAACCATCGCTCTTCATGTCCTTGTCCTCGGTGTAGAATGTGTAGCCGTTGATATCGTACACCTCATACGTCATCAGGTCGTGCTCGGCGCCCTGTGACAAGGCGAATATGAGTTGTTCTTCCGCGGAAGAATCCTCATGTAAAGGGCACGACGGAAGCTTCTGCTTGAACCAACGTGTGAAACATGAGTTGTGCTCTTTGATTATATCTCCGTCCGTCCTCTGTTGGCCTCGGTCATTGTACGTCTTCTCAATAAAGGTTTTGTGCTCTACCACCCAAGGATCGACCACGTCTATGTGTTGTAGCGCGACTAGGTTTGCTCTTTCAAAGTCGGGGAGTCGACCCTCGAAGTCGACATGCATTTCGCGGCGACCGTCACGGCGACCCCATCCAGCGAGCCTGCCAAGGTGCCTGTTGATGGGCAGACCAACGGGGTTCTCGGTGCCTAGATAATTCGTGCAGAAGGAGATGCACTCTTCGGTCAGAAAGCCCCTAGCTATGCTTCCCTCTGGACATGACATGTTGCGAACGTATCCTTTGATGACACCATTCATCCTTTCGAATGGCATCATGCTGTGCAGGAACGTCGGCCCGAGTTGGATGATATCCTCCACGATATGGACCAGCAAATGCACCATAACGTTGAAGAATGCGGGCGAGAAGTACATCTCAAGCTCGCATAGTATCACCACGATCTCTTCCTGTAGCCTTCTGATTTGCCTCACGCCAACCGACTTCCGAGAGATGACGTCGAAAAAGTTGCATAGGCCAAATAGCATTTCCGCAGACGATGGCGTCCATGATCCTGATTGCAACCGGAAGTATCGCATCATCAACACGTGGCAGTCATGAGACTTCATCCCGCTGAACTTCGCTTCACTTTGGGTCTAGGTATCTGCTTATCTTCCCGATGTAACCGTAAGGAAGTTTTACTCCTCTGAGGCAGGTGAAAACTGATCGATCTCCTCGACTTGGAGTGAAGCACACGGGAGGGTAGTCATTTCCGGTCTTCTTGGCCTTTTTGCCTTTGCGGCGACTTTCCGTGGTCTGCTTCGCCTCATCATCATCATCATCATCATTAGCGTGAAGCTCCTCCCCGATGCCCATTGATTTCAAGTTCCGCCTTGCTTTCGCCCATCTTTGGTCCTCTGTGGCATGTTGAGCAGGGTACCAAGCGAGACTCTCGCACACGTTCTTCGTGGATATGCATGACATCAAGGCTGTGAGGCGACGGTGGATCTTCCAAGACGGCAAGTCCCGAGAAAACAGACCTCGTTTTCCATACCTTCAGCGGCTCTGGTGCCTTTCGCTTCTTTCCCGGCTCTGGCGCCTTTTTCTTGTTTCCCGGCAGTGGGCAATCTTTCCAATTTTTCAACAGCTCGTCTATTTCCTCGCCGCTCCTCGTACGCGGGTGTCTTCGGGGTTCGGTTTCACCATCGAACAGATCCTTGCGTTTTCTCCATGGGTCATCGTCGCGAAGCCACCTTCGATGTCCCATGAACACGGTTTTCGAAGACCCGGGATCTTTATCTAGCTGGCGATACGTTGTGTCATCCATGCACCTGAGGCATCAAGAAAATCCGTGGACCACCCGCCCCGCGAGATATCCGTAACCGAGATAGTCGTGCACCGTCGTGAGCAGTGCGGCTCTCATAGGGAAATATTCTTTCTCTGCGGTGTCTGACGTATTGGCTGGCGTTTTCCACAGCGTGTCTAGCTCCTCTTTCAGCAGCCCCGGATATAGATTGATGTCGTTCCCTAGTTGTTTCAGCCCTTCAATTAGCATACTCATGTGAATGTACTTCCTCTTCATGCACAACCAGGGGGGAAGGTTGTACATCCACACAAACACAGACCAGGTGCTATGTGTGCTTCTCTAGCTGCCAAACGGATTGACTCCATCCGTGCTCGCGCCCAGCACGATGTTCCTTGGATCCTTCCCAAATTATGGGTGTTCGAAGTTCAACGCTTGCCACTGGCTCCCATCCTTAGGGTGCCTCAACATCTTGTCTTTTTATTTATCTCCGGATCATTTGCGTCATCTTCTCGCTTCTTCTCCTCCCTATCCGCGTGCCAACGCAGGAGCTTTGCTACCTTAGGGTCCGCGAAATACCGCTGCAGACGAGGAGTGATCGGAAAGTACCACACCAATTTTTGAGGAGCTTTCTTCCTCTTCTTGTATCGAGTGACGCTGCACACCGGACATATGGTAGCTCCGCGTGCTCGTCCCAATAAATGATGATTGTTCATGCACACATGGTATTTCACGTGCGGTAAATCCAGTGGACACACGATTTTCTTCGCCTCCTCGAAACTGGTTGGGCACTTGTTCCCCTTGGGAAGACGTTCGTGCCAGAATGACATGTTCTCGTCGAAGCATGCGTCGGTCATTTTGTGTTTTACCTTCATCTCTAGAGCCATGAGCGTTACTTTCAGGCGGGTATCCTCGGGCCTGCATTCTTCATACAATGGAGTAACCGCGTCTATCTCCAATTGATCCAGCTTGGCTTTCTCTCGGGCTGCAGCTCTTATGTTATCTGTCTGCTTGAGAAGCAGCTCTTGAATATGAGGGTCCTTCACCCAGCCCATCGATGGTCCATCGTCGTCTGCTCCGCCATCTTCATCTTCATGATCATGCCCTTAAATCGCTCCGGCATCTTCCTCATCATCATGTCCGGCATCTTCTACATGATGACTGTGTACTGCATCTACTTCGTGATCATGTCCTGGAGATTCTTCGTCTTCTCGCCCGCCCTCGTCGCGGTTGTCTTGCTGCCCTTCCTCATTTCTTGCCCGACCCCCATGGACGACTTCATGGTCGTCTTCATCACCTTGCCACCGATAGCCATCCATGAAACCACGCAAAAGCAGGTGGTCCCGCACCTGCCTGGAATCCGGGTCCGCAATAAGGCTCTTCAGCTTGCATCTTCGACACGGACATCTTATCTCCGTCTCGTTCTTTTGAAGCATCTCGACCTTCACGGAGCTCAAAAACCTATTCACGATGCCTTCGGTCATCGTGTGGACCATGGTCGCCTGCGGGGTAGAGCAAAACGATATTTTAGAACCAAGAAAAAATTTGGCATGACTTTCCCTAAAAATAGGACCAAAAAGAATGCATAGTGCCAAAATTCTCGCCGAAGCAGAAATGAATCAACATTCTGGCGAAATATTGGCAACTATCGCATTTCAAATACCGGTACTTGCAAACACAAACATATATGCAACACCACAAACATACATAGATCTAGCAAGGCCATTAAAAGTGCATGTGCACGTTGTTGGAGGGAGAAAAAAAGTAGATCTACAACATAAAGATAGCTTTCCCCTTACTTACCTATCAAAAAAAAGGTAATTTAACCACTTAATTTGGATGAATCTATTGTGCAGATGAGGTGAGGAGAAGGAGGCAGCCGAGACAAGCTTAGAGGAGGAGGTGGAGAGAATGAAGTGGGGAAAGTGAGTGTGTAGGTGTGGCTGTCCAAAATATCTAGTTGGTCCCAGGTTACTAATGGCGCACCACCTACATATGCGCCATTAGTAAGCCTGGTTACTAATGGCGCACCAGCTGGTGGTGCGCCATTAGTAGTTTTGCAAAAAAATAATTAAAAAAATATAATAGTGGCGCACTTTCCATTAGTATTTTTGGAAAAAAAATTGTTACTTGTGGCGCACTCTGTGGATGGTGCGCCATTACTAGTTAAAACTAGTAATGGCGCACTCTGGCCTGGTGCGCCATTAGTACTTTTTGGAGGAATAGATATCATGCTTAGGAGGAATAGATCTAAGCTTTAAAGAATCAACATCAAGAGAAATTCTATCAACGTTCCTAGCCAATTCATCAACTTTAAGCAATTTCTCTTCAAGCATTAAAATTCTTTTGTGAATTCATAAACTCTTTAACACTAGTCTCAAATTCAGAGGGCATCTTATTAAAATTTCCATAAGAGTTGTTGTAGTATTTTCCATAATTATTAGAGGAATTACTAGGATAAGGCCTAGGATTGAAGTTTCCTCTATACGCGTTGTTACCAAAATTATTCCTACCAACAAAATTCACATCCATAGATTCGTTATTATTCTCAATCAAAGTAGACAAAGGCATATCATTAGGATCATAAGAAACACTCTTAGTAGCAAATAATTTCATAAGTTCATCCATCTTTCCACTCAAAACATTGATTTCTTCTATCGCATGCACTTTTTTATTAGTATATCTTTCAGTGTGCCATTGAGAATAATTAACCCTAATATTATCTAGGAGTTTAATAGCTTCTCCTAAAGTGATCTCCATAAAAGTGCCTCCCGCGGCCGAATCTAAAAGATTTCTAGAAGCAAAATTCAATCCGGCATAATTTTTTTGTATAATCATCCACAAATTCAAACCATGAGTAGGGCAATTACGTATCATTAATTTCATCCTCTCCCAAGATTGTGCAACATGTTCATGATCAAGTTGCTTAAAATTCATAATATCGTTTCTAAGAGAGATGATCTTAGCGGGAGAAAATACTTAGAGATAAAAGCATCTTTGCACTTATTCCATGAATCAATACTATTTTTAGGCAAAGATGAAAACCAAGCTTTAGCACGATCTCTAAGAGAAAATGGAAATAGCGTCAATTTAACAATATCATTATCAACATCTTTCTTCTTTTGCATATCACACAAATCAACGAAGCTATTTAGATGAGTAGCGGCATCTTCACTAGGAAGGTCGGCAAACTGATCTTTCATGACAAGATTCAACAAAGCAACATTGATTTCATAAGATTCAGTATTGGTAAGAGGAGCAATCGGAGTGCTAAGGAAATCATTTTTGTTGGTATTGGTAAAGTCACATAATTTGGTATTATCTTGAGCTAACGTGACAAACTAGCAATCCAACACACGAGCAAACAAAAAGCAAGCGAAAAAGAGGCAAACGGAAAAGAGAGGGCGAATAAAACGACAAGGGTGAAGAGGGGGAGAGGAAAATGAGAGGCAAATGGCAAATAATGTAATGCGGGAAATAAAGGATTGTGATGGGTACTTGGTATGTTGGCTTTTGCGTAGACTCCCCGGCAACGACGCCAGAAATTCTTCTTGCTACCTCTTGAGCACTGCGTTGGATTTCCTTGAAGTGGAAAGGATGATGCAACAAAGTAGCATAAGTATTTCCCTCAGTTTTTGAGAACCAAGGTATCAATCCAAAGAGGAGGCTACTGTGAGTCCTTCATACCTACACAAAGCAAATAACTCCCTCGCAACCAACGCGATTAGGGGTTGTCAATCCCTTCACGGTCACTTACGAGAGTGAGATCTGATAGAGATGATAGATAATATTTTTGGTATTTTTATGATAAAGATGCAAAGTAAAATAAAAGAAAAGTAAAAACAAAGGCAATAAATAAAGTGATGGAAGATTAATATGATGGAGATAGACCCGGGGGCCATAGGTTTCACTAGTGGCTTCTCTCAGGAGCATAAGTATTTTACGGTGGGTGAACAAATTACTGTTGAGCAATTGACAGAATTGAGCATAGTTATGAGAATATCTAGGTATGATCATGTATATAGGTGATACGTCTCCAACGTATCTATAATTTTTTATTGCTCCATGCTATATTATCTATTGTTTTGGACTATATTGGGCTTTATTTTCCACTTTTATATTACTTTTGGGACTAACCTATTAACCGGAGGCCCAGCCCAGAATTGCTGTTTTTTGCCTATTTCAGTATTTCGAAGAAACGAAATATCAAACGGAGTCCAAACGGAATGAAACCTTCGGGAACGTGATTTTCTCATCAGATAAGATCCAGGAGACTTGGACCCTCGGCCAAGAAAGGAGGGAGGCGGCCACGAGGGTGGAGGGCGCCCCCTAAGCGCGGCCCCCGCCTCGTGGGCCCCAAGCTCCACCGACGTACTCCTTCCTCCTATATATACCTACGTACCCCCAACAGATCGAGATCTGAGCCAAAAACCTAATTCCACCGCTGCAACTTCCTCGTATCCACGAGATCCCATCTTGGGGCACATTAGGAGCTCCATGGGAAGGAATCCACCATGGAGGGCTTCTACATCATCATCATAGCCTCTCCAATGAAGTGTGAGTAGTTTACTTCAGACCTTCGGGTCCATAGTTAGTAGCTAGATGGCTTCTTCTCTCTTTTTGGATCTCAATACAATGTTCTCCCCCTCTCTCGTGGAGATCTATTCGATGCAATCTTATTTTTTGCGGTGTGTTTGTTGACACCGATGAATTGTGGGTTTATGATCAAGATTATCTATGAGCAATATTTGAATCTTCTCTGAATTCTTTTATGTATGATTGGTTATCTTTGCAAGTCTCTTCGAATTACCAGTTTGGTTTGGCCTACTAGATTGGTTTTTCATACAATGGGACAAGTGCTTAGCTTTGGGTTCAATCTTGCAGTGTCCTTTCCCAGTGACAGTAGGGGCAGCAAGGCACGTATTGTATTGTTGCCATCTAGGATAACAAGATGGGGTATTTATCATATTGCATGAATTTATTCCTCTACATCATGTCATCTTGCTTAAGGTGTTACTCTGTTTTCATTAACTTAATACTCTAGATGCATGCTGAATAGCGGTCGATGAGTGGAGTAATAGTAGTAGATGCAGGCAGGAGTCGGTCTACTTGTCTCGGACGTGATGCCTATATACATGATCATACCTAGATACTCTCATAACTATGCTCAATTCTGTCAATTGCTCAACAGTAATTCGTTCACCCGTCGTAAAATACTTATGCTCTTGAGAGAAGCCACTAGTGAAATCTATGGCCCCCGGGTCTATTTTCATCATATTAATCTGTCTACGCTTTATTATTGCTTTGCTTTTTTACTTTGCCTTTTATTTTACTTTGCATCTTTATACCAAAAAATACCAAAAATATTATCTATCAGATCTCACCCTCGTAAGTGACCTGAAGGGATTGACAACCCCTATTCGCGTTGGTTGCGAGGAGTTATTTGCTTTGTGTCGGTACGAGGGACTTGCGTGTGGCCTCCTACTGGATTGATACCTTGGTTCTCAAAAACCGAGGGAAATACTTACGCTACTCTACTGCATCATCCTCTCCTCTTCAGGAAAACCAACGCAAGCTCAAGACGTAGCAATAGGCATCACGTCCGAGACAAGTAGACGGACTCCTGCTTGCATCTACTAATATTACTCCACTGATCGACTGCTATCCAGCATGCATCTAGAGTATTAAGTTAAATAAAATAGAGTAACGCCTTAAGCAAGATGACATGATGTAGAGGGATAAATTCATGCAATATGATAAAAAACCCATCTTGTTATCCTCGATGGCAACAATACAATACGTGCCTTGCTGCCCCTCATCCTTTGGGAAAGGACACCGCAAGATTGAACCCAAAGCTAAGCACTTCTCCCATTGCAAGAAAAACCAATCTAGTAGGCCAAACCAAACTGATAATTCAAAGAGACTTGCAAAGATAACCAATCATACATAAAAGAATTAAGAGAAGATTCAAATATTGTTCATAGAAAATCTTGATCATAAACCCACAATACATCAGTCTCAACAAACACACCATAAAAAGAAGATTACATCGAATAGATCTCCACAAGAGAGGGGAGAACATTGTATTGAGATCCAAAAAGAGAAGAAGCCATCTAGCTACTAACTATGGACCCGAAGGTCCGAGGTAAACTACTCACACTTCATCGGAGGGGCTATGGTGATGATGTAGAAGCCCTCCGTGGTGGATGCCCCCTCGTGAGCTCCTAACAGGCCCCAAGATGGGATCTCATGGGTACATAAGGTTGCGGCTGTGGAATTAGGTTTTGGCTCCGTGTCGATCGTTTGAAGTGCGTGAGGTATATATAGGAGGAAGAAATCGTCGGTGGAGCAGCGTGGGCCACGAGGGTGGAGGGCGGCATACAGGGGTGGCGCCCCCCTACCTCGTGCCCTCCTCGAAGCTTCCTTGACTTAGGGTCCAAGTCTCCTGGATCACGTTCGGTGAGAAAATCACGTTCCCAAAGGTTTCATTCCGTTTGGACTCCGTTTGATATTCCGTTTCTGGCAAACTCAGAAATAGGCAAAAAACAGCAATTCTGGGTTGGGCCTCCGGTTAATAGGTTAGTCCCAAAAATAATATAAAAGTGGAAAATAAAGCCCAATATTGTCCAAAACAGTAGATAATATAGCATGGAGCAATCAAAAATTATAGATACGTTGGAGACGTATCAGGGCCCATGAGGCAGGGGGGCGTGCCCCCACCCTTGTGGACAGGTGGAGGCCCCCTGGCGTGGATTCTTCTTCCTATATTTGTAATATTTTCCAAAAATATGTTCCGTGGAGTTTCAGGTCATTCCGAGAACTTATGTTTCTTCACATAAATAACACCATGGCAATTCTGCTGAAAACAGCGTCAGTCCGGGTTAGTTCCATTCAAATCATGCAAGTTAGAGTCCAAAACAAGGGCAAAAGTGTTTGGAAAAGTAGATACGACGAAGACGTATCAGTGCACAAGTTTGATCAAAGATAATTTCAATCACTTTTCCTAGCATCATAACAACAATTCTTTCTTATAAAACTTCTCATGTTAAAGTAGCAACCAATTCACATGTTAAGGTGCAAACAATGAATTCTCTTGACACCCAACAACCTATGTTCTCAGTCACCAAGCAATTGCAATTCAACTTATTCAACAAAGTTTAAGTAAGAGCTCCACATACTCAACCATCATATAGTCTTCTATGATTGCTAACACTCACCGCATACACATGAGCAAAACGTTTCAACCGGACACATAGAAAGATAGGGGCTTATTGTTTTGCCTCCCAACATATTCACCTCAAGGGTGATGTCTAATAACTCATGCTACCCATATTGAACTGGACATATGTGCCTAGATGTTTCCTTACCACATGATGCTTGCCAAAAGAAAAAAATAAAAAGGAATAGAGAGAAAAACTTTGACTCTTTGCATAAAAGTAAATATTGAAAAGTAAAAGATAGACCCTTCACAGAGGGAAGCAGAGGTTGCCATGCGCTTATTTGTTTGTATGTTCAACCCCTTAGTGCAAAAGAACGTCATGTTATATTACCCCTTATGATAGCAACCTTTATTATGCAGTTTGTCGCTTTTATTCTTTGCCATCACAAGTTCGTACAACACTCAATTTTCTCTTACACTAAATGATCTAACACTTCTAGAAGCAATTTTTTATTGCCATTTTGCACCGATGACAACTTACTTGAAGGATCTTGCTCAATCCTTAGGTAGGTATGGTGGACTCTTGAAGATAAGATTTGGGTTTAAGGGTTTTTGGATGCACAAGTAGTATCTCTACTTGGTGCGGAACTTTTCGCTAGCAAAGATGGGGGGCAAGCACCATATGTTGAAGGATCTATGACAATATAACTTCTATGTGAATATGAACAAACATAAATCATTGCGTTGTCTTCCTTGTCCAATGTCAACAATTTTGGCATATAATATTTTGATGGGGGCTCACAATCACAAAAGATTTTCAGGATAGTATATTTGCATGTGAAAGTTCTCTTCCTTATACTAATTATTCGTGAATTGCTTGTATGACCAATATTGTGATTGTCAAGCTTCAAAATATTTCACTTTCTAAACCCAATGTGAGGCTACTACTAGGCATGATATGAACATATAATTTCAACTTCATGACATTCAATTTATTCAAGAATTTACTCATAGGATATAAGTGAAGCACAAGAGTAAATGACAAGCTACTCCAAAAAGATATAAGTGAAGATCATGAGCATAATATTTATTTCTCTCAAATTAATTTAAGTGAAGCAAGAGAGAAATTCTTCAAAAATACTAAAGCACACCATGCTCAAAAAGATATAAGTGAATCACTTGAGCAATTCCATAGAAAAGAGCTTCGTTGACGGGATGTGAATGCCGCTTACTTAGCCTCCCTGGCAACTATTTGAGGACTCTATTTTATTTAAAAACTTTCAGATCTAAGTACTTTATTAAAACAGCAAGCAAAGCAAAATAAAATGACATTCCAAGGATAGCACGCATCATGTGAAGAAGCAAAAACTTAGGCTCAACCGATACTAACCGACAATTGTTGAAGAAGAAAGGAGGGATGCCTACCAGGGCATCCCCAAGCTTAGATGCTTGAGACTTCTTGAATATTATATTGGGATGACCTGGGCATCCCCAACTTGAGTCTCCTTAATTCCTCTCAGGTAACGGTTTTCCTGAATCTCAAAAGCTTCATCCACATAAAACTCAACAAGAACTTGTGAGATAAGTTAGTATAAACTAATGCAAAAACCTTATCATTCTCTACTGTAGCAAATCACTAAAATTATTATTAAACATTTCATACTAAATTCCTCTGCATATTTAATACTCCTATCCTCAAATAGAATCATTAAACAAGCAAAGATATTCAAATAATGCAAACATAACAGCAATCTGCCAAAACAGTACAGTCTGTAAAGAATGCAAGATTCATCATACTTCCCTAACTCCAAAAATTATAAAATCTACCAAACTGTAGAGAATTTATCAGAGCTTATTTTGCAAAAAGTTTCAACATTTTATCTAATTCTGACTTTTCTAGGGAATTTTTGCGACAACGGTAAACTTTCTGTTTTCAAACAGCAACATGTAGACTTGTAAAATAAGCATATTAAAGGCTATCCTTGACATTTTTATTGACATAAAAGATGCAAAACATTGTTATAAATATCATCAAGCAAATAAAAATAAAATAAAATGACGCTCCAAGCAAAACTCATATCATGTGACGAATAAAAATATAGCTCCAAGTGAGATTACCGATAATGTTGGAGACGAAAGAGGGGATGCCTTCCGGGGCATCCCCAAGCTTAGTTGCTTGGTTCTTCCTTGAATATTACCTTGGGGTGCCTTGGTCATACCCAAGCTTAGGGTCTTTCCACTCCTTATTCTCCTCATATCGATATCTCACCCAAAACTTGAAAACTTCAATCACACAAAACTTAACAGAACTTCGTGAGATGGGTTAGTATGATAAAGACAAACCATTCACTTTGGTACTGTCAAAGACAAGATTCATAATTGTTCTCACATAATGACTACTGTACCTTATCATTTCCACAATTTATATTGAGCAATATAGGCCATAGAAACTAGAAAGCAAGCAAACTATGCATTGAAAACAGAATCTGTCAAAAATAGAACAGTCTGTAATGATCTGGATAACTACCATACTTCTGCTACTCCAAAAATTATGAAAATTTAGGAACACGTGAGAAATTTGTATATTAAACTTCTGCAAAAAGAATCAACTCAAAAGCACTCTTCTGTTAAAAATGAGACTTATTTTCGTGAGCGCAAAAGTTTCTGTTTTTCAGCAAGATCAAATCAACTATCACCCAACATGACCCCAAAGGCTTTACTTGGCACTTTATTGAAACAAAAGCAATAAAACATGATCAATACAGTAGCATAATCATGCGAACACACAAAATAGTAGTTAAAAGTGTCGGGTTGTCTGCCAACAAGCGCTTTTTCTTTTATGCCTTTTTAACTAGGCATGATGATTTCAATGATGCTCACATAAAAGATAAGAATTGAAACACGAAGAGAGCATCATGAAGCATATGACTAGCACATTTAAGTCTAACCCACTTCCTATGCATAGGGATTTTGTGAGCAAACAACTTATGGGAACGAGAATCAAATAGTATAGGAAGGCAAAACATGCATACCTTCAAAACTTTCAACATAAAGAGAGGAAACTTGATATTATTGCAATTCCTACAAGCATATGTTCCTCCCTCGTAATAATTTTCAGTAGCATCATGAAGAAATTCGACAATATAACCATCACATAAAGCATTATTTTCATGATCCACAAGCATATAAAATTTATTATTCTCAACACAAGCAAATTTATTCTCATGAATAGTAGTGGGAGCAAATTCAAAAAAATAACTATCATGGGATTGAAAATTAAAATCATGATGACAAGTTTCATGGTTATTATTATTCTTTATATCATACATGTCATCACCATAATCATCATAGATAGCAACTTTGTTGTCAATTGCAACCTCTTCCAAAATAGTGGATTCATCACTAAAGAAAGTCATGACCTCTCCAAATCCACTTTCATCATTATAATCATCATAAATAGGAGGCATGCAATCAGTATAACATATTTGGACATCAAATCTTGGGGGACTAAAAATATCATCTTCATCAAACATAGCATCCCCAAGCTTATGGCTTTGCACATCATTAGCATCATGGATATTCAAAGAATTCATACTAACAACATTGCAATCATGCTCATCATTTATACCAAACATTCTATTGAATTCTTCTTCTATCAACTGAGCACAATTTTCCTTTCCATCATTTTCACGAAATACATTATAAGGATGAATAATATGATTCAACCTCAATTCCATTTTTTTGTAGTTTTCTTTTATAAACCAAACTAGTGATAAAACAAGAAACAAAAAGATTCAATTGCAAGATCTAAAGATATACCTTCAAGCACTCACCTCCCCAGCAACGGCGCCAAAAAAGAGCTTGATGTCTATTACGAAACTTTATTCTTGTAGACACGTGCTGGGCCTCCAAGCGCAGAATTTTGTAGGACAGTAGCAATTTTCCCTCAAGTGGATGACCTAAGGTTTATCAATCCATGGGAGGCATAGGATGAAGATATATAGTCTCTCTCAAACGACCCTGCAACCAAACAAGAAATCTCTTGTGTCCCCAACACACCCAATACAATGACAAATTGTATGGGTGCACTAGTTCGGCGAAGAGATGGTGATAATAGTGTAATATTGATGGTAGAAATATATTTTTATAATCTGAATAAATAAAAACAGCAAGGTAGCAAATAATAAATGGGCACAAAAAGGGTATTGCAATGCTTGAAAATGAGGCCTAAGGTACGTACTTTTGTTAGTGCAATCTCCCAACAATGCTAATATAATTGGATCATATAACCACCCCTCAAAGTGCGATGAAGAATCACTCCAAAATTCCTATCTAGCGGAGAACATAAAAATAAATTGTTTGTAGGGTACGAAACCACCTCAAAGCTATTCCTTCCGTTCGATCTATTCAAGAGTTTGTACTAAAATAACACAAAGCTATTCTTTCCGTTCGATCTATCCTAGAGTTCATGCTAAAATAACACCAAAGCAAATTCATATTCATAATACTCAATCCAACACAAAGAACTTCAAAGAGTGCCCCAAGATTTCTACCGGAGAAACAAAGACAAGAACGTGCATCAACCCCTATGCATAGATTACCCCAATGTCACCTCGGGAATCCGCGAGTTGAGTGCCAAAACATATATCAAGTGAATCAATACGACACATCATTGTCACCACAAGTATTCAATTGCAAGACATATATCAAGTGTTCTCAAATCCATAAAATTATTCAATCTGATAACAACGAAATCTCAAAGGGAAAAACTCAATTCATCACAACAAGATAGAGAGGCAAAAACACCATATGATCCGTCTATATTAACAAAGCCCGCGATACATCAAGATTGTGACATCTCAAGAACACGAGAGAGAGAGAGAGAGACTAAACACATAGCTACTGGTACAAACCCCCAGCCCCGAGGGTGGACTACTCCCTCCTCATCGTGGTGGCCGCCGGGATGATGAAGATGGCCACCGGAGATGATTCCCTCCTCCGAAAAGGTGCCGGAACGGGGTCTAGATTGGTTTTCAGTGGCTACAGAGGCCTGCGGCGGCGGAACTTCTGATCTAGGTTAACCCCGAGGGTTTTTGGAATTTTTGGGAATTTATAGGGTAAAGAGGGGGTGCGGGAGGCCACCGAGGTGGGCACAACCCACCTGGGCGCGCCTGGGACCCTAGGCGCGCCCTGGTGGGTTGTGCCCTCTTGGGGCACCCCCTAGGTGCTGCTCTGGCCCATCCTGGGTGTTCTGGTCCATAGAAAAATCTCCAAAAAGTTTTGCAGTGTTTGGACTCCGTTTGATATTGATTTCCTGCGATGTAAAAAACAAGCAAAAAATAGCAACTGGCACTGGGCAGTGGGTCAATAGGTTAGTCCCGAAAAATGATATAAAGTTGCTATAAAATGATTGTAAAACATCCAAGAATGATAATATATCAGCATGAATACTTCATAAATTATAGATACGTTGGAGACGTATCACTATGTACTCCGCTTCACACATAGATCCCGCCACGACGCTTTGCTTGGAACTGCACCAACTGACAGCTCCACCATTCAATATAAATACGTATCCGGTTTGTGACTTAGAGTCATCCGGATCAGTATCAAAGCTAGCATCGACGTAACCATTTACAATGAGCTCTTTGTCACCTCCATAAACGAGAAACATATCCTTAGTCCTTTTCAGGTACTTCAGGATGTTCTTGACCACTGTCCAGTGATCCAGTCCTGGATTACTTTGGTGCCTCCCTTCTAGACTTATAGCAAGGCACACATCAGGTCTGGTACACAACATTGCATACATGATAGAACCTATGGCTGAGGCATAGGGAATGACATTTATTTTCTCTCTATCTTCTGCAGTGGTCGGGCATTGAGTCTGACTCAACTTCACACCTTGTAAATGATCCATTTTGAACTTACTCAAAACTTTATCAAGGTATGTGCTTTGTGAGAGTCCAATTAAGCGTCTTGATCTATCTCTATAGATCTTGATGCCCAATATATAAGCAGCATCACCGAGGTCTTTCATTGAAAAACTCTTATTCAAGTATCCTTTTATGCTATCCAGAAATTCTATATCATTTCCAATCAACAATATGTCATCCACATATAATATTAGAAATGCTATAGAGCTCCTACTCACTTTCTTGTAAATACAGGCTTCTCGAAAAGTCTGTATAAAACCATATGCTTTGATCACCTCATCAAAGTGTATATTCCAACTCCGAGATGCTTGCACCAGTCCATAAATGGATCGCTGGAGCTTGCACACTTGGTTAGCACCTTTAGGATCGACAAAACCTTATGGTTGCAGCATATACAACTCTTCTTTAAGAATTCCATTAAGGAATGCCGTTTTGACGTCCATTTGCAAGATTTCATAATCATAAAATGTGGCAATTGCTAACATCATTCAGACAGACTTAAGCATCGCTACGGGTGAGAAGGTCTCATCGTAGTCAACTCCTTGAGCTTGTCGAAAACCTTTCGCAACAAGTCGAGCTTTGTAGACAATAACATTACCATAAGCGTCAGTCTTCTTCTTGAAGATCCATTTATTCTCTATGGCTTGCTGATCATCGGGCAAGTCAACCAAAGTCCACACTTTGTTCTCATACATGGATCCCATCTCAGATTTCATGGCCTCAAGCCATTTCGCGGAATCTGGGCTCATCATCGCGTCCTCATAGTTTGTAGGTTTGTCATGGTCTATTAACATGACTTTCAGAATAGGATTACCGTACCACTCTGGTGTGGAATGTACTTTGGTTGACCTACGAGGTTCGGTAGTAACTTGATCTGAAGTTTCATGATCATCATCGTTAGCTTCCTCACTAATTGGTGTAGGCATCACGGGAATGGTTTTCTGTGATGAGCTACTTTCCAATTTGAGATAAGGTACAATTACCTCATCAAGTTCTACTTTCCTCCCACTCACTTCTTTCGAGAGAAATGATACATCTCCAATGTATCTACAATTTTTGATTGTTCCATGTTGTTATATTATCAATATTGGATGTTTTATAATCATTTTATAGTCATTTTATATCATTTTCTGGTACTAACCTATTGACATAGTGCCAAGTGCCAGTTGTTGTTGTGTGCAAGTTTTTTAGATCGCAGGAAATCAATATCAGACGGAGTCCAAATGCAACAAAACTCCATAGAGATTTTTTTGGACCAGAAGGAACATAATGGGCCCTGGCTGCGCCTGGGGGGGGGTACTCCGAGGAGAGCACAACCCACCAGGGCGCGCTAGGAGGCCCAGGCGCGCCATGGTGGGTTGTGCCCACCTAGGGTGCCCCCTGGACTGCCTCTTTGCTCTATAAATACCCCAATATTCCCAAAACCCTAGGGGAGTCGACGAAATATTCATCCAGCCGGCGCAAAGTCCAGAACCACCAGATCCAATATAGACACCATCTCGGATGGGGTTCAACACCTCCATTGATGCCTCTCCGATGATGCGTGAGTAGTTCTTTGTAGACCTTCGGGTCCGTAGTTAGTAGCTAGATGGCTTCATCTCTCTCTCTGAATTCTCAATACAATGGTCTCTTGGAGATCCATATGATGTAACTCTTTTTGCGGTGTGTTTGTTGGGATCGATGAACTTTGAGTTTATGATCAGTTATATCTTTTTATATCCATGAAAGTTATTTGAGTTTCTTTGATCTCTTATATGCATGATCTCTTATAGCCTCGTATTTCTTCACCGATATTTGGGTTTTGTTTGGCCAACTTGATCTATTTATCTTGCAATGGGAAGAGGTACTTAATTTGTAGTGGGTTCGATCTTACGGTGCTTGATCCCAGTGATAGAAGGGGAACCGACACGTATGTATCGTTGCTACTAAGGATAAAACGATGAGGTCTATCTCTACATAGATAGATCTTGTCTACATCATGTCATCCTTCTTATTGCATTACCCCATTTTTCCATGAACTTAATACACTAGATGCATGCTGGATAGCGGTCGATGTGTGGAGTAATAGTAGTAGATGCAGGTAGGAGTCGGTCTGCTAATCTTGGACGTGATTGATACGTCTCCAATGTATCTATAATTTTTTATTGTTCCATGCTATTATATTATCTGCTTTGGATGTTTATGGGCTTTATTTTACACTTTTATATTATTTTTAGGACTAACCTATTAACCGGAGGCCCAGTGCCAGTTCCTGTTTTTTCTCTTGTTTCAGTGTTTCGAAGGAAAGGAATATCAAACGGAGTCCAAACGGAATGAAACCTTCGGGAGAGTTATTTTTGGAACGGAAGCAATCCAGGAGACTTGGAGTGTACGTCATGGAAGCAACAAGGTGGTCACGAGGCAAGGAGGCGCGCCTGCCCCCCTGGGCGCGCCCCCACCCTTGTGGGCCCCTCGTGGCTCCCCTGACCGACTTCTTCCGCCTATATATGTCCATATACCCTAAAAATACCGGGGAACAGAATAGATCGGGAGTTCCGCTGCCGCAAGCCTCTGTAGCCACCAAAAACCAATCAGGACCCTGTTAAAGCACTCGCCGGAGAGGGGATCCTCACCGATGGCCATCTTCATCATCCGGCGCTCTCCATGACGAGGAGGGAGTAGTTCACCCTCGGGGCTGAGGGTATGTACCGGTAGCTATGTGTTTGATCTCTCTCTCTCTCATGTTCTTGAGGTGGTACGATCTTGATGTATCGCGAGCTTTGCTATTATAGTCGGATCTTATGATGTTTCTCCCCTCTACTCTCTTGTAATGGATTGAGTTTTCCTTTGAAGTTATCTTATCGGATTGAGTCTTTAAGGATTTGAGAACACTTGATGTATGTCTTCTTGTGCTTATCTATGGTGACAAAGGGATATCACGTGATCCACTTTATGTATGTTTTGGTGATCAACTTGCGGGTTCCGCCATGAACCTATGCATGTGGGTTGGCACACGTTTTCGTCTTGACTCTCTGGTAGAAACTTTGGGGCACTCTTTGAAGTTCTTTGTGTTGGTTGAATAGATGAATCTGAGATTGTGTGATGCATATCGTATAATCATACCCACGGATACTTGAGGTGACATTGGAGTATCTAGGTGACATTAGGGTTTTGGTTGATTTGTGTATTAAGGTGTTATTCTAGTACGAACTCTATGATAGATCGAATGGAAAGAATAGCTTCGTGTTATTTTACTACAGACTCTTGAATAGATTGATCGGAAAGAATAACTTTGAGGTGGTTTTGTACCCTACCATAATCTTTTCGTTTGATCCCTGCTATTAGTGACTTTGGAGTGACTCTTTGTTGCATGTTGAGGGATAGTTATATGATCCAATTATGTTATTATTGTTGAGAGAACTTGCACTAGTGAAAGTATGAACCTTAGGCCTTGTTCCTAGCATTGCAATACCGTTTGTGCTCACTTTTACCACTAGTTACCTTGCTGTT
This sequence comes from Aegilops bicornis, assembly GCA_021605145.1. NCBI lineage: Eukaryota > Viridiplantae > Streptophyta > Magnoliopsida > Poales > Poaceae > Aegilops > Aegilops bicornis. The sequence goes on from CM038673.1 coordinate 491,517,373, forward strand.
TTTATATTTTCAGATTACAAAAACCTATATCTACCACCATATTGCACTTGTATCACCATCTCTTCACGGAACTAGTGCACCTATACAATTTACCATTGTATTGAGTGTGTTGAGGACACAAGAGACTCTTTGTTATTTGGTTGCATGGTTGCTTGAGAGAGACCATCTTCATCCTACGCCTTCCACGGATTGATAAACCTTAGGTCATCCACTTGAGGGAAATTTGCTATTGTCCTACAAACCTCTGCACTTGGAGGCCCAACAACGTCTACAAGAAGAAGGTTGTGTAGTAGACATCGATGATGCCTATATAATGATCATTGCCTGGATATCGCCATGAGTATTTGAAGTTCTATCAATTGCCCAACAGTAATTTGTTCACCCACCGTTTGCTATTTTTCTCGAGAGAAGCCACTAGTGAAACCTACGGCCCCCGGGTCTCTTTCTCATATATTTGCCTTTGCGATATACTTTTTCCTTGCATTTATTTTCAGATATATTAAACCAAAAATACAAAAATACCTTGCTGCATTTTATTCTTATTTATTTTATTTGGCGTTCGATCTATCAATCTAATACAATTTTATCTCACGTTCATTTGCCAATTTCTGGCGCCGTTACCCGGAAGGGATTGACAACCCCTTTAACACGTGGGGTTGCGAGGATTTGTTATCTGTGTGCAGGGGCTATTTACGTTGTGTTTCTTGGTTCTCCTACTGGTTCGATAACCTTGGTTTCATATCTGAGGGAAATACCTACCGCCACTGTGCTGCATCATCCCTTCCTCTTTGGGGAAATACCGACGTAGCTTCAAGCGACATCAAGAAACTCCTTATCTAGAAAGGATCCATTCTTAGCAACAAATATCTTGCCTTCGGAGCTGTGATAGAAGGTGTACCCAACAATTTCTTTTGGGTATCCTATGAAGACACACTTCTCCGATTTGGGTTCGAGCTTATCAGGCTAAAGTTCTTTTTACATAAGCATCGCAACCCCAAACTTTAAGAAACAACAACTTAGGTTTCTTGCCAAACCACAGTTCATATGGTGTCGTCTCAACGGATTTAGATGGTGCCCTATTTAATGTGAATGCAGCTGTCTCTAATGCATAACCCCACAACGATAGTGGTAAATCGATAAGAGACATCATAGATCGCACCATATCTAACAAAGTGTGGTTACGATGTTCGGACACACCATTACACTGTGGTGTTCCAGGTGGCGTGAGTTCTGAAACTATTCCACATTGTTTTAAATGAAGGCCAAACTTGTAACTCAAATATTCGCCTCCGCGATCAGATCGTAGAAACTTTATTTTCTTGTTACGATGATTTTCCACTTCACTCTGAAATTCTTTGAACTTTTCAAATGTTTCAGACTTGTGTTTCATTAAGTAGATATACCCATATCTGCTCAAATCATTTTTGAAGGCCAGAAAATAACGATACCCGCCGCGAGCTTCAACACTCATTGGACCGCATACATCGGTATGTATTATTTCCAATAAGTCAGTGGCTCGCTCCATTGTTCCGGAGAGCGGAGTTTTAGTCATCTTGCCCGTGAGGCATGGTTCGCAAGCATCAAATGATTCATAATCAAGTGATTCCAAAAGTCCATCCGCATGGAGTTTCTTCATGCGCTTTACACCAATATGACCTAAACGGCAGTGCCATAAATATGTTGCACTATCATTACCAACTTTGCATCTTTTGGCATAAATATTTTGAATATGTGTATCACCACGATCGAGATTCAAGAAAAATAGACCACTCTTCAAGGGTGCATGACCATAAAAGATATTACTCATATAAATAGAACATGCATTATTCTCTGATTTAAATGAATAACCATCTCGCATCAAACAAGATCCAGATATAATGTTCATGCTCAACGCTGGCACCAAATAACAATTATTCAGGTCTAAAACTAATCCTGAAGGTAGATGTAGAGGTAGCGTGCCGACGGTGATCACATTGACCTTGGAACCATTCCCGACGTGCATCGTCACCTTGTCCTTAGCCAATCTTCGTTTAATCTGTAGCCCGTGTTTCGAGTTGCAAATATGAGCAATGGAACTAGTATCAAATACCCAGGCGCTACTACGAGCATTAGTAAGGTACACATCAATAACATGTATATTAAATATACCTTTGTTCACTTTGCCATCCTTTTTATCCGCCAAATACTTGGGGCAGTTTCGCTTCCAGAGACCAGTCCCTTTCAAGTAGAAGCACTCAGTTTCAGGCTTGGGTCCAGACTTGGGCTTCTTACCGGGAGTGATAACTTGCTTGCCATTCTTCTTGAAGTCCCCCTTCTTTCCTTTGCCCTTTTTCTTGAAACTAGTGGTCTTGTTAACCATCAACACTTGATGCTCTTTCTTGATTTCTACCTCCGCAGTTTTGAGCATAGCGAAGAGCTCGGGAATTGTGTTATCCATTCCTTGCATATTATAGTTCATCACTAAGCCTTTGTAGCTTGGTGGCAGTGATTGAAGAACTCTGACAATAACACTATCATCCGGAAGATTAACTCCCAGTTGGGTCAAGTGGTTATGGTACCCAGACATTCTGAGTACATGTTCACTGACAGAACTGTTCTCCTTCATCGTGCTGTTATAGAACTTGTTGGAGACTTCATATCTCTCAACTAGGGCATTTGCTTGAAATATTAACTTCAACTCCTGGAACATCTCATACGGTCCATGACGTTCAAAATGCCTTTGAAGTCCCGATTCTAAGCTGCAGAGCATGGCACACTGAACTATAGAGTAGTCGCCGACCGCGCCAGACGCTCAAAGCATCTACATTAGCGGAGGGGCTTTTCACCTAGCGGTGCATCAAGGACATAATTCTTCTCATGCGGCAATGAGGATAATCCTCAAGTTACGGACCCAGTCCGTAGTTGCTACCATGATCTTTCAACTTAGCTTTCTAGAACGCATTAAAATTCAAGGGAACGGTAGCACGAGCCATTGATCTACAAGATAGATATGAAAAAACTATCAGGACTAAGTTCATGATAAATTAAGTTCAATTAATCATATTACTTAAGAACTCCCACTTAGATAGACATCCCTCGAGTCATCTAAATGATCATGTGATCCATATCAACTAAACCATGTCCGATCATCACGTGAGATGGAGTAGTTTTCAATGGTGAACATTGGTGGGGAACGTAGCAGAAATTCAAAATTTTCTACGCATCACCAAGATCAATCTATGGAGATTCTAGCAACAAGAGAGGGATAGGATGAGCATCTTCATACCCTTGAAGATCACTAAGCGGAAGCGTTAAGAACGCGGATGAAGGAGTCGTACTCGCAGCGATTCGGATCGCGGTTGATTCGATCTAAGCACCGAACAACGGTGCCTCCGCTGCTCAACACACGTGACAGCCGGGACGCCTCCTCCTTCTTGATCCAAAGAAGGGGAGAGGAGAAGTTGAGGGAGAACTCGACAAAGACGACGACATGGTGGTGATGGAGCTCGTGGTTCTCCCAGAGGGCTTCGCCAAGCACTACGGAGGAGGAGGAGGTGTTGGAGGAAGGAGAGGGCTGCGCCAGGAACAGTTCGGCTGCTCTCTCTCTCTCTCACTATATATAGGGGAAGGAGGAGGGAGGCGCCTAGGGTTCCCTAGGGAGGCGGCGGCCATAGGGGAAACCCTAGATGGGTTTTGGCGCCCACCCCTAGGAAACTTGCCCCCAAGCCGGGAGGGGCGGCTGCCCTAGGGGTGGCGCCCCCACCTCTCCAGGTTACGTGAGATGGGGTGGGAGGGGCGCTCAGCCCCTTAGGCCTTGTTTGGTTGTTGGGTAGGAAAAAACCAGGGCAATCAACCCCTAGGGGGGATTTTCCTGTGATCATGATATCCCTCCCACCACGTGGGAGATCTCCCCACTGCCCAGGTGTCCAAATGGCAAGAAGGGGGAGGGAAGGAAATACCTCAATTAACACATTTCATAACAGACTTTGCTACACATATAACAATAGATTTCCACAAAATTTCACAGCCTTCATACAAAATTCTACAGATACAATGGACCATAGATAAGAATTCCATGAATAATTCTAAAAAAACAAACACATATAAAATCTCAGGATTTATGTAAACTAGATAGGATTATTACGACCAATAGCCATCAATTCACAAGGGTTCAGATACCGGTCGGTCCACATCTCATTCAGAGCAAGCGTTGGTCGAAACCGTTTTCATGTGCCATCATCATTCAAATTTGTTCACGATAACAAAAAAATGAATTATCACTTGCCAAGTCCACGGCAAGAGATAACGAATTAGAAGAACTGCAAGGCGGCGATCACTAGCCCTACTCAAGTCGTTTCTCCACTCCGCATCCTCGTCGACATCAGGTACTGCATCTTGATGTTGACTGAACTACACAAAAAAATTAAGTTAGCACCAGTTCACAGTTTCAATAGACTATTTTTTAGTACAAACGGATTAAGATGAAATATTATCAACCAAAATTTGATATGACTAGAAGCTTTCTATTTCAAACTATTTGTTTCAAGTTGTAGTTGTGCATGGTGCTTCTTGCCGAGATTGCACAGAGAATATAACCAAGTCTGGAGTGTCTACATGCCTCTCCCGTCAAAGCAGAAACACATGCCTTTTCTCCTCAATACTCAGGCATCTCACATGTGCTTTGCTCTCAGTTTAGCATTCTCAACAGAAGGATGAACAGAATCCAGAACAAACTGGACTGAATTTACACAAAGGTGACATGTGCTGCCAAGTTCCGGTACAGAGCTCGGAAGCTTCCTTGGATAGATCCACTAGCTTGAAGACCCAATTAAGCATCCACTGAACGTTCAAGTGTAACTATCTAGTAGAGGCCGATGGGAAAATATTTTTCACGGGAGTTAACTAGAGACAATTGCTAGTATATACATAGCAAAGAAAGCCTAGTAGAAACCATTGGATGTCTAGCTAGCATAGAATGAATACCTTATGTTCTCTCGATTGCAGTAATCTCCTCCTTCAACCAGAAAAGCCTAAGGCTTGGGTTCTTGGTATTGATGAATATCTCTCTATTCATTGGGCATTTGAAAAGCCGCAGCGCCTTTGCTTTTGCTGAAACAGATAGCTCTTCAATTATCTCTAGCGCAGAAACACAATTTCCAATCGAGTACAAGTCCTCTTGCTTTGATTCCTTTATCTCTTCAACTAATTTGCAGATTGCTTCTTCAGAAAATCTATGTAGTCCTCGAGTGCCAAAACCAATGAACCGAAAGGAACCCAGCAACTGAACATGACGTCTTCGGACAAAGCAAAACGGTTCTAATGTCAGAGCACCTGCATTTGACACACGATAAAATATTTATCAGTCAGACTCACAAATTAGCACCCACTAGATATCAATGATCGTTGACCAGCCAGGAAAATCAAACACACTACTGGTATTTTAATACTTCATAAGCAAGATACATGTAGCTAGATAGAGCAGCCTTACAAACCATGCATCTAGAACTGTACTACAGTGTTCCCTGTTCTACATACAGGATGACAAGTTCTAGCTCCATCAATGAAACTTGTGTAAAGCAACATCAATGAATTGCAAGTACATCCTATTAAATGCTGGTAGTACAGACTACAGAGTGCATAAGAACCCAAAGGACTACAGAAGGCGACAAATGTGCCAATACATATGCTGATATTCTAACCTACAAGCTCCCTACAAATGTAACAAGGTCCCTTCTATCAACTATCAATATGAGATAGAAACCGCACACTGAAAAACCAATAAAAAGCACTGGGATTAAAAGCATTGACAATCCATATACAATTTCAACCAATAAGAATCAGCAGCAAAAGATTCATCATGTAAACGGTAGCACAACTCAGCACATAAACATCACAAACACATCTCTTCTTGACTAGCTGTTCAATTCATACCAACCAATAAATTTAAGCTTTAGCATACCTTTCTTGCTTTCTTCTCAATGATCAATAAAGACAACAAGATCAACATGATATAGTGAGTTGAAAGCCTGCAACAGGGAAGGAGTGCTCTGTCAGTATGCAGCTGCTATCGCTTGGTGTGAAACAAGCTAACCGATCGGTACAGGCACGGAAGGGAAAGGTATAAGGCGCGAGGTTTGAATGTAATGGGCCAGGGGCCTGGTGTAGTGGAGTTGGTGGGCCGTGGGCCGTGTGTGTGAGTCGACCGAGCGGTTATAAGCTCGAGGTGGAGTCTGTAGCAAGGCATCGCGTTTAAATTGAATCCATTCTGTCTCTGTTATCCTCTTTCTCTGGCTGTCGTCTCCTACCTTCTCTCCCTCGTCAATTCTCCATTTCAGATCGAGATTTCATTAGTGACTCCGCCCCAAATCCGGCAAACTACCTCGTTCCTCGGCAAGGGTGTCACATGCTCGAGTTACTATTTCTATCTAAAAAATGTGCAGAATAGTTGCTCACAAATGTCACCTACTCACAAGAGCTTGATTCATACAACTATATTGATCTGCTTGTATCTAAATCTAATCAGTAATCAGTGTTGTGTACCTCATAACATATGAAATATGATGTCAACAATAAAAATACTATGGACAGATACACAACTATGAAACTGAACCAACTGACCCACAGGTCTGGTGCATACAAGTGCAAATTTTATTAAATACATGAGAAACTATATGCATCAAGCTTCAGACTACATTTCACAATTTGTATGGGCAACATAAGCATGGTACATAGAAACAAATCGTAGCTAGCACACATGAAAATACAACTCGTATGGAACTGGTGGTTCATGAACCACACAAGAAAATACAAATTCATATGAAACTGGTGGTGCAAATCATGGACGGTGAAGGTACGAACTGAAGAAAAATACATGGGGGGAGGAGGAGGGGGCCAACCCTTGATCAAATGGCATAGAATACGTCCACGGAACCGTCGCCGTCGCCGGAGTGTACCGGAGCTTCAAGGCGGAGGAGAGATCTGGGGAGGGAGAACGGTGATGGCCGCGGTCCGTTGCCGTCGCTGGAGGGGCGGATCTTGGATCCTGAGCACTTCTGTCGCCGGCGGAGTAGCTCGGGGGCGGAGGAGGTGGGGCACCGGATCTTGGCCGACGGCGCATCGTTCGGTCGTCTCTTGCTCGAGGCTCGCGGCGTGGCTTTCCTCCCCGACCTCTCGAGTCGTGGCTTTCCTCCCCGTGGTAAAGACGTGGGTCGGGCAGGGTTAACCCTCGAAGGATGCGGTCCAAATGACCAGCTCGATTTCCCTGGGCCAACTCGGCCCGTGGTTCTTCGACCCGAGGAAACAGCGGGGATCCCCCCGGGAAATCTTGCAACCAAACGAGGCCTTAGTGGGCTGATGTGCCCTCTCCCCTTGGCCCATAAGGCCCCCCAAAGCTTGCCGGAGCCTTCGAAACCCCTTTCGGACACGCTGGTCATCACCTGGTATCCCCGGAACAATTCCGGACTTCAATACCCTTCGTCCAATATACCGATCTTCACCTCCGGACCATTTCGGAGCTCCTCGTCATGTCCGGGATCTCATCCGGGACTCCGAACAACCTTCGGTAACCACATACTATTTCCCATAACAACTCTAGCGTCACCGAACCTTAAGTGTGTAGACCCTACGGGTTCGGGAACCATGCAGACATGACCGAGACGTTCTCCGGTCAATAACTAACAGCAGGATCTAGATACCCATGTTGGCTCCCACATGTTCCACGACGATCTCATCGGATGAACCACGATGTCAAGGATTCAAGCAATCCCGTATGCAATTCCCTTTGCCTACCGGTATAGTACTTCCCGAGATTCGATCGTCGGTATCCCGATACCTTGTTCAATCTCGTTACTTGCAAGTCTCTTTACTCGTTCCGTAACACATCATCCCGTGATCAACCCCTTGGTCACATTGTGCACATTATGATGATGTCCTACCGAGTGGGCCCAGAGATACCTCTCCGTCACGCGGAGTAACAAATCCCATCTCGATTCGTGCCAACCCAATGACACTTTCGGAGATACCCGTAGTGCACCTTTATAGCCACCCAGTTATGTTGTGACGTTTGGTACACCCAAAGCATTCCTACGGTATCCGGGAGTTGCAAAATCTCATGGTCTAAGGAAATGATACTTGACATTGGAAAAGCTTTAGCATACGAACTACACGATCTTTGTGCTAGGCTTAGGATTGGGTCTTGTCCATCACATCATTCTCCTAATGATGTGATCCCGTTATCAATGGCATCCAATGTCCATGGTCAGGAAACCGTAACCATCTGTTGATCAACGAGCTAGTCAACTAGAGGCTTACTAGGGACATGGTGTTGTCTATGTATCCACACATGTATCCGAAGTTTCCTATCAATACAATTATAGCATGGATAATAAACGATTATCATGAACAAGGAAATATAATAATAATAACTAATTTATTATTGCCTCTAGAGCATATTTCCAACAGCCTCCCACTTGCACTAGAGTCAATAATCTAGTTCACATCGCCATGTGATTAACACTCACAGTCGATCGCCATGTGACCAACATCCAAAGAGTTTACTAGTGTCACTAAACTAGTTCACATCATCATGTGATTAAGACTCAATGAGTTCGGGGTTTGATCATGTTTTGCTTGTGAGAGAGGTTTTAGTCAACGGGTCTCAAGCAACATTCAGATTCGTATGCACTTCGCAAATCTCTAGGTCATATTGTAAATGCTACTTCCACGCTCCACTTGAAGCTATTCCAAATGGTTGCTCCACTATACGTATCCGGTTTGCTACTCAGAGTCACTCGGATAGGTGTTAAAGGTTGTACCGACGTAACCCTTTACGCCGAACTCTTTATCACCTCCATAATTGAGAAACATGTCCTTATTTACTCCAAGGACAATTTTGACCGTTGTCCAATGATCCATTCCTGGATCATTCTTCTACCCTCGATCGACTCATGGCAAGGCACACTACCGTGCGCGGTACACATCATAGCATACTATAGAGCCTACGTCTGAAGCATAGGGACGACCTTCGTCCCTTTCTCTCTCTTCCGCCGTGGTCGAAGCTTTAACTCTTAACTTCATACCTTACAACTCGTGCAAGAACTCCTTCTTCGATCGATCCATCTTGAACACCTTCAAGATCATGTCAAGGTATGTGCTCATTTGAAAGTACCATTTAGAGGTTTTTGATCTATCCTCATAGATCTTGATGCTCAATGTTCAAGCAGCTTAATCCAGGTTTTCTATTGAAAAACACTTTTCAAATAACCCTATATGCTTTCCAGAAATTCTACATCATTTCTGATCAACAATATGTCAACAACATATACTCATCAGAAATTCTATAGTGCTCTCACTCACTTCTTTGGAAATATAAGTTTCTCATAAACTTTGTATAAACCCAAAATCTTTGATCATCTCATCAAAGCGTACATTCCAACTCCGAGATGCTTACTCCAGTCCTTAGAAGGATTGTTGGGGCCTTGCATGCTTGTTAGCATCTTTCAGGATTGACAAAACCTTCAGGTTATATCACATACAACCTTTCCTCAAGAAAATTGTCAAGGAAATGATGTTTTGACATCCTATCTGCAAGATTTCATAAATAATGCAGTAACTGCTAATCCAATTCCAATGACTCTTAGCATCGCTACGAGTGAGAAAGCCTCACCGCTAGCCAACTCCTTGAACTTGTCGGAAAACATCTTAACGACAAGTCGAGCTTTCTTAATGGTGATACTTACCATCATTGTCCGCCTTTCTTTTAAAATCCATCCGTACTCAACAGCCTTACGACCATCGGGTAGTTACGCCAAAGTCTACACTTTGTTTTCATACATGGATCCTCTAGGATTTTATGGCCTCGAGCCATTTGTCGAATCCGGGCCCACCATCGCTTCTCCATAGCTCGTAGGGTTCATTGTTGTCTAGCAACATGACCTTCAAGACATGATTCTTGTACCATTTGAAGTAGTACGCATCCTTGTCACCCCACGAGGTTCGATAGTGACTTGATCCGAAGTTTCATGATCACTATCATCAACTTCCACTTCAATTGGTGTAGGTGCCACAGAACAACTTCCCGTGCCCTCGCTACACACCGGGTTGAAGTGATGGTTCAATAACCTTATCAAGTCTCCGCCATCCTCCCACTCAATTTTCGAGACAAACTTTTCCTCGAGAAAGGACCCGATTCCAGAAACAATCCCTATTGCTTTCGGATCTGAATTAGAAGGTATACCCAACTGTTTTGGGTGTCCTATGAAGATGTATTTATCCGCTTTGGGTTTGAGCTCATCAGCCTGAAACCTTTTTCACATAAGCGTCGCAGCCCCAAACTTTTAAGAAACGACAACTTAGGTTTCTCAAAACCATAGTTCATAAGGTGTCGTCTCAACAGAATTACGTGGTGCCCTATTTAAAGTGAGTGCGGTTGTCTCTAATGCCTAACCCATGAACGATAGTGGTAATTCGATAAGAGACATCATGGTATGCCCCATATCCAATAGGGTGCATCTATGATGTTCGGACACACCATCACACTATGGTGTTCCAGGCGGTGTTAGTTGTGAAACAATTTCCACAATGTCTTAATTGTGTGCCAAAGCTCGTAACTCAGATACTCATCTCTATGATCATATCATAGACATTTTATCCTCTTGTCACGATGATCTTCAACTTCGCTCTGAAATTACTTGAACCATTCAATAATTCAGGCTTGTGTTTCATCAAGTAAATATACTCGAGATCTACTCAAATCATCCGTGAAGTAAGAACATAACGATATCCTTTGCATGCCTCGGCACTCATTGGACTGCACACATCAAAATGTATTACTTCCAACAAGTTGCTTTCTTGTTCCATTTTACCGAAAACGAGGCTTTCAAATCATCTTGCCCATGTGGTATGATTTGCATGTCTCAAGTGATTCAAAATCAAGTGAGTCCAAACGGTCCATTTGTATGGAGTTTCTTCATGCATATACACCAATAGACATGGTTCGCATGTCTCAAACTTTTCAAAAACGAGTGAGTCCAAAGATCCATCAACATGGAGCTTCTTCATGCTTTTATACCAATATGACTTACATGGCAGTTCCACAAGTAGGTGGTACTATCATTACTATCTTATATCTTTTGGCATGAACATGTGTATCACTACGATCGAGATTCAATAAACCATTCATTATAGGTGCAAGACCATTGAAGGTATTATTCAAGTAAACAGAGTAACCATTATTCTCCTTAAATGAATAACCGTATTGCGATAGACATAATCCAATCATGTCTATGCTCAACGCAAACACCAAATAACAATTATTTAGGTTTAACACCAATCTCGATGGTAAAGGGAGCGTGCGATGCTTGATCACATCAAACTTGGAAAAACTTCCAACACATATCGCCAGCTCACCTTTAGCTAGTCTTCGTTTACTCTGCAGCCTTTTATTTCGAGTTACTAACACTTAGCAACCGAACCGGTATCTAATACACTGGTGCTACTAGGAGTACTAGTAAAGTACACATTAACATAATGTATATCCAATATACTTCTATCGACCTTGCCACCTTCTCATCTACCAAGTATCTAGGGTAATTATGCTCCAAAGGCTGTTCCCCTTATTACGTAAGCACTTAGTCTCGGGTTTGGGTTCAACCTTGGGTTTCTTCACTAGAGCAGTAGTTGATTTGCCGTTTCATGAAGTATCCCTTCTTGCCCTTGCCCTTCTTGAAACTAGTGGTTTCACCAACCATCAACAATTTGATGCTCCTTCTTGATTTCTACTTTCGCGGTGACAAACATCGCGAATATCTCAAGGATCATCATATCTATCCCTGATATGTTACAATTCATCATGAAGCTCTAGCAGCTTGGTGGCAATGACTTTGGAGAAACATCACTATCTCATCTGGAAGATCAACTCCCTCGATTCAAGTGATTGTTGTACTCGGACAATCTGAGCACAAGCTCAACGATTGAGCTTTTCTCCCTTAGTTTGCAGGATAAGAAAATCGCTTGGAGGTCTCATACCTCTTGGCGTGGGCACGAGCCCGAAATCCCAATTTCAGCCCTCGAAACATCTCATATGTTCGCGATGTTTCAAATCGTCTTCGTGCCTCAATTCTAAACCGCTTAACATTCTTGAGCTATCACGTAGTTATCAAAACGTGTAAGTCAAATGTTCGCAACATCCACGAACGACGCTCGAGGTTCAAAGACACCGAGCGGTGCATTAAGGACATAAGCCTTACGCATAGCAACGAGGACAATCCTCGCCATTTTTACGGACCTAGTCCGCATAATTGCTACTATCAACTTTCAACTATATTTTCTCTAGGAACATATCTAAACAGTAGAACTAAAGCACGAGCTACGACATAATTTGCAAAAACCTTTTGACTATGTTCAGGATAATTAAGTTCATCTTATGAACTCCCACTCAGATAGACATCCCTCTAGTCATCTAAGTGATTACATGATCCGAGTCAACTAGGCCGTGTCCGATCATCACGTGAGACGGACTAGTCATCATCGGTGAACATATTCATGTTGATCGATTATCTACCATATGACTCATGCTCGACCTTTCGGTCTCTTGTGTTCCGAGGCCATGTCCGTACATGCTAGGCTCGTCAAGTCAACCTAAGTGTTTCAAGGCGTGTGTAAATCTGGCTTACACCCATTGTATGCTAACGTTAGAATCTATCACACCCGATCATCACGTGGTGCTTCAAACAACGAACTTTCACAACGGTGCACAGTTAGGGGAACACTTTCTTGAAATTTTAATGAGGATCATCTTATTTACTACCGTCGTTCTTAGCAAATAAGATGCATAAACATGATAAACATCACATGCAATCAAAAGTGACATGATATGGCCAATATCATTTTGCTCCTTTTATCTCCATCTTCGGGCTCCATGATCATCATCGTCCATAGGCATGACACCATGATCTCCATCATCATGATCTCCATCATCGTGTCTCCATGAAGTTGTCTCGCCAACTATTACTGCTACTACTATGGCTAACGGTTTAGCAATAAAGTAAAGTAATTACATGGCGTTGTTCAATGACACGCAGGTCATACAATAAATTAAGACAACTCCTATTGCTCCTGCCGGTTGTCATACTCATCGACATGCAAGTCGTGATTCCTATTACAAGAACATGATCAATCTCATACATCACATATCATTCATCACATTCTTTTGGCCATATCACATCACATAGCATACCCTGCAAAAACAAGTTAGACGTCCTCTAATTGTTGTTTGCATGTTTTACGTGGCTGCTATGGGTTTCTAGCAAGAACGTTTCTTACCTACGTAAAAGCCACAACGTGATATGCCAATTGCTATTTACCCTTCATAAGGACCCTTTTCATCGAATCCGCTTTGACTAAAGTGGAGAGATCGGCACCCGCTAGCCACCTTATGCAACAAGTGCATGTCATTCGGTGGAACCTGTCTCACGTAAATGCGGTAAGGTCGGTCCGGGCCGCTTCATCCCACAATGCCGCCGAATCAAGGTAAGACTAGTAATGGTAAGCAAATTGAACAAAATCAACGCCCACAACTACTTTGTGTTCTACTCGTCCAAAGAACCTACGCAATAGACCTAGCTCATGATGCCACTGTTGGGGAACCTAGCAGAAATTCAAAATTTTCTACGCATCACCAAGATCAATCTATGGAGATTCTAGCAACAAGAGAGGGAGAGGATGAGCATCTTCATACCCTTGAAGATCGCTAAGCGGAAGCGTTACAAGAACGCGGATGAAGGAGTCAGATCAGAGCGATTCAGATCACGGTTGATTCCGATCTAAGCACCAAACAACGGTGCCTCCGCGTTCAACACACGTACAACCCGGGGACGTCTCCTCCTTCTTGATCCAGCAAGGGGAGAGGAGAAGTTGAGGGAGAACTCCGACATCACGACGGCATGGTGATGATGGAGGTCGTGGTTCTCCCAAGCAGGCTTCGCCAAGCACTACGGAGGAGGAGGAGGTGTTGGAGGAGGGAGAGGGCTGCGCCAGGGAAGGGTTCGGCTGCCTCTCTCTCTCTCACTATATATAGGGGAAGGGAGGAGGGGAGGCGCCTCTAGGGTTCCCTAGGGAGGGGCGGCGGCCATAGGGGAAACCCTAGATGGGTTTTGGCGCCCACCCCTAGGAAACTTGCCCCCCAAGCCGGGAGGGGCGGCTGCCCTAGGGGTGGCGCCCCCACATCTCCAGGTTACGTGAGATGGGGTGGGAGGGGCGCTCAGCCCCTTAGTGGGCTGATGTGCCCTCTCCCCTTGGCCCGTAAGGCCCCCCAAAGCTTGCCGGGGCCTCATAAACCCCTTTCGGACACGCTGGTCATCACCTGGTACCCCCGGAACAATTCCGGACTCCAATATCCTTCGTCCAATATACCGATCTTCACCTCCGGACCATTCCGGAGCTCCTCGTCATGTCCGGGATCTCATCCAGGACTCCGAACAACCTTCCGTAACCACATACTATTTCCCATAACAACTCTAGCGTCACCGAACCTTAAGTGTGTAGACCCTACGGGTTTGGGAACCATGCAGACATGACCGAGATGTTCTCCGGTCAATAACTAACAGCGGGATCTGGATACCCATGTTGGCTCCCACATGTTCCACGATGATATCATCGGATGAACCACGATGTCAAGGATTCAAGCAATCCCGTATGCAATTCCCTTTGCCTACCGGTATAGTACTTGCCGATATTCGATCGTCGGTATCCCGATACCTTGTTCAATCTCGTTACCGGCAAGTCTCTTTACTCGTTCCGTAACACATCCTCCCATGATCAACCCCTTGGTCACATTGTGCACATTATGATGATGTCCTACCGAGTGGGCCCAGAGATACCTCTCCGTCACGTGGAGTGACAAATCCAGCCTCGATTCGTACCAACCCAATGACACTTTCGGAGATACCCGTAGTGCACCTTTATAGCCACCCAGATGCCAGGACGCTTTGGTACACCCAAAGCATTCCTACGGTATCCGGAGTTGCACAATCTCATGGTCTAAGGAAATGATACTTGACATTGGAAAAGCTTTAGCATCTGAACTACACGATCTTTGTGCTAGGCTTAGGATTGGGTCTTGTCCATCACATCATTCTCCTAATGATGTGATCCCATTATCAACGACATCCAATGTCCATGGTCAGGAAACCGTAACCATCTATTGATCAACGAGCTAGTCAATTAGAGGCTTATAGGGACATGGTGTTGTCTATGTATCCACACATGTATCTGAGTTTCCTATCAATATAATTATAGCATGGATAATAAACGATTATCATGAACAAGGAAATATAATAATAATAACTAATTTATTATTGCCTCTAGAGCATATTTCCAACAAACATCTCTATGTTGATCATATCTACTATATGATTCATGTTCGACCTTTCGGTCTCCAGTGTTCCGAGGCCATGTCTGTACATGGTAGGCTCGTCAAGTTTAACCCGAGTATTCCAAGACGTGCAAAACTGTCTTGCACCCGTTGTATGTGAACGTAGAGCTTATCACACCCGATCATCACGTGGTGTCTCGCACGCATTTAACTGTCGCAACGGTGCATACTCAGGGAGAACACTTATACCTTGAAATTTTTAGTGAGGGATCATCTTATAATGCTACCGCCATACTAAGAAAAATAAGATGCATAAAAGATAAACATCACATGCAATCAAAATATGTGACATGATATGGCCATCATCATCTTGTGCCTTTGATCTCCATCTCCAAAGCACTGTCATGATTACCATCATCACCGGCTTGACACCTTGATCTCCATCGTAGTGTCATTGTCGTCTCGCCAACTATTGCTTCTACAAATACCGCTAACGCATATATAGTGATAAAGTAAAACAATTACATGGTGATTGCATTTCACACAATAAAGCGACAACCATAAGGCTCCTGCCAGTTTTCCGATAAATTTTACAAAACACGATCATATCATACAATAACATGATTCCGACGGACTTAAGCATTGCTACGGATGAGAAAATCTCATCGTAGTCAACTCCTTTGTGAAAAACTCTTCGCCACAAGTCGAGCTTCATAGACGGTGACATTACCGTCCACGTTCGTCTTCTTCTTAAAGATCCATTTATTTCAATGGCTTGCCGATCATCGGGCAAGTCCACCAAAGTCCATGCTTTGTTATGATACATGGATCCTATCTCGGATTTCATGGCTTCTAACCATTTGTCGGAATTTGGGCCCACCATTGCTTCTCCATAGCTCAGAGGTTCATTGTTGTCTAGCAACATGACCTTCAAGACAGGATTATGCACCACTCAAGTAGTATGCATCCTTGTCACCCCACGAGGTACGTCGGTGACTTGATCCAAACTTCATGATCACTATCATAAGCTTCTACTTCAATTGGTGTAGGTGCCACGGGAACAACTTCACGTGCCTCGCTACACACCAGTTGAAGTGATGGTTCAATAACCTCATCAAGTCTCCACCATCCTCCCACTCAACTTTTCGAGACGAACTTTTCCTCGAGAAAGGACCCGATTCAAGAAACAATCCCTATTGCTTTCGATCTGAATTAGGAGGTATACCCAACCGTTTTTGGGTGTCCTATGAAGATGCATTTTATCCGCTTTGGGTTCGAGCTTATCAACACGAAACTTTTTCACATAAGCGTCGCGGCCCCAAACCTTTAAGAAATGACAGCTTAGGTTTCTATAAACCATAGTTCATACGGTGTCATCTCAACGGAATTACGTGGTACCTTATTAAAGTGAGTGCGATTGTCTCTAATGCCTAACCCATGAACGATAGTGGTAATTCGATAAGAGACATCATGGTACGCACCATATCCAATAGGGTGCAACTATGATGTTCGGACACACCATCACACTATGGTGTTCCAAAGCGGTATTAATTGTGAAACAATTTGCACAATGTCTTAATTGTGTGCCAAAACTCAGAACTTCAGATATTCATCTCTATGATCATATCATAGACATTCTATCCTCTTGTCACGAAGATCTTAAACTTCATTCTGAAATTACTTGAACCATTCAATAATTCAGATTTTGTGTTTCATCAAGTAAATATACTCAACATCTACTCGAATCATCTGTGAAGTCATAACATAATGATATTCACTGCATGCCTCAGCACTCATTGGACTGCACACATCAAAATGTGTTACTTCCAACAAGTTGCTATCTTGTTCCATCTTCCGAAACCGAGGCTTTTTAGTCATCTTGCCCATGTGGTATGTTTTGCATATCTCAAGTGATTCAAAATCAAGTGAGTCCAAACGATCCATCTGCATGGAGTTTCTTCATGCGTATACACCAATAGACATGGTTTGCATGTCTCAAACTTTTCAAAACGAGTGAGTCCAAAGATCCATCAACATGGAGCTTCTTCATGCGTTCACACCAATATGACTTACATGGCAAAGTGCCACAAGTAAGTGGTACTATCATTACTATCTTATACTTTTGGCATGAAAATGTGTATCACTACAATCGAGATTCAATAAACCATTTTTTAGGTGCAAGACCATTGAAGGTATTTATTCAAATAAATAGAGTAACCATTATTCTCCTTAAATGAATAACCGTATTGCGATAGACATAATCCAATCATGTCTATGCTCAACGCAAACACCAAATGACAATTATTTAGGTTTAACACCAATCTCGATGGTAGAGGGAGTGTGCGATGCTTGATCATATCAACCTTGGAAACACTTCCAACACGTATCGTCAACTCACCTTTAGCTAGTCTCCGCTTTATTCCGTAGCTTTTATTTCGAGTTACTAACACTTAGCAACCGAACCGGTATCTAATACCCTGGTGCTACCAGAGTACTAGTAAAGTACACATTAACATAATATATATCCAATATACTTCTATCGACCTTGCCAGCCTTCTTATCTACCAAGTATCTAGGGTAATTCTGCTCCGTGGTTGTTCCCCTTATTACGAAGCACTTAGTCTCGGGTTTGGGTTCAACCTTGGGTTTCTTCACCGAGCAAAGAATCGATTTGCCGCTTCATGAAGTGTCCTTCTTGCCCTTCTTGAAACTAGTGGTTTCACCAACCATCAACAATTGATGCTCCTTCTTGATTTCTACTTTCGCGGTGTCAAACATTGTGAATACCTCAAGGATCATCATATCTATCCTCGATATGTTATAGTTCATCACGAAGCTCTAGTAGCTTGGTGGCAATGACTTTGGAGAAACATCACTATCTCACCGGAAGATCAACTCCCACTCGATTCAAGTGATTGTTGCACTCGGACAATCCGAGCACAAGCTCAACGATTGAGCTTTTCTCCCTTAGTTTGCAGGCTAAGAAAATCGTCGGAGGTCTTATACCTTTTGACGTGGGCACAAGCCCGAAATCCCAATTTCAGCCCTCGAAACATCTCATATGTTCCGCGACGTTTCAAAACGCGTCTTCGTGCCTCAACTCTAAACCGCTTAACCGAACTATCACGTAGTTATCAAAGCGTGTATGTCCGATGTTCGCAACATCCACAGACGACGTTTGGGGTTCAAAGACACCGAAGCGGTGCATTAAGGACATAAGCTATCTATCGTCCGCATAATCGCCATCATCAACTTTCAACTATATTTTCTCTAGGAACATATCTAAACAGTGGAACTAAAGCGCGAGCTATTTACATAATTTGCAAAAGGTCTTTTGACTATGTTCAAGATAATTAAGTTCATCTTATGAACTCCCACTCAGATAGACATCCTCCGGTCATCTAAGTGATTACATGATCCGAGTCAACTAAGTCGTGTCCGATCATCACGTGAGACGGACTAGTCATCATCGGTGAACATCTTCATGTTGATCGTATCTACTATACGACTCATGCTCGACCTTTCGGTCTCTGTGTTCCCGAGGCAATGTCCGTACATGCTAGGCTCGTCAAGTTAACCCCAAGTGTTTTTGCTGTGTAAATCTGTCTTACACCCGTTGTATGTGAACGTAAGAATCCATCACACCCGATCATCACGTGGTGCTTAGAAGTTTATTTAACTGTAGCAACGGTGCACAGGGGAGAACACTTCTTGAAATTTGTGTAAGGGATCATCTTATTTACTACCGTCGTTCTAAGTAAACAAGATGCATAAACATAATAAACATCACATGCAATTATATAGTAGTGACATGATATGGCCAATATCATATAGCTCCATTGGTCTCCATCTTCGGGGCTCCATGATCATCATCGTCACCGGCATGACACCATGATCTCCATCATCATGATCTCCATCATCGTGTCTTCATGAAGTTGTCTCGCCAACTATTACTTCTACTACTATGGCTACCGTTAGCAATAAAGTAAAAGTAATTACATGGCGTTGTTTAATGACACGCAGGTCATACAATAAATAAAGACAACTCCTATGGCTCGCCGGTTGTCATACTCATCGACATGCAAGTCGTGAGTCCTATTACAAGAACATGATCAATCTCATACATCACATATCATTCATCACATTCTTCTTGGCCATATCACATCACATAGCATACCCTGCAAAAACAAGTTAGACGTCCTCTAATTGTTGTTTGCATGTTTTACGTGGCTGCTTTGGGTTTCTAGCAAGAACGTTTCTTACCTACGCAAAAACCACAACGTGATATGCCAATTGCTATTTACCCTTCATAAGGACCCTTTTCATCGAATCCGATCAGACTAAAGTGGGAGAGTATGGCACCCGCTAGCCACCTTATGCAACAAGTGCATGTCAGTCGGTGGAACTTTGTCTCACGTAAATGCGTGTAAGGTCGGTCCGCCGCTTCATCCCACAATACCGTAGAAACAAGATTGGACTAGTAACGGTAAGCATATTGAACATCATCAACGCCCACAACTACTTTGTGTTCTACTCGTGCAAAGAATCTACGCAATAGACCTAGCTCATGATGCCACTTTGTTGGGGAACGAGCAGAAATTCAAAATTTTCCTACGTGTCACCAAGATCTATCTATGGAGAAACCAGCAACGAGGGAAGGAGAGTGCATCTACATACCCTTGTAGATCGCTAAGCGAAGCGTTCAAGAGAACGGGGTTGAAGGAGTCAGACTCATCGTGATCCAAATCACCGGAGATCCTAGTGCCGAACGGACGGCACCTCCGCGTTCAACACACGTACAGCCCGGGTGACGTCTCCCATGCCTTGATCCAGCAAGGAGAGAGGGAGAGGTTGAGGAAGACTCCATCCAACAGCAGCACAACGGGCGTGGTGGTGGTGGAGGCGAGGCAATCCTGCAGGCTTCGCCAAGCACCTACGGGAGAGGAGGAGGTGTCACGGGAGGGAGGGAGGCGCCAGGGGCTCAGGTGCTGCCCTCCCTTCCCTCCACTATATATAGGGGTAAGGGAGAGGGGAGGCGCAGCCTGCCCCTTCCTCCAAGGAAGGGTGCGGCCAAGGGAGGGAGGAGTCCATCCTCCCAAGGCACCTCGGAGGTGCCTTCCCCTTGAGGACTCTTCCTTTTCTCTCTATCTTGGCGCATGGGCCTCTTGGGGCTGGTGCCCTTGGCCCATATAGGCCAAGGCGCACCCCTACAGCCCATGTGGCCCCAGGGCAGGTGGACCCCCGGTGGACCCTCGGACCCCTTTCGGCACTCCGGTACAATACCGATAAAGTGCGAAACTTTTCAGCGACCAAAATAAGACTTCCCATATATAAATCTTTACCTCCGGACCATTCCGGAACTCCTCGTGACGTCCAGGATCTCATCCGGACTCAACAACATTCGGTAACCACATACAAACTTCCTTTATAACCCTAGCGCCATCGAACCTTAAGTGTGTGTAGACCCTACGGGTTCGGGAACCATGCGACATGACCGAGACGTTCTCCGGTCAATAACCGACAATGGATCTGGATACCCATGTTGGCTCCCACATGTTCCACGATGATCTCATCGGATGAACCACGATGTCAAGGACTCAATCGATCCCGTATACAATTCCCTTTGTCTAGGGGTATTGTACTTGCCCGAGATTCGATCGTCGGTATCCCGATACCTTGTTCAATCTCGCTTCCAAGAAGTCTCTTTACTCGTTCCGTAACACATCATCCGTGATCAACCCCTTGGTCACATTGTGCACATTATGATGATGTCCTACCGAGTGGGCCCAGAGATACCTCTCCGTCACACGGAGTGACAAATCGATCTCGATTCGTGCCAACCCAACAGACACTTTCGGAGATACCGTAGTGCACCTTTATAGTCACCCGCCACGTTGTGACGCTTTGGTACACCCAAAGCATTCCTACGGTATCCGGAGTTGCACAATCTCATGGTCTAAGGAAATGATACTTGACATTAGAAAAGCTTTAGCATACGAACTACGATCTTTGTGCTAGGCTTAGGATTGGGTCTTGTCCATCACATCATTCTACTAATGATGTGATCCCGTTATCAATGACATCCAATGTCCATGGTTAGGAAACCGTAACCATCTATTGATCAACGAGCTAGCCAATAGAGGCTTGCTAGGGACATGGTGTTGTCTATGTATCCACACATGTATTTGAGTTTCCTATCAATACAATTATAGCATGGATAATAAACGATTATCATGAACAAGGAAATATAATAATAATAACTAATTTATTATTGCCTCTAGGGCATATTTCCAACAGCATGCAATTTCAAAAAAATTCCTACGATCACGCAAGATCTATCTAGGAGATGCATAGCAACGAGAGGGGAGAGTGTGTCCACGTACCCTTGTAGACTGAATGCAGAAGCGTTTACTTAACGCGGTTGATGTAGTTGAACGTCTTCTTGATCCAACCGATCAAGCACCGAACGTACGACACCTCCGAGTTCTGCAAATGTTCAGCTCGATGAAGTCCCTCGAACTCTTGATCCAGCAAAGTGTTGAGGGAGAGTTCCGTTAGCACGACGGCGTGGTGACGGTGATGGTGAA
Source organism: Aegilops bicornis (assembly GCA_021605145.1). Lineage (NCBI taxonomy): Eukaryota > Viridiplantae > Streptophyta > Magnoliopsida > Poales > Poaceae > Aegilops > Aegilops bicornis. Next base: position 491,539,309 of record CM038673.1, read on the forward strand.
GTGATCCGCCCAGGGCTTCGCCTAAGCAGTACGTGAATATGACCAGAGGCGTAAACTGTGGAGGGGGGCGCCGCATACGTCTTGGAACAATTGATGTGTGTTAGAGGCGCCTACCAGATATAAAGGAGGGAGAGGGAGGAGGCGGCCCTAGGCGCCCCAAGTGGGAGGAGTCCCACTTGGGCTCCTAGTAGATTCGCCCTTCCTTTTATCGGAGGAAAGGGGGAAGGAGAGAGAGAGGGAGAAGGAAAGGGGGCGCCGCTCCCTCCCCTTGTCCAATTTGGACTCCTCCCTTGGGGGGGGGGCGCCACCCCTATGTGGGCTGGTTTGCCTCCCTCCATATGGCCCATATGGCCCATATCTTCCCTCGGGGTTCCAAAGAACCTCCCTTGCATTCGATATGTACCCGATACATTCCGAAACCCTTCCGGTGTCCGAATACTATCATCCAGTATATCAATCTTTACCTCTCGACCATTTCAAGACTCGTCGTCATGTCCGTGATCTCATCCGGGACTCTGAACAACATTCGGTGACCAAATCACATAACTCATAATACAAATCATCATCAAACGTTAAGCGTGCGGACCCTACAGGTTCGAGAACTATGTAGACATGACCGAGACACATCTCCGGTCAACAACCAACAGCGGAACCTGGATGCTCATATTGGTTTCTACATATTCTACGAAGATCTTTATCGGTCAAACCGTAATGACAACATACGTAATACCCTTTGTCACCGGTATGTTACTTGCCCGAGATTCGATCGTCGGTATCTTCATACCTAGTCAATCTCGTTACCGGCAAGTCTCTTTACTTGTTCCATAATGCATCGTCCTGCAACTAACTCATTAGTCGCATTGCTTGCAAGGCTTATCATGATGTTCATTACCGAGAGGGCCCAGAGATACCTCTCTGATACTCGGAGTGACAAATCCTAATGTCGATCTATGCCAACCCAACAAACACCTTCGGAGATACCTGTAGAGCATCTTTATAATCACCCAGTTACGTGGTGACGTTTGATAGCACACAAGGTATTCCTCCGGTATTCGAGAGTTACATAATCTCATAGTCAAAGGAATATGTATAAGTCATGAAGAAAGCAATAGCAATAAAACTTAACGATCATTATGCTAAGCTAACGGATGGGTCTTGTCCATCACTTCATTCTCCTAATGATGTGATCCGATTCATCAAATGACAACACATGCCTATGGTTAGGAAACTTAACCATCTTTGATTAACGAGCTAGTCTAGTAGAGGCATACTAGGGACACTGTTTTTTGTTTATGTATTCACACATGTATCAAGTTTCCGGTTAATACAATTCTAGCATGAATAATAAACATTTATCATGATATAAGGAAATATAAATAACAACTTTATTATTGCCTCTAGGGCATATTTCCTTCAATATGACACTACTAGGGAAAAGCCTAGTAGTAGCGCGGGTTTAATGCCTACTAGTAGCGCGGGGCACCATGCTACTAGTAAGGCGCTACAGCTATTCCTTAGCAGTAGCGCGTGTAACACACGCTACTGCTAAGACATATAGCCATAGCGTGTGTCGTTTCCAGCACTACTACTAATATAACTAGTAGTAGCGTGTTTCCTGTCCAGCGCTACTAGTATTCATTTTTTATTTTTTTTATTTTTAGTGTATTTATACGCCATTATACAAATTTTGATATAGTACCAGTTAAGAGGTTGTTATATCAGTATGTCCATGATGAATTAATATATCATTGTGAGGAAGAAACATGGATTAGATTCATTTGGATGAATCAAAAGTTGAATTAGGATGACGATCCTACTAATTCAACTTTTGGTCACTTTTGATCCATCCGCATGAATCTAATCCGCGTTCTTTCCACCAATGATATAATAACTGATCATGATCATAATAACAAAGCATCATGATAATCATGATCAACATCATCATCATATTAATATAGAAAAACTCTTGCATCATATCATCACCAAAAACACTAGCTAATAATCATCATAGTCATTACCACCAACACTATTTAATCATCATAGTCATAGTGTAGCTATCTAATCACCACCAACACTAGCTAATAATAATCATCATGACATTACCACCAACACTAGCTATTTAATCATCATAGTCATAGTGTAGCACATCATCATCTTCAAACTCATTCTAGCTAGCTAATCACTCATGCTGCTCTCTCTCAGCTAAAATAGCATAGAACATGTGTAGCAGTCCTGATTAATCATATTGGAGCATGCAGATGAAACCTGTCTCCTAATTGTGGGTTGCGCTTCTGATTGCTGCCCCCTAGTACTTCTCTGCGATCATTCACAATTCTGCTCCAGTCTTTGACTATTAAGACTTGCTCGCTTCGAGAAATCCTGAATGCACTCATGTGCAATGTAGGATGTCTTGGCCATAAGCTAACCATTGTCATGCGACCTTTAGGCTCGATCCAATGAGGCACAACATTCATCGGGAGCCCCTGTTGAAGAACATCATAGTAACATACTTAGCAATGAAGTTTAGCTTAAAAAATAATGTATGTAAAAGATGCACTGAGGACAAATAGTAAAAATCTTACCATCTTTCCTAAATAGATGTGACCGTAGTTCAATATGAACACTATTGGTCACACGTTTTGAGTACTAAGATTTTCAAGTCCAGGAAAATAATTTCTCTTGACAGCATCAAGATCCTCAAGCCATGAAACACAATGACTTATCTCCTCGCAGTTTAGTTCAGCCTCGGGACAGTGGTAGGTCATGTCTACCAAGCGCCGGACATGTTTGCTTGAATGGAAATAAGCTGTCAATAGAAATTAGTTGTCAACTATTTTTGAATAAACAATATCAAAGACATAAATATGGTTGAGAAACTCACATAATGGTAGAACTGAAGGCGTCTGCACATCGACCCAGATGTCGATATTGCCTTCAATATCATCTTCCGGACGAATATCAAAGGTGATAAGCATATCAGGCTCAAATGTATAAGCCTTGCATAGTGCTCTCCAACTATTGCATTCAAAATAGGTGTAGGTGTCTGCATTGTATAATTTTGCGTCGAAAGTATAACCATGCTCGGTCCTCAAGTGAACTCTCTTTACCTCCATAGTTTTCATAGGACTGAAACCAATCTTATCCAAGAAAAAAACTCTTGCATGGCAAGGGATACACTAGTAGAATAGTAAAAAAAATAAAAATTATATGTTGAAGAAAAAGAAGCAGAAGTCATGCTTAATTACGAAAAAAGACTTGTCGTTGTGACTTACTGTATCCACTTCGAAGGTCTCATCCAGCTTGATGCTGAAGGCCTATCATCAACTAGGAAATGTCTGTCAGATAGGCCGCCATTGCCTTCGCAAGATTCGCACATACCGAAATCCTTTTCGTCGTCAGACATTTCCTATGTTCATAGTTGAAACATTAATTGAAAATCCGGGGCACTTGATATTTCCTACATATTCTAGCACAAGTCATGCTTAAATTCACGAAAAAAATCCGGCATGATCTTTGCTAAAATAGGACATATCGAGCGCCTGAAATTTGTCGGGACGGAAACGAATCAACATTTCGGCAAAACATAGGACACTCGGAGGCACATTGCAAACAAGAACACCAAGACATACTCTATATTCAGAATGCATCATCATCGACATCAATGACATGGCAACTATATAGCAGTAGCATTTTCATCATCAACATTTACAACACATTATCATTTGGCTATTCTCACCTAGAGGTCTTAAGGGTTCGACGATGAGGACGACTACGGGGATGAGGCAGGGGCAAACTTGATTTCTGCAAAAACAAAATATATTAAGCACTTACTATAAATAAACTAATTCTATTAAGCACTTACTATAAATAAACTAATTCTATTAAGCACTTACTATAAATAAACTAATTCTATTAAGCACTTACTATAAATAAACTAGTTCTATTTAGCACTTGCTATAAATTAATAAACTAGTTCTATTAAACACTTAATATAAATATCCTAGTTCTATTAAGAACTTACTATAAATAAACTAGTTATATTAAGCACCTACATTCTACCTATCTATACCGTGGTTCTAGCCCTAACATCTATCTATCCATCCATCCATCTATCTATATATCCATCAATATAACCATCCATCCATTTCAAATTCTACCAACTAAAAATTTCCATTACTAAAATTTCTAATCAAAAGACCTAAAATTTCCTATTCTATTCTAAACACCTAAAATAGTATAAAAAATTATTCTATTAAAAAACCTACATTCTACAATGTCTACATTCTAAAATCTACATTTAAGTTACCTACATTCTACAAGAACATAGACAAGGGAGGGAGGAAGGAGGGGTAGGAAGGAGGGAGGAGGCGGGAAGGAGGAGGCGGGAAGGAGGAGGAAGGGAGGAGGGAAGGAAGGATGGAGGAGGCGGGAAGGAGGGGGAGGGAGGAGGAGGAGGAGGAGGAGGAGGAGGAGGGAGGAGCTACCTCAGTGGCGGTGACGACGGGAGGGCGACGGCGGCGGGATGAAGGGAGATGGAGGAGGGAGCTAGGGAGGGAGGGGCCGACAGTGGCGGGATGGAGGAGGGAGGGGATGTAGGAGGGAGGGGGCAACGGCAGCAGTAGCTGGCGGCACTGCGGCGGCGACGGACGACGGGGTGAGGGAGGGGATGGAGGGGAAGAGTGAGGGGCGGCCAGCCGGGCAGAGAAGATAGGATAGCTTTAGCTGTAGCGCTCTTTAGAGAAACGCGCTACTACTAAACTCTGTAGCAGTAACGCCTTCTACGATAACGCGCTACTGCTAAGGCTAAGCATGTAAAAATAAACATAAAAAATACATTGGTCATGAATGATCTTTTGGTGTAGAATCTAAATAGTCAACATGAATCCTCACCTGTTTAGGTACATGTGAAGATTCATACTACGACCATAAATCCTACACATAGAGTTTAATAAAGACCAAGTGCTTGTGATAGTTTGAGAAGTAACATATTTAAGGTGGTAAACACATTATTCGCTTAGCAGTATGAGACTAAAGAGGTGACGATACTTAGCAACAGCGTGTGTTGGCGAAACGCGCTACTCCTAAGTACTTTAGCAGTAGCGCGTCTATGGAAAGAGCGCTACTACTATACCTAGTCTGGAGCCAACGCCCCAGCAATTTTAGTAGTAGAGCTCTTCTCAACTAGTGCGCTACTGCTAAACAGATATTAGTAGCGCGGTTTTACAAAGAGCGCTACTGCTAATTAGCAGTAGCGTCTGTTTTTAAACCGCGCTGCTGGTAAGTTTCTGTGTATAAGGTTTTCCCTAGTAGTGTGACGACATCAAATTTTTCTCAACTGGAACGTACGGTTTTATCAATCCATGAAAGTTATTCCCCTCTCAAGCAAACCCGCAACGAAATACAAGTAGTCTCTTGTTCCCAACGAACCTAATACAATTGTAAGTTGTATAGGTGCACTATTTTGACTAAGAGATTGAAAATTTGGATGATAGACATATAGTTTGGACAAAAAAATATTTTTGTATTTTCGAAATAAAATAGGACAACAAGGTAAACAATAGTAAAAGTGAGTAAAACGGTGTATCAATGCTTGGAAACAATAAAATATTATATATGCATTTGAGATGTATCAGCCGCATGCAACAGATAGCAGGTCATCGACGTTAGCCCTCTCATCAATGGTGGTCATCGTCTCTAGCACCGGTGGTTGCCGCTTGCCGCACCCAACATCGGTTGGATGTCGTCTCCAACACAAACATGTATCGTTTGCAGCACCTGATAGCATGTCGTCATTGTTGCAACACTAATGGCCGTCATTTCTTGTGCAGTCTTTTACGGTGGCATCGTCATTGTAGCAACGACCAACCACAATCACAACACTGCAATTGCAGGTTTCAAGCACGTCGTGACCGGCGTGCAACAGTTTAACACTGCCCCCTTTGCAGTTCCAGACGATGATGGTCGTAGCACTCCCATGGCCGATCACAATACCCCGCCCCCACTATCGCATCAGCCTCACACAGTCGTTGGGAGCTCCCTTGCAACACCATGTTGCCACACACACACACACGGAGGAGATAGAAGAGGTGAGAGTGTAGCGACCCGACCCGAATGGATCAAGTCTCTGTGCTTAAGTGTCATCCCTAGATCGGTATGCTGACACACACAGTACTCAAGGATTTATAACAGAGGTAAATCACATGTATAAAGTAACGTAAATACTATTACCTCAATCCATATAGCGGAAGTAACAACAAAGTTGTGGATTCCCATCAACACCAACAACAAAGTTGAGTGTAGACATCGTAACCCTAACGTAACACTTACTCGTCGTAAGAATCCTGCAACATGAAACATTGTAGCCATATAGGTCAGTACATTGAATGTACTGACAAATTCACACCATGGGATAATGATAAATAATAGGTATCACTACATGCATATTGGGTTGGTGGAGGCTCTATGGTTATCATTTGCATAAAGCTAATTTTTTCCTACAACAAAGGAATAAATTTTATTTAACTACACAGTTTGTTGAAAACATTGAGAAGGTAACCCCAACTCAATCCCAAATTAACAATATTAACCCAACAAATTAATTAAGTAACGTGATGAGATCAAATCAATAATTCAAGTACCAGATACTCAAGATGTCCATAACTGGGGGCACGACTAATCATGATTAGTTTGTACACTCTGTAGAGGTTTGCACACTTTTCCCCACAAGATTCGAGCTCCTTCGTTGATTTTCTCGCACTGCATGATGTTTGAGAAACAGATGATCGAGACACAGTCTTTTAGAAGCACTAACTCTTTCGATGTGTAGACTGTGCCACCTACATCCCCTACATCTGCTAGTCTATCACTAAAAGAGGTCACACAACATACTCAACTATGCCAAAGCCCATAATGGCTTGTGGCTGCACATGGAAATTTCTAGCATGAATAATCTTATGATTCCTTTGAGCCTGGGTGGCAAACCACATGATAATCACATGGTAACCCCGGGATCTCATAGGACAACACTGGATTCCCCAGGTGTCCGGGCAATCCACTGGTATACCCGGTGTGCCCCAACCAATCCACCCAGATGTGCATTAAAGTAGCCACCTTAAGTTTCCCTTAGATAATATTGCTCTCGCAACTTTCATGAATCCCTCATACCAATCCACGCCTACAAGCATAGCATAGCAGTATAAGCATAATGTAGTAACTCCCACGGTTTCAAAATAAGACAATAGGTTCCTACCTCATCAACTACTTCCAATACCCACATGTTAACAAGTCCTAACCATGCAATGTTTGAGGATTGAAACTAATGCATAAAACCTGGGTATTAAAGGGATATGATCAAAGTGTGAACTTGCCTTGTACTGTTGATGTAGATGATTCAGACTCATAACTCCTGATAGTTCTATTCGTCACACTCTGGTCAATCTATCGTAAGCAAGCAATAGTAACCACACATAAGCAATCATGCAAAAGAATCGAAGAAAAGATCTCGGAAAACTTCAAAAACAAGCAATTAACTCTTGCAACAGAAAACAATTTTGAACAGTACCAAAATTGGGTGAATTTGGTCTTATCAGAAAATTAGGTCAAGAGCTTCAATTTGCAAAAAGAATCAATTAAATTGGAGTTATAAAACTGGAGTTATGAACAAAAGAAGTTTGAACTGAAATCTATTTGAAATCAAATTTAAACTTTCAAAAACATGTTTAAGTTGATTATCTGGACAGAGGAGATCACAACGAAGAAGTGGGCGTTGGTTTCGTTGGATTTGGATGAACGAGCGAAAAGTAGCGAAGGTTTGAAGTTCAGAGGCTAATCTGCGAATAAAAATATTCACAAATGGGTCCCTAGCATAAAATAAAAGAAAAATAATAAATCTAACGAACGAACGTTCGCTACGCAGGCTTATAAATGAAAATGTTCACTACAGAGGCTTTAACCAGCGAACTCTCACTATTTAACGAATACCATTTAGAAAAAAAATGAAACACGGTCTAATCCTAACCGTAGGATCAAGATCGGATGGTCGAGGGGGCTCCGGGGTGTACCGCGGTGGGGGAGGTCGCCGGCGACGAAGAAGAAGACGACAACGGCGTCAGGGTCATCGGGGTGGCTGCTCCGGCGGTCCTCCTGCGTGGCCGCGGGGTCGGGGAGAAGCGGCGTGCGGTGCTGAAGCCGATGGTGGTGGCAGCGCTCGTCTTCGGCGTCGGAACAACGCGGGGCTTGGCGGCGGATCTCATGAACTCCGCGAGTTCGCGTGGAGCGTGGGGAGGGTCTCGGGCCTTCCGGTTAGAGGCAAAACGAGGTCGGGGCCTGGCAATATATAGGAGGGGGCGAGGGCGATGTGTGGGTGAGAGGGCAAGGCAGGGGCGGAGTTTGAGTTGGACACAGCGGCGACCGGCGACTCGTGGGGCAGACGGACTCCTGGCGCAAGGTCGAGGACGGACCCGACAGGTGGGTCCCACATGTCGGTGGCTGGCGAGGCGGAGTGCGAGTGGGGCTGCGAGCGGCGCAGGCGGTAAGCGGTGCGGGCGAAGGCTGGTCAGTGGCCGTGGCGACTAGCGACTAAGCCGCCCGGCGAAGGAAGAAGTTTTTTTAAAACAAACAAAAAATAAAATTAAAAAGCAAAAATAATAAAAAATATATATAGGCATATTATATATCAAAATTTTCAAAACAAGATTTTCTACAACATGAACATTTTTCTAACGTCAAATAAATTCCACAAAATTTGAAATAAAGCAAAGAGTGCTACTGGTTTATTTAAAAGCCAAATAAAATATTTTAAAGTGCCAAAATGATTTCAAATTTATTTCTCTCCAATTTTCTAATGTAGGGAATCATTTTACCCTATTTTCCATATATTTTATTTTTGGAGAAAAATAATTTGAATAAAAGCCAAATAACTCCAAATTGAAAATGATTTTCAAAATACTTCAAAGGGACTTTCAATTTGTTTCTTTTAAACTTCCAACTCATATTTCTTACAATTTGAAGTCATTTTATCTTCTCTCATGAAAATCATTGAGTTGCGTAAAGTTTTTGAATTGAAATATTTCCAAATGGAATTCAAATATTTTCAACAACCCTTTTCATTTATTTAAATGGAAGAAGTCATGTCATCTTCTCTCTAGGGTTTTGTGATGAAATAAATTTGAATTCATGGAGATCATAAATGCAAAAATGAAAGTTTGGGTAAGTCCTTTTATTCCCTCTCATTTAACTTTCAAAAAGTTTCAAATTTCACTCAAATTCACACAAGCAACCACACCACAATCAAACAATCAATAAAAACTATTTATTTAATATAACATTTCAAAATTTAGAATTTTGGGATGTTACAAACCTACCACCCTTAAAATGAATCTCGTCCTCGAGATTCGGAGAGGCTAGCAAGAAATAGGTTAGGTTTGGGGGTCTTCTCAAAATCCATCGAATGTCTCCGGGGTCTCAGGTGCTACCACCCTTAAAATGCACAAATTCTTCCGTAGACCATATTTCTCATATCCTCGAAAATGGTCAAAATCTTCCTTCATAGAGTCACTGCTCATAAAATCCAAATCAGTACCAACGATGCTAACTTTATTGATTCTCGAATTATTACACTCTCCTGCATTTCCATTACATGCCTCAACTCAACATCTCAATAAAAAGGAACAGTTCCCACTACTACTACTATATTTCTTTTTTCGACACAACTATTTAGCACAAGCTTCCTTCTCTTTGGGACAATCTCTCGCAAAGTGCCCTGCTTCATTACAACGACAACATATTACTTCTGAAAAGTCTCAAGGTTTCCTTGTGATTTCAAAGCCTCCTTGGGTCCTCGGCTTCCTTTTTGGGCAACCGCTGAAGTAGTGTTCTGACTCCTTGCACCTGAAATAGGTGATATGACTCATGTCTTTCCTGGAATCCAATCTATTTCTCTTCTTGGACTTTTCCATTCCAATCAGGGCTTCTATTTCCTGTGGGTCATACTCTACTTCCTCTGTCGGGAATTCTACTAGATCTCCCCTCAGACAATTCTGGGAAAAGTGTCCTTCTTCTCCACATGAATAGCAAGACTTGGTGTAGGGTTTAATTAATTGGGTATTCTTCGGGTGTGTCCTCCACCTCTTCCTTCATCACAGGTTTTTCTAAAATTTCCATGAGGGATCCTTTCATTTCTTCTTTATTTTGTTGGATGGTTCTTTGTACCATTGGGTAAATGTGACACTGAGCAGGGTAGTGGGTAGTCCCTTCACACAAGAAACAAGTAATCTGCCTAGTTGGGCATTCTTCAGCTGGATGATGTTCTTCACAATGAGAGCATCCATCATTGTGTTCTTTATGGTTGTGTCCTATTTCTCCATAGAGCTTGCATGCACAAGGTTTCTTCATATCATTTCCATAAGGCTTCAACTTCTGGGACACAAGCCGAGACTTTTGCAGAGTCAACTTAAATTCTTTCCAAGTGGTTACTCCTTGCCATCCATTGATGGTTTGGTACATCCTCCACCAAGTAGGAGCACCTCTTTCAAAGCACTAAAGAGCATGATGGGCCATATCCTTTTCGGCTATAGTGTTATTCTTCATATGATCTTCCATGTTCTGAATTCATCGGTTCGTCTCCAATTGACCCATCGGTCCAAAAAATATGAGTTTGTCTCCATTCATCCTCTATTGGTTCCAAGGGTTTTTGGGGTGAGATAAGAGAGATAGGGAGGGATACACACAATGCAAACAATAGTTTTGAAGAGACAAATTTTATTTTGTGGCTGTCGGAAAAACATCAAACAAATGACAACTCACAATTGTTGCATCTAACGTAAGTATATAACATGGTTGGGTCTTCTAAAGGTCAATAAATCTTCAAAGTCACCAAACTCTTCAAGTCTTGTTCATTTATCTAATGGCTTCTTCCGATCGTGCTTGTCCTTCTCAAGTTCTTTCGCCAGATCATCTCTATTGGCGCGAAGTCTCTCGTGACGTCCTTTAATATTCTGGAGTTGCGTCCCAAACTTCTGGGTTTCAACTTCCTTGGCATGAACCATAGTCCTACTATCCTTCAGTTCCTGACGAATCTCCGGTATCTCGAGGTTTTGCTCCTCCAGCTTGGCTACTTTCAGCTTCTGGGTCCTGAGTTCTTCACACAATGCTTCCTTATCAAATACGGCTTCCTGTAGGTCCATCTAAAAATTCTTGATGTAGTACTGCAGATCCTAGTGATACACCAGCTAAGGTTAAAACTTCATCTTTTGCTGATAGGTGCTCCATTAGCCCTTTTGTCATCCAATCCTTCGGACGAAATACATGCTTAACTCAGCACGGTGACCATAGCATAAGTGGCGATAACACCATGGATAGTCGTGTTTCTGCCCTTGGAATTGCCATGAGCTATCATTCCATAGTTGATATCTCCTGCCTTAGGGTTTTCTTGACAAAGACTTTGAGTTTTAACACTCCATGTTCCGGTCTTTCTCCCACACATCTTGATCTCGGGTATTAAAAGTTTAATAGTCTGACAAGTTCCAGCTTTTGGTACTAATCTTATTTCAAACAATCCAGGAACATCCATAACATTGGCGTGATTCAGTTTGAGCAACAGAATCTAAGGGTAGCCTTCCTAGGTCATACCAATCTGGAAATTCTTCAGAGCCTTCAAATTCTCCTAGTCTTCAGAGTCTTCAACCGTGGTTGTTTCCATTATTATAATGCATGGTAAAATCCTCTTCATTCTGAAGGGGTCTTAGTTGTCCGATATCTTGTACTTCTTGGAGTGGTCTCATCAGTCGAATCTTCGTGTGGTCAAACGGGGAAAGGGGTATAGTCTAACTAAAAGGGAATATTTGAATAAGCTCAGAAAAGAAGAGAGGTAAAAGATCCTTTTGAAAAAAAGGTTTTGAGAAAATCATTCCTATGAGCTTGCCAGTTTCTAGGAGTCACGTCCTACAGTCAACATATGCTCTAATACCATCTTGTAGCGACCCGACCCGAATGGATCAAGTCTCTGTGCTTAAGTGTCATCCCTAGATCGGTATGCTGACACACACAGCACTCGAGGATTTATAACAGAGGTAAATCACATGTATAAAGTAACGTAAATACTATTACCTCAATCCATATAGCGAAAGTAACAACAAAGTTGTGGATTCCCATCAACACCAACGGCAAAGTTGAGTGTAGACATCGTAACCCTAGCGTAACACTTACTCGTCGTAAGAATCCAACATGAGACGTTGCAGCCATATAGGTCAGTACATTGAATGTACTGACAAATTCACACCATAGGATAATGATAAATAATAGGTATCACTACATGCATATTGGGCTGGTGGAGGTTCTATGGTTATCATTTGCATAAAGCTAATTTTCCCCTACAACAAAGGAATAAATTTTATTTAACTACAAAGTTTGTTGAAAACATTGAGAAGGTAACCCCAACTCAATCCCAAATCAACCATATTAACCCAACAAATTAATTAAGTAATATGATGAGGTCAAATCAATAATTCAAGTACCAGATACTCAAGATGTCCATAACCGGGGACACGGCTAATCATGATTAGTTTATACACTCTGCAGAGGTTTGCACACTTTTCCCCATAAGACTCGATCTCCTCCGTTGAATTTCTCGCACTACATGATGTTTGAGAAACGGATGATCGAGACACAGTCTTTCAGAAGCATTAACTCTTTCGATGAGTAGACCGTACCATCTACATCCCCTACATCTACTAGTCTACCACTGAAAGAGGTCACACAACATACTCAACTATGCTAGAGCCCATAATGGCTTGTGGCTGCACACGGAAGTTTCTAGCATGAATAATCTTATGATCCCTTTGAGCCTAGGTGGCAAACCATAGGATAATCACACGGTAACCCCGGGATCTCCTAGGACAACACTGGATTCCCAGGTGTCCGCGCAATCCACTGGTATCCCCACTGTGCCCCAACCAATCCACCCAGATGTGTATTAAAGTAGCCACCTTAAGTTTCCCTTAGATAATATTGCTCTTGCAACTTTCATGAATCCCTCATACCAATCCACGTCTACAAGCATAGCATAGCAGTATAAGCATAATGTAGTAACTCCCACGGTTTGAAATTAAGACAATAGGTTCCTACCTCATCAACTACTTCCCAATACCCACATGTTAACAAGTCCTAACCATGCAATGTTTGAGGATTGAAACTAATACATAAAAACTAGATATTAAAGGGATATGATCAAAGTGTGAACTTCCCTTGTACTGTTGATGTAGATGATTCGCACTCATAACTCCTGATAGTTCTATTCGTCACACTCTAGTCAATCTATCGTAAGCAAGCAATAGTAACCACACATAAGCAATCATGCAAAAGAATCGAAGAAAAGATCTCGGAAAACTTCAAAAACAAGCAATTAACTCTTGCAACAGAAAATAATTTCGAACAGTACCCAAATTGGGTGAATTTGGTCTTAACAGAAAGTTAGGTCAAGAGCTTAAATTTGCAAAAAGAATCAATTAATCGGAGTTATAAAACTCGAGTTATGAACAAAAGAAGTTTAAATTGAAATCTGTTTGAAATCAAATTTAAACTTTCAAAAACATGTTTAAGTTGATTATGTGGATAGATGAGATCATAACGAAGAAGTGGGCGTTGGTTTCGTTGGATTTGGATGAACGAGCAAAAAGTAGCGAAGGTTTGAAGTTCAGGGGCTAATCTACGAATAAAAATATTCACAAACAGGTCCCTGGCATAAAATAAAAGAAAAGAATAATCTAACGAACGATCGTTCGCTACGCATGCTTATTAAACGAAAACGTTCGCTACAGAGGCTTTAACCAACGAACGCTCACTATTTAACGAATACCGTTTAAAAAACGAAACGCGATCTAATCCTAACCGTAGGATCAAGATCGGACGGTCGAGGGGGCTCAGGGGTGTACCGCGGTGGTGGAGTTCGCCGGCGACGAAGAAGAAAATGGCAGCGGCGTCAGGGTCGTTGGGGTGGTTGCTCCGGCGGTCCTCTGGTGTGGCCGCGGGATCAGGAGAAGCGGCGCGCGGTGTTGAAGCCGATGGTGGTGGCAGCACTCGTCTTCGGGGTCGGAACGGCGCGGGGCTTGGTTGCGGAGCTCGGTGGATCTCGCGAACTCCGGCGAGTTCGCGTGGAGTGTGGAGAGTAGGGATGAAAGTGGAGTGGAAACTTTCCGCTTTTTCGGAGGGAAAATGGAAACTAAGAGGAAATATGAAAACAAAAATGGAAATTTGCAAAACGGAAGTGGAAATGAATTTTTTTATGTGGAAATGGAAACAAAAATGGAATGATGTTTTCCGGTGCAACAAGCATGGAAACGAAATTTTTCGTTTCCGTGAATATGGAATTTCTGTTTTTATTAGATGTCTATGTCTGCTTTATAGCCCAACCACCAAACAGTACACAATGACACAATGAATAGAATGGGCCATTTGAGGCTCAACTTCTATTACCACATATTTACTTAGCTTGAGCCTGTACGTAATTGTTCAGTACTACTACAATACTATACTAAGTTTCTAACATAATGATATTATTTTGTAGCCATGTTAACAATTCACTAAATTTGTTTATTTTTTTGTGTATTTCTCTATGATTCAAGTGGTTTTTAAATTCCAGTCGACGCCCACTTCTGTTTCCGTATCCGTTTTGTATTCGCTCTGTGTCCATTTTCGGTAGTATCTATTTCCGTATTCATTTCCGAGGTTTCTGTATTCGTTTCCGCTTCTTCAAAAATATATGAAAACAAATATGGCAGCACTCAGTTCCGCCCGTTTCCGCTCCGTTTTCATCCCTAGTGGAGAGGGTCTCGGGTCTTCCGGTTAGAGGCAAAACGAGACCGGGGCCTGGCTATATATAGGACGAGCGAGGGTGATGCATGCGTGATGGGGCAAGGATGGGGCGGAGTTCGAGTCGGACACGGCGGCGACCGACGATTCGTGGGAAAGACGGACTCCTGGTGTGAGGTCGAGGACGGACCTGACAGGTGGGTCCCACCTGTCGGTGGCTGGCGAGGCGGCGTGCGAGCGGGGCTGCGAGCGGGCGCTGGGCTGGGCCGTGGCCTGGCGACTAGCTGGGTCGGCCCAGTTCGGCGGAGGAAGAAGTTTTTTTAAACAGACAAAAAATAAAATTAAAAAGCAAAAATAATAAAAAATTTATATAGGCATATTATATATCAAAATTTTCAGAACAAGATTTTCTACAACATGAACATTTTTGTAACGTCAAATAAATTCCACAAAATTTGAAATAAAGCAAAGAGTGCTACTGGTTTATTTAAAAGCCAAATAAAATATTTTAAAGTGCCAAAATGATTTCAAATTTATTTCTCTCCAATTTTCTAATGTAGGGAATCATTTTACCCTATTTTCCATATATTTTATTTTTGGAGAAAAATAACTTGAATAAATGCCAAATAACTCCAAATTGAAAATGATTTTCAAAATACTTCAAAGGGACTTTCAATTTGTTTCTTTTAAACTTCCAACTCATATTTCTTATAATTTGAAGAAGTCATTTTATCTTCTCTCATGAAAATCATTGAGTTGCGTAAAGTTTCTGAATTGAAATATTTCCAAATGGAATTCAAATATTTTCAACAACCCTTTTCATTTATTGAAATGGAAGAAGTCATGTCATCTTCTCTCTAGGGTTTTGTGATGAAATAAATTTGAATTCATGGAGATCATAAATGCAAAAATGAATGTTTGGGAAAGTCATTTTATTCCCTCTCATTTAACTTTCAATTTTTTTTTCAAATTTCACTCAAATTCACACAAGCAACCACACCACAATCAAACAATCAATCAAAACTATTTATTTAATATAACATTACAAAATTTAGAATTTTGGGATGTTACAAAAAGATTATCGAGGGTAGTTGGCGACTTTACAACAATGTGGCTTTAGTGAGAGGGAAGAGGAGTCGCCGAGGGATTACTCAGGGAGAAGATAAAAGCTGAGGAGAAGTGGCTTCATGATGGGAGAGAAACAAAGAGTGGGCGAGAGAAATTTAGGCGGAGACAATGAGAAAGATTGACGGTTTGCGGGGATCATCAGAAAGAATAAAAATGGAACCCAAATAGCGGTTTCCCCAGGGCTGAGAAATACTGACCATTCTTGTGATGGGCTGATCAAACGGCTGGTGCCACTACCCCGCAAATGATCCCCTAAAAAAGAAACTACCCCGCAAATGATCCCCTAAAAAAGAAACTACCTCGCAAAATAATAAAAAGAGAAAAAACGAAAATGTCTCGACACCTTGTGGACCGGTCCCCGAGAAAAACGCCACCAATCCAGTGCCCGAACACGTGCATCCGTCAATACACCGAGCCCACCGAGGCACCTCTACGCCACCTGGCAGACCGGCCCCCTCGCCCCTCGCCCGCCGTGCGCTCCCCTCCGATTCTCCGCCGCGCCCGAATCAATCCCTCGGTGAAGCGTGGAGCGGCTCGAAAAGTCCAAAGCCCGGAGGCCGGAGGAGAGGCACCAGAGGAGCTCACCCCGATTCATCTCGCCGTCTCAATCCGTGGCCGCAGGTAAGCCGCCGCTCATCCCCAAATCCCCACCCCGCGCGCCTCCGCCCGGTGGATCCCCAGGCAGGCCCCAGCTCCGCTCGCGAGGAGACGAACGCGGCGGTCTCGTCTTGCCATCCGTGGGGGCAACTCGGTCCCACCATCGGCATGTGCTCTGGATGGCTCCGCCGGCTAGAAATGTTTGGGAGGGTAGCAGAGTTTGAAGGGGAAGGGAGCTTGGGGTTTCAACTGGAAGGCCGGTTGGTTTGGCCATCCGGAATCTATCCGATTTGGTTCGTATCTCGCTGTCTACTCTGCGAGTTTCGAGCGCGGAATGCACGCAGAGCGGGTGTGATATCTTAGGACGGTGTCTCATTCGTGTTGTTCATAGGCGTTCTGAACTTTTGATGGTGTTTGATGGTACCGTAGAATCTGACTCAATGTACCTTCGTCGCATGTGTGGGTTGTGATCGGCAAAGGCACGTGAGTAGTTGGTTGGAATTTTGCATGTTGGTGTCCGTGTAAAATGTAATTTGTTGTAGGGAGGGTATCTTGAGAATGTTTGCCTTCTTGCTGCTGCCTGGTTGGGTTTTAATGTGCCGTGCTTGTGTTGTTGGAGTAGATGATCATGAGTAGACTACATGAATGCTCTTGTCTTATGATGTGTTTTGTAGGTTGTCCTGGTTCAGTCTCTGTGAGCTGGCTGACTAGAGTTTTGCTGGTTCTTGAGTTGGAACTGGCCCTGTAATGTTGAATTCACTTTTAAATGATTCTGTGGATCTGTGATTATTTTTCTATGGAACCGTCTCAGCATTTCGATTCCAGTTAATCCTACAGGCTGCTTTTACCTGTCCTTTTCACTTTTGCTTGAGAAGGGATGAAGTACTCAGCCTACATAAATTTCTACTGCAGATTAGGGGTCCACTGTTATTTTCATGCCCTTATCTGGGATGGCCATTGCTTTCAAAGCAAGCACGAGTGCTTGTACTGCACAACAGCTGTGGGGGCATCCAACCAGGGATCAGTGTCAGCATGGTTTCACTCACTTAAATGAACGAAAGAGCAGAAAAGGCTCTGCTGCACTGCATGCCAGAGCTATTCCTGGAACTTAGACCTGGATTTCGGTGATCCTTCTTGGAAGCAAAAGTATCAGGAAGACTGGGATAGGCGTTTTAGTTTGCCACATATTACAGATGTATTTGATTTAGAGCCAAGGCTCACTACATTTTCTCTGAAGAAAAACAGGTTCCTTCCTATTCGCTTCATCTATAACTGGTTTGTTATGTATTCTGAAAACATAAAGCTGTATCTATCTCTCTTATTTTACAAAGAACATATGTTACTGACAGAAGTCCCCTGGGCGCTAGCGATGCTTCATCACCTGACAAGTGGAATGGCTATGTAAATAAGGATGATAGAGCACTTCTGAAGGTCAGTAATGAGATCATATGATGTGAACTAATTGTTTTCCGTAGGATTTGTAAGATAATACATGAAGAAAGCCTAGTCTCGAGATGTACCTCAGGGAAACTAAGGAAGAATTAATTATGTCACGAGACAGTTAGTGGTACCATGTATCATTTGCTTATTCATGAATTCATTAATGTATTTTGTAAGGTTGAATGTGCCGACTTCGTGCAAACTACTTCTTCTCTTTGTAAACTGCCGAACATTACTTTAGATAGTACCAATAATGTGCTTCAGTTAAAATGTTTTTTTTTTCAGAAAACGCAAAGACTTTGCTTTTTGAACCTTCGACTAAAGAAGCCTTACCTTTTTCCTTAGTGTTTGTATTTATAATTACACAGTATGTTTCTCCAGGTGATTAACTATGCCTCTAATACATCTGCTGGAGCTGTTTGCATTGATCCTGATTGTAGCTGGGTGGAACATTGGTACGCTCTGATGCAGTTGGTTTGTCTTTTCTGTGATATACGTTACCTTTTATCATCAAATTATATGAAAAAATGTTAGCTTATCTGAGTTTTTGCATTTGTCATTTGATTGTTACTAGAATGTCTTCAATTGCTATATTCTCGTGATTCTATCTTTCAAGAAGGGGGAATTGATGAGCCAGTGGTATTTGCTTTTTATAGGGTGCATCGTGCAGGGCCTCGTAAGGAAATATACTATGAGCCAGAGGAAGTAAAAGCAGCCATTGTTACCTGTGGAGGGCTCTGCCCCGGTTTAAATGATGTCATTAGACAGGTATTGTCCTTTCAATGTCGTTCAAGAAACTGGCTTCTTCTTTACATGCCTGAAGTTTAAATAAGTGGTGTGCCTTATTAAAAATATATTTCTTGTGTCTAAATCTTGGTTCCACAACCTCTTGACAATATTGATCAAATGTAAATTGTATTTCCAGATAGTATTTACCCTGGAGATCTATGGGGTGAAGAATATTGTCGGAATTCAGTTTGGTTATCGTGGATTTTTTGAAAAAGGCTTAAAAGAAATGCCGTAAGGATGCATCCCCATTCGCTTGATGTTGTAAGGAAGTTGATGTTCATTATACCGTGGAATTACATTTTGGTTTCAACCTTCAGCTTTCACGTGATGTGGTGGAGAACATAAATCTTGCTGGTGGAAGCTTCCTAGGTGTCTCCCGTGGAGGAGCTAAAACTAGTGAAATTGTAGATAGCATACAGGTAAGCAATGTGAATAAAAGAGGTGATGTTCTGTGTTGATGCTTCATTATTATTTTACATGATCATCCTGTGTTTGTAGGCCAGAAGAATCGATATGCTATTTGTAATCGGAGGAAATGGTAGCCATGCTGGAGCTAATGCTATTCACGAGGAGGTTATTACGTCTCCATTGGAGTTCCTTTCTTTATTTTTATCATAGGCGTCATTGATGTACTTTTGGACATGATTGGATAAAGGAGCATTTAGTTCTATTTCCATGTCAAGGATAGCACAGTAATCTGACTCTTATACAACCTAATGGTAGAGGTTATACCAATTACCTGAGAATACAAAGCCCATTGTTTGCAGCAAAAATGAAACAGTATTGAGAAAACATAGGGATGCCTTTTCCCTAATCAGCACATGTTACTTCTCTGGTTGTGCCCAAAGTACACCCAATATGCGTGATTCTTAATGATAATTTTTTCATAGAAGTACATACTGTTGCAACGTTGTGCATTACATTTGCTATGTTAAATCTTTGTATTCTGACAGATCTTCTACTGAAGAAACACACATAAGTATGTGTTTAATGGGATGTCACTGTTCATGCTTAGTTTAATTCTTTGTTCTGGTTTGCAGTGCCGTAAGAGAAAACTGAAAGTTTCAGTTGTAGCTGTTCCAAAGACAATTGATAATGATATACTTTTCATGGATAAGACTTTTGGTTTTGACACAGCTGTTGAAGAAGCTCAACGTGCAATCAATTCTGCCTATATAGAGGTTGGTTGAAGTTGCTGGTGTTCGTGTTCTTTACTATGAAAACTCTAAGTTGCTGGTATATGGTTACTCTTGCTTTAGATAATTCCTTCTATCTTCAGGCACGTAGTGCATATCATGGAGTTGGGTTGGTCAAATTAATGGGAAGAAGCACTGGGTTCATAGCCATGCATGCTTCTCTTTCTAGCGGACAGATTGATGTCTGCCTAATACCTGAGGTATGTAACTGAAAACACTGCTGATGGAACTTCAAATCTGTCTTTGCTTCACATTTACTAACACAAGCGCACAATCTGAGCGAAGGTATCTTTTACACTTGATGGAGAACATGGTGTCTTGTCACATCTTGAGCATTTGCTGGAAACCAAGGGATTTTGTGTGGTTTGTGTGGCTGAAGGTGCAGGACAGGTATGATGTAGCGCATGGTGTTCTGAGTTGTCCAAATGCTCTAGTAACTTCAGTTAAATGGATGAAATTTAGGTTGTGATTCTTGGATTTGTTGTTGCAGGATTTACTGCAAAAATCAAATGCAACAGATGCATCAGGAAATGTGATACTTAGTGATTTTGGTGTCCACATGCAGCAAAAGGTATATGCTCGTTAAACCCCATACAAATGGATTTTTGTTAGTAAGTATCCTAGATGATGATAGGTGTTTGAAATCATCTGGTAACCAGTCAATTCTACTGAAGCCAGTACCTACTTTACTTTTTTTTGCTTTTGCGAGGGGCAGTACCTGCTATACATGCTAGAATATCAAGGGCCTTTTTTATTGGATTTTATATGAATGTTTTTTTTTTCGAGAATGTGTATGAATGATTTTGTGCTGGTTGTCACCAGTTTTATAGTAGGGCAAAACATGTATGCTCGTACAGAAGTGTAGTTAGTTATTGCAGGTAAGCATGCTAATTCACAATCTACTGGAAAGTCGAACAACTATGAGAATCTTGTCTATTCTATTGTGTTTTGCTGGAAAGAGACGGAAGTAGAACTTCTGGTCAGTTCTTTGTTGAGCTGCTTATCTGAGCTTAGTTGCAGTAGTGTTCTGGCACAAATGGAACTGGTTAAATCTAAGTCTAACATCAGTTTTGCAAACCATAGTTACGGACCTCAGGGTTGCACAGGTTATTTTTAGCTGCCAGTGTATAACTTATGAACCTCGTTTTCTGTACATGCTCATTAACTTGCCTATTTCATGATAGGAGACCATATCCATATAATGTTGAATTTAAAGCTTACTAATTAAATACTGTTCCCGTATTGACATGTTCTGTCTGTTATAACCTTTGTATTCCTCCGTCCTTTTGATATTTTGTCAAGTTGTACTACTCCCTCCGTAAAGAAATATAAGAGCCTTTAGACCATATTTCTTTACGGAGGGAGTACATAGCAACTAAATGATTTGATGTCATTGGTATGACTCCCCAGATCAAGAAACATTTCAAGGACATTGGTGTTCTAGCTGATGTGAAGTACATCGACCCAACATATATGGTCCGGGCCTGTCGTGCAAATGCATCTGATGCCATCTTGTGCACTGTGCTTGGACAAAATGCTGTAAGTTTATGTCCCTGTATTTCACATATGTATTAGTAGCATGTATCCATCATATCTAGTTTGCATTTGACGAATATTAACTCCTCTAGGTCCATGGAGCATTTGCCGGGTTCAGCGGCATCACATCAGGTATTTGCAACACACATTATGCCTTCCTCCCGATCACAGAAGTCATCACAACACCGAAGCATGTGAACCCAAATAGCAGGATGTGGCACCGATGTCTCACGTCCACTGGCCAACCGGACTTCCACTGACTCGCGTTTAGCGTTTACTTCTCTGCACAGGCTAAACTCGTAATGAATTAACATATTTTTGCTTACCCACAGACTAGTCACAGGTCAAAGATTAGTCACGGTGCAAGCGTTAACAATAATGTAATACTGAGAATGAACTCGATCAGCTTGTTTCAGATCAGCCCCATTTTTGTCCATGAACAACAGAGCTGTACAAAGCTCAAGTTGTCCCGAATAATCTGTAATGCACTGTCCAACCTTTGACCATCCATAATTCTAAAACGAAACTATTTGCTTCAGAAATGAGGTGTAGCGAAATGCCTTCTGCGTTCCGCGACCGATTTCTATGAATGATTCGTTTTATTTTGTGCTGAAGCTAAACACTTTCACTCTGTTCTTTAATTCACTGATGACTCTCAGAAGTCACACCATGAACAAAAGCGGGATGACGATGTATTCAAGTGTAAGTATCTAGTCAATTGCTTTTGAAACAAAAGGGGTTTCCCCCCGCCCTAACTCTATTAAGTCAAGGCAAAGAAACCAACATCCGACATTTCACAGCTCTCGTAGCAACCAAAAGTAGCTGCAACAGACTGGGTTTATCAAAGTTAACCCACGGATACAATCGTACAGGGAGAAACACTCGATAGGATGGTAAACATTTCAGCACACAAAATAAGCAAACCGAGCCTCCCAATTACTATCTAGTACGCCAGGCTATCTAATCAATTGCTTACTTAGTTAAACAAAATAAGAACAGACCAGTCTTTGATCGGAGACTGGCAAACTCTAGTACCCAGGCAAGAGTTTAGCGATACTACCGGCGAGCCGCACCGGTGAGGGGAGAGGGGTCGAAGAAGTTTTTTTTTTTGAGCATCAGTACAGACACAAGCGCTCATATACACGCGCATACACTCATCCAACGCACACACGCACACCCTACCCCTATGAGTACCTCCGAGAGACTGAGCCGGCATATCATCTTGAGATTTACGAAGTCACCGTAGGCGCCTCGTCGTCGACGGGAACGTCTCCTCCCACTGAACGCGCATCGCCGGAAATCCTGAAATAAATCCAGGAATAATGCGAGCACCAGGATTTGAACCCTGATGAGTTGGGGATATCACTGTCTACCTAACCAACTCAACCACAGGTCCTACTCGTGGCTGTCAGTGTTCATCACAGAAATTTATTAGAGAAGAACTCAATCAGCTTGCGAATATGGTTGGGGATTTCGATTTAGATCGGAGGAACCCGGAAATAGGGTTTGGCCAGCCGGAACACGGCGGCTTAGGGTACAGCCTGATTACAAGATAGATGCCTCCCTTGCTGGAGAGCGCCCACTAAATAGTCAAAAGTAAAATGCGACAGAAGGGAAAAAGTAAGACATCGACAGGTACAGCGAGCTACAGTGCTCGCGGTAAATTTGAACTACAACGAAGCATTCACCAAGACCGCCCATCATAAGATCAATGGTTGAGAGAGGGCGCCAGTGCATGAAGCGGTAAGTGACTCTAGCGACTGCACGATTGACAAATCATGGCTCAGCAGACTCGATAACAGAAAACAACACTGTTCTGAATTCAGGTGTTGCCGGA
Organism: Aegilops bicornis; assembly: GCA_021605145.1. Taxonomy (NCBI): domain Eukaryota; kingdom Viridiplantae; phylum Streptophyta; class Magnoliopsida; order Poales; family Poaceae; genus Aegilops; species Aegilops bicornis. The sequence continues at coordinate 491,562,637 of CM038673.1, forward strand.
TGTAGCTATAGTCCTAAGACCCCCCCCCCCCCCCCCCGGTTGAGAACAGACTTGTCCTCAAGGCTTGAATCATGGGAAGATCTTCTGTATGAATGCAACATCTTCCCATGTAGCATTTTCCAATGGGAAATTCAACCATTTGATGCGCCATTGTACCACTAGAATGCTGATATCTCCTTGCACTCTGGGTATAAGTTTTCTCTCTAGCAATGCTTCAGGTTGTATCAGAATGTGGCCATCTGCATCAAGGAGTGGTAACTTTGGGTTAGGAACCGCATCAGGTCCTATATGCTTCTTTAGTTGGCTGATGTAGAACGCTGGGTGTAACTGACAGCCAACAGGAAGCAGCAATATGTATACAATTTGGCCAATCTTTTCCAACACTCTGAAGGGTCCATAGTATTTAGAATGGAGTTTGAGATGTTCATGTATGCTCAGCCGGTATGCTTGTAGGGTTGAAGCTTGACATGCACCATATCTCCCACTTCCAGTTTCCTATCAGACCTCTTCCTGTCAGCAAAGTGTTTCATTCTTTCCCGTGCTTTCATCAAATTGTTCTTGATCTGCTGTGCAATGTTGTTCTTGTCTAGCTCATCTTGAGTATGTCCTCCCTCCAGTGGGGCTAACATCAGTTCAGCAATGAGAGGGGGTGGTTTGGCATATAGAGCTTGGAAATGTGTCATTTTCAGTGAAGTGTGAAAGCTTGTGTTGTACCACCATTCTGCCAGAGAGCCACTTGTGCCATTTCTTTGGTTGTGCAAATGCCATGCATCTTAAATAGTATTCCAGGCATTGGTTGACCCTTTCGGTCTGTCCATCAGACTGAGGGTGATAAGATGTGCTCATGTGTAATTTCACTCCCATTTTACTAAAGAGCTTCTGCCATAAGTGGCTTGTAAATATCCTGTCTCTGTCAGTAACTACCACAGTTGGCAGTCCATGTAATTTGAAGACATTACCAGTGAAAGCTTGGGCAACACTTTGGACAGTGATGAGATGTTTGAGAGCAACAAAATGTGCATACTTGGTGAACCTGTTTACCACTACTAGTATCAGATCTTTGTTGTCAGACATAGGCAAGCCCTCTACAAAGTCCATGGAGATATGAGTCCAAGAAAAATCAGGAACTGGTAGGCGATGTAATAAACCAGGATAACGGAGATGATGTGCTTTGTTGAGTTGGCAAACAGGGCATTGTTGTACATTTTTTTACTACTTGTCTCATTCCAGTCCAGGCAAACAGGATTTTCAGCCTGTGGTAAGTGGCCCTTTCTCCAAAATGCCCCCCTAATTCAGAGGTGTGGAAAGATTGTAAAAGGGACTGTCTGAGGTCAGTACTGTTGCCAATCAGTATTTTTCCATTGTACCCGAGGACACCACTTGTGAAGTGTAAGGAGGATGACCAGTAGGTGTAATAGCAAGTTGGGAAACTAGGTCAGAGCACTTGTTGTCTTTCTCATAACTGTTGACCACCTCCTTAATCCAAGCAGGAATTGCAGTTGTAGAGTCGGAACTCGTATAACATATTTCACTCTTGATAGGGCATTAGCCACCTTATTTTCTTTGCCCTTTTTGTACTCTAATTTAAATTTGTAGCCCAATAATTTGATGAAGAGTTTGTGCTGAATTCCGTTAATCAGTTTATGTTCCTGGATATATTTCAAGCGTTGATCAGTTCTGATGATGATGGAAGAAGAAGCAAAATAGCATTTCCACTTTTTTATTGCTTCTGTAATTGCAAGAGCTTCTTTATCATAAGTGGACCAGCCAACCACTTTAGGTCCAATTGCCTTACTTAGGAAAACAATTGGTAGACCATTTTGCATTAGTATTGCCCCCTTTTTCCAAATCCAGATGCATCCGCGTCAAGTACAAATGGTAAGGAAAAGTTTGTCATGGCCGAAACGGTTGCTAGTGTCATTCTTGTTTTAAAAAACTGGAAAGCTTGTTCTTGTCAGTTAGACCAAGTAAATCCTTCTCTCTTCAATGCATCAAACAAGGGTTTGCAGATCACTCCATAGTTTTTAACAAATCTTGTGTAATATCCGGCAAGGCCCTAGAAACTCCTAGGCTGAGTTGTGTTTGTTGGTGTGGGCCACTTGGTGATGGCCTCAACCTTTGCAGGGTCTGTAGACACTCCCTTTGCTATGATCACATATCCCAGGTATTCCACCTTCGACTGTGCAAAAGTGCATTTGGAAAGATTTGCATATAGTGTGTGTTCTTTGAGGGCTTTCAAAACCAGTGCTAAATGTTCCAGATGTTCTTTGTAGGTTTTGCTGAAGACCAAGATGTCATCAAAGAACACGAGCATACAGTGTCTGAAGATGTTTCAAGATAGTGTGCATTAGTTGCTGGAATGTAGGAGGACCATTAGTAACTCCAAAGGGCATAACCAAAAACTCGTACAGTCCCACATGTGTGGTAAAAGCAGTTTTTGCAATATCTTCTTCTCTCATCCCGATTTGATGATATCCATTTCTCAAATCTATTTTTGTGAACACTATAGCACCATGGAGTTCATCCAGTAGGTCTTCTATCATTGGAATAGGATATTTGTTTTTGATAGTGTGAGAATTTAGTTTCCTATAGTTCGCACATAGTATCCAAGTGAGATCTTTCTTCCTGACTAAGATAGCAGGTGAAGAATATGGGCTCTGACTGAGTCTGATAATTCCTTTTCCAATCAGTTCTCTTATGGTATTTTCAAGAGCATTCTTCTGATTATGTGGCATTCTGTAGCCCCTCTTGTTTATGACAGGAGCTCCAGGTTCCAAGTTGATAGCATGGTCACAGTTTCTCTTTGGTGGCAGTCCAGTAGGCTCTGGTTTATGTTCCTGTGGCTCTTCTTGTTTATGTTGGATGGGCTGCATCCACATGAGTGCACCAGAAACTACGTCATTCAGAATCTGGCCCATTTCTTGCAAGAGTGGAGAGCATGGGCTATCTGGAAGACTTTCATCTTTAAATGTGCCTAATTTGCCCTCTCTGTTTTTTACTGTTAGTGTCATTTGTGGAAGATCAAAAGTCATAGGCTGTGATCATACATCTAGTCAGCTCCAAAAATGGCATCATAGCCAGTCAATTTCAAGATTCTGAAGTTGGAGTTGAACTGTTCTCCCTGGATGGAGTACTTGGTGTTATGATAAGAAAAATCACTCATCAACTTATCTCCATTTGCTACAGTGATAGATACTCCTTTTACTGGTGTGATTTGGATTGCAGCTTGTAAAGCAATTTCAGGAGAGAAAAATGTGGTAGTGCTCCCACTATCCACCAGTGCTCACTACTAGGAAAATGCTTATACATAGAAGTTTACCAGTAGCGTTTGCTTGTGTCCCCGCGCTAATGGTAATTACCAGTAGCGTTGGGTACAAAGCACGCTACTGGTATGGCTTAGCAGCAGTGTTGGTTTCTTTTGGGCACGCTACTGGTATGGCTTAGCAGCAGTGTTGGTTTCTTTTGGGCACGCTACTGGTAAGTGTGCCAAACCACACCACCAGATAAGAAATATTAGTAGCGCGGGTTGTAAATCCTGCGCTACTACTAAGTGAATAGCTATAGCGCATGCGATACACCCATGCTACTACTCAGCGTGTCCACTGCGGAGTGCGGCACCATCCACCCCCGATCCACTCCCACCCTTCTCCTCCGCCCCCATGATCTCTTGTTTTTTTAAAACAATCCAGTCTTGTCATTGTTTCCCCGTGTATGGTAATTTGAAGAAAGAACAACGCTATTCTTGTCTGGGATTGTGGTCTGTTGGGGACTTGAACACCGCCCTGTTCTTCCAAATTACAGCGTGTTTGCTCCTAGTGCTCAATCATATTCTGCCCTAGATCGTTATACCACTTAGGCCGTTGATCTGCATAATGTACACTTTCATTGCAATATGTAAGATGCGTATGGTATGTTTCGAATATGATCGATGGTAAACTTACTGATTCCTGAGTTCTATCTTGATGCTTTTGTTGGGGAACGTAGTATTTCAAATTTTTTGCCTACGATCACGCAAGATCTATGTAGGAGAAGCATAACAACGAGCGGGGAGAGTGTGTCCACGTACCCTCGTAGACCGAAAGTGGAAGCGTTAAGTAACGCGGTTGATGTAGTCGAACGTCTTCACGATCCAACCGATCAAGTACCGAACGCACGGCACCTCCGCGATCTGCACACGTTCAGCTCGGTGACGTCCCTCGAACTCTAAATCCAAATGAGGCCGAGGGAGAGTTCCGTCAGCACGACGGCTGGTGACGGTGATGATGAAGTTACCGGCGCAGGGCTTCGCCTAAGCAATACGACGATATGATCGAGGTGGAAAACTGTGGAGGGGGGCACCGCACATGGCTAAAGATCAACTTGTGTGTCTATGGGGTGCCCCCTCCCTCATATATAAAGGAGGGGAGGAGCGGGTCGGCCATCCACAAAGGGCGCGCCCAGGGGGGGGGGGGAATCCTACTCCAAGTAGGAGTAGGTTCCCCCCTTTCCTAGTCCAACTAGGAGAAGAAGGAAGGAGAGGGAGAGGGAGAGGGAAAGAGGGGCCGCGCCCCCTCCCCTTGTCCTATTCGGACTCCCCTTGGGGGAGGGAATCTCTTGGCCGCGGCCCTCTCTCTCCCCTAAGGCCCACCAAGGCCCATGACTTCCCGGGGGGTTCCGGTAACCCTCCGGCACTCCGGTTTTATCCGAAACTCTCCGGAACACTTCCAGTGTCTAAATAACATGGTCCAATATATCAATATTTATGTCTCGACCATTTCGAGACTCCTCGCCATGTCCGTGATCTCATCGGGACTCCAAACAACCTTCGGTACATCAAATCAAATAAACTCATAATACCAATCGCCATTGAACATTAAGCGTGCGGACCCTACGGGTTTGAGAACTATGTAGACATGACCGAGACATATCTCCAGTCAATAACCAATGCTCATATTGGCTCCTACATATTCTATGAAGATCTTTATCGGTCAAACCGCATAACAACATACGTTGTTCCCTTTGTCATCGGTATGTTACTTGCCCGAGATTCGATCGTCGGTATCCTCATACCTAGTTCAATCTCATCATCGGCAAGTCTCTTTTCTCGTTCCGTAATGCATCATCCCGCAACTAACTCATTAGTCACATTGCTTGCAAGGCTTATAGTGATGTGCATTACCGAGAGGGCCCAGAGATACCTCTCCGACATTCGGAGTGACAAATCCTAATCTCGATCTATGCCAACTCAACAGACACCACTGGAGACACTTGTAGATCATCTTTATAATCACCTAGTTACGTTGTGATGTTTGATAGCACACTAAGTGTTGCTCCAGTATCCGGGAGTTGCATAATCTAATAGTCATAGGAACATGTATAAGTCATGAAGAAAGCAATAGCAATAAACTAAACAATCATAGTGCTAAGCTAACGGGTGGGTCTTGTCCATCACATCATTTTCTAATGATGTGATCCCGTTCATCAAATGACAACTCATGTCTATGGCTAGGAAACTTAACCATCTTTGATTAACGAGCTAGTCAAGTAGAGGCACACCAGGGACACTCTGTTTGTCTATGTATTCACACGTGTACTAAGTTTCCGGTTAATACAAATTCTAGCATGAATAATAAACATTTATCATGATATAAGGAAATATAAATAACAACTTTATTATTGCCTCTAGGGCATATTTCCTTCAGTATCCCACTTGCACTAGAGTCAATAATCTAGATTACATAGTAATGATTCTAACACCCATGGAGTCTTGGTGCTGATCATGTTTTGCTCGTGAGAGAGGCTTAGTCAACGGGTCTGCAACATTCAGATCCGTATGTATTTTGCAAATCTCTATGCCCCCGTCCGAAACTTGATGACGGATGGCATTGAAGCGTCTCTTGATGTGCTTGGTTCTCTTGTGAAATCTGGATTCCTTCGCCAAGGCTATTGCTCCAGTATTATCACAAAAGATTTTCATTGCACCCGATGCACTAGGTATGACACCTAGATCGGATATGAAGTCCTTCTTCCAGACTCCTTCATTTGCTGCTTCCGAAGTAGCTATGTACTCCGCTTCACACGTAGATCCCGCCACGACGCTTTGCTTAGAACTGCACCAACTGACAGCTCCATCGTTCAATATAAATACGTATCCGGTTTGTGACTTAGAGTCATCCGGATCAGTGTCAAAGCTTGCATCGACGTAACCATTTACGACGAGCTCTTTGTCACCTCCATAAACGAGAAACATATCCTTAGTCCTCTTCAGGTATTTCAGGATGTTCTTGACACACTGTCTGATCCACTCCTGGATTACTTTCGTACCTCCCTGCTATACTTATAGCAAGGCACACATCAGGTCTGGTACACAACATTGCATACATGATAGAACCTATGGCTGAAGCATAGGGAATGGCTTTCATTTTCTCTCTATCTTCTGCAGTGGTCGGGCATTGAGTCTGACTCAACTTCACACCTTGTAACACAGGCAAGAGCCCTTTCTTTGCTTGATCCATTTTGGACTTCTTCAAGACTTTGTCAAGGTATGTGCTTTGTGAAAGTCCAATTAAGCATCTTGATCTATCTCTATAGATCTTGATGCCCAATATGTAAGCAGCTTCACCAAGGTCTTTCATAGAAAACCTCTTATTCAACTATCCTTTTATGCTATCTAGAAATTCTGTATCATTTCCAATCAACAATATGTCATCCACATATAATATTAAAAATGCTACAGAGCTCCCACTCACTTTGTTGTAAATACAGGCTTCTCCAAAAGTCTGTATAAAACCATATGCTTTGATCACACTATCAAAACGTTTATTCCAACTCCGAGAGGCTTGCACCAGTCCATAAATGGATCGCTGGAGCTTGCACACTTTGTTAGCATCCTTTGGATCGATAAAACCTTCTGGTTGCATCATATACAACTCTTCTTCCAGAAATCCATTCAGGAATGCAGTTTTGACATCCATTTGCGAAATTTCATAATCATAAAATGCGGCAATTGCTAACATGATTCGGACGGACTTAAGCATCGCTACGGGTGAGAAAGTCTCATCGTAGTCAACTCCTTGAACTTGTCAAAAACCTTTCGCAACTAGTCAAGCTTTGTAGATACTAACATTACCGTATGTGTCAGTCTTCTTCTTGATCCATTTATTCTCTATGGCTTGCCGATCATCCGGCAAGTCAACCAATGTCCACACTTTGTTCTCATACATGGATCCCATCTCAGATTTCATGGCCTCAAGCCATTTCGCGGAATCTGGGCTCATCATCGCTTCCTCATAGTTCGTAGGTTCGTCATGGTCAAGTAACATGACTTCCAGAATACGATTACCGTACCACTCTGGTGCGGATCTTACTCTGGTTGACCTATGAGGTTCGGTAGTAACTTGATCTGAAGTTTCATGATCATCATCATCATTAGCTTCCTCACTAATTGGTGTAGGAATCACTGGAACTGATTTCCGTGATGAACTACTTTCCAATAAGGGAGAAGGTACAATTACCTCATCAAGTTCTACTTTCCTCCTACTCACTTCTTTCGAGAGAAACTCCTTCTCTAGAAAGGATCCATTCTTAGCAACGAATATCTTGCCTTCGGATTTATGATAGAAGGTGTACCCAACAGTCTCCTTTGGGTATCCTATGAAGACACATTTCTCTGATTTGGGTTAGAGCTTATCAGGTTGAAGCTTTTTCACATAAGCATCACAACCCCAAACTTTAAGAAACGACAACTTGGGTTTCTTGCCAAACCACAGTTCATAAGGTGTCGTCTCAATGGATTTAGATGGTGCCCTATTTAACGTGAATGCATCCGTCTCTAAAGCATAACCCCAAAACGATAGTGGTAAATCAGTAAGAGACATCATAGATCGCACCATATCTAATAAAGTGCGGTTACGACGTTCGGACACACCATTACGCTGTGGTGTTCCAGGTGGCGTGAGTTGTGAAACTATTCCACATTGTTTCAAATGAAGACCAAACTCGTAACTCAAATATTCACCTCCACGATCAGATCGTAGAAACTTTATTTTCTTGTAACGATGATTTTCCACTTCACTCTGAAATTCTTTGAACTTTTAAAATGTTTCAGACTTATGTTTCATCAAGTAGATATACCCATATCTGCTCAAATCATCTGTGAAGGTCAGAAAATAATGATACCTGCCGCGAGCCTCAACGCTCATCGGACCGCATACATTGGTATGTATTATTTCCAACAAGTCTGTTGCTCGCTCCATAGTTCTGGAGAACGGAGTCTTAGTCATCTTGCCCATGAGGCATGGTTTGCAAGCATCAAGTGATTCCAAAAGCCCATCAGCATGGAGTTTCTTCATGCGCTTTACACCAATATGACCCAAATGACAGTGCCACAAATAAGTTGCACTATCATTATTAAACTTATATCTTTTGGCTTCAATACTATGAATATGTGTATCACTACTATCGAGATTCAGGAAAAATAGACCACTCATCAAGGGTGCATGACCATAAAAGATATTACTCATATAAATAGAGCAACCATTATTCTCTGATTTAAATGAATAACCGTCTCGCATCAAACAAGATCCATATATAATGTTCATGCTTAACGCTGGCACCAAATAACAATTATTCTGGTCTAAAGCTAATCCCGAAGGTAGATGTAGAGGTAGCGTGCCGACGACGATCACATCGACTTTGGAACCATTTCCCACGCGCGTCGTCACCTCGTCCTTAGCCAATCTTCACTTAATCCGTAGCCCCTGTTTCAAGTTGCAAATATGAGCAACAAAATCAGTATCGAATACCCAGGCACTACTGCGAGCATTAGTAAGGTACACATCAATAACATGTATATCAAATATACCTTTCACTTTGCCATCATTCTTATCCGCCAAATACTTGGGGCAGTTCCTCTTCCAGTGACCAGTCCCTTTGTAGTAGAAGCACTCAGTCTCAGGCTTAGGTCCAGACTTGGGCTTCTTCACTTGAGCAGCAACTTGCTTGCCGTTCTTCTTGAAGTTCCCCTTCTTCCCTTTACCCTTTTTCTTGAAACTAGTGGTCTTGTTGACCATAAACACTTGATGCTCCTTCTTGATTTCTACCTTCGCAGCCTTTAGCCTCGCGAAGAGCTTGGGAATAGTCTTGTTCATCCCTTGCATATTATAGTTCATCATGAAGCTTTTTTAGCTTGGTGGCAGTGATTGAAGAACTCTGTCAATGACACTATCATCAGGAAGATTAACTCCCAGTTGAGTCAAGTGGTTGTGGTACCCAGACATTCTGAGTATATGTTCATTGACAGAACTATTCTCCTCCATCTTGCAGCTATAGAACTTATTGGAGACTTCATATCTCTCAATCCGAGCATTTGCTTGAAATATTAACTTCAACTCCTGGAACATCTCATATGCTCCATAACATTCAAAATGTCGTTGAAGTCCCGGTTCTAAGCCGTAAAGCATGGCACACTGAACTATGAAGTTGTCATCAGCTTTGCTTTGCCAGACGTTCACAACGTCCGGTGTTGCTCCTGCAGCGGGTCTTGCACTTAGCGGTGCTTCGAGGACGTAATTCTTCTGTGCAGCAATGAGGATAATCCTCAAGTTACGGACCCAGTCCGTGTAGTTGCTACCATCATCTTTCAACTTAACTTTCTCTAGGAACACATTAAAATTCAAAGGAACAGTAGCACGGGCCATTGATCTACAACAACATAGACATGCAAAATACTATCAGGTACTAAGTTCATGATAAATTAAAGTTCAATTAATCATATTACTTAAGAACTCCCACTTAGATAGACATCCCTCTAACCATCTAAGTGATCACGTGATCCAAATCAACTAAACCATGTCTGATCATCACGTGAGATGGAGTAGTTTTCAATGGTGAACTACACTATGTTGATCATATCTACTATATGATTCACGCTTGACCTTTCGGTCTCAGTGTTCCGAGGCCATATCTGCATCTGCATATGCTAGGCTCGCCAAGTTTAACCCGAGTATTCTGCGTGTGCAAAACTGGCTTGCACCCATTGTATGTGAACGTAGAGCTTATCACACCCGATCATCACGTGGTGTCTCGGCACGATGAACTGTAGCAACAGTGCATACTCAGGGAGGACACTTGTACCTTGAAATTTAGTGAGAGATCATCTTATAATGCTACCTCCGAACTAAGCAAAATAAGATGCATAAAGGATAAACATCACATGCAATCAAAATATGTGACATGATATGGCCATCATCATCTTGTGCTCATGATCTCCATCACCGAAGCATCATCATGATCTCCATCGTCACCGGCGCGACACCTTGATCTCCATCGTAGTATCGTTGTCGTCTCGCCAACTATTGTTTCTACGACTATCGCTACCGCTTAGTGATAAAGTAAAAACAATTACATGGCGATTGCATTGTATACAATAAAGCGACAACCATGGCTCCTGCCAGTTGCCGATAACTCTGTTACAAAACATGATCTTCTCATACAACAATTTATATATCATCACATCTTCACCACATCACATCACAACATGCCCTGCAAAAACAAGTTAGACGTCCTCTACTTTGTTGTTGCAAGTTTTACGTGCCTGCTATGGGCTTAGCAAGAACCGTTCTTACCTACGCATCAAAACCACAATGATTTTTTGTCAAGTGTGCTATTTAACCTTCAACAAGGACCGAGCGTAGTCACACTCGATTCAACTAAAGCTGGAGAAACAAACACCCACTAGCCACCTGTGTGCGAAGCACGTCGGTAGAACCAGTCTCATGAACGCGGTCATGTAATATTGGTCTGGGCCGCTTCATCCAACAATACCGCCGAATCAAAGTATGACATGCTGGTAAGCAGTATGACTATTATCGCCCACAACTCTTTGTGTTCTACTCGTGCATATAACATCTACGCATAGACCTGGCTCGGATGCCACTGTTGGGGAACATAGTATTTCAAAAAAATTGCCTACGATCATGCAAGATCTATCTAGGAGAAGCATTGCAATGAGCGGGGAGAGCGTGTCCACGTACCCTCGTAGACCGAAAGTGGAAGCGTTAAGTAACGCGGTTGATGTAGTCGAACGTCTTCGTGATCGAACCGATCAAGTACCGAACGCATGGCACCTCCGCGATCTGCACACGTTCAGCTCGGTGACGTCCCTCGAACTCTAGATCCAGCTGAGGCCGAGGGAGAGTTCCGTCAGCACGACGGCGTGGTGATGGTGATGATGAAGTTACCGGCGCAGGGCTTCGCCTAAGCAATACGACGATATGGCCGAGGTGGAAAATTGTGGAGGGGGGCACCGCATACGGCTAAAGATCAACTTGTGTGTCTATGGGGTGCCCCCTCCCCCGTATATAAAGGAGGGGAGGAGGGGGCTGGCCGGCCACAAGGGGCGCGCCCAAGGGGGGGGGGATCCTACTCCAAGTAGGAGTAGGTTCTCTGTAGGATCGAAAGTATGTCTAGAGAGGGGGGGGGGGTGATTAGACTACTTGACCAAATAAAAATCTAGCCTTTTCCCAATTTTAGTTCTTGGCAGATTTTAGCAACTTATCACAAGTCAAGCAATCAACCTACACATGCAATTCTAAGAGTATAGCAGCAGAATGTAAAAGAATTGCACATGAAGGTAAAGGGATGAGATTGAGGGAGCAAACGCAATGTTGACACGGAGATTTTTATCCGTAGTTCCGATAGGTGGTGCTATCGTACATCCACGTTGATGGAGACTTCAACCCACGAAGGGTAACGGTTATTGTGAGTCCACGGAGAGGGCTCCACCCAGAAGGGTCCACAAAGAAGCAACCTTGTCTATCCCACCATGGCCGCCGCCCACGAAGGACTTGCCTCACTAGGGTAGATCTTCACGAAGTAGGCGATCTCCTTGCCCTTACAAACTCCTTGGTTCAACTCCACAATCTTGTCGGAGGCTCCCAAGTGACACCTAGCCAATCTAGGAGACACCACTCTCCAAGAAGTAACAAATGGTGTGTTGATGATGAACTCCTTGCTCTTGTGCTTCAAATGATAGTCTCCCCAACACTCAACCCTCTCTCATGGGATTGAATTTGGTAGAAAGAATATTTGAGTGGAAAGCAACTTGGGGAAGGCTAGAGATCAAGATTTATGTGGTTGTAATGGAGTATCTTGACCTCAACACAAGTGTAGGTGGTTCTCTCTCAGAAAATATGTATTGGAAGTGTAGGCATGTTCTGATGGCTCTCTCCATGAATGAAGAGTGGGTGGAGGGGTATATATAGCCTCCACACAAAATCTAACCGTTACACACAAATCACCAAACTCGGTGGGACCGATTCAGAGAACTGGTCGGACCGATTTAGTTCAAAATGTGAATGTTAGGATTCTCGGTGGGACCGACATGTCAACTCGGTGGGACCGATGTCATTAGGGTTAGGGCATAACGTAATCTCGGTGAGACCGATTACACAAACTCGGTGAGATCGATTTTTGTAATAGCCAAACAGAGAGTTGGTCAGGCAAACTCGGTGGGACCAATTCACTCATCTCGGTTGGACCGAAACGTTACGAAGGGAAAACAGAGAGTTTGCATTGCAATCTCAGTGGGACCGATCGCTCATCTCGGTTTGACCAAAACGTTACGAAGGGAAACAGAGAGTTTGCAATCCCATCTCGGTGAGACCGAGATCCCTATCGGTGAGACCGAAATGATTAGGGTTTCTGGCAGTGGCTATGTTAACTGAACTCGGTGGCTCCCGATGAACAAAATTGGTGGGGCTGAGTTGGACTTTTTGGTTTAGGACATACTCCCTCTGTTCCTATATATAAGGTGTATAGTTTTTGGCACGAAAATTAAAGAATGGACGTGGAGGGAAAATTTCACAAGTTTTGGGCGAGATTACATCTGACTAATTGACATGAGAAAATAGAGGAGATCGCATGATATAAGGAAATGTAATCGAATCCCTAAAGAAGTTAGCCAAACAAGTGGTGCAACGCAATAAACCTTATATTTTGAACTTTTTCTCAAAAAATTATACACCTTATATCAAGGAACGGAGGGAGTATGTGGAAATGAGAAAGTATTGGAGGGTTTTGGAGCATATCACTAAGCATTTTGAGCAAGATCCTCATTACGCAACACCTCATCCGTTCTTAATAGTATTGGCTTTTCCTATAGACTCAATGTGATCTTGGATCACTAAAATAAGAAATGTAGAATCTTGTGCTTTGAGCTTGAGCCAATCCTCTGTCCTTAGTATTTTGAAGGGTCCACTTTCTAATCCATGCCATGCCAAAACATTGAGCTTTCCTGAAATATTTATCTTGGAATAGCATTAGCTCAATGAGCTATATGTTGTTAGGAATTACCAAAACCACCCAGGGATAGTTGCACTTTCATTCTCCCCCTTTTTGGTAATTGATGACAACATATAGATCAAAGCTTCGACAAATGATAAATAAGATTGAAAAACATCGTCGCTTTGAGAAGTATGTGATAAGCAAGAGCTCCCCCTAAATTTGTGCATTATTTAAGATTTGCTTGTGAATGCAAATGCACAATCGATTAGGATCATGGGTTACTCTTCCATGTCACATACATCTTGGTGGAGCGCTCAAAATGATAGAGAGTAAAAGCATGCACTCATCACCAAGCAAAGTGAATGATCATAATAGGATATGAAAGATAGCATTAACCAACAAGCATTAAGGGTAGCATATGATCAAACACTTGACCAAATAAGTATCTCACAAGGACATAAAGTAGTATCACACAAGCACACATTAAAGTTTCAAACCAACCAAAAAGAGTGCAAAGAGAGATAAAAACCAACTCTCTCTCTCTCTCTCTCTCTCTCTCTCTCGAAGCCTATGATCTATACATTTTTCTCCCCCTTTGGCAACAAGTTACAAAAATTTTTTAAAAAGCATTGTGCTAAACGACTCTCGTGCTTGATCTTGGGAGGTGGTGTTGAGAGAAAGCCAAGGACGAAAGCTTCCGGCGAAGTGGTGGAGCTGGTGGAGTAGCTGCTGAGGCTGGAACTGGAGTCAGAGGCTGGTCAGCGATCTTTGTAGCTCTAGTGTTTGTCACTGGCACTGCAGTAGATCTCTGTCCTCTGGGCACTCTAGCAAATGCATCTATGGTAGACTTGCCCTTTTTCTCCTCTGCTTCCTCTTGAAGTTGCTCAACTGCAGTTTGGATCTCTGTGATCTTGACATCATGGTCATGGAATTTTGTCTCAACAATCCTTTCCAAGCTCTCTTGGTTCTTGGTCAGGGTGGCCAGGCCCTGCTCAATCCTCAGAGTGGATTGAATCAGATATCCAAGTTGGTCTTGCTTGCTCTTCAAGAAGACCTGAGATGCTTCTTCCACAGTTGGCATCTTTTCAGCCTTCTCAGCTTTAGCTTTGGCTTTCTTCTCTTGTGCTTGCACAGATGATGGTTCATTCTCAGTCGTGACTACTGTGTTGTCCTCAAATTCAGGATAGATGGGAAGATGCTCTTTGTCCAAGATGTACTTGCCCTTGCCCATCTTTGAGTTAATGAGCTCCTGGATGTGTGGGGCATATCCACAACTTCTCTTCTGATCAGCTGCAGTCCTCTTGATTGTTTCCACAATCAGGCTCATAACCTTGAACTTCTGTGGGACATCAAATATGTGCAGCAGGTTGATAGCATGTCCTGTGATCATCTTGTGATCACCTGACTTGGGAAGAAGTGTGTGCCTCAGAATCCAATTGATTGTGGGCAGACCAGACAACAAATAGTGTACAGATCCAAACTTATGTGTGTCCAAAGCATCATCAGGGATCTCTTTGTACATATTTGCCATAGAGTTGTGGTCTTTCTTCTTCTTGGCATAGACATCCAAGTCATCCTCATGTTCCTCAGGAGCATTTATGAGTTTTGCCCATTCTTCAACAGTAGACTGGTACCTAGTACCCTCAGACATCCACACAATCCTTCCATCTGGATAGAAGTGTGCAGTGGAGTAGAATTGCATAATGAGCTCATCATTCCACTTGGTGAACTTCTGAGCCACAAATTCATCAACTCCACATGCCTTGAAGTTGTCATATACACTAGGGAAGTGTTCCTCATTCTCCTTGATGAATTTCCAATCAACCCATCTCATGTCACACACTATGGGCTTCTTGTCAAGTAAAACAGTCTCATAGAAGTCCTGCTATTCCTTAGTGTGGAATCTGTAGTCCACAGCAGTCCTTCTCCTAGTGGCATATGGACCAGGCTCTCTCCATAGCCTTAATCCTGAATCTTTCCTGATTTTCATGTTCTCTGCAACTGGGTGTGCATCATTGTGATCAAGGATCTTTGACTTTAGCTTCCTCAAAATAACAGAATCACCATCTTCTTCTTCAGCAGCCTGAGGCACTGGGGCCTTGTTTTTCTCCTCACCAGGGATGTTCCTGGTGCTCCTCTTGGGTTTTGGCTTTGGAGCTGGAGCAGCAGTCTTAGGAGCAGCTTTGGGCTTAGATAGAGCAGCCCCTGATCTAATTGCATCTCCCATGAGCTTTTGAGCTTTGGGTGCTGGTGCTGCATCCTCTTCCTCTTCCTCTCCTTCAGAATCTCTCATCATTGAAGACTTGCCAAGGACTCTGGCAGTGGTCTTCTTGACCCTTTCTTTCCTCTTCTTTCCATCTCTAGTTTCCTTGGGTTCAAGAGTGAACTCCATTGTTTCTCCCGTGGCAACTTTCCTTGCCTTAGACATGGTCTGTCTTCTTGCTGGCATCTTAGTCTTCAGACTTGGCTTAGTTGCAGCAGCTGTGCCATATTCTTTCTTCAGCACTTTCTTCTTGGAAGTGGCTTCATCTTGAACAACCACATAATCTTCATCTTCAGAGTCAGAAGTTATCTTCTTCCTTGTTCTGGTAGCAGCCTTTGGCAAGTTGCTTGGAGTGCTCCTGCTGCCTTCATCATAGCTGCTACAGGGACTAGTGCCCTCACTCAACTGAACCTGTTCCTCTGACTTGTTCTGGCTGTCACTTTGGTCAGACATCTTGCAAGCAAACTGCCATCAGACCCTGTGAATAGATTATAGATGAGGTAGAATAGATGAGCATCACAAAGCACATGAGTTTTTGCAAAATAGATGACTTAAAAACTTAGTTTTAGTTCTTCACAGAAAGCATTTCGAATCTACCAATTTGTAAACTCGGTGATGCCGAAGAAGCTTTTGGAACCTGAACTAGTGAACTCGGTCAGACCGAGTCACAGTTTGGTGGTACCGAGACTGCTAGGGTTTCACAGAGAATCGAACTCGGTCGCACCGATTTGCAATTTTCGGTATGATCGAAAATGCGTGTGCTCTAGCCTAAGCCAAAATCGGTGAGACCGATTTCTACAACTCGGTCGGTCCGAGATGAATTCGGCAGAGACCTAACCCTAAATTTTCAAATCAAAACTAATCTACGGGACGTTTTCGCTGGACAGGATGATTTCAATTATGGCAAGAAACATGGCAAAGCAATGTGCTAGGAATCAGAGTTAAAGATTAGCACAATGATCAAGTCCGTACCCTAGAGCGGCGACGAACTTGCTACGGCGGCAACGGCGGAGAAGATTTCCGTTGACGACGGTGGAGACCAGCGGCAGGAGGTCACTGGCGACGAGAGGACGATCCGGAGACCAGAGGAGGCAGAGTAGGTTATGCGCGGGCGAAGGGGTTCGGAGAAATTTCCAAATTTTGACCCTGCGGTATATATAACCTGACCCTGTCGGTGTGACCGAGTGGAACAACTCGGTGGCACCGAGATGCAAAACTGCAAGTAGTTACTGAAACTCGGTGTGACTGAAAGGTTCTAATGGGTTGCACCGAGATTGAAAACCCTATATCAACTTGGTGACTCGGTAGGACCGAAAAGGATGAATCAGTGACACCGAGATGCACAAAGAGGTTTTGGAGGTTTAAGTCTATGAGGAATCGGGATCTCCGAGTGCTCCTCACACAGAGTGGTTTGAATCTGACTTGATCAAACTTTGTGATGTAGCATGAAGAGAGTTTGACACGAGAAAAGCATAGATAGCTAGAGGGTGTTCTTAGGCATTCTTGTCCATCCATTTGGCAAAAAGAGAAAGAGCCAAACAATCATAGCAACAAATGGATGTCCTCGAATGAGTAAAATATGCATTCAACATGCTCACACAATAAAATGGCAAATGAAATATGTGTCAAAGCATGCACAAACATTCTAGCATCTATCAAGCAATTGGCGATGACTAGGTCATCTATATATGAGTATATTGACTTAGGATTCAAATGAGAGCATTTGATCATAGGTCATACTCATCGTTTAAGCACAAGTGGGGTTACCACTTTTACATAAAGCATTATTGTGTTCACACCATTAGAGTTGCTTTAGCTCATTGATTTGAGTAAAGCTCCCCCTAGATGTGATATTCCCCCTAAAGGGAATGAACTAACCTTGGGTTTTGTCGATGATGACTTCATGTAGGTGTTGAAGATGTAGATGCTCAATGTTGATGTAGATCATTTGGAGCAATCCTTTGGAGTGAGTTGCACTTTTAATACCTACACGGGTTAGTCCCACAAGGAGCAAACAAGGATATCCATAGACACAGAGTGATGCGTACACAAGATGATGTCCATGAAGGCATTAGGTTACCTTGTCCCTTGTCTTACCAACAAGAGGGTTTGTGACTCCTTGAACTAGTGCAAGATATGGAAGTTGTTTGCACTTGTCCTTGCCAAAATCATAGGAGTGAAGTATGTTGGCGGAGTCACCCTCAAGAACTCTCTAGTTCTTCTTCTTCCGGATCCACACCATCTTGATGGGAATTCTTGGAGTCGTAGTTGTACTTGATGAAGTGGAACTTGATGTAGTCTTGGGAACCCACTTGACCAAGGCCTTAGGTGCTTCTTCAAATGCATCAATTTCCTCTTGAAGCTTATCCTTGCCTTTTTGCTTGTGGTCTTGTGGTGGAAGATCATCTTGAGCTTGTGTCCCTTTGAAAGAAGTAGGATCATACTTATCTTGTTGAGGAACAAACTTCGTCTTGGGGTATTGATCTTCTTCCCACTCAACTCCATTGGCATTGAACATTCGTTCAAAACCAACACCTTGATTCTTCCAGTGTCTTCCTTGCTTGCGTACAATTTCCTCAAACTGCTTACTTCCGGCAAGGCTCTTGTAAACACCTTTCTCTATAATTCCCTTCAATAAGCTATTTTCTTGCTCAAGTGTAACTTGGCTAAGAGAATCATTAGTGGAATCAAGAGAACTACTAGAAGCATCAACATTGGATTTAGCATGATTGTTGTTACTGCTAGATGAAGAATCTTTCTTGTTCTTGTTGCTAGATTTAACTTGTGGCATGTAAGTAGACAAGAGTAAACGCTTGGCAATGTAAGAAGAACTTTTCTTCGAAGATCATCATTGATTGCCTTTAAAAACTCATGCTCTTGCTCAAGGTTGAGCTTTTCAAAGCGTACCTTATCATGAGTCTTTAAAAGTTCTCGATGATTTTCCAAGATAGTTTCATGAGATAACTTAAGAGTGTTTAGTTCTTTGGTTAGACGCTCAATCTCCTTCTTATCATCATCATTCGTTTTATCTTGATTATCATGATCAATTGACGTTTCATCATAGTTTTCATCACTAGAGTTGTCAACAAGTAAATCATCATCACCTAGCAAATCATCTTCATCACTATTGAAATCAACATACTCGGGATGTGTTACCTTTGGACCTTTGGCCATCAAGCATCTTCCAATTCCTTCCGTGGTAGCTTCACGGTTTGGTTCTCTCCCATCAAATAATTCACCTTGCAAGCCAATACACACAATAGCCCAAACGGCGGGGTTATGTCCAAGAATATGCATTTTCATCTTATGCTTCCAACTAGCAAAATTAGTGCCATCAAAGTAAGGACCTCTACGGTGGTAATTTCCCTCGCTAGACGCCATACTCTCCTAGGTTGTGAAACCAAGGCTATGACCACCAAAAGCTATGGAAATCAAAGCAAATGGAGATCAAAGCTCTGATACCACTTGTAGGATCAAAAGTATGTCTAGAGGGGGGTGATTAGACTACTTGACAAAATAAAAATCTAGCCTTTTCCCAATTTTAGTTCTTGGCAGATTTTAGCAACTTATCACAAGTCAAGCAATCAACCTACACATGCAGTTCTAAGAGTATAGCAGCGGAATGTAAAACAATTGCACATGAAGGTAAAAGGATGAGATTGAGGGAGCAAACGCAATGTTGACACGGAGATTTTTATCCGTGGTTCCGATAGGTGGTGCTATCGTACATCCACGTTGATGGAGACTTCAACCCACGAAGGGTAACGGTTGCGCGAGTCCACGGAGGGCTCCACCCATGAAGGGTCCACGAAGAAGCAACCTTATCTATCCCACCATGGCCGTCGCCCACGAAGGACTTGCCTCAGTAGGGTAGATCTTCAAGTAGGCGATCTCCTTGCCCTTACAAACTCCTTGGTTCAACTTCACAATCTTGTCGGAGGCTCCCAAGTGACACCTAGCCAATCTAGAAGACACCACTCTCCAAGAAGTAACAAATGGTGTGTTGATGATGAACTCCTTGCTCTTGTGCTTCAAATGATAGTCTCCCCAACACTCAACTCTCCCTCATGGGATTGAATTTGGTAGAAAGAAGATTTGAGTGGAAAGCAACTTGGGGAAGGCTAGAGATCAAGATTTATGTGGTTGTAATGGAGTATCTTGACCTCAACACAAGTGTAGGTGGTTCTCTCTCAGAAAATATGTATTGGAAGTGTAGGCATGTTACGATGGCTCTCTCCACGAATGAAGAGTGGGTGGAGGGGTATATATAGCCTCCACACAAAATCTAACTGTTGCACACAAATCACCAAACTCGGTGGGACCGATTCAGAGAACTCGGTCGGACCGATTTAGTTCAAAATGTGAATGTTAGGATTCTCGGTGGGACCGACATGTCAACTCGGTGGGACCGATGTCATTAGGGTTAGGGCATAACGTAATCTCGATGAGACCGATTACACAAACTCGGTGAGACCGATTTTGGTAATAGCCAAACAGAGAGTTGGTCAGGCAAACTCGATGGGACCGATTCGCTCATCTCGGTTGGACCAAAACGTTACGAAGGGGAAACAGAGAGTTTGCCTTGCAATCTCGGTGGGACCGATCGCTCATCTCGGTTTGACCGAAATGTTATGAAGGGAAACAGAGAATTTGCAATCCCATCTCGGTGAGACCGAGATCCCTATCAGTGAGACCGAAATGATTAGGGTTTCTGGCAGTGGCTATGTCAACTGAACTCGATGGCTCCGGATGAACAAAATCGGTGGGGCTGAGTTGGACTTTTTTGTCGGTGTACAAAAGTAGGGGCTCTGCTTTTGACCCCTTTACTTGTGCACGGGCAGTCAGAGCCTCCCGCCACGGCCACGCATAACGTGGCAGGGAAGGGGAGCCGGAGAGAAGCCGAAGCCACAAGGACAAACATAGCAACAACAAGGACCAAGGCCACAAGGATCGGATGGGCGAAGCAGTTTTTCCCGGCAAGGACCCTTGCCGGGGCAGCCTCAGCGGCCCCGGCAAGACCCTTGCCGGGGCAGTCCGCCCACACCATCCGAGCGAGCCACCCTTGAGCCCACCAATGCTCAAACAGGCGCATTGGGACAGGGCTCGGGAGGCACCTCCGTGGTGGCATGCAGATCTTTGTGAAGACAAAGAATAATCAAGATCAAGTGAGGATAGGAAGGCAATCATCCTCACCGACGAAACCCGCTGGACCCCCAGCAAGACCCTTGCCGGGGAGGCCAGCGTGCCACGGCAAGACCATTGTCGGGCCACCCGACAAGGCCCCCGCCAAGCGCACCGGCAGGGCCGCTGCCAGGCCCGCACCAGATAAGTCTTCGCCGCCGTTCGCATGCAGCTGCCAACCCAACCAGCTGGCCAGGCACTTGCGTGGCGGCATGCAATCCTTGGTGGAGGCTCCACCACCGCGCCGCCTCAGCTACCTGCCTGCCTACATGGCACCGCATGCATCGCTGGCTGTGGCGTGTGGTCAAGCGGGAGGAGGCGGCGACGGACGGGATGGGCCTCGCCCCCGTCCCCAATAAAGCGAAGGGACACCTAAGCCTCACATTAAATGCGTCTTGTCTTGTAATACTAGCGATAGACTCGTGACACTATAGCACTTTCCACCTCCTGTGTGCCACTGTGGCAGCCCCTTTCGCCTATAAAAGGAGGGCCATGGCACATAGAGAAAGGATTCAGCTCTTTGGAACCTCGCAGCACCTAGAGCTAGTTCGAGAGCTCAAGAACACTAAATACATCCACCAAAGCAGGGCTAGGGTTTTACGCATCCTCGCGGCCCAAACCTGGGTAAAATCCCTTTGTGTTGTCTGCTGGTCCCGCTCTTCTCACGATCCCCGTGCCCCGCAACCGTAGAAGGGATTCCAGTGATCCCATAGGTGTCGTTTCCCACCGACATCTTTGGCGCGCCAGGTAGGGGGGGCGCTATTGTGAGAATCTAGTCCAGCAGTTGACCTAGCTGTTCTTCATCGCCATGGCTCCTAAGAAGAAGGCGATCACGGTGATCGGTTCGTCCGGAACCGGGTTGGTACTGGCGCGGACCGGCAGCGGGCCAGTCGTGGAGAGGACCCGTGGCGCGGCCCGCGAACATCCACATCGCCTTGATGGTCCGGACCTGGCGAGCAGTGTCATTCGCGCGCCGGGCGGCGAGCCACCAGTCGCGGGCTCCAGAGACGGAGTCGGGCCCCCCCACATGCGGCGCGGGGCCCTCCAGGGGTGCCGCCATTTCGCCAGGCGGCGGCACGGCGATCTCCAAAACGCCAACACCAGCGCCCCACGGCGCGCTCCTCTCAGGTTGTGCGTGATGAGCAGCGTCACCCTGCTGGTGACCCTACGCGCCGCCCTGGGAAGAGTCCCGTGCGTCCGTCACATGAAGGAGAGGGCCAGCATGCGCGCCGAGGTGCTGCTGGAGGTGGCGAACGGCTACGGAGCCGCGACGCAGCTCCTTCTAACGTGGTTAGGAGTCGAGGCGCATCGCGATCCACCAAGCTTTCGCCGCCACCCACACCAGCGGAAGCCCTAGCGCGCGCACAACTGCTCCTCAATTTTCCTCCCACCACGGAGAAGCTCGACGAATGGAGGGCCACCGTCCGGAGCCTCATCAACATTGCCAAGGCGACAAGCTGCGGCCAGCGGAAACCGTCGGCCGTCGCTCCGCCGGGCTGCCACCTTCTAGCGGAGGCCACACTGGAGGCGACGCGGTCATGGTGTACTCCCCACATCCATCCCGACCGCCCCAGGCGTCGGCCCGTCGCGGCGACAATCGTGATGATATCTCCATCGCGTTGTCCGACCTGCGGACCAACCGCGATCAGCGCCAAGTCCTTCGAGAGCGGGCTCACGAGGACGCTCGAACTACGATCGAGCGCCGACGTGACGCGCGCCACCAGTCGGACAGGCGGGCAGGGCCCACTACGGACCACCCAACATCGGGAAGCTACGGTGGCCTACCTTACGAGGTGGGTTGTCCGGCCTTCACCCGTGAGCTGCGGCAGTTCTAGTGGCCCTCCCACCGTACGTTCAAACCCACCGTTGGCGAGAAGTACAATGGCAAGACTCACCCGTCAGAGTTCCTCAGCATCTACACCATCGCGATGCAAGCTGCCGGGGCCCGCGACGACAAGGTGCTTGCCAACTACTTCCCGTTGGCACTCAAGCCAAATGTTATGTCATGGATGATGCACTTTCCGGTGGAAACCATCTCTTCTAGTGCGTATCTGTGCCATTAGTTAGTTGGCGCCTTTACCGGAGGTCACCAAGCTCATTGCCAGGCGAGTGATTTACACATCATCCCCCAGAAGGAAGGAGAAAACCTGCGCAAGTACATCCAAAGGTTCAGCCGGTGCAGTACAACATCCCCGATGTTCATCCCGCCATTGCCGTGATCGGTGTGTTCCATCGTAATACGCGCAATCGCAAGTTGTGTGAAGAGCTGGCGATGAACAAGGTTAAGGATGTGGCCGAGCTCTATGTTCTGGCCGATCGGTGCGCTCGTGCCGAGGAAGGAAGGAAGTACCCCGGCGAAGATGCCGGTGCGGAAACCGACTCCACTGGCGATACCGCCACCTCAGCAAAGAAAGGCTGACGCCGTAATAGGAAGCGCAAGGGCAAGGCCGTGCTTGCCGTTGAGGGATCCGACGACACCGGTACCACCAAGAAGACCAAGTTAGCGACCCGGCAAGGAGATTGCGGGTGACGCTTGACGGCCTTGGCGGTTGCCGACAAGCCAGAGGCTCCGACAAGCGATCTTGCAAGATCCACCGCACCAAGTGCCATGATCTCCAAAACTGCCGGCAGTAGAGCTGCTCGCCGAGAAGCGTAAAGCCGAGTATGAGCGGCGGACAAGGAGAAAGGCCAGATGGTGCCGAAGGGTCCGGCAAGAAACGTGGCGGCCAAGGAGGCCGCCGCGGCAAGGAGAATCAGCAAGAGAGGCCCGCCCGGGGCCGCGACAAGAAGCAGGAAGACGATGATCATGATGAGGACGACGAGTCCGGCGACCACGAGTTTCAGAAAGCCACAAAGGCCATGTGCGTCGATGGCGGCGCCTCGCTCCACACATCCCACCGCCAACTCAAGCAGTGGGCGCGTGAGGTCACAGCGGCGGAGCCATCGTTTGACGCGCGGAAGCCGCTGAAATGGTCCAGCACACCCATCATCTTCGACACCGAGGACCACCCTGACAGCACCACTGCGGTCGGGTACTTGGCAACCTCAAGGTGACAAAGATGTTGGTTGACGGCGGGGCCGACCTGAACTTGATCTCGCCCGTTGTGGTTAGAAGGCTGCAGATCCCTGATGGAGACCTCGAGGAGACGGGTATGTTCCAAGGGGTTAACCCGGGGAGGAGCCAACCAAAGGGAAAGATCACGCTGCCCGTGACATTCGGAGGCGAGCTGAACCACAGGACGGAGAGGATTGTTTTTGATGTAGCCGAGATACCCTTGCCTTACAACGGGATCCTCGGCCGCTCGACACTGGCCAAGTTCTTTGCGGCTTCACACTACGCCTACAACACGCTGAAGATGCCCGGCCCGAAGGACATCATCACCATCCCCTCCGACAAGAAAGATGCGTTGATCTGCGCTGACCAACTCTACCGGGAAGCAGTTGCAGCAGCTGTCGCTCAGGTACCTGCTCCTGCCGACGGAGCCCCGAGGGGAGAAGACCGGCGAGACTCCTAGCACCCACTCCGCAAGCGCACCTCTTCGGGTGTTGCGCTCCCTGCTGAGGACGTGCGAGAGCTCACTGGCAAGAGCAAGAAGTCTAGAGCCACACCACCAGAGACCAAGAAGGTGCCCGTCAAGGAGGACGGTACGGGGGGAGTTTTTACCATAAGCTCCACCCTCGACGACAAATAGGAAAGCGAGCTCGTCGCCTTCCTGCGGGCGAATGTCGATGTGTTTGCATGGCAAGCCTCCGACATCCCCGGCGTTCCCAGGGAGGTGATTGAGCACCACCTTGCTGTCTGTCTTCATGTGCGGCCCGTCAAGCAGAAGGTCAGGAAGCAAGCTCTGGAGAGGCATGAGTTCATCATAGAGGAAATCAGAAAGCTAGAGGCGGCAGGCTTGGTGAGAGGAGTACTCCATCCAATGTGGTTGGCCAATCCGGTAGTGGTGCACAAGGCAAATGGGAAATGGAGGCTGTGTATTGATTACACAGACATCAATAAAGCCTGCCCAAAGGATCCTTTCCCGTTGCCGCACATTGACCAGATTGTTGACTCCACGGCTGGGTGTGACCTCTTATCGTTCCTGGACGCCTACTCAGGATACCACCAGATCTTCATGACAAAGGAAGATGAGGAAAAGACATCATTCATCACCCCATGTGGTACGTATTGCTTTTTACGGATGCCTTCGGGTTGAAGAGTCTTGGCTCGACCTTTGCAAGAGCAGTCCAAATTGGTTTTGAGCCCTAGCTACATAGAAATATGGAAGCTTATATGGATGACATAGTGGTCAAAACCAAGGACAAAGTGACGCTCATGCAAGATCTGGAGGAAACATTTGGGAACCTACGCAAGATCAACCTCAAATTGAACCCTGAGAAGTGTGTCTTCGGCGTCCCGTCCGGCAAGCTTCTCGGGTTCTTTGTGTCCCAGCGCGGGATTGAAGCAAAACCAGATAAGATCAAGGCCATCGAGCAGATTTGGGCACCCAAACGGATCAAGGACGTGCATCGGCTCACTGGCTGCGTTGCTGCCATGAGCCGATTCATCTCCAAGTTCGTGGAGCGTGCCCTTCCTTTTTTCCAGATCTTAAAGAAAGCAGGGCCGATGGAGTGGACCCCAGAGGCCGAGGCAGCGCTGCAAGATTTGAAGAAGTACCTCTCCTCTACCCGGTCTGGTTGCGCCCAAACCACAAGAACCGCTGCTGCTTTATCTAGCGGCAACGAATCAGTGGTTAGCGCCGCACTAGTGGCACAGAGAGAGGTAGATGAGGAGACAGCAGCAGCGGCAGAGTCTACGGTTGGCGGGGAACCCTCCCCGGCAGGGCCGAGCCCCGGCAAGGCTAAACCCCCGGCAGGGTTCGGCCCCGGCAAGACTGGCGCCCGTGCAACGGGACCCACGCGACCAGGTGAAGAAGCGCAGAAGAAGAAAATAGTGTAGCACCCAGTTTACTTTGTCAGCTCCCTTTTGCAGGGGACTAGGTCGAGGTACTCAGGTGTGCAAAAGCTACTCTTCGGCCTCCTTATGGCTTCGAGGAAGCTACGCCATTACTTCCAAGCGCACGAGATCACGGTGGTCACCCGCCTCCCATTGCAACGGATACTGCATAACCCAGATGCAACGGGGAGGATCGTGGAATGGGCCCTGGAGCTGTCAAGCTTCGGTTTAAAGTTCGAAAGTACCTCGACGATTCAGAGCAGAGTCTTGGCGGAGTTTGTTGCAGAATGGACCTCGACGCCCAACGAAGAGGTACGAGAGACCACTCTCCCGGGCAAGGAAACGAGTCGCAACTGGATCATGTACTTTGATGGTGCCTTCTTGCTACAAAGGCGCCCGGCCGTGTCTTGCTTGTCGCACCCAATCGGAGAGCACCTCAAGTACGTCGTCCAGATGCACTTCCCCCGGGAGATGTCAACCAACAACACCGCCGAGTACGAGGGCTTGCTTGCCGGTCTCAGGATCGCGACGGACCTCGGGGTTAAAAAGCTCATCGTTAGGGGCGAATCACAGCTCGTCGTCAGGCAGATCAACAAAGACTATCAAAGCCCGTTAATGGAAGCTTACGTAGATGAGGTGAGGAAACTGGAGGAACGCTTTGACGGTATACAAGCGGAGCACGTCCCTCGGGCGGAGAACGACGTCGCCGATTACCTGTCAAAGCGCGCTGCCCTCAAGCTACCTGTGGAACCAGGTACTTTTGTGCTTCAGTTAACTCAGCCATCCGTTGAGCCGTCGACCGGGCAGAACAAGCGGAGGAAGCTAGGCCCCGGCAAGTACTTCCCCACCGAGCTCCCCGGAGCCGCCGGCAAAGATGTTGCCGTGGATGCCGATCCTGCCGCGGGGCGACCGACTCCGGCAGGACCTCAGGTCATGGCCGTGGAGGCGGTCGCCCCCGTAGCAGAAGAAATGCCTTTGTTCCTTGTCGTCGAGCCACAGGCTCCGGCATGGGCACAACACATCGTCTGATTCTTTCAGAAAGGAGAGCTTCCTGAGGAGCAGGAAGAGGCGGAAAGAGTAGGGCCGGTCTACCTGTACCGATTCGTTGATAACGAGCTATCTGAGAAGAAGACCGAATGGGGTGAAATTGAAGTGCATCTCCGGAGGAAGGACTAAAGCTGTTGGCAGAGATACATGGAGGCATATGTGGCTCCCACATAGGGTCGAGGGCCCTTGCCGGCAAGGCTTTCCGGCAAGGTTTCTTCTGGCCCACCACCCTCCAGGATGCGACGACGCTAGTAACCAAGTGTGAAGCATGGCAGTTCCATTCGAAGAAGCTCCATCAACTAGCTCAAGCCCTTCAAACCATCCCTCTCTCCTGGCCCTTCTCGGTCTGGGGGCTCGACATATTGGGCCCTTTCCCCCGTGTTGTCGGGGGCTTTGAGTACTTGTACGTCGCAATTGACAAGTTCACAAAGTGGCCAGAAGTGGAAGTAGTGAGGAAGGTGACAGCGCAGTCAGCCATCAAGTTCTTCAATGGACTAGTGTGCTGTTTTGGGGTGCCCAACAGGATCATCACCGACAACGGCACGCAGTTCACAAGCCATGCCTTCATGCAATACATTGAGGATCTCGGCAGCAAGGTCTGTTTTGCTTCCGTGGCACATCCACGGAGCAACGCTGCCGGAGAGAGAAAATGCTGAAGTCCTGCGAGGCTTAACAACGAAGACTTTCGACAGGCTGTGCAAGAGTGGAAGGCGCTGGATTGACGAGTTGCCGGCGGTTCTTTGGTCGATCAGAAGGACGCCAAATCGAGCCACCGGCCAGACACCCTTTGCCCTGGTTTACGGGGCAGAAGCAGTTCTCCCCATGGAACTCATATACGGGTCACCTCGAGTGCTCGCTTATGATGAGCTTGGGCAAGAGCGATTGCGGCAAGATGACGCGATGCTCCTTGAGGAAGATCGTCTCCGGGCGGCTGTGAGATCAGCACACTACCAACAAGCCTTGCGCCGCTACCATAGCCGCAAGGTTCATGCCCGGAGCTTTGAGGAAGATGACCTTGTTCTTCGGCACGTTCAGTCGGCCAAGAATTCCAACAAGTTGACACCAAAGTGGGAAGGCCCTTATCGGGTAACACGAGTCACCAGGCCCGGCGCAGTTCGGCTGGAGACCGAGGATGCCATTCCAGTGAGTAACTCCTGGAACATCGAGCATCTTCGCAAGTTTTACCCATATATGCGCTGCTGCCGGCCTCCCGGCAAGCCACCTTTTTGTACAAGCCTTGCGGGCAAGGCATGTAACCCTTTGTACAAAGCCAGCGCAGATCCACGAGCATAAATAAACGGGTTACCGGTGCCCTAAGTTATTGCATGCATGCTAGGTTGAGTCTCTTCCTTGGTTAGGGTTGATAGTGCTTAGCAGCGGCTAACCCCTAGCTTAGAGGTCGAGTGTGTGTCTCTCTATTCTTCTCTGTCTTCTTTGGTTCGCAGGGCACGTAGGTATTCTTGCCGAGCTGTTTTGGAAGAAAGGGAACAGACCGGCGCCCGGGCCCCGGCAAGCTAGAGTTGCCGGGGGCTGCAAGAACAAGGATCCCTCCGTGGCAAGCCAAGATCGCTGGGGGCTGCAGATCCAGATAAGTCATTTATCCTCTATCATGCATTTCATTATGGACTGGGATATGTGAAACCCCGTTCTATCTCTGAGCTACCGTGCTCCCCCTTTTCGGCACCCAAGGATTATCCTCGGTTACGGATTTGGTCAGAGCGGCAAAGAAAGAGAAGGAACGGGGGGGCCTAAGCCCACCTCATCCCTGCCTCCGCTAAGAACGTGAGAAAGGTCGAGCGAAGTGGGGAAACGGCAAGGCCTGTTGCCGGGCGAGAAAACGTTTGTCTTAAGGATAACGAGGATTCATTCCTTGTCGTGGGTTCCACCCACGAACGAAAATCCCGGCAAACATCCCTTTTTCATTAAAAAACATCCCGTACAGGTACAGTTCATACGAAATGAAAAACATGAGCAATGGGATTACAAGCTTTAAATTCTACTAAGGCCCGAAGGCTTACAAACTAAAAAGAGATAAGATGCCCGTAATCCCTTTCTTGTCCCTCTCCTCAGGAAATGGAACAAGAAAAGCAGGAGGGCAAAAGGGGCGCCTACGCGAGCTACGGGTGGCAGAATACAGCAAGAAAACATCTTGGTGGCCGTCCAAGGGCTGGATGGTGATGGCGGCGCCGGAGGCAGAGCTCGAAGACGAGGGGGCAGGACGTCAGTACGCGACGAAGGCATCGGTGCCCGCGTACTCCGACTTGACGGCCTTGCCGCCCGCCCTCTTCCTCTTCTGCAGCCTCTCAACGCCAGCCGCCCAAGGAGACGACCCCGAGAAGTTCAAGGAGCCGGCGACACGGATGATGGGGTCACCGGTGCCGCCCGGAGCGGCGCCCGACGCCTAGTCGGACCCGTCATCCTGCCGCCCGCTGGCCTCGCCGTCGCTGCCGTTGTCCTCCTTGTCACTCTCGCTCGATGAGGAATCTTCATCATCAGAAGAGCTCTCCACGCAGCACCTCACGCGGGTCTCGAAGTGCCCAAAGATCTTGACGGAGAGAAGGACGCCCTCCATTAGTTTGAAATGGAGAGCGAGCCCATACGTCAAGCTATGGAGGCGAGCGAAGGTCTTCCACCCTCGGTGAAGATACATGAGGTGAGGGGCGGGGAACTCGACGTCGACCCATGTGCCGTTGTTCCCACAACCCCTCATGTGCCGCCGCAGCGCTTGCAGCGGATCCAGCTCCATCTCCCGCGGAAATGGGGTCGGGAGGCGAAGGTGGCGGCGCGGTGGATGGCGCAGCCTGATGAAGAATTCACAGGGGTTGTCCCCGTCGTGGCCCTCCATCAGAGGAGGGGCTGCTGGGGAGGCGAGGCCAATTTGCCGCCCCGTCCTCCTCTCCCTCGAGCACCGGGACGGCCTCGACCTCGCCCCTCCCCCTCCCTCTAGCGGCCGGCTCCGCCGCTATGAGCTCTTGGGGAGGAGCGATGCGCTGTCTGGCCGAAACCCTCGCCGCCACCAATGAAGCGTGGCCACGCCCCCTCGCCATGGCCGGAGAGGAAAGGAAACATGAATGGAGAGAGCCGGGTAGAGAAAGATTGAGGGGCACTACTCCTGTCGCTCCCCTCTTTATAAAGGGGCGGGGGCGGGGCTCGGCCGCCCCCTCTTGGCCAATCCGACTTCTTGAAGTGACAGCAAGCGGGGCCGTCGACCGCCCTCCCCGCTCCATTGAAGGCGCGTGGGGATCGACCCGCACGCGCGCGACTACCCACGTCCCGTGCGCCTGTCACTTGCTCTGCGTTATGCATGCGGCGAAAGTGGTGCAAGGGGCAGGAGCAGTGGGACACGTGGAACGGCGGTTCCCGAGCGAAGCAGTAAATGGGAGGCGGCCCTGCGGTTTCGAAGAGACACGCAAGCCGACTCTTTTACTGTCCACCACAAGGTGACGCCAGCATGCTTCCGTCATGCGCGCGCGCACGACCCCCACACCGCGCATTCAACACGGGTCGCGGGGAAGCATGACGGACAGAACAATGGCCGCGGTAAAAATCCGCCCCAACTGCCCGCGCACTGTTCTGGGCCTGGCCCAACAACGTGCTGCGCCTATGTGTGGCCCAGGCCCGGGGGCTCCTGTCGGTGTACAAAAGTAGGGGCTCTGCTTTTGACCCCTTTACTTGTGCACGGGCAGTCAGAGCCTGCCGCCATGGCCATGCATAACGTGCGAGGGAAGGGGAGCCGGAGAGAAGCCGAAGCCACAAGGACAAACGAAGCAACAACAAGGACCAAGGCCACAAGGATCGGATGGGCGAAGCAGTTTTTCCCGGCAAGGACCCTTGCCGGGCAGCCTCAGCGGCCCCGGCAAGACCCTTGCCGGGGCAGCCCGCCCACACCAGCCGAGCGAGCCACCCTTGAGCCCACCAAGGCTCAAACAGACGCATTGGGACAGGGCTCGGGAGGCACCTCCGTGGTGGCATGCAGATCTTTGTGAAGACAAAGAATAATCAAGATCAAGTGAGGATAGGAAGGCAATCATCCTCACCGACGAAACCCACAAGACCCCCGGCAAGACCCTTGCCGGGGAGGCCAGCGTGCCACGACAAGACCCTTGCCGGGCCACTGATAACCCACAAGTATAGGGGATCGCAACAGTTTTCGATAAGTAAGAGTGTCGAACCCAACGAGGAGCTAAAGGTAGAACAAATATTCCCTCAAGTTCTATCGACCACCGATACAACTCTACGCACGCTTGACGTTCGCTTTACCTAGAACAAGTATGAAACTAGAAGTACTATGTAGGTGTTTTTGGATAGGTTTGCAAGAAAGTAAAGAGCGAGTAAATAAAAGCTAGGGGCTGTTTAGATGAAGACACAACTAAATTAGTTTTAAAAGAGAGCTTTTTGTTACGAGAAAGTTATTTGTCCCTAGGCAATCGATATCTAGACCGGTAATCATTATTGCAATTTTATTTGAGGGAGAGGCATAAGCTAACATACTTTCTCTACTTGGATCATATGCACTTATGATTGGAACTCTAGCAAGCATCCGCAACTACTAAAGATCATTAAGGTAAAACCCAACCATAGAATTAAAGTATCAAGCCCCCTTTATCCCATACGCAATCAACCTACTTACTCGGGTCTGTGCTTCTGTCACTCACGCCACCCACCATAAGCAAATCATGAACATATTGCAAACCCTACAACGGGTATCCCTCACGCTTGCGCGACACGGAGAGCACCATAGGATAGCACCAATAATAAAACATGCAACTCAAACCAATCTTGATCATCAAATAGCCCATAGGAAAAAACGGATCTACTCAAACATCATAGGATAGCCATACATCATTGGGAAATAATATATAGCGTTGAGCACCATGTTTAAGTAGAGATTACAACAGGTAAGAGAGAGGTTACACCGCTGCATAGAGGGGGGAAGAGTTGGTGATGATGGCGGTGAAGTTGTTGGTGAAGATTGCGGTGATGATGATGGCCACGGCGGCGTTCCGGCGCCACCGGAAGAGAAGGGGAGAGGGGGCCCCTTCGTCTTCTTCTTCCTTGACCTCCTCCCTAGATGGGAGAAGGGTTTCCCCTTTGGTCCTTGGCCTCCATGGCGTGACAGGGGCGAGAGCCCCTCCGAGATTGGATCTATCTCTGCTTTCTCTCTGTTTGCGTTACATTCGCTGCCTTTTCACCGTTTCTTTTATATCCGGAGATCCGTAACTCCGATTGGACTGAAACCTTTGCCGTGATTTTTTTCCAAGAATTAGCTTTCTTACGGCCGAAGAAGGGCATCAACCGCCTTACGGGTGGCCCACGAGGGTGGGGGGCGCGCCCTCCTGGTATGGGCGTGGGCCCCTGCCTCATGGCCACCTCAGACACCATTTCGCGTTGATCTTTCTCCCAGATTTTCCAAATATTCCATAAATAAGCTCCGTCCATTTTTATCCCGTTTGGACTCCGTTTGATATGGATATTCTGCGAAACCAAAAACATGCAACAGACATAAACTGGCACTGGGCACTGGATCAATATGTTAGTCCCAAAAATAGTATAAAAAGTTGCCAAAATATATATGGAAGTTGTAGAATATTGGCATGGAACAATCAAAAATTATAGATACGACAGAGACGTATCAGCATCCCCAAGCTTAATTCCCGCTCGTCCTCGAGTAGGTAAATGATAAAAAAGATAATTTTTGATGTGGAATGCTACCTAGCATAATCTTGATCATATGTCTAATCATGGCATGAATATTAAGACACGAGTGATTCAAGGAAATAGTCTATCATTTGACATAAAAGTAATAATACTTCAAGCCTACTAATAAAGCAATCATGTCTTTTCAAAATAACATGGCCAAAGAAAGTTATCCCTACAAAATCATATAGTCTGGCTATGCTCCATCTTCACCACACAAAATATTCAAATCATGCACAACCCCGATGACAAGCCAAGCAATTGTTTCATACTTTGACTTTCTCAAACCTTTTCAACTTTCACGCAATACGTGAGCGTGAGCCATGGACATAGAAGACAAAAAAGGAGAATATGATGGTGGGGGTTATGTGGAGAAGACAAAAAAGGAGAAAGTCTCACATCAACTAGGCGTATCAACGGGCTATGGAGATACCCATTAATAGATATCAATGTGAGTGAGTAGGGATTGCCATGCAACGGATGCACTAAGAGCTATAAGTGTATGAAAGCTCAAACTGGAAACTAAGTGGGTGTGCATCCAACTTGCTTGCTCATGAAGACCTACGGCATTTGAGGAAGCCCATCGTTGGAATATACAAGCCAAGTTCTATAATGAAAATTCCCACTAGTATATGAAAGTGATAACTCAAGAGACTCTCTATATGAAGAACATGGTGCTACTTTGAAGCACAAGTGTGGTAAAAGGATAGTAACATTGCCCCTTCTCTCTTTTTCTCTCATTTTTTTATATTTTTTATTTATATATATATTTTATTTTTGTGGTGGGCTTTTTTGGCCTCTTTTTTGGGGCTTCTTTGGCCTCTTTTATTTTTCATAAAGTCCAGAGTCTCATCTCGACTTGTGGGGGAATGATAGTCTCCATCATCCTTTCCTCACTGGGGCAATGCTCTAATAATGATGATCAACACACTTTTATTTACTTACAACTCAATATTACAACTCGATATCTAGAACAAAGATATGACTCTATATGAATGCCTCCGTGATGTACGGGATGTGCAATGATCTAGCGTAGCAATGACATCAAAAAACGGACAAGCCATGAAAACATCATGCTAGCTATCTTACGATCATGCAAAGCAATATGACAATGAATGCTCAAGTCATGTATATGATGATGACGGAAGTTGCATGGCAATATATCTCAGAATGGATATGGAAATGCCATGATAGGTAGGTATGGTGGCTGTTTTGAGGAAGGTATATGGTGGGTTTGTGGTACCGGCGAAAGTTGTGCGGTACTAGAGAGGCTAGCAATGGTGGAAGGGTGAGAGTGCGTATAATCCATGGACTCAACATTAGTCATAAAGAACTCACATACTTATTGCAAAAATCTATTAGTTATCGAAACAAAGTACTATGCGCGTGCTCCTAGGGGGATAGATTTCTAGGAAAAGACCATCGCTCGTCCCTGACCGCCACTCATAAGGAAGACAATCAATAAATAAGTCATGCTCCGACTTTGTTACATAACAGTTCACCATACGTGCATGCTACGGGAATCACAAACTTCAACACAAGTATTTCTACAATCCACAACTACCCACTAGCATGACTCTAATATCACCATCTTTATATCGCAAAACTATTGCAAGGAATCAAACATATCATATTCAGCGATCTACAAGTTTTATGTAGGATTTTATGACTAACCATGTGAATGACCAGTTCCTGTCATCTCTCTAAATAGATATAAGTGAAGCAAGAGAGTTTTGTTCTTTCTACAAAAGATGTGCCCAAGATCTAAGAAATATAAGTGAAGCAAAAGAGCATTCTTCAAATGGTGGTTGTCTAAGTGAAGAGAAACAGGTGATGAAGCCACGTACCTAGGGTAGGGTCATGGACCTGTCCAAGGTACCCTCCCCAAGGACGTCTCTAGAAGAAACCACCTGTCAGTCGACTTAGAAGCATTCCACTCGACGGACTTGAAGACACTCCACTATGAGATGTAAAGTCACTCGACCGCCAGGAGATCTAAAGTCAGTCTGCACACAAACGGTCGGTCATTAAGTAGCTTTTATGGTCTTCATAGCACTTTATGTGGGGCGTTACCAGTAAGCCCCGACCTTAAATGTACCTTAAACCCCTTGTAACGTGGGCTGGCTGGGGTCCTGGCGCACTCTATATAAGCCACCCCCCTCCACAGGCACAAGGGTTGGCACCCCTGCAACTCATACGCATATAATCCAGTCGACCGCCTCCGGGCTCCGAGACGTAGGGCTATTACTTCCTCCGAGAAGGGCTTGAACTCGTAAATCTCTTGTGTATATAACTACTCCATAGCTAGGATCTTGCATCTCCATTCCTACCCCCCTATTCTACTATCAGACTTAGAACCACGACAACAGGCAATCCAAACTTCAAATGATATAAGTGAAGCACATGAAGCATTCTATAAAGGCATACTCAAAAGATATAAGTGAAGTGCAAAGAGCATTCTATAAATCAACCAAGGACCATCTCATACCAGCATGGTGCATAAAATAAAAAAAATGAAAACTAAAGCAAAAGACGCTCTAAGATTTGCACATATCGCATGAACGAAACGAATCCGAAAACATGCCGATACTTGTTGAAGAAAGAGGGGATGCCTTCTGGGGTATCCCCAAGCTTAGACGCTTGAGTCTCCTTGAATATTTACTTGGGGTGCCTCGGGAATCCCCAAGCTTGATCTCTTGCCTCTCTTCCTTCTTCTCACATCGAGACCTTCTCGATCATCGAACACTTCATCCACACAAAACTCCAACAGAAAACTCGGTAAGATCCGTTAGTATAATAAAGCAAATCCCTACTCTAAGTACTGTTGAAAACCAATTCATATTTTGTTTTTTCATTGTGTCTACTGTAATATAACTTTTTCATGTCTTAATCCACTGATATAAATTGATAGTTTCATCAAAACAAGCAAACTATGCATCAAAAACAGAATCTGTCTAAAACAGAACAGTCTATAGCAATCTGAACATTGACCATACTTATGATACTTGAAAAATTCTGCCAAAATTAGGAAAAACAAAACAATTTGTAACTAAATATAGTGCAAAAAGAATCAGAACCATTTGACGTTCCAGTAAACAATTAAAATTCGCGTACTACAACCAAAGTTTCTGTCCCGCACCGCACAAACCAACAAGCATTGTAAACATCCTAAGGCAAACCTTGGCTCATTATTTTTATAATACAATGGATTTGTACAAGGGGATAATTATTTTTATTGAAAAGTTTCTGTAATTAAGATTCACAAAGTTCCCATGGGCATGAACAAAGTTCAAGGACGTCCCCCACTTTCACCATGCTCGTCTCTCTCACTTTCACTTTTCTTTTTGAAAAGTTGTGGGTTCCCCTCTTTATTTTTGTTATTTTTAAACTATATGAAAGCACTCAACAGAAATAAATGACTCTCTAAACCGGATTGTCTCCCTGGCAGCGCTTTCTTTAAAGCCATTAAGCTAGGCATATAGTGCTCAAGTAATGGATCCACCCGGATCCCAAGGTATATCAAAGCCAATTTTAATTAGCAATGGTTTGTAATTTACTCCCTCCGTCCCATAATATAAGATCGTTCTGCAAGATGTTTTAGCTTGCAAAACTATCGTATATTATGGGATGGAGGGAGTAGTAGTGAGCACAAAGTAACATATATCAAGCAATGACGAAGTCTAACTCTCTTCCTATGCATCGGCATGTCATAAAATAACAGTTCATGCACACCTAGTAAAGGCCAATGCATAGTATAAACAATTTCTTGCAATTTTATCATGTGGGAAACATAGAGAGGTGGAGATATAGTTCCTCTATCATAATAATTGCAAGTAGGAGCAGCAAGCACATGCATATTGTATCTATCAAAATCATCATGTGTAGAATTAAGACGCAACCCATCAATATAATCCTTAATAAGTGCAAACTTCTCCGATATAGTATAATCGGGAGAATCCAAAAAGATAATAGGACTATCATGCGTGGGTGCAATAGCAACAATTTCATTCATAACATAAGGAACTATAGCAAGTTCATCTCCATAAGCATAATTCATATTGGCATCTTGTCCACAAGCATAGCAAGCATCATCAAAAAGGGATATTTCAAAAGAATCATAGCAGTCATCATAGCAATCATCCTTCGGTAAGCACGAAGGGGAATTAAACATTGTATGAGTTGAAGAGTTACTCTCTTTAGAAGGTGGGCACGGGTAGCTAATCCGCTCTTCCTCCTTTTGTTCTTCGCTTTCCTCATCATCTTTTTCATCCAATGAGCTCACAGTTTCATCAATTTCTTCTTCCATGGTTTCCTGCAAAATATTAGTCTCTTCTTGGACAGCGGAGACTTTCTTAATAAGTGCATTAATATAGGAATTGTATTCATAATTATCATAGCAATATTTTAGGATAGCTAAATTTTCAGGCCTATAAACATCATCATCGAAAGCTTCATACTTTTCAAACATAGATTCAATTTCATAAGTACCCTTAAAAGCAACAAATTCTTCTATTTGTTCCACATCATAGAAATCATATATACCTCTAGCATAAGACGCCAAGGTTTCATTATCATTAAAATTGCATGAAAAGGGAAGGTGTGGAGCATTCATCCCAGAGCAACAGGTAATATCATAATTCAAGCATTATGACTCCCCGGCAACGGCGCCAGAAAAAGGTCTTGATAACCCACAAGTATAGGGGATCGCAACAGTTTTCGATAAGTAAGAGTGTCGAACCCAACGAGGAGCTAAAGGTAGAACAAATATTCCCTCAAGTTCTATTGACCACCGATACAACTCTACGCACGCTTAACGTTCGCTTTACCTAGAACAAGTATGAAACTAGAAGTACTATGTAGGTGTTTTTGGATAGGTTTGCAAGAAAGTAAAGAGCGAGTAAATAAAAGCTAGGGGCTGTTTAGATGAAGACACAACTAAATTAGTTTTAAAAGAGAGGCTTTTGTTACGATAAAGTTATTTGTCCCTAGGCAATCGATAACTAGACCGGTAATCATTATTGCAATTTTATTTGAGGGAGAGGCATAAGCTAACATACTTTCTCTACTTGCATCATATGCACTTATGATTGGAACTCTAGCAAGCATCCGCAACTACTAAAGATCATTAAGGTAAAACCAACCATAGCATTAAAGTATCAAGTCCCCTTTATCCAATACGCAAACAACCTACTTACTCGGTCTACGTGCTTACATCACTCACGCCACCCACCATAAGCAAATCATGAACATATTGCAAACCCTACAGCGGGTATACCTCACGCTATGCGACACGGAGAGCACCATAGGACAACACCAATAATAAAACATGCAACTCAAACCAATCTTGATCATCAAATAGCCCATAGGACAAAACGGATCTACTCAAACATCATAGGATAGCCATACATCATTGGGAAATAATATATAGCGTTGAGCACCATGTTTAAGTAGATATTACAGCGGGTAAGAGAGAGGTTATACTGCTGCATAGATGGGGGAAGAGTTGGTGATGATGGCGGTGAAGTTGTTGGTGAAGATTGCGGTGATGATGATGGCCACGGCGGTGTTCCGGCGCCACCGGAAGAGAAAGGGAGACGGGCCCCTTCGTCTTCTTCTTCCTTGACCTCCTCCCTAGATGGGAGAAGGGTTTCCCCTCTAGTCCTTGGCCTCCATGGCATGGGAGGGGCGAGAGCCCCTCTGAGATTGGATCTATATCTCAATTTCTGCGTTCTGTTCTGCGGCCCTTTCACCATTTCTTTTATATCCGGAGATCCGTAACTCCGATTGGACTGAAACCTTCGCCGTGATTTTTTTCCAAAAATTAGCTTTCTTGCGGCCGAAG
Source organism: Aegilops bicornis (assembly GCA_021605145.1). Classification (NCBI taxonomy): domain Eukaryota; kingdom Viridiplantae; phylum Streptophyta; class Magnoliopsida; order Poales; family Poaceae; genus Aegilops; species Aegilops bicornis. Next base: position 491,600,869 of record CM038673.1, read on the forward strand.
AAGGGCATCAACCACCTTACGGGTGGCCCACGAGGGTGGGGGCGTGCCCTCCTGGTACGGGCGGTGGCCCCTGCCTCGTGGCCACCTAGGACACCGTTTCAAGTTGATCTTTCTCCCAGATTTTCCAAATATTCCAAAAATAAGCTCTGTCCGTTTTTATCCCGTTTGGACTCCGTTTGATATGGATATTCTGCGAAACCAAAAACATGCAACAGACAGGAACTAGCACTTTGGTATTTGGATCAATATGTTAGTCCCAAAAATAGTATAAAAAGTTTCCAAAAAGTATATGGAAGTTGTAGAATATTGGCATGGAACAATAAAAAATTATAGATAGGACGGAGACGTATCAGCCACCCGACAAGGCCCCCGCCAAGCGCACCGGCAGGGCCGCTGCCAGGCCCGCACCAGATAAGTCTTCGCCGCCGTTCGCATGCAGCTGCCAACCCAACCAGCCGGGTAGGCACCTGCATGGCGACATGCAATCCTTCATTGAGGCTCCACCACCGCGCCGCCTCAGCTGCCTGCCTGCCTACATGGCACCGCATGCATCGCTGGATAGGGCGCGTGTCGAAGCGGGGAGGAGCGGCGATGGACGGGACATGCCTCGCCCCCGTCCCCAATAAAGCGAAAGGACACCTAAGCCTCGCATTAAATGTGTCTTGTCCTGTAATACTAGCAATAGACTCGCGACACTGTAGCACTTTCCACCTCCGGTGTGCCACTGTGGCAGCCCCTTTCACCTATAAAAGGAGGCCCATGGCACACAGAGAAAGGATTCGGCTCTTTGGAACCTCGCAGCACCTAGAGCTAGTTCGAGAGCTCAAGAACACTAAATACATCCATCAAAGCAGGACTAGGGTTTTACGCATCCTCGCGGGTCGAACCTGGGTAAAATCCCCTTGTGTTGTCTGCTGGTCCCGCTCTTCTCACGATCCCCGCGCCCCGCGACCGTAGAAGGGATTCCAGTGATCCCATAGGTGTCGTTTCCCACCGACATTTTTGGTTTAGGACATATGTGGAAATGAGAAAGTAGTGGAGGGTTTTGGAGCATATCACTAAGCATTTTGAGCAAGATCCTCATTACGCAACACATCATCCCTTCTTAATAGTATTGGCTTTTCCGATAGACTCAACGTGATCTTGGATCACTAAAATTAAGAAATGTAGAGTCTTGTGCTTTGAGCTTGAGCCAATCCTCTGTCCTTAGCATTTTGAAGGGTCCACTTTCTAATCCATGCCATGCCAAAACATTGAGCTTTCCTGAAATATTTATCTTGGAATAGCATTAGATCAATGAGCTATATGTTGTTAGGAATTACCAAAACCACCCAGGGATAGTTGCACTTTCATTCCCCCCTTTCCTAGTCCAACTAGGAGAAGAAGGAAGGAGAGGGAGAGGGAGAGGGAAAGAGGGGCCGCGCCCCCTCCCCTTGTCCTATTCGGACTCCCCTTGGGGGGGCACCTCTTGGATGCGACCCTCTCTCTCCCCTAAGGCCCACTAAGGCCCATAACTTCCCGGGGGGGGGGGGTCCGGTAACCCTCCGGCTAGGGGTGGAAAGTGGTAGCGGATAATCCGAAATATCCGATATTCGTATTCGAGAAAATGCCTATTCGTATCCGAAACATCCGCATCCGAACCAAAATGGAAATGAAAATTATCTGTATCCGAATTTGTTAAACAAATAAAAAATAAAATATGGTAGGAGATTTTGACACAAATATGGATATGGAAGTGGATATATCCGTATCCGAATAAGATTATGGGAGGTAATTTTCAAAATTCTAGACCCAATATTCCAATTACCCAACATAAAAGCCAAATAAGTAGTCAAATTTTACTCTTTATATGATTAAACTTATAAATTATTATGCATTACAATTGTATTTATTCATAAACCTATTTATCATTGAATTATTGTATGTCACAAGTTGATTATTTCAGGTCACATAGCTATCGACTAATTTACTTAAGCAATATGTTGATATTATTCGTATTCGTTCCGAATCAAGAAAATATCCGATACGTATCCGTATTCGAATAATATCCGAGCCGCATCCGTATCCGATAATATCCGTATTCAGATTCAGATTCGTTTTGAAAATATGAAAATGGAAGTGGTAAGAGCACTATCCGATCCGCATCCGATCCGTTTCCACCCCTACCTCCGGCACTCCGGTTTTATGTGAAACTATCCGGAACACTTTTGGTGTCCGAATAACATGGTCCAATATATCAATCTTTATGTCTCGGCAATTTCAAGACTCCTCGTCATGTCCGTTATCTCATCCGGGCTCCGAACAACCTTCGGTACATCAAATCATATAAAGTCATAATACCAATCGTCATCGAACGTTAAGCATGCGGACCCTACAGGTTCGAGAACTATGTAGACATGACCGAGACATATCTCCGGTCAATAACCCATAGCGGAACCTGGATGCTCATATTGGCTCCTACATATTCTATGAAGATCTTTATCGGTCAAACCGCATAACAACATACGTTGTTCCCTTTGTCATCGGTATGTTACTTGCCCGAGATTCGATCATCGGTACCCTCATACCTAGTTCAATCTCGTTATCGGCAAGTCTCTTTACTCGTTCCGTAATGCATCATCCAGCAACTAACTCATTAGTCACATTGCTTGCCAGTCTTATAGTGATGTGCATTACCGAGAGGGCCTAGAGATACCTCTCCGACATTCGGAGTGACATATCCTAATCTCGATCTATGCCAACTCAACAGACACCATCGGAGACACCTGTAGAGCATCTTTATAATCACCCAGTTACGTTGTGACGTTTGATAGCACACTAAGTGTTCCTCCGATATCCGGGAGTTGCATAATCTCATAGTCATAGGAACATGTATAAGTCATGAAGAAAGCAATAGCAATAAACTAAACGATCATAGTGCTAAGCTAACGGATGGGTCATGTCCATCACATCATTCTCTAATGATGTGATCCCGTTCATAAAATGACAACTCATGTCTATGGCTAGGAAACTTAACCATCTTTGATTAACGAGCTAGTCAAGTAGAGGCACACTAGGGACACTCTGTTTGTCTATGTATTCACACATGTACTAAGTTTTTGGTTAATACAATTCTAGCATGAATAATAAACATTTATAACAACTTTATTATTGCCTCTAGGGCATATTTCCTTCAGCTTTTTGTTCCAAGTGTTAAGCAGGAATTCATAGGGCTGTCATATGATTTTGTTTAATCTTTGCTAATGTGAATTGTGAAATGTTGGTTAAACTTAATCCGATCATCACCAAACTCTCTACCTTAGTTCTGTTTTAGTAGTGACGGAAACTTCTTACAGCATATAGGCTGCAGTATGTGGAGTCCTAAGTCCAAAAAAGAGGTATGGACACGTTTATTATTATAGTTATTACTCCTCAATACACTTTAGGAGCCATTTAACCTTTCTAACGGATCATACAACAACATCATAAATCGTATTTTATCATTAACCAAGCAGTTACATCAAAAAAAAGAATTTCCCTTGAAAGCTTGCCATTTTTCTTTGATGCCAAATGTTTTTATCTCTCCAGTAGAATCAATGTCTTCTGTGCTTTTTAGCTTGACAAACGATATCAGTAGTTCAGTACCGATATAGATTGCTCCTTGCTCATGCTAATGTTAGTTATTATGTGCTTCTAGCCAATTGCGTGTGCCATCCCATCACGAGACACAAACTTTGCCATGCCAAATATTACTCTTAGGATTGCAACTTTGCAAGTGTATGGAGATGTATAGCATAAATCATTTATTTTCTTTAGTCCTCTGCATTCATGTTTCTGAGAGCTATGATATTGGTTAATTTTTAGGTTATCAGTCTTAGTCTGGACCTCTTTTTTAAAAAAAACTTAATGTCTTTGAACCTATAAGCTTCGCTGTCATCTAAAATGTGTATATCTAATGTTTCTTACTGCAGCTTTAAGCTTCGCTGTCATCTAACTCTTTCTAGTTAATTTTTGTTATCTGTCTTTGAACCTATAAAAATGGGTGATTTGTACAATTTTTGTTATTTTTTCTGTACAAGTTTGTTTGTGTCAAGTACATTCCAATTGATGTTCCGAGGGGTGCTCATATACTTCCTCGGCAACATGGGAAACTTTCACATTTGGTCTAGTTGTCTCTATGGGTTAGCGACTTAGCATACATGTTGTAATCAACTTTCACATTTGCTTCTCTAACAAGTAAGGTCTGTTTTCATTCATAGGTAGAAGATATCAACAGAGTGGGAAGGTTTGTGCAAGATCTTACCTCGAGGTTATCACAGATGCGCACAATATGACACTTAATTAGCCAAATATAGGGAGCTACAAGATGGACTTTTAAAGGTTGGTTCCATTTTCTCTATATGCTTTGTACACTCTTATATTCTCCCATGATTGAAGTCTGCAATGCTTATGGGACAATCTTTGTTTGTAGGTTAAGACCTCATTGTCTGCTTCAACGAAGAGATTTGAAGAGTTGCAAAAGGTAATTTTGGGGCAAATTTCCATTGTTGCACGATAATGAGATGTTGAAGCGGCAGACTGAATCCATGACACCGAAGTGCAATTGCGGTATATTATCTCTATTTTTCCTTTTCATTTTTCTTATTATTGGAGTGAGAACAGGTAGAATGATGAACTGTGTGATAGTACATACAACAATTGTAGTAAAAAGAAACTTACTTTTGCAATTGTTAATGACATACATACTTGCATGTTCTTTGAAGTGGTCAATCGTGAGTACCAATGCATAATGATGGGGTTTGGCTCATTTATCCGGAGCCCATGTCAATTATGTATGCTCTTACTGGATGTGTTCTAATGCTGGTTTATTATAAATCTTGTATTTGTAATGATGTGTACTGTTTTATTTTTTTTAATTCCTAATAAGTTAGTAGTAGCGTGGGGAGGAAACTGGGCGCTACTAGTATATAGGATACTAGTAGCATTGGTTGTTTACCCACGCTACTACTATTTCATTAGTAGTAGCACGCGTACGTAATAGCAGTAGCGCGGGTGAAACACGCTACTACTAACAAAGTTACCAGTAGCGCCGGGACAAACAAGCGCTACTGCTAAAAAAATAGCTGCAGCGTCGTAGCAGTAGCGCGTCTGCCAGCGCTACTAGTAGTAAAGAAACAGCGCTACTAGTAAGCATTTTTCTAGTAGTGGCTACAACAGTAGTGTTGCCTAGTTGGACCAAAAGTGTGAAGGTATGTTTGGAACTGTCCTCAGGAACTCCAGTAGCATCATGCATAGATATTTTCAACTGCTGGGTGTCAGGAGGCTCATCTTCAGGACCAGATGTTTCATCCTCTGCATCTACTATGTAAATGACCTTCGGGTTGTCCTCATGTTGCTCTTACAGTGCTTGAATTTGTGCGTTTTGAGACATTTTGCACACTTGTTTATGTTCTGGGAACCAAGGTTCTTTGCACTTATAGCAAATCCCTTTTTCTCTGGCTTGCTGAATTACAGCGGCAACATGTGTTGTATAAGTAGGTGCTTTAGTAGCTTCAGTGTTCCCTTGCTTCTTGTAGTAGGAAGGAACTGTTCTTGAGCTTGGAGCAGGGAGACAAGACTTCTATATTCGTCTTGTAAACCACATGGCCTTGGGTATATTAGCTGGTTGTAGACACTCCAAGTGGCTTTGTATGTATGGGTTTAATCCAGATAGGAAGTTGTTCATATCATAGTCATCAGGGGTAGCTGGATAGTCTCTTCTCATTAAATTCATCTACTGCTCAAAAGATGATATATACTATGCTAGAGTCCCTATTTGTGTCAAGCTGTGAAAAGTTCTCACATTTTCGGTAAGAACAAAATCTGTGCCAGGGCATGTTATATGCCAGAAATCCAGTACCTCTCCACCATTGGCTGGCCTCTCCTTTTAGATATGAGATAACAGTTTCAATCCTTTGTTCAAGGGGAGTTCTGGCTGCCTCAAAAAATTGCTCTATGTTTTGTATCCATGAATCTGCATCAGTTCCTTCAAATTCAGAAATGTTCAGTTTGGTAGGTTTCACATTTAAGATGTTCCTCCTCACATCTTGAGCTGGTGATCTGGTTCGAGGCATAGCTTGTTTGTGGTGTTCCCTAGGTAAATCTTCCACAGGGACAATTGCTCCAGGATTTGGGACCACATTGTTTTGTGGAATTGCAAACTCTGTTCTGTTTGCCATGTGATTTGGATGTCTATAGGGGCCCTTGGGCGTGGCATCCAAATTCAACTCCTTTCCAGAATTTTTGTCAATTAAGACTACAGACCCAGTTGTTGGGGGGCATTGTTTTTCTACAGATTGTTGGTTTGTGTGCAACTGCTTTGATCGACTAGGAGCAACTTTAGTACTTCCCTGTCATGAAGCCAGTTCTTGTAGTTCCTCCTCTTCTGATGTCCGCTCTTCTACAATTAGCTTCTATATACTTGCTTGAAGCTTCTTGAAATTCTGACCGATGCTTGCAAAGTTCTTATTGACTGTCTTCGTGAAATCATAAAATTCCTTCTTGTCCTCTTCACGCTCTTGTTGTAAAGTTTTGATGTCCAGCTGCAGGGATTCGAGCTCCAACGGCCCCGTGTCCACTGTGTCACCAGGCTATGCCATCTAGTCCCGATTTGGACACCCTCTTCGTGGAGCAGTTGGGTGGTAGAGGGACGGATTTTACGCCGAACTGGCAACCAGACCTCTCGAGCAACTCTATCATCGCCTCGCCAACTCCAATGCCGGAACAAGAAGCACTAGAAGGGTGGGTGGGATTTAACACTGAAGCAGAGTACTTCAGAAACCACTACCTCAGCCGATCTTGCTTCCGAACAGTCTATCACTGCCGATATCCGCCCTACCTTCGTCGCCGCGATAGATCAAAGCCCAGATCAATTCTGGACGTTGGACCCTATGCCTCCAAGGACTAAAAACATGGTCCTGATACCAATTGACAGGTCCTACTCGTGGCTGTCAGTGTTCACCACAGAAATTCAGAGAAGAACTCGATCATCTTGCAAATTTGGTTGGGGATTTAGATTTAGATTGGAGGAACCTAGAACTAGGGTTTGGCCAGCCGAAACATGAAGGCTTAGAGCACAACCCGATTACAAGATAGATGGCTCCCTCACTGGAGAGCGCTTACTAAATAGTCAAAAGTAAAATGCGACAGAAGGGAAAAAGAAAGACAGCGATGATACGTCTCCAACGTATCTATAATTTTTTATTATTCCATGCTATATTATATTCTGTTTCGGACATTATTGGGCTTTATTATACACTTTTATATTATTTTTGGGACTAACCTATTAACCGGAGGCCCAGCCCAGAATTGCTGTTTTTTCCTATTTCAGAGTTTCACAGAAAAAGAATATAAAACGGAGTCCAAACGGAATGAAACCTTCAGGAACGTGATTTTTGGAACGAACGTGATCTAGAGGACTTGGACCCTACGTCAAGAAAGCTACCAGGAAGGCACGAGGTAGGGGGGCGCACCTACCCCCCTGGGCGCGCCCTCCACCCTCGTGGGCCCCATGTTGCTCCACCAACGTACTTCTTCCTCCTATATATACCTCATTACCCCAAACTACGGAATCACGGAGCCAAAAACCTAATTCCACCGCCGCAACCTTCTGTACCCGTGAGATCCCATCTTGGGGCCTTTTCTGGAGCTCCGTCGGAGGGGGCATCAATCACGGAGGGATTCTACATCAACACCATAGCCTCTCCGATCATGTGTGAGTAGTTTACGTCAGACCTTCGGGTCCATAGTTATTAGCTAGATGGCTTCTTCTCTCTTTTTGGATCTCAATACAATGTTCCCCCCTCTCTTGTGGAGATCTATTCAATGTAATCTTCTTTTGTGGTGTGTTTGTTGAGACCGATGAATTGTGGGTTTATGATCAAGTTTATCTATGAACAATATTTGAATCTTCTCTGAATTCTTTTATGTATGATTGGTTATCCTTGCAAGTCTCTTCGAATTATCAGTTTGGTTTGGCCTACTAGATTGATCTTTCTTGCAATGGGAGAAGTGCATAGCTTTGGGTTCAATCTTGCGGTGTCCTTTCCCAGTGACAGTAGGGGCAGCAAGGCACATATTATATTGTTGCCATCGAGGATAACAAGATGGGGTTTATATCATATTGCATGAGTTTATTCCTCTACATCATGTCATCTTATTTAAAGCGTTACTCTATTCTTTTGAACTTAATACTCTAGATGCATGCTGGATAGCGGTCGATGTGTGGAGTAATAGTAGTAGATGTAGGCAGGAGTCGGTCTACTTGTCTCGGACGTGATGCCTATATACATGATCATACGTAGATATTCTCATAACTATGCTCAATTATGTCAATTGGTCAATAGTAATTTGTTCATCCACCGTAATACTTATGCTCTCGAGAGAAGCCACTAGTGAAACCTATGGCCCCCGGGTCTATATTCCATCATATTTAATCTCCCGACAACAAGTTATTTCTGGTGCCGTTTTTATTTTTCTTTCTTTACTTTGCATCTTTATCATAAAAATACCAAAAATATTATCTTATCATATCTATCAGATCTCACTCTCGTAAGTGACCGTGAAGGGATTGACAACCCCTTTATTGCGTTGGTCGCGAGGATTTATTTGTTTGTCTAGGTGCGAGGGACTTGTGCTTGGCCTCCTACTGGATTGATACCTTGGTTCTCAAAAACTGAGGGAAATACTTACGCTACTTTACTGCATCACCCTTTCCTCTTCAAGGGAAAACCAACGCAGTGCTCAAGAGGTAGAAAGAAGGATTTCTTGCGACGTTGCAGGGGAGTATACATAAAGTCAACATACCAAGTACCCATCACAAACCCTTATCTCCCGCATTACATTATTTGCCATTTGCCTCTCGTTTTCCTCTCCCCCACTTCACCCTTGCCGTTTTATTCGCCCTCTCTTTTCCGTTCACCTCTTTTTCGCTAGTTTCTTGTTTGCTCGTGTGTTGGATTGCTTGCTTGTCACGATGACTCAAGATAATACCAAATTGTGTGGCTTTACCAATACCAACAATAATGATTTCCTTAGCACTCGATTACTCCTCTTACCGATACTGAATCTTGTGAAATTAATGCTGATTTGTTGAATCTTGTCATGAAAGATCAATTCGCCGGCCTTCCTAGTGAAGATGCCGCTACCCATCTAAATAGCTTTGTTGATTTGTGTGGATATGCAAAAAAAGAAAGATGTGGACAATGATATTGTTAAATTGAAGCTATTTCCTTTTTCGCTTAGAGATCGTGCTAAAGCTTGGTTTTCGTCTTTACCTAAAAATAGTATTGATTCTTGGAATAAGTGCAAAGATGCTTTTATCTCTAAGTATTTTCCTCTCTCTAAGATCATCTCACTTAGATACGATATTATGAATTTTAAGCAACTTGATCATGAACATGTTGCACAAGCTTGGGAGAGGATGAAATTAATGATACGTAATTGCCCTACACATGGTTTGAATTTGTGGATGATTATACAAAATTTTATGCGGATTGAATTTTGCTTCTAGAAATCTTTTAGATTCGGTGATGGGAGGCACTTTTATGGAAGTCACTTTAGGAGAAGCTACTAAACTCCTAGATAATATTATGGTTAATTATTCTCAATGGCACACTGAAAGATCCACTAATAAAAACTGCATGTGATAGAAGAAATTAATGTTTTGAGTGGAAAGATGGATGAACTTATGAAATTATTTGCTAATAAAAGTGTTTCTTCTGATCCTAATGATATGCCTTTGTCTACTTTGATTGAGAATAATAATGAATCTATGGATGTGAATTTTGTTGGTAGGAATAATTTTGGTAACAACGCGTATAGAGGAAACTTTAATCCTAGGCCATATCCTAGTAATTCCTCTAATAATTATGGTAATTCCTACAACAATTCTTATGGAAATTTTAATAAGATACCTTCTGAATTTGATACTAGTGTTAAGGAGTTTATGAATTCGCAAAGGGATTTCAATGCTTTGCTTGAAGAAAAATTGCTTAAAGTTGATGAATTGGCCAGGAACGTTGATAGAATTTCTCTTGATGTTGATTCTTTGAAACTTAGATCTATTCCACCTAAGCATGATATCAATGAGTCTCTCAAGGCCATGATAATTTCCATTGATGATTGCAAAGAAAGAACCGCTAGGATGCGTGCTAAGAAAGATTGTTTTGTGAAAGCGTGTTCTTCTAGTTTCTATGAAAATAAAGATGAAGATCTAAAAGTTATTGATGTGTCCCCTATTAAATCTTTGTTTTGCAATATGAATCTTGATAATGATGGGACTGAATATGATCCACCTTTACCTAGAAGGCGTTCCAAAAACTCGAAGTTTTTAGATCTTGATGCAAAAATTGGTAAAAGTGGGATTGAAGAGATCAAAACTCTAGATATTAATGAACCCACTATTTTGGATTTCAAGGAATTTAATTATGATAATTGCTCTTTGATAGATTGTATTTCCTTGTTGCAATCCGTGCTAAATTCTCCACATGCTTATAGTCAACATAAAGCTTTTACTAAACATATCGTTGATGCTTTGACGCAATCTTATGAAAAAAAACTTGAGTTGGAAGTTTCTATCCCTAGAAAACTTTATGATGAGTGGGAACCTACTATTAAAATTAAAATTAAAGATCATGAATGCTATGCTTTGTGTGATTTGGGTGCTAGTGTTTCCACGATTCCAAAAACTTTCTGTGATTTGCTAGGTTTCTGCGATTTTGATGATTGCGCTCTAAACTTGCACCTTGCGGATTCCACCATTAAGAAACCTATGGGAAGAATTAATGATGTTCTTATTATTGCAAATAGGAATTATGTGCCCGTAGATTTTATTGTTCTTGATATAGATTGCAATCCTTCATGTCCTATTATTCTTCGCAGACCTTTCCTTAGAACGATTGGTGCAATTATTGATATGAAGGAAGGAAATATTAGATTCCAATTTCCGTTAAGGAAAGGCATGGAACACTTCCCTAGAAATAAAATAAAATTACCTTCTGAATCTATTATGAGAGCCACTTATGGATTGCCTACCAAAGATGGCAATACCTAGATCTATCCTTGCTATTATGCCTGGCTAGGGGCGTTAAACGATAGCGCTTGTTGGGAGGCAACCCAATTTTATTTTTAGTTTTTAGTTTTTAGTTTTTTGCTTCTGTTTAGGAATAAATATTTGATCTAGCCTCTGGTTAGATGTGTTTTTATGTTTTAATTAGTGTTTGTGCCAAGTTTAACCTATAGTATCTTCTTGGATGATAGTTATTTGATCTTGCTGAAAATTGCAGAAACTTTCTGATCACGAAAATAATTTTTAAAAATCACCAGAACGTGATAAAATATTGATACCAATTGCTGCTCATCAATAAATTTTTTTCTAGGTCGTCCTATTTTGGCTGAATTTTTGGAGTTCCAGAAGTTTGCGTTAGTTACGGATTACTACAGACTGTTCTGTTTTTGACAGATTCTGTTTTTCGTGTGTTGTTTGCTTATTTTGATGAATCTATGGCTAGTAAAATAGTTTATAAACCATAGAAAAGTTGGAATACAATAGGTTTAACACCAATATAAATAAATAATGAGTTCATTACAGTACCTTGAAGTGGTGTTTTGTTTTCTTTGGCTAACGGAGCTCACGAGATTTTCTGCTAAGTTTTGTGTTGTGAAGTTTTCAAGTTTTGGGTAAAAGATTTGATGGATTAAGGAACAAGGAGTGGCAAGAGCCTAAGCTTGGGGATGCCCATGGAACCCCAAGATAATCTAAGGACACCTAAAAGCCAAAGCTTGGGGATGCCCCGGAAGGCATCCCCTTTTTCGTCTACTTCCATATGTAAGTTTACTTGGGGCTATATTTTTATTCACCACATGATATGTGTTTTGCTTGGAGAGTCTTGTATTATTTGAGTCTTTGTTTGTTTTTTTGCCACAATCATCCTTGCTGTACACACCTTTTGAGAGAGACACACATGATTTGGAAATTGTTAGAATACTCTATGTGCTTCACTTGTATCTTTTGAGTTATATAGTTTTTGCTCTAGTGCTTCACTTATATCTTTTAGAGCACAGTGGTGGATTTGTTTAATAGAAAATATTGTTCTCTCATGCTTCACTTAGATTATTTTGAGAGTCCTACAAAACAACATGGTAATTTGCGTTAATTATGATAGGCATTCAAGATTAGTACAAAATTTCTTATGAGTGTGTTGAATACTATGAGAAGTTAGATGCTTGATAATTGTTTTGAGATATGGATATGATGATATTAGAGTCATGCTAGTTGAGTAGTTGCGAATTTTAGAAATACTTGTGTTAAAGTTTGTGAGTCCCGTAGCATGCACGTATGGTGAACCGTTATGTGATGAAGTCGGAGCATGATTTATTTATTGATTGTCTTCCTTATGAGTGGCGGTCGGGGACGAGCGATGGTCTTTCCTACCAATCTATCCCCCTAGGAGCATGCGCGTAATACTTTTCTTTGATAACTTGTAGATTTTCGCAATAGGTATATGAGTTCTTTATGACTAATGTTGAGTCCATGGATTATACGCACTTTTCTTCCTTCCACCATTGCTAGCCTCTCTAATACCGCGCACTTTTCTACGGTATCATACACCCACCATATACCTTCCTCAAAACAGCCACCATACCTACCTATCATGGCATTTCCATAGCCATTCCGAGATATATTGCCGTGCAACTTACCACCTTTCGTTTATTATGACACACTCCATTATTGTCATATTGTTTCGCATGATCATGTAGTTGACATCGTATTTGTGGCAAAGCCACCGTTCATAATTCTTTCATACGTGTCACTCTTGATTCATTGCATATCGATACACCACGGAGGCATTCACATAGAGTCATATTTTTCTCTAAGTATTGAGTTGTAATTGTTGAGTTGTAAGTAAATAAAAGTGTGATGATCATCATTTTTTAGAGCATTGTCCCAAGTGAGGAAAGGATGATGGAGACTATGATTCCCCCACAAGTCGGGTTGAGACTCCGGGCTAAAAAAAAGAGGCCATAAAGAAAAAGAGAAAAGGCCCAAAAAAATGAGAGAAAAAGAGAGAAGGGACAATGTTACTATCCTTTTACCACACTTGTGCCTCAAAGTAGCACCATGATCTTCATGATAGAGAGTGTCCTATGATATCACTTTCATATACTAGTGGGAAATTTTCATTATAGAACTTGGCTTGTATATTCCAATGATGGGCTTCCTCAAAATGCCCTAGGTCTTCATGAGTAAGCGAGTTGGATGCGCACCCACTTAGTTCCTTTTGTTGAGCTTTCATATACTTATAGCTCTAGTGCATCCGTTGCATGGAAATCCCTACTCACTCACATTGATATCTATTAATGGGCATCTCCATAGCCCATTCATACGCCTAGTTGATGTGAGACTATCTTCTCCCTTTTTGTCTTCTCCACAACCACCATTCTATTCCACATATAGTGCTATGTCCATGGCTCACGCTCATGTATTGCGTGAAGATTGAAAAAGTTTGAGAACATCAAAAGTATGAAATAATTGCTTGGCTTGTCATCGGGGTTGTGCATGATTTAAATACTTTGTGTGGTGAAGATAGAGTATAGCCAGACTATATGATTTTGTAGGGATAACTTTCTTTGGCCATGTTATTTTGAGAAGACATAATTGCTTAGTTAGTATGCTTGAAGTATTATTATTTTATGTCAATATTAAACTTTTGTCTTGAATCTTTGGATCTGAATATTCATACCACAATTAAGAGAATTACATTGAAATTATGCCAAGTAGCATTCCACATCAAAAATTCTGTTTTTATCATTTACCTACTCGAGGACGAGCAGGAATTAAGCTTGGGGATGCTTGATACGTCTCCAACGTATCTATAATTTTTTATTGTTCCATGCTATATTATATTCTGTTTTGGACATCATTGGGCTTTATTATACACTTTTATATTATTTTTGTGACTAACCTATTAACCGGAGGCCCAGCCCAGAATTGCTATTTTTTGCCTATTTCAGAGTTTCGTAGAAAAAGAATATCAAACGGAGTCCAAACGGAATGAAACCTTCGGGAACGTGATTTTTGGAACGAACGTGATCCAGAGGACTTGGACCCTACGTCCAAGAAAGCTACCAGCAAGGCACGAGGTAGGGGCGCACCTACCCCACAGGCGCGCCCTCCACCCTCGTGGGCCCCATGTTGCTCCACCGACGTACTTCTTCCTCCTATATATACCTCACGCCCCCAAACTACGAGATCTGAAGCCAAAACCTAATTCCACCGCCGCAACTTTCTGTACCCGTGAGATCCCATCTTGGGGCCTTTTCTGGAGCTCCGTTGGAGGGGGCATCGATCACGGAGGGCTTCTACATCAACACCATAGCCTCTCCTATGATGTGTGAGTAGTTTACGTCAGACCTTCGGGTCCATAGTTATTAGCTAGATGGCTTCTTCTCTCTTTTTGGATCTCAATACAATGTTCTTCCCCTCTCTTGTGGAGATCTATTCGATGTAATCTTCTTTTTGCGGTGTGTTTGTTGAGACCGATGAATTGTGGGTTTATGATCAAGTTTATCTATGAACAATATTTGAATCTTCTCTGAATTCTTTTATGTATGATTGGTTATCTTTGCAAGTCTCTTTGAATTATCAGTTTGGTTTGGCCTACTAGATTGATCTTTCTTGCAATGGGAGAAATGCTTAGCTTTGGGTTCAATCTTGTGGTGTCCTTTCCCGGTGATGAGGGGCAGCAAGGCACGTATTGTATTGTTGCCATCGAGGATAACAAGATGGAGTTTATATCATATTGCATGAGTTTATCCTCTACATCATGTCATCTTACTTAAAAGCGTTACTATGTTCTTTTGAACTTAATACTCTAGATGCATCTTTGGATAGCGGTCGATGTGTGGAGTAATAGTAGTAGATGCAGCAGAGTCGGTCTACTTGTCTCGGACATGATGCTTATATACATGATCATACGTAGATATTCTCATAACTATGCTCAATTCTATCAATTGCTCAACAGTAATTTGTTCACCCACCGTAATACTTATGCTCTCGAGAGAAGCCACTAGTGAAACCTATGGCCCCCGGGTCTATTTTCCATCATATTTAATATCCCGACAACAAGTTATTTCTGGCGCCATTTTTATTTTGCTTTCTTTACTTTGCATCTTTATCGTAAAAATACCAAAAATATTATCCTATCATATCTATCAGATCTCACTCTCGTAAGTGACCGTGAAGGGATTGACAACCCCTTTATTGTGTTGGTTGTGAGAATTTATTTGTTTGTGTAGGTGCAAGTGACTCGTGCGTGGCCTCCTACTGGATTGATACCTTGGTTTTCAAAAACTGAGGGAAATACTTACGCTACTTTACTGCATCACCCTTTCCTCTTCAAGGGAAAACCAACGCAGTGCTCAAGAGGTAGCAAGCGACAGGTACAACGAGCTACAATGCTCGCGGAAAATTTGAACTACAGCATAGCATTCACTAGGACCGCCCATCATAAGATCAACGGTTGAGAGAGGGCTCCAGTGGGCACGATTGACGATCAATAGATCAATAGACTCGAAAACAGAAAACAACACTGTTGTGAATTCAGGTGTTGCTTTGGCCTCCATATAGGCTGTGTTGCAAAAGACGGCGACCTTGGTGTCATGGTTGCGTTGGAGCTCTTCGCGTAGCGTAGGGTTGAACGATCGCGCACCACGCAAAAACCTCCAGGAAACGAACCCGGGCATAGGGTTGAACGATCGATCGCGCACTACCTGAAGCAGGGAGCTCCAGAAAAACCAACCAGGGCTTTCTCCGTGCTAATGCACACCACCGCGACGACGATACCCAGATGCTTTCCGGCAACATGTCGTGCGCCGCCAATATCCCAGAGATCAGCGACTGAGCGGTAGGTACTTTCCAACGTCGTGCGAGTGGATCCTGATGCTAGCTAAGCTCAAGCATCACAATCAAACTTTTTATTTAACCATATTTTAATAATTCACATTCAAAAACTGAAATTTTGGGATGTGACAAGGATTGTTTTAGATACAACACTAAGATATAGTGCACTAGGACTCGAAAATTGCTTTTGAAGCTTGGCCTCTATGGAGGCGGGTTTTTGAAAAATTCAAAATTCAACAAAATTCATATTTTTACATTTCAAAAAATTCTGAAAAAATACAGACATACATGAAGGCATAACACACATGTGTGTAAATTTTTAGGGCGAAATATGTTGAAATGAGGGATGTGCCATAAAGACAAATATGTGACTTTTCAACACATGATACTATTCATCCCAAAAGTCCATGAATTTGTTCTTTTTGCAAAGATCGCGTCTCAAGGTATTTCATTCTGAAATTTTACACACATAAACATCACATCCTTGTGTACTTGTACAATTTTTTTCCAGATTTTTTAAAACCAGAAAGAATGAATTTTGATTTTTTTTTTAAAAATTCGACCTCCATGGAGGCCGAGCTCCAAAATGCCGTTCTCACCCGGATTGCTATATCTAAGCATATATTTAATGTCACCAGATATAGCTTAAGATATACTGCACTGAGACTCGAAAATGCCAAATGGAGACCGAGTTCCATGGATGCCTTAATTTGAAAGCTTAAAAAAAATCAAAATTTTTAGTTTTAAAAAGTTCTGAAAAAAATACACACATACCTAGAGACATAATGTACATGTGTGTAAAATTTCAGATCGAAGTACGTTAAAATGAGAGCTACACAAAATAAAAAAATCAGGGACTTTTTAGTATATGTACTATTCATCATTTTGTGTTTTTGCGCATGATATGTACTATTCATCCTTAAAGTCCTTCATTTTTTTTGTGCAACTCACAGTTCAAGGAATTTCATCCTGAAATTTTACAGGCATACACATTACATCCTTGTATGCATGTATACTTTTTTTTCAGCATTTTGTGAAACTGAAATGTTTGAATTTTGAAATTTCAAAAATAAGGCTTCCATCGGTTTCCAAAATGCCATACTACTCAATGAGACTGCCCTAAGAAACATGGATCACAATTATCGACACAAAAGAGGAAAACACCAATATTTTCTATGTATGTTTTTCTTTTCCGTAATAGTGCACTGTGTTACCACTAGTATGTTTCTTAGGCACGCTGGGAAAATACTGATCACGCCCTATTCAGGCTTTCCAAGCATAGGACGAGAGCATACGCTCCACACCCACCAAAAATGAGCACGTGCGGCGTGTGTGTACTCTGATACAACACGATGAGTTAGAGCTAACTAACGCAGACGCACACGCTCCAACCACTGCAAGCACGCGCGCGTCGCGTGCTGTGAGCCACGCATATCTATCTGCTGTCCACAAATGATCTTCACTTGTGAATGTTGATATCGGTAAGAGCACGATCCCCACCGGGTCCCCATCCGTCCTCGAGCGGCATGCCCGGCATGACGTTCTTCCAGAACCCGTGCTTGCTCCAGAGCAGCACCATCTGCTCGATGGGCACGCCCTTGGTCTCCGGCAGGAAGACATAGACGAAGGCGGTCATGACGGCGATCCACGCAGCGAAGAAGATGAAGATGGCGAACTTGAAGGCGCAGAGCAGCGACAGGAACGCCTGCGCGATGATGAACGTGAAGAAGAGGTTGACGGCCACCGTGATGCTCTGCCCTGCCGACCGCGTCTCCAGGGCGAAGATCTCGCTCGGCACCGTCCACCCTAGCGGACCCCACGACCACCCGAACGCGAGCATGAAGAGGCAGATCACGAACACCACCGCGATCGAGCAGCCCCGCGATAGGTGCTTGTCTGCGTCGAACTTCAACGCCAGTATCGCCGCCACGATCACCTGGCAAACGATCATCTGGATGCCGCCGCTGATGAGCAGCTTCCTCCTGCCGAGCCGGTCGACGGTGGCGATGGAGATGAGCGTGGAGAACAAGAGCACGGCGCCGGTGAGCATGGAGGAGTAGAGGGACCAGCTGGCGCCGAAGCCCATGCTCTGGAACAGCACCGGCGCGTAGAACAGGATGGAATTGATGCCTGTTAGGACCTGGAACGCCGGCATGCACACGGCCATCACCAGCTGCGGCCGGTTGCGCCGCTCGAGGATGTTCCGGAACGGGTGCTTGATGGTGTTGGCCAGTTCACTCGCCTCCGCCATGTCCGTGAACTCAGCGTCGACGTCCGCGGTTCCTCGGATCAGCTCCAGCACACGCCGACCCTCCTCGACGCGCCCGCGCTCAATGAGGCTGTTCGGCGTCTCCGGGAGGAGGATCCCGCCGACCGTCATCAACAGCGCTGGTGCTGCCACGAGGCCGAGCGAGAGGCGCCATCCCCACGGCTTGATTTTTTGCGTGCCATAGTTGATCATGTTCGCCGAGAAGATGCCAAGCGTCGTCGCGAGCTGGAACATCATGTTCAGCCCGCCGCGGAGGTGCGCCGGCGCCATCTCCGACAAGTACAGCGGCACAGCCTACGATGGCACCAAGCACTTGTTCAGTGGCAATGCTACAAGCACACATGCAATGCAATCGCCCACTCCGTATGTCTGAGCTTACCACACCTGATTGCCGAAACCGATGCCGACGCCAAGCATGACGCGGCCAAGGATTAACGTCGTGAGGTTCACAGCCGCCGCGTTAAGGGCTGCGCCGATAAGAAAGCTGATGCCGCCGCAGATAATGCTGGCACGACGGCCGTAGTTCCTTGTCACCGGCGCGGCCGCAAGTGTTGAGACTTGGCCGGAGAGATAGAGGATGGAGGTGAAGGCGGAGAGGGCCTGGTTGTCGTACTTGCAATAGTTGTTTAGGCTCACCAAGTTCTTTCGCCGGAACACCGCCGGGAAGAACCTCTCGAGGAACGGGTCCATGGTGTTCACTCCTGTAGCAATATGTGTAATAAGTGAGACAGATTGACATCAACTTTGGAATTATCAGGCTTCTGTTGTTCGGATTGAGCAATTATGACCCATATGCTTTTTGAATACAGGTTTTAAAATGTTCACTAAGGTAGGCACAAATAGATGAAAAATACCCTTTGAAACATGGTGGTAATTACACCTGGTTACGTATTTTATTATTTAAAAATTTCAGAAAAGGTCAAAATGTTCCAAAACTCTTTTGCAACAAAGTTGAGCTGTCGTTTCTGGCATACAAAAATACTCTGCAAAGAAATATTCTCTGACAAAAATGACAAGTATTCTCTGACAATAGCGTGAACAGTATGCCATATATAGCGACAAATTTGTTTTTTTACGTCGACAACAGCATGAAAGTCATTTCTCAGTGAAAGTTTTTATACGAGTGTAACAATATATCTACTTTGTTCGCAAAAAGTTTCAGATTTTTTTTGACTTTCTTACAAATTACTATTTGAAAAAAATTGGGTGTAATTACACCCGAGAGTCAAATGTTCCAGTCCGATTGACTGGTATGGCTCATACTCTTGTGCACCCAACCCGGGCAACTTTATGCCTGTTCGCATTATTCTTGTGGAAGTGGTTGTCCTTCATTATAATTATTGAGTTAAACACTAAAAACTCGATGGAGTTAACTTTAAGGTGAACTTTGAAAAGGCATACAACAAATTAAATTGGTATATTTTTCCAGCAAGCTCTTCGCAGAAAGATTTTGCGGCTGAATGCAGGCAACAAGTGGACTCCTATGTTCAAAGCGAGAGTATTGGGGTTAAGGTCAATGGTGATATTAGTCATTATTTCCAACTCATAAGGGATTGAGGAAGGTGACCCCATGTCACCAATTCTATTTAATATTGCACAGATATGTTCTCTATTCTTATAGCAGAGGCTAAGGAGGATGGTTGGTTGGGGACCTTATTCCACATCTGATTGATGGAATTGTGCCTATCCTCTAGTATGCGGTTCACATGGTCATTTTTATGGAACATGACCATAGAAAGGCGATTAGTTTGATCCTGTGTCTTTTCGAACAACTTCCAAGTTTGAAAATTAATTTCCACAAAAGTAAGATATTCTATTTTGGTAAGGCCAAAGAGGAGAGTCAGTACATGCATCTATTTGGCTGTGATGTGGGATCCCTTCTGTTTACATACATTAGAGTCCTCATTCATCACTATAGGCTCACCAGCAAGGAATGGAAAGTAGCTGAAGACTGTTTCCAAAACAAGCTCAACATTTGCAAGGGTAAGCCTTTGTCATATGGAGGACAACTTACCATCATCAACGTTGTTCTTCGAGCCTATTCATGTTCATGCTCTTTTTTAGATACTAAAGAGGGGTTAAAAAGGCTGGATTTCTATCAGTCTAGGTTCTTCTGGCAATGCGAGGATCAAAAGCGGAATTACAGACTTGCTAAATGATATTATATATCGTGTCACCTAAAGATCAAGGTGGATCGGGAATTGAAAACCTCAAAATCACCTAAAGATCAGAAGCGGAATTACAGACTTGACCAAGAGGAAACTATTCATCTTTATTCCTATCATGTTTGTTCGCCTCTTTGATTTGATGTGATGGTATTCACCATAATCTGAATGGTCATACGCGAGTGTGAGTTTGTGCTATTCATTGCGCAATTTGAAATTGTCAAAATGATTGTGTTTTTAACTGATTATCTTTTCCTTTTTTTCTGCAGATTATCTTCGGAGCTATGGCCTCAATTCATACATGGTCATCAGTACAACATGCGGACACACATGGCTTATGGCTGTCGGGTGCATCCGATTGGAAACGGCCGCACAGGGTTTGTTCAACCAGTTTGAATGGCATACTAGTAGCAGATTATGTGGATGAACTATGTAGTTATTTTTCGCCCGGTGTGGTAGTGTCTTGCTGTCAACCTTTGACACTCGATGGCTTGGAGTTATTTTATGTTTGATAAAAAAATGGTTGTATGGATCAAGGTTTTGGATCCCGAGTGGACATTTTTTCTTGAGGGGCACCGGAATTTGCGGTTACCATGGTAACCACGATATGCCGGAAAAAATTCGAACGAAATTTAAAATCAAATTTAAAATTCAAATTTTTTGAAGTCGATATAGATAGGGGTTTACCTCCAATTTCAGCATGTACCTGGCTCTATCGTACTGGCTGTTCAACCCGAACTGCCACTTGCTAAAAGGTCGCGAGTTCGACCCCTGGCATTTTTTCACTTTTGCATATAAAAAAGAAATTAAAATGCGTGAGACAAGACTCGAACCCGCAACACGCTGTTGAGAAAAGGGTGCCTTTGCCACGACCACTTATCTTATGGTGGTAGAGATGGCATACATTTAACTACACTCTGATTGTTTGAATTCAAAATTTTCAAAAAAATTTGCCCGGTATGAGTGTTTCTCGAGGGGGTTCGGTAAGTTCTTTAACCAAAACAATGGTATGGATGCTAAAAAAAAAACAATGGTATGGATAGCATGATGCGGAGGTCAGGGTTATCCATTTTTTGTTTTTTTCGGTTATTCATGGAAAAAATCCATATACTTAACAAGAGTTTGAATGTATTGGCACCAAAGATACAGATCGCTACAACGTTACGTGATGATCCTGCTAGTAGTATTAAGACATCCGATGTGTACGTATTTTACTGCCTGTATGCCTCTAAACTCTCTCTCTTCTCTTTGAGGTGGCCTTCGTATGGTGCAGCATCCAGCCTCCGAGTAAAATTCGGTAGCTAGGGTTTCCTCTTCGCCTAGAGGCTACCTCTTTTAGCCAGAATAATCGAGAAGCCCGACCCCGACTTGTGAGACTGTGAGAAGCGTGTTCGGTTTAGGTTATAACAACAGTATGAGGCGGGAGCAACAATTCAGGCTGGAGCAAAATTGCT
Organism: Aegilops bicornis; assembly: GCA_021605145.1. Classification (NCBI taxonomy): domain Eukaryota; kingdom Viridiplantae; phylum Streptophyta; class Magnoliopsida; order Poales; family Poaceae; genus Aegilops; species Aegilops bicornis. The sequence goes on from CM038673.1 coordinate 491,622,676, forward strand.
ACATGCTGTTAGGTTTCGAGCTCGGCTTAGAAACAACCCATAGGGTCCACCTGTAGGTCAATGGCAACAAGCACGGCAGAGAAAAGTAGCCACACTCGTACAACCGAACCACAAGCTAAGCGAGTGACTCAACCGAGATATAATAATGAAAAGGATAGAACAGCATGATCGTTCATGCACCTAGCTAGCTAGCTAGCTAGTGGGTACGTACCGGAGATCCCGATGTCGTAGCCGAAGATGGAGCCCCCGATGGCGGCGACGACGCAGGCCATGGCGACGGCGAGCGTCATTTGGCCCTTGTACTCCGCCGCCCTCTCCTTCTTCACCCCCAGCGGAGCCATGCCGCCAGCCATCCCCTCCCCCGGAACAGTTCAATACTTCAAGTCAAGGGGCAGTCGTGCGCACGTACGTTGTGACGAGGAACAAGAGCTCTCTACCACATGGCCGGGAGAGGGGCAATGCGCGCGCCACCTTTTTGTAGCTCCGCATAGGGGAGCGACAGGAGTGGCGGGGGCAAGTAACATCGCCGTCACATCAGGTGTTGGTGACACGCGCGCCACCTTTTCGGAACAAATCCTGCCTCGCTCGATCCGAATCGATCGACGATCGATCGCGCCATGTGTGAACACGAGGAGCACGATGTGGCGCCGCTATGTGCGTCGACCACGTCGGCGCGCATTTCGCCAATGCCAATGCTAATGCTGTCACCCGGAGGTCCACAGCCCTGTGCCCGGCACTTGCCCCGGTCGATCGCCTCTGATAAGAACCGGGGTTGGCTCTCGTTATTCCGCTGTCCCACAGGACAGTACGGTTAACAATAGTGCGATGCTGAGGTGCGGACAGACGAAATGTCTCGTCGCCGGCCGTCGCGTCCCACGCGCGGTACCGAGCGTTGGCTTTGGCTGCACTGAGGTGAGGCGAGGGCGTGAGGTGCCGTCCCGTCCTTCCCTTGTGTCCCGTCCCGGTGGTACGTAAGGTGGCAAGGACGAGCCCTGTCGCGTCGAACGCATCTTTCTCTTTTCTGAGAGGAGACGAGTCCTGTTTCGGGGAAGCATACGAGTGGTTGAAGCTTCAGCGGGACAAGTCAGCAAGTGCGTGGCCGGCGACGGCGTGCGTGCGCGTGTCGCCAGGTTTGTGGGACGGACGCTCGGGTGGAAGAACTGTACTACGTCCATGGACGGAGCTATCCAGTGACCCGTCGTGGATCTCGGACATTCGTGGGCTGCCTTTACGCCCCCCCGCCGGCAATGATTACGATCTTGATGTACTCCCTTCATTCTAAAATATAGTGCGCCCGCGTTTTTTAAGGTTCAACTTTGATCATAAATTTAACCAATGAGACGGGCTGCGGCGGGTGAAAAAATTATATAATTTAAAACTTCTTTTGAATGTGAATTCACTGGTATAACTTTTGCTCCCGGCACAGTCGGTCTTGTTGGTTAAATTTATGGTCAAAGTTAAAGCACGGGAATAGAGGAAGCACTATATTTTAAAACGGAGGGAGTATGTGCAAAGGCGCCGCAGAGCGCAGATCTCCTGCGTGTTGGACGATGAAATAATTCGTCTGTGGACTATGCATGCAGGTGAACTAGGGTGTGTCTGGTTCATGATAGCATGCCCTGCCAATTTTTGCCAACCCAAGAAATTGGCTAGAGCTTTGTTGGCCAAACTTTTTTGCAAGATTCGTGAAGGAATGTGGGGGAGTTGGCAAGAGTCTAGAGGCAACCAAAAAATTAGCAACTAACCACGTGAAAGCCAAAATATCATGACCTATGTACAGATGTACTACTAGCACAAAATGCCAGATTTGTTGGACGCACGCTTGGGCTTCGTCCTCGGGAAGACGACGAGACGAAGAACAGTACTGCCGACAATGATTGCGATATTTGCAAAAACTATATAAAAAGACGTCGCAGATCTTGTGCGTGTTCTGGACGAGGAAATGATGATTCGCCTATGGACTATGAGAGGATGCAGGCGGACTACTAGGTCATAGCAGATGGTCCTGAATTGTTGAAACTGTATCGTGTACATCGTTGTCCGATGAGCATCGTAAAGCTAAGAGGTGGCTCTTTGCTTTCGTCTGAGGTCCTATCTAGAACAAAGGTGTGTGCAAGGTGCATGCACTCCCAGCACGATCGAGATCGGATGCCCGAGTTTATGAATGAGACATTTCCTTTGACGCACATGCTTGCACAGTGCCGTTACATACATATCCTGCTGCTCCGGCAAGTAAATTAAGTTAAAGCCGATATGTCGCGAGAGAAAAAAAATGTAACACATTCTTAAAAAGATAACAAAAATTGAACCAGCAAGACAAAGATAAGCTAGCTATCTAAGATATAACAAAATGCCAATTATTTGTTTCTTAATCCTTGTTGTTAGGCTGGGTAATATTTGCTTAGTCTAAAAAATTAGAGTAAGAAATGGCCCAAAAAGTATACGATCGTTTGCAATGACCCCATGTTATTACTGGCCATTACATCTCGAAAACCGGCCCATGGCAACATATTTCGATCATCTAAGAAGCCCTTTTATCAACACAAAGGATAATATAGTAATACGTATTGGACTTGATAGGTCGACAGAGGTAATAAAGCTCTCCATATACTCGTCCTCATAGGTCACAATCACAATATCTATTGAGTATCGCACTTATGCGATTTTTTACCTTCAAAGTAAGCACAACATATCAGCTGCTACCACGAGGTAAAGAATTTTGTTATGCGCAAATTGATTGCCTGTATCTTAACCTGAGCAAATGGTATCGTTCGAGATAGTCGTAGATCGCAGTTACATGGTGCGCTTTTGCTCCATCTTAAAACATCTATTAGTAAGAAATGAACCAAAAAGCACACGATTAGATGCAATGACCACAGTCCTCATTGGTGTGTGTGATGTCTCTTTTATGTGTGCTTAGTCAGCGGGTTGTGACGCTTTTCACATTGTTTTTGTTAATTAACATGGCAACTCTCTCCCTTTTAATTACTAAATAAGGCAAAATTTAGGGGGTTGATAAGTTTTAGACTTGAAACTAGTTGTTCCTTAAACAACCGTACACATGCAAGCTAACAAGGTAAGACTTAGGAAAAGTAACTTGCAAGTGAGTGAGGAGTTTGAGTTTCAAGGGATGCAAACTAGAATTAGCTCCATGATGTTTCCCTAGGATCGGATAGTTGATGGTGTCATATTTCTTGTTGGTGGATGTTTGAACAACAAAGGTTCTAAGACCAGAAGGATCTTGGCAGCGTTGTTCACAAATAACATGCCAAATATGCCATCATGGCTTATGGACCACAAAGGTCAAGCCTTACTCAGGGTTGATCTTGCACGAAGAAGGTGATCACCAGACATTTTCATAATCTTGATTACCCTAGAAAGGGGATTCCTTCTCAAGCTCATGGTTCGACTCTGGTCTCCTGCCCGAACATCGTGGTTTGCTGGCTCGTTACCAGCTACGACCCCATCGATCATGAAGAAAATGCGCTCTCCTTCGAGAGGCCGGAGCACATCGACCACCATTCCAGTGCTCTCTTCAAGGACATTGCTGAGATCAAGACTTCCGACTACCCCACAAGCTATGGCGCGGCGTGGGGCTCGATTACTTCTTCAGGAAAATTGTCGACGTGTGCGTCGTCGACCAGTATTGCACCGTCTGGGAAGACTATGTGAGTGTCTGCGCCCTCGTCATGGTGTAGCATGAAAACACCCCACCCGCCACCTTGGTTAAACACCCCCTATCGCTATCAAACTACCATATTGTTGTGCTACTGATCACTTTGCTGCAGATATTTAATCTTTAGGTGTGGTTGAATTGACAACTCAACTGCTAATACTTACAAATATTCTTTGGCTCCCCTTGTGTCGAATCAATAAATTTGGGTTGAATACTCTACCCTAAAAAACTGTTGCGATCCCCTATACTTGTGGGTTATCACAGGCATATGCGGCCTTTGTCGAGCTTAAGCATGTCGAGCTGCGGGAGTACTTACAACGAGTTCAGGGAAGCGAGGATTACAACCATCGGATGATGACAGTTAGTTTTGCCCACTAGGAACCAACCTAAATTTTGCAGTTTCATTTCTTCTGACCTTCGCATTTGCTTAGTCAGCTAACATCCAGGCTATGTTTGCGGTTATGCAAAACCGCACGGATCCACCATCACTCGGGCTGGCACCACCACCTTTTGGAGCATACCCATACTTGCCTACATTCGAAGAATGGGTGGCACCAGGCAGTGTGACTCCGGTTAGTACATTGCCAAACTATTCAACACTAGTTATCGTTGAATCAACACTATCATATTTACCCTTACAATCTCTTTTCAAACATGTAGGGAACCGGTGGATCATCGATTTTTGGTGGTGGTGTTGGTGGTTCCACTCCTGCTTCACGGAGCCCAGACACTCCAGTCTGGCAAAGTGGTGCTGGTCTTGGCGGTGCTGGTGGTCTTAGTGGTGATGCTGAAGCTAATGGTGGTGGCGGCGGTGGCGATGATCCTAATCTTCTTTAAATTATGATGTTTTCCATGTTTTGTTATGCTTTTCATGTTCCATACTTCATCCTAGTGTTCTTTAGATGACAATGATGACGTCGATGTTTCACACTTACGTTCATGAAGTTTTGACGATGACGATGTTTCACACTTATGTTCATGAAGTTTCGACGGTGATGATGTTCATGATCTTTCATATTATGTTCATGATCTTTCATATTATGTAGATGAGGTTCTAGAGAATGATGATATTCCTGTATATATACATATAAATATGTGATGTGTTGTCAATTGAATGGAAAATGGAAAAACATAAAATAAAAAACATACCAAAAACGATGCCGACGGCTTGGTCATCGGCTCCCAGCAAGCGACATGTGCCATCTATGCCGACGGCTTGGTCATCGGCTTACCCTGCCACGTGGTGCTTCCTGGGAGCTCTTGGAAGCACGTGGTGCTTCCTGGGAGCTCTTGGAAGGGAGATATGCCAACGGCCAGGCCGTCAGCATATATTGCGTCTAAGCCAACAACCTTACTGTCGGCATAGCTCCCTGCGAGGAGCTCCCTACCCTTGCCATGTGGCCGCTTTTGGTTGGTTCGATTTGGAGACGGCGCCGTCAATTGCCGCCTCACTGTTTTTTGCCAACGGTTGTACGAAAGCCGTCCGTATAGGGGTCTATGCCGATGGCATATCTACGCCTTCGAGATCTACACCGACGGCTCTATGCCAACGGCAGCCGTCGGAATAGAGCTATACCGACGGTATACGGCCTATGCCGACGGCCTGGCCGTCAGCATTGGGGTTTATTTTGGTCGTGCGCCCACGGTCATCAGCGGTGCCGACGGTGTGATACGTCCATTTTGCATCATGCTTTTATATCGATATTTATTGCATTATGGGCTGTTATTACACGTTATGTCAAAATACTTATGCCTTTTCTCTCTTATTTTACAAGGTTTACATGAAGAGGGAGAATGCCGGCAGCTGGAATTCTGGGCTGAAAAAGGAGCACATATTAGAGACCTATTATGCACAGCTCCAAAAGTCCTGAAACTTCACGAAAGCACATTTTGGAATCAATAAAAAATATTGGCGAAAGAATCCACCAGAGGAGGCCCACACCCTGGCCACGATGGAGGGGGGCGCGCCCTACCTCTCTGGGCGCCCCCTGCCTCGTGGGCCCCCTGGCAGGCCTCCGATGTCCATCTTCTGCTATATGAAGTCTTTTACCCTGGAAAAAATCATAAGGAAGCTTTCGGGACGAAGCGCCGCCGTGTCGAGGCGGAACCTTGGCAAAACCAATCTAGGGCTCCGGCGGAGCTGTTCTGCCGGGGAAACTTCCCTCCGGGAGGGGGAGATCATCGCCATCGTCATCACCAAAGATCCTCCCTTCGGGAGGGGGTCAATCTCCATCAATATCTTCACCAGCACCATCTCATCTAAACCCTAGTTCATCTCTTGTATCCAATCTTTGTCCCAAAGCCTCAGATTGGTACCTGTGGGTTGCTAGTAGTGTTGATTACTCCTTGTAGTTGATGCTAGTTGGTTTATTTGGTGGAAGATCATATGTTCAGATCCTTTATGCATATTAATACCCCTCTGACTATGAACATTAATATGATTTGTGAGTAGTTACAATTGTTTCTGAGGACATGGGAGAAGTCTTGCTATAAGTAGTCATGTGAATTTGGTATTCGTTCGATATTTTGATGAGATGTATGTTGTCTTTCCTCTAGTGGTGTTATGTGAACGTCGACTATATGACACTTCACCATTGGTTGGGCCTAGAGGAAGGCATTGGTAAGTAATAAGTAGATGATGGGTTGCTAGAGTGACAGAAGCTTAAACCCTAGTTTATGCGTTGCTTCATAAGGGGCTGATTTGGATCCATATGTTTCATGCTATGGTTAGGTTTACCTTAATACTTATTTTGTAGTTGCGGATTCTTGCAATAGGGGTTAATCATAAGTGGGATGCTTGTCCAAGAAAGGGCAGCACCCAAGCACTGGCCCACCCACATACCATATTATCAAAGTAACGAACGCGAATCATATGAGCGTGATGAAAACTAGCTTGACGATAATTCCCATGTGTCCTCGGGAGCGTTTTCCTTCATATAAGAGTTTGTCTAGGCTTGTCCTTTGCTACCAGAAAGGATTGGGCCATCTTGCTGCACCTTATTTACTTTCATTACTTGTTACTCGTTACAAATTACCTTATCACAAAACTATCTGTTACCGATAATTTCAGTGCTTGCAGAGAATACCTTACTGAAAACCGCTTGTCATTTCCTTCGCTCCTCGTTGGGTTCGACACTCTTACTTATCGAAAGGACTATGATAGATCCCCTATACTTGTGGGTCATCAAGACTCTTTTCTGGCGCCGTTGCCGGGGAGTGAAGCGCCTTTGCTAGGTGGAATTTGGTAAGGAAAAATTTATATAGTGTGCTGAAATTTACTGTCACTTGTTACTATGGAACATAATCCTTTGAGGGGCTTGTTCAGGGTATCTTCACCCCGACCAGTAGAGCAAAGAGTTGCTCCTCAACCTACTGAACCTACTGAAAATGTTTACTTTGAAATTCCTTCGGGTATGATAGAGAAACTGCTAGCTAATCCTTTCACAGGTGATGGAACATTACATCCCGATTTGTACCTAATCTATGTGGATGAAGTTTGTGGATTATTTAAGCTTGCAGGTATGGCCGATGATGTTATCAAGAAGAAGGTCTTCCCTTTATCTTTGAAGGGAAATGGATTGACATGGTTTAGGCTATGTGATGATATGGGATCATGGAACTACAACCGATTCAAATTGGAATTTCATCAGAAGTTTTATCCTATGCATCTTGTTCATCGTGATTGCAATTATATATATAATTTTTTGGCCTCGTGAAGGAGAAAGCATCGCTCAAGCTTGGGGGAGGCTTAAGTCAATGTTATATTCATGCCCCAATCATGATCTCTCAAGAGAAATTATTATTCAAAATTTTTATGCTCGACTTTCTCTCAATAATCGCTCCATGCTCGATACTTCTTGTACTGGCTCTTTTATGATGAAGACTATTGAATTCAAATGGGATTTATTGGAAAGAATTAAACACAACTCTGAAGATTGGGATCTCGATGAAGGTAAGGAGTCAGGTATAACACCTAAGTTTGATTGTGTTAAATCTTTTATGGATACCGATGTTTTCCGTGAATTTAGCACTAAATTTGGACTTGACTCTGAGATAGTAGCTTCTTTTGGTGAATCCTTTGCTACCCATGTTGATCTCCCTAAGGAGAAGTGGTTTAAATATAATCCTCCCATTGAAGTAAAAGTAGTTGCACCTATTAGAGTTGAAGAAAAGACTATCACTTATAATGATCCTGTCGTTCCTACTGCTTATATTGAGAAACCACCTTTCCCTGTTAGAATAAAAGATCATGCTAAAGCTTCAACTATGGTCAACAAAAGTAATATTAGGACACCCAAACCCCCTGAGCAAATTAAAGTTGAACCTAGTATTGCTATGGTTAAAGATCTCTTGGCTTATAATATTGATGGGCATGTTATTTACTTCTGTAATGAAGCTTCTAGAATTGCTAGACCTGATACTAAAAATAAACATAGACCTGTTGTAGGCATGCATGTTATTTCTGTTAAGATAGGAGATCATTGTTATCATGGCTTATGTCATATGGGTGCTAGTGCAAGTGCAATACCTCATTCCTTATACAAAGAAATTATGCATGATATTGCACTTGCTGAGTTAGAGGAAATTGATGTTACAATTAAGCTTGCCAATAGAGACACTATTTCACCAGTTGGGATTGTTAGAGATGTTGAAGTCTTGTGTGGGAAAGTTAAATATCCTGCTGATTTTCTTGTTCTTGGTTCTCCACAAGATAACTTCTGTCCCATCATATTTGGTAGACCCTTCTTGAATAGTGTTAATGCTAGGGTAGACTGCGAAAAGGATGTTGTTACTATTGGTTTGGGGGATATGTCTCATGAGTTTAACTTTGCTAAATTTTGTAGACAACCCCGTGATGAGGAATTGCCTAGTAAAGATGAAATTATTGGTCTTGCTTCTATTGCCGTGCCTCCTAATGACCCTTTAGAACAGTATTTGCTAGACCATGAAAATGATATGTTTATGAATGAAAGAAGGGAAATAGATGAAGTATTCTTTAAACAGGGACCTATTTTGAAACATAACTTGCATGTTGAAATCCTAGGGGATCCTCCTCCACCCAAGGGTGATCCCGTGTTTGAGCTTAAACCCTTACCTGATACTCTTAAATATGCTTATCTTGATGAGAAAAAGATATATCCTGTTATTATTAGTGCTAACCTTTTAGAGCATGAAGAAAAGAAATTATTGAAAATTCTGAAGAAGCACAGTGCTGCTATTGGATATACTCTTGATGATCTTTAGGGCATTAATCCCACTCTATACCAGCACAAAATAAAATTGGAGAAAGACACTAAACCAGTTGTTGATCACCAACGACGATTAAATCCTAAGATGAAAGAAGTGGTAAGGAAAGAAATACTAAAGCTTGTGGAGGCAGTTATAATTTATCCCGTTCTTTGTTAGTCGATTGGGTAAGTCACATCCATTGTGTCCCTAAGAAGGGAGGTATTACTGTTGTTCCTAATGATAAAGATGAATTGATCCCATAAAGAATTGTTACAAGTTATAGAATGGTAATTGATTTCCGTTAACTAAATAAAGCTACTAAAAAAGATCATTACCCTTTACCTTTTGTTGATCAAATGCTAGAAAGATTATCCAAACATACACATTTTTGCTTTCAAGATGGTAATTCTGGTTTCTCTCAAATACCTATGTCAAAAGAGGATCAAGAAAAGACCACTTTTACTTCCCCTTTCGGTACCTTTGCTTATAGACGTATGCCTTTTGGTTTAAGTTACGCAGCTGTTACCTTTCAAAGATGCATGATGGCTATATTCTCTGATTTTTGTGAAAAGAGTGTTGAGGTTTTCATGGATGATTTCTCTGTATATGGAACTTCTTTTGATGATTGCTTGAGCAACCTTGATCGAGTTTTGCAGAGATGTGAAGAAACTAACCTTGTCTTGAATTGGGAGAAGTGCAACTTTATGGTTAATGAAGGTATTGTCTTGGGGCATAAATTTTCTGAAAGAGGTTTTGAAGTTGATAAAGCTAAAGTTGATGCTATTGAAAAGATGCCGTGTCCCAAGGACATCAAAGGTATAAGAAGTTTTCTTGGTCATGCCGGTTTTTATAGGAGGTTCATTAAGGACTTCTCAAAAATTTCTAGGTCCCTGACTAACCTCTTACAAAAAGATGTTCCATTTGTCTCTGATGACGATTGTGTAGAAGCATTTGAAATATTTAAGAAAACCTTGATTTCTGCACCTATTGTTCAGCCATCTGATTGGAATTTACCCTTTGAAATTATGTGTGATGCTAGTGATTATGTTGTAGGTGCTGTCCTAGGACAAAGAGTTGATAAGAAATTAAATGTTATCCAATATGCTAGTAAACTCTACACAGTGCCCAAAGAAATTATGCTACTACTGAAAAAGAATTCTTAGCAGTTGTATTTGCTTGTGATAAGTTCAGACCTTATATTGTTGATTCTAAAGTAACTGTTCACACTGATCATGCTGCTATTAAATATCTTACGAAAAAGAAAGGTGCTAAACCTAGACTTATTAGATGGGTTCTCTTACTACAAGAATTTGATTTGCATATTATTGATAGAAAGGGAGCTGAGAACCCCGTTGCAGACAACTTATCTAGGTTAGAGAATGTTCTTGATGACCAACTACCTATTGATGATAGCTTCCCTGATGAGCAATTAGCTATCATAAATGCTTCTCTTACTGCTCCATGGTATGCTGACTATGATAATTACATTGTTTCTAAATTTATACCACCTAGTTTCACATACCAGCAAAATAAAAAGTTTCCCTATGATTTAAGACATTACTTCTGGGATGACCCACACCTTTATAAAGAAGGAGTAGATGGTGTTATTAGACGTTGTATACCTGAGCATGAATAGGAACAGATCCTACGCAAGTGTCACTCCGAAGCTTATGGAGGACACCATATTTGGAGATAGAACTGCACATAAGGTATTGCAATCCAGTTTTTATTGGCCTACTCTCTTCAAAGATGCCCGTAAGTTTGTATTATCTTGTGATGAATGTCAAAGAATTGGTAATATTAGTAGACATCAAGAAATGCCTATGAATTATTCACTTGTGATTGAACCATTCGATGTTTGGGGCTTTGATGATATGGGACCATTTCCTTCCTCTAATGGGTATACACATATTTTAGTTGCTGTTGATTACGTTACTAAGTGGGTAGAAGCTATTCCAACTAGTACTGCTGATCATAACACCTCTATTAAGATGCTTAAAAAAGTTATTTTTCCAAGGTTTGGAGTCCCTAGATATTTAATGACTGATGGTGGTTCACATTTTATTCATGGTGCTTTTCGTAAAATGCTTGCTAAGTATGATGTTAATCATAGAATTGCATCCCCATATCACCCACAGTCTAGTGGTCAAGTAGAATTGAGTAATCGAGAGCTCAAATTAATTTTGCAAAATACTATTAATAGATCTAGAAAGAATTGGTCCAAGAAACTTGATGATGCGTTATGGGCCTATAGAACTGCATATAAAAATCCTATGGGTATCTCTCCGTATAAAATGGTTTATGGAAAAGCATGTCACTTTCCTCTCGAACTAGAACATAAGGCATATTGGGCCATTAAAGAGCTCAATTATGATTTCAAACTTGCCGGTGAGAAGAGGCTATTTGACATTAGCTCACTTGATGAATGGAGAACCCAGGCCTATGAGAATGCCAAACTATTTAAAGAAAAGGTTAAAAGATGGCATGACAAAAGGATACAAAAGCGTGAGTTTAATGTAGGTGATTATGTGTTGCTATTCAACTCTCGTTTAAGATTTTTGCAGGAAAACTTCTCTCTAAATGGGAAGGTCCTTACGTTATCGAGGAGGTCTATCGTTCCGGTGCCATAAAAATCAACAACTTCGAAGGCACAAATCCAAAGGTGGTGAACGGTCGAAGAATCAAACATTATATCTCAGGTAATCCTATAAATGTTGAAACTAATGTTATTGAAACCGTAACCCCGGAGGAATACATAAGGGACACTTTCCAGAACGTTTCAGACTCCGAAAAGGAATAGGTACGTAGTACGGTAAGTAAACCGACTCCAAAACAGTTCTAATGGTAATTTTTCTCCGCTTTGGAATATTGAAAAAAATAGGAAAAATAAGAAGTAGTCCGGGAAGGACACGAGGCGCCCACGATGGTGGAGGGCGTGCCCCCTGCCTCGTGGGCACCTCGCGTGCCCTCCGGACCCCGTTTTCTTGCACGATACTTCTTTTGGTCGGTAAAAATTCATTATATAATCTCCCGAAGGTTTTGACCACTGTACCATGCAAATATCCTCTATTTTTGTTTCGAGCCGTTTCTGCCGCAGATTAGAGCAAGATGTCTTCTCAAGAATCAGTCGGGGAGAGCCGGGTGTCTAATCCGACACCGGGACCAAGAGAAAACAGTGATGCTGACCACTTTGGGCCATCAACGGAGGAAGAGATGGAGGCCGACTTGAAAAGGATAGATGCCATGGAGGAGGATCAAGAAATTACTTCCCATTTCTGAGCTGAATTCACAATGGGGGAACTACAGAGCTCAGCCATTCCAACCTCGGTCATCCCTTCCAATGCTAAATTTCTCTCTTATGAAAAAAATATGAAAAAGTGTGTTACTTGTTCTCTCGCAGCTTTGCAACATCCATGCGTGAAAGGAGCTTTAACCGTCATGGGTAAGCTCTGTAAGGAAATAATGGATCTCAAGTAGCAAGTCAATAAACTCGAGGAGGAGAATCGTATCCTGAGGGGCATCATCGCCAAGAATATCACATCACCACCTCCAAAGAAGGAGACATAATCACATGGGTATGGGCAGTCCCCTTGGCAACTGCCAAGCTTGGGGGAGGTGCCCCGGTATCGTATCACCATCACACTCCTATCTTTACCATTTTTCTTAGTTCGATCCTTTTGGTAATATCTTGATCTATTAGAATAAAGTTTTAGTATGATCTAGTTTTGAGTTTTTGCTTTAAGATCCTTCTATGTAATCGAGTCCGTGAGCTATATATAATAAGATTAGTGTTGAGTCAAGGGCTTGATTTTCTTGCTATGATCTTGTGGGAATAAAAGAAAGAAAGAATAAAAAGAAATGAAGAGATCATATTGATCTTATGGAGAGTAATGACTTCACATATAAAGAGTTGATGAATAAAAGTTGTTGAGGGTTGATGAGGGAGTCCTGGATTAGGGGGTGTCCGGATGGCCGGACTATGACCTTTGGCCGGACTGCTGGACTATGAAGATACAAGATTGAAGACTTCGTCCCGTGTCCGGATGGGACTTTCCTTAGCGATACGGATATGTGGATCTCCTCCCATTGTAACCGACTCTATGTAACCCTAACCCTCTCTGGTGTCTATATAAACCGGAGGGTTTTAGTCCGTAGGACGAACAACAATCATACCATAGGCTAGCTTCTAGGGTTTAGCCTCTCTAATCTCGTGGTAGATCTACTCTTGTACTACCCATATCATCAATATTAATCAAGCAGGAGTAGGGTTTTACCTCCATCGAGAGGGCCCGAACCTGGGTAAAAACATCGTGTCCCTTGTCTCCTGTTACCATCCGCCTAGACGCACCGTTCGGGAACCCCTACCCGAGATCCGCCAGTTTTGACACCGACATTGGTGCTTTCGTTGAGAGTTCCTCTGCGTCGTCATCTTTAGGCTCGATGACTCCTCCGCTCCTCTACTATCCTTTCAATCTTTGTTTTCTGGGTGATAGCATTTCGTCGGAATACAAATGGTGGCCCACGTTTAGAAATCTTTTTTGGGTATTCTATTTCAACATATCGTCAACAATGATGCGGTCCAGGGAGAGACTTTTCTCCCCGGACAGATCTTCGTATTCGGCGGCTTTGCACTGCGGGCCAATTCGCTTGGCCATCTGGAGCAGATCGAAAGCTACGCCCCTGGCCATCAGGTCAGATTTGGAAGTTTGAACTACACGGCCGACGTCCGCGGAGACTTGATCTTCGACGGGTTCGAGCCACAGCCAAGCGCGCCACACTGTCACGATGGGCATGATCTAGCTCTGCCGTCGAGGTGCCACAGGCCGCGATGTCCGCTCCGACCCTTAGCTCGGAGCCGACTGCGCCAATCGAGGACGGGTGGCTGGACACCGCCTCGGGGGCTGCAATCTCTATGGCGGTCGAGCCGAACACCATACCTATCCTTTGCGAAGCTCGTGACTCCAAGGTGCCGGACTCCTCTCCGGACTCCGAACCTTCCGCGCCCCTGCCAATCGAAACCGATTGGGCGCCGATCATGGAGTTCACCGCCGCGGACATCTTTCAGCACTCGCCCTTCGGCGACATTCTGAATTCACTAAAGTCTCTCTCTTTATCAGAGAGCCCTGGCCGGACTATGGTCAACAAGGTTGGGATGCGGATGACGAAGAAATTCAAAGCCCACCCACCACCCACTTCGTAGCCACTGTCGATGATTTAACCGACATGCTCGACTTCGACTCCGATGACATCGACGGTATGGACGCCGATGCAGGAGACGACCAAGAACCAGCGCCTACATGGCACTGGAAGGCCACCTCATCGTATGACATATACATGGTGGACACCCCAAAAGAAGGGAACGGCGATGGAACAACGGAGGTTGACCCCTCCAAGAAGAAGCCTAAGCGCCGGCCGGGCGCCGCTCTAAATCCCGCCAAAGCAAAAACGATTATTCCGCACGGGAGACAATAAGACCCGGACAAAGGTCAAGACAACCCCTCCGGCAGGATTCATCACGGAGGATGGAGAAGCCAGCCCTCATGAGAGAGCGGCGGAACAAAGAGGTAGAGGACGATAATTACATGCCTCCCTCTCAAGACGAGGCGAGCCTCGACGCATTTAAATTTGTCGTGCCTGAGGATCCCGTCGAACAAGAGCATTTCAAACGCAGGCTTATGGCCACGGCGAGCAGCCTCAAGAAAAAACAGCAACAGCTTAGAGCTGACCAAGACTTGCTAGCCGACAGATGGACTGATGTCCTTGCGGCTGAAGAGTACGAACTTGAATGCCCCTCCAAGAGCTACCCAAAACACAGGCTGCTACCCCGATTAGAGGAGGAAGCACCTAGACCTACATCACCAGCGCATGATGCGGCCGACCGGCCACCTCGTGGCCGCGACAGAGAGGCCTCTCGGCCCTCCACTCAAGCCGCACCCCTGCGTCGCTCAAAGAATACCAAGGCACGGGGAAATGCGCCAGACCTGCGAGATATATTGGAGGACAGGGCAAGGCAAACAAGATTGATCTATGGACCGCGTGGGCACCGCACGATACATGACGATAACCCTCATGCTGGATATGGTAAATCCGGCCGTCAACACGATGAGACAAAGCTCATCCGAGCTACGCCGTGATATAGCCCAACACAGAGGTGCCACACACCCACTATGCTTCATGATCAAGTAATGGATCATCAAATCCCCGAGGGTTTCAAACCCGTAAACATCGAATCATACGATGGCACAACAGATCCGGCGGTATGGATCGAGGATTATTTCCTTCATATCCACATGGCCAGCGGCGATGATCTACACGCCATCAAATACCTCCCACTCAAGCTTAAAGGACCAGCTCGGCATTGGCTTAACAGCTTGCGGCCAGAATCAATTGGTTGTTGGGAGGACACGAAGCCGCATTCCTCGACAACTTCTGTGGCACCTATGTGCGACCACTAGACGCCGATGACCTAAGCCACATAATTAAGCAGCCAGAGGAATCGGCCAGACAATTCTGGACACGGTTCCTAACCAAGAAAAATCAAATAGTCGACTGTCCGGACGCAGAGGCCCTTGCAGCCTTCAAGCATAACATCCGTGACGAGTGGCTTTCCCGGCACCTAGGACAGGAAAAGCCGAAATCCATGGCAGCCCTCACAACACTCATGACCCGCTTTTGCGCGGGAGAAGACAACTGGCTAGCTCGTAGTAATAACATGACCAAGAGCCCTGGTAATTCGGATACCAAGGACAACATTGGCAGGTCGCGTCGCAACAAGCAAAAGCGACGCATTAACGCATTTACACCGCCGAGGATACGGCGATTAATGCTGGATTCGGAGGCTCTAAACCCCGGTGGAAAAAGCCATTCAAAAGAAATACTCGGGCCCGTCCAATTTGGACCGAATACTCGATCGCTTGTGCGGATACACGGCACCCCGAAAAACCAGCCAACCACAACAACAGGGATTGTTGGGTGTTCAAGCAGCGAGCAAGTTAAACGCCGAAAACAATGACAAGGGGCTGCATAGCGATGACGAGGAGGAGCCCCGACCGCCGAACAATAGGGGACGGAAGGGCTTCCCCCCACAAGTGCGGACGGTGAACATGATATACGCAACCCACATACCCAAAAGAGAGCGGAAGCGTGCACTCAGGGACATATATGCGTTGGAGCCAGTCGCCCCAAAGTTCAACCCATGGTCCTCCTGCCCGATCACTTTTGATCGAAGGGACCACCCCACTAGCATCCACCATGGTGGATTCGCCACATTGGTTCTAGACCCAATCAGTGACGGATTTCACCTCACTAGAGTCCTTATGGACGGCGGCAGCAGCCTGAACCTGCTTTATCAAGATACAGTGCGAAAAATGGGCATAGATCCCGCAAGGATTAAACCCACAAAGACGACCTTTAAAGGCGTCATACCAGGTGTAGAGGCCAATTGTACAGTGCTCGATTACACTTGAGGTGGTCTTCGGATCCCCGGATAATTTCTAAAGCGAGGAGTTAATCTTCGACATAGTCCCGTTCCGCAGTGGCTATCACGCACTGCTCGGACGAACCACATTTGCGAAGGTCAATGTGGTGCCGCACTACGCATACCTCAAGCTCAAGGTGCCAGGCCCTCGAGGAGTCATTACGGTCAATGGAAACACCGAACGCTCTCTCCAAACGGAGGAGCATACGGCGGCCCTCGCGGCGGAAGTACAAAGCAGCCTCTCATGGCAATTGTCGGTGTCAAAACCGGCTGATCTCGGGTAGGGGGTCCCGAACCGTGCGTCTAGGCGGATGGTAACAGGAGACCAGGGACACGATGTTTTTACCCAGGTTTGGGCCCTCTCGATGGAGGTAAAACCCTACTCCTGCTTGATTAATATTGATGATATGGGTAGTACAAGAGTGGATCTACCACGAGATCAGAGAGGCTAAACCCTAGAAGCTAGCCCATGGTATGATTGTTGTTCGTCCTACGGACTAAAACCCTCTGGTTTATATAAACACCGGATAGGGTTAGGGTTACACAGAGTCGGTTACAACGGTAGGAGATCTACATATCCGTATCGCCAAGCTTGCCTTCCATGCCAAGGAAAGTCCCATCCGGACACGGGACGAAGTCTTCAATCTTGTATCTTCATAGTCCAGAGTCCGCCAGCGGTGATAGTTCGGCTATTCGGACACCCCTAATCCAGGACTCCTCGGTAGCCCCCTAACCAGGCTTCAATGACGGCGAATCCGCGCAAGACATCGCCTTGACATTGCAAGGCGGGTTCCTCCTCCGAATACTTCATAGAAGATTTTGAACACAAGGATAGTGTCCGCTCGCAAAACAAGTTCCACATACCACCGTAGAGAGAATAACCTTTGCACAGATCTGCGACGTATTCATGGGCGTGACATCACACCACGGCCAGGCCTTTATACGAATCGTTTTCTTGTCCCACCTCGGTAGGCGTTTAGCGAGGCGGTTTCTTCGCACGCCTTATCGAGCGGAGATCGTGCCCCCTTATTCCGGGATCCTCATTAATACGGGCGTGGTAACCTGATCGTGCTGTCAAGACGCCTCCTCCATCGGCGAGTCCCGAACGGTCCGCAGGGGAGGGCTCTTGGTATTCAACCTCTTTATAACGAGACCAAGGCCCACTCCTTTCTTTCAATCTCAATCGAATCCGCCCCTCGCCTCGAGTTCCAACACCCAAAGCTCCAGATTTAGGCACTCCGGACCTTCAACCATGTCCGGCTCTGACCTGCACGGCCGGTGGATGTCTTCCTTCGTCACGGAAGAAGATGTGCTAAAGCTGAGAGACGCTAGGTATCTAACCGGCGAAATTTCGCATAGGCTGCCCGCCCAAGGGCAGGTTATTCCCACTCCCGAGCCTGGTGAGAGCGTGGTGTTCGTGTCTCACTTCCTTCGGGGTTTAGGCTTCCCGACGAACCCCTTCGTGAGGGGGCTCATGGTTTATTATGGGCTGGAATTCCATGACTTGGATCCGGAGTCCATCCTCCACATCTCGTCGTTCATTGTCGTATGTGAAGCCTTCCTCCGCATTACCCCTCACTTCGGATTGTGGCTCAAGACCTTCAAAGTGGAGCCAAGATGATCAAGGGGCATCGTGCAGAGTGCGGAGGGGCTGTTATAAGCAAGAATGCCGACGCTCCATGGCCCGAGGGCTCTTTTCAAGAGGAGCTCAATTTATGGAAACATGAGTGGTTTTATATCACCGCCCTGTGGGCACCAAATGGGCGGCGCCACCTGCCTTCCGCTCGGGTCCTCCACTGCGGCGGGCGTCATGGGTCAATAAAGGGCTCGACTAGGGACCGTCCAAGGACGTACCTCTGTTGCAGGACCGTATTCGAGACCTCCTAGAGAGACAGAGATCAATCTGGTCTTAGGAGCGCAGGTCATGCTGATTCGTTGCACCTTGCCCTGCAAACGTCGCCCCTCTGCCTGTGGGAGTTTAATCCGGAGGGACCACGAGCTCTCCAACATTTTATGGGCGCAACGCCCGTGGAGATGTACCAACTGTTCTTCGGATCACAAGCAATGTGTCCGGACTTAACCGAGGACGCAGGTCTCAGCTGCAATCGCCCGGATACTCAAGTAAGTAGTCCCAGACCGGACATGCTATCCGCATATTTATCATAAACTTGCCCTTAAAAGAGCTATCCTTTAAACATGAGTGGGTAGCAAAAGCAAAACTGATCAGTGTCAGGCCCCTCCACGAACCACGCCGGATCCTCAGATAACCAAGATGCTAGAGGCTGTGCCTTTTGAAGAAGGCGAAGGGGAGAACAAGGGAACTACTACCTCCGTGAAGGAGGCTATCAAGAAAGGGGGGACCGAGAATCCCTCCCTCCAAGGGGAGAAGAGGACCGCTTCTGAAGATCCGGAGACCAAAGCCTCGAAGCGGGGGAAGAAATCTTCGCCAGAGGGTCCTGCGGCGGGAGATGCCCCGGCCGCACTATTTCCCCTGTGGAGATCAGCCCTCCAAATGAGCCGGAAGTAAGGGGGGCGTTTTTTAAAAGAGAGACATCCCCGTTTTATTTCTGAAGGTAACCAAAAGTTTACCTTGTAGTTCGGATCTCAGCCCTTCACAGCAGAGCTCGTCTTCAGGGGATCTTGGTCCGGAGATGATGGAGAGCGAAACGCCTCCGCCTACCGCACCGTTATGCGAGGCGGACGACCCTAAGGTGTCGTCGTGGAGGGCTTCTCCGAATCCGGCGGGGCCAGAAGGCAGCCGTATGTCCCCTCAAAGCCCTCCGTGTCCGGCCTTCGAAAAAGGCCACCGGACGAGTCCGGCACCAACGGGTGTACGGTCGGAGGAGCTGAAGGATCTGCTCGGGCGAGCGTCTATCTCGGAAGATCACCGTACGTTAATGGGTACGATGATTTAAAGGATTTCATCCGCTAAGAGCAGATTGCATGAAGCCGTCGTAAGTTTACTGACGGGTTTTGAGGTACGCAAAATGATGTACCTTCTGACAGTTTTGCATATAAAATGCGCCCTGTATTGATAGTAGCCCCTGAGACTTGGTGCTGTGTCAAAAATGACGGTGCGCCGAGGATCATAACCCCAGGTACAATATGCGCTCTTCCTATGTAGGTGGCGAAGCGTCGGGTGGCTAGCAGGGCTGATGAATTTGCTGAACTGAAGCGGCAACTTGACGTGGCGGATGCGGACATCACGCTTGTTAATAAGCGGCTTGACGAGTCACAAGGTATGCAACTTCTCCGCGGACACCTGGTAAGGGAGCTTGACGCGCATGCCTTACAAAATGTATGCTTAATGCAGATGGTGCCGCTGCTATGGAGAACCTTCGGGCGGAGCCCGCCCGAGCCAAGGAGCAAGCCAGAAAAAGTGATGCGGCTGCCTTAAAGGCGACCGCAGAGCTAAAAGCCGAGCAGGCTGCTCACTGCCGAAGCAAGAAAGAAATGGTCGAGATGGCCGTGAAATTGAAGAATGCTATCGACCGCTATGAGCTTCTTGAAAAGAAGATCGAGCGGAACAAGAGGACACAAAAAGGCCGCCACCAAGGCCAAGGACACTCGCTCTGCGATGAGAGCTATGAAGGAGGAGCTACGTCAGGCCGGAGATATTGCGGCTGGAAAGCCCTTTCTGCTGCTGAAGAAATTCACGGATCCTAAGTACGCTCAATTGGACCGGCTGTGGGGTGCGGAGGATGCTTATCTGGACTTGGCGGCAAGTGCCGCAGACGCGGCCGAACACTTCCGAGGTATAAAGGATCACGAAATGGAAGAGCTTTTTTGGTCGCAGTTCCATAGTCCGGAGCGTCCACTTTAATTAACCGATCGTTTGGCCGAATGGGCTGAGCTGAATAGGTTGTCCGGACTTGCCATGAAGGATGTCGTGACTCATTTGTGGCCGAACAGGCCCGAGCCAAGAGTTATTTTGGCTTGGTGCAATAGTTCCTTGGTGCGGTGCCGCATATCGATGCAATGAAGCGGTCAACATGCATAGAGGGTGCGCGGATGGCTCTTGCCCGTGTCAAGACATACTGGGTGGAGATGAAGGCCACCGACGTTGCATCCCAAGATCTCGCATAGGTTTAGTACCGCCGAGCACTATTTTGAGGAAGTCCTTCGTGGCGCCTGCTTAATAGAGACGTAGTGCTTTCGAAGGATATTATGTTTTATGACATGTATGATTTGTGAAAACAATGTTTCAATATAATATAAGAGCTTTTTATACTTGTGCGTTCAAGTATTAAAACACCTCTGTCGGCCGTTGATGTATATGTGTATATAACTCGAAAGATGGCAGTCTTGGCTTCAGCCCCCACGCACATAATGCGGGGTGTTTGCAAAAGGCGATTTTCACACTTAATCCAACGTCTTGGTCCTGTAAAGGAGGTGATAGCGTAGCAAACTAGGCAACCGGACTATAATGCTTTATCAGTTTCACTTAGCGGAGGAGTTCGATGGTGGGGCTACTATATAGCCCCTAGGGGCACCGCGCTCTCCCGAATTCGAGCGCCAGATGTGCTCGACCGAAACGGTCCTTCGTTAATGCGGGAATTCTAAACATTCCGGTGGGTCATCGAGTGGTTCACCAGTCTCACGCTATATCATGACGATCAGTTTGGATTTCTCATCGAGGTGCTCACTGGCGAACCGGGCACGATCGCGATAGTTCTCCTGGTGCCGCGTTAGCCGATAGAACGGAACGTAAGGCAGCAAAACACAGGAGCGGGGCAAACCCAACATTTGATCAAAGACATGATTCGGAGCTGATGCATATAAGGCCTAACTCGAGACGCCGAACACTCCCTAAGGTATTCGGCCTTTATGAAAACGGGCAGAATAATGCCCTAAGCCCCTGGTGTCCAGGTACGCGCAAAAATTCTGGTGCGGCCGATGCCAAAACGCCAGCCTCCTCCTCGGTTATAACAAGAAACCGGGGGATGTGTATCAACAAGAGACAGTAAAAAAGGTTTACGCAGGGTCTTAATCTAAAAAGAATCCTTGCAACGGGTCCTACTGCACGTCTGCGCATGTGTCTCCGTTGTGCCATGTCCTGGACGGGTGTAGCACGGTGTTCATCTGTAAAAGAGAAGAACTTAGTTGAAAAGAAAAAAAAGATCGTGCGAAAAATGTACTTTATATTAAATAAACAGAGTACGGTTCAAAAAGCGAATAAAATTGAGCTTTATTGTCTCTTGTTGTACATGCGTGCAGCCCCTTGTACGGGGGTATGCCACTAGTAGGCGTTTATATGTTTAAGCCGGACACGTATAGCCATGTCCGGGTCCGAATGACCTATTCAGTGCTTTGATTAGCGGGGCCGGATTAGTGTGGGGTTGTCAAGGCAGTCTCACGTTATTCCGTGTTCGAGTAACACTTGGTACTCCCTTTTAATGAGATGATGCCGCGTGGACCGGGCATTTTAATTGTAAGAGATGCATAATGCGGTATTGCGTTAAAGCGGGCGTAAAGCTTCACGTCGATCGCTTGATAGCTACTTTCGAATGGGGCGATATGGAAGGTTAACTTTTCATGGCGGAAGTTGTCGGATGAGCCGAACACAATTTCTAGCAGTAGGGAGCCCGCATAATGGGCATATAGGCTGGCATTACCCCTTTGAAGGAGGTGTTGCTATGGCGAATTTTGGTTGGGTCTATCCCCATTTTGCGGATTGTGTCCTGATATAGCAGGTTTAGATCGCTACCTCCGTCCATTAGGACTTGTGTAAATTGGAGTCCGTCGATTATAGGATCTAATATCAAGGCAGTCCATCCTGCGTTCCAGATACTTCCGGAATAGTCCTGATGATCGAAGGTGATTGGTTTTGACAACCAACGTTGGGACTCTGCTGGGATAGACCGCGCGGCGCGTGTTTCTATGGGCGCCGCTCTGTTTTTCCCTTTTGTCACTTGAAGCGACTTCACTGTTTTGACTTCTTTTGGGAAATTCTTTTGTTTTCCGGTGCTCTGCTTGTGGGGTTCGTCATCGTCCTCGCTTGGTGTGTCGAGCCCCTTGTGTTCGGCATTGAGTTTGCCGGACTGCTTGAAGACCCAACAATCTCTGTGGGTATGGTTTGCAGGCTTCCCGGGGTACTGTGGATTTGGCATATTTTGTCCAAGATTTTGTTTAGGTTGGATAGCTCGTCGCTGTTATCCTTGAGGGGCAGTTTTTATGATTCTGCGGGAGCTTGAATCCGGCGTTGTTGCCGTGCTCTTCAGACTGTTTCCCTTTGTCCGGCACTGGTCCTTGCTGCGTCGTGGTTTTCCATTTCCATCCTTGACTTCAGATGTACTTGGGTCGCTGGTACTGCATCTTGCCAGCCAACTATCCTCTCCCGTGCAAAAGCGGGTCATGAGGCTTGTTAATGCAGCCATTGTTCTCGGCTTCTCTGGCCGAGGTGTCTCAGCAGCAATTCGTCTTGGACGTTGTGTTTGAAAGCTGCTAAGGCTTCGGCGTCTGGACAGTCGACTATTTGGTTCTTTTTGGTGAGGAACCTATTCCAGAATTTGCGGGCTGACTCTCCGGGTTGTTGAGTTATGTGACTTAAATCATCTGCATCCGGAGGGCGGACATAAGTCCCTTGAAAATTTGCCCGAAAAGCATCCTCGAGCTTTTCCCAACTTCCAATGGTATTTTCAGGGAGGCTTTTGAGCCAATGCCGGGCTGGCCCTTTGAGCTTGAGGGTAAATATTTTATGGCGTGGAGATCATCTCCTCTAGCCATGTGTATGTGGAGGATGTAATCCTCAATCCAGAACTGTGGTCTGTTGTTCCGTCGTATGCCTCTATGTTTACGGGTTTGAATCCCGCCGAATTCATGATCCAGCACCTCATCGGTGAAACACAGGGGGTGTGCGGCACCCCTATATTTGGATGTGCCGTGATGTTCGGATATTTGGCGTGTTGCATTGCTTGGAAGAGCTTGCTTTTTCGGCCCATAGATGGACCTAACTGGGCCATCCTTTTGATGCGAATCCTTATGCGGATCGCGTGCCGGCTTGTGTGCGGCGCCGCTTGCCGCTCCATGTTTGCCATGTGGTCGTCTATCCGACCGGGCGGCCTCTTTGTTCTTTGGTTGTGGGGGCTCTACGGCCTCTTCATCGAATTCGGGCAGTAGTTTGCGCTTCGGGTAGCTCTTTGTTTGGCGACTGTCGCCGTATTTCTCTGCGGTGTTGAGTACTTTGCTCCATCTGATTCTGAGTACATCTTCCGCTGTTTTGAGCTTCTGCTTCTGCTTTTTCAGGCTGCGCAGCGGGCGACGAGCCTTTGTGGAGGTTCTTCTGCTCCAACAACTTGTCCGGGCGTGAGATCGTCCGGACTGTTATCTTCGCCGGGACGGGTTGTTTATCCAAGTTGTCCTGTTTGGACGGTTGCTTTCGATAGCATGTTCGTCAGTCCACGGTTCGCCCTGCTCTATGGCTGGGTCTGTGGCTGCCTTCTTTGTCGGCGGGACTTGGTGCGGCGTTTACGTTGCCGTTTTGACTGCTTTTTGAGGGATTTATCCTTCGTAGCGTCCCGTTGTTCCTCGTCGTCACTTCATTTAGGTGTATCCACCATGTATACATCGTGGGATGAGGTGGCTTTCCAGTATCCTATAGGTGCTGGTTCATGGTTGTCTCCTACATCGTCATCCATACTGTCGATGTCTTCGGAGTCGAAATCGAGCACGTCGTTTGAGCTTTCGACAGTGGCTACAAAGTGGGTGGTGGGTGGGCGTTGAACTTCGTCGTCCTCCGCATCCCAACCTTCCTGACCGTAGTCCGGCCAGGGCTCTCCTGATAAAGAGAGAGACTTTAGTGAATTCAGGATGTCGCCAAAGGGCGAGTGCTGAAAGATGTCCCGGCGATGAACTCCATAACCGGCGCCCAATTGGATTCGATTGGCAGGGGCGCGGAGGGTTCGGAGTCCGGAGAGGAGTCCGGCACCTTGGAGTCACGGTCTTCGCAAAGGATAGGGATGGAGTTTGGCTCAATCACCGTAGAGATCGTAGCCCCCGAGGCGGTGTCCAGCCACTCTTCCTCGATCGGCGGAGTCGGCTCCGAGCTAAGGGTCGGAGCGGACGCTGGTGCGGCCTCCAGGGCACTGCTCGGCGGCAGAGCTAGATCGTGCCCATCGAGACAGTGCGGCGCGCTTGGCTGTGGCTCGAATCCGTCGAAGATCAAGTCTCCGCGGATGTCGGCCGTGTAGTTCAAACTCCCAAATCTGACCTGATGGCCAGGGGCGTAGCTTTCGATCTGCTCCAGATGGCCAAGTGAATTGGCCCGCAGTGCAAAGCCGCCGAATACGAAGATCTGTCCGGGGAGAAAAGTCTCACCCTGGACCACGTCGTTGTTGATGATCGAAGGAGCGATCGGGCCTAAAGATGACGGCACAGAGGAACTCTCAATGAAAGCACCAATGTCGGTGTCAAAACCGGCAGATCTCTGGTAGGGGGTCCCGAACTGTGCGTCTAGGCGGATGGTAACAGGAGACCGGGGACACGTTGTTTTTACCCAGGTTCGGGCCCTCTCGATGGAGGTAAAACCCTACTTCTGCTTGATTAATATTGATGATATGGGTAGTACAAGAGTGGATCTACCACGAGATCAGAGAGGCTAAACCCTAGAAGCTAGCCTATGGTATGATTGTTGTTCGTCCTATGGACTAAAACCCTCCGGTTTATATAGACACGGATAGGGTTAGGGTTATACAGAGTCGGTTACAATGGTAGGAGATCTAGATATCCGTATCGCCAAGCTTGCCTTCCACGCCAAGGAAAGTCCCATCCAGACACGGGACGAAGTCTTCAATCTTGTATCTTCATAGTCCAGGAGTCCGGCCAACGGTGATAGTTCGGCTATCCGAACACCCCCTAATCCAGGACTCCCTCAGCAATTCTCCAGTCCGGCCATTAAACGCCCGGACACCGTCAAGCGCGCCCGGAGTAACCTACAACAAGACCGCCTGGCACGTTCCGAGCACGCGTAGGAATGCGGCCGCAACCCCAGCCCTCGCGAAACTGCGAAACCAGTACTACGCGTACATGACTACACTCTGGAAATACCATGGGCATAGGGGGAGGGGCACGACCACGGCATGCCCAAAATGCGGCTCAACCGCACTGTGGCTCCCGATTTTGTCATTCTTTTTTTTCTTACTTTCAGGACTCCACTTTCCGGAAGGCCTGTCCGGCAGTATAATCGCCGAACACACGATGCAACAGCCAGGGAGGCAGAAAGCTACGTCGAGTGTCCAGGTGGTCTCTATAACGAGCAGTATACTTGTTTCACATATCATCCCGCAGCTCGCCCCTGGAGGGGGACATGTCAAATAGTCCCATCTCTTGCTTATCGCACTATTTGTATCGTTCTGCTTTCACCGCAGACTTTTCGAATAAACAAAACATAGCTTTTGTCTATTATTGCATTCCTTTTTTATAAAAATATGTTCAGTTATGACAATATGCAACCGTACACTTTGGTACGACCAATACACCAGGGGCTTACGTACCCCAGAATATGGTGTGAGAAGTCCGAACACTCTCATGAGTGCGGCACCCCGAACTTATAGCATTATGTGCATCGGCTCGGAATCATGTCTTGGATCAATAGTTGGGTTTGCCCGGCTCCCATGTTTTGGTACCTTACGTTCCGTTATATCGGCTAAGGTAGCACTGGGAGAACCACTACGATTGTGCCCGGTTGAGCTGGGCTAAGCACCTCAAAGGAGAAAGCTAAAACTGACCGTCATGATAGGGCGAGAGCTGGTCGCTGTTCGAGAGGTTTTCGAGTCCGTAAAGACTTACGCCGCTTAGAGCGAGGAGTCGGCTTTGTCCGGCCTAGGCGTGGATAGCGCCCCGAACTCGGCTTCCAAATACTAGGGGCTTCGCCAAAATTTAAAATTATAGAATTCTATGGCTAAGTGAGAGTGTTCAAGCATTATAGTACGATTGCCTTGTTCGTCTCCCACGACGAACCAAATAATGGGAAAAAGAGCGCCCAAGTTTATCCCGAACACCCCAAAGACTCATGCGGCATGGGGGCGTTTACGACTCGCCATCTCTCAGTTTTAATAAACGGCCGCACAGAAGGTAATATTTTAAATTCAAAAGCGTTGCTTAGCGCATATGAACAAGTTTTCAACATACAGGATCACAAAATGCGAGTTTACTTAAAAATTACATCTTTGGAGCACTCATCCGCTATAAGGCGGGCACCCATCAGGACGCCCTCATAATACATCTCGAGCTTGCCATGCTCCTTGCCCGACGGTGGTCCGTCCGTCACAAGCTTCTTAGCGTCCATCTTGCCCCAGTGCACTTTAGCACGGGCAAGGGCCCTATGGGCACCTTCGATGCATACGGAGCGCTTGATGACTTCAAGCCATGGACAGGCATCCACCAGCCGCCTCACCAGCCCGTAGTAGCTTCCAGGCATGGCTTCCCGTGCCATAGCCGCATTTATGAGACCCTTCATGGCCTGTTCGCCACCTTATGGAGCTCGACCAGCTGCTTCAGCTGGTCGCTCAAAAGCACTGGTGTCCGGCCTCGATATCGAGACCAGAACACCTTCTCCGTCAAGCTCCCCTCTTCGGCTCGGTAGAATGCGGCGGCGTCGGACACACTCCGGGGAAGATTTGCGAATGCTCCTGGAGAGCTCCGGACTCGGGTAAGTAACAAGTAATTCACTTTCACATGCTTTCTTTGCATAAAGAATGCCTTACCCACCGCTATCTTCTTCATCGCCTCAATTTCCTGGAGGGCTTTTTGGGCTTCGGCCTTGGCAGATTTGGCGCTCTCAAGCGCCTAGGCGAGCTCGGACTCTCGAGTCTTTGAGTCAAGCTCCAAACTCTCGTGTTTTTCCACGAGAGCCTGGAGCTCTTGCTGCACCTCCGCCACCCGCGCCTCCTTCTTCTCTCGCTGGGTACGCTCCACGACCGCATTTTCTTCGGCCTTGGACATCACTCCCTTCAGGGTTGCCACCTGGGTTGTGGCCCCTGTAATACCCACGTCGGTCCTGTCATTTTTTGCAACCACATCTTTTTTATATACTTACATAAGGTATTACTTACCTTCCATTTCCTCGAGCTGCTTCTTGGCATGGTCGAGCTCATTCTCGGACCGCTCGAGGCTCTGCTTCAATGCATCGACCTCCGCAGTCAGTGCGGCAGAGGTCAGCAGCACAACCTGCATTCCCATATTGACATACTTATGTTAGACTCCTGCGTGTATCTTTTTGATCCTCGGCCGGCTTTTCTTTCCAACACCAAATCGAGCATCAAGGGCTACTGTCTATGCGGTAATATTTTTACATATCTTAAATACATACCTCAAAGCCTGTTAGAAGGCTGGCACATGCTTCAGTCAGACCGCTCTTGGCGGACTAAACCTTCTGGATCACCACACTCATAATAGTGCGGTGCTCCTCGTCGATGGAGGCGCCGTTAAGCACCTCCAGCAGATTATCCGGTGGCTCCGGTTGGACGAGGTCACCGGCGTCATAGGCTTGCCCTTCTTAGTAGGGGGCCGCCTGCCGGATGCCGGAACGGTTGAAGGTTCCGGTGCGGTGTCCGGCCCAGGGCCGGACTTAGAGCCCTTCGGGGTTTTATCCCCTTTGCGCCAGGAGTCCGGGAGGTCGCCTTGCGGCGCCTCCAGGACCACCCCCTCCTGGCTTGGATCCTTTTGGGACTCCACCTCAGCATCGTCCGTAGGACGAGGGGAGGTAGTAGTCGGAAGTGAAAGGCTATTCACATCCGACGAATCCAGGGATCCACTCGACGAAGCATCGAGCTGGGCTGCGGGCGGACTTCATGATTACATTCAGCGTCAGAAGATATTGTGCAGTAAAGGAACGCCATGAGTTATTCTGGTATCCGGATACTTACGATTTTGCCAGGGGCTTGGCCCTGGATGGCCACTCCTCTTCGCCGCCGTCGGCGTTGGTGGAGTAGTCCGGAGGAAGGGTCCTTCCCTTCTTGGACCCTCCGCCCCCCAGTTGGGGTGGCCTTCCTTTTCATTCCTCCCCCCGCTGGAGGGGGAGAGGCTTCTTCTTCCTCCTCCTTGTCTTCAGAGGAGGAGTGCACCTCGGAGTCATCGGACGATGAATCCGGCACCACTGGGCGCCGGGAACTCTTTCGAGTTCCCGCCGCTTTCTTTCTTGGTTTCTTCTCGGCACCACGTAAGGTGCCGGGACCAGCAGCCCCTGGCCAAGTGGGCGTCTGCTGGATCTTCGGCAAAGGAGCCGGACAAGAGATCTGTCCGGTCTTCTTCTGTCATTCTTGTCAAAGGAACGGGAGCTTAGATCCCGCATAGAGTTAAACTATGAAGAACAAGTATCCCGTAAAGGGTAAAATAAGCTTACAACGCTGGCTTGGCGCTTCGTGCGGAATCCGCGATCCTCGATGATGGGAGGGGGAACCTCGGCGCCCTTGAATAGCACCTTCCAGGCATCCTCGTGCGTTGTGTCAAAGAACCTGGTCAGAGTTTGGTGCTGGGCCGGGTTGAACTCCCATAAGTTAAAATACCGTCGTTGACACGGGAGGATCCGGCGGATGAGCATGGCCTGGACTACGTTGACGAGTTTAACCTCTTTGTCCACCAGGTCTCGGACGCAGGTTTGGAGTCCGGTCCGCTCTTCCGAATTACCCCACGACATGCCCTTTTCTTTCCAGGAGGTGAGCCATGTGGGGATGCCAGATCGGAATTCGGGGGCCGCTGCCCATTCAGGGTCACGCGGCTCGGTGATGTAGAACCACCCCGATTGCGCCCCTTTATGGTATCCACGTAGGAGCCCTCGAGCCATGTAACGTTGGGCATCTTTCCCACCATGGCACCTCCGCACTCCGCTTGCTGGCCGCCCACTACCTTCGGCTTGACATTGAAGGTCTTCAGCCATAAGCCGAAGTGGGGCTTGATGCGGAGGACAGCCTCGCATTACGCATTTGACAAACGCCGAGATGTGACGAAGTTCGGGGCCAGATCGTGGAAATCTAGGACGTAGTAGAACATGAGCCCCCGGACAAACAAGTGAAGTGGGAAACCTAGTCCGCGGAGGAAATGGGTGAGGAACACCACCCTCTCATGGGGCCTGGCGTTGGGGATGAGCTGCCCCTTGTTTGGGAGCCGGTGCGCGATGTCGTTAGACAAGTATCCGACCTCCCTCAGCTTCTTGATGTGTCCCTCCGTGACGGAGGAGACCATCCACTTGCCTCCCGCTCCGGACATGGCTGGAGAAGGTAGAGGTGGGATGTGCGGACTTGGTATTTGGAGCTCAGTCTTGGCGAAAATGGATAAGCAAAGGAGGAAGAAGGCGTAGATGGAAAAGGTGGATCCTTATCCCCTTATATGGGCGAAGAAACTATGTGCCCCCACCAGCCTGGTAAAACTCGCTTATCTCCTAAGCGTCGTAGAATTAATGGCACGGTTGGGTTACCCACGCCCGTATTGATGAGAATCCCGGAATAAGGGGACATGATCTCTGCTTCAATAAGACGTGCCAAGGAAACCGCCTCGCTAAGTGCGCTGAGGTGGGATAGTAAAAATGATTCGAATAAAGGCTTGGCCGTGGTGTGATGTCACGCTGCGGAGTACGTCAGCAGGTTGAATTTGTGTAAATATTATTCTCTACGGTGGTATGTGGAAATTATTTTGCAGAGCCGGACACTATCCTTGTGTTCAAAATCTTCTATGAAGTATTCGGAGGAGGAACCCGCCTTGCAATGCCGAAGACAACCTGCGCGCCGGACTCGTCGTCATTGAAGCCTGGTTAATGGGGCTACTGAGGGAATCCTGGATTAGGGGGCGTCCGGATGGCCGTACTATGACCTTTGGCCGGACTCCTGGACTATGAAGATACAATATTGAAGACTTCGTCCCGTGTCCGGATGGGACTTTCCTTGGCGTGGAAGGCAAGCTTGGCGATACGGATATGTGGATCTCCTCCCATTGTAACCGACTCTATGTAACCCTAACCCTCTCCCATGTCTATATAAACCGGAGGGTTTTAGTCCGTAGGACGAACAACAATCATACCATAGGCTAGCTTCTAGGGTTTAGCCTCTCTGATCTCGTGGTAGATCTACTGTTGTACTACCCATATCATCAATATTAATCAAGCAGGAGTAGGGTTTTACCTCCATCGAGAGGGCCCGAACCTGGGTAAAAACATCGTGTCCCTTGTCTCCTGTTACCATCCGCCTAGACGCACAGTTCGGGACCCCTACCCGAGATCCGCCGGTTTTGACAATCGGTTGACAAACATAGTTTTGGTCATCGTTGCAATTAATAGGAAGTAATAAAGAAAGAGAGGTTTTCACATATAAATATACTATCTTGGACATCTTTTATGATTGTGAGCACTCATTAAAATATGACATGCTAAAGAGTTGATGTTGGACAAGGAAGACAATGTAATGGGTTATGTTTTCCTATATCCGAAATAAAGTATATTGTCATGGATCATCCAACATGTTGAGCTTGCCTTTCCCCTCATGCTAGCCAAATTCTCTGCACCAAGTAGAGATACTACTTGTGCTTCCGAATATCCTTAAACCCAGTTTTGCCATGAGAGTCCACCATACCTACCTATGGACTGAGTAAGATCCTTCAAGTAAGTTGTCATGTTGCATGCAATAAAAATTGCTCTTTAAATATGTATGATCTATTAGTGTGGAGAAAATAAGCTTTATACGATCTTATGATATGGAAGCAATAAAAGAGACAGACTGCATAATAAAGTTCCATATCACAAGTGGCAATATAAAGTGATTTTCTTTTGCATTAAGATTTCGTGCATCCAACCATAAAAGCATAGGACAACCTCTGCTTCCCTTTGCGAAGGTCCTATCTTTTATTCTTGTCTTATACCTTATACAAGAGTCATGGTGATCTTCACCTTTCCTTTTCACATTTTATCCTTTGGCAAGCACCATGTGTTGGAAAGATCCTGATATATATATCAAATTGGATGTAAGTTAGCATGAATTATTATTGTTGACATTACCCTTGAGGTAAAAGGTTGGGAGGCAACACTATAAGCCCCTATCTTTCTTTGTGTCCGATTGAAACCCCATACCCATAAGTATCGCGTGAGTGTTAGCAATTGTGAAAGACTAAATGATAGTTGAGTATGTGGACTTGCTGAAAAGCTCTTATATTGTCTCTTTCCAATGTTATGATAAATTGCAATTGCTTCAATGACAGAGATTATAGTTTGTTGGTTCTCAATGAAGTTTCTGATTCATACTTTACATTGTGAATAGATTGTTACTTTAGCATAAGAAATCATATGACAATATCTATATATGTTGCTGTTATAAGAATGATCATGACGCCCTCATGTCTGTATTTTATTTTATCGACACGTATACCTCTAAACATGTGGACATATTTATCGTTATCGGCTTCCGCTTGAGGACAAGCGAGGTCTAAGCTTGGGGGAGTTGATACGTCCATTTTGCATCATGCTTTTATATCGATATTTATTGCATTATGGGCTGTTATTACGCGTTATGTCACAATACTTATGCCTTTTCTCTCTTCTTTTACAAGGTTAACATGAAGAGGGAGAATGCCGGCATTTGGAATTACAGAATTTGGAAAAGGAGCAAATATTAGAGACCTATTCTGCACAGCTCCAAAAGTCCTGAAATTTCACGGAAGCACGTTTTGGAATTAATAAAAAATACTGGCGAAAGAATCCACCAAAGGGGGCCCACACCCTGGCCACGAGGGAGGGGGCGCGCCCTACCCCCCTGGGCGCCCCCCTGCTTCGTGGGCCCCCTGGAAGGCCTCCGGTGTACATCTTCTGCTATATGAAGTCTTTTTACCCTGAAAAAAAAATCATAAGGAAGCTTTCGGGACGAAGCGCCGCCGTCTCGAGGCGGAACCTTGGTGGAACCAATCTAGGGCTCCGGTCGAGCTGTTCTGCTGCGGAAACTTCCCTCCGGGAGGGGGAAATTATTGCCATCGTCATCACCAATGATCCTCTCTTCGGGAGGGGGTCAATATCCATCAACATCTTCGCCAGCACCATCTCCTCTAAGCCCTAGTTCATCTCTTGTATCCAATCTTTGTCCCAAAGCCACAGATTGGTACCTGTGGGTTGCTAGTAGTGTTGATTACTCCTTGTAGTTGATGCTAGTTGGTTTATTTGGTGGAAGATCATATGTTCAGATCCTTTATGCATATTAATACCCCTCTGATTATGAATGTGAATATGATTTTTGAGTAGTTATGTTTGTTCCTGAGGACATGGGAGAAGTCTTGCTATAAGTAGTCATGTGAATTTGGTATTCGTTCGATATTTTGATGAGATGTATGCTGTCTTTCCTCTAGTAGTGTTATGTGAACGTCGACTACATGAAACTTCACCATTGTTTGGGCCTAGAGGAAGGCATTGGGAAGTAATAAGTAGATGATGGGTTGCTAGAGTGACAGAAGCTTAAACCCTAGTAGAGGCGCCACCCCCATGGCTTGATTTTCTGCATACCGTAGTTAATCATGTTCGCCAAGAAGATGCCAACCATCGTCGCGAGTTGGAACATCATGTTCAGCCTGCCGCGGAGGTGCACCGACCCCATGTCCGACAAGTACAATGGCACACCCTATATATGATGGCAGCAATAGTAATTTTGTTAAAGTTGCAATACAACGAGCACATGCAATCACCCACTCTCCGTATGTGTGAACGTATCATACCTGACTGACGAAACCGATGCCGACGCCATGATGGGGAACGTTGCAGAAAAAAAAATTCCTACGGTTTCACCAAGATCCATCTATGAGTTCATCTAGCAACGAGTGATAGGAGTGCATCTACATACCTTTGTAGATCGCGAGCGGAAGCGTTCAAGTGAACGGGGTTGAGGGAGTCGTACTGCCGTGATCCAAATCACCGATGACCAAGTGCCGAACGGACAGCACCTCCGCTGCTCAACACACGACAGACAGGCGGATGACGTCTCCCACGCCTTGATCCAGCAAGGTGGAGGGAGAGGTTGATGAAGATCCAGCAGCACGACGACGTGGTGGTGGATGCCGCAGAGTTCCGACAAGGCTTCGCCAAGCGACTACGGGAGGAGGAGGTGTAGCAAGGGGGAAGGGAGGCGCCAAGTGCAAAGGTGCGGCTGCCCTCCCTTCCCCCCTCTATATATAGGGTCCCCACGGGGGGCGCCGGCCCTAGGAGATGGGATCTCCTAGGGGGGGCGGCGGCCAAGGGGGTGGAGTGCCCCCAAGGCAAGTGGGGCGCCCCCTCCCCTAGGGTTCCCAACCCTAGGCGCAGAGGGGGGCCCAAGGGGGCGGCGCACCAGCCCATCAGGGGCTGGCTCCTCTCCCACTTCAGCCCATGGGCCCCTCCGAGATAGGTGGCCCCACCCGGTGGACCCCCGGGACCGTTCAAGTGGTCCCGGTACAATACCGGTGGACCCCGAAACTTTCCCGATGGCCGAAACTGGACTTCCCATATATAATTCTTTACCTCCAGACCATTCCGGAACTCCTTGTGACGTCCGGTATCTCATCCGGGACTCCAAAAAACTTTCGGTTTGCTGCATACTCATATTCATACAACCCTAGCGTCACCGAACCTTAAGTGTGTAGACCCTACGGGTTCGGGAGACATGCGCATACATGACCGAGACGGCTCTCCGGTCAATAACCAACAGCGGGATCTGGATACCCATGTTGGCTCGTGATGCTCCTCGATGATCTCATCGGATGAACCACGATGTCGAGGATTCAAGCCACCCCGTATACAATTCCCTTTGTCAATCGGTATGTTACTTGCCCGAGATTCGATCGTCAGTATCCCAACACCTCGTTCAATCTCGTTACCGGCAAGTCACTTTACTCGTACCGCAATGCATGATCCCGTGACCAAACACTTGGTCAATTTGAGCTCATTATGATGATGCATTACTGAGTGGGCCCAGTGATACCTCTCCATAATACGGAGTGACAAATCCCAGTCTCGATCCGTGACAACCCAACAGACACTTTCGGAGATACCTGTAGTGCACTTTTATAGTCACCCAGTTACGTTGTGGACGCTTTGGTACACCCAAAGCACTCCTACGGTATCCGGAGTTACACAATCTCATGGTCTAAGGAAAAGATACTTGACATTGGAAAAGCTCTAGCAAATGAACTACACGATCTTGTGCTATGCTTAGGATTGGGTCTTGTCCATCACATCATTCTCCTAATGATGTGATCCCGTTATCAATGACATCCAATGTCCATAGTCAGGAAACCATGACTATCTATTGATCAACGAGCTAGTCAACTAGAGGCTCACTAGGGACATGTTGTAGTCTATGTATTCACACGTGTATTACGATTTCCGGATAATACAATTATAGCATGAATAAAATACAATTATCACGAACAAGGAAATATAATAATAATCCTTTTATTATTGCCTCTAGGGCATATTTCCAACAGTCTCCCACTTGCACTAGAGTCAATAATCTAGTTACATTGTGATGAATCGAACACCCATAGAGTTCGATGTTGATCATGTTTTGCTTTCATGGAAGAGGTTTAGTCAACGGATCTGCGACATTCAGATCCGTATGCACTTTGCAAATTTCTATGTCTCCATCTTGAACATTTTCACGAATGGAGTTGAAGCGACGCTTGATGTGCCTGGTCTTCTTGTGAAACCTAGGCTCCTTGGCGAGTGCAATAGCTCCAGTGTTGTCACAGAAGAGTTTGATCGGCCCCGACGCATTGGGTATGACTCCTAGGTCGGTGATGAACTCCTTCAGCCAAATCGCTTCATGCGCTGCCTCCGAGTCTGCCATGTACTCCGCTTCACATGTAGATCCCGCCACGACGCTCTGCTTGCAGCTGCACCAGCTTACTGCTCCACCATTCAACATATACACGTATCCGGTTTGTGACTTAGAGTCATCCAGATCTGTGTCGAAGCTAGCGTCGACATAACCCTTTACGACGAGCTCTTCGTCACCTCCATAAACGAGAAACATGTCCTTAGTCCTTTTCGTGTACTTCAGGATATTCTTGACCGTTGTCCAAAGGTTTCCTTGCCGGGATTACTTTGGTACCTTCCTACCAAACTTACGGCAAGGTTTACATCAGGTCTGGTACACAGCATGGCATACATAATAGACCCTATGGCTGATGCATAGGGGATGACACTCATCTCTTCTATATCTTCTGCCGTGGTCGGACATTGAGCCGAGATCAATTTCACACCTTGTAATACAGGCAAGAACCCTTTCTTGGACTGATCCATTTTGAACTTTTTCAATATCTTATCAAGGTATGTGCTTTGTGAAAGACCTATGAGGCGTCTCGATCTATCTCTATAAATCTTGATGCCTAATATATAAGCAGCTTCTCCAAGGTCCTTCATTGAAAAACTCTAATTCAAGTAGGCCTTAATGCTGTCCAAAAGTTCTATATCATTTCCCATCAAAAGTATGTCATCTACATATAATATGAGAAATGCTCTGAGCTCCCACTCACTTTCTTGGAAACGCAGGCTTCTCCATAAGTGCAAGATAAACCCAAACGCTTTGATCATTTCATCAAAGCGAATGTTCCAACTCCGAGATGCTTGCACCAGCCCATAAATGGATCGCTGGAGATTGCATACCTTGTTAGCATTCTTAGGGTCGACAAAACCTTCCGGCTTCATCATATACAGTTCTTCCTTAAGATAGCCGTTAAGGAATGCCGTTTTGACGTCCATTTTCCATATCTCATAATCATAGTATGCGGCAATTGCTAACATGATTCGGACGGACTTCAGCTTCGCTACGGGGGAGAAAGTCTCATCGTAGTCAACCCCTTGAACTTGCCGATAACCTTTAGCGACAACTCGAGCTTTATAGATGGTAACATTACCATCCGCGCCCGTCTTCTTCTTAAAGATCCATTTGTTTTCTATCGCTCGCCGATCATCGGGCAAGTCTGTCAAAGTCCATACTTTGTTTTCATACATGGATCCGATCTCGGATTGCATGGCTTCTAGCCATTTGTTGGAATCTGGGCCCGCCATCGCTTCTTCATAGTTCGAAGGTTCACCGTTGTCTAACAACATGATTTCCAGGACAAGGTTGCCATACCATTCTGGTGTGGAACGTGTCCTTGTGGACCCACGGAAGTTCAAGAGCAACTTGATTCAAGTACCTTGATCATCATCATTAATTTCCTCTCCGATCGGTGTAGGCACCACAGGAACATTTTCCCGAGCTGCACTACTTTCCGGTTCAAGAGGTAGTACTTCATCGAGTTCGCTTTCCTCCCACTTACTCCTTTCGAGAGAAACTCTTTTCCAGAAAGGATCCGTTCTTAGCATCAAAGATCTTGCCTTCGGATCTAAGGTAGAAGGTATACCCAATGGTTTCCTTAGGGTATCCTATGAAGACGCATTTTTCCGACTTGGGTTCGAGCTTTTCAGGTTGAAGTTTCTTGACATAAGCATTGCATCCCCAAATTTTTGAAACGACAGCTTAGGTTTCTTCCCAAACCATAATTCATACGGTGTCGTCTCAACGGATTTAGACGGTGCCCTATTGAAAGTGAATGTAGCTGTCTCTAGAGCGTATCCCCAAAATAATAGCGGTAAATCAGTAAGAGACATCATAGATCGCACCATATCCAATAGAGTGCGATTACGATGTTCGGACACACCATTACGCTGAGGTGTTCCAGGCGGCGTGAGTTGTGAAACGATTCCACATTTCCTTAAGTGTGTACCAAATTCGTGACTTAAATATTCTCCTCCATGATCTGATCGTAAGAAATTTATTTTTCGGTCACGTCGATTCTCTACCTCATTCTGAAATTCCTTGAACTTTTCAAAGGTCTCAGACTTGTGTTTCATCAAGTAGACATACCCATATCTACTCAAGTCATCAGTGAGAGTGAGAACATAACGATATCCTCCGTGAGCCTCTACACTCATTGGATCGCACACATCGGTATGTATGATTTCCAATAAGTTGGTTGCTCGCTCCATTGTTCCGGAGAACGGAGTCTTGGTCATTTTGCCCATGAGGCATGGTTCGCATGTGTCAAATGATTCATAATCGAGAGACTCTAAAAGTCCATCAGAATGGAGCTTCTTCATGCGCTTGATACCAATGTGACCAAGGCGGCAGTGCCACAAGTATGTGGGACTATAGTTATCAACTTTACATCTTTTGGTATTCACACTATGAATATGTGTAATATTACGTTCGAGATTCATTAAGAATAAACCATTGACCATCGGTGCATGACCATAAAACATATCTCTCATATAAATAGAACAACCATTATTCTCGGATTTAAATGAGTAGCCATCTCGTATTAAACGAGATCCCGATACAATGTTCATGCTCAAACTTGGCACTAAATAACAATTATTGAGGTTTAAAACTAATACCGTAGGGTAAATGTAGAGGTAGCGTGTCGACGGCGATCACATCGACCTTGGAACCATTCCCGACGCCAAGATCGTCACCTCGCCCTTCGCCATCTTCGCTTATTCCGCAGCTCCTTCCGTGAGTTAAAAATATGAGCAACGGCACCGGTATCAAATACCCAGGAGTTACTACGAGTACTGGTAAGGTACACATCAATTACATGTATATCATATATACCTTTAGTGTTGCCGGCCTTCTTGTCTGCTAAGTATTTAGGGCAGTTCCGCTTCCAGTGACCCTTCCCTTTGCAATAGAAGCACTTTCGCCTCGTGCTTGGGTCCATTCTTTGACTTCTTCCGGCAATCGGCTTATCGGGCGGCAACATCCTTGCCGTCCTTCTTGAAGTTCTTCTTACCCTTTCCTTCTTGAACTTAGTGGTTTTATTGACCATCAACACTTGATGTTCTTTCTTGATTTCTACCTCTGCTGACTTCACATTGAAAATACTTCAGGAATAGTTTTCACCATCCTGCATATTGTAGTTCATCACAAAGCTCTTGTAGCTCGGTGGGAGCGATCAAGGATTCTGTCAATGACCGCCTCGTCCGGAGGTTAATGTCCACTGGGACAAAGGTTGTGCAACCCAGACATTTTGAGTATGTGCTCACCGATGTAACTATTTTCCTCCATCTTACAACTATAGAACTTGTCGGAGACTTCATATCTCTCGACCGGGCATGAGCTTGGAAAACCATTTTCAGCTCCTCGAACATCTCATATGCTCCGTGTTGCTCAAAACGCTTTTGGAGCCCGGTTCTAAGCTGTAAAGCATGCCGACGAACGAGGGAGTAATCATCCGCGACGAGACTGCCAAGCGTTCATAACGCCTTGGTTCTCTCGATGGGTGCTTCACCTAGCGGTGCTTCTAGGACATATTGTTTCTTGGAAGCTATGAGGATGATCCTCGTGTTAGGACCCGATCCGAATAGTTGCTGCCATCATCTTTCAGCTTGGTTTTCTCTAGGAACGCGTTGAAGTTCATGGTGACATGAGCGTTGGCCATTTGATCTACAAGACATTTTGCAAAGATTTTAGACTAATGTTCGTGATAATTAAGTTCATCTAATCAAATTATATAATGAACTCCCACTCAGATTTGACATCCCTCTAGTCATCTAGGTGTTACATGATCCGAGTCGACTAGGCCGTGTCCGATCATCACGTGAGACGGACTAGTCATCGTCGGTGAACATCTCCATGTTGATCGTATCTTCTATACGACTCATGTTCGACCTTTCGGTCTCTTGTGTTCCGAGGCCATGTCTGTACATGCTAGGCTCGTCAAGTTAACCTAAGTGTTTTGCATGTGTAAAACTGTCTTACACCCGTTGTATGTGAACGTAGGAATCTATCACACCCAATCATCACGTGGTGCTTCGAACGATTTAACTTTAGCAACGGCGCACGCTTAGGGAGAACACTTTCTTGAAATTATTATAAGGGATCATCTTATTTACTACCGTCGTTCTAAGTAAACAAGATGCATAAACATAATAAACATCACATGCAATTATATAGTAGTGACATGATATGGCCAATATCATATAGCTCCTTTGATCTCCATCTTTCGGGCTCCATGATCATCTTGTCACCGCATGACACCATGATCTCCATCATCATGATCTCCATCATCGTGTCTCCATGAAGTTGCTCGCCAACTATTACTTCTACTACTATAGCTAACGGTTTAGCGATAAAGCAAAGTAATTACATGGCGTTGAATCAATGACACGCAGGTCATACAATAATTAAGACAACTCCTATGGCTCCTGCCGGTTGTCATACTCATTGACATGCAAGTCGTGGTTCCTATTACAAGAACATGATCTCATACATCGCAATATATCATTCATCATTCATCACAACTTTTGGCCATATCACATCACGAGGCAATTGCTGCAAAAACAAGTTAGACGTCCTCTAATTGTTGTTGCATCTTTTACGTGGCTGCAATAGGGTTCTAGCAAGAACGTTTTCTTACCTACGAAAAAGCCACAACGTGATTTGTCAACTTATATTTACCCTTCATAAGGACCCTTTTCGTCGAATCCGCTCCAACTGAAGTGGGAGAGACAGACACCCGCTAGCCACCTTATTCAACTAGTGCATGTCACCGGTGGAACCTGTCTCACATAAGCGTGCGTGTAAGGTCGGTCCGGGCCGCTTCATCCCACAATACCGCTGAAGCAAAATAAGACTAGTAACGGCAAGAAAGTTGACAACATCTACGCCCACAACAAATTGTGTCCTACTCGTGCAAAGAGAACTACGCATAGACCTAGCTCATGATGCCCCTGATGGGGAACGTTGCAGAAAATAAAAAAATTCCTACGGTTTCAACAAGATCCATCTATGAGTTCATCTAGCAACGAGTGATAGGAGTGCATCTACATACCTTTGTAGATCGCGAGCGGAAGCGTTCAAGTGAACGGGGTTGAGGGAGTTGTACTCGTCGTGATCCAAATCACCGATGACCAAGTGCCGAACGGATAGCACCTCCACGTTCAACACACGTACGGAGCGGATGACGTCTCCCACGCCTTGATCCAGCAAGGAGGAGGGAGAGGTTGATGAAGATCTAGCAGCACGACGGCGTGGTGGTGGATGCAGCAGAGTTCCGGCAGGGCTTCGCCAAGCGACTACGGGAGGAGGAGGTGTAGCAAGGGGGAAGGGAGGCTCCAAGTGCAAAGGTGCGGCTGCCCTCCCTCCCCCCTCTATATATAGGGTCCCCAGGGGGGCGCCGGCCCTAGGAGAAGGGATCTCCTAGGGGGGGAGCCGGCCCTAGGAGAAGGGATCTCCTAGGGGGGGCGGCCAAGGGGGTGGAGTGCCCCCCAAGGCAAGTGGGGCGCCCCCTCCCCTAGGGTTCCCAACCCTAGGCGCAGAGGGGGCCCAAGGGGGGGCGCACCAGCCCACCAGGGGCTGGTTCCCCTCCCACTTCAGCCCATGGGGCCCTCCGGGATAGGTGGCCCCACCCGGTGGACCCTCTGACCCTTCCGTGGTCCCAGACAATACCGGTGGACCCCAAAACTTTCCCGATGGCCGAAACTCGACTTCCCATATATAATTCTTTACCTACGGACCATTCCGGAACTCCTCGTGACGTCCGGGATCTCATTCGGGACTCCGAACAACTTTCGGTTTGCTGCATACTCATATTCATACAACCCTAGCGTCACCGGACCTTAAGTGTGTAGACCCTACGGGTTCGAGAGACATGCAGACATGACCGAGACGGCTCTCCGGTCAATAACCAATAGCGGGATCTGGATACCCATGTTGGCTCCCACATGCTCCTCGATGATCTCATCGGGTGAACCACGATGATCTCATCGGATGAACCACGATGTCGAGGATTCAAGCAACCCCGTATACAATTCCCTTTGTCAATCGGTATGTTACTTGCCCGAGATTCGATCGTCGGTATCCCAATACCTCGTTCAATCTCGTTACCGGCAAGTCACTTTACTCGTACCACAATGCATGATCCCGTGACCAAACACTTGGTCACTTTGAGCTCATTATGATGATGCATTACCGAGTGGGCCCAGTGATACCTCTCCGTAATACGGAGTGACAAATCCCAGTCTCGATCCATGACAACCCAACAGACACTTTCGGAGATACCTGTAGTGCACCTTTATAGTCACCCAGTTACGTTGTGACGTTTGGTACACCCAAAGCACTCCTACGGTATCCGGGAATTACACGATCTCATGGTCTAAGGAAAAGATACTTGACATTGGAAAAGCTCTAGCAAACGAACTACACGATCTTGTGCTATGCTTAGGATTGGGTCTTGTCCATCACATCATTCTCCTAATGATGTGATCCCGTTATCAATGACATCCAATGTCCATAGTCGTGAAACCATGACTATCTATTGATCAACGAGCTAGTCAACTAGAGGCTCACTAGGGACATGTTGTAGTCTATGTATTCACACGTGTATTACGATTTCCGGATAATACAATTATAGCATGAATAAAAGACAACTATCACGTAACAAGGAAATATAATAATAATCCTTTTATTATTGCCTCTAGGGCATATTTCCAACAGTCTCCCACTTGCACTAGAGTCAATAATCTAGTTACATTGTGATGAATCGAACACCCATAGAGTTCTCGATGTTGATCATGTTTTGCTT
The DNA here is from genome assembly GCA_021605145.1 of Aegilops bicornis. NCBI lineage: Eukaryota > Viridiplantae > Streptophyta > Magnoliopsida > Poales > Poaceae > Aegilops > Aegilops bicornis. The sequence continues at coordinate 491,664,621 of CM038673.1, forward strand.
TCATGGAAGAGGTTTAGTCAACGGATCTGCGACATTCAGATCCGTATGCACTTTGCAAATTTCTATGTCTCCATCTTGAACATTTTCACGAATGGAGTTGAAGCGACGCTTGATGTGCCTGGTCTTCTTGTGAAACCTGGGCTCCTTGGCAAGTGCAATAGCTCCAGTGTTGTCACAAAAGAGTTTGATCGGCCCCGACGCATTGGGTATGACTCCTAGGTCGGTGATGAACTCGTTCACCCAAATCACTTCATGCGCTGTCTCCGAGGCAGCCATGTACTCCGCTTCACATGTAGATCCCGCCACGACGCTCTGCTTGCAGCTGCACCAGCCATCGCTTCCACCATTCAACATATACACGTATCCGGGTTTGTGACTTAGAGTCATCCAGATCTGTGTTGAAGCTAGCATCGACGTAACCCTTTACGACGAGCTCTTCGTCACCTCCATAAACGAGAAACATGTCCTTAGTCCTTTCGTGTACTTCAGGATATTCTTGACCGCTGTCCAGTGTTCCTTGCCAGGATTACTTTGGTACCTTCCTACCAAACTTACGGCAAGGTTTACATCAGGTCTGGTACACAGCATGGCATACATAATAGACCCTATGGCTGATGCATAGGGGATGACACTCATCTACACCCGAGCTCCATCTAATCCGTTTCGATGAACGAACATGAGGAGGATTGGAGCCCGGAAGACTGACTCGGAAAAGAAGCGCCAGGCCTGTGAGGAGTAATACTCTGCCTATCTACTAGCCGTAGCCGAGGCACTAGGATTCCCCTTCCCACCACCGGGCGCTGGAGTGGCCGGAGGTGGGGGACGAAGGAACGGGCTCACCGGCGAAGATCGTGGGGAGGAAGGCTTTCCCTTAATCGCCTTGTAAGAGGGGAAAGAAAAACACATAATGATCTGCTAGTATATATATATGGTTACATGATGGCACTTTCTCTTTCCTTGAGGTGGCCTCCATATCCATAAGCTGCAACTTCCTTCCTCTAAGGGCTACTTTGATTTAAAAGATTTTTTTTGAAAGATCCAGCGCTGCTGGCATTCATATATTAAGCAGGAAGCAATGGGTAAAGCAAATACATGGCGTAGATCCTAAGATCATATGGTCTAGACAAACTGAAGATTACATTATCCAATTCCTGCCAGAGGCTCTGCAAAAGGTAGTTCTAAGCATCGTGCTCTCGCTTGGCGCAATAGCTAAATGGCTTGTGCTGCCACCATGTTGCTAGCCAGTGCATGCTTTGCCCAAAAAATGCAGTTTTTCCGCTCTAGCCATATTTCCCAGCGCACAAACATAATGACTGACTTGATCCCTCCTTGCGTGGCAGCGAGGATTGCTTCGGCGATGTCAGTCACCCTATCTATGCAGCTCCAAGTTACCGGGCTCGCGGCCTGGCAGCCGATCCAGGTTGCCACAACCTCCCAAACCTTCCTGGCGATCAGGCAGTGCCAAAACAAGTGCACTGAGCATTCCAGATTTCTGAAATAGAATTGGCAGAAGTAGCCGTTGCTCCAGCCCCGGCTTTCCATTCTTTCGTTGCACCATAATCTGTTGAGGTGTAGAAGCCAGCCAAACACCTTAAGTCTCCCCTGGGCCCAGGTGTCCCATATCAAATTCTTTAAGTTTGATTTCTGTGTGCCCTAGAATTGTGCTTGCTAGGCAGAGGTAGCATAATAGATTTCACTGGCTGACCAGTTCCATCGAATGTCGTCCTGGGCCTCTGGGTTTAGGTTCGGCCTAGCTCCAGCTATCAGTCTTGCCATAGACAAAAAATCATGCAGCAGAGGAGTAGTGTCACCAAGGGCCGGGTCTTTGATCTAGGTATCGCCAAGCAGGGCAGCTTTTACTGATCTTGTCTTCCGTCGTGAGTGCTTGAAGAGCCTAGGAAATACAGTCCTAAGAGGTTGGCCATTAACCCAAGGACATGTCCAGAACCCGGCTCGTTCGCCATTACCAAGGGAAATCGTTGTTGCCACATTGAAAATGGCTCTGTCATTGTAATCACAGGGTAACTCCATTCCAACCCAAGGATGTTGGGGGTTATTCCAGGCATGCCATAACCATCTGAGCCGCAGTGCTCTACTGAATTTCTGCATGTCAAGAATTCCAAGGCCGCCGTAGTCGATCGGGGAGCACACCTTGGCCCAGATGACTTTGCACTTCCCCCGGTCACCTCCTCATCATGGCCCAGAGAAAGCACCTTCTCGAATTGTCAACCTCTCTGACTCGTTTCTTTGGGACCCGGAGAGCAGCGAGGGTGAAAGTTGGCATGGAGGTCAGAACCGCATGAACAAGCACTCATCGCCCTGCAATGGACATGAGTTTGTGCTTCCAGCCTGCCAGTCTAGCTCGGATGCACCATCTTGTTTCTCGAGGGTGTGATTGGCAACCCAAGGTATGTTATTTGGAATTGTTTGGTCTGCCCTCCAAAGCTCTGGAGGACCTCGGCCATGTTGGTATCCTCACAACGAATGGGCGTTGCAGTTGATTTGCCGAGGTTTATCATCAGCCCTATTGCCTCCCTGAAATCATGGAATATGTTCATTAAGGCTTCTATCTCCTCGGTGATCGGGTTTGCAAAGAGAACGACATCGTCTGCATACAGACTGACACATAGCTTCAGCTCCCGACCCGGCAGTGGTTTAATCAGGTTCCTCTCTATTGCCAGTTGCAGCAGATGGTACAACCGGTCGATTGCGAGGATGTACAACAGTGGAGAGGGGGGGGTCTCCCTATCATAGACCTCGCTGGTGCAGCTGCTCCACTCCCAGCACTCCATTGAGCATGATGGCCGAGCTTGAGGAGGACAATATCATGGCGATCCAATCTCTCCATCGAGCACTGAATCCCAGGTTCTGAAGCAGCTCAAGTAGGTATTCCCAGGAGACACTGTCAAACACACGAGTGATATCCAGCTTCAACAGAACAACCGGTGTTCTTTTTCTATGCAGCAGCTTGACTCCATTGTGCACATACATGAAACTATCATGAATGCACTTTGACTTCAGAAAAGTAGTCTGTGCTGGAGATATAATGCCATTGATCACTTTGGATGGCCTGATAGAAAGGACTTTGGCGATGAGTTTAGCTATGGAGTTTATTAGACTGATTGACCGGTAGTCAGTTATACTTGTGGCACCATCCTTTTTAGGCAACAATGTCACTAGGGCCGAGATAAGCTCACTGAAACCCTGTCCTGCCAGGCAATAAAACTGCTCGAAACCCAGCATGATGTCGGCCTTGATGAGGTCCCAACATACCCTGAAGAACATGCCACTAAAACCATCGGGCCCGAGGGCTTTGTCAGTCGAGGATTCTTTGATAGCAGCTCACACCTTGTGAGCAGTGAACGGGTTGTCAAGCCCAGCCGCTTGTACCCTGGGAAGTTGCATCCGTTGCCAGTCCAAGGTCTTTCTGCGCGGCACCCGCATGCCCAGTATTGCGGCAAATTGGTCGTCATTGACCTTTTCCTTGGCCTCAAGAGCGAGCATGACCTGCCCTTGATGCAGCATGGAATGGATGAATTTTTGCGCCGTCTGGACACCAGCTTGGCGTGAAAAAACTTTGTGTTGGCGTCCCTGCTACCTCTTGAGCATGCATTGGTTTTCCCTTGAAGAGGAAAGGGTGATGCAACAAAGTAGCGTAAGTATTTCCCTCAGTTTTTGAGAACCAAGGTATCAATCCAGTAGGGGACTACACGCAAGTCCCTCGTACCTGCACAAATAAATAAGAACCTTGCAACCAACAAGATAAAGGGGTTGTCAATCCCTTGACGGCCACTTGCAAAAGTGAGATAAGATAAAGATAGTAAGATAAATATTTTTGGTATTTTTGTGGTCTAGATAAAGATTGCAAGATAAATAGTAAATTTACTAGAATTGTAGATTGAAAACTTATATGATGTAAAGTAGACCCGACGGCCATAGGTTTCTGTCGGTGTACTAGAGTAGGGGTACCCTAGTATCCCGAACTTGTGCACAGGCAGTTGCAGCCCTCTGCGGCAAGGCTTACCGGGTGACCGCCAATGTCCTCCGTGGTTCCTGTGGAGCCATTCTAGAACAAAGTATTCAAGCCAAGGAGACAAGGCCCCGGCAAGAGGAGCTTGCCGGGAAGGCCACCCGAGGCACCTAGGAGACAAGGCCCCGGCAAGAGGAGCTTGCCGGGAAGGCCCGGTGAGCAACAAGCTTCCGGACGCGATAAGACAACAACCGCGGCAAGGCGCTTGCCACGGCAGACCACCACTCTGCACCTGCGCTCCAGCACATCCACTAATGTGTCGCCCTGGGACCTTTCCAGGCGCGCGTGGCAAGAAGCCGCGCGGCCAGCGAAGCGCGGTGGCAAGCGGCGCGTGGCGAGATTGCCATCGTGGCAAGCGGTGGCGCTCGACGGTCCTCGTTGCAATCGTTAGAGCGACGAGACGGGCATTTAATGCCTTTGTCCCCGCCGTCGGGGTTAGGTATGCTACATCGCATACATCGTACAATCGTACAAGTAGCTGTACCAACCGCTCCATTTCCATTTTACCCTTGTCTACGTTGCCACCTGTCGGAGACCCTTTAGCATATAAAAGGAGGCCCATGCGCAACGAGAGGGGGTTCGAAAGGTTCGACACTCACGCTCGGTCTCGTTAGCAGCTTGTGTGTACTGTAGCACTCAGCGCTCCTGAGCAAGAACTCAATACACCCAAACATGCAGCAGTAGGAGTATTATCTCTCCGGAGAGCTCCGAAGCTGGGTAAACCTCTCGTGTGCTTCGCCTCGATCTGCTCTTCGTGCGATCTCCGCTCCCCGCCGAACCGAAAGGGGCTCGGTCCGCCGGTCCCATAGGTGTTCGTGGGCCAGATCAGCCTGCCCCGACATCTTTGGAGCGCCAGGTAGGGAGCGTCAAGATTGTGTGAACCTGATCCGGCGTCCACACGAGCTAGATCTTCATTATCTTCATCGACATGCCACCGAAGAAGAAGGCTTCGGCGGCAGACGTTCCGTCCGCGTCGAACCCACCGCCACCGGAGAAAACGGGTGGTGGGGTAGACGCCGGCGGAAGAAGGGACGTCGACGGGGGAGCGCACGGTGCTGCCAAGTCCAAGGACAAGGCTGCGCAGATCTCGGCGTCCGTACATGCACCGCGCCCATCTCAGGAGGCGCGGGACCGACAGCGTCATGGTATCCACAATGCCATACGCTCGTTGGACCAAGATCGAGCTGGAGGATCTCGGGATCCTCAAGACCAGCATGCACGCCAACATGCTGGCGCGAAAGCGAGGCACGGTTGCTCGGACGAGATATCGCTCCTTCTAACATAGTTAGATGTCCGAGCATATCCCGCCTCGCGCCGCTCGCCATCGCCACCCACCACTCCAGCAGAAGCTTTGGCGAGAGCACAATTGCTCCTAGATTACCCTCCAACAGCCGACAAGGTCGATGAATGGAGGGCCACCATTCAGAGTCTCATCGGCTTCGTCAACGGCGACGCTCCGCGGCAACCGAGTGCATCGCTGCCGCGGCAGGACTGCCAAACACGAGCCGGTGGCGACGAGACCGGTGGGGGTGCAACCACCGTGGACTCTCCGCCCCGAAGGCCAAGATCACCGACTCGCCGGATCCACCTCGACAGCGACTCCACTGCATCATCGGATCCACGAGCTCGTCGCGATCAGCGCCAAGTTCTTCACGAACGACAGCAAGAAGACGCTCGAACTCGTGATCGAAGCGCCAAGAGAAGCGGCGTCAATCCGACAAGCGCCATTGGGCCCTCTGTCGACATGCATGTGCCGAGGAACCAGCGACTTTGCCGTGACGCGTAGGTTGCCCTGCGTTCACTCGTGAGCTGCGACAAGTCCAAAGGGCCCAAAGAAGAAGAATTTCTGCCGACGCATGCGTAGAAGTACAACGGCAAGACGCATCCGTCGGAGTTCCTCGCATCTACACCATCGCGTGTAAGCTGCCGGGGCGAGACGACAAGATCCTTGCCAACTACTTCCCACCGGTACTCAAGCCCAATGTCGATCCTGGCTCATGCACTTGCCGGACAACTCCATATCCTCTTGGCAGATCTATGCCATCAGTTTGTCGGCGCTTTTACAGCGGCCACAAGCCCCATGGCCAAGAAAGCGACCTTCATCTCGCTTTCGCCCGGAAGGAAGGAGAGCCCCGCGCAAGTACATTCAGAGATTCAGCCACAGACAAAGACAACATCCCAGATGTCCACCCCGCCATGTAATCAGCGCGTTCCATCAGAACGTGCGAAACCGCAGAATGCGGGAGGAGATGGCGATGTGCAAGATCAGAGACGTTAGTGAGCTATATGCCCTGGCCGACAAGTGTGCACGTGCTGAGGAAGGGAGGAGGCTCCCCGGAGAGAATGCTGAAGCAGGAGGATCTGATAGTGAGGAGACCGCCCCGACAAAGAAGAACCGGCGGCGGAGCAACAGGAAGAAGAAAGGCAAAGATGTGCTAGTTGTTGAGCAGTCCGGCAACGGAGGCGGCGCCAAGAAAGCCAAAGCTGGTAGCTCCGGCAAGGAGGTTGCCGCCGGCACCAATCGCCAGCCGCTGTGGCGGTCGCCGACAAGCGGTGACGGGTCCAACAAAGATCGCAAGATCCACCGCACCAAGGGCCATGACCTCCAGAGCTGCAAGAAGGTCGAGCAGCTTGTCGAGCAGCGTAAGGCTGAATACGAACGACGCGACAAGGAGAAGTCCTGTGAAGGTGCCGGAGGAGCTAGCAAGAAACATCCCGGCCGGGAGGACGCTGCTGCAAGGCCAAGCAGCGCAAGGAGACAGACCTTCCCCGGCCGCGATAAGGATGAAGACGACGACGATGATGAGGACATGGATGATGACGAGACCGATGAGCAGGAGTTCCAGAAAGCCACAGAGGTCCTGTAAGGCCGACGGCGGTGCTTCTTCAGATACTTCACACCACCACGATCACAGAATGCGGTCGGGTGCTTGCCGATGTTGGTTTCACCAACTATCCGCAACCTCAAGGTCACTAAGATGCTAGTTGACGGCGGGGCCGGCTTGAATCTGATCTCCTCTGCGGTGCTCCAGAAACTCCGGATCCCTGATAGCGAACTCGAAGAGACCGGCACATTCCAAGGAATCAATCCCGGAAGGAGCAAGCCGAAGGGAAAGATCATGTTGCCGGTGACATTTGGCAGCGAGTTGAACTTCAGGACTGAGAGGCTCACTTTTGACGTTGCTGACTTTCCATTGCCTTACAATGGGATACTTGGCCGTCCGGCACTCGCTAAATTCATGGCAGCCTCTCACTATGCATACAACATGCTGAAGATACCAGGCCCGATAAGTGTCATCTCTGTCCCTGGCGACAAGAAGGATGCTCTTATCTACGCCAACAAGATCTACCGGGATGCAGCAGCTGCAACAGATTGCAAGCCACTTGCCGCTGAAGCTCCCGGGGGGAAGAAGAACACCAAGTCCGGCAAGAGCTCTGATGCCCACTCCGGCAAGCGCACCTCTTCGGAGTGCTGCGCTACCGTTGAGGATGCACCATCGAGCTCCACCGGCAAGTGTAAGAAGACGATGGCAGCTCCACCAGAGACCAAGAAGGTGTCCGCCAAGGAGGACGGCAGACCGGTGGTACCTTCACCATCGCTGCCACTCTCGACCCTAAATAGGAAGGCGCTGGCCGTTGCTTTCTGCGGCTTAACGCCGACGTGTTTGCATGGCAACCGCCCCGACATCCTCGGTGTTCCTGTGAAAGTAATTGAGCAACATCTTGCCGCTTGCCCTCATGCGCGCCCGTCAAGCGTAAAGTCGGGAAGCAAGCGTTGAGCGCCAAGAATTCATTGCGTAAGAAATCAAGAAATTGGAAGCAGCAGGCCTTGTCGAGGAGTACTCCATCCCACGTGGTTGGCCAATCTCAGTAGTTGTACGCAAGGCAAACGGAAATGGAGGCTTTGTATCGACTTTTACCAATGTCAATAAAGCTTGCCCCAAAGACCCATTTCCCTTGCCGCAAGATCGACCAGATTGTTGACTCCACGGCCGGATGTGATTTGCTTTCATTTCGGACGCATACTCGTGGATATCATCAGATCTTCATGGCAGAAGAGGATGAGGAGAAGACCGCATTCATCACCCCATGTGGCACATACTGTTTTGTACGGATGCCCTTCGGGTTAAAGAATGCTGGTTCGACATTTGCAAGAGTAGTCCACAACGCTTTTGAGCCGCAAATGCACAGAAATGTGGAAGCCTACATGGATGACATAGTGGTCAAGAGCAAGGACAAGTCGACTCTGATTCAAGATTTAGACGAAACCTTTGCAAATCTGCGCAAGATCAACCTCAAGCTCAACCACGAGAAGTGTGTGTTTGGAGTCCCTTCCGCAAGCTTCTCGGTTCTTCGTGTCTCAGCGGGGAATTGAAGCCAATCCCGACAAGATCAAGGCCATTGAGCAGATTGAAGCACCAAAGCGCGTCAAGAATGTACGAAGGCTTGCCGGTTGCGTAGCTGCTCTCAGCAGGTTTATCTCTAGGTCTGCTGAGCGCGCCTTGCCATTTTTCAAATTTTTGAAAAAGGCAGGCCCGATGATATGGACTCCGGAAGCGGAGGCTGCGCTGCAGGACTTGAAGAGATACCTGTCCTCCACTCCAACACTTGTCACACCTAAGCCACAAGAGAAGTTGCTGCTGTATATAGCAGCAACCAATCAAGTGGTTAGTGCTGCGTTAGTAGCGGAGAGGGAGGCGGATGATGAGCTAGCAACCATGGCAGATGCATCCGCGACAAGCAGGGGGCTTCACCGGCAAGCTCTGGTCCCGACAAGGATGGATCTGCGCAGACACATGAGAAGATGCAGAAAAGAATGGTGCAGCGCCCAGTTTACTTTGTCAGTTCCCTTCTGCAGGGGGCTAGGTCAAGGTACTCTGGTGTGCAGAAATTGCTTTTCGGCCTCCTCATGGCCTCGAGAAAGCTGCGCCATTACTTCTAGGCACATGAGATCACAGTCGTCACTCGTTTTCCGCTGAAGAGGATACTGCAACATCCAGAGGCAACAGGCAGGATTGTCGAGTGGGCACTGGAAATGTCAAGCTTTGGCCTCAAGTTTGAGAGCACATCAACTATCCAAAGCAGAGCATTGGCGGAGTTCATAGCAGAATGGACGCCAACACAAGATGAAGAAATTCCAGAAACAAGCATCCCCGTCAAGGAGGCAAGCAAAGAGTGGCTGAGGTACTTTGATGGTGCCTTCTCGCTACAAGGCGCCAGTGCGGGCGTGCTACTTGTTGCACCCACCGGAGAGCACCTCAAGTACGTAGTCCAGATGCACTTTCCCAAGGAGCAAGCAACAAACAATACTGCAGAGTATGAAGGTTTGTTTGCGGTCTCGAGATTGATGAGACCTTGGGATCAAGAAGCTCATTGTCGTGGGTGACTCACAGCTTGTCATCCGCCAAGTGAACAAGAGTTATCGAGTCCGTTGATGGAAGCTTATGTTGATGAAGTGAGAAAGCTAGTAGAGCACTTTGACGGCCCATGATGGAATATATTCCAAGAGCTCGAGCGACATTGCTGATGGCCTGTCGAAGTGCGCCGCACTTAAGTTACCTGTGGAACCAGGGATCTTTGTGCTCAAGCTGACTCAACCGTCTGTAACACCATCAACTGGACAGAGCAAGAAGAGGAAGTTGATCTCTGGTGACTATTTTCCGGCAGAGCTTCCTGAAGCCGCCGTCAAGAAGGTCCTCAAGATCAACACCTAGGGTGCTGAGGAGCAGTCTGCTCCGGCAAGCCCTAGGGTTTGTTCCGTTGTATCTGACGCTCCCGACAAGTTTTGCTCCGCAAACTTGCCGGGAACGTCAAGCTCGGCTGAGCCGCGAGTTCTCGCCATAGAAGCGGATGTTCCCGCAGCAGCAGATGTGCCTTTAGTCCTTGTTGTCGAGCCGCAAGCTCCAAAGATGGGCGCAAAGCAGATTGTCCATTTCCTTGAGACGGGAGAACTTCCGAAGACAAGAAGAAGCGGAAAGAGTAGCCCAGCGGTCAAGTATGTACCAGTTTGTCGACAACACACTGCATGTAAGAAGACTCAACGGTGTGTAATTGAAGTGTATTCACCGGGAAGACGGACAAAAGCTGTTGGCGAGAGATACATGGAGGTATATGTGGTCACCACATTGGCGCAGAGCACTTGCCGCAAAGCGTTCCGGCAAGGTTTCTTTTGGCCGACAGCCCTCGGGATGCAACTGCACAAGTAACCAAGTGTGAAGCGTGCCAGTTCCATTCCAAGCAGATACGCCAGCCAGCTCAAGCTCTCCAGACGATCCCTTTATCCTGGCCATTTTCGGTCTGGGGGCTCGACATCCTCGGCCCCTTTCCCCGAGCTGTCGGGGGCTTTGAGTTCTTGTACGTTGCAATCGACAAGTTCACAAAGTGGCCGGAAGTGGAAGCAGTGAGGAAGGTGATAGCACAGTCAGCAGTCAAGTTCTTTAGGTCGATTGTTTGCCGTTTCAGAATCCCTAACAGGATCATCACCGACAACGACACGCAATTCACGAGCCGCACCTTCATGCAAAGACGTCCCAAGATCTTGGCGCCAAAGTCTCGCTTCGCTTCGTTGCTCATCCGAGAAGTAACGGTCAAGCGGAGAGGGCGAATCTTGAAGTCGCTTGCGGGCTCAAGACCAGAACTTTCGGCGGTGCTGCACAAGTGCGGAAGAAAGCTGGATTGAGGAGCTGCCGGTGGTTCTTTGGTCGATCAGACGACGCCAAATCGAGCCACCGGCCAGACACCTTCGCTCTAGTCTATGGAGCAGAGGCAGTTCTCCCCACGGAACTCGTATACGGATCACCTCGAGTGCTCGCTTATGATGAGCTTGAGCAAGAGCAGCTGCGACAAGATGACGCGCTGCTCCTTGAGGAGGATCGTCTTCAGGCTGCTGTGCGAGCTGCTCGGTACCAGCAAGCTTTGCGCCGCTACCATAGCCGCAAAGTTAATGCCAGAAGTCTCGAGGAAGGCGACCTTGTTCTTTGGCGCGTTCAGTCCGCCAAGAATTCCAACAAGTTGACGCCTTGAAGTGGGAAGGCCCTTACCGGGTGAAACGAGTCACTAGGCACTGGCTATGCGCGCTTTGAGACCGAAGATGGCATTCCGGTGAGCAACTCCTGGAACATGGAGCATCTTCGTAAGTTTTACCCGTAGGGCGCGGTTGCCGGAACCTATTCCGGGAACCACCTTTTGTACAAGTCTTACCGCTGTTGCATGTAATCCTTTGTACAAAGCCGGGCACAGACCCCGTGCATAAGTAAAGCTAGCGTGCTTCGCACATCTTGTCAATTTCATGCTTTTCACTTCTATTTTGCATGCGTTATCTGACACTTTGTGCAGCACCTACCCCCGGTAAGCAATAGCGAGCCATAAGGCTCCATATCTTTATTTTCTCTTCTTTCTCTTTCTCGAAGAAAGGAAGGTTCCCTCGCCCACAAGTTTGCCGGGGGGAAAGGAGAAGATAATGGTGTGGACCAAGCGTCGCTCAAGGAAGTCTAGCCCCTAGCCTTACCGGGAAGCAAACGACAGAAAAGCTAAGTTGCTAAAGCTTGAGCAATCAGTTTTAAAATTTTTAAGTTATCTTCCTCGAACGACCGTACTTTGTATGGAAAACCTGTGCGCGGAGGAACCAACTCGTAGCTAGTTGCGCCCTTACTTTGTTTCGAGTCCGCTCAACAGGGTTTCTTGTCGGTAGCAGCACCGCCAAAGTTGCCGACATCTCAAGACTCAACATGCCTGTGTGCCTCATACCGACAAGTTCCCCTAAAAGCGAGGGGCAAAAACATACAAAGGAAAGAACCAAGTAAAGGAAATAACATAGCAATTGCTACCCGAAATAGAGTTATATTACAAGATAGCTTGCCGCAGCTCTAATAGATTGTTCTCATAACATCACCAGCAGCGGCAAGAAAAGAGAAAGCGGGCGGCCTAATCTACGCGACGCCTCAACCCTCTTGATCCCGCTTACCCTGTCCCACGATGGGTGCGACAAGGGTCTTGAGCGCCTCCACATCAGCATCCGGCGGCAAGGACTTGAGGGCGTTGGTGAGGTTGAGGCCTGGATTATGAAGGCCACCTTCATCGGCACCTTTTGAAGAGCTCCCAGCAGATCCGGCGCGACTCCTCGGCCAGCTGCTTTGGGACTTCTTCCCGGAGTCATTGGAGGGCCGTCACCACGCCTTGAAGAACAAGCTAAGCTTGGCGCTGGGTTGGAGGTGCTCATCGGAGGAATATCCAAGATCCACCATCCCCACTGCATGAAGCTCCTCGTCGATGGCTGCAGCAACATCCATGAGACCCTCGGTCCGGTGCTCCACATTCTCCTTAAAGGTATTCAGGCGGCGGAAGATTCGCCACAGCGCCTCGTCGGCCTTGATCTTCTCCTTCAAGGCCACCTCCGCCTCCTGGCGCCTGCCCGGTCCCGAGTCAAGGTGGTCAGCTTCAACTCAAGATCTGCATTGGAGTCCTTGGCAGCGCTGAGCTCCTTGCTCCTCTCGGCGAGACAGCCCTACAGCTCGCCAAGAGTGTAGGCGTCCTTCTCGCGCTCGTGCTTGAGTGCAGCAAGCTCCTCGCCGCTCTCCTTGATATTGGCCTCCAACTGCGCCACCTTCGTCTCCAGCTCCTTCTTGGCGGCCTCGGCAGCTGCGGCAGCATCCTTTGCTTCCTTGAGAGCCCCGCCAAATGTTTGCTCGCGCATGGCAAGATCCTCCTCATGGCTGTCAAGATAAACCTTCCTCTGCGCCAACTCGCCTTCCTGCGCAGATAGCTTCTTGGCGGCAAGCCAATGTTGCTCCTCAGCTTCAGCCTTCTCGAGGAGGAAGGCTTTGCGCTCCTCGGCGAGTTGCTCCCGCTCCTCTGCCAAGGCCCGGAGAGCTTCCTGGTTGAGGCCCCGGAGCTCCTCCGCGCGCTTCTCGATGTCTGCTCCGCCGCGACAAGCGCTTCCAGTATTCCAGCTTGGCTTGTCGGGCGCGGTAGAGAGACAGCTTCCACAAATTGCTCCTCCTCGAGACTTCGCCATCGCTGCTGCTTGGCGCGTCAACCAGCGTTAGTCCAGCGGAGGCGAGCAGCTCTTCATCGAAAGTTTATCCTTCGGCCGGCGCCCTGGAGCTCGACGCCCATGGGAGCTTGATGAAGACGCCATCGCCGGCCTTCAAATAGGCGCTGGGCTGGGGCCCTTGAACTCGACGGCAGCGGCAGCGGCGGAGGGATCGGCGGTCGGCGTGGCGCTGGCGCTCCTGGCGCCTCGGGGCGTCGGTCGCGATCGACGGACCGTCGCCCGGCCTCTGCGGCGGCAGCTTTGGCGGCCTCTTCGCGGCGGGCTCGTCGGCCTTGACCTCTTCTTTAGTGGCGGCGGCGTCGTCAATATTGCCTTGGCGTCCTCCTCGCCAGCGGCCTCGGTCTCCATTGGCTCTGTGGCAGATGGATTTGACGAAAATGAAGAAAAGTCAAGCAAATATTCAAAAAGAAAATCAGAAGAAGAAGAACACAAGGAAAGTTTCCAGGCAAAAGGATTACCTGCGCTAGGGTCTGCAGTCATGGTCTCCGCCGCTAGGGGATCGCTGGTGCTGTCCTTTGCCGGAGAACTGCCCCTTGCCGGAGAAGTCTCCCTTGCCGGAGAACGCTCCCTTGTCGGGGAATCCTCCCTTGGCGGTGTAGTCGAAGCAGAAGGCATGTCAGGAGCGGCTTGTGGCACTCCTGGTCAGGCTGCTCTGCTCCTACACAAATCAGCAGTCAGATGTCAGCAAAGAAAGAGCACCCATGCACGCCTAACAGCAAAAAGTAAACCATATACTTACGCTGGGGGCTGCGCTGGGGGCTGCTTTGAGGAAGAGTTGCCGCGTCCGGCAAGGTGGTCTCGGACGCGCCTCCTGCTGTCGCGGTGGGTTCGTCCTCGACGACAACCACCGGGACCTTGGCTCTTCGACACTCTCTCGGGCCAGCGTCACGAAAAGAAATGGGTTCAGAGTAAAGCAAATCAGATACAAGACAAAGCAACAAGTCAAGAACTACAAATGCAAAGAAAGAATCTTACTCTTCTTCCTCGTCGGAGCTGAGCGCGGAGAGATCAAATTCTGGCCCACCTCCAGTACGACGAGGCGGAGGAGTAGTTTCCCTTGGCCGCTTGGCGGGAGCGGAAGCGGTGGTCTGCGAGGGCCCCGCTCCAGTTTCCGCAGCGGCGTGAGGTGCTCCCGCGGCAACAGTGCTTGCCGCGGTGGAGCGCGTCGCGCGGCGCGGCTGCTGTTGGCCCGTCTGCCGCCCCGCTACGTCTCCGGCCTTGCGAAGACGCCTTCTTGGTGGAGCTGGGGGCTCCGCTCGCGGCAAGCTGCTTGAAGGTGGGGAGGATGCGCCCTCGGCGGGCTCGCTCGACTCAGCTTCAGGCTCGGCAAGCTCTTCCTCGCCGGCAAACTCCTTTCGCTCGACAAGGCTTGCCGCCTCTGCTACCTCTGCCTCCTCCACGGTGAATCCGAACTCGCCCGCGGCAGCGGCTGCTGCCGCTTCTTCCAACCTGGTGGCGATGCGCTGCATCTCATCATCGGTGGTGTCGCGGGTGAGGCCCCTCTGCTCATCGGGGCGGACCGGCATTTCTACCAGATTGTCAAAGAACTGCCGCACGACGTCATCTGCAGGCTCTTGCCAAGTTGGGACAATTCCATGCGAGTCGCATAATGACATTATTGCACGGATGCGGTCAAGCGAGGAATTGTTGCACAGCGGAACGACGCCCCTCGGCAACCTAAACATTTCTGGATGATCAGGATCGGGCTTGAACAGCTCCAAGAGCATCACGTCAAGTTCCAAGACGGTGAAGTTGAAGTTGAGGCCTGGGCGCAGCCTCATGATATCTGCCGCATTCTGAAACTCCTAGGCGGGTCTCCTCCTCTCCCGCAAAGAGCGTCTGGCGCGGCGAAGAAAGTCTCGCGCCAACGGTGCCTCACGGTGAGCCCGGCAAGTCTAAGGCAAAGGATTCGGTGATCGCGATCTTCAGCCTAGCATCTTCCGGGGCCACGTTGCTCCAATCGTTGTCACAAGACTATTGGGAGTTTGGCGCTGGCGGTAAACGGCTGCGGGTTCTCCTCGACAATCCAGCACCAATCTGCCCTCCATTCCTCCCATTTGCTACGGAGCTCTCCCTCCAGATAGGCTTCCTTCTTGCCGATCCTCGAGATCCAAGCGATTCCTCTGGCAAGAGGCTCCCCTCTCTCAACTCGTGGTATGAAGAAGTGGCGGAAAAGGGCTACGTTTGGATGGACTCCGACAAAGTTTTCGCAGAGATGTGCGAAAACTGCCATGGTCAGAACAACATTGGGGGTGAAATCAAGAAGGCGGAGCCCGTAGGTGTTCATGATGTCACAGAAAAACTCAGAGAAAGGCGGGCAGAGCCCGCAGAGAAGAAGAGCGCCAAGAAGGGATATCCGTTCGAGCTAGTTCAAGCAGCGGCTGGAAGTACCTTCAGGCGCTGGATGCGCTCGCGTCTCCGTCGACCGAAGAGGTAGTAGTTCTCCCTCAGCTCCCTCGCGAGCTGGGGGAGAATATTGCCGCTCCTTTGCGGCGCCATGAGCCGCTGCACCTCGGCCGACTTCACGGCCTTCCCTTGTCGGGCTTTCGTGAGCCATGGCGGAGGCGGTGGAGGAGATCGACGGCGTTGGTGATGCTAGTGGCGATGGGGGGCGGAGTGCTGCTCTCTTCAGCCTTGGGAAGAAGGGGGAGCAGCGGAGGTTCTTTCGAGATGGGACAGCAACTGGCAAGGTGGGCGACCTGCCCCTGTTTCCCCTGCTTATAAAGAGGGAGGGGGCGGACGTTCTGCTTTTCCGAATAAAGAAACCCCCCACGATCTCGCCCACGATCTCTCACACGACACCGCATTCGACGCGTGCCGTTCATGGAGGGCGTGGTGGGTCCGGGGTGAGTTACGGCGTGACCCAGGCCGCGTGTGCCCGTGCCCTGTTTTGGGCCTGGCCCAACAGCGCTCGGCACCGTGTGTGGCCCAGGCCCGGGGCTCCTGTCGGTGTACTAGAGTAGGGGTACCCTAGTATCCTGAACTTGTGCACGGGCAGTTGCAGCCCTTCACGGCAAGGCTTACCGGGTGACCGCCAAGGTCCTCCGTGGTTCCTGTGGAGCCATTCAAGAACAAAGTATTCAAGCCAAGGAGACAAGGCCCCGGCAAGAGGAGCTTGCCGGGAAGGCCACCCGAGGCACCTAGGAGACAAGGCCCCGGCAAGAGGAGCTTGTCGGGAAGGCCCGGTGAGCGACAAGCTTCCGGACGCGACAAGACCACAACCGTGGCAGACCACCACTCTGCACCTGCGCTCCAGCACATCCACTAACGTGTCGCCCTGGGACCTTTCCAGGCACGCGTGGCAAGAAGCCGCGCGGCCAGCGAAGCGCGGTGGCAAGCGGCGCGTGGCGAGATTGCCATCGTGGCAAGCGGTGGCGCCCCTGACGGTCCCTGTTTGCACTGTTAGAGCGACGTAGACGGGCATTTAATGCCTTTGTCCCCTGCCATCAGGGTTAGGTATGCTACATCGCATAATCGTACTGTACAAGTAGCTGTACCAACCGCTCCATTTCCATTTTTACCCTTGTCTACGTTGCCACCTGTCGGAGAAACCTTTAGCATATAAAAGGAGGCCCATGCGCAACGTAGAGGGGGGTTCGAAAGGTTCGACACTCACGCTCGGTCTCGTTAGCAGCTTGTGTGTACTGTAGCACTCAGCGCTCCTGAGCACGAACTCAATACACCCAAACATGCAGCAGTAGGAGTATTATCTCTCCGGAGAGCTCCGAAGCTGGGTAAACCTCTCGTGTGCTTCGCCTCGATCTGCTCTTCGTGCGATCTCCGCTCCCCGCCGAACTGAAAGGGGCTCGGTCCGCCGGACCCATAGGTGTTCGTGGGCCAGATCAGCCTGCCCCGACAGTTTCACTAGTGGCTTCTCTCATGATAGCATGTATTACGGTGGGTGAACAAATTACTGCCGAGCAATTGATAGAATAGTGCATAGTTATGATGATATCTAAGGCAATGATCATGAACATAGGCATCACGTCCGTGTCAAGTAGATCGAAATGATTCTGCATCTACTACTATTACTCCACACATCGACCGCTATCCAGCATGCATCTAGAGTATTAAGTTCATAAGAACGGAGCAACGCATTAGGCAAGATGACATGATGTAGAGGGATAAACTTAATCAATATGACATAAACCACATCTTTTTATCCTCGATGGCAACAACACAATACGTGCCTGGCTGCCCCTGCTGTCACCGGAAAAGGACACCGCAAGATTGAACCTAAAGCTAAGCACTTCTCCCATTGCAAGAAAGATCAATCTAGTAGGCCAAACTAAACCGATAATTTGAAAAGACTTGCAAAGATATCAAGTCATGCATATAAGTATGCAGAGAAGAATCAAATAATATTCATAGATAATCAAGTTCATAAACCCACAATTCATCGGATCTCGGCAAACACACCGCAAAAAAGAGTTACATCGAATAGATCTTCAAGAGAATCGAGGAGAACTTTGTATTGAGATCCAAAGAGAGAGAAGAAGCTATCTAGCTAATAACTATGGACCCAAAGGTTTGTGGTAAACTACTCACGCATCATCAGAGAGGCCATGGTGTTGATGTAGAAGCCCTCCGTGATCGATTCCCCCTCCGGCAGAGCGCCGGAGAAGGCCCCAAGATGGGATATCACGGGTACAGAAGGTTGCGGCGGTGGAAATAGGGTTTTGTGGTGCTCCTCGATGTTTTCAGGGTATATGAGTATATATAGGCGAAAGAAATAGGTCGGTGGAGCCATGAGGGGCCTACCCCCCTGGGCGCGCCCTCCTACCTCGTGGCCGCCTCATTGCTTCCTTGACGTCCACTCCAAGTCTCCTAGATTGCGTTTGTCCCAAAAACGATCCACACGAAGGTTTCATTCCGTTTGGACTCCGTGTGATATTCCTTTTCTGCGAAACATTGAAATAGGAAAAAAATATCAATTTGCACTGGGCTTTCAGTTAATAGGTTAGTCCCAAAAATAATATAAAAGTGCATAATAAAGCCCATTAAACATCCAAAACAGATAATATAATAGCATGGAACAATAAAAAATTATAGAGACGTTGGAGACGTATGAAGCATCCCCAAGCTTAATTCCTGCTCGTCCTCGAGTAGGTAAATGATAAAACAGAATTTTTAATGAGGAATGCTATCTAACATAATTTTCTATGTAATTTTATTTATTGTGGCATGAATGTTCATATCCAAAAGATTCAAGATAAAAGTTCAATACTGACATAATAATAGTAATACTTCAAGCATACTAGCAAAGCAATTATGTCTTATCAAAATAACATAGCCAAAGAAAGCTCATTCCTACAAAATCATATAGTTTGGCCATGCTTCATTTTCGTCACACAAAATGCTCCCATTATGCATAACCCCGATGACAAGCCGAGCAATTGGTTCATACTTTTTAACGCGCTTTAGCCTTTTCAACCCTTACGCAATACTTGAGTGCAAGCCATGGATATAACACTATAGGTGGAATAGCATATGATGATGGGGGTTATGAGAGAGGACAAAAAAGGGAGAAAGTCTCACATTGACGTGGCTAATCAACGGGCCATGGAGATGCCCATCAATGGATGTCAATGCGAGGAGTAGGGATTGCCATGCAACGGATGCACTAGAGCTATAAGTGTATGAAAGCTCAAACTGAAAACTAAGTGGTTGTGCATCCAACTTGCTTGCTCACGAAGACCTAGGGCATTTGAGGAAGCCCATCGTTGGAATATACAAGCCAAGTTCTATAATGAAAAATTCCCACTAGTATATTAAAGTGACAAAACAAGAGACTCTCTATCATGAAGATCATGGT
Organism: Aegilops bicornis; assembly: GCA_021605145.1. NCBI lineage: Eukaryota > Viridiplantae > Streptophyta > Magnoliopsida > Poales > Poaceae > Aegilops > Aegilops bicornis. The sequence continues at coordinate 491,683,518 of CM038673.1, forward strand.
GCTATTTTGAAGCACAAGTGTGGAAAAAGGATAGTAACATTGTCCCTTCTCTCTTTTTCTCTCATTTTTTGTTTGGGCTTCTTTGGCCTCCTTTTTTATTTGGGCTTCTTTGGCCACTTTTATTTTTATAGTCTTTCCTCACATGGGACAATGCTCTAATAATGATGATCATCACACTTTTATTTACTCATAACTCAATGTTACAACTCGATACTAGAATAAAAATATGACTCTATGTGAATGCCTCCGGCGGTGTACCGGGATTTGTGATGAATCAAGAGTGACATGTATGAAAGAATTATGAAAGTGGCTTTGCCACAAATACGATGTCAACTACATGATCATGCAAAGCAATATGACAATGATGGAGCGTGTCATAATAAACGGAACGGTGGAAAGTTGCATGGCAATATATCTCGAAATGGCTATGGAAATGCCATAATAGGTATGTATGGTGGCTATTTTGAGGAAGATATAAGGAGGCTTATGCGTGATAGAGCGTATCGTATCACGGGGTTTGGATGCACCGGCGAAGTTTGCACCAACTCTCAAGGTGAGAAAGGGAAATGCACGGTACCGTAGAGGCTAGCAAATTGCGGAAAGGTAAGAGTGCGTATGATCCATGGACTCACATTAGTCATAAAGAACTCATATACTTATTGCGAAAGTTTATTAGCCCTCGAAGAAAAGTACTACTACTAGAGGGATAGATTGGTAAGAAAAGACCGCCGCTCGTCCCCGACCGCCACTCATAAGGAAAGCACTCAAAGAACACCCCATGCTTCAAATTTGTCACACAACGTCTACCATACGTGCATGCTACGGGACTTGCCAACTTTAACACAAGTATTTCTCAATTTCGCAATTACCCAACTAGCATGACTCTAACATTACCACCTTTATATCTCAAAACCATTATCAAGTATCAAATGTATCATAGTATTTAATGCACTCTATATGAAAGTTTTTATCATACCCATCTTGAATGCCTATCATATTAGGACTAATTTTATAGCCAAATAAAATTACCATCCTGTTCTAAAAGACTCTCGAAATAATATGTGAAGCATGAGAGATCAATAATTTCTGTAAAATAAAACCACCACCGTGCTCTAAAAATATAAGTGAAGCACTAGAGCAAAGTTATCTAGCTCAAAAGATATAAGTGAAGCACATAGAGTATTCTAATAAATTCCGATTCACGCGTGTCTCTCTCAAAAGGTGTGTACAGCAAGGGTGATTGTGGTAAACTAAAAATCAAAGACTCAAATCATACAAGACTCTCCAAGCAAAACACATATCATGTGGTGAATAAAAATATAGCCTCAAGTAAAGTTACCGATAGACGAAGACGAAAGAGGGGATGCCTTCCGGGGCATCCCCAAGCTTAGGCTTTTTGTTGTCCTTGATTTTTACCTTGGGGTGCCTTGGGTATCCCCAAGCTTAGGCTCTTTCCACTCCTTATTCCATAATCCATCAAATCTTTACCCAAAAACTTGAAAACTTCACAACACAAAACTCAACAGAAAATCTCATTAGCTCCGTTAGTATAAGAAAACAAACCACCGCCTTAAGGTATTGTAATGAAATCATTCTTTATTTATATTGGTTTTAAACCTACTGTATTCCAACTTCTCTATGTTTCACACCCCCTATACTAGACATAGATTCATCAAAATAAGCAAACAACACACGAAAAACAGAATCTTTCAAAAATAGAATAGTCTGTAGCAATGTGATATGTTCGAATACTTCTGGAACTCCAAAAATTCTTAAAAACTAGGAAAACCTGGATAATTTGCATCTTGATCTACTGCAAAAAGAATTGGCAATTTCTCACGTTCTGGTGAATTTTAACAATTATTTTCGTGAGCGCAAAGTTTCTGTCATTTTCAGCAAGATCAAACAACTATCACCCAAGAAGATCCTATTGGTTCTACTTGGCACAAACACTAAATAAAACATAAAAACACATCCAAACAGAGGCTAGATGAATTATTTATTACTAAACAGGAATAAAAAGCAAGGAACAAAAATAAAATTGGGTTGCCTCCCAACAAGCGCTATCGTTTAACGCCCCTAGCTAGGCATAT